>OY756949.1:30087200-31502200 GCA_963580275.1 Crataegus laevigata | reverse complement strand
AAGTTAGCCCCGTGGTAGATCAAGTAACCAGTGGTGGAGCGGCGTGTGTCAAGGCACCCAGCCCAATCCGCGTCGGAATATGCAGAGATGCGAGAAGAAGCAGGTTGGGGGCAGAGAAGTAGGCCTTGATCAATAGTGCCTTTAACATAGCGTAATATGCGTTTGACAGCCAACATATGTGTGGAAAGAGGGTTGCTCATGTACTGAGCAACGGTGTTGACGGCAAACGATATATCAGGGCGGGTAAGTGTTAAGTATTGCAGGCAGCCCACTAACATGCGATATTCAGTTGGAGAAGACAAGGGCACACCATCATGGGCAGACAATGACAATTTAGCAGCAACTGGGGTTGAACATGGTTTGCACTCCAACATGTTGGCCCTTTTTAATAAGTCAGAAGCATACTTGACTTGCGAAAGATGCATACCGTGTGCGCTTGTGTGTACTTGAAGACCCAAGAAATAATTAAGGGGTCCGAGGTCCTTCAGTTCAAAAGCATGACCCAATGCCATGACAAAGTGTTGCAAGAGGGAAGAATTGTTACTAGTTAATACGATATCGTCAACGTATAAGAGTACCCACATACGATAAGAGCCGTGATGATAAATGAAGAGTGAAGGATCAGCTTTGCTCTAGAGGAATCCATAGCGAAATAGATAGGAGCTAAAGTGGTGAAACTAGGCCCGAGGAGCCTGCTTAAGACCATAAAGTGCCTTGGTGAGACAACAAACATGATTGGGAGGTTGAGGATCAACAAAACCAGGGGTTGTGACATGTAAACCTCCTCCTTCAAATGACCATGCAGAAAAGCATTTTTCACGTCAAGCTAACGAACGGACCAATGATTTGAAACAGCAAGGCTGAGAACTGTTCGTATAGTTGCAGGTTTGACCACAGGGCTGAAAGTTTCATCGTAGTCAATGCCAGGTTGTTGGTGAAAGCCATTTGCCACCAGACTGTTGGAAATGTGCCCTAAAACCAATCATATGATGATACTTTACGGACATTTCACAAAGTTAAACTAATGTAGTTTAAATATAAAGGGCAAAGGTTATTGTTTAAGCCATCTCATATAAATGTTATATGCTTAAATGATAAGTCCAAGGAATATGTGATTGGGAGAATGCGATCTAAAGAAGTTAGATTCAAGAGACCATTCTTTCGTAAACACATCCTAAAACGTTCCTGATCATAGGATTGCCAATTGGGCATTGACAGTCCGTTAAGATCAGTACGTGTTGTGTCTTCTCTTAGGGAGAGTGACTAGTCTCGAGTCATTGGTGTGTCTGACACCAAGACAAGTACGTAGGTGCTCAATAGAGAATGAGTTCACTGAAATCGATCAACGATGAGTTCTCATACTCATGTCACATGAGAACTCATGGTTGGGATAATGCAAAGTAGTCATTTGACCTGAGGCATCATAGATGTCTAATGGTTAGGTCCTTGATCTTTGATCATGTCAAATGGCATTCCTTTGGAGTGTCCACGGCATGGTTGGGGTCAAGCTATCTAGTCATGTAGGCATATGAATGCACAACAATGGATCTCTAACCTTCAAACTGTTTGAGGGAGAATACTCTATGATATGATTTAGAATCTCTGGCCAGAGTATGAATGAGATGTTGGAATACGTTCCAAATCACATTCAAGGTAATCATATAAATACAAGATTCACATTGGATAGTAGACATGAATAAACTATCAAACCAAACAATGTGGTCAAGAGTATTGTATTAGAGAAAGACCGTATTGCATTTGTAATCCTAAACTGAATAGGTTCTCCACCTCTTCTGATTAGCTTGGGTAACCATGATATGCTGCTAGGTGTCACTCATGGTTTGTGGAAGCCCTAAACGTGTGTAAACACTAAAGGGAGAATTGAAAGTAAGTTTCAAATTCACAATTGATTTGAAAGAGTTTGAATCGCCCACTGCCTCGCTAAAAGGAACCTAATGGATCGTACACCGTGTAAGGTAGAGATTGAAGATTCAAAGGAGATGAGTAAGAATAATTAAATGGTTTAATTATTTATGGCAAGGATTAATTAATATGTTAATTAATCAAAACGAATAAGTTCGTTAAAGACCTCGGGATGGTTTTGGACCTTAAGGCCCAATGGGCTTCGAACGTCAAGTCCATTGACTTAAGTTGTATGACAACTTAATGAATAATGATTCACAAAGGCCCAAATAGCCCAATTAATCCCTAAGGCCGGCCATGATAGTAAGGGTAGCAAACTTGGACTTATTTACAAGTTTGCCACTCAAATGAATTAAGGTATGAATATGATTTTATAGCCAAAATTCATTAAGGGTTTTTTTTTTTGGGGAAATTGGTAAAACACAAGCTCCTTTCTCTCTCAAAATGGCCGGCCACCTTGGATGAATAATCTAGCAATTCTACTCCTCCAAGGTCACTCATCTCTTCTTAAATCTAACCTTGGTGTGGAAACTTAGATATTCTCAATTTTGGGAATTTTGGAGAAACCTATTCTTCCATCCATAACCATGGATCTAAGATGCAAGGAATGAAGGCCCTCTCTTTGGGTGATTAGCCTTTGCTTATGCAAAGAGGAATCTACAAAGGTATAATTTCAACTCACTTTGTTTTTGAGTTGATTATTGGTTCACCAAACTATTAGGCTTTGAACATTCATGGGTAATGTTTTGTTTTTAAGTATATGCAAGCATGATTCCGCCTTTAATTTGTTAATTGCATGCTATTGATATTGCTTATATGAACATGTCATTACAAAATAATCCTTCACAGACGTGCTTTGTATCTTTCAATGCTACCATCAGCGTTCCGTTTTATGCGATAAACCCACTTGCAGCCGACTTTGTTTTGGGTGGGTGATGGCGGAACAAGAACCCAAGTATTATTTTGAAGAAGGGCATTAATTTCCTCGGTCATAGCAACCCGCCATTCGGGTAGGTGAGCAGCCTGTGTAAAGCATATTGGTTCGTTAGTGGTAAGTGAAACTGAAAGAGCATGAGGGATAGGATACCGAATAGAGCCATCAGTCCAGGACTTGAGTTTGCGTGTGCCATCTTTATGCCGGGTGACCATGGGATGAGAGGGAAGCACAAGTGGTGGGGGCCATGACTGGGTAGCAGCGGGCTGCCGTGGAGAAGCAGCAAGAAGAGGGTCATTGTGATGTGGCGATAAAGGTCATCATTGGAGAAGGGGCCCACGAGACTAGGAGAGGCATGGATGGGCAATGATCAAGCAGATAGTGGGACGGCAGTAGGATGAATTTCCAGCTCCACGTATGTGGCTGGTGGCTGGCCGAGAGAGGTTGCAAAGGGAAAAGCAGCCTCGTGGAACACCACATGGCGAGAGATATAAATTCGTCCAATAGTTCGATCAAGGCACCTGTAACCTTTATGAGAGGCACTGTAACCCACAAAAACACACTCAATGGAATGTGGCATTAGTTTATCGTGAACATAATCCCGAAGGTACGAAAAACACATACATCCAAAGGTACGTAGGTGGGAGTGAGGGGGTGACCGATCAAATAGAAGTGTGTAGGGAGTGGACCAATTGAGGGTAGAGGTGGGGAGAAGATTGATGAAGTGAACAGAAGTGAGCGCAGCTTCCACCCACAGGGTGAGTGGGGCATGAGCTGCAGTAAGCAAGGTGCGAGTCATATCAGCGATATGACGGTGCTTACGCTCAGCAAGGCCATTTTGTTGGGGTGTGTGTGGACACGAAAGACGGTGTTGGATACCTAATTGACGGCAAAATTCAAAGAGTGTGTGATTGACATATTCGGTGCCGCCATCAGTTTGAAAATATTTAATAGATGCGTTAAATAAGTTACAAGCCATGGCAACAAAGGTTTGAAAATGTGTAAAGACCTCAGACTTCTTTTTCATGGGGTAAATCCAAGAATAACGAGAATAATCATCAGTGAACAGTACGTAATAACGAAAGCCAAAAACAGAGGTAGTAGTGGACATCCAAACATCAGAATGGATAATATAAAATGGAGTAGTAGCCCTTGCATTATTTAATTTAAAAGGAATTTGTGTGGACTTGCCTAAAGCACAACTTTTACAAAAATGCTTGGAAGAAAATGACTGAGAACCTAAACTAGAGCTAAGACGGGATAAGACCGAGGACGAAGGGTGACCGAGACGTTGATGCCAAAGGGTGGAGGATGAAGCGGCAAGGGCCTGTGGGGAAGGGAATGATAATGGATAAAGGCCATCTCTACATGGGCCCTGAAACAAGAAAGCACCGGTGTGTAAATCATAGATACGATAAAAGAACGGAAAGAAACAAATAGCGACATTGTTATCACGTGTAAAACGTGCAACAGACAGGAGGTTTTTATGTAAGGACGGAACAAGAAAGACATTACGAAGACTAAACGGAATAAAGTTAAGAGAAATAGGAATTGTACCAGTAGATGTAATGTTTAGAGAATCACCATTACCCAATTGAACAGAATTAGGACCACGATAAGGCTGTGGGTGGGGGAGAGCATTGGGATCACCCGTCATGTGGTGGGTAGCGCCGGTATCGGGAAACCAAATGTTAGGATCCTAATAAGAAACCACCTGAGAGCCTGCAAAGGGGGGAAAATGTTCGGGGCCGTCATAACGGTGTGGATAGTGTGCAACACTGTGCTGCGAGGTGGAGCAAGTGGGGCACCAAGGACCGGGGCCCAATAAACTGGATGTGGGGCGCCCAGAAAAACCACGTGGGCCTGGCGAATAAGAGGGAGCAGAGAACCCATACCAAGGTTGCTGAGAATTGAATGGAGAAGGCCCATTCCAGTGTTGTTGTTGGTTGCGGGAATTGAGATTCCGGCCAGGACGCCAGTCGGAGGTATTGCGCTGCGGACCACTGTTCCATTGGGAACGGCCGTTCTAATTGCCACCGCGATTGCCAGAGGACTGAGAAGAAGTACGGGGTTGGTGGGTAGTAATGAGGGCAGTTTGCGAAGTGGCATGAGTGGTGGAGGGGCGATGGTTCTGGAGATCAAAAGCTTCAATCTTGGAGGTTAACTCCTCAAAGGTTGGAAGAAGGGTGACGTTGATAATAGCAGTGGTAAGGGTGAGGTAGTCAGATCCAAGACCACGGAGAACAGCATTTATGAAGTCTTCAGGATCAACGGGACGACCGATAGCAGCGAGTTTGTCAGCAAGAGATTTAGCATGCTGAAGATAGTCAGCAATAGAGCGAGATCCTTTGGAGAGATCAAGCATTTGAAAACGCAAGGCAGCGGAGTTGAGGACAGAACCGTGGGCGAAGCGCCGTTGAAGATATGCCCAGACGGCTTGGGCGGAGTCATGGCCCACGGTGAGAGCAAGGACGGGTTCTGTCAAGGTGGTAGTTATGTAACTGAAGACCAACTGATCGTGTTGGTTCCATTGGGCGAAAGCGGGATTAAGAATAGTAGAGGTAGTAGTCACGGAAGAACTGTCAGAGTCAGAAGCGACAAAGGAAGGGGTGGCAGTGACGGTGAGGGTGGACGGTGGGGGTGGGTGGGAGCCATCAATAAACTTCCACAGATCATGACCAACAAGAAAGGGCTTGATCTGACGAAGCCACGTGAGGTAATTGGAATCATTGAGTTTAAGAAATTGGGCGATAGCAGGGCCAGGAAGTGAGGAGGGAGATGACATGATGGGAAACAGGATCGAGAAGGGTGGTTAAGCCGGAGAAAGGGATGATACCATGTAGAAATTATATATTCAGAGAGACCACAGTAAACATGAAGCAGTAATATTGATGGAAGTCTTGTTTTTCCATTAATCAGAACCAGGTATAAATATACAAGTTTACAAAGAGTCTTAAAGGGACTGTATAGCTCCCAATACAAATCCTAACGGGATTACAAATCTCTAAGATAAAGTGATAATATACAGAAGATAATTACGTGGAGTACTCTTTACTAACACAATCATTCCGGATGACCCAAAAAAACCCACCTTGCAATTTTGAGGCTGAGGTTGACATGATCCCTTGTAACTTGTAAGCCACCCATCCCAATTCCCATGGAGATCGACCCATCATATCTTCTTTCTATCCGCCCCACCATCTTTATCAAATTAGGTTATGATCATTAGACGGCATGGTTATCAACAAGCACAGTTGACCTAGCTAGAACATTCTAACAAAGATAGAAGATTGAAAGAATAACAATAGGTTTGTTAATTTCGTGGGGGTTCAAAGGACCAAACTCATACAAAGTACATGTGAAGATGACTTGAGAGTAATAATCAGATTAAAAATAATGGTGGCCAGAACATAAGAAATGATATTCGATCGAGGTTGGAGGAGCTATAACAAAGGAATCAGTTGAGGCCGAGAACCAATTGCATGCAAAAACCCTACTCCTCATTATTATAAGTTAATGCGAAGTTTCTTAATAGTGTTTGCACTAAACGTGACATTGTTCTTCCATAAATAAATATGTTTAGAAAGTAAGTATACAAATTGGAGGAAACCCTCAATTCAATTAGGATTGGTACTTGCAGGGGAAAAAAGTAAAATCTGTTTGTTAAACAAATCAATTAGTGTTATGTTTTGTTAATTCATAAGAACATCTCATTAACATCTCATTGACCTAAACTTTAGACCGATCGATATCAAAGTTGTTCATATATAAAATTTTGTAGTTGGAGAAAAAGAATGGACCAAAAAGAGAATGAATATAAAACGAATGATTACGTTAAGAACTTAAAACGCATCTTGAATGGAAAAATAATATAATATTGGATGTCACTGGCACACTTCACCTACACCAATCACCATGGTCCAGGCAGCGATCGAGTTAAAGTTACTTCCAGAGACAAGACAACTGCATTATCTTCTTGCATGTAGCTTTTCGTTATTGGTTTTGATTCATTTTTCTAATTTAATAGATTTTGGTTTTATTTTCTGAGAGGGACCACGTTGGCGCGGTCCTGTCGAATTTTGGAAATAATGTACTGTTGTATTCACGTTCACTTTATATATGTCACCCAAAATGCCAATCTAATCCAACAAGGTCAGGGTCACAATCCCTAATTTGAGATGTAATTTTCTTTTACATTTTGACAGAGATGTATTGAGTTAATATAATATTGATCGATTATTTGGAAACGAAATGGAATATTAAGAGAAACTAGCAGTATTATCGGTGGCGTCTTTTGGCTAAATTTGCCTCCTATATACCATATATAACTAGTGAAAAGTTTCTTTCTGTTGATGCACAAAATTAGTGAGAACTTTGGTACAACAGAAAGTGTTAAGTTTGTGACCTTCGTTAGATTATTTTGGTTACTAGTGTGGATAGGTATGTAAATAGATAAAGACAGGGAAACAAACATAAAATGTACGTGGTTCACCTAGATTGGCTACGTCTACAGAGTAGAGTAGTTCTAATTAATTGTGAAGGGTTTACACAAATACATAAGTTTAAGCTCTCCTTTAGTGAGTTCTAGTAAATGATTTAGTACAAATGACATTAGAAATTATTGTGGGAGAATGACCCCTATTTATAAAAGAGAGTTTCTAGCTTTATTCTGACATTGACACATGTCGTGTTGTGATTGGCCTCTGACGTTGACATGTGTCGCGCTGTGATTGGCCTCCTAGTTGGAGGGAAACTCTTGTGGGTCCTTGATAGTATAATGTTGACTGGTGCTTAGTAGTTTCAGGATTGGTCAAGTATGATACAAGCAGTGCTCCCTTAAGTTCCCGAGTGAAGGAAGCTCTTCGATTGGGGACTTGCAAGATCCAAGCCACTGAGTAATCACGAAACTCCTAAGTATTGAATTGTGGTATCGTTTTCACTTGCCTTATCTGTCCCATAGGTAGAAGTGGTATGCTCTTTGGAAATACTTATTCTCCATCCAGGAGTGGTATTTTTAGCTGATGTTGATGCACAAGGTAATGTATCATTTTCACTTGAAGTTTACTTGCAGGTTTGGGCTTAGTCAAGTGCGATACAAACCATATAGTAGAAGCCCCCAAGTTTCTGAGTAAGGAGATCTGTCGAAAGAGGTGACAAAAAAGGTAAGTAATCAGGGAAAATATTTCTAATCAATCAATTTCAGATTGAAAGTTAGATTTCGGGTTCTGTCTGATTGGTCTTATTCTCCTTGTCTGGCAGGCAGTAACAAGGACAAAGAAAAGGATAGTAAGAAGAGATGATATGAGATACTTTTTCTTTTGAAGGAATAACGGATGAATCGACAGATGTTTAGTTGTAGTTGTTTCCTTTCCACATGCTTATTCTTGAATTGGGCTAGAGGGTCTTCTTGTTTCCTCCAAATGAGCGAGCTAACTCAAGAATTTGAGGGTCAAAACAAGTCCATCAAATCTAGAGTACATTTGACCCTGATGATATGAGATACTTTTGCTGTTGACAAAGTAGTGGATATGGTATGTCGAGGCTTTGCTCTTCGGCGACAGTGCCAGCGAAAGGTTGTTGAAGCTTCTTGAGTTCTTCGAATAGGGTAGCGATGCCGAGCTTGGATTTGACTTAGACTCCTCCATCTGGATTATGCAGTTCTGCAGGAAGGGCGTTGTGCTGTAGTGGCCTATTCTAATTCATCATTGAACATTCTGCTTCAATATTTTGCATAGCAGAAGTGGTGCGCAACCTTTGCATTTGAATGGTCCTTCAGAACACTACTTCTCAATGACTCTTCCATGCTTGGCAGCTTCAGTGTAAAGAGCCAATACCATATTAATTGTTTTGGGGTATTTGCCGAAAAAATTCGTGACCTTGACAACAATTGAGGATGAGTACTCGAGAGCAATGCTAGGTAAGCAACCAGGCAATGGTTCTGGGCAATCAATTCTAGATCGAAATTTTGATTTCAGGTTCTGACTGATTGCTTTCTTTCTTTTTGTCTTGTAGGTAAGAGCAAAGGCAAAGACAGGGAAAAAGCATGATATAGGATACTCGTGCTTTTGACCTTGATTATATGAGATATTTTTTCTTTGGTGTGGCTTGTTTGCAGAGGTATTATTAGGGATGAGGGAAGAAAATTGAGTATTTCGATAGGCTTCGTTGGGAGTGCCCTCTCGGATGGGAAGAAAGATTGAGCATTTTTGCAGGTCTGCCTGGTCGTGGAGTATGGAGGTCGACATATATAAGAATTTCCCCAACAAGTAGTAATGATGTTCCTTTACCCTTATTGGTCATAGCAGTGTAGTGGGAGTTGCAAAATTCACGTGTTTTAACTTTGTCAGAGATATTTGATAAAGTGGTTCGTGATATATGAAAAGCTGATATTACTTGTGGAAAGTGCCAACAAATTTTATCTAGGAAAATCGGGCTCTTTGAAGTTCAAAGAGCAGTACCTCTTCTATTTTTGAACAAGCAGATCAGTTGAAGATCTAGTTCTCGAGATTCGAAGAGCGTTGCCTCTTCAATTTTTGAACAAGAAGATTTGTTAAAGATGCATTCTTGGATATGAGGAAAAATTAGGCATTCTTACAAGTCTGTTTTGCCATGGAGGATGGAGGTCAACACATATAGGGATTTCCCACTTAGCAAGTAGTGGTGCTATTCTTTTGCCATTGTGGGTAATAGTAAGGTAGCTGTCACTTCAAAATTCACATGCCTTAGCTTTGTTAAAGATATTTGGCAAAGTTACCTGTGGTATCCGAAAAGCTGATGTTGGGTGTGAAGATTGTCGACAAATTTTATCTAGGGAAATCTGACTCTCGAAATTCAGAGTGTGGTGCCTCTTCAATTTTTGAACAAGTAGCCATGTTGCCTTTTCTTTTGTAGGGCCACCAATTGTGTTCAAGAAGTGCGTTCAGAGAGTTACCACTTGTAAAAGTTTTCCTCCTATTTTTGTACTTCTGAGATTTATTGAACCTTATTTTTCCTTCATCATTTCTGAAAATGACTTGCCTATTCGACCGTCGTTTTGACTTAAATGTTGTGGAAGAGGCAGCCATGTTTCCTCAAGACAACATATAACACCCATCCTTCTTATCCCATACTGGTCATTTTACTGTTGGGGACTCTGTGATGAAGAATGACATGGCCACTACTGTGGTGGCCAGGAATCTTCTCACCCCTAAAGTTAACAGGATACTCTCCAAACGGTCTGATGAGTTGACTGTTCAGGATTCTCTGGCTCCCAGAATTCAGTGTGCGAAATCTGTATCCAATGTGGGCCAACGCCTACTTGCTCGAACTAGCCAAGTTGAATGCTTGATGGTGGAGGTGGCAAGTCTCAAACAAGAGATCAGAAGGCTCAAGCACGAAAATAGACAGTTGCACATGCTTGCACATAACTACTCCACGGGCATGAACAGAAAGCTTGATCGGCTGTAGAAATCCGAGAGTCCGATTCTAAGTGATCATCAAAGGTTTGTGGATTTGTTCCAAATGCATCTATTACCTTTGTCTTATGGAGCTTTACCACTTATTGAAGCTCCAAATGATCAACCTCTGGTGCTTTCTTTTTCTGGGGTTCTGCCCAGTACTGAGGCTCTAAATGATCACCATTCGGTGCCTCTTTTTTCTAGGGATTTACTAAGTCCTAAGGCTTCTCATAAGCAACCTTTATGAAGGCTCATTCCTGTTTGTTTGTTTTGATTATTGCGTATGCACATATCTGTAATTTATCAGAGATATCAATAAATAAGCTTCACTTCATTCAGTGTATTGTGTTAAATACACTAAGGCATACTTCACTAAGCTTTTGAATTTTTTTTTGTTAAAGCTTGTACGTTGAAGCTTTCTGGGTGAAGCCTTTAGGTTGAAACAGTGTTCCCTTAATTTCTCGAGTGAGAAAAACTTCTCGGTTAGAGACTTGAAAGATCTAAGTCACTGAGTAGTCACACAATTTATGAGTACCAAAGTGTAATAGCATATGGTGGGAATCCCCCAAGTCTCCGTTTGAAGGAGTTTGAAGAAGGAATTGTCTTACTAGTAGTCAAGCTTCAAATTAACAACACTTCACCCTTTTCTTCTCTAAGTGTTAGCCCAAAACTCTTCCTTTAAATATATATATATATATATATATATATATATATATATATATATTATGAAGGTTGTTAGGCCCAAAGAAAAATAAAATAAAAAAAAGACTTAGCCCTTTATATATTTTTTTGTTTAATTGCTAAGCCGAAGGAGGAAGGGAGGCCCAGGCCCCATCAACATTCTTTCACTTTCTTTAATTGCTAGGTCTGGCCTAGCTTCATTTTTTTCATGAAAACCCAAGACGAGTACCCCTTGTTGGGCTACTGTTTTTTTTTTTTTTTAAATTGGCTTGAGGCCCAGCTTAAGACTAGCTAGGCTTAGCCCCTGTTTGATGTGATGCTCAAGACCAATATCAAGTCTTATCATGCCCTAGCATGCTCCCTTTTGAAATTCGAAATGCAAGTCTAGACTTAGGCTTTGCCATGTCTTTTTCCGCAGTAGGTGAGCAATTTATTTTGAAACCTAAGCCTTAATCCTCACTGTGCACTTTGGCTTGGTGCTTGGTGTCCAGCTGGGCAAGCTTCCGTGAAGGTTGCAGCAAGTTCCACGTTTATTGTGATTTGTAGCAGGTTCAAGAATGTCTTCAAATACCGTTTCAGTTCTTGGGTTTGGGATTTTAATGGAGAGATTTTTTGGCTATAGTGGTTTGAATGTTTTTTGGGTTTCCTTAGGAAGAAGGACATGTTGCGTGATTTCCACCATTGTTGTGGATGTTTCTGGGACTTCAACCATTATATTACTTGGAAATTAATTGGCTAAACAGGCTTTTGTTTGACATATATATGAAATTGTATATGATATATAGCTTAAATAGTTGAAGCTATTTTAAGGACACAAAACTTGATTTAGCTTCACACTATCTTGATCAAGTATGTGTGAAGCTCTTACATGTTTTAGTGTTGAAGTTTTGTAGTGAAGCTTTGTAGGTGAAGCTTTGTAGGTAGAGCTTTGTAGGTGAAGCTTTGTGGTTGAAGCTTTGTAGTGAAGCTTTGTGGTTGAAGCTTTGTAGTGAAGCTTTGTAGTTGAACCTTTATAGGTGGAGCTTCGTAGGTGAAGCCTTGTAGGTGAAGCTTTTGTAGGTGAATCTTTGTGGTTGAAGCTTTGTAGGTGAAGGTTTGTAGTTGAAGCTTTGTAGGTGAAACTTTGTGGTTGAAGCTTTGTAGGTGCAGCTTTTTGTTGGTCACCATAAATTGGTTTTGCTTCACATTATCTTGATCAAGAGTGTGTGCTTTTGAGAATTATAGTTGCCCTCTATTTGTTTTAAGCTTTGTTGCGCACCATGTATTGGTTTTGCTTCACACTATCTTGATCAAGAGTGTGTGAGGCTTTTGACATTTATAGTTGCCCTCCATTTGTTTAAGCTTTGTTGGGCACCATGAATTGGTTTTGCTTCACACTATCTTGATCAAGAGTGTGTGAAGCTTTGACATTTGTAGTTGCCCTTCATTTGTTTAAGCATTGTTGGGCACCATGAATTGGTTTTGCTTCACACTATCTTGATCAAGAGTGTGTGAGGCTTTTGACATTTGTGGTTGAACTCCATTGATGAAACTGCTGTGTTCACTTCCTCTTTTTTTTTTTCAATTTTTGTTTTTGTTTTGTTTTGGGTGGTTGGGGGGGGGGGGTTAAAAATTTAAAAATATGGGAGAGACAACACATACAAAATTTGCTTCCACACCTTGTAGTAGTCGAAGGTTCGGATGAACCATATAAATTGAATTTACTTTATACAATCTGGATCAAAAGTGTGTGAAGCTTTCTATGAGTGATAGTGTTGGCACTGTTATAGAGGTGAAATGTCTGGAGCAAATGCAAGAGGGCTGAAAAGCTTGATCTTCGTATACCATGCACTGAAGCCTTTGTTGGCTTGCAATAAAACTTTGTTGGTGATTATAACCCTTGTTGGGCATAAGTGCTCCTCTAGTTGAGTTGTAAGACTTGAAGGTTTTTTTTTTATTAATTGTGAATGCTAGGAGTTCACCTGCACAAGTTATACCACTCCTCACCTAGTTGGTGGAAAGAATGGTGAGTTACTGAGGCAAAAATGTTTATTAATAGTACTAGTTATACTCTTCATCGCCTAGTTGGTGATATGAAGATTAGTTCCTTCATCACTTAGTTGGTGATAAGAGTGGCAAGTTGCCGGATGATATTAGAAGAGGGTTGTACCTTTCATCACCTAGTTGGTGTTACGAAGGTGAGTTCCTTTATCATCTGGTTAGTGAGAATAAGGGCAGGGTGCTGAGGCACATTATAGCAAGTACGAATGACCCATAGTATGTTGACCTATTTCGAAGCTCAGTTGGCTTATGTATGAATGTGTTGAAATGTATGATGCTTATGTTGATTGACATGAGTGATGCTTATGAATATTTTGCTATGCATGAAGGAAACTATGCTTTGGACCTGTTTTTCGAAGACGAATAATCTATGCTTGGGTGTGATTGAATGAATACACTTTAAAGTTGTTTGTTTTACTTGTATAGTCTTGTTGATAGATACTTAGACTTTATTTCATGTTGAAGCTTCGAACCCGAGTATGCGGTGTCATTTAAGTTGAATTTTTGAGTTATGATTTTATTAGGTCAAGGTGAGACCAAGTGTTTCATTGCTAGGACTGTAAAAGAGTTAGGACCAAGTTGTCTAAATCACCTCTTTATTGGATTCATGTCAGATGGCTTTCATGACATAGGATGTCGAACGGCTATAGCTCAACACTTGTAGAATGTGAGTTTACTTGTAATAGTATTTGAAGTGATCAGTGTTCCATGTATGGCCAAGGGTCTTGCCATAAGAGCTTTTAAATTTGTAGGAGCCAGGGCAACTGATGCCAATAACCTCAAACGGTCTATCTCAGTTTGGACTGAGTATGCTTTCGCTCGAGACTCTGTCACAGAGTAACCTTTTTTTCAATACCAAGTCCCCCACCTTGAAAGAGCGAGGTTTGACCCTAGAGTCATAGTAGCTGGAGATACGCTGTTTGTAAGTGACATTCCTCAGGTGAGCCTGATCTCTGTGTTCCTTGACTAGATCCAAGTTGAGGGTGAGTTGTTTGTTATTTGCACTTTGCATGAGTTCTTAACTAGGTATTGTGCTTATTCAAGCTCAACTGGAACAATTGCCTATGTACCAAAAGCAAGTAAGAATGAAGTTTCTCTTATTGAAGCCCGATATGAAGTGTGGTATGACCAAAGAACCTGAGGTACAAGTTTTGGCTTATAGCCTTTAGCCTTATCCAAGCTGGTCTTCAAAGTGCGCTTGATTATCTTGTTGATGACCTTAACTTATCCAGTAGCCTGAGGATGAGCTGGGGAGGTGAAACATAAGTTGATGTTGAATTTAGAGCAAAAAATCATGAACTTCTTGTTGTCAAACTATTGCCCATTGTCAGTGACTATTGCATTAGAAATGCCGAATCTGCAAAAGATGTTCTTCCATATAAAGTCTTCTATCTTTGCCTCAGTAATAGTTGCCAAGGGTTCTACTTCGGCCCACTTTGTGAAGTAGTTAATTGCAATAATCGCATAACGGACTTTGCCCTTCCCCGCAGGCATTAGGCCGATCAAATCAAGTCCCCACTGGGCGAAAGGCCAAAGGCTGATCATATGAGTAAGAGGCTCATGAGGGGAGTGAGGAATGGTTGCATAGCGTTGACACTTGTCGCACGAGCGAGATATTTTGATGGCATCTTGGTGAAATGTTGGCCAATAATATCCCTAGCAAAAAGCCTTGTGTGCTAGGGATCGAGATCCATCATGAACTCTGCAGATTCTCTCATGTATCTCTCGAATGACAATTTTCCCTTCAACATGCATAAGACACCTCAAGTATTGTAGGGTAAAACCTTGATTGTAGAGTTGGTCATTAATGATCAGGTAGCGGGTAGACTTGTATCAAATTTGCTTAGCTTGGACTTTATCATTTGGAAAGGTGCCATGAATAAGGAATATATAAGTTGGGGTGATCTAACTATCCCCCTGTTATAAGTTGCACACTTCCATGGCCATGGTACATGGTGCTGCCAACAACTCAGCATGAATGTTTCTTCCAATCTTGTCTTCCACTACTGAGGCGAGGTGAGCCAAGATGTCTACATGACTGTTTGCCGCTCGAGAAACTTGGATGATCTGGTAATGGACGTGTTTAAGCAAAAGTTGTGTTTGCACAAGATATGCTGCCATGAAGTTATCCATATCATTAAAGTTGTTCGTGACCTGATTAACCACTAATTGGGAGTCATTGAAGATATCAATTTGCTTAACTCCAATTTGTTTGACCAAATGTAAGCCTGCTAGAAGGGTTTCATAATCGGCCTCATTGTTTGACACCTTGAATTTGAAACGAAGAGCATACTCCATCGCTATTTTGTCGGGAGTAAGGATTAGTCCTGCTCTACAGCCTTATTGGTTGGATGAGCCAACAACATACATAGTCTATATTGGGAATGTTGGTTCTACCTTCCAAGCTTCCGAAGGTAACGAAGCCACTGCTTTAGGTGTAGAAGCAATGTCAATAGGATATGTGAATTCGACGATGGAATCTGTCACTGCTTGGCCCTTCTCAGCTGGCTTTGATTGGTAGGAGATGTCAAACTCACCCAATGCTATTGCCTATTTGATCATTTGTCCTGAAGTGTCAGGACTCTAAAGTATCTGTAAAAAAAGATGATTGGTAAACACGATGATGAAGTATGCTTAGAAGTAAAGGCGAAGTTTTCGAGCATACATGACCAATGCCAGAGCTAATTTCTCAATGTTGGAGTATAGTGTTTCTGCATCTTGTAAGGCCTTGCTAGCGTAGTAGACGGGTCGTTCGACACTACTATCCTTTTGAATGAGAACGAAACTGACTGTTAAAGCCGAAATAGATAGATAGATAATGAGAGTGTCACCCACTTCAGGTTTGGAAAACAAATGGACTTTACTCATGTATTCTTTGAGGGTCTTGAATGCCTCGGCACATTCATCAGTCCATGTAATGCACTTCTTACTTCCCTTAAGTGCTTTGAAAAAAAAGGAGCGCATTGTCTGTGGCCTTAGAGATGAACCTGGTAAAGGCTGCCACCTTGCCAGTAAGGTTTTAGATGTCTTTTAAAGTTACTGGTTCTTTCACGTGAAAAGATTGCTTTGATCTTCTTGGGTTTAGCTTGAATGCTTAGTTGGCTAATCATAAAGCCTAAGAATTTGCCAGAGCCTACATCGAAGGCACATTTGTTGGGGTTCAACCTCATTCGATGCCTCTTCAGAATGGTGAAGGTTTTAGATAGGTTGGTGATGTGTTGGTCAGCATGTTTGCTTTTGACTGGTATATCATCAACATAAACTTCCATACTCTTCCTAATCTGTTCGGCGAACATTGAATTATCTAGTTTCTGAAAAGTCGCCCTTGCATTCTTTAGGTCGAATGACATGACTTTATAGCAATATAATCCCCTGTCAATAGTGAAAGCCGTGTGTTCTTGGTCCGGAGGGTTCATGAGGATTTGGTTGTACCCTGAGTAAGCATCCATGAAACTCAAGAGTTCACACCCTACCATAGAGTCTATAAGTCTATCAATGAGAGGAATGGAAAAAGCTATCATTTGTGCATCCTTTGTTTAGGTCAGTGTAGTCGACACATATTCTCCACAAGATTTTTTGAAGCAAGAGACTTTCCTTGGTCAGATTTTTCTTAACCAGGACAACATTTGGTACCCACATGGATAATTGACTTCACAGACAAAGCCTATGTCTTTGAGTTTTTCAACTTTTGCTTTCATTACCTCGTATCATTCAATGTCATAAAATCTTAGCTTCTGTCTCACGGGCTTGATCTTGGGATTAATACTCAAGCAATGACAGATGATATCGGGAGAGATGCCTGACATGTCCTCATATGACCAAGCGAAGACATCAGTGTTCTCTTGCAAAAAGAAGATCAATGCCAACTGAATGGGTGATGACAAGGTGGTGCCAATCTTCACTATGCGATATGGGTAATTTTTTGAGATAAAGACCTTTTATAATTCTTCAGCATGCTGTGCTTGCTGGGTGAAAAAGTTTTATCGTGGATTGTCTGGTTGATCGTTGCCATCATGAAGAGCCAAGTTGGCTTCATCCAGGCTGGTTTTTATGACTTGGCCATGTATAGAAATGGGTTTCCTTGGGTACAAGCAAATGTTAATGCTTGATGGAAGTGTTGTAGCATGATCTTGCATTAAGTTGATATCCTCTGATGTAATTGTTGCCACAAGGGGTTAGAAACTTCATCAACAATATATATGAGAACATAGTGCCTTGAGATCATTGATGCATGTGCTCCCAAAGATGACATTTTATGCAGTTGGGCAGTCGACCACTAGGAAGTTAGTTGTAATAGTAGCTGTGTAAGGGCCTATGCCAATGGTGAGTGATAAATGTATGCTCCTTAAAAGTTGCCCGATATCACCAGAAAAGCTTGTCAAGGGAGAGATTGAGGGATTGAGCAAGTGTTCCGCAACATTAAGTGCTTTAAAATCTTCGGTGAACATGATATTGACTGAAGAACTTGTGTCTGCAAGGATTCGTTGCACATCAAAATTGGCTATGTGAGCCTCCACGATCAATGGGTCGTTATGAGGGTAGATGATGCATCTTTCCTTCTCAGGGTAGAAACATAATGGATCCCAGTTAGGCTTTTGATACTTTCATCCTCTAATGTCTTCCACATGAAACACTTGGTGGCCAAGCCTCAAAGTTTGTTCGTTGTTTTTCATGGCCCTGTTAAAGGATTTGGAGATGGGTATACCACCGTTTATAGAATATATCACGTTCACTTGGTATTAGTTACAGTTATCTCTTGAAGGGTGAAGAAAGAATTGATCAATTTTTCATTCTCGTGCCAGAGCTTCGATATGGTCATGGAGAGTGATATTTTTCTCGCTATCATGGCCGTTATACTCGTGGTAGCAGCAAAACATGCCCGTGTTCTTCGTGGACTTATAAGCTGGCTGCCTCGGCTTTAGCTTTGGTATTAAGTGAGTTATACTAGGGTAAATGGCTGCACATGTGGCATTCAAAAGTGTATATGTCTCATACCTTGGGCTAGGGCTTGTCTTGACCCGCGCTTGGCTCACTGCATTGACTATTTGAGGGCGGGCATTATCGTAGCAATACCCCTGGTTATCGCTGATAGGTTTAAAAGCACACTACAAAGTAGCACACAAATGTCCTATTGATTTTCCTTATTAACGCTAAGATTTGTCAATTGTAGCATATGAAAATAAGGGTCTTTCCCGCAGAAGATTGTTTTATGTAACTACTTAAAATGTCACAAAAACTGGTTGCTGTCCCACTGACCAGCCACCGAAAAATAATTATTAGACCGACTTACACTTATCTAAATTCTACGAAATTTTATATGCAGACACTAGACATACAGAGCTACACTTCTACAAAGTTTTGGGATTTTTGGAGTTGATTTTCTATTTAAATTAAATTGAACAAAAACAGGACAGAAACAGATTTTAAGTAATAAAAATAGATTGTAGTTCACAAGTTAAGAAAACGAGTTAGGGGAAGTGCTATCCACCACCGAATAATCATCCAAACATGTTATGTTTCATTCAAATTCCTTTTATTTCCGGATGAAGATGCTCAAGTTTGCTCAATGTTAGAACTCAACTTATTACTCTTTCTTACGTAGTATGTTAAGAGAATGGCGTTTTCAACTTAGTTCCTAGCATGCAATCTAGAATGGCGTGTTCATAGATTTAACAAGAAGAAATCATTAAGAACGAAAAGAGTTTGAGTCATCACTAGGCATCGTAAGTACTAGCGTTGTCTTACTTATCCTAGAAATTGATTCACATGTTAATCACAATTAACAAGTACTACTCTAGAACATATGTAGGTCCTCATTCGACAATGGCAGGCATACACATATTCATAGTGTTAGAATCCTAGATATGCTTACTTAGTATGCATCCATAGAAAACACATAAAGAATTCATCAATGAGACAAGTAGTGAACCAATTTTCATCCATTCATAAAAGTAATTCAACAAAATGTCATAACAAACTTGCAATCATATTTGGGGCTTCAAATCAGCCCCTAACTTCTAAAAATTTAGTTACACATAGTTCTCAAATTAAACCAAAAGAAAGACATGAGTTTGAGAAGATAAAACCGAAAGAAGAGAATGCCAAGATTTCCTCCTTCCTTTCCTTCCTTCCCAACGCAGCAGCCTTGCCTTTTTTCCTTCCTTTTCTCTTTTTTTCTATCTTTTTTTTCCTCTAAAAACACACACCCTTTGCTGCTGTAACCTACAACCTTTATGCCCATGCTTGCTGCCCCATTTCTCCTCCACAACTCACCCCATTAACAGCCATTTAGTGATGACAATAAGTGAGAGGAAATGGTAAAACAATTGTAACTCTTTAGGTAGTCTTTATGCCAATTACTCCCTCTTAATCCTCATCTTTAATTCAATTTCCTCTGATATTTGAATAGGTGTCAGCTGGTTTGTTTTTGGCTGCATCAGTTTTATTGGGTTTATTGTTTTCATTGCAGTTACAAACTGCCCAGCGTCTTGGAAACCTTTCAGTGTTAAAACGGCCATAACTTCTTCTAGAAAAATGATATTAGCAATCCGCGAAATGCTTCAGAAAATAGACATCCGTAGCTTTCTAAGCATATAAGGCTCATTCTCTAATTCATTCTGATCTATTCGCAATTTGCTTCCAAATTCAGCTGATCTGCACAGGCAGTTTTGACGAATTTGTTACTTAAAATCCCACTTGTGCTATTTTTCTTTTCTTTGCTTGACAAATCCCACAAAACACAAAAACAAAGTAGATAGCTCAAAAATATAAGGAACTAACTAAGAAAAGACAAGTGAATTTGATGTAAAGTATATATAAATATGAGTTTATCAATCGTGATAGTGTCCCTTACTCTTTTTACTAAAATGAGACCGTTGAGGATGAAAATATTTCCTCTTACCCTGAGATTGATATGTCTGTTGTCCTGGCAAAACATTAGGTAAGGCATAGGGAGATGCCATATCCATTTAGAAGGTTGAGGTCTTCTCACTTGGTTGGATCTAGCTCTCACTTCCCACTTGTTGATAAGGAATAGCTGTAGGGGATTTCCCTTGGTATGTCCTTGCTTCAGGGGATGCATGGTTGTAAGCATATGCCATCACCTCAGAGTAAGTCTTCCAAGTGTTGGCATTGATCATGTACTTGAAGAAACTGTCACGTAGGCTTGCTGTGAAGGCTTTGAGGGTGGTTTTATCACTTACCTCAGTGCAGCGAGAATACTCATGGTTGAAGCAACCAGCTTATTTACGTAACGACTCGTCTGGCTTCTTGTGAACAGTGTACAAGTCATCTGTAAAGTGTAAGCGGTCTGGAAAATGTGTTGAGAGACAAATAGTTTCCTCAACTCTTCAAATGAATCTACCGTCTCATGTGGAATGCAGCAATACCAGTTTAAAGCTCCGCCAGAGAGGGTGGAAGGGAAGAGAATACATCGTTCTTCATCAGTATGCATCCAGTATGCCATAGTGGGTTGAGAGAAGTCTCATGTTGATGAACACGTTGATGAGTAGCTTGTTCCTTATCAGAAATATCCATGTTGAAGGCCGGTGACCCTCCGTGTTGGGGGGCACCTAAGTTGACGTCCATAGGAGCAATGGGCTTGTGTAATCGAGTATGCTTAGCCTCGTGGAGCATCTCGAAGAGCTTCTTATACTGCTCTTGGAGGATCTCATTCTTCATCACTATCTTGTTGTTCTGAGCCTCCAACTCCTCGACTTTAGCTTCAAGAGCAAACTTCTTTCGTTTTTTCCTTCGCTGCCTCACAATATGCATAAGGGGAGTGTCGTTCTGTGTGCTGTGGCTTCCTTCGCTCCCCATGTTGGAGAGGAATTCCTGATCGAATGAGAGTGTACGAACAATGAAAACAAGCTTGACAAAGCTGAAGAAAGTAGGAGTAAGTGTGTTTCCCATAGATGGCGCCAAATGTTGATGCACAAAATCAGTGAGGACTTTGGTACAACAAAAAATGTTAAGTTTGTGACCTTCGCTAGATTGCTTCGGTCACTAGTGTGGATATGTATGTAAATAGATAGAGACAAGGAAGCAAACACAGGATGTACGTGGTTCACCCAGATTGGCTACGTCCACGGAGTATAGGAGTTCTCATTAATTGTGAAGGATTTACACAAATATATAGGTTCAAGCTCTCATTTAATGAGTTTTAGTAAATGATTTAGTACAAATGACATTAGGAATTATTGTGGGAAAATGATCTCTATTTATAGAAAAGAGTTTCTAGCTTTATTCTGACATTAACACGTGTCGTGCTATGATTAGCCTCTGATGTGACACGTGTCGCATTGTGATTGGCCTCCTAGTTAGAGGGAAACTCTTGTGGGTCATTGACAGTATAATGTTGACCGGTGCTTAGTACTTTTGGGATTGGTCAAGTATGGTACAAAAAATTTCCCTCAACCAGGAGGCCAATCACAACGCCACACGTGTCAACATCAGAGGCCAATTGTCACGCCTCGATCCTGACATACGTTCAGGATTGACACGTGACATCACCAAAACTCGTAAATCTAACATACCCTGCCTCCAGAATATGAATAAAGCACATCTTAAGGTCTAAATTTCGTAGTAATTTTTCATATACTTTATGGCTGCATCTAACCTCCTCGTTAGTCTGCCTACGTACCTTTAACATGGATTAAGCCATTTGTAGTTCGTCCTTCACTACAACTCAACATATATCACAGTCTGTTGAAGCTGACATGCATAACATTCCTCAATCAAACATTGGGACTTGACAAGCATGAATTATTTGATTCAAGCTACATAATGAACCCACATGACAATCAAGGTTTCTATTTCATCCATCATATAAATCATTATGTTTCAACATAAAATCGCAATTCATAGCATGTAATATATCAAAGAATCAACAAAGCATAATAGTATCCTCTAGTCGCATTGATCACTAATATAATCATATTAATAACAATCATATTCAACATCATTCTACAATCACCTCAAGTAACCCATTCCATGAATCAAGGAGGCACGATATTAATATTTAATGACGTTAATCAGTCAACCAGATCACATATCAGTGAACGAATTTTAATAAAGGGATTCTACATAATTTCATGCCTAGATTCCAAGTAATAACTTGATAATTCTTGTTTATATTCACAAGGTTTATTGTGGATAACTCCCTTTCACTCGAATCCAGGGTTCTAGTCTAACTTATGGAAATGAGTAAGAGTACGGATTCTGGACCACTCAACGGAATCCAAACCAGGATACGATTCTGGACCATTCAATGGAATCTAAACTAAATTATGATCACCTATTGAAATGTACCAAGTACAACTAATCATTATCATCTCTAAAAAGCGTATGGTCCCCTATCACTGATGTACCAAGCAGAACCAAAGACATAATCTCATCGTCTAGGCAGTGATCACCCATCACGGATATACCAAGCATGATCACCTCTAAATACATATGGTCCCCCATCGCGGATATATTAAGCAGAACCATATGCATAATCTAATAACATAGGCATTGATCACCCATTGTGATTATACCAAGCATGATCACTCCTAACAGTCCCCCATTGCGGATATACCAAGCATGATCACTCCTAGAATGCGTCCTCCATTGCGAATATACCAAGCAGGACCATAAGCATAGTCTAATCATGTAGGCAATGATCACCCATCGCGGATATACCAAGTAGGACCATAAGCATAGTCTAATCATGCAGGCAATGATCACCCATCGCGGATATACCAAGCATAATCACCCCTAAAGTACGTATGGTCCTCCATCGCAGATATACCAAACAAGACAACCTAAGTACCACTGCTACATGATGCAATGAGTTTAGCACACCATCTACCTATGCCTCAACCCCTACGAGTTACAACGTAGTTACCTACACCATCAACTTCTCATAGCTACCAACAAATATGTCACACAAGCCTATAAGTTCTACATCATACTTCTAATAAGATTCTAGGCTCACATTGTCATAACAATAGTCATACACATCATTCACATTACCAAAAAAATAATTAAACCCACATATATCACAACCATCATCAATACACAAGCCAAATCATGTTTAATAAACATAGGTCTATGGCTAAATATATAAAAAAAACACATTTCAATAGAAATCACATTTATAAAACCAATTCATATTCACAATGAATACTAACATAAGAAATTAAGGTAATAATCTTATCCCATATATTCAAGTCACCATCTAACCAATGTGGGTCCTAGACTTCACTTAGTCTCTCATAGTACCAATTCTAGTATCTAGAGCGTTTCGAGACATTTTGACCAAAAGTCAACTTTTCGGTCAACGGTAGGGTCCACAACTCTACGTAATTCGATTCAAAAGATTTGCCCATCATATTTTAGATTTGTAACTTTCTAAGGTCCTCATTACACTCATAGAACATCATACTAAAATCTCACCAAGATCCGACAGTCGGATCTCTGTCAATCACAATTTCCGGTGGCGATCAACGTTTTATGTTAATAATTTACAAATCCAATTTAAGAATATTCGTACGTCGGATTCCTGATTCGTAAGTTCCTAATATTCTCAAATATTACGTACTATAACATATTAAAGTTTGGTGGCGATCCAACAGTCAGATCGTCAATTCACTTAAGGTCTAAGGGGCGGTCTCTATCCAAACTATAGTCATACGATGAGATTCCGTCAATCAAACTTCACATATGGAATCAAGGTATCCAAATTAGTCTAGGAAGGGCATGTGGGGGTCTCGGCCCACGCGCAGCCGCATATGGCGGTTGGCCACCCCGTTTCCCTGAAAAATTCAACTATTTCCAAAAATTACCAAATTTTATAAGCATGTAGATCTCAATAAGGGGAGTAAGTTTCATATCTGTGCCCAAGTCCAATTTGGTTGGAAAAAGCTCCAATTTAGCTCAAACCCGCTAGAAAACTTAGAATGGGTGTGCTTCGAATCGTTGCCACCGGTACTCCGACGCCTCTAAGGTTGTTTGGGCTTTGTTCCTGGGTCCAAGGGGAGTAGATTAAGAGTGGTGGTGGGTGGTGTAGTTCGCTAGAACGGCGGAATAATCATTGAACACTCCCACAACGCCGTGCATCGTCCTCATGATTTTCAACCTAAAACCCTTCAATTTTGGGTGTAAATGGTAGAGAGGAGGTTATGGAAAAGGTTACAAGTGATGGGTGGGTGTGTGCGGGTGCACAAGTCCAGAAAGAGGGGTGGAAATTGGTCGGAATTACCCCGGCTGAACGGGTTGGGTGTGTGCGGGTGCATAAGTCCAAAAAGATGGGGTTTGGATTCCCTCATTTCCCCTCCTTGCTCTCCTTCCCCATTGGTTAGTCCTCCCCTCCTTTTCTTTCCTGAAACCTCATATTCTCCTCTCTCCTGTGTCCTTCCTCTTTAACTTTTTTTTTAACCAAACGTCTCTAATTTCTTCATTATAACTCCGTTTCACGAACGGTTTGAGCCTACACGTTCGTGAAATCAAGCTCTATTCGAAAATATAAAGTCCACATATTTTAAATAATTAATTTCTAAACTTCAAACTTCAAACTTCATAACTAGTTTAATTGAAATCTAAATTCAAATAAATTAATATAATTTCTCGAAAAAAATAATATAAAACCTCAATAATACAAATATGTATATTATAACAGTGAAATCCAGGAACGAGATTTCACACCAATCACAGCACGACATGTGTCAATGTCAGAATAAAGCTAGAAACTCTTCTATAAATAGAAATCATTCTCCCACAATAATTCCTAATGTCATTTGTACTAAATCATTTACTAGAACTCACTAAAGGAGAGCTTGAACCTATGTATTTGTGTAAACCCTTCACAATTAATGAGAACTCCTTTACTTCGTTAATGTAGCCAATCTGGGTGAACCACGTACATTTTGTGTTTGCTTCCTTATCTCTATCTATTTACATACCTATCCACATTAGTGACCTAAGCAATCTATCGAATGTCACAAATTTAACACTTTCTGTTGTACCAAAGACACTTGTCGCGTTGTGATTGGTCTCTAATGTTGAAACGTGTCGCGTTGTGATTGGCCTTCTGGTTGGAGGAAAGCTCTTGTGGGTCCTTGACGGTATAATGTTGACCGGTGCTTAGTAGCTTCAAGATTAGTCAAATGGTACAAACATTTTCTTTTTTTTCGTTGGGGAGGGCATATCGAATACAAGATCTCAAGTTATCGAGAAAAAAATACTCATATAAACTATGGTTACTAACTATTTATACTGATTTTATTTATGCAATGACACGTGTGAGTAATACAATTAATATTTATAAAAGAAAAGTTTTTGAAGTGGTATGTCATCTCAGTAAACATCTTTCTTTTTTCGCAAAGGACATTTCCATATAAGAATCAATGGAATATTTTGTGTCAAGTTGTTAACACGGGATTCTTTATTGACACATAAAAATAATGTATAGTTGTAATTTTTGAGAAGACCTTGAGACTAAGCTCATAAAAGCCTACGAGTGCTAAGAATCAATGGAATATTTTGTGCCATTTTCGAGCCATTTTCCAGCCAAATCATGCGAGTTAGCTGTCTAAAAAGGTACCATTATCTTCGTCTCATCAAGAAGTATGATTTTAGTTTTTGAATCACTTGATTTCGTTGAGTATTGAAGAAGTTATTATTGTTTAAAGTTTATCTAGTTTCCGGCGAGTTTTCAAGTTTTCGCTCGGATCAGTCAACTTTGAGGCTATTTTTCGGCCATTTTTGGCAACCATTGGGCTTCCAAATAGGTATAATCTTATTCTACACTTTCCTATCTTCATTTTGATATATTATGGGTTGAATGTGGTTAAGAAACAATTGAGTTACGAAGATTTGAAAATTGCCCAAACTTTCAGCCAAGAGCTCTGGGACACTTAACGAAGTTTTTAATGGAATGACCAAAATGATGGATGATGGACAATCTCAGGGACCACTTTGATTGCTTTGGAATCTTAGAGACCAAAGTGATGAGTTATGCATATCCCAGAGACTATTTCCACGATTTAGCCTACTTGAAATAAAACACAGTTGTAGGGGTAAGCATAACCATCCTCTCTACAATCACGTGCTCGCCACCCCAACTAGGTTAATAAAAAAAAAAGGTCTTTAAACTTTTTTATTTTACTAAAAAAGTCCTTAAACTTGTTAAAAAGGCTAATTTCGTCCCTACCAGCTTAAATTGAGGAAAAAATAGTCATAATATCTCCGAATCTTTTAGTAGGAATGAAATTATCAAATTTTAATGAGTTTAAGATCTTATTTTACCGAAAAATAGATAAGGTACTAATTTTCACTTGGGTAGTAACTTAGGGACTAGGTCTGCTCATTTCTCTTTCACTTGTGGTGGATAAACATGGGCTTGTCTGTTGAACAAGAGCAATGAACACTGACCTAAGGTTACAAAAGCTTATCAACCGTTACAAAACTTTGGGTTATAGTATGCAAATAGTTCTTAGACCTGAGGTATCATTGGTATCTTGTGCTTGTAGGTATGAATTTTGTTTTCACCTCAAAACCCTCATTGCTTCACTGAGCCCGAAAGTGTGATATTTGAGTCCATATGTATGAATATGGAGATACATGAATACACAATAAGGAATCTATCATCTTCTAGTAATTGTTCAATGGAAGAAAAAATCCCTCAAAGCCACTTGAAGAACTACCTCAGAAATCTTCAGCCGAAGTACTTGTTTATCAAGCTGTGTTTGTAAAAAACTTCAACATGAGATGCAGATTAATATCCCTAACAGGACTCCTCCTAACTCATAAATACATCCTTCTAGGATTCCAAGGTATCAAATATTGCATTTTGCATATCCCTCGTTGCTCTCTAGTCCAGTGCTTCTAAATACTTCGATATTGATTTGATCGTCAGAGAGGTTTCGGCCGGTACCACACCGGTGCCAACTAATAATGTAACTCACCAACACTATTGGTTTAAAAAGGAAAAATCAACCGACCTAAAATGCAATTTGATGGACATTCTTAACGGATATAGGTTTCCGTCGCCAAGGACAATATTGTAAAAGAGCGCAAACAAAATTAGCGGATTGCACGTTGATGAGGTCCCTGATGTTTTCTTCCCTTCTCTGACTTTTTTCTCCGACTGCAAATGATGAATCCCAAATTCCACGAACCCTAGCTGCCAGCACACAATAGTCTCAAGATTGCCAATTATCGCAGTCACAATCGCTCGCTGATTGAATTTCCTACTCCCCCACACTGTTACGTTTCGTCTCGGCAGCACAATCTGGTCAATTCCGCCATTAAATGGAGCTTCTGAGATGGTGATATTTGATGATTAGGGCGGGAAGCTGGAGCTGGAGCTGAAATCGGAAGTGTTTGAGGATTAGGGATGCAAATTTTTTGGATTAGGGTTACGCATGTTTCCGCATTTGGGGTGGCTTGTGGGTCTGAACTATAAATCATCATCAGCAAAGAGGTTGCCAGATGCCAAGCCTCCCCCGGCTAAGATTAAGCCGGTGGCTATGTTGGACGCTGTTCAAGAGGTTGCTATTTACATTCACAGATTTCACAATCTCGACCTTTTCCAGCAGGGGTATGTTTGGTTCTATCTGCATTTTGCGAATTGGGTGTGGGGTTTGAACCCGGGATGCAGTGGGTTTTAGAGGAAGGCGGTAACCCACTAGGGGCAATTGACCATTTGCTGTTAATTGGTGTATTTTGAACTTGTTTGTGATTGTTTTTTGCTTAGTTGAATTTATGGGAATTTGTTAACTTATTTATGTTTTGCTTGTTTAGATGGTACCAAATTAAGATTACAATGAGATGGGAGGGCAGTGAATATACTTCTGTGGGGACTCCAGCAAGAGTTGTGCAATATGAAGGTAACTTACTTTCACTGGAGTTGTTATGGCTGCTTTCTACTTAATCACTCTTCTAGTCTAAAGTACAATCATAAATATATGTGAAGTTCCTTGCTTGTAAGTTGTAAGTATATATAACTATGGGGCTTGACTCTCATGGTATGAGATCTTTTGCTAAGTTACTCATGGTTTAAGCCAAAATTTTATAATGCAGTATAATTTTACAAATCTTACCTTGTTATGTGTTGCAGTGATGGGTTTTAAGTAAAATTTGGAACCTGGGCATTGAAATATCGTAAACTGCTGTAGAAGTTTTGACAAGTCCCTTTTACATTGAAAGTGTATACATTCAATGGTCAATTGTTTCTCCTTTTGAATTTTCTCAATTTATCACAAGTTGGTTGCTGTTGTTTAAGAGCTAGGTTTTCATATTTTGTTTTGTAGTGTTATTCTTTCTTTGGTTCATATTCCAAATGATAGACAGTGTAGAGTCAAAACTTTACATGACCTACCCAGGTCCAACTATTTTTTACAACAGATTGTTGGATATTCTCATGGTTTAAAAATAATCCTTGAACAAAGTTAAAGTAGTTAATAGAAAAGTATAGAAGAATCCACCCACGGTTTCTTTGTTCCCCATATTGATCATTGGGTGGTGTTGTGGGAGAGCCTCTTAGTTTGTTCTCTTTGCTTTCGTTTCTTTGTTTTTGTAGTGGTCCGCTTAACCCCTGAATCCGTTTTGTATTTTTATTCCATTTGCGTGCGATAAAATGTCTCTTTCTAAAAATTAAAAATATAAATAGTGACCGTTGGGAGCAATGTTTTGCTTCAGTTAAAGGCTTGTGGAATTTTAGTAATGCTGTTTTCATAAACTAAGGGCAAGAGTTTAGAGATAATTAAATTGTTTGACTGGCAGCTTCTGATCTGGGTTCTGATGATGTATATGGAGTATGGAGGATTGATGATACTGACAACAGCTTCTCAAGTCAGCCATTTGGAATCAAATATGCCAGGCAGGATGTCTTTTTATCAATCATGATATCGTTCAATCTATCTCTTGCTGGACATGAGGTACTATAATCTCTCTCACTTTCCTGCTCCTGTGTGCATGTATATGTGTGTATGCACGCATTTGTGACTTATAAGGATTTTATTGAAGATGGTAGCCCTCATAACATGTTTGGTATCTGGGTTGGCTACCTACTTCCGTCTTAACTTTGACTACTAGCTTAATTTGTTTGGCCTTATCTTATTTCCTCCCAATGCTGAAAGGTCCCATTTGCATTCTTAATATCTTAGAGGCAAGCAGGTCAAATTCTTTAAAAAATAAATACTGATTTGCAAATGAGATTAGATTACTTTTCGAAGACTGTCATTGTTGGCTAAGTATGTGTTATAATTTGAGGATTATATGTTCTATTCAGTAGAATGTAGAAATGTTCATATAAATTATAAAGTATTTATGTTTATAGTGTATACTTTTCAGGGTATATCCTCGTCTCCTATTATTTTGAAGTTTGAACTTCTGCATGCTCCCATATTGGGAAATAGGTGAGTTGACATGATTCATTTTTTTTTGTTTTTGTTTTCTTACATGATTAAGTTCACAATTGAAATTGTATTTGGTGATTGTATTGTATAATTGCAGGTCTGACTTGCAGGCTTCTCTAGATGCTAGCCCTGCTGCTGTCCATGAATTTCGAATTCCTTCTAAAGCTCTTCTGGGTTTGCATTCATATTGCCCTGTTCATTTTGATGTATTCCATGCGGTACTTGTTGATGTTAGTGTACACATCAGTCTACTGAAAGCTGTCTCTTATACACACCCATCGAAGGTACCCAGGTTTGTCACATATTCTAGTCTATAATGTAGTTTGGCATTCCATTTTGAGGAAATTAGTAGTCTTGTGACATTGGAAACTAATTGTTGTGCACAATTTATTTGTAAATTTAACTCAGGATTTGATTTATTTCAGTGATGCTTCCACTCCTGAAAATGTTGGTAGAGAAGGTGATTCTGGGTCCAATCAAGTATGTTGTTACCCATTAAATTCTACTAGATCTTTTTCTTGCCCTTGGGAAGCTTGCCATTATTCACTCTTGAATCTTTTATCTTGTTTAGCAGTGTATTTCGATGTGTTTGTCATCTTTGCTTTTCTCTTTCACGTACTTGATGACAATATCAATAACTTGTGCATACACATGTGCTTTCCAAGGGCATTTACACAATACCAGAACATACAAACATCAGATGATTTGGCACATGAAAGTTCTGCATGGTTGTGGGCCCTATGGTTACACATTGCAGTTTGAAGGAATTCACTTTGTAGTAGCATTAAGTTTATATTTTCATAATAGAGGGCTTTATGAGTCATTTCCTTTGTTACAACAGTTTAAATTACTTTCACTACCCCTAATTTATTCAATATCCTTGGGACTCTTTTCTCAAGAATATCCTTAGCATCTGTTTATTATATAAATGTCATAAACACTCAATTGAAATTGCTTCGTGCTAGATCAGGGTACCATTCAATGGAAGTCCTTCACATTATGTTAATATTCACATTATATTATATAAATGTCAGTTAATGACTTTTTGTTGGAGGAAAAAAGACTAGACAAATACACTGAGCAGACTTGACTAATTTATTGAGCAGACTTGACTAATTTACAGGCTATAGCTACCTTTTTGGGATTGCATGATCTGAGAAGCGCTAATACGTAATTACAGTATGGTTATGATATGGAATTACAAATAAGCTGACTTGGAAAGTAGAAAAGTACACATCTATTGTCTGCAAACTGATATCAATGTTGAAAATAACATCTAAATGTTTAAGGTTGAGAAACAGTTCTTGGCCGCTGTTCTCACCAAATAGTTACAAACCAAACCATGCATTTTGGAAAAGGGTGATTGAATAAAAAAAAAAACCTGTGATACACAAGATTTGGTAGTGTTTTTAGAGAGTGAGGCGTGTCACACCTTGAGGCATGGCAACATTTGAGGATTGATCATTATGCTTGAATGACAATTAATACTGATTTCATTATTTTATATTTTTATATTATATAATAATTTAATACTCAAAAAGCTCAAGTCTGAATGCCTAGAGCAGAAGTTTCATGGCGATGTCAGTTCCCTTTAACCAGACATCTTTCTTAAGTCCCTAGCACTAGAAGGTTTTAAACTTATGAAGAGAAGTACTTTGAGAGTAAAGAGTGCTGAGCACAATATAAATATAGATGGGTGGTTGAATCAATGTAATTGAATAAATAAATAAAAAAATTCAAAATTGGCTATGCTTTTGAACTATAGAGGTTTTTAGTATGCTTAATCTATTTTTTACGTTTTATATGCTCTTTTCTTCAGAGGCTGTTCTATATATACGTACAGTTTAAAATTTGTTATTGACTAGGCATCAACACAGGCAGCTGCTGCAGATGTGAATGACATTATTCTTGCTAAATCATTGTTAAATGCACGTGACATACTGCTTGAAGAACTCCAGAAACTTAGCAAGGCTATTGACCAAGCTATTGATTTGACTGATTTTATATCTAAAATAGACGACACAAAGTTTGATTTCCTGCAAGAAAATTGGGTTGCAGCAGATGACAAAGTTTCAGGACAAGGCAAGCCACAAATTGGTCTTGAGGTCCTTCCTTATTTCATACAGCACAATGTTCTTATCCATTTTTTTTTTTTTTGAATTTGTATGCTTTAAGGTTAGTATTTTTTTCTTACTTTATATGTTTTTGAACAGAAATTAAATGGCACATCGGAGTTTGGAAGTGGTGAGTTGGTACGCCACTTGTCAAGGGGTGCCCTTCAGAATTCTTTTCATTCGTTGGGTGATCAAGTTTTATATTTATGGAACTATTTTTTGAACTTCCACAGGTCTGCTTCATTTGATAATGTTATTACTTTATTATGGGTTTGTTATTTGTTTTTTTTTAATTGAAATGATGCAATACTGGATTACTGTCCCAATCATGGATGTGTATGTTTTTGTATAGATTTACATATGCACATGATATATATGTGTGTGTGTCAAATGGACCTGTGGTTTGCTATAATTGTCAAATTAGTAACGTGGTTTCCATTTTGTAAATATGGCCTTTGTGGTTGATATTTGTTGTCAATTTTAGTCAGAATAAGGGTATTTAGTCTTTTCAGTCCACCTGGAACACCAATTTTGATATCTCCCCTCCTGCAACCAGCCCAGAACCCCCATCCCACTGCCCCTGATCTATCCCTACCCCGACCCCACCCCAGCCACCACTCCTCCCACACACCTCCCAAATCAGTCTCACCCACCCCCCTCCCTGATTAGACTGCTTGAAAGACCATCATACCTGTGGTTTTGTTAGTGCGATTGAAAGAATTTTGAGAAAAATGGCCAAGTTGAAAATATTGAATTTGAAACCACAACTGAATTTGACTTTGATATTTCCACAGGTACCATATACATATCTATCATATATGTATACTGAAACAGGCATCCTCTCTAAGAGTAAAAGGGCCCCCATATGAGGGTGAATTAGAGTGGATGCCTAATTGAAGGACATCTGAACATTCAATACCAATAAGTTCTTATTGTCAATATAACCTGTCAATAGTCTGTCATTATGTATTGACAGGTTATTGCAAATCCGCTGAAGGGAAAGAAAAAAAAAAGGCATCACCTTTAGAGGGGCCCAAGTTCGTCTAAGCTGTTCAATAAAAGCGGCTCGGGTCCTCTCTGACGTTGATTGATTAATCTCCTATTTGTACCCACAATAAAAAAAGGAGGGCTAGTTCCTCTGGTCTAATTTCCAGATCTTCTGTACGTTTGTATGGTGATATTTATTCATTGCAGGTTTAACAAAACAAAGATACTGGAATACTTGCGTGACACGTGGGCTAAGGATAGAAGAGCTGAGTGGTCAATATGGATGGTTTACTCTAAGGTTGAGATGCCTCATCATTTTCTGAATAGTAGTGGGGGTGAAGAGTCTTCCCACAATGGTGGCCATAAAAGACTTTCACCTATGTGGAAATTAACCGACGATGTAAGTATTCCACATGATTTGTTTGTTATGAAAGAAAAATTGTCCAACATGTGTTAAGAAATGTCAGGGGGTGTTCAATGTACCTTGTGCAGAGTTGAGTTATGAGCAAAATTTGTATTCTTCGATCGATCTTTTATGGATCTGACTTGTGTTCTGTACAGCCTGCCCAGACTGCTGCTACCCGTGCTGAGCTTCATCGGCGAAGTATTGCGCAAATGAAGGTGAGTCTTTGCTTTCAGATGAAGTGCCGTATTGTCAGTCCTCTTGGATTTTTTTTTTTCTAAACCAAAATTTTAAATTCAGATTAACAATCGGTCAATTCAAGACATGCATATATTTGGAGATCCATCAAGAATTCCTATTGTCATTGTGGAACGTGTGTTGAATGCACCTAGGCGTACAACTAGTGAAAATTCGTACTTGAGAAACTTGGACGTGATTAACTCTCCTGGCTCACTATGTGGATCTGGCTCTGACTCCATAAACAAGAAATCTGACTATATCTCACCAAAGAAAGGCCGTGTTTTAAAGCTTGTCGTCTTTGTGCATGGCTTTCAGGCTAGTTTTGTTCTCTTATAGCTTCCCCTAATTTTATTATATTTCGTCGTTTTCTCTGTTCTTTTCTTGCTCCCCTCCAGTATTTCATGTGTGATGGACCTTTTTTTTAATTATTTTTTTTATAAGTAGAAATACTAACAATTTTGAACTTGTCAAGGTATTGATTTGAATTTAGGTTAAAACTTGCTAGTTATTTGTAATAACTTATGTATATGGAGGTTCACAATAATTTGTATATGTAGTGATCTTAGACGTTGGTTGTGTTAGTCTTATATATTTTGATTCTTAAAGAGAGTTAAACGTTAGTGATTTATGGGTTAATATATTTATTTATTGGTCATTCATTTGCATTTTATTTTTTTTCAATAAATTGTAAGAGACTTATTGAATACTTAAATAAACACATTATAAGCCTATTCCCCATGTTTTCATTATGTTCCAATAGTTCATAATATATATGTCATTCTATTTTGTAGTTTTTTATGAAATTACGTATATTTTAAGTATAAACAGACACTTATTTATATAAAATATAGTAGATTTACTTACATCCGTCTAGTCCGCCTAGGCGCCAGGCCTTAGCCGGCCGCTCGACGAGCGCCTGGCGTCTTTTAGAACCTTATTAAGATAGATTAGTCGATGCTTATTTCAATTCTCACACTACAGGGGCATCACCTGGATTTACGGCTTATTCGAAATCAGTGGCTATTGATAGATCCCAAGGTAGAGTTTCTAATGTCTGAGGCAAATGAAGACAAAACATCTGGTGACTTCAGAGAAATGGGACAAAGGTTGGCCCAGGAAGTAGTTTCTTTCCTCAAGAAGAAAATGGATAAAGTTTCGAGATCTGGAAGCATAGCTGATATTAAACTTAGCTTTGTGGGACATTCTATTGGGAATGTTATCATAAGAACGGCACTAACAGGTATTAAACTATTGACATCATGTTTTCCCATTATATGCAGTTGGTGTAAGATATTGGCCATTGTTTTTGCAGATAGCATTATGGAACCATTCCTAAGATACCTGTACATATATCTTTCTATATCGGGCCCACACTTGGGGTATCTATACTGTTCAAACTCTTTATTCAGCTCTGGGTTGTGGCTCTTGAAGAAGCTCAAGAACACACAGTGCATTCATCAGCTTACCTTCACCGATGATCCAGATCTTCAAAATACGTTCTTTTACAAGCTGTGTAAGGTACTGAGAATTCCTTTATTTAATGCATTTACTTCAACCATTGAGGTGTTTGCTTGATAACTGCTCATCATCTTAGGAATGTAATCAAATCATGACATTGCATACTCTGATACATTTTTTTGTGATTCAAAGAGCTCGTTTGGATGTGCTTTTAAAATAACTAAAAACGCTTTTGGTGAAAATATTTTTTGAACCAATCCTTAGTAAAAATGCAAGTAAATTCTGGAAAAGCACTTAAAGTGCTTCCTGGAAGAAGCACATAACTAGTGCTTCTTGCATAAAGCACTTTAAGTGCTTCTTGCAGACCAAAAAACATTTTCTCTAAAAGTGCTTTTAGTCATTTTAAAAGTACATCCAAACGAGCCCAAAGTCGAGGCAAACATGACTTCTACATTTTTATAATTATAACTTGGTTTAAGAAAAAATGGTTGACAAATGTGACATGTTTATTTTTGCTGATGTTGTGAAGTAATTCTTTATGCAGAAGAAGACACTTGAGAATTTCAAGCACATAGTCCTGTTATCTTCACCACAGGTATTTTGATCTCTTCCCTGGGGCTTATTGACCTAGTTTACTTAATTAAACTGTTAAACTTAACTGACATATTGTTTTGGTTGCTCCAACTCTGCTGTTTTCCACCAAGTTTAATGTGAGACATGCAATTGGTCTATCCACGGACCCTAAATTCTCATGTGAGGCATTATGTTTGACAGTTTGAGCACCTACGATCTCTTAAAAATCAATCACCATCTTACTCGCTTATTATACTGACCAAAGAGAATAGACTTGTTTGTCGTCCATCCTCAACCTGTAAACTTTTATCCTACTGCTGAACTAATTAAAAACTCAATGTGCTCATTCAGTCGTCATTCATGTGAGCAGTACTCTATGGACCTTGGTGAACTAGGACTATTAAAACCCTATTTTGTAGTTCGTTCTGTGGCTCCAAAACATGATCATTATGCTAGATTTTGACATTACTGAACTATTCATGCTTTCATAATGACCATGGTCTACATTACGAAGACAACATGCACTATTTCTTTGCTTTTGCTCTTCATACTGAAAGATTTAATGTTTTCTTGGGAGGAACTCGTTATACCACTTTCGTTTCTTTAAACATTTTTGACGTGTCATAGAAACACTTGTATTGAAGGGTACCTTTCAGTTTACAAAGGCCAATGTCCTAGAAAATGCAGTGATTTACTAGCGCCAAAATGGAGGAGCTAGAATCTCATAAAATTTCTTTGCTCTTCATATTCTAATTATGATTTTTTGAGGAAAATTTATTCTCATGATATCTATGTTATTCCAATGGAGAGTGAAACTTTTTCTTTTAACAGAAGAAAATTTCTTTAATAATTTTGTTATAATTTTCTCTGATACCCGTAATATTATTAATTGTGTTTTGCAGGACGGTTATGTTCCCTACCATTCTGCTAGAATAGATATGTGCCAGGCTGCTTCATTGGATTTCTCAAGGAAGGGAAAAGTGTTTCTGGAAATGCTGAATGATTGCTTGGACCAGATACGGGCTCCTCAGTCTGAGAATCGAGTGTTCATGCGCTGTGACATCAACTTTGATACCTCGTTGTATGGAAAGAACTTGAACACCTTCATAGGAAGGGCTGCTCATATTGAGTTTTTGGAGTCCGACATTTTTGCAAGATTCATCATGTGGTCTTTCCCTGACCTATTTCGGTAGCAGCCGTTGCTGGCAATGCAGCTTTTTCTCTTGCCCTTCTTTATCTGGTGTTCTCCCTCCCTCCATTGAAAAGACCACGTGAGAAAGACATCAGCTGTTGTAAAATTTCAGCTTTAGAACTCAATGTACGGGTAGAAGTTGTGCCATTGGCATCACTTCCTTCTCATGGTGGCATCACGTCCTTCTCCACGTTGAGGACGAGCAAATGATTGAAGACATCAGCTGTTGTAAGTTTTAAGCTTTAGAACTCAATTTACGGGTAGAAGTTGTGCCATTGGCTCAATGTGAAGTTTCTAGGAATGCCAGTAGCCCGTGGAGCATAATATCTTAGTATCCAAGCGAGGCTGCTTGTGAGTTTTAAGAAAAGTAGAGAGGGCTGTAAGCATTTTGCATATTCTAGGCTAATTAGATTCTATAATTTTGCTTTTGATCCAGTTCCCGTCGAAAGGATCGTGTATTTTAAGCAGGCAGTAGCGATCGGGAATGGAACTTGCAAAATTTAACTAGTTGTGCAGCAGTAAGATTATGTTACAGTTATTATCCCTTTGCAGTTGCTCTTGTTCATCTTGTCGCGACACTTTGATATCATCATCATTATCTCCATGCTGAGAAATTTATATACTTGTATTCCGATGGATGAATCTCGTGATTTAATACTTTGAGGCTAAATTTTCCGTTTAGATGAACTCGTTTTATAGTGCCAGCATTGATATTTTAGAAAGCGATGTTAGCAATTTTTAGACCGAAAGGATTGTGTGAAAACGATTGAAAGTGTTATGGTCGTCAAATGTTGCACCACCAGGAAACCTCTTGAACCGTGGAAGGCACTGCAACAATGAATAGGGGTTTTTTTTATGGTCAAATGATAGATTAGTCACCGATGGAGTTTGAACCCACTCTCTCGTGTAAGGGATCAACACCTTTCCACCGCTGTAATAAAAGGCCACTTGCGCAACAATAAGTAGCTTAGTTGTGGCAAAATGATTTTGTTCGATGTTCCCTCGCTTGGTCCGATAATTGTCTCCAAGCAGTCGCACTCGGCAACCCACAGCTCTTCCAGTTGCAAAAGACACCGAGATACATCTGCTGTGAAGATGTTCCTCAGTTTGATACACCATGCAACTGTCAAAATTTTAAGATTATGGAACGTCGCGTGTTGGCCGGGGCCATTCCACATGTTTTCTCAGTGCCGGTAGATCCTCCAGTTTCATCTCTCTGCATTTTCCCATCACAGTTTGCTCCGATTTGAGCCCATCAGACAAGTTTGAATGGAGAAGTGCATTCGCAAAGGGGTGAAGCTTTTTCACTTCCAATAAACGTTAGATTGCCTAGAGATCCATCTGGTAAGTAAGTCACCAACGCATAACTCTTTTAACTCGTTCGTGTTACTAGCACACAAACTCTTCCAAGTTCTTGAGCACGAGCTTATTCGGAGCCAGATTTGTGGCCTTGTAGTTCATCAGACAATGCATCTGATGGCAACATTCGACAACGAGAGATCAATTCATGTAGTCTCTCAATGGCATATTCCTCGATAATGTTATTTAAGCATTACATTCAGCCTTGTTACTATGTAGAGGTAGTGTTTGACTCTTGATAAGTAAGTAAAACTTTTCCCAATTTGGATGGAACATTTTCAGGAATGCATTCTGCAGCATGAATCTGAACTCAAAGACTTAATGTAAAATCTTGGAGGGAACCCGAGTTTTGGCGCTTAAGAAAGTCATGCCGAAACATTTCATGGTCTAGGAAAGCAGTGTTTGTTAGTGCTTTGGACAAGCCAAAAAATGCCCGTAACATGCCAGTAACCACAATATGACAAGCCAAGGGCATGCCAATGCCACGAGATGACATGCCAACGACAAGCAACGGCTTCCCCATGACATGACAAGACCACTCTCTCACATGCCATGGCATGCCAACGGCATCTCTATTACACGCAATGCCAAACCAAGGACATCTCGAGCCTAGCAAAATGTCGGCAGAATGCAAGCCATGGCATGCCAAGCTTCGCAAAGTGTCGCCATAATGCATGTCATGACATGCCCATATAATGCCAAGCCTTGCAAAGTGTCACAAAATGCATGTCATGACATGCCCAGCATCGTAAAATTAATGCATGTCGGAAAGCATGTCATGGCACGCCAAGCCTTGCAAAAATGTCGGGCATAATGCATGTCATGACTTGCAAAACCTAAAGCATGGTTAATTGAAAGACTTAATGTACGTAAAATTTTGATTAATACAAGAAACAAAATTTTCATTCATATTAATAACAAAGAGAAACATACATCTTGATTAATAGAAGAACAAAATTTTCATTCATAGGTGGAACTAAGTTGTAGTTACATATGAATACTAGTAGATGATGCTAGCCAGTCTACTACAAAGCCACAACTTGAGCAACAGTAACAGTAATGTCGTCGATCTTGCCTCCTCTGTGCTTGAACCCAGCCTTTCTAGCGTTTTCTGAAAAAGGGCTAGGGTTGTGCTTATCAAACGAGTTATAGAGAGCTTGATTGGCGATGTTCGAAGCCAACTCTCCACAACCAAGATCAAGATCATGATCACCACCACCACCTTGTACAAGAACCTTCTCAATCACACTTGGAAACATGTTGTCCAGCAAGCCATCAGTCCCAAGCACTACGATGTCTCCGGGGACTGTCTGAATCCAGTCTTCCCAAGCAGAATCAGGGCGGTCACTACTGATGCCGTTCCCCAACTGATAGGGACAGTTGAACCTACGTTGTTGAGTTGGAGATTGGTACACAACCTTGTTGTTCCTAAATAGCAAGAACCCACTGTCCCCAACGTTCACAGCATGCAAGACTCCGCTCTCTTTGTTAAGGCTGAGGATGCAAGCAGTCGACGAGCCTTTCTCCTTGGTTTTAGCATAAGTTTCCTGCAACACTTTTCTTGGATCAACGGCTCCGATCACATCCGCGACCTTTCTTTTTCTTTTCTGTTCGTCGATGTTATTCGGATTATGGACGGCGATGAAGGCATTGTTCATGAGTTCTCTCGCATACTGACCAGCGTCGATGCCTTTCTTGGCCCAACCGCCGACGATGCAGTCCGCCACGCCGATAGTCTGCTTCTCCGGGCAGATGAAGTGAGCGTCTTCGCCTAACTTGTTATCTTTGGGAAGATAAACCGACCCACAAACCATCTCGTGCAGGTTTCTCTTTTGTTTCTTGACCATGGCAATTGTTATTGTTGATGATACCATTGTAGTTTACGTACTATAAACTCAAAGTAGCTTCCGTCAGCATCATTTGCTCCCTTGCGTAGTCACCAGCGTTGACGCCTCCCTTGGCCCAACATCTGACGTCGTCCGCCACACCATTAGTTTGCTTCTCCGGGCAGATGAAGGGGGTTCCTCAACCCTTAGCTTCTAATGTTAATTAGGGCTTCTTTTGAGGCTTAATTTTCTAATATCATTCTTCTCACCAAGGAGGAAAATATATAATGTACAAGAGTGATTTATAAGGAAAGAAACATCAAATAACCTAATTACAATCTAATTACAAGGACTCAAATAGGTAACTAAACTAATTACAAAAGGTCAACTCTCCAACAATTCTCCTCAAGTTGGTGCATAAATGTTATTAAGGAGAAGTTGGATGGGAATATTATTCAACTCCCGTTCGTAAAATTAGAGGATGAATTGGTGGATATCTTAACTAAAGCGGTTGCAAGTCAAGCGTTCTACAACTTTCTTGTTAAGTGCCTGTCAACTTCCACGTGTTTTGTGCTATCATGTTGAATTGGGTTGTGTGAGATATCGATAGCTGCTTTATTATCAAAAAATAAATCTGAGGCTGAATTCGAAGGATACCCGAGCTCACCAAGTAATTTCTGAAGCCATAATAGTTCACATACTCCTTTTGCCATACCCCTGTATTCCGCCTCTGCACTTGATAAAGCAACCACTTTCTGTTTCTTACTCCGGCGAGTCACTAAGTTTCCTCCCACAAATGTAAAATAACCAGATGTGGATCGACGATCAGTAACATTGCCTACCTAATCTGCATTGATGTACCTCTTTATTCAGCGATGATCATTCTTAGAAAACATGATGCATCTACCTGATGAGGACTTCAGGTATCGTAAGATGTGTTCAACTGCACCTATATGTGCCTCACTCGGAGAATGCATAAATTTACTAACAACGCTTACAACGTATGCAATAACAGGCCTGGTGTGAGATAAATAAATTAACATCCCAACTAACCTTTGATCTGTTAGTGGGAACTTGATCAGGGTACACGGCAAGATGGTGATTTTGGATTATAGAAGTGTCAGCCGGTTTACAATCAAGCATTTCGATTTTAGCTAATAAGTCTAGAACATATTTTTCTTTGAGACAAAAATATACCCTATTTAGATTGAGCTACTTCTATCCCCAAGAAATATTTCAAACCACCAAAATCTTTCATCTCAAACTTGGTTGCTAGGTAATCTTTGAGCCTTGAGATTTCCTCTTTGTCGTCACCTGTAACAATCATATCGTCCACATAGATGATAAGTGCCGTCAATTTTCCCATTCGACGTTTCAAGAAAAGTGTATGATCGAAATTGCTCTACCTGAACCCATATTTCCTCATAGCCGTCTGGAACTTACCAAGCCATGCTCGAGGTGATTGTTTTTCAACTTGCACACTACTTCGGGTTACGAAACCAATGCATAACTAGGTGGAATATCCATATACACTTCTTATTTAAGATTACCATGTAAGAAAGCATTTTTCACATCAAATTGTTGTAATGGCCAATCTAAGTTGGCAACCAACAAAAGTAATACTTTTACTGTGTTAATCTTTGCTATCAAGGCAAATGTCTCTATATAATCAACATTATACATCTGAGTGTATCCCTTGGCCACTAATCGTGCTTTGTATCGTTCAACGAACCCATCATCTTTGTACTTGATGGTGTACACCCATTGACATCCAACTCTCTTCTTTCCTCGGGGAAGTGGAACTAAATCCCACCTTTGATTTTTCTAGAGTGCAGCTATTTGTTCCTCCATTGCCTTGGTCCATCAATCGTCAGACAGTGCCTCTTTCAATGAACTTGGTGTGCTATCATTGGATATTTGTTGTACAAAAGCTTTGTCAGGTGTGTTTCAAAAAAAAAAAGAAAAAGCTTTGTCAGGTTCTGATAACTTCTGTAATGACATATAGTTGGCAATAGGGTATTTAGAGTCTTTCGTTGTGTCCGGTGAATATCGATTGGGTGGCTTTCCCCGATTGTGCCTGAAATGTAATTGATAATTCGGAACAACGGATGCATCAATAGGAATAGTATTCCTAGGAGCATGGTCATCTGGTGGTACTATATTTGGAGACGAGGGGGAGTAGTATCAGTAGAAGTCTCAAAGTTGACAAGTGGTAGCACTATTGCCGTGGGTGAGGACGACATTGCCGTGCCTGCCGTTGATTCTGTGGTCAGCACTACGGCTGCTATTGGTTGGGCTGGCAGCGCAGCCGCTATTGGCTTGGCTAGTGGTAGTGGAAGATCAACAGTAGCATTCATGGTCCAATCCTTCTCGTCATGTCGTGTCTCCCCCTAAGGAGGAGGATTGGAAGAATCCAAAGGGTAATACATCTCAGACTAGGAAAAAGTGACATCCATAGTAACAGTGGCGGAGTTAGGATTTTAGGTGAGGAGGGGCCTCACATAAATGTTAAAAAAATTAAATAATACATGCTTGAAGTTGTGAGCTAATTATTTTTTATTCTCTAAATGTTTTTCTATGTCGAAGTTAACCTTCCATTCTCAAGTCAATATAGAAAGTAATTAATAAAAAATTAAAGCGGATTAAGAGAAATTAGCCTTTCAATATCAAGTCAATGAAAAATGCTAGGGATACTATGTTTTCAGACCATATTATAGAGACCAGTAAAAAAATATGGCTCAAGTATAAGGTATATCTGGCATCACTCCAAGTCAATATAGAATAGATTGGGAATTTCCGAATAAAAAATGAGAATTATGGATTGGGAATTTGGTGAACAAAATATATGAAATTTTAAAAATTTAGTAAAAAGTTAAAGAGAACAAAGATAAAATATATAAAATTTCAAGAAGCAGAGAAGGAAAAACTCAAAGTTTATTATTCTTCAGTTGGCAATGTAAAAGAATATATATATATATATATATATATATATATATATATATATTTTTTGATAAAACAAAACTAGACTTTAGATTTTAATTTTAAGAACTATTGATTTGTTTATAAAATAAGATCATAATTTTTTTTTTAGGACAAGTGTTGTTGGAATTGAAAAGAAAAGGAAACTTCTTATTTTAACTATTAGTGAATAGCAAATAAGAGTTTTGTGTAAACTAAAAGAAGCATAATATAAGTTTATCCAAATATAATACATAATTATTTAGAAAGGTTACTTGAGGTATCCTAAGTGAGGGCAGGCCTAGGCCTATGGTGGCCTTAGAGTGCCTCTGCCCCTGCATAGTAACATACATTCGACAGGAATGAGGGTGGTAGCAACGGTACCTTTTTTGATGAAATCCGTACCCCATAAAAATACAACGGAGAGTACACGGTTCAAGTTTTGTCCATTGATTTTTATGAAGATGAACAAATGCAACACATCCAAAAACTCGAGTTGGGAGTACCAAAACCAACAGTAGATGCACGAAGGTAGCAATGACTTGTAAGGGGGGGCAAGAAAATCCAGGACTTTGAATGGTAGACAGTTGATAATATAAGTGGCGGTCTGAATAGCAACATCCCAAGAGGAGCGGGGAACAGACGCCCCAATCAAGAGTGAGCGAGCCGTTTCTAAGAGATGACGATTTTTGCGCTCAGCCACCCCGTTCTATTGTAGAGTCTGATGACAGGTAGTTTCGTGAAGAATTAAGTGATTAGTTAAATAATGGGAAAAATCATTATTAACATATTCACCACCATTATCAAAATGCAAAATCCATATTTTAGTAGAAAACTGTGTCTGAACCCTAGTGTGGAAGGTCTTAAAAGCCGAAAAAATATCACTTTTATGCTTATTAAGATATAACCATGTCATCTGTGTGCAATCATCTATGAACGTTACAAACCACATAATACCAGATGAAGTAGTAATCGGAGATGGTCCCTAAACAACCGAATGAACAAGACCAAAAGGAATAACACTTATATTAGAATTCAGCGGATAAGAAACACGGTGACTTACATGCGTGATTTACAAGGAGGAAAATCCTAGGATCTCTGTTCTGATACCTTGCTAATTAGGGCTTATTTTGGAGCTTAATTTTCTGATATCATTCTTCTCATCAAGGAGGAAAATATATAATGTACAAGAGTGATTTACAAGGAAAGAAACATCAAATAACCTAATTACAATCTGATTATAAGGACTTAAATAGGTAACTAAATTAATTACAAAAGGTCAACCCTCTAACACTTAGCAATCAACGTCTTAGATAATGGAGAGATAGAGACAGAGAGGGAAGAAATTAACAGTGGAAAATATGGGGTAAACTAAGAGCAAGTTTGTTTTTATAACTTTTCATAACTGGTAATTTCAAGTTTCCTTTTCGAACTGGAAATGGGTTTCCTTTTCCTACTGGGAATGGGAAACCATAAAATAACCAAACTCTCATATGTAGCAAATGATGATATTCAGAATATGACTTGAAATTTAATTTTCTTTATATAAAAATCAAATTACTATTTACTCAAATAAAACCTATTGTTTTGCTTCCACATCAGCAACTTTATTAATTATGTTTGATTTTACATATTAAAAAAATTTGGATGCCTAAAATACCATATTTGAATGTTTTTTTGTATACATTTCATTCCCTGCGTACAAAGGATAATTAATGATTTTACAAAAGGAAAAAAGAAAAAAAACATTAATGTTATAATTTCATTACTTAATATACAATAACAATAAAACATGCTTAATATATATGTAATAATACATACTTAATTAAGTCAAGAAAATTATATTTTACATATATATGTAGGTAATATTTTACACACAGATATATATATATATATATATAAAATACCACTACACCATAGCAACTTCTTGCTTTGTAATTTTTGCATTTTCCTACATAATCTGAGTTTCCTTCTCTTTAGGGTTTAGTAGATCAACATTGCAAAAAGTTGGGACAAATCCAAAACGATCAATAGTCGTAAAAAGATGGCCGAAAAAGGTAGTTCAAGAAAACATTATCAGCCAACAACCATTTCACTGCGTGGTTTAAAGGATTTCGGATTTGAGTGTATTTCTATTATTAATAACTGACATATAGTAACTCAAAGACTTAGAATATCTATTAAAGTACGTTTAATTCATTATCTCCATACTTAGAAACTACTAGCAAAAGAACCTGCGCGTTGCTGCGGGTTTTCAATTTTGTTTCGATATATTAATAACAATGTTTACATCTCTATTTACATATATATGTACATCTATATTTACAATCCTATTTACACAAATATACGATTCAGAACTTTCGACTCTCTTCAATGAAACTTCAGAGTTTTTTCCCCTTGCTTATAAATTGGAATAAAACTGTAATTATTGAGGTGATTTTTTTTAATTGCTAGAAAATTGGATACTTTCTTCAGTCAGTTTTCAAATACATTTAATAAGAAATGTCAAAAATAAATATATGCTGATCTATAAATTTAAGTATGCCATGAAGAGAAAAATAATAATTACAACTTACACATGTTAAAGCAAACATACGAGGAGAAAGTAGACTCTTCAAATTGCTAATCTCACATTTTCCTCTAAGCTAACCACAATAAACTCTTCTACCACAATTCTTTAGCATGCACGTATGAATAAAGGTTAAAATTCACGTCTTATTGTAAATAGAAATATACTCTTATTCTGCTAAATTGCGAACTGAGAGAAACAAATGCATAGATGTAGGAAACGATTTAGGGGTGTGCTATCCACACACCCCAAATTACTTCTCACACACCCCTTGTTAATTTCTGTTCGTTGATCTTCTTCAATTCATCCGATCCGACAGCAGAAAACTAGAAGGGTGTGTGAGAAGTAAAATTGAGTGTGCAGATATCACACCCTAAGATTTATAAGATCTTAAAAAATGTAAAAAAAGAAAAAGAAAAAGGGTAATCATTCTTTTATAAAAGCTTTATTATACTTTGTACCTCATACTTTCAATACAAATTTAACTTTTGGTCTCAAATCTTTCATTGGCAATCATTTTTTTCTTCCAAAGGTTGTACTGCAGTAATGTATTTCAAAATATATTGCAATTTGACAATTAGCTTTGCAAGATTTCTTTAAAATGTTTAAAAAATGTAGATAAGCACATATTGTCAATAAATGGGTCTTTGTTAAGGATGTGTAAATTATTACCCGTGAGAATGTTGTTCTAATCCATGCGAGAGAATAGTTGGGAACCAAAAACCAAGATCATAAAATATGTGGATGAAAATCTGACAACTCCTTGAAAAATTAGAAATTGTTCTACTATTGAAGAACAAATGCACAACTAGTAGAACAATTTTGTGTGATGTTTTACTTCGCCCTTTATAGAAATGTGTGATCTCATAAACAAATCCATGTTTTATCTTTGGAGCAACTAAATTATAATCTATTTCTTTGACAGTAGCTTGGATCGCATCTTTCTACATGATTGAACGAAGAAGGAAAAAGTTAGTAACAAACAGATTATTAAGTTAAAAGACTGGCGTCATGTTTGAGATTGCTTATAAAATGACTAAAAGCTTTTTCCATCAACGAAAAGCGATTCTAACAATGTTTCATAGAAAAACTTAAAAACTCAACCAGTTTTCTAACCTGAGAAAGAATTATATGACATCTTTGAGTTTGAAACAGCTTCTCTGCCTTCATCATGCTAACAATCTTCTTTGTAAATTTTTGCATTGCCACCTTCATAATAGATAATTAGAAATTAAATTTAGCTTCATTTGTTAAAAAAATTAAATTGCATTGGAGTAAACGGAAGATTAATAATATCCTACCTTGAAAGGCTCATTGTCATTCGAAAAGCAATTCCAGATACATATTTAAGCCAAACTGTGACACACCCCGACCCAAAAAGTCCACTAGGACACCGAAGTCGAGCTGTGCTGGCCGACACGAAGGTGACGAAGCCATAAAGTGTAATGATGTGGAAAATGTGAATAAATTTAAACCTATAAGTGCCTAAACACCAGAGTGTGCTCGTGAGCGGGAGCGAACCCATCTCACGTGTGACTTCAGAGCATAAGTAAATACAGTAGAGCGGGTAAGAATTATACCCTCAGAAGTAGCTACCAATCTAAAGATTTGCCGAGAATCCTCGTTGATACGAACCTCAACAACTAAACCTGGAGGGGCGCAAAACAGAAAATGTGAGTGGGCAAAAACAAAGCTTTTAAAACCATTTCAATATCAAAAGTACTAACATCTCTCTGTAAAACCCGTATACTTTCCCAGAAAATAATACGTATATATTCATATACCAAAATAGGCTGTAAAACAATAAAACTCGAATATGCCATGTCAGAAATATGCCATGCCAAAAATCCAACCAAGAAGTATATGCATCAATCAGGTGAGATAAAACCAATAATCACAATATGCCGACAATATAAATATGTCAGCCGGAGTTACCTAACGTGACCTGTACGGCTGAATCTATAGCTCCTCAACCACTATCCTGCACACGAGTCGGAACCACTTATAGTGGTCTATACGACAGGCTAGGTGTATAAAATACGCTTAGTGCTACGATCATATGAAGGCTGTGAGACGAATCGCGGGTCACCTACGAGTCGGAACCACTTATAGTGGTCTGTACAACAGGCTGGCACCTGCCTTGGATCCAAGGTGAGCGTACAATACGGGAGGTGAACGATCACGTGAAGGCTAGGCCCTACTTTGGCGGAGCACAAACACCCGAGGTGCAGGAATATGAGCTATATCACAATCTCATCATCATCATTATCACTAACAAGTATATACTCACCTGACATACCTGAGCGTCCGCATCGCCAAGCAATAATCATCACACAATCATAATATATATAAACGATACATGACATGTCATTCTAATTTATAAAATCATTTAAAACGCATTTTCTGGGAAAATCAAGCATATATATATAATGAAAACAAAAGCCCACTCACCTGGAGTCCACGCTACAGCCCCCTAGCATGACTATCGAGATATCCCCAAATGATCCCAATTGATCACCGCCTAGCATAAACATCACTTCACATCTCAGAATACGTACTGAGAGAATATGCAATTTACATAAAACACATTCCTACGAATTTGATCCGGAAGATCCGTATAAGAAATCTTTGATCCGCCACTTCCAATAATACACATTATACTTCTAGAACAATACCACAAAGTTTCGTTACGATCCAACGGTTGGATCTCCGCCAATTCCCAAAACTAAGTGGCGGTTAACGTTTTATTTACAAACTTACAATTCAAATTCGGGAAGATCCGTACGACGGATTCCCGATCTGTAAATTCTTAGATTCCTCAAAAATTACGTACTATAACATACTAAAGTTTGGTGACGATCCAACGTTCGGAACGTCGATTCATATTTTGACCTATTATCGAATCGTAACGAATTTAGGTCCTAATTATCAATCTACGTCAATCCATCATCAAAACCAAATTCAAGGCATTGAATAACATCTGAAAACATCATTGGCGACCCTCGGGCCACGTGCCGCAGCACGCACCGCCGCGGGTGGCGGTTGGCCGCCCCAAGTCGCCGGAAAATTCAATTTTCACTAAAAATTACCAAAATTTGCAGAATTAAAGATATCAATGATTAGAAAAACTTTCATACCTTCGAGAAAGTCCAATTTGGACTGGAAAGCCTACAATTTCATCACACCCGCCAAGAACCCTAGAAATGGGTGTGTTCCAATTCGACCTCCAAATCAACTCCAATGCTCCATCCATTTATTGGGCTTTGTTCTTGGGTTCTAGGGGAGTATTTTGGTGTAGGTAATTGCATGAAATTATTTCAGGAAAGGAGGAATTCGAGCACGACCCGTTTTGGCACCACCGGCGGTTTTATTTTTTTGGAGACCAAATATTCCCAAATTTGAGGTGAATTGGCTAGAGGGACGGTTATAGAGAGGTTTCTAAGTGATAGATGAGGGTGTCTCGTCGGAAAAATGGGTGAATTTCACCGGAATTCATGGAATACTGCGGGTGGGTCGCGGGTCGCATGGGTCATTGTTGATCCCATGCATCTCGTTCTCTCCTTCCCCCTCTTTTCTTTGCTTTCTGATTGGGCTACATATCCTCTCTCTTCTTCTTATTCCTCCACTTCTCTCCCCTGTTCGTCCTTTCCTTTCCATCTGCACCATCCATTTCCCCTTTCTTTTAATCTGGGCCATACAAGTGGCCCTCCAGATTTTTCTGGAATTTTTCAAATAATTAGGAAAGTATCAATTTTGCCCTTGACTTTAAACGCTAATAATTTCTTCGTTATAGCTCCAAATTCGAATCCATTTGCTCCCACGCGTCTGTAGCGACGAATACTACAAAAATATGCCAAGAAAATGAACCTTACGTGTCACTACAAGGCGTCAACATCAATCGAAGTATTTGTCTCAAAGGGCATTTTCGTAAACTCGCTTATTAAAATTATAAAAATCATAATTTTTAGTGACAGGTTGTCACAAACTGGGAATCCCCTATTTCAAAAGCAGAACAAAAAATAGAGTAATGAATATAACCATATTTATATAAGAACAATATATATATACAAAATATTCTTAACAAAAATAATTACCCAAAGTTCCATTCAGCGCAAACATAAGGACCAATCCGGAGATTAACAAATAGGCCTGCTTGATGAACTTGACCAAATCATATCCGTCCTCAATATAATACTGCAAATTTGAAAAAATAAAAGCATAAACAAAATTAAACAAAAACTTAAACAAAATCAACCCCATGAAGCAACCAAATTCAACTTCAATATAAACTTAAACAAAACCAACTCCAAGATGCAACCGAATTTAACTCCAAAATAATAAAACTTAAAACAAAAGTCTAAATCCACCAAAAATTTAAATTGCTTACCTTGAGTACAGAGGGCTTCGGAAAACGACGGCAATAAAGCCTGAAAACAAAAACCCAAAAATCAGAAGAAAAAAAATTTACCCAGAAAACCCATTTTGATATTCATATTTAATTATAAACTCACATCATGTGGCATTTTTCAGATGCAGGAAAAAAGACGAACAAATGAATTCCCACGGATGTAACTTTTAAAAAAAATAATAAATAAATTTAAAAAAAAAACTTAATTCTACAACAAAAAGCGAGCAACCAAAGTTTCTCACCTTAACCACAAATGTCTTCCAAAGCTACATACAAAAGTTCCAGAAAAATTTGGAAACTTTAACGAAAAGCTCTATGTACTGTTCACTTTAACGAAAATTCACATTTTTACACAAAAAATTCAATCTTGTACTATTCACTTTACCTTTTATTTTATCCATATTGTTAAAACTCAAAGTTTTCAAACATTTTTCATTAGTTTTCCAAAATTAAAAACCTGAATCCTTGAAAATTCAAAAGAAAACCTGATTATACACCCATATGCAAAACATGTCGGCACAAAAAACAAAAACAAAAACAAAAATTAGAAGAGAAACAATTTCAACAGAAAATCCATTTACAAATCGAAAATCACACCAAAAAAAATACAAAAATTTGTATTCAGTAACCCCCAAAACTCACCAAAAACGATGCCTCTTGCAGGAAAAAAATCTATGAGGACCGAAACAAAATTGCATGCATAAACATGCTAGAAATTTGTCAAGACCCACAACACAACCTAACTAAAAAACTCATGGATTAAAAGTTTCTCCCCAAAAAATCTCATCTCTGTCATCAAACGAAAACTCTGAAAGCAACAACCCATTTAAAATTGAGCCCAAAAAAATTAAAAGCTTCCAACATCTAAAATTGAACAGAACACAATCCATACAGTTGCATAAAAAAGTTGTAAATGCAAGATTAGAAGAACTCACCATAAAACTATCCACTTTGAGAGCAACAGAGGTAAAGAGAGAAGAGAAAGCAGATGGCTATGAAAGAAGAGAAACCAAAAGAAATGGGAAAAACAATTGACCAAAAGCAGTGAAAAGGAATCACTGCAAAAAGCAGGAAAGAAAAAGAACGGAACAAAAATTTTGAAGGGCAATTTAGCCACTTTACTGTTAATGAACAGTACCATTGTTTTTGGGTTTTAGTATATATAAATTTCTGACAAAATGAAATGTTAGGAGGTCAAAAACCAACTGTCACATCCCAGCCTGGGCTTGACTCCGCCATAGCACGATATTGTCCGCTTTGGGCCCTTACCACACCCTCATGATTTTGCTTCTGAGAACTCACACGAGAACTTCCCAGTGGGTCACCCATCTTGGAATTGCTATCGCGTGAACTCGCTTAACTTCGGAGTTCCCACGAACTCCAAATCCAGTGATCTCCCAAAAGGCCTTGTGCTAATTGGAGATGGGCATGTATGTATAAGGCGTACAGGATACTCAGCTATGGGCGATGTGGGATATTACAATCCACCCCCCCTTAGGGGCCCAACGTCCTTGTTGGTACACTTCTGGCCAGAGAGTGATTCTGATACCAAATTGTCACATCCCAGCCTGGGCTCGACTCTTCCATAGCACGATATATTGTCCGCTTTGTGCCATTACCACACCTTCACGGTTTTGTTTCTGGGAACTCACACGAAAACTTCCCAGTGGGTCACTCATCTTGGAATTGCTCTCGCGCGAACTCACTTAACGTCGGAGTTCCCACGAACTCTGAAGCTAGTAAGCTCTCAAAAGGTCTCATGCTAATTGGAGGAGGGCATGTATGTATAAGGCTTACAGGATCCTCACCCCTGGGCGATGTGGGATCTTACACCAACACTTGTGAAAAATGAGTGTAGCTAAGATGAGAATGCTTTGTTAGATATGTGAGCACACGATAGGATATGATTAAGAACGAGGATATCCAAATTAAAGTAGGAGTGGCCGTGATTGAAGATAAGATGAGAGAAAATTGATTAAGGTGATTTAGACACATGAATTGAACCTATAAATGCTCTGGTTAGAAGATGAATCTATGAGAGGGAGGCAAAAGAGGTAAAGGAAGACTCAACGTTATGAAACGCCAAGTCTCGCAAAAATGTTGGGCATAATGCATGGTATGCAAAATCTAAAGTATGGTTAATTGAAAGACTTAATGTACGTAAAATTTTGATTGATACGAGAACAAAATTTTCATTCATATTAATAAACAAAAACATACATCTTGATTAACAGAAGAACCAAATTTTCATTCATCCGTGGAACTAAGTTGTAATTACATATGAATATTATTAGCTAATGCTAGCCAGTCTACTACAAAGCCACAACTTGAGCAACAATAACAGTAATGTCGTCGATCTTGCCTCCATTGTGCTCGAGCCCAGCCTTTCTAGCGTTTTCTGAAAAAGGGCTAGGGTAGTGCTTATCAAACGAGTTATAGAGAGCTAGATTGGCGATGCTTGAAGCCAACGCACCACAACCAAGATCAAGATCATGATCACCACCACCACCACCACCTCCTTGTACGAGAACCTTCTTAATCTCACTTGGAAACATGTTGTCCAGCAAGTCATCAGTCCCAAGCACTACGATGTCTCCGGGGATTGTCTGAATGCACTCATCCCACGCTGAATCAGGGCGGTCACTGCTGATGCCATTCCCCAACTGATATGGACAGTTGAACCTGCGTTGTTGAGTTGGAGATTGGTACACAACCTTGTTGTTCCTAAATAGCAAGAACCCACTGTCTCCAACGTTCACAGCATGCAAAACTCCGTTCTCTTTGTTGAGGCTGAGGATGCAAGCGGTCGACGAGCCTTTCTCCGTGGTCTTAGCATAAGTTTCCTGTAACACTTTTCTTGGATCAACGGCTCCGATCATATTGGCGGCCTTTCTTTTTCTTCTCTGTTCGTTGATGTTATTCGGATTATGGACGGCGATAAAGGCATTGCTCATGAGTTCCCTCGCGTATTGACCCGCGTCGATGCCTTTCTTGGCCCAACCGCCGACGCTGTCCGCCACGCCGATAGTCTGCTTCTCTGGGCAGATGAAGTGAGCGTCTTCGCCTAACTTGTTATCTTTGGGAAGATAAACCGACCCACAAACCATCTCGTGCAAGTTTGTCTTCATTTCTTGACCATAGCAATTATTGTTGTCGATGATACAATTGTAGTTTACGTACTTCAACATTAATAAACTCAAAGTAGCTTCCGTCAGCATCACATGTTCCTTTGCGTAGTCACCGGCACCGGCATCGACGCCGTCCGCCACGCCAATAGTTTGCTTCTCCGTGAAGATGAAGCGGGAGTCTTCAAGCCTTGGATTCTTAACAATCAACATCTCAGAAAATTAATGGAGAGATAGAGACCGAGAGGGAAGAAACTAACCGTGGAAAATATGGAGGAACTCAACTGAGAGCAAGTTTGTGTTTATAACTTTTCATATCTGGTAATTTCATGTTTCCATTTTGAACTGGGAACGGATTTCCTTTTCCTGTTGGGAATGGGAAACTATAAAATAACGAAAATCTTGTCATATATATGGCTAATGAAGTATTCAAAATATGATTTAGCACTGAAATTTAATTCTTTACATAAAAATTGATATTAATTGTTACTCAAATAAAACTCATTGGCTAACTTTCTTATTAGCAAATTAGTTAGTTATGCTTGATTTTACTATTTAACATTTTTGGATAACTAAAATATGCATGTTTGAATGTTTTTTTTTTACACATTTTATTCCATGCACAGTGTAAACGATAATAATAATTTTACAAAAAGCAAAAATATATAATGTTATAAATTCATATTACTATTAATTGACATGTAGTAACTCAAAGACTTAATATATCTAATTAAAGTATGTTTAATTCAATATCTCCATGCGTAGAAATGAGAGAGAGAGAGAGAGAGAGAGAGAGAGAGAGAGAGAGAGAGAGAGAGAGAGAGAGAGAGAGAGAGAGAGAGAGAGAGAGATAAAAAAAAGTGTGAAAGGAGGAGAGAGATGGGGAGGGGAGAAAATCTTACCCCAAGTAATACACCCAAATTAACATAATCTTGTAATATTGACAACACCTCATTCAAGATTAATGACACACCCCGACCGGAATCGAGATATGTTGGCCGTCATATAAGGGTGACGTAGTCATGTGCGCCGGTGACTACCAAACTAACTAATTTACACTAAAGATAAACATAAAAGTGTGTGAAAGTGTTTAAAGTAGTGATGCAAGTACTTAGAGCGTAGGCAACCTAAGTGTAGTCCAGCAAACTAAGTATTAATTATATAGAACACAAAAGAAATCCCTACATTTGTTTAGGAAGCTATCAGAATCGCCGTAGAGTCCTCGTGAGCCACCAACACGAACTTCTAGCAAGAACCTGGAGGGGCACAAAACAGAAAGCGTGAGTGGGCAAAAACAAAGCTTTTGAAAACACATTTCTCTTTCAAATGTAATATCCCCTCACCCTAAAACCCGTATAATTTTCCCAGAAAATAATAATACATACGTATATAGAAATCATGCTCTAGAGCAGTGGAAATCAAAGTATATGCTATGTCAAATATCTCATCAGTGAATATGTAAGCTAGGTGATATAAATCAATGTAAACTGATATGTCAGCCAGAGTCACCTAACGTGACCTGTACAATTGAACCTATATCTCATCTACCAATTCCTGTATAGGAGTCGAAACCACCTATTGTGGTCTGTACGACAGGCTGGGTATAGATAGGTATGATCAAGTGCTATGATCATGTGAAGGCTGTACGAAGTATCATGGGACACCTATGAGTCGAAACCACCTAGGTTGGTCTGTACGACAAGTTGGCACCTATCTTGGATCCAAGGTGAGTGTGTGGTGCAGTAGGTGAACGATCACGTGAAGACTATGCCCTGGCCTTGGGCGGGGGCACTAACACTGAGGTGTAGGATAATGAGCACTAAATGCATCTAGGCATAACCATACACAATGCTACTCAATATCGTCATAATGTACTCACCTGAAACTTACCTGGGCCTCCGCAACATTATCAAATATTATGCATAACTAAACTAATGCATACTAAAATGTAATGCAAGTACAACATGGCATTAAAACACAGGTTTATTTAAAACAGTTTCTGGGAAAATGCAAATAATATATACGTATATATAGAAAACCAAAAGCCCACTTACTAGTAAGTAATCGGGTCGTAACTCCCAAGTCTCTCCTGGTTATGCTCGTCATCAGGGTACGTTTCACCTATATGCGAAACAATTATTTAAACCTTAATGTACTAAGCACATATACAAAATCGTGTAATAACTTCTCATAAGTTGCTCAATTGGGGTGTTTGAATATACCAACGTGACCTACTCAACACCATGAACACCCTTCTTTTTTTTTAAATTCCAATGTCCCACACGTCGGCCACGCTCAAACACGCGCCTGGCACGCTGACGGAAACCGTAATGCCATTAGGGAATATTCTGTTAAATAATAGAATATTCGATTAAAGTTACCTGATGCCATTAGGAATATTCCGTCAAAGTTAACGGAATATTCTCTGTCTTCTCCGGTGAGGTCCTAAAACCGATTATAATTGAACGAAAAATTCCTCGAATTTCCTTCTAGGTCTGCAACTCTATAAACCTGATTGTCCCGACATTAACTTCGACCCAAAACCACTCTAAGGTATCTATAAAGTGGTTTTAAGACTTCCTAAAGCTTTAAAAGACCATGAAACATCCACGTTCGCGACGGAGCAACAGAGCACCTAGCCGGAACTAATGAGTTCCGGGGTTCTCGGGGTACTTTCTTCGAACTAAAGGTATGGTTAGGTTCCTAAGCTTGCAAGGAACTCGAAGGTGGTCTTCAAAAACTCGATCTGCGCGAGATGATGATGGTTAGGTGTGTTTGTGAGGGTTTGGATGTACGGACAGGGAGAAGAGTCAAGAAGGTGAAGGAGAAAGAATGGGTATGTACGTGTGTGAGTGCATGTGTGGTTGCCTGATTGGGCAACATAAAGAGAGAGAGAGAGAGAGAGAGAGAGAGAGAGAGGGTTATGGGTTTCCTGATTAGGAAAGAAGGAGAGTGAAACTTGTAATTGGGCTTACCTTTGGAATGATGGAATCCGAAGCCAGTAAATTCCCAGAAACAAAACCATGCGGGCTGGGCCCAAAGCAGACAATATCGTGCTACGGCGAAGCCAGTCTGGGATGTGACAATTAATGACTACCTACACAGAAAGACCCCAAAAATTTATAGAATGGTCGTGAAAACAGATGGGAGATCAAATATGAATGATAACATGGTCACGTATAGACGTGACCATATTCAATGATATTGATAGGTTGTCTTGGGTAATCTAGACTACTAAATAGTCTGATTTTTAACTATATTTATTAATTTTAAAGTTACTTTATTGTTTACAAATACCCTCATTCAACATAATCTGGCTTAGTCCCTAAAAAGCATGATAGGCCCCGTGTGGGAGTAGCATACCAAATTTGGGTGTTTACTACATCATATCCTACTCTAGTAATTGCATTTGCAAAATAGTTGCCTCTCAAAGATATGGTTGAAAGACGAAGAAATTTGACGATTGTCTTGAGTAATAACCTTCAATCTCCAAAGAGTCCCGAACTTATTCTTCTTAACTGCATCAATGACAAGTTTGGAATCCCCTTTCACTTCCATCTCTTGAAAACCTTTTAGCTGTGCATGACGAAGAGTGTCCCGCACGTGATGAGTTTTGGGAAATGAAATTCATGCATTTTTTTTTCTTTTGCACCACTCTTGTTAAATTATGTTTATTTTATCGTCTTACTAAGGCGCTAACCACTTATTTAACTCTACTCTATAAACTCTGATCTATAATATTTTTATAATCTAAATTAATCATTTTGTAGGTTTTCATTAAAAGATCATTTATGCAAAAGTTTAATAAAATTAAAAGTCGCTTAGTAATCTTGTGACTTGATAAATAGATGAATGTAGTATACTTGATAAATAATGAAATATTCGCAACAATACTTAAAAGTGCAAAACGATTTTTGATTTGGGTGGATTTTTCAACTCTTGAGACTACATTGTGGGCTAAGATTTGGTACAAGTTATTAATGTCGTATTAAATTACTAACTAGCTAATGTTGGCAGCTCTTATTTATTATTGTTAATAAAAAAAAGTAAAAAAAACAAATAAAGAATATATTATTGAAAATATAAATGTTGGGTCAAAATGTGATAAAAACTGCATGAAAATATAGTCGTTGAAAAAAATATTACCAGTTGGTTTTATGGTGAAACCTCAACTTTTTTCATGGTATCAGAGCAAGTTGTCCCACGTGTTAAGTCAAACAGCTATATGCTCTTCACATCATCTTGTTGTGTTGTCCACTTGTTAAACTTTAAAATTCACATTGATGAGAAGTACTTACATAGACTTATAAGACTATCTCCAACCGAAGGGTCCAGAGGGCCGAAAATAACTCAAAAAGGGTCTCCAACCGAGGGTTAGGCCAGAGGGCTGTGGAATCTGGGAGGGCCCCACGGTATCAGAGAGGGCTGGCTTTTTTTTTAAACTGTCGGAATTCTTGTTGGTTATAACCGACAAGAATTCTTTAATTTTTTTTTTACAGTTTTATTATTTTTTTTTATTTACAAAATTTTTCCTATAGCTTCTATTTTTCATTTTTTTTAATTCTATTTTTTTTCCTATAACTTTGATTTTACAAAATTTGTTTCATATTTTTTTTAAGTTCCATTTTTTCCTATAACTTCTATTTCACAAAATTTGTTCGTTTTTTTTTAATTCTATTTTTTTCCTATAACTTCCTAAGCCATTTACAACATTAAATTAAATTAAGTAACATGAAACAACATTAAATTAAATTAAGTAACATGAAACGACATTAAATAACATTAACCAACATAAAAATTATACAACATAAAAAAAACATTTAACAACATGAAACTTAAACAACATTTAAGTTGTAGTTTTTAAATAATAAATTATGTTTGGCCCTATAGCCCTTTGGCCCTCGGTTGGAGACGGTTTTTTGTGACAGGGCTAAAACGAGTCATCTGGCCCTTTGGCCCTCGGTTAGAGATGGGGGCAAATATGGCCGTATACTGTTCATTAAAATATTAATATCTTGAAGAATTTTGGAAGGCTAAAGGGCTAAAACAAGTCATCTGGCCCGCCATCGGTTGGAGATGCCCTAAGTAAGCTTGTATTAACAGTTGATTTAAAAAATAAATAAAAATAAATAAACATGCGATAGCAGTAACCTTTATCGTCCTCTAATCCTCTGCTCCTAATTATCGGTTGCTGCTAAAAAATTCTTACCGGGATTTGTGTCGGCAACTCAATACATTTACATTACCAATCTCCGTTTCACTCGTCACCAACTTTGGTATAATCAAGGCTTCCAATTTTCTTGAAGCAGAAGCCATCAGACTTGGTTTGACTTCTCCAATGGCAGATTACTCTCTCCCCAAGGATTCTTATTTTCTTGGGTTTGACAGTTCCACTCAGTAAGTTACCATTCCCTCACTCTTTCTCCCTCCAATTTCGTATCTTTCTTTGATGCTGCTCATGAAATCAGAATTACCCACATCTCAAGTTCACATTTTGACTTGGTTATGGATGTGAGTATTCATTGTTTTACTGCAGTCCATGATCCATCCACAGTGAAGTTAATTAGTATCCCCTGTAATCTGAATTGGGTAAAACTTGACTGTTGCTTGTTAATGTTTTGTGGATTCTCATTGTCTTACTGTGTTAAATTTCATATGGGAATATGATTATCTGGATGCTCTGTAATCTGAATTGGGTAAAACATGATTTTGTTTTAGTAATTGTTATTGGTTTCTACTACAAGGTCTCTGAAGGCAACTGTGCTAGACTCCAATCTCAACATTGTTATTACAGAGCTTGTCCAATTTGACACTGATTTGCCCCATTACAAAACTAAAGACGGAGTTTACCGGGACCCTTCGATTAATGGTAGAATTGTTTCACCCACCTTGATGTGGGTGGAAGCTCTAGATCTTGTGCTTAGTAAACTTTCCAGCTCAAATTTGGATTTTGGGAAAATTGCTGCTGTTTCCGGCAGTGGACAGCAACATGGCAGTGTCTATTGGAAGAATGGAAGTTCTTCGCTATTGTCATCATTGGACTCCAAGAAGCCATTGGTGGATCAGTTTAAAGGAGCTTTTTCAGTAAATGAATCGCCAATATGGATGGACAGCAGCACCACAGCACAGTGTAGAAAGTTAGAGAAGGCTGCTGGTGGAGCATTGGAGTTATCCCAACTTACGGGTTCACGCAGTTATGAAAGATTCACAGGCCCACAGATTAAGAAGATATTCGAGACACATCCTGAAGCTTACAAAAACACTGAGAGGATATCCCTGGTTAGTTCGTTTATGGCATCTCTTCTGATAGGGAAATATGCTTGTATTGATGAGTCCGACGGTGCAGGGATGAACTTGATGGATATAAAGAAAAGGGCCTGGTCTAATAAACTTTTAGAGGTCTGTCATATTTTAAGAGTAAATTTTCCTTGTTAATTGTGTTTCTCTGATCTTGTTAAGTTTCTTGCTTTTTCTTGGAGTGAGTGTTACCTCTGAGTAACATTATCAGTTTACTGTTTCTAGTTTGATTAATTTTCTTGGTGCTTGATGTTAATTGAAGGCCACTGCCCCTGGTCTGGAGGAAAAACTTGGAAAGATAGCTCCTGCCCATTCTGTTGCTGGCCACATTGCTCCCTATTTTCTGGACAGGTCAGTGGCGCGCTTGCAGCGTTCTCTTGACATTGATTGTTATATGCTGCATTAGGGTGAAGTAATTAAGTAAAATAGCAAACCAAATGGACCCATGGGATAGTATTTTTGAGAAATGGAATGCGCCTCTGAAACCAGGAAGTGGACAACCGTAGTTTGCGCAGTCCACTTTTATAGTCTTATATGTTTTGCCGTTTTTGGATAAGCGCTTTTGTGTAGGGTTTAGAGTTTAGGGATTTACAGGGTACTTGAAAGGCTAAAAACCTATGGTTTCTCCCATTTCAAAATCAACTTAATCTATAGTATCCAAGTTCTACTTATCAAATAGGAAAAAACGACTATGATATCACAAAGTGATGCAAATATTTTAAATATCACACAGGGAGTGATAAAGTCGTGTGGTATTTGTATCCTGCATAACTTTTCAAATAATAAGCCTGAAAATGTGGATAATCATGCAAGTTTGTCATTGTAAAACTTATTCGTATTGAACGGAGTTATGCTACCATGGTCATGATTTGAGTCTGCAGCCACTGTAGTTACATGTATACTTTCTGTCTGAAAATATTTCCCTAACAGATAAGAAATTTCAATCTCGTTCCAGATTTCGCTTCAACAAGAATTGTTTGGTTATTCTGTGGACAGGAGACAACCTCAACAGTGTGGCAGGTGCCTGATTTTCAAGTTTCCATAACTAAACTCTTTAAAATCACTTAATATGTTGCTAATATTTCTAAGTTTCTGATGAACTGGTGAAATCTCTTTAGCTCCTTCATGGTTCTGCTGTTGGTGGTTGTAGTTTATATTTCATATAGTGTGGGCGCTGTCATATGATTTAGTTTTGTTAGAGCTGCAGGTTTAACTGTAAGTACCCCAGGGGATCTAGTAATCAGTCTTGGCACAAGTGACACCGTAAGTTGAAATTAACTTCTTCAGATCTTCTTGATACCGTGTCTATTTTCTGTTATCTTTTCCAATTAACAGAATACGGAGAGGAGAGAAAAGAGAGTTGAAACATTAAGAGAAAAGGAAAACAGAGAGTTAAAAAAAATAGTAATGTTTTTTTGGGCTCCTTTGTGTTACTTTTCGATATTAGCTTTTAGTTTTCACTTTTAGGTAAAGGTGGAGAAGGGAGGCAAAATGAAAAACTAGTTAAAATTTGAGAACCTAAGGCAAGAAGAAGAGAGAAATAAAGAAAAATGTATGAACAAAAAACTTTAAAACTGCTTTTAGTAAATAGCTTCAGTTTTCATAGTGTAGAATTTTAAAACATCTTCTCCTGCCCTTAGTGTAACCATCACAAGTATTGCGAATTATTATAGTATCGAATGTTGCACGAGCCATGACCAGAGTCTCAATGGTTTCTTCTTCGTAATTTACTGTTGAAGTTACTCTGGATTCTTACCGATATCTCCTGTTCTCATTTACTCGTATCTGTTGCTCAGCTCAATTGGATTACTGATGATCTTCAACCTAGCTTGGAAGGAAATGTTTTCCCTAACCCTGTTGACACAAAAGGGTACATGGTAATGCTGGTTTACAAGAACGGATCGCTAACTCGTGAAGGTACTAACCGGTCGCAGACACATTTTTTTATGGGTTCGAATTGAGATATCTGTCTCGTTTCCTGGTGTGACCTCAATCTTCATATTAGATATTCGCAACCGCTACATGGAAAGCAGTTGGGACAGGTTCACTCAAGCGCTTTCAAATACATTACCTCTAAATGGTTTGTACATGTCTTGTCTAAATTACTTCTTTTTCCATTCATAAACCGGAAAAATAAATTAAAATAAGGCTTTTTAGCCAAAATGATCTCTGAAATTTACATAACTCCTCACTTTAGTCTCAGAGATTTAAAATCAGGTCATTGAGTTTTGCCCACCATCAATCATTTTGGTCATTATGTAAAATTTTGTTAAATAATGACCAAAATGACAAAACTACCCCCAAGTTAATAAACAATAGGCCAAAATGATTTGATAAAAAATGGAGAGTATTTTTACTATTTTATCCCTATTTAGTGCAGATTTTTCACAGAATAACCAAAATGATTAATGGTCTATTGATTTCAAATCTCATAGACTAAAGTGAAGAGTTGTACCAATATCAGAGACTATTTTGGCTAAAAAAATACTTTCTTTTTGGAATTGTTGTCATATTTTCTATATTTCATATTGTCGTTTTTACTCTCTTGTACAGGTGGGAAGGTGGGTTTCTACTACAAGGAGCATGAAATTCTTCCCCCACTTCCAGGTTTGTATTTGTAATCTCTCTCACTTACTTAGGTTTGTCCAATTTTAGTACCTCCTGTCGAATTGCCTTCTTTTCTGGGTTGGTTTTCTATCGACAATACTTGTTAAGCCATGGCAGTTTCCAGCCAAATTGTAGGAAGATAAAACATGGTTGATCTAAATGGTTGCTTTTTGTCTATTTATTTGCCTTGGGAATCAAGCGCACTGATACGGAGTTAAGCGATCCGAGGGAGAGTTTGCTAACCGAGAGCTTTAATACTACATTGTTGCTTCTTTTAAGTGTTTACACGTTGGTTTCCATCGCAACCAATGTCTGTAGTGCCTGGATCTCCTACTGCATTTCAACTACTTAATTTCTGTAATGTCTTCAGTTGGTTTCCATCGCTACGTTCTTGAAAATTTCAATGGCAAGACTCTGGAGGGCGCGAATGACCGCGAAGTAGAGAAGGAATTTGATGGTGCTTCTGAGGTTTGTACTTTTTACTATGCAAATTGTTCACATAGGCGAGAGGATTCCCCACAACAACTCTCCCTGAGGAAGGCGAATTTACGAATTTTGCAGGTGCGGGCTGTAATAGAGGGCCAGTTTGTGTCAATGCGAGGTCATGCAGAAAGAGTTGGAATGCCTTCTCCAAAACGATTAATAGCCACCGGGGGTGCGTCTGTAAATCGCGCCATCCTGGGCGTCGCAGCTTGTGTTTTTGGGTGTGAGGTTTACACAGTTCAAAGGCCGGGTAAGCGTTTCGCCAAATATATGCGTTATGCGTATCGAGAGACCGCAACTCATTATTTCTTTTCCTTCTCCAACCTTTTGACAGATTCGGCTTCTCTAGGAGCTGCCTTAAGGGCTGCACATGGTTGGCTATGCAACAACAAAGGCAGTTTTGTGCCCTTCAAATGCCTGTATGAGCACAAGCCGGAGAACGCGTCCCTCAAGAGCAAACTTGCGGCGATTCCCGACATTCATCTAGTTCCGAAGTACGGGTTAATGGCGAAGAAGAGACTCGAAATAGAGAACCGCCTAGTTGAGAAAGTAGGACGCCTCTAATACATCGATTGGCACGGGTTTTAGTCTACTTCCGGGATGGAGTGCTTCGAATTGCATTATGTAAAGAACCGAAATTTCTAATCGTTTCATCATTTTGATCTTGGCGAATGAAATACCAGACTGTATTCAGAAAAACCCAGCAAGAAATAAAAGATAGATTGCATACTGACACAGCGAAAGTGAGTGTGCTATGAAGATGCATAGCTACACCACCCAGAAACACCGATCAGTCGCCATAACATCGAAAGAAAACATAGCAAATACGAAAACTTATAAAACCATGGAGGTTGAGGATCAGTAGTCATCACCCTCGTCACCGTCATCTCCCTCAGCAGACTCGGCGCCAACCTCCTCATAATCCTTCTCCAGCGCAGCAAGATCCTCGCGAGCCTCTGAGAACTCTCCTTCCTCCATGCCCTCACCCACATACCAATGCACGAAAGCACGCTTGGCGTACATCAGATCAAACTTGTGATCTATGCGAGAGAATACCTCAGCAACACTGGTGGAGTTGGAGATCATGCAAACAGCCCTCTGCACCTTGGCAAGGTCACCGCCCGGAACAACAGTTGGTGGCTGGTAATTGATACCGCACTTGAACCCAGTAGGGCACCAATCCACAAACTGGATTGTCCTCTTGGTCTTGATGGTGGCCACAGCAGCATTCACATCCTTGGGAACGACATCACCACGGTACATCAAGCAGCAGGCCATGTACTTGCCATGGCGGGGATCGCACTTGGCCATCATGGAAGCAGGCTCAAACGCACTGTTAGTGATCTCAGCCACCGAGAGCTGCTCGTGGTACGCCTTCTCAGCGGAGATCACCGGAGCATACGAGGAAAGCATAAAATGGATCCTGGGGTATGGAACCAAGTTAGTCTGGAACTCGGTCACATCCACATTCAGAGCTCCGTCGAACCTCAACGACGCTGTCAACGAAGAAATGACCTGAAAAAAAAATCAACAACCCATCAGCCATCAAATCATAACCAACAAGAATCAGTGGTTATGCAGGTAAGGCGTTTGATGAAATATACCTGAGAGACGAGGCGATTCAGATTGGTGTAGGTGGGACGCTCGATGTCGAGGGACCGGCGGCAGATGTCGTAGATGGCCTCATTGTCGAGCAACACAGACACATCGGTGTGCTCCAGCAGAGAATGGGTGGAGAGAACACTGTTGTAAGGCTCCACAACAGACGTAGAAACCTGAGGAGAAGGGTACACAGTGAATCCCAGCTTGGACTTCTTTCCGTAATCAACCGAAAGCCGCTCCAGAAGCAGCGATCCGAGACCCGATCCGGTGCCGCCACCGACGGCATTGAAGACCAAGAACCCTTGAAGCCCGGTGCAATTGTCAGCGAGCTTCCTGATGCGGTCTAGGCAGAGATCCACGATCTCTTTGCCGATGGTATAGTGACCACGGGCGAAGTTGTTGGCAGCGTCTTCCTTGCCGGAAATGAGCTGCTCAGGGTGGAAGAGCTGGCGGTAGGTGCCGGTGCGGACCTCGTCGATGACGGTGGGCTCCAGATCGACGAAGATGGCGCGGGGGACGTGCTTTCCGGCACCGGTCTCGGAGAAGAAGGTGTTGAAGGCGTCATCGCCGCGGCCGATGGTCTTGTCGCTGGGCATCTGGCCATCGGGGCCAATGCCGTGCTCGAGGCAGTAGAGCTCCCAGCAGGCGTTGCCGACTTGGATACCGGCCTGCCCTATGTGGATGGAAATGCACTCTCTCATTTTTGCGGGAGGTGAGGGGGAGGGTTTGGGTTCCGACTGTTATGAGAAAGGAGGAGGAGGAGGAGGAGGCGGGCGGCGTTTACCAAGACGCCTAAGGAAATGGGTGGTGGGAGTGGATTGGAATGGAGAATAGAGGAGGTCTGGGTCTGGGTTATAAAGCGGGGTAAATCTTACCGGGGTTAAATATTGACCGCGAATGGGGTTAAAATCAGGGTTTGCCAGCTTTGTGAATGTTGGGACACGCTGTCTGCCTCTTAACAACTAGACCGTTTAAATTTTCAAATTTTAGATCTGGCCAAAAGGAAAAGATAAAAAAATAGGCATTTTAAAATAAGAGGGTGCGTAGTAATTAGTGGTGGGCAAGTGGGGTGGGGTGGGGTCAGTTTGGATTGTTTTTACTTCCACCATGATGCACTGGACTCTAGTAGAAAATAATCGATTTATATTTTTGGCTGCTCGCTTAAATTTTAATTTAGATGTTACGTTAAACAATTGATGGGTTCGAACTCACGTTATAAAGCAAGAACATTATTTACTTTTATCGAGGGCCACTTGCTTCTTAAATTTCAATATAGTTTTGCTTTGTAATTAGTGGTGGCCCAGGTCTCATTTAGCAAAAAAAAAAAAAAAAACTAATGAAAAGGGCTTGAAAATTTTGAGTTTTAACGATAAGGACAAAATAAAGGGTAAAGTGAATAGTACCAGGATTGACTTTTTAGTGTAAAAATGTGGTTTTTCGTTAAAGCGAACAATACCGGGAGTTTTTCGTTAAAGTTCCAAAAAAAAAATATATTATTCCTACATTGTAGGGTTTTTGATGGAGCGGGAATTACTCAATTAGCAAATATCTTATAGTTTTATATCAAATTACTAGGTTGGTTTTTGTGCAGATTCCTACATTGTTAGGCTATTAGAGCAAGTCCACCGGGAAGAAGAGAGCCCAGCACCCAGTCAAAAAACCAGGCTGGCACCCTGTCAATTCACTCCAGCCTGTGAAATCGACTGGCACCCAGCCCAAGCCAGTCCACAGACCGGCCTAAAATCGACAGACCTTGGGACCGGCCTATCTGACGTCAGCGTGGCGTCGGAGGGCATATGACGTCAGAGAGGGAGTTGTTGTGGAGGCTGAGGAGCGGAGCTGGTCGAGGTGGGAGAGGATGTCGGGAGGGAAGGAACCACGGAGGGAGAACGACGGGAGGACGAAGCGACGACGTCGGAGGTGTGGAGATGCAGGAGGACGGCGTCGGAGATGCAGGGGTGGATGGCGTCGGAGATGCAGGGGTGGACGGAGTCGACAGCGACGGCGTCGACGACGTCGGAGATGCAGGGGTGGATGGCGTGCAGAAATGGAAGGTTTTGAAGAGGAAGGAGAAGAAGAGCTCACGGGAGTGAGCTGGAAAAAAGAGAGAGAGAGAGAAAAAGAAGGGATCGGAGAGGGAAAGGAAGAAAGAAGAAAAAATAAAAAATAAATTAAATGATAAAATATTAATGGATATGAATAAAATAATATAATATTAGATAGACTGGGTGCCAGCGTATTTTTAGGGGTGGAGATGCTTTGGTCTATTACTGTTCACGAGGTCTATTACTGTTCAATTAAGTGGATAAATGGACTGGGTGCTGGCACAAAGTCCTTAGGGGTGGACTTGCTCTTAGCATGTCAATTCCCTACTGCAGCCTATTGTCACCATGGTCCACTCGGTTTGTGACCGCTCATTTCTAATTTTGTTGTATTTTATCTTTTGAAATTGTGAAGTGATAAAAATATCTCTGGAAATGAAGAAGTTTTTCATTGTGAACGAAACCAAGTGATATGCCACGTATTTTTATATAAATGGTAGAAAATTTTAATATTTATGTATTAACTTTTTAACACACATATCTCACCATTTGTATTAAGATTGACATTTTGAACCCGACTCGACCTGACATGTTAAAACTAATATTTGGGTGAATGCTTAACGGATTAACCCGTTAGTTACCCATTAAATAATAGGTCATTTTGGATCAACCCGCGAAACCCGTTAACACTCATTATGGAGAGCTTTTGTGTAATTTCATAGTCGGAATAGAAACAAAAAAAATTGTGTAATTTAGGTAAAAGATGTGCAATTTGGGTCAACTCGCGAAACCTATTAGCACCTGGTAACAACCATAATGCAAAATGTAATTTCATATGATATTTGGGTAAAAGATGTGTAATTTGTATTGGAATGCAAAATGTAAAAATTAACAAAAAAAAATTGTTAACTAGTGAAACAGGTGAAATGGGTGACTTATTAGGCTTAATGGGTTGAGTTCGGATGATCTGATAAATTAAAAGGTCGGGTTAAACCTGATCCGTTTACAGATTTAATTTATATAATGATACGTGATATATCTTCTCGTGTTTCAGTCACACTGAAAAAATCTTTCTTGAAAAGGGCTTAGTGGAAACCCTACAATCTGAGCTCATTTTTTTTGTTGCAGATCGAATATTTGAATTTAAAGCGAAAAGTTCATAAAACTTTAACGTTAAGGGTGATTTAGTAATTTTATCATTTTTTGAGCACTTCTTATTTTATTTTATTTTGCGTTGGGTAGCGTCTCCCTCCACGCCTTCTCACTCTCATTCAGCTCAACTCTCTCTCTTTCCCGGACACACAACCGCTCACTTCGCACGGAGGAAGAAGGCGACACCACCGCCGCTCTTGTGAACGCGAGCAAAGATATTGCAGCGTTTCTATCGTCGGCGGATTGGTGAGCCACTGTTGATGGATCTCAGTGTTGGAGAGCATGAATTTTGAGGCCCAATAATAATGCATCCTATAGGCCCATATGCAGGCTAGACCTACCGAATTGTTGGTCTGCACAATAATTATGACCATGTCGCCCAATAATCATTTGGTTCAGTGATTTTGATCGCGAGTTCGCACATCATTTTTAATTTTTTACACACATTTATTTATATTTTTAGCTATAGAATTGAACAAATTAAATGAAAATAACGAACAAAAATAAATAAGAGTGAAAAACTAAAAAAGAGTTTGTATTTATCATTTCCTTTTGCTCGCAGATGAATTTAAATCTCATAGACGACATTTCAAATTTTACAGATCTTTCAACGATGAACTTTGTAGGTGAGAAGGGTTTAGCTTTAGCACATTATTGCATCACCTCAATTCCTAAGGTTGTACCAGAACATGATCAAAACACAAAGAGAGGAGGATTCTATCCCCTCCTAATCTCTCCCCTTCCATCTCTTTCTACTTGAATTGTTACGGTTAAATCACGTCAACATCTTATATTGATTTTTTTATAAAGACAAAAAAGATAAAAAGCAAGTGTGAGAAGAGGGGAAGGAAGGAGATGATAATAGAAGGGGAGAGAATTTTACTCTGAAAAGGAAGACGAAGACAAGACAAAGCAGAAGCAAACAAGCAAACAAACAAATAAAACTGCAGAAGCCCAGATCCACTGAGCTCTGCAGCTACAAGTCAGAAATAATGCCAAAAATATGTGGCAATGTAGTGTGTTAAATCAAAGACCTTGCTGATCGAAGCCTGCCGTAGGATCTCAACTTATTAAGCAGGCCAGGGTCAGCCATCTTTGTCTTCTCTACTGAACATGTATGTCGAATGTATGTAAACGTTATCCAATCATCCATAATCATTCAATAAGCAATTGTAAATTGTAGTGTTTATCCAAATATTCAACAAGCAGCGCTAGAGCCCCGTCGGATTAGCAAATATATCGCAGAGTAAATACTTGACAAGAACTGCTTCAGAGACACTAGACTACAAGACATAATCCTTATAAGTAAAAGGTTTAAATTGCTTCAAGACAGAACCTAAACGTGTTAGAGACTAAGGCAAACTTAAAGAGTAACTTTTGGGAGGTAAATTATAAGTAGCATAGCAGAAATTAACACACAACCCAGAATTTATATTGTGTAACCAGAGAAGGTATCAAATGATTATGAAACGGCACTTAATGATCGCTTCTGAATGATCTGAGAAGAAATTAAGCAGGTAAACTGGAAAATGGTTAGGCTAATTACGCAGTGATTATAAAAGAATTATAATGTATCCAGCTGGGAGAATATATGCAGATGACCTTTAAGCAGACCGCATGTCAAACAAGGAGACAACTGAAGTATGACTCTGATAAAGTTTCGGCCATGCCATGTGTAGAAATTGGTTCGAGGGCTGTTAGGACGAGGTCTGGAAGTTGCTTTGTCTGAGGGATAGACATGAGGACGGAAAAGCTTTGCACAGTCCAAGACAAAGTACTTATACCAACAAACAGTTTGCTAAATTGACAATCTGAAGCAAGACAAAACACAGAATGCACAGCAATTGTAACAGAGAATGATAAACCAAATTTTGAATCTTTTTTCAACATGGTTTCAGCAAGTTTCAACCATGTATTTTGGGCTTTACCGACATGTATAACTAAATCCTCTACAGTCCACAACCTTGCCCCTATAGAGAAGGGCAAAAGAAAGAAAATGTTGAGGTGGCAGAAACCTAGTTTCTCCTCCATCGTTACTGATTTCAGACAACAAAAACGCTCATAATTTCAAGTTTCATGAGACGCAGTGTCAAGAAATTGCCGAGGCAGATCGACAACACTACAACACAGAGTTTATCCTGGACCTGCTTCATCGATCCTTCACGTTTTGAATCGTGATACATAACTTAAAACACACAAACTTTCAGCAACTAATTAGCTTAAGAAACAAAAATAACATCTACGCAATGCATTGAATGGAGTTTTATACTTTACCAACTCCCACACATCTGTAAATAGACCAGTGAAAAAGAAAGATTACCGATTTAAATCAAATGGTCCATGAAGACGGACAGACGGTAATTTCTTAATCAAGCAGGCTGCTTTGCAATCGTTAAACCCCTTATTCACTTCAACAAGCAGCACACAGACATTCAGATGATTTTTCATATGACTGCTAAGCAAATAAAATTAAAAGAAATTAAAAATAAAATAGCACAAAGGGGAAACCACATAAACTATACCGCTATATTTTATAAGATGCATGGAAAATTTGGGGGAAATTACACATACATCATCATCATCGTCATCACATTAACAGAGTCTTGTTCTTGACATTTCAGTGCCCATGAAAAATGATGAACAGTAGGCTCCACCTCCATTTCTAAAATTTCAAGGACCTTTCACTTCCCAAATAAATTTGGAAAGAAACCCCACAAGGAAAACCCCATAAAAATAAATAAGAGGGTATGAAATTTTGTTACATTTTGCTTCTTTTCTTTTTTTTTTTTTTTTTTTGAGAAAATATATATGAACTTTGCCTGGCTCCATCCTGTTTGCCTTTTCCCAACCAATAAAGGTTGGATTTTTCGTCGTTTTACAGAGAGAAAGAGCTACATTGTAGTGCTCTCAGTCTGTGAACGCACGAAAACGTCCCTCGAAATACAAAACCATGTTGAGAAAGTACCTCCACCTCAAGGGCAACTGGGTCACTGCACAGAGTGGGCGAAAAGGAGAAGGACGACATGTCTTTCACAGCCATTGCAAGCCAAGCGAGCACAGACAACCCTCTCACTCTCTCCCCTTCGCTGTCCTCTTTGAGTCCTTTATAAAAGCTATTTTCCTTCTGGGTTTTGTTGTGGGGTTTTGGGAGGGAGAGAGAGAGAGAGAGAGGATAGAGAGGAGAGAGAGAGGGCGAAGGAGAGTGGGTTGTTGTTGGTGGTCTATAATGGCAAATTTGATTGGTTGGGGGGAGGTAGTTTTTATGTTTTGGAAAGCATTACGGTTTTTGGATTTGGGGAGGCCGGTGAAGTGCCATTTTCAACTTTCTCTTCGTTCCTTCTCCTTACAAACACTCACCCTTTTGTCTTCATTTTCTTTATGATGCGACAAAATAATTTTTCACGCGAAATTATAGATTTAATAACCAAAAAACAAGTAGTTAAATAGTACTACGGTCTGGTGGTATTTATCTTCATTTGTAAGTAAAAAGTTTTAAGTTCGAATTTCGTAGATAGCAAATTTGAACCAACTTATTGTTAACTCATTTTGTAGTATAGCCGACTTCCCCTCCTCGTAATGTAAAATACATCGTTATACTCATAAACCAAAAAAAACAAAAACAAAAAGAAGTTGAAACAAATCTAAAGATGATAAACACCTTCACACCACAAAAAATTAGGGTCCATGTGATAACATTTTCAATTTTCAGGTTTAGCTTGCATTTAAAAACTTGTTTGGTAACTTTTTAAATTTTTAGTGGTAAAAAAATCGAAAACTGAAGGTCAAATTTTAAAATGTAACTTTAGTTTTGAATTTCGGTATATTTTTTTAACTCAAACCTAAATACAGTTATCAAACAAATTTTGAGTCTTGTAAAAAAGGAAAAACTAAGAGGCTTTTTTTTATTAACATCCCACAATATGTTGAATACACCCCTTATTAAAATTTAATATTAAATGACTTACATATCTAATATGTAATAACAATTTCGACCTTTTAAGGTTTTACAAATCCAAATCACTTTTCACATGTATATCCCAAATTTATTTATCTTCTTCAACTCACAAAACCACTCTCATCCTCCATTGTAGAATTAATGGAACTACAAACACTTCAATTGGAAAAATTATTCTTGATGAATGAAACATGAAATCAACATTTCGAAAACTTTACATGAGGTAAGGCTTTGTATTTTCATTATTTTAGTAATTTCAGTCGCCAAAATATTGGCAGTGATATCAAAGTATTGATTCTTTTGCAATCATTCAGTTTAATTGCAGTGAGACTAATGAGACGCTTCATTGATGATACGAGCAATACTTCTATTGATGTCCATGTCAAATCTAATACACTTATATTCCTGAAAAGCTTAGAAAACTCGTCAAGAGATGAGCAGTAGTCTAGACTTAAATAACCAGAGACCTTCAGCTTACAACTGTTGTTTGGAAGTTTCTTAAGGTCTTTACAATCTCCAATATCTAAAGAAGAAAATTTTTGGTGAGACCAAACTGATGGAGGCAACTCCTGTATACCACTGCCATGTAATTCAATATTGCCTGGCATCTTCGGAAGATACTTGAGACTCATGCACCCTCCAAGTTTAAGAAAAGTAAGCTTGTGAAGATATTGAAAATATGAAGAAACTTCAACCAAACTTTTACAGTAAAAAAGATTTATATGCTCAAGTTTTTTACTCCGAGAAAGATTTGGAACTTCAGTTAGGTTTTTGAAGGAACGCATATTGAACATTTTTAATTTCATAAGATTCTGTAAAAAAATTGAAAAGAAACAGTGTGATAGCCCGTCTCGATACATATATTATTCAAGATATGAATTGACGAATATACTCTTTCGGGGTTATGTACGTGTGTGTATGTTGGTGTGAAGACCAATTATTTGTGGTCCTTAATAATTGGAACCAATGGGATTTTATCTATCCTTTACTTTTAATAGATGACTTTGGTCCACACACAAACTCATTCTCTCTCTCCCGTATCTCTCGTCACTCTCAGTCGCTTTCTCTCTCTATCTATCGACCTCTCTCTCTACCATTTACGTACGAACGATCACCAAAAACCCTCGAACCACCACAGATCGAAGTAACCAAGGCTACCATTCGATTCCTGGAGTCGAGACGAGTTCATCGACACCCATTACAGGTAAGAACTCCTTCATTTTCACGTTGAAAACTCGATCTACGAAGTGAGCACTATTCACCAACTTTTAAAGGGTTGTGTTTTAGGGGAATCCAAGCTCACAGGGAGCCTTAAAAGGTCCCCACGAACCTCGGAGACCATCATTTGCTAAGTTTGGACGTCGGGACAGCACAGAACGAAGTTGGCCGGTTTTTGAAATTTTTCTCGAAGAGATTTCAGTCGTTTTTCGAAGTTTTTGAAGGTATAGACTTCTTCCTCATTAGATTTAGAGTATGTAGGAAGAAAAATGGGTCAAAATGGTGCAGAAACGAGTGAGAAAACCTGAGTTGCAGGTTTCCGGCGTCGACGAGTTTTCCGGCGACGCGAGGTAGGGGATGACGCGTGTGGGGGCGCGTGACACGTCCTAAAAATTTTCTAAAAATTTGTATGGGTTCGTGACGTCGAGTAGGTCACGTTGGTATATTCGAATACCAAAATTGAGCTTCGTATGAGAAGTTATTATCGAGTTTCGTATATGTGCGTTTAATTAACGTAATTACAGTTATTTCTCATATAGGTGAGACCTATCCTGAGGACGAGCGTAGCCAAGCTAGGCACGGGGGTTACGACCAGTCGACATATTAGTGAGTGGGAAGTTTGTTTTCCGTACATACCTATATATATTGCTATTTTCCCAGAAAATGAATTTAAATGATGAAATGATTTGAGATGCCATGCAAAGTATCTATTTACTTTAATTATGCATTAGTGATTCCATATAATTATGATGGTGCTGCGGACGCACATGTATGTATCAGGTAAGGTTCTTTACTAGTTATGACGAGAATGAAATGATGTAATGTGATATGAATGAATGAAATGATGTGATTAGAGCTCATAAACCTGCACATTGATATTAGTGCTCCCGCCCAGAGTTAGGGGCACAGTCTTTCACGTGTTGTTCACCTCCCGCAGCGCATGCTCGACTTGAATCTAAGTTAGGTGCACAGTCTTGTCGTATAGACCACTATAGGTGGGTTCGACTCGTAGGTGACCCGCGAATCATTCGCACAGTCTTCACGTGATTGTAGCACTAGAGCATATTATTCTATATACAGTGATGAGTTGCAGACCACTAAAGGTGGTATTGATTTATGTGCAGGATATATATATATATATATATATATATATATATATATACAGCTGAGAGCTGAGTTGATATGATAAGATGGTGAGATGATTATGAGCTATATATGCAGCCGAGGGCTGAGATGATTATCAGATATTGATTCACACCACAGATTTACGATATTAGCATACAGTTGAGATATTAGTTATAATACTTTGGCATGGCATACATACAGATATTTCCAGCATGATTTTGAGAGAGAGAGATATATATATATATATATATATATATATATATATATATATATATATATATAAGTGTATTTTATTTCTGGGAAATTATACACGTTTTACGGAGAGGGATTACAGCTTTTGAGAAAAGAATGGTTTTGAAAAAGATTTGTTTTACTGACCCACTCAACTTTGTTTTTCGCCCCTCCAGGTTCTAAGTAGTGTTCGTTGGTGGCATACGAGGATTTCCCGAACGTTCTGACAGAATTCATTCATGTAGGATCACATACGGGTGTTATTTCCATTTAGTACTTTCTGCTTTACTGCACGTAGGCCATTCATGCTCTGGTTTTGTAAAAGTACTATGAATTCTCGCACTAGCACGTTACCTTAGCTTGAACTGCTAGTCATTTGGTTTTAATTCCTTTGTATTCCCATTGTTAATCCTGCTTCCGCACTGTGCATATGGTTATGTCATGCTCACGTGACGGCCAGCACGCCCCACTTTTGGGTCGGGGTGTGTCAAACAACAAGAATCAATACCTTAGCATGATTAAATTTTTGCATGATTAACTTTTTGCATGATTGCATATTATAAAAGCAGTAAAAAAAACTGCTGATAGAAAATATAAGGTATATAGTGAGATTGTGGGGTGTGAGGGTATTATTGGAAAGTAAATGGAGTGTATTAAGATATGTTTTAATTAAAAAAGTAAATGTGGAGTGTATTCAACAATATGTGGGGTTTCAATATAATAAGCCAAACTAAAACTAAAAAAACGAAATAGTTATCAAACCCAACAAGAAAATTGATTTATAACATGAATCCAAAGATATTGAAAGAGAGATCGACTATTAATAAATGACCACCGTGTACACAATTGATTTTTTTTTTGAACAAACGATATTATCTACACTAAGGGGAGAGGGTGGGGTTAGCCTCAATTAAGCTAGCAATAATGTGGTTCAAATTCTCTCTTGGCTAGAATTGAAACTAAGACTTCTCACTTACAAACGAAGAACAATTGATATTTACTCTCTTTTTGTTGGAGAAAGTACTGAATTTAAATTTAATATTTTTTTATTTCAAAAAGCAAACAGAAAAAAGAAATGAGTATTCATTAACGTGAATCCATAGATGATAAATTTGTTGATACAATAAATAGTGTATGACAACACAACAAAAATTCAATTCATAAAACAATTGACTATTAATTACTAAAAGCATTTTCGCTCACCATCCTAAACTTTAGTAGATGCTCATATACACCTAATCATCTGTCATGAATCATTTCACTTAACATTGGGTTTTTTTTTTTTTTCAAAATTGAAAAAATAATAATTAATGTGAAAGTTAGCTAGAATTAGTTGAAATGATACGTGACAAATAATTAAGTGTATAATGAACATACACCATAATTAAAGTAGTAAACAAAAATGATCCTTAATTACTAGGAGAATAATAAAAACACAGCCTCAGAGGGGAGGAGGAATTGCAAGTCTCCTCCATCCCCTCTCGTTTTTTCTAGTTTTGGTCCTCGTGAATAACAAGTCCCTTGTGGTGACTAGTATGAGTTATGCTTATTTTTTGTACCCAATCACCTATTAATCGCTCACTCAATTTGAATCGCAATTTACCCATTGTTTTTGGCAGGGCTGTTTTTGATATTTTAGAGGTCCTATGCGAATTTTTTTTTTTTTTTAAAAACCTCCTTATTAAAAACATAATAGTATTTTGGACAATATATTCATACAAAGTTCATCAATTAATATTCAAACTTAATGAAATTGGCATCTCACTTTTACTAAATGAATAATGTCCAATTGCAATGAATCATGATTTAGGGTTCATCCATGAAAAAATAGAGCTTGACTAAAAGAGAGTTACTAAAATATGTTTACGTTTGTGAAAAAAAAAGTAATACATAAGTTAATTTTTGGGGTGTGATATTCACACACCCCTTTTTACTTCTCCCACACCTTTTTGGATTTCGGCCGTCGGATCGGATGAATTGAAAAAGATCTAACAGACATAAATTAACAGGGTGTGTGAGAAGTAAAAAGGGGTGTGTGGATAGCACACCCCTAATTTTTTTATTGCTAAAGGAAAGTGGAAGAACACAAGTTTTTTTTAACTTCTAGAGAAAATTGGAAAATTAATAAATTAAATATAAGCTCCACTTAATCAATTGTAATATAGATAAATCAAATGATGATGATTACTTTTAGTTAAAAAAAATTATTAAAAAATTTATACTCATATACAATATGTAGGAGAATAAAAAACTTTGAGGCCCTCAAAAATTGGAAACCCTCAAAAATTGGAAACCCTATGCCACTGCACTTTTTAACCCCTAATGTCACATCCCAGCCCGGGGTCCACCACATCCCGGGCCCGACCTTTGGCATAGCATAATATTGTCCGCTTTGGGCCCCGACCACGCCCTCACGGTTTTGTTTCTGGGAACTTACACGAGAACTTCCCAGTGGGTCACCCATTCTGGGATTGCTCTCGTGCGATACTCGCTTAACTTCGCATGTGAGCTCCTAAAAGGCCTCGTGCTAGGTAGAGATAGGAATATACATATAAGGATCACTCCCCTGGGCGATGTGGGATCTAACAATCCACCCCCCTTAGGGGCCCGACGTCCTAGTCGGCACACCACGGTTAGGGTTTGGCTTTAATATCAAATTGTCACATCCTGGCCCAGGGTCCACCACATCCCGGGCCTGACCTCCGCCGTAGCATAATATTGTCCGCTTTAGGCCCTGACCACGCCCTCATGATTTTGTTTCTGGGAACTCACACGAGAACTTCCCAGTGGGTCACCCATCTTAGGACTGCTTTCGCGCGCTACTCGCTTAACTTTGGAGTTCTGATGAACTCCGAAGCTAATGAGCTCCCAAAAGGCCTCGTGCTAATTGGAGGTGGGAATGTACATATAAGGCTTATAGGGTCTTCACCCCTGGGCAATGTGGGATCTTACAATCCACCCCCCTTAGGGGCCCGACGTCCTAGTCGGCACACCACGGCCAGGGTTTGGCTCTGATACCAAATTGTCACATCCCGACCCGGGGTCCACCACATCCCGGGCCCGACCTTTGCCGTAGCACGATATTGTCTGCTTTGGGCTCCAACCACGCCCTCACGGTTTTGTTTCTGGGAACTCACACGAGAACTTCCCAGTGGGTCACCCATCCTGGGATTGCTCTCGCGCGCTACTCGCTTAACTTCGGAGTTCCGATGAACTTCGAAGCCAGTGACTCCCAAAAGGCCTCGTGCTATACATGTAAGGATCACTCCCCTGTGCGATGTGGATCTAACACCTAAAGCCCCCTCTAACCTTTTGGCTTGGCACACTTTGTCCTATGGAATCCGCTAAAATTTCTGTCCAAAGTTAAAAAATTGGTGGTAGAAATGATAATAGTCTAAGGTGAGTTGACAAAAATTGGACGTTAAGAAAAGCTGACTATTGATTAACGTGAATCCAAAAATAATAAACTTATTCATAAATAAAAGCGGATGATACTTGTATATGCATTCTTTTTTGGAATGGGCTCATTTCTTCACTTACAAATAACGTATTTTTACTGAAAAAAATTTCATAATAAGAACCGTTTTAGTCTATTAATCTTCATTTGAAGATCATCCCTGTAGAAAATCATTTGAATTGGAGACTGTTTAGTCATCCAAATGCATCAAAATAAATCAATTGTATGGGTGATCTTCAAATGAAGATTAAGAGACTGAACAGTTTTGATCATAATTTTTTATTTTTTTTTTGATAAAGAACATTATTTGCAAGTGAATAAATCTCTAGCTTTTCCAAACATGAATGGATATCGTTGCTCGACATGGCTAATTAGATACTAGTTATTGTGACGAAGTTAAGGTTATCCTATAAGATCAAGTGACAATATGAAAAAAGTCTAATTACTTATAAGTATATGCAATATTTCTTCTTTCTTTTGAGTAAAATTAATATTCTCAACATGCTGTACAAACGTCCCCATAGATCTTGTTATCGACGGACTCCAGCAACGCATAGAATCAACAAAACCGCAAAATAGGTAGCATAAACACACCCTGCAAACACATGCATGCACACCAAAACACACATGTTTCAACTAAACATGCATGCATACGTCCACTTCGGTGATAACTGAAATATTTTTAGTAGTAATCAAGAACCCCTTAAGTTTGCAAGAAAACCCTCTTTGTGGAGTATATAGTTGCAAGCGTGGCATTACTCGGCTGAGAGAGCATGAATATTTCAATATTTCATTGTTTGTAACAGGTGGAAAGAGACTTTGTAACAGAAGACTGCATCGATGTCAAAGTCGCGACCTGGCTTTTTCTTTGACGCAGAACGTCTATATCGATCTACCCAAAAGTTGTTTGCAGACTGGCATTTAATACGATCCAACGGTTTTAAATACACCTTGTTATAAAATTGCAGAGCACCATGTCATTCAAGATCTGAGTTTTTTTTCTTTATATTTAATAGAGATCTCAACCATAAAATACAAAATGAATAGATAAAGTGAAAGAGTGCATCATATGTTGTGCGACTGTCATATGACGCTAAAGTTAAAGGGAAATTTTTTATAGGACGACAATAAGGTTAGCAATACTTTATGGCACAAAATGTTGGATGGTTAAACATCAATACGTGCAAAAAATAAGTGTAACGAAGATGAGAATACTTCGCCGAATATGCGGCCACACAAGAAATGACAAGATTAGAAATGACAATATCCGAGCTAAAGTAGGAGTAGCCGAAATTGAAGATAAAATGAGAGAAAATGGTTAAGGTAGTTTGGATACGTGAACTGAAGACCTACAGATGCTTCAGTTAGAAAATGTGATTATGAGATAGAGGCTCAGAGCACAAAGGGAAAGAAGACCTAGGAAGACTTGAAAAGAGACTCTAAGAAAATACATAGAGTACTTAGAGCTAACGGAAGACTTGACACAAAACCGAGTGCAGTGCCGTACGTTGTAGAATTCACACAGATGACCCCATCTAGTGGAAAAGGCTTTGTTATTGTTATTGTCATTGTAATATTTAACCACAATTATTATTTATTTCATGAATAATAAATTTTATTTCTTGAATTTTAGTTTAGTTTATAAAATGGTGGGAGTTGAAGTGCAAGACACCAAGTGACCCACTGAAGTTCTCAACAATGAATATCAACTGCCAAGCCACTCGGGCACTTGCGTACGAAGGTTTGAATGTCAACTGCCAAGCCACTAAGGCACTTGCGTACAAAGGTTTGGTTTAGTGAAAACGGGCAAAGTTTAGAACTCAAACTTTGAAGTTTCAGCTCTTAGGATGTATTTTTTGGCGTCATCGGCTCTAATTTTACGTACCATTTGACTCGGGAACCGAAAATACACAACTGCACTCACATTATGTGGTACAGAGATTGTATGAAAAGGGCGATTAGTTGGCCATCCATAGACATATGAATTGTCACATTCATTTACCTCTATTTGGAGTTTGTTATTTTTTCTCTACAATTATCTTTTATCGTCCATGCGTGATAAATATGATGTAGTATTTTCATCTTTTAGTGTAGTTTGGACATATGCACTCAATAATATGTTTTGTACCTGTTGACATGTGACTCGATATAAATCTTGGTCAATTACTTTGTATTGGTTGTCCTTATTTTTCTCTCCATCACAAACTTGTTTATGACTTTCTGTATTAGAAGGCAAACCATTTGTTTTGTAATAAAAGGAGCTCACGTAGAAATAATTTAGTGAGCCAATTTGTGAAATTCTCTTTGTATATTTGTTATCTCAATCAGTTAATAAATTGAGAATTATTTCTTTCATTTTATTTGTTCCATTTGGTGCTCTCGCACAACAGTGCCTCCATTTTTGAGTGTTTTTAGTCGAGATGGATTGAGAGGTTGACAATACTAGAATGGAAAAATATTAAATAGTGTTATTGACGCTTTAAAAAAGTTATTCGATACTCTTTTCAAGTGTGTTTTTTTTCCTCTTGTATTTCTATATGGTTAGAGTGCACAATAATTATTTTGAATTGTCAATAACAACTCCCTAATGTTATTCCATTTTAATGTCTTAAATTTTAGAGGTCTATTATCGGAGAAAATCTTATACGTTTACAAATTTTCTTGTGTCTAGATATCATTCTTTATCAAATGTTTATGATTTAAACTTGTTTGGTAACAATTTTGTTTTAGGAAAACTAACGAAAATGGCTTGAAAACTTTCTTTTTAACGAAAAGCCACTTTTAAAGGTATAGTGAATGGTGACAGTTAAAGGTAAAAAAAGGGTTTTTCGTTAAAAGTAAACAGTACCAGGGGTGTTTTATTAAACCTCCCTTTTGTTTTCAGCTTTCATTTTTCTTAAAATAGTGAAAACAATTACCAAATAAGTTTTTCAGTTTGCAAGTAGTTGAACTAATATGGTGTTAAATTTCCACTCATCTGTTATGAGTTTAAAACTCCATTCCTTAAATTATTATAATAGTTTCAAACACTTTCCCTCCTCTTAATAATGATTTTAAAAAAAGTTCTTCAATTTTCAAAAAATTGAAAGAAAAAAAAATGAAGGCTTCATGTTTTCAAGAGACATGACTTTGAAGCTTCATTGAGAAGTATGGGGGAAAAAGTTTATTGAGGTGGCCTAGATTAATTATCTTTGACACCTTTCTATATAACTCAACCAGTGGTGAAGTCATAAATTTAGAGGGGGGGGGGGGTGTGGGTTGCGAAAGCTCGTCAAGCACTTTCACAGCCTCAATCATTTCTCCACATTTGGAATACAATTCAATCAACGCATAACTAACAAACATATTCAATCCAACCTTGTCATGTTTCTTCACAAACCCATGTTTTTTTTCTCATATGTGAGTGCCTTAACCTTGCACATGCCTTCTAAGCAATAGGAATGGTAAAATTATCGAGCTATTCATCATTGCCTCGTAACTCAAATATCATGTTATGGAAGAGATACAAGGTGTCTTCCCATCGATTCTCTTTACAATAACTCATGAGCGTGGCATTCAAGAGAGAGACAGTTAGTGGGGGTGTTTCGTCAAAGCATAACCGAGTGACTCATATAAATATAAGTATGCCTATGTGGCTCTATTCCCTCACTCAACATTGAATTAAAATACCTCTCAGCCATCATATACGATTGTGGCGCATAATCGGCCTTAAATAGAGCTTCATAGGACTTGAAACTTCTCTGCACACCCAATTTCTTTACACTATCAAACAACTTAACAGGCTCTTGAATAATGACAGTCTTACTGTACTCTCCTTAACGATATATGTTGTTCAATATATTTTTTTTATCCCAATTCCAAAACGACGTCGTTTTAGCCTAGGTATTTAAAAAAATGCAAAAGAAGTAGCACAACATATTTCGGCACAATTCAAAAGACTAGCGAAGTCCCCATGTAGCTTCGCCCATGAACACAACTGCGTCGGTTTTGATTTGAAATGCGTTAACCACGTAGTGAGGTAAAAAAGGGTTTATTGAGGTGATCTATGTTAGAGAGTATGAGTATAAAGTATGTCTTACAACCTAGACTAATCATCTTAGACACTAACACTAAGTAATCTTTTGTTTAATTCAATTGTGCGTCATTTTAATTCGAAATATCCTAATCATTAGAGTAATTCACCACTTACTAACATACATATTTATGAACCCCCCGAACACCACCATCTTTTCTAATTTGTGTACCATTTTTAATTTATCCTCTCCACATGTGAGGCCAGCAAAACTCGTGGGCCAACCAAAACACCAGTCAGAAATTAGAAGCCCCACAGAATTGTTGTCCGAAGACATCCCATTTGATATGTTTTTTACTTTTTACGTTTCTGACTTCGATCTGTTTGCTTCAAATATAGATATTTAATATAAGGATGTCAGATGCAAAGGTGGTAGATGGCTGTAATTAATCCAGCGTTTAATTGTTAATAAATGGTAGTAATAACATAGGCCACAGCCGTCAGGAATACTTTGTAATTGCATGGCAGATGTGCTGTGATCTGTCGAATTCATCACTCGGTCGTTTTCACTAGTTTTGCTGTTTTAGTGGTTGCTGGCAAGACGTTCGTAGCAGCTACGCTGCCGTCTGCACTTAAGTGAATAAGGATTAGGGCTTTAGTTTTTGTTTATGTTACTTTTTCGACAAATTATTTTATACAAATTTGATCAAGTTTGTCGTGCTCAAACGTTCATGAACACGTTTACCACCATTGTAATATCTCCGTCCAATGCATTATTGGTAAAAAATAACACATGATGGTGAACTCATTCTTCGTAAGTTTATTTAAAAATTGTGATTTTTTTTTAATGTAGGAGGTACTTTTGACTCCAAATCAAACCGCGATGACCCCAAAGAATGCATTCACCAAAGAGAGATATCCCATTTTTAGAAGAAAGGGTGTGCTATCCACACACCTCATTTTACTTCTCACACACCCCTTGATAATTTATGTTCGTTGATCTTTTTCAATTTATCCGATATGACGGTTAAAAATTAAAAAACTGTGTGAAAAGTAAAATAGGGTGTGTGAATATCGCACCCCTTTTAGAAACTCCAATGGGTGGAGGATTAAATGGAATTAACTATATATTAAGACATACAACCCGACAAAGAGTGATCAGCCACCCCATTCATTACCAATCCCTTTTGTTGTGTTTGATTTGCCATTTCTTATTAGGAAAAAACAATAATGAATGGGAAAAAAGAAAGAAAGAGATGAACATCATTCCATAACTTGAATGCTTTGAGAGTTAATTCACATTAACACCAGCCAATTTGGTTTTACAATTGTGTTTGTGTTGGTCTAAGGAAGAGTTGCCCCCTAATTTGTATTAGGTATAAACCTTAATTCTGATTTTGGTCGAGTTGACGTTATTTGTTATGCATGCATTGTGACGATTTTGACAAAGAGAATGATAAAAACACACTTTTTCTTCTCATCGCTTGTTTAATTATGTTCATTACTTCTGTTTGACTTATTAAATTGTGAATGAGACTTACAAAGTTACAATGTTGTTGTAATAATATTTTGCTCCAATTCCCATGCCTATATTTTTGCAGGATATTTTCTCTCGAAATGTAGAATTTCATAATGGGTCATTGTTCTTAACGATTTTTTTTTTCTTTTTTGAGCAAAAACGAAAATTATTATTTTCAAACTCATACAAATAGGAAAACCGAATTTATTGCCAATCTCGTAAGTAATTAGTTCGACATCATTCCGTTAGCTGACTCATTGTCTGACATAATATAAGTTCATCACCCTTAGGTCCCGTTTGGTAGATTGGATGGGATAAGTTATGAGTCCAAAATAGAGTGAGTTATCTAACCTATTTTTATACATATGGCATAAGTTATGTCATACAAGTCTCTGTCAATCTAGTCATATTATTAAGACTCAATCTCATCCAGCCCGCCAAATGGACCTTTAATGTATATAATTTGTCGTATAAAAAACTACTAAGGCCCAAGCCGGTCTATGATCACTTTAAAAAGGCCCAATGCTATGCTAAGCTAGGCTTTAAGTCCACGTTATGGACCCAAGTCCATACACTAGCTTTTAATGCAAAATGATTCGCTTTAGAGTTAATTGCAAAATTGATCCCTTGTATGCATTGGTGATTTCACTTTGGTTTCAAAAAAAAAAAAAAAAAAAAATTGTAACAAATTGGTCTCTATTCTTTTTTTTTTAGTACATCGATATTTTTTACACTAAGGGGAGGGGAAGTTCGGCTAAGCCACACAATGACAATTAATATTACAATGGGATGGGAAAAAAACCCAAAGTTGTCAGATCTAAGGTGTGGTGTAATGTTGTCGATGGTGGTGGTGTGCTGTAGCACTGATTGGTGGAGACGATGGAGATTTGCAATATGGTGGTGGCTGATCGTGTTGCCTGAATCGTGGTGGCGATTGTCTCAGTGATGGTTGCGATGTCTTCAATGATGGTGGCAGTGGAGAATTGAGATGGTGAAGTAGATGGAGATAATTGTTGTTGATGTCGACGAAAGTTTTCATATTCAGTGGATGTTGTTGATATATCTTCAATACTAGGTAGATATTGTCGTATGGAGTTTGCTACCAAATACATAGGACACTGCTCCAATGGCCAAATACAAACCAAACTATCCAAGACAACTTTGATTATATTAGGGTGGGATTCTATTTTTTTTTTTTTGCACATATGCTTTAGTGTGCACTTGGCAGACATTGCCACGACATAACCTAAGGGCATCAACATTTTAACCCTAAAATATGGGCGCATCTCTCTTTTACTAGGCTTATAGCACATAACACACTCGTAACATTTATCAGAAAAAAGAAAAAAAAAGAAAAATGCTTGGAAGTGTCGAGTTTTTGAATTGCTTTACTATATCTTGCCACAATCTAGTTCTCAAAGAATCAGAGTCCCAATGTGGTATGATTTTCAACCCAGTTAAATTTAAACCACCATTGCTTGGCCTCATCAGTGCTTCATTTGTGGACACAGTAATCATTGTTATGATTGTGTATTGTTTCTATATGTTTGTGCATGTCATTGTTAGACAAACATCACTAATTTCTTACTTTCAATACTTCTTTTGTCCAATAATCCTAAGGATGCAAACTCGGAACATAACTTTTAAATCCCAACTGATGCGGTTGTAGTTCATTTGTTTATCTTTTCGGGCCACCGTGATTTTCATTTACTTATAATCATATTATATGGTATTAAAATGTCGAACTATTCTGTCATTTCTGGCAGTGGAATGGCTTCAAATAATCAAATCATATGCCGTACAATCAGGTAAAATTTCAAAACAGACATTGGCAACTTTGTTTTCTAAGTTATTTTTTTTTCTTCAGTGTGTTGAGAACACAGTCTGATATACTAAGTGTCACAATACAAACAGTTAGAATTTGTTTTAAAATACCCAACTACTTGTATTATAACATTTAATGATTTGGATCTTGTTTTTGGCCAAATATCTCTCGTTTTCTAGGGCTAGATGCAGTTAAAAGTCATGATTATGTCCTTTACATTTCGTGTAAGAATATAAAAGAAATTTGGAATTTTGAAGGAAGTCAATGATGGTAGCTTATGAGAATGATTGCAAAGGTGTTTGTGGAAATGACCGAATCAACTTAGAATTTAGTGGCCTGCTTTGTGATTTGCCTCTTGTACTTCTTGTGGAGCATATGTCTTAAAATTTATGATATAGATTATGTTATAGTAATATTTCGTGTCAATAATACGATATATGTTAATTTTTTTTTGGCACTTTCTTATATTATTTACACAAAGACACTACTATAGTAATATATCTGTGTCATGTAAGTTCATCTCCAACTATGTATTTGTCTTGATGCCCTGTACTTCTCATTTGAAGAATCATTTATTTCCTTTAAACTGTCGAAAGCTTGTTGCTTTTGATCTCATGGAGTCTCCACCATGCCAAAAGAACAAAAAATATTTATCCCCAGGAATCTCATTCTGCTAAGAGGACCCCCGCACAACACTCACTCACAAAGTTAGACGCAGACAAACTTGCAATGCAAGTGTGTGTGCTCACACGGTTGCAAACACACGCACGTGTAGTTCATGAATCATATATAAATATATATATATATGCTTATCTTGCAACTTGTTTTTCCCATTGACTCTTATTTGCACCAAATGGCCGACTGCTTTTCTATCACAATGTTTATATGTGACATGACTCACTTCTTATGAGATTATTCTTTTACCATATAATTAAGATATGCTTTAGGATTTTTCTTATACGTTACAAATTCGTACATCACACGAAGATTTTTGTAGCTGTTAGATTGTTGGGTTCATCTTTCTCTATTAAGGTAAAAATTAATTATAAATTTTTTGTGACTGTTAGATTGACGGGTCATTCTTCTCTAATAAGGTATAAATAAGGTATAAATTAATCACAACACACTAAATTATATTTTTGTAAATAAATGCTTGTACATAAGTCCACCCTTGGTCTCGAGGAAAATGAAAATTGAACAATGATCAATTTTAGGTTGAACATGATTTTGTCTATAACATGGTCTAGCTAATTATAGAGCATCATAAAACTAGGTAGTGATAAAATATTTAGATGAAATGAATTTGAGAGAAATGGAATAAAGATATGTCACATTTGGAATGCCTTTAATCATTAAAGACTATTTCCACCTTGTGAGTGGAAAGTTCATGCCTCACTATCTATGGTGAAGCAAGCTTGGTGCTTTTCCATGCGCGCACACCTCACTCCAACATAAATCAATCGAGTTCATTTAGAAAGAAAAAAAATAGAAACAATACAAAAGAACACAAAGATTTACTTTCTTCTCATCTATTCTTAACTTATAAATGGAGATAATGTTACAGATACGAATTATGTTAGTTGGTTAGGACAGTATGTTCGTTTGTTACTCTTAAGTCTAAATGTCTCTCCTTGTCAATTAGACTAGCTAGTTTAAAATATCGTCTTGCAACAGATGCGCAACTGTCAGTCATGCCCAAAGGGTTGCTAACTCAAGTGGCCCCTCCGCAAAAGAATCATATAGCTTCCTTACCTTTAAAATCAGAATCAGGAACCCACTTTTTGGATGCATAAAGAAGGCTCTCCCACAATTCACAACATTCCACTCCTCACTAACATATATGTGCCTTTTTATTCCCCACTCCAATATAAAAGATAAAGAGGGAAAAACAAAATTCACAAAAGCTAGGGAAGATTTGATTAGTTGATCCCTCTGAGATATGGATGCTGATGAGCTAGGGTTACTGTAAAAAAGCAGCTATAACGACTGAATTCCTCAAATCGTTACAAAAACAAAATTACAAAGTAGAAAAATAGACAAAGAGATTGAGATATGGAATCTACAAGCCACCTTCATGAAAAACTAAAGAGAGTAATTAGTTATACCTTTATGACCAGTCCCCCAATCAGTTTGAGAGGAACTTTACTTGTATGGTTATCTGATATCATATATATATATATATATATATATATGCTATATAACAGTACTTGACCTAGGACTGTGGGACCCAACAAACAAACTCTTCCATGCAAATCAGAACTCACAAGGGTTCTTGACCTTTGTCACATTTGATGCTTCTTTGGTCTTTGTTGATGACTTGCATGAATCAAATCTGCAAGGGTCAGCTTCAATCAGCAGCCGAACCACCTCCTTCATGCTCGGACGCAGCGAAGGCGCCTTATAGGTACATCGAACGGCAATGCGAAGAACCTGGATTATCTCCTCCTGGAATGAGTCCGATAATCGCTTGTCAAGCACCTCCATGGCTCCTTCTTTGGTGTCCACTTTGTTTGAAACCCAGTATATGATGTTCTTGTTGTCTCCAAACTCTGCCTCCACTGGCTTCTTCCCTGTTATCAGCTCCATCAAAACTACCCCAAAACTGTAGACGTCACACTTGGTTGTTGCTTTGGATGAATATGCATATTCTGTCCCAAAAAAAAAAACAAATTAATCAATTAAATTTAGTTAAACATGATTTGGAGTGGTTACAAATTTAAGTCAAAACAGAACTTAGTAAAAGTAAATCAAGATATCATGCATATAGTACTTGTTTAACCTAAAAAAGCAACGACTAAGAGCAAGCACAAAAAACAAATTTGATACAAAAGGTAACACATAATGGTTTCTTTTTTGTATCAAGTGATATTCTAATCTAATTTAAAATACAGGAGGGGGATTCGAACTTGGGTGCTGACGAGGAAGCATACTGCTCTAGTCAACTAGACTATGCTTAGGTTTGCAGAATAAATAATAGTTTTACTCTAACTGTAAATGTTTAATCAATCTATAGAAAGTTTGACCAGGAAATTACCTGGGGCTAAATAACCATAAGTCCCAGCAATAACAGTGGTGGTGGAATCTCTTCCTCCACTTGCCTGTAAAACCTTGGCTATGCCAAAATCTGCAACCTTGGCCTGGTTATTGACGTCAAGCAGGATGTTGGTAGACTTGATATCTCTGTGAATAATTGGAGGCATCAGATCATGATGGAGGTATGCCAAACCCTGTGCAATCCCGAGCGCAATCTGGTGACGAGTAGGCCAATCTAGATGGATCCATCCCTTGTGAAGGGCATCCCAAAGGTTACCATTTGGCATATACTCATAAACCAACAGGTTGCAGTCCAAGCTTGAGAAGTAGCAGTACAATTTGACAATGTTTTTGTGCCTGATACTTCCCAGCGTCTCCACCTCAGTTTTCAACTCCTTGTGTATGAACAGCTGCTCTTCTGCTGAATCTTTTGCTTTTCTACTCCACAGCCTCTTCACTGCAATCACATCCCCGCTGCTCAGCTCAATCTTGTACACTGTCCCTGATCCTCCATGGCCTACTATGTTCTTATCAACCATGGCTTCAACGACCTCGCGGTGGTCGAAGCTTATTCGATGAAAGCTCTTTACATCATATGAGAAGAATGATGAGGACAGGGTCTCATCACGTTCCACCACTGCTCTTTCTTTTCCAAATTGTCGCTTTAGGAACAGCAGAGCTCCAATGAGGAGTAGGACTACCGAAACTACAACAACCCAGAAAGAATTCAACTTCTTTTTGTTCAAAGATTGTGAACATAAGGGAAAATTATTTTGATCTGAAGAAACTTTAACACAGAGGCCTGGGTTGCCTGAAAAGCTTTCCACCAACCCGCCTTTTATCAATGAGAGCGGAATTGGACCAGAAAGCTTATTGTTTGAGAAGTTGATGGAGTTTGGTAACAATTCACTGAGACTCTCTGGGATTTTTCCAGTCAAGAGGTTGTTGGAGACATCAAGAACATTGAGAGATTTCAGTGAAGAAAGTGAATCCGGAATGGAAGAGTTGAGCTTGTTGCATTGCAACATCAGTAGATTTAGCTTTTTTAAGTTGCCAATTTCAGAAGGAATTGGACCGGAAAGAAAATTATTACTGAGGTCAATCTTCACTAGGCTGATTGCTCCAGAGATTGCAGGTGGTAGAATACCTGAAATCCTGTTGCTTTGTATAAAAAATTCTGACAAGTTTCTAGCTCTTCCAATTGTATCTGCAATCTGACCACTCAAATTGTTGTAACTCAAATCAAAGATCGAAACATGGGGAAGACTAAGAAGTCCTGCAGGTATTGAACCCTCCAGATGATTACCGTTAAGTCGAAATCGAAGAAGAGACTGGCATTCTGCGTAGCTCTCTGGTATCTCCCCAGATAACTTATTGTCCAGCATAAGAAAATAGAGCAGCTTACCTCCCTTGCAAACCTCCGTTGGCAATGGACCGGAAAGATGATTCTCGGACAAGTCCAGGACAATCATTGATGATGAGTGCCCCAGATTTCTTGGAACTTCTCCTGTCAGGAAGTTATCGTACAGCGACAGCATGCTCAGTGTTTTCGAGTCTGCAATGGCGCTTGGTATTTCACCTGAAAGACTGTTGTTGTAAAGCTGCAGGACTTGGAGCTTGGGAAGTCGACAAATAGATTCTGGAATATTTCCAGTCAGCTTATTGACTGACATGTCTAAGTCTTCGAGTTCAGTGAGATTTCCAAGCTCCTCAGGGACAGTTCCAACAAGTAGGTTGTAGTAGAGCTCTAACTGTTTCAAATTCTTGAGCAAGCCAAGCTCCGCGGGAATTTCGCCAACCAGGTAATTGCCACTCAATTCGAGATCAAAAAGAGAAGTCATGTTTCCTATTGATGGAGGGATCTTTCCTTGAATCATGCACGTTGTCAAGATCATAGAATTGAGCTTTGTCAGCCGATGGATGTCATCTGGAAGTTGCCACAAGTTGAAAACTTCGTTTTCGTTGAAGTTGAGCACCTCAAGATTGGTGAGATTGAACACTGACATGGGGAACTTGCCTTTGAACAAATTGTAAGACATGTCAAGAACCCTCAGAGATTTCAAAGGTGAAAAATCCGGAAGCGTCTGACTGAGGAACAAATGATCCATGTTAACCTCTTCCAAGAATGAGCAGTTGGTGATGCTGTCCACAAAGTCACCCTGGAGATTGTTACGTCCAAGACGGAGAATGCGCAACTGAGGCAGGTAAGAGCAGATTCCTGCTGGAAACTTGCCAGACAGAGACCTACCGGAGATATCAAGCTCGACAACATGCCCTTCATTGTTGCAGGTGACGCCGGAGAAGTTGCAGTAAGGTTTCCCTCCGGTGACATCCCAATCTGACAGGGAGTTTCCTGAGTTAGCTGAAACAGACTTTATTATGAGCACAAAAAACTCAGACTGGTTAGTATTTGTACTGATGACGGCTTGAAACGGATAAAAAAGTGAGTGAATTATAAGCAAGATAGAAAGGACGAAGCTGGTAAGATTATAAGAAGCCATGTTTAAAAAATCAAAGATGGAGAGAGAGAGAGAGAGAGGGAAATAAAGGGTAGTTTTTAAAAAACTGGTAGGAATTGTGGCAGGGAAGGAGGAGAGGAAGAGAAGCGGTTTATAAATGTGATGATTGAGGGGATCATTGGGTGCAGCAGTAACAAGCAGCATGGATGATAAAAAAGGAGGGATTGCTTGTGCACCTGTACAGAATAGTAGTACTGCTGATGAGAGAGAGAGAGAGAGAGAGAGAGAGAGAGAGAGAGAGAGAGATGGCATATATCTATCTATCTTTGCATAAAGAAGCTTTACGTTTATACCCCACTAAGATGTACGTAGTAGGGGAATAACATCGATCAGTGCCAACTGCTTTATACTGAAAGCCACATGCCCAGAATTTAAAAGAAAGTGTATCTGTCTCCATGAATCTCATTCTTCTGAGAGGATCCCACCCACCCCCTTCCTATACCACTCACAAAGTTAGACAGACAGATATAAACGCACCTGAGATCTTTATATGTAATATTTTGTTCGATTTATATATAATGTTTTCAGGAGTACACTGCTGGAGCACCCGTTCATGTGTTTATACGTACTCAATAACCAATAATAAAAAGATAATCGTATAAACAACCAATACTAATAAGATAATAAGACTGATCTTTCTTTGGAAATGGAACTGGATTTCAATTAGGATATCAATGACTTCAAATACTTGAGAACCTGTTGAGTAGTAGGTTTAATACTTGTGACACATTGTCACTTTGTATTACGGGTTTAGTGATATTCTTATTCACTTGTAAGTGAGAGGTCTTAGGTATAATTCTCGCCAAAGGTAAATTTGAATCACATTATTGCAAGCTCAGTATGCGGCGAAGCCCAACCCCTCCCCACTAAAAACAGTTTTTCTTTTCCAACCATTCTGGTCTAAAATTTTAGCCCAAGATTATTAAAAAATAAATTTAGGCTTTTAAAAAAAATTATGTAAACTATCATAAATTAATTTTATGAACATTTTGATCTAAAATATTTAAATTCCGATAAATTTTGAAAAATCACTAAATCAATACATGAAACTCATGAAACACTACAGAAGAATATAAAAATCATGATAGAGATATATAAACACAAAATACATGAAAGACATGATAAAGATGTATAACACACCAAACATGTGAAACACATGACACACACGAAACACAGACCAAATACATACAAAACACATGAAACGCATGAAACCTAAACTTACACACATGAAACGCAAACCTTCAATCATCCTCTATATAAACACAGGTTGAATACCAAACCATCACACAACATATTCACCAATCTTTCAACTTTCAAAGTGTTTTTGTTTCCTTAAAATCCTCAATATCTCATCAATGGGCGTAGCTTGGTAATGCAGATGGTACAATACCAAACAAGCCTTGACAATGCGGATGCAGAAATGAACAACGCATAAGCCGAATTTACAAACTCGTTTATGCAATATGAGCACTAAGCCGAATCTAACTATCGTAGTTCTGTCATGGGGGCGGTCATTTGTGTAGCATGATAGAGAAGAGTGTCATGACCGAATGATGAAAAATTATTTCATCGAACGTTTGAGATATACTGCTTATGATTTTCGAAGGCAGTTTCAGATGAGGAGATAGCTTTTTGAAAACATCTTGAACGCAATTGTCAATCATGACCACTACTTTGCAAGGACGATAGATGCCGTCTTCCGACAAAGTCTATCACCTCACAAGAAGCTCACATCTGCATTTCGGATGCTAACTAATGGGTGCTCTGTAAACTCAATTAACGAGTATTGCCGACTTACGGAAAGTATTGCTATTGAGAACATGAAGTGCTTCTGTAAGGCAATTGAAGTTATATACCTTCGTAAACCAAATCGTGAAGATTTGAAGAGGCTTCTACACAAGGCAGACAAAAGAGACTTCCCTGACATAACAGGAAGTCTCGATTGTATGCATTAGGAGTGGAAGAATTGTCCTACTGCTTGGGCTGGCCAATTCAAGGATCGTCACAACAAGCCAACCATCGTGCTTGAGGTTGTGGCATCTTACGACGCATAGATTTGACATGCACTCTTCGGCGCTTTTGTATCAAACAACGATATCAACGTTCTTTGGTCTTCTCCTCTATTTGATGATGTTATCAATGGATGGACACCAAAATGGAGGTACAAGGTAAATGGTAATAGGCACGAGCTAGGTTACTATCTAATTGATGGTATTTATCTTAGTTGGGCTACCTTTGTGAAAAGTTATTCTCATCCCGATAGTGCGAAGAAGAAATTATTTTCGTAGAGGCAAGAGTCTTACAGGAAGGATGTGGAGAGAGTGTTCGAGTTCCTACAAGCTGGATGGGCCATTATTAGAGGGGCTGCACGATTGTGGTATACCGAAAACCTCCATTCAATCATGATGATGTGCATAATTTTGCACAACATGACTGTGGAAGATGAGTATGTTGAAATTGAAGAAGATTTTGATGAAGATGTGAATGACGACCAACCAACAAATGCGAGAGCTCTGGCAAGAGATGTTGAATATCTCGCTGTAACCACATATGATACCCGACAAGATAAGGTCACATTAAGTGAGTATATGAGACGTTTAAATAGAATTAAAGCTCCTCAAGGTCATGACACACTCCACAAGGATTTGGTTGAGCATGTATGACGCCGAGAAGGTGAACGTTGATGATGTTGGTGTATTAATGTGTTCTTGTGTTAAATTTAAGTGTGCTATGTTGTTATTTTATATAATAATTTTAAATGTACTATGTTGTTATTTTATGTAATAATTTTAACTTAATACAAATGAAAATTAATAAACCACATAAACTTAAAAAAAAACAATTAATAAACCACATAAATTTAATACAATTGAAAACTCATAAACTACATAAACTTAATAATGACATCTGCCATCTTGACTTGGTGGTGGACTTGGGTTATAGCCTTGAGATGAATCATCATCTTGAAATATACTCATTGTGGCATACCTTTATAAAATTTACTTTTGCTTACCACGTAAGTATTTCTTCCTTTATGGAGTGCATTTGTTGAGAATTAATTTCTAAGCTCTCTTGCTCCCTATCCCCTTCTTTCTTCATGGCCAAACGCATTCGGGCCACATCTTCTTGCCGAGAGCTATGACTTTCAGTCAATCTTGCAAATCTGGTAGCAATTTTTGCACTCATCAGATCTTGGGACTTCCCTTTTCTCTTTGCTTCCTTTTACTTATCTCTGCCCTGTGACCTTGCAAAAGAAGTCATTTGTTCGACACTTTCATTGACACCTTCATTGACATCATTTATGGGTGGAGCTTCACTATGAAATAATCTTCCCCATTATTGGCCAGCATTGGTTCCCCACCTTGGACAATCTTTGAGGATGTTCCAAGTATGATGCAACTTAAAAGCTTGATTTTTTAGGGTAGTTCTTGTCTTGTAAATTGCCATTGCTTTGTCACCCTATGCAACAAATACATAAAAATAATTAGTTGTAAAATACTATTATGTACATGATAAATAAAATATCAACAAAGAAACTCACAATTTCTGAGGCGCTCCTTCCACTAGCCATGTTAACCATGGCTCTCTCCAAGCTTCACTTCCACAAAGTACATGCTTTGTTGATAACTTTCCACCGATCATAAACACCACCCATCTTCCCTTCGACCGACGTTGGAGTTTTTATGGAACTTATTAACGATTTTACCCCACAAAACCTTTTTATTTTGATTCGTGCCGACGACACCATCTTCGCTAATAGAAATCCATACCAAACATAAAGCAATATTTTCCTCAAATGTCCAATTATGACCTCTAACATGCTCTTTTGCCATCTTAAAAATTTGGAAATGAGAAGAAATGGTTGAAAGAAAAATTGGAAGAATTGTAGGAGAATAGAGTTTTGTGTAGATGTTTGAACAAATACATAGGTATTTATAGAGTTTTTGGGTGAATTTTGAGTTAAATAAATTTTATTAAAATTATTGTAGTCGTTGAATTTAAATTTGGGCCATTAGATCTTTTTTTTACCGTTAAATTTGATTATATTCAATTAAAGCCGTTGGATTCAATAAATATATTAATATAAAAAAAAAAAAAAATTGAACGTGGACTGTTGGATAACCAACGGTCCATTTAAATTTGGTCATTGGATCACAAAAGTAGCCATTAGGCTACCCGACCGATTTAAATTTGGGCGGACATGCGAAGGACACGCCCACGTGGGTGGGTCCTGCTGGGATTGGCTCTGGCAAGTGCTGGGCGTTGGGCAAGTGGGCGAGCGACATCTGGGCTTCACAGCCCACTTTTCACTCTCACCGGTGGGCCTCACAACGATTTCTAGCCTAAAAATGAACCGGTATTTGGCCCTTGTTTGAGTGCATAATTAGATATTCACCGAAAAAGTTGCCGGCTCTGCCGTGGAGGGCGAAGGCGCGCGTGCCCCACGCACTGGCCATGACACGCTCCCCCGCTTAGGTCACGCGCTAGCCCAAGAGGTTGGGTTTAGACCTGTGTCGAATCTGGGTTTCCGCTTAGGTCACGCGCTAGCCCAAGAGGTTGGGTTTGGACCTGTGTTGAATCTGGGTTTTGGACCTGGGTTCTGGGTAATTGTCTTGGGCCGAGAGAGTTTGGGCCTCATGTAATGGGCCAAAGATCTAAGCTTGGGTTTAGGCCCAAGGGATTGGGGCGGGTTGTAAGGAAATGGGCTGGGCCCGGTTCATTGAGCTGGGTTAGTGAAATCTGGGACTAAATCGAGTACGGGTCGGGTAGAATATAGATTACGGGTCGAATATAAACAGAATATACCTCCCAGTCAAGATTCCATTAAAGTTAACGAAATCTCAACCTCCGCCGTTGCCTTCGCGGAACCTGCAAAATTGCACCGAGAGTTTGCAAGGGATGATTTCAATCCAAATTTCACGAATTTCTACCACAAATTTCCATCACCCAAAACTAGACATGAAGAACAGAGGTTATAAACCCCATTTCAGCTTCATGCGTCACGAATTCATTACCTGGAAACCATTGAAGATGATATTGAGCTCGATTAAGTCTAAATCCGTCAGGATTGAACTCAACTCCGTCGAAATGCTTCGGTGTGGTGAGTTCGTACGAAACCCAGCACAGATCCTCACATGGAAGAGCAGCATGTGGTTCACCAAGCTCCACATACTGTGATTTCTGTAATTTTGGTAATTTGGGGAACGAGATTGGTTTAGATGATGAAGATGATGGTGATTGACACCCGGCCTAGAGCGAAAAAGTTTCAGAGTTCTGGTTTGAAGAGAGAAAAAGAAGAGAGGGCTGTTCCGTGGGCGAGGGAAGAAGAAGAAAGAAAGGAGGTTGGGCCGGGTCTTTGGGCTGGTGATAGTACAGCCCAAGTGGTTGGGCTGGAATGATACAACCCAAACAAATTGAAAAAACGTAATTTAACCTATATATATAATCCTCTTCTCTTTACACAAACTCTCCCTAATCCTAATTAGGAATGAATTAATCCCGCATCAGTTCCTTTCGGAAAATCCCAAACCACCCCTACATATATAATCCCCTTCTCTTTGCATCCTAAACCCTAAACCCTAGATTCGTGAACCGTACTCATAGCCATCAGAAAACGACATGTCGACCGAGAAAGAGAATATCGAAGCCCCTGACGCCACTGACACCGAGGAAGAGACGCAGTCGGCGACGGAAAACTACGAGAGCAAGAAGATCTCCCTCAAGACCTCCGATGGCGAGGTCTTCGAGATCGACGAGAATGTCGCGATGCAGTTCCAGACTGTCAAGACGTTCTTCCAAGATGAGAGCGTGTCACGCGACATGTTGATGCCGGTCCCGAACGTCCACAGCGGGGAGCTCGTCAAGATCATCGATTTCTGCACCAAAAGCCTAGATCTGAATCGGCAGGCGGAGCACGAGGAGGTTTCGAAGAAGGAGCTTAGGAAATTCAACAACGATTTCGTCAAGGACGAGACCACCGGTAACGTGATGGAGCTGATCCTGGCCGCCGATTACTTGAACGTCGATCATATGCTGGAGGTGCTGAACCAGTGTGTCGCCGATCGGATCAAGAACAAGAGCGTCGAGTACGTGAGGAAGTTGTTCGGCGTCGAGAATGATTTCACGCCCGAGGAAGAGCAGAAGCATCGCGATGAGTATGCATGGGCTTTTGAAGGAGTCGATGAAGACTGAAAATTAAATTATATATTGTTAGAAGGTTACAGTTTTTTGTTGTTGTTGAATTTAGGGTTAGGGTTTATTTTGTGAAAGTTAAAAGGAGAAAATTGGTAGTGGATTTTTTTTTTTTGTTAAATGATAGATTTTGTTAGATTAGCCACCGACGAGATTCGAACCTACATTATGCAAGAACTCGACTCCTTTCCACTCCTGTGGTAAAGGACCACTAGTGGATATTGGAGCACAAATAAGAGGTCACACATGCATGATAGCATCAACGACATGGCAGCATCAACGAGTACTAAATTTAGAAGTCAGAGACCTATAGTTAAAGAAACCACAATGAAAAGACTGCATCACTCTTTGATGATCTTACAACCATCAACAAAAAGTATTGCTATGAATTACAGATCGAACTTCATCCTCATAATCTTTTTCAAGTGCACAAAACGCAATCACCAGAAAAATCGCGATCTCATATTTGAACAATGCACTAAGGTTCGATGTTAAGATAGGTCTTAGCTGCTAAAGAAAAATTCTCAAGAGAGCAACAAACGACCACGTACAACCCAGGAGATGGAGATGGTTAGAAAATAGAATAAACAGAGTGGATGAAGGGAACAGACCAAGAGAGATTACCATCAGCCCTACAGTCAAAGGCAAAGGTGTATGGTAGTTTATTTTTCCTCTATTTTTCTTCCTAATGTGAGGATTTTCTTCGCTCTGTACTTTTGGATTAGTTGGTTCGTGTATGTTAATGTTACGACTGGCTCACTTTTTACAAGTGGAACACTTTGACAGTTGCATAAATAGAAGGTTAATTACGTTGTTATGTTCTTTATTGATACCGCGAGGAATTCATTAATGATGTGAGGAACAATTTTTACAGAACATTCCACTATATGCTTAATACTACATTTTTTTTTCGAAGCCTGAGCTATCCCACACTTTGTAGGGGAACAATTTTTACAAACATTCCACTATATGATTAATATTACATTTGTTTTTTGAAGTCTGATGGGTATCCCATACTTCGAAAGGTAGGACTAATTTCTAATAGGCCTGAAAAGACTAGAGGCATTCAGCACACTCTTAACCATAGTCCAATGATATACATTCTCCCAAAACTCTCAACCAAAAAATCTCCAGTGTTTTTGCCAGCTTTAATGCTTTATATTACATTAATAATACAACAATGTACACACTTTAGCTAGTTGTGGTATGCTGACTTCTTAGAGTTATATTTTAAATAAATAAATAATGTGGGGGTGTGATATATATCCACACAGTCCTTGTTAATTTCTGTCATTTGATATTCTTCAATTTATTTGACCCGACGGTCGAAAATTAAAAAAATATGTGAAAAGTAAAAAGAGATGTGTAGATATCACACCTCATAAATAAAAGTTAATAAGGGCACATAATGGCCCTTGCCTCAAAGTAATAACCATTTTCATACTTGAATACATATTGCACTAAATTGTGGGATTGATTCGATCTTATATAAACATTTGTTCATGGAGAGTTCAGTATTTTTGGCTCATTTGATGCTAATGGGCTCGTTTGATGCTTATGATTAGTTTTGTTTGGACAATTCAGTAGATTGAGTGAATGTTGAATAGAAATATGGATGTCAATTTTCTTATTTTGTTCAAGTGAAGGTAAAAGATGTAGTCATGAAGAAAACTTGTCCCTTTCAATGCTACTATTTTTGTGCAGACCAGATAAATTTCCTTCATGATTTCATCTTTTACCTTCACTTGAGCAATGTATGCAAGTTGGCATCCATATTTTTTATCAACATTCATAAAATTTAGTGAGTTGTACAAGCCAAACAAATCCTAAACATCAAACGAGGCTTAGGATTCTAAATTATACCATGTATTGTAGCACAATCTGTTCTATTTTATGGGAATTGAAATAGCTAATAATTAATAACAAAATATTGCACTAAATATGCTGATACTCTAGCTATAAACTAAATATTAATATACAGTCAAGTTAATAAATAATGGACTAACCACACCTACTGCTTAAGCATCAGCTGGTCTGATTCTGCCAGTTGGTTTTTGGTGCTTTTTTACTGTTTTCAATTACTAGAATTCAAAGAAAAGAAAGAATTAAGTAAATTCAACAGTAAGTATATATTCGGTGTGGTAATAATTTTGTACCTCTTTGTGCATACCAGTGTATGGTTGACATAATTTTACTCTTTCCTCATCATGCAAAGGGGAAAGAGTATAAGGTAATTAGCTGGTACGATCAATTTTTAATATTTGGTGGTTGAAATGACCAATTTTTTTAGTAATAATAACATATAAATTATATTACATAACGACCGCACAATAATGATGACATGACAACGAAATAATTTCTACTACTAATATCAACACCTGATCATTCCAGCTAATTGGTAAAGAGTATATGTGCCTTAGTAATTAAGGCAATGAAATAGTTGTTGGAAGAAAAAAGGGAAAATTAACCAAAACATCCAAAAAGGTTTCCTTTTAACCATTAGGACAAAATTTGTTGATGATACCCAAATTGGGCATAGGAAAGAAGACAGAGAAGAAAACAATTCAGAAAGCTATCACATGCATGTTCAAAACAAAAGCAAAAAATTAGGCTCCAGGAAATAGTCATGCAATAAGCTCACATGCATTATCAAGACAAAGCAAAATAAGACAAGCAAGTTCACATGCAAAGCAAAAAGAAGACAAATAAGTCAGATCACGTTTCAGAAACAGTGTTGACAGTTTCTACAACAGTAGAGGTAAAATGACAAATGACAAGTACCAAGGAGATGTCCACACCATTTATTTGTAAAGAATTTTAATACAGTTGTATCCTCATTCAGTCTATATATAAGAGGAGTTCTATTCATTATAAAAACCACCTCAACATCTCAACACTCTTCAACACCCTACACTTACCATATACTCACACCATCTTCATACACTCAAGCATCCTTAGCCTTCCTAGCATCTTTGTAAACATTTTATATATCAATAAAGTTAAGTATACATATTCAAGCAATCTCCAAGTCTTAAGTAAGTTTTCTTTTCTTTCTTTAGTGTGTTTGTTTAAATAGAAAGTTTTCTTTTCTTTCTTTAGTGTGTTTGTTTAAATAGACTTCTAGTCCAAAACAAGAAAACACTTTTGTAGTTATCTTATTAACCTGTTAAACTGACGATCATACTTTTGTTTGAGCACTATGTTATAGTTGAATGTTTGCCATACAAATAATTGGACATTAACCAAGGTACCTCTGAGTTCAGCCATTAAGGCCTTATACTTGAATTGTGAGTGGTCGTCATGTTGAAACATGTCGAGTTCCATGTGCAAGGTTTTACGTCTAGTCGTTATAATGGCCATCCGACTATTTAACTGGGCATGCTATGTGAATTTGGTATAAGAGTCAAGTTTAGCATTTTAATAGTATAATTATAATAGAAGTATCTTAAGGACGGAAGTCATTAACGTAACTGATACCACACTCTTTTATTTTGTATGAATATCAGATATTATTATCCTTGTAGACGCTGTCAACCACAACCACTAGGTATTTATTGTCCTAGACACCCAACTATAACTAACATAAAGAGAAGATTAGCATATATATCCTAAAGAATTAGTAGGACTTTGAAGAAGCAAAAGTTTTATCTTGATTATTTTGAACATCCTTCATTTATTAGTAAATATAATAACACAGAAGTGAAGCATAAAGTTTTAGAAGCAAAAAGAGCAACCTATCAAACTTTAGAGACCCTAAGAGAAGAAAGATAGTTTCTAAGAAACTAGTTAGCCGTAACTTTAGAAAAAGGTAGACTGTAGTTTATGATAGATTATCTTAATTTAGAAATTAGTGAACTGCAAAAAAGAAAAATAACCTTAGACCAAAATAGTTTAGTTTGTTATTTTCCATTGAGAAAGTATAATCATATTTTGCATAGTGAAGAAAATCCACAAGCCAATAGTATTGTAGATCTTATTATTAGCCAAGCAGAAAATATAAAATTAGAAAACAATAAGCATAATCATTTGTTAAACTAGTTGTTAGAGCATTTTTAGAAAAATTCTATAAAAACAATTAAACAAAATTTGGATTATATTACATCCCGGTTAGAAGATAATAATAAAATTATTCAAAGGTTTCCTAGCAAAAGAGAGATAAAACAGCTTATTGACCTCATAGATAGTAAGCCTAAGGAAATAGAACTTTAGATCATTAGAAATAGGTGAGCAGTTAAAATTAGAAGTTCAAAAAATTCAATTAGTGCAAAGAGAGTTGAGTGAACAAGTAGATAAGTTACATAATAAAATATATAGATTATTAGTTTAATGATCGATTCTAGAACTAGCAAAAAAATATTTAAGCTTTGAAAGAAATTATTAAGTTAGATAAAGAACCAGTAGGTTTAACAGATTTTTCAACACAAGTAGTTAGTAGTAATATTCCCATTAGCCAAAATAATTTAATTATTCAATTAGTTTTAAGTTTGGCTGAGAAATTAGATCAAGTCGAAGAACAAATAGAAAAAATAAATTAAATTTTACATAACGCATCTTCATCACTTCCACCATCTTTGCTAGATAAATTAGAAAATTTAACTTTAAGTGCAAAAAATAATATTAGGAGACCTAAGATAAATCATTTTGATAACAGAAAATGGAACCCTTTAGGATAAAAGGAAAAGAAGTAGTTAGAGCTGAAGATATTTATCCAAATGAAGAAGAAGCACAAGAATTTATTCGAGGAGGTTTTGAGAGAACATAGAAAAATAAATATAATTTGTACCAATTAGGTTTATTTGAAAATAGAAGTATAATTGTAAGTAGCACCAGTCAAGATGAAGTTAGCTATATTGATAAAGAAGTTACATTTAATTTAATAGTAAAGAAGCAATTACTTATTTGAGAAAATCACATTTCAGTCAGATTCACATATGAACAATATTAATTGGAATAGCGGGATTAATTAGAGCACAAGTAGGCATAAAAGCCTTAGTATACATATATGACGATAGATGAGATAATCACCAACAAGCAGATATAGCAATAACTGAAATAGACTTAAGTTCAAACTTAGCAGTCATAGGTTGTATTCCAAATTATGTTATGACAATAAATGAATTTAGTAAATATATTAAAGTAAGCATAAGAACAAAAAAATTATAATATAAAGGAGAGTATGTATAAAAATTTGTATATTAGCTTAATGTATATTGGTAAAGTGTCTGATATGAAAGGAGAGTACGTATAAAAATTTGTGTATTAGTTTAATGTATGTTGGTAAAGTGTCTGATACATATAATCATAAGTTTAATTTAGAGTTTCAAAATTTAGTTCAAACATTTGGTAGTAAACATGTAAATATGATAGAAGCAAAACCCGTAGATAATAGCTTTTTAGAAGGAACTCAGTGGATATTACCTAATTTACAAGTATCAAGAAATAAACAACCAGATAAAGTACAAATATATGAAACTAGTACAGGTTGACACACCCGTACTCGAAAGTAGGGCATGCTGGCCGTCACGTGAGTGTGACGTAGGCATGTGCGCTGTGCGGAAGCTAAGATCGAAAACTAAGTACGAACTAATTAAAATCAAAACCACTAGCAACCTAGGTAAGATAGTGTACTAGAGGCATAATAAGGTACTTATACATAATCAAAACGTTCTAAGTTCGAATGCAGTCAAGCATAAAAATAAGTCTAGATAACACCACCGGTGCCATACATAAATGAATGTGTCAAAACTGCCGATAAGCCATCGCGCCCACCTGTTGAACCTCTAGCTACCTAGAACCTGGAGGGGCGAAAAAAACAAAACTGAGTGGGTCAGCAAAACAATTCTCTTTTAAAACCAATCTTTACTCAAACATATAGCCCCTCACCGTAAAACCTGTATAATTTCCCAAAATCAAAATATATACTCATATGTACGTATAGGTTCTGAAAATCATGCTGAAATGTATATGTATGCCATGCCAAAGTATCCAAAACAGAAACTCAATCATAAATTGTTGATGTGATCAAATGCCAGGTAATCATCTTGGCCCTCGGCCATCTAATATCTCATATAGCTCATAACATCATGTATTTCAATACTGCACAATCATCACTACCACATCTGGTGGTCTACTCATCATCATGTATATCAATTAAATATGCTCTAGTGCTACAATCACGTGAAGACTGTGCGAATAAACGCGGGTCACCTACGAGTCGAATCCACTCAGAGGTGGTCTATACGACAAGACTGTGCACCTAACTTGGATCCAAGGCGAGCATGCGGTGCGAGAGGTGAACGACACGTGAAAGACTATGCCCCTAACTCTGGGCGGGAGCACTAATATCAATGTGCAAGTACATGAGCTCTAATCACATCATATCACATCATTCTCATCATAACCAGCATATAATCTTACCTGACACTTACCTGTGCGTCCGCAGCACCAACATATGGATATGCAATCATTTATGCATCAATAATAATATATGAATACTTTGCATGGCATTAAAATCACATAAACGTTCATTTATCATTTTTTGGGAATAATAATAATAATATATAAGTAAATACGGTAAATAGCTGCCCACTCACTGATAAGTCGCTGGGTTGTAGCCCCTGCGTCTAGCCTGGCTACACTCGTCCTCAGTGTATGTCTCACCTATATGAGAAATTACTATAAATACGTCATTTAAGCACATACACGCAAATACGGGAATAACTTCTCATACATAGCTCAATTTTGGCATACGAATATACCAACGCGACCTACACGACGTCACGGACGTCGTGATATTTTTAGAAAATTTTTAGGAGTGCGCACGCACCCCCACGCGCCAGCATAGTGCACGGGCTACGCGCCATCTTCAACCTCTTGACGCCGGTCGCCGGAAACCTGCAATCCCGGTTTTCTCACTCCTTTTTCGACCATTATGTCCCATTTTTCTTCCTACGTGCTCAAAATTAAGAGTAGAACAAGTCTATACCTTCAAAAACTTCGAAAACCAACTGAAATCTTGTCGGGAAATCCTTCAAAATTGGCCACTCTTGTTCTCGTCGATCCCGACGTCAAAGCTTGTCAAACGAACGTCACCGAGCCTCTAGATGACCCAACAAACACTCCTGTGATTTCAGATTCTCCTAAAACGCAACGTATGAAAAGTTGATGAATAGTGCCAAATATAAACCTTGAGTTTTGAACGTGAAATCGTCGTAGTTCTTACCTGAAATTGGTATGGTTGAGTTCGTATGGTCTCCACGAGTCTGAATATATAATTTGTTTGGTCGATCTACGAGTTTTTGATCTGGGTTGTGTGTGTGTGCCGTGAGCTATGGTAGAAAGAGAGAGACAGTGTCGAGAGATGCAGAGAGAGAGGAGTCTGAGGGTGAAGTGAGAGAGAGAAGTGTCGGTGATGAGGGTGTGGACCAAGACCCAATCACAATTATTTTTCTCGCATAAAATTGGCCCCCAACTTCTAGGATAATTCTATAATTGGCCCAAAATTTAATAACTCATACATAAACGTTCGCCCAAACTCAAGGGCATAATGGTCAGTTCATAACGTCGAAACAAAAATCCCGGGACAGGTTGTTACACAGGTAACGCACCAATTAGGTTTAGTAATTACAAGAAACTAGAAAATATTGAGGAGGATGAGAATGAGATAAAAAATGGGAATATTCATATGGCTTTTGATAATTTAGATATTAATTTAGTTGAGCAGAATTTTGATTATATTGTAGATAAGCTTATAGAAGATATTGATCATTTAGATGAAAAAGAGTACTTAGGAAAATATAAGACATATGATTTAGGATTACATAGAATTTCAGATGAAAAGATGAAAAAATTAATTTTAGAAATAGGAGTGGAACATATTTTAGGATCAAAAGGATATAATAATTTATTAGAATTGAAAGAATAATGTAATCCAGCAGAAGAAAGTAGTGCATTAGCAGTAGAAAATTCAAGACACGCAAGTAGAATTGATCAACAATTTTTGAGACCAACAAATGAACAATATAATGAAAAGGCATGAGTAGGATTACATAGACGAAAGTATGATAAAACCACCTATAAAAATAGGATTCCATATTTGACAGGGTTAGACCAAATAAATATAGCTGGTAATATATTAAACTTAGATAATGTAGATCCACAAGATTGAGAGAGAACAATTGTGAGATAGGAAAATGTTGCGTACATGCAACATTAATGTTAGATTTTAGTAATTCACTAAATATGTTAGATTATTTTGAGCATACTTTAGATGGTTTAGTTTTTGATTATTTTCAGTCATGAAAAGTTCAAAATCCAGAACAACATCAGGCAGCTAAAACTCATTTTAACATTGATGGTTTTGTTACTCTGATTAAACAAGAATTTTTAGATCATAATAGGCTATATGGCAGAAGCAAACAAGAACAAATAAGAGCAATTACAAATTTAGAATAATTACAAATTTGTGATTTACAGTATATAGCTGAATATACAACAGATTTCTTTCAATATTTAGAAAAAACGTGTAGAATTAGTGATATTAATTTATTAGATACTTATATGACAAAAATAAAAGGATCAATAGGAGAAAATGTGACATCCCGTTCCAAATTTCCCATATCCTCGACGTGAAATGACAATTCTACCCTCGAATCCGCGGAAACGGGTATGGTTTCGGGTGTAGTTTTGGGCTTGGGTGTCCTAATCATTTAAGCCCAAAGTTGGGCTGATATTTGTACACACACACACGTACTCATACATGCACACGTACACACTGTCTTCTTCCTCTCTCTCGAACCATCTCACTCTCTCTCTTCCGATTCCCTTGTACGGACACCCACACACCTCGCCATCTCGTACCAGATCGAGGCTAAGGTAAGCATAAACATATTCCTTAGGACCTACTGAGTCTATATATGTTAGTTTTGTGGACGGAGACCTTCGAAAACATACCAAACCCGAGCTTAATTATTTTGTTACTGTTCATTCACTTTCGTTTCAGGACGTTTTAGACAAAACCAAGATCACAGCGATGTTCTAGGGGTTCATTCACTTTTGTTTCAGGACATTTTAATTATTTTCCCACGAGGCTCGGAGTACCTCGGTGACAAGGTTTGGACGTCGGGATCGCCGGGTTCGTGACTGGCCGGTTTTGGAGAAATTCTCCGACGAATTTCTCGTCGTTTTTCAAGGTATTTGAGGTTATAGAAATGTTCTACATTGAATTTAGAGCATGTAGGAAGAAAAATCGTGGAAAAAGGACGAAAAATGAGTGAGATATGAAGGTTTGAAGTTTTGGCCGGAATCCGGTCGCCGGAAAAACCAGTCCGGCGCCGGCGCCGGCGACGGTCGCCGGAGCTGGAGGTAGGGGGTGACGGAATATTCCGTCAAAGTTGACGGAATATTCCTCACGCCGTCAGTTATTTCTAACGGAATCCGTTAGAAGATAACGGAATATTCCCAACGGAATATTCCTGCGCCGTTAGGGTTAGCCGCGCGTGCGCAGCACGTGACGCGCGTGGGGGCGCATCTGTCCGTGCTATCCTTGGCGCGTGGGGGCGCGTGCCACAGTGAAAAATTATTTTTAAAATATCACGACGCTCGTGACGTCGTGTAGGTCGCGTTGGTATATTCAAATACCAAAATTGACCTTCGTATGAAAAGTTAATTACGTAGTTCGGTTATGTGCTGTAAATGACCGTTTTGCAGTTGTTTCACATATAGGTGAGGCGTACCCAGAGGACGAGCGCATTCATTCTAGGCTCGGGGGATACGACCCGTCGACATACCAGTGAGTGGGCTTTTGTTTTCAGTATATATATATTACTGGCGTTTTTCCCAGAAACGCAATTTGCATGATTTCTGAACGGAAATGGTTTTATAATTATATTGCCATGTCGTATACCAATTATATTTTATAAATATGATTATGATTGCATATGCTATGCTCCGACGCCGAGGACGGCCAGGTAAGTCAGGTAAGTATAATGATAGTGCTTGAGATGATGATAGATAGTGAGTTAGCTCATCACCTGCACCTCGGGTGTTAGTGCTCCGCCAGAGTAGGGCCTAGCCTTCACGTGATCGTTCACCTCACGCACCGTACGCTCACCTTGGATCCAAGGCAGGTGCCTAGCCTGTCGTACAGACCACTATAGGTGGTTCCGACTCGTAGGTGACCCGCGATTCGTCGCACAGCCTTCACGTGATCGTAGCACTGAGCGTAATATTATACACCTAGCCTGTCGTACAGACCACTGTAGGTGGTTCCGACTCGTGTGCAGGATAGTGATTGATAGCGATTGAGTATGACGGATGAGCTATAGGTTCAGCCGTACAGGTCACTAGAGGTGACTCCGGCTGACAGTGCACTAGGGGTATTTCTGATTTATATTACCTGACTGATGATGATGATTTTCCGAGTTGGTATATCGACATGGCCTATCATTGTGCTTTGATAATGGATTTGATTCTGAGACGAGCTTCGTATATAAATTATATACGTATTATTTTCTGGGAAAATTATATTAATTTACGGAGAGGGGTTATTTATGGATTTATAAAATGGTTTTGAAAAACATTTGTTTTTGCCCACTCACATTTTCTGTTTTGCGCCCCTCCAGGTTCTAGGTAACGACGACGTGGACGGCTATCGAGGCAGTTCTGACAGACCACCACTGATGTAGGATTTCTTAGTAATTCTGTCGTTTGTTTTAATCGACTGCACCTAGGATTGGCTCTGTGACCTTTCACTATCACACTTTCTTTCGATATCACTTTCTATCATATGTATATTATTCACTTGACATTCAATGTTGCATTTCATACATAATTACCTTCCGCTGACGTTTTTGGCTACGTCACTCGCACGTGACGGCCAGCACGCTTCGGCCCCTGGGTCGGGGTGTGTCAGAAAAGATTTGGAATGAATGGCAAAAGCATCCAAAGAAAAATGATATTGCAATAAGACCTATAATTCAACATGTATATGACATACTTAGACAAGAGTGTAGTCAAATAAAAGCTAAGAGACAAATTAGGAAACAATTTTACATGAGCTGTAAAAATATAGATTTACCACAACAGTATAATTGTCTTAAGAAGAATAAGCATAAGAAAATATAAAAACAGAAATATAAGTCATACAAACCATACAAACAAAATAAGAATTTCAGCATACATATAACCTTCAAGAACATATAGGAAGAGAAAATATATTCCAAAACAATGTAGAAAAAAGAAGTGGCAGACCTTGGATTAGAAAATATAAAGCACCAAAAGATAAAAGTAGTTGTAAATGTTATTTATGTGGAGAACTTGGACACATTAGACCTAATTGTCTAAAATTAGGAAAACAGCCGAAAGATAAAGTACATTTGGAGTTGTTTAAGTTAGAAGAAGATGAAAATATACAGTCATAATTGAGCTGATTTAGGTGATAATGAGAGTATTTATAGTATAGAAAGTATAAATATGATAGATTCAGACTCAGAAAATTCAAGTAGTTCAAATAATGATTTAGAAGAATATATGTGTGTATTCACAGAAGAACAAGATGAAGAAGAGTATAAATATATAAATTTAGGTTGGCCAGAAAAATGTCATAAGTGTAGTAAATTAGTTGCAAATTAATATTATAATCCATATTCAATATTGTGTGAAAAGTGCTGTAGTAATAGGATATTAGAAATTAATTCAACAGAATCACAAGAAAATACTGAAATATTAGGAAATATTATTTATAGTATGGAAAAGCAAAGAATTAGTTCTTTAATTACCATAAATTGTGAAATAGAAATAGCAAAAACAATAGCTATGATAGATAGATACAAGAAGCACAAAGAGTGTCATAAGAGAATAATTAGTACCAGAAAAATATAGACAAAAATTAGCAAAACTAGTGAGAAAAACACAATTTAATGAAAGACCAGGTTATTTAACACATTGCATTAATAATGAGTTTATTAAAGTAGAAAAATAACAATTTAATTTACCATTAATATTTATTTCACCAGCAGGAACATACCCATTCATTTTAGATTTAAACTTTTTGAAAAGTTTGCAAGGTTTTTTTATTTATGAATCTTAGCATAACATTTTCCAAAAGAGATATTACAATAACTTACCAAAGTATTACTGTAGAAGCATACAAAAGGATAAGTATAGAAGAGTCTAGTGGCCAAGATAGTCATTATTTAGAAAACTCAAAAGAAAATGATGAGCATAATAATATAGAAGAATTTGATGAAGTATTTGAACATGAATATCCAATTTGAACATGAATATCATAGGAGAAGACCCACATTTACATTGGAGGAAAATTAAAATATTAGCAAAGTTAGATATAATTGATCTAGATTTAACCATTAAGATAACTGATATACCTTGTAGTTTATTAGATAAATAAGAGTTTGAGCAGCAAATAAAAGAGTTGTTAAATTTAAAAGTAATTAGGCCCTCTAAGTCTAGACATAGATCAGCAGCATTTGTTGTGAGAAAAACATTTAGAGCTAATATAACAACCCGTCCCTAAAAATTATGATTTTTATGATTTTTAATAAGTGAGTTTACGAAAATGCCCTTCGAGGCACATACGTTGATTGGTGTTGACTACTTCATAGTGACACGTAAGGTTCATTTTCTTGGCATATACTTGTAGTATTCGTCGATACGGACACGTGGACGCAAACAAATTCAAATTTGGAGATATAACGAAGAAGTTATTAGCGTTTGAAGTTGAGGGCAAAATTGTAAAATTATTATTTTTTGGAATGCTCCAGATTTTGAAGCAAGAATCTGGGAAGCCACATGTGTGGCCCAGATTAAAAGAAAGAAAATCTGATGGTGGAGATGGAGGTAAATAGAAGGAAAATGAGGGTGTGTGTGTGTGTGTGTGGCAAATGGGAAGAAGAGAGAGAAATAGGCTTTGCCCAATCAGAAATTGAGGAAGGAGGAAAAATGAGAGGAAGGGAGGAGCACGTGATCACGCCGACCCGGTTCCAGTTCGCAACCCAGTTGACTCGAAGCCATATCCGACGGTTTTCCGTTGTTTATCCGGCTATTTTCATCGATTCTCCACCTAGAAACTTGACACCAACCTTCCCTCTTCAATCTCCACCCATAACTGATGGACTTTTGGCCTTAGTTTTGTGAAGAACACGCACGGTGCAACCGTGGAGTCACGGTGATGATCCATCATTCGTGAAGCCATTGTCATTAATCAAATCCACCAAAGCACTTCCCTTGGACCTAGGAACCATGCCCAATCATTGTTTGGAGCATCAGAAGTGATTGGAGGACGAATCAAAGGACACCTACCTTAGGGTTTCCGGCGGGTTTTGATAAAATTGGAGATCTTCGAGGCCAAATTAGACTTGGTTGAAGGCGGTTATCATTTGGGATATCTCCATAGTTGTGCTTTGGGATATCTCCAAAGTGGACTCCAAGTAAGTGGGCTTTTGTTTTCATTATATATATATGCTTGGTTTTTTTTTTTCCAGAAAATGCGTTTTAAATGATTTTATAAATTAGAATGCCATGTCAAGTATTGTTTATATTTATTATGATTGTGTGATGATTATTGCTTGGCGTTGCGGACGCTCAGGTAAGTCAGTTGAGTATATGCTTGTTAGTGATAGTGATGATGATGAGAATGTGATATAGCTTATATTCCTGCACCTCGGGTGTTTGTGCTCCGCCAGAGTAGGGCCTAGCCTTCACGTGATCGTTCACCTCCCGCACCGTACGCTCACCTTGGATCCAAGGTAGGTGCCAGCCTGTCGTACATATTACTATAGGTGGTTCCGACTCGTAGGTGACTCGCGATTCGTCGCATAGCCTTCACATGATCGTAGCACTGAGCGTATTTTATACACCTAGCTTGTCGTACAGACCACTATAGGTGGTTCCGACTCATGTGCATGATAGTGGTTGAGGAGCTATAGATTCAGCCGTACATACTCTGCCTGACATATTTATATTGCTGGCATATTGTGATTATTGGTTTTATCTCACCATATATTTCTTGGCTGGATATTGGCATGGCATATTCGAGTTTTATCATTTTACAGCCTATTTTGGTATATGATTATATACGTATTATTTTCTGGGAAAGTATACGGGTGTTACAGAAAGGGGTTAGTACTTTTGATATTGAAATGGTTTTAAAAGCTTTGTTTTGCCTACTCACATTTTTTGTTTTGCGCCCTTCCCGGTTTAGCTGTTAAGGTTCGTATCGACGAGGATTTTTATCGAATCTCTAGATTGGTGGCTACTTCTGAGGGTATACTTCTTACTTGCTCTACTGTATTTACTTATGCTCTGAAGTCACGGATGAGGTGGGTTCGCTCCCGCTCACGAGCACACTCTGGTGTTTATGCACTTTTATGTTTAAATTTATTCACATTTTCCACATCACTACACTTTATGGCTTCGCACCTTCCAGGTGTCGACCAGCACAACTCGACTTCGGTGTCCTAGTGGACTTTCTGGGTCGGGGTGTGTTAGCTAAAGAGAGATAAGGCTAGAATTGTTTATAGTTACAAGAGAATAAATGATAATACATATGAAGATAGCTATAAGTTACCAAATAAGGATGAGCTTATAAATAAAATTGAAGAAAGTAAATATTTTAGTAAATTTAATTGTAAATCCAGATTTTGGCAAATACGATTAGTAAAAGAATCAATTGAGTGAACAACGTTTGCTTGTTATGCCATCTAGACTTAAAAATGCTCCATCAATGTTTCAAAGAAAATGGATCAAATTTTTAAGAAATATGATAATTTTTGTAGTGTTTATGTAGATGATATTTTAGTACATAGTAAAAATAGAAATGAACATAGGAAGCATTTAGAGATAGTTTTACAAGAATTTATCAATAATGGAATTGTGATTAGCAAAAATAAAATAGCATTAGAAAAGCAAGATATATAATTTTTTGGAATGGATATCAAGTCAAGTATACAATTACAAGGTTATATAGCTAAAAAGATCTTAGGTTTTCCAGATAAGTTAGAGGATAAAAAATAGTTACAAGCTTTTTTAGAATTGTTAAATTATGCAAGAAGTTTTATCGCTGATTTGGGAAGAAAAATAGCAGTATTACATAGTAAAACTAGCAAAACAGAACAAAAATATTTTAATAGTGAAGATATTAAATTAATTCAAAATATAAAGGAAGAAATTACTCAACTTAAGCCATTAACATTACCATTAGACGATAGTTACAAAATAGTTGAAACAAATGCTTCATCATTAGGATGAGTAGGTATACTATACCAGAAAAATCATAAGGAGTCACTAAAGTCTGATAAACAAGTTTGTAGATATTCATCAGGAAAATTTAGTGGTGTACAGTCAAAATTATCATCAACAGATTTAGAAATTTTAGGAATAATTAACTCACTTGAAGCATTCTCTTTATTTTTACATAACGAAGTATTTACAATTAGAACAGAATGTCAAAATATAGTTTCTCATTATAATAAGATACATGCTAATAAATAGGCAGCTCGAAGATGGATTAATTTTGTTGATTTAATTACAGAAAATGGTTTTAAACCAATTTTTGGACATATAAAGGGTAATGACTATACATTAGCTAATATCTTATCAAGAATAATTTGTTGAACATGAATAGAATATCATGGACCATCATCCTCAAATAGCACAAGACCACAAGACAGAAGAGCACCTTTCTATAGTATAATGATGCATCATGGACCTTTACCATTCAATGGATTCCAAAATAACATAAGCAGACCAATATCATCACATGTACCCACTTTCAACTTTAATGGCAATATTGTTGAAGGAATTAGAAATCCAACTCTGAGGTATAGAACAAGGGTACCAAAACTCTCTGATACGCAAAAGGTTCTCTTAGATAATTTTTGGAACATCCAAATCAACAACTAAGCATGAGGTTAGGTCATGAAAAACTAATTAGAGCCTTAGAACAAGAGTTTGATAGTTTTAATTTTAATTTCCATCAGTGTCAGCATCATGTTCATTTTCTTGAACACAACCTTCAAGTTATTTCAAGAGATCATGAGTCATTACTTAATAAGTTTCCTAAAATGAACCAAGAACTCTAATATCTTAGAATGCAACAATAGGCAAGTGACACCTTGAAAAGTGAATTGAAAATAGGTTTAGAAATTGATCAACATAAAGAAAAAGAGGTTATTGAACCTATAGAGCAAAAGGCTAATAAGCCATATAGAGGAAATTAAGATTGAATTCTTAGAAGAAGACATTGAGATAGAGCAGCATCAGCATCTAAGTGACGAAGAAAAACAAGAAAAATATGAAAGTTTTCTCAGGAATATATTTTTAGACTTAATAATAGATGATATCTTATTAGAATAAATTTCAAAAGCAAAATTAAGAATAATGTCACCAAATATGCAAAATGAAATCCTGAGCAGAGCATCACAATCCATGAAAGAATTACAATTACAATTACAATTACAATTACAATGTGCTTTGTATCAGTCCGTCTTTGATCCAAAACCAGGCCCTTTTCATTATAACTCTCAAGAAATAAAGCAGCACATAATGGCAAAGAACCCTTTTTCAAGTGACCATTTTAGGCCAATCAAAATCTATGAATATTCTACTGTCTACTAATACCATGGGCGGCGCGAAGAGGCCACAATTTGTTATGGCTCAAAGGTCCATTACCTTAGGGCAGAGTATGTCTTATTTCCTTAAGGTAATTTGGTGGTCTACTCACAATGTCAAGGGCAAAGCCGTCATGTTTAGAATATAATTCATGTAACCTTCTTCTATTAGATGTGGTTAATTTATGTCTACACAAGCTTGCCACTATTGGAAGCTGCCAACAGACAGTGTCTGTGTTTCAGTGTGTGTTAAATGAGTGCATTAATCTAAGTTCTTAACCAAATGATTGTGCACTAAGTGCGATGCTGGTTTAGTTATGTTCTTTTATGTGCCTCTAGCGAATAGGGACACAAATTTCAATGTAACTCCGCGTATACTTGTCAAAAAAGTAAATGAAAGAAAAATAGAAACTCAATGAGAAAAGAATATATTCATCTCATGATGGAGTCAAGATTACAAATGTTCACAAAAGTACTGAAGGAAATATTTCCAACAAGTACAATCTAGATCGATGGGCTGAGCTTCATAACTTGAAATGTAAAGAAGCAGTAAAAGTCCAGCAAGATTTAGGCCAAGAAGGGTAAGATAATGCTAAGGGAGCCCGTCAAAATCACTAGTTTCAGTTTGAACTTAGTACAAAACATCTATTTCATTGAGAAAATTATGGTGGCTAGAATTATACATCAACCTAATTATACCACCACAGAGCTATAAAAGTTTTAGATCTCCGTGATGGTAGACAATATTTTCTTCGAATGAAGGCTTTGAGATTGTAGCTAAAGAGTTAAGTGAGTTTTTACTAAAGAGCACTTGAGTTTGTGCATAAAAGTAGTTGGGTTAATTGAAAGATCACTCAAGGATTTTGTTTAATTGTAATGATTGAATTTGATGAAGGTCCCGAGCTTGAAGGCTTATGGCTCTATTTATAGGCAGGGAAGAAAAAACAACCTTGAACATACAGATGGGCTGGAGTAGAAGTAGATCGATTATTTGGCGCTGATAATGATTGTAATTCCTAGTTGGTGGCCTTTAGTTTTATCTTGAGGAGGTTAGCACAATCTCAGTAGTGACCTCATCGTGTCGGATGACGTGTGCGTATGCATTTATGAGGGCGAGATGACGTGTGGTAAATGTGTCTCGGAGAGAACCGTGTATAACCCTCAAACATGTTAGAGAGAAATGAGATAGTCTTCCAATCCTTGATTTGGACTTCAAAGTTGGTGGGTCAGGATTGTGTGACTTTTGCGTACATAAAAATAGATAGACCATAGCATGCCTTATTTTTATTATAACTCAAACATCTTATCCATAAAATATCTCAAGAAGCATTAGCCAAGTCAAATGTGGAATTTTGAAGAGCTTTAATTGAACGTATGAAGGCGGAAGCTAGCTAGGATAGGTATGTATATAAACTAAAGTGCCTCATACTTTTCAAGATATGATGTTTAGCAACTAAAATGTGCGCCTTTCTTTTTTCAAAACAATCACTTTGTGTGGTCACAAACACACAGAGGTATATAAACTTGTGTGTAATTAGCGGTGCCATGTAGTATGCATATATACCTTTGTGTAATTAGTGGTGCCATGTAGTATGCATGCATGCTCAACTTAAATGGGGCAGCAATTAATTTAGGGTAAAAACCCAATCAAGAGTTTGGATGCAAATTTCTTTCTTCTTATTTTTGGAAAAAATTACACTACAAAACAAACAACACATTAGGTCAAGGCCAAGAGTCTCACACACCCACGATGAATTTTGGGGGAGGGGGGGCTTTGGCTGAAGAACCTTCGATGCCAAAGTTAAAATATTGAGGGAAAAGTGTTTGGAGAATTTTAGAGAATTTAGCAAGAGAATTGGAATTGAGTTTTGGAGAGAATGATGGGGTTTAAATAGGAGTGTGGCCGGCCTCTTTGGGAGAGAGATGACCGACCACTTGGATGTTTTTGTGGGTTAGGTTCATGATTTGTAGCTAATTAGGAATAATTGAATAATAAATCAATTAATTAGCTAATTAATAGAATAATTTCCTAATTGATTAGCTAATTAATATAATAAAAGAGGAATGATTTGGGAGTTACCTTGTGGAGAGGATTTGATGAGGATGGATGAAATAGGTTTTGAATTATTACCTATTTTGCGATCTTTTGACTTGGTTGAGGGATGATTGCCCGCTGCTCGCGCGTAGGAATCCTGGTATGCCTCGAGGGTAATTTTATCATTTTCACCCAAAAATCCACGTGTCGCCTTGTGATTATTTTTGGCTCCACAAATGCCCCTACACCTGTTGGGCTGCTCGCATGAAAAGAGCAACAAGTGTAGAGATTTTATTGCTTTTAGAAATTTAGGACTGCTTCCTATTTTGATGTAGATTCCCTATTTAATAGGAAATTAGATCTTTCTAGGAAAGGGAAATAAATTTCTCACAAAGCCTATATAATTCCACCTTAAATGGATTATTAAATCAACTTTGAAGAGCGATTTATTCTACCCTACAAGAGAGAGAGAGCTTAGAGGATATTTGTTCCCCCTCATCTAGCAATCTTCTAGATCTTGCCCGTGCAAAGGATCGTCTTTCGTTGATTTCTTTGTATTTTTCATGCCGCATCGATGTAAGAAAAACTTAATTCTCATTGTTTTTTTTTGGGTGATGCTGCCATGGGGTAGCCATTGAGGTGGTGTGGCACGTCGGCTGACAGGAGCCAGAAGTCTGCTTGGCATGGGCCAAGGAGGTGGTGTGGCATGGGCCATTACTTGTGCTGCTCGACTTGATTAAAGCAAAGGATTGGCTCAGCATGGGCCGAGGAAGTGGCGTAGCATGGGCAAAGGTTTGGGCTGCCATGTCTGGGCTGCTTGCTTAATTTTGATTTTTCAACTGCCGTAGATGGAGCAGTCAAGGATGGGCTGCCAAGATCGAAGCTGCTGAAGATGAAGCGTCGAATGAGCGAATTGTTGAGTACAAAAGTGGCTGTTGCCCCTTGACCATTTGCTTTCTAGATGGTATTCAAGCATTCGATCTTTTGAGCTATGTGGCCTTCTAGCACTGGATAGCTTACTCAGATAGGTGTTGGGGTATTAGTTTACTATTTTGCACTGGAGAGCAATTAGTTTACCATTTTCGCACTGGAGAACAATTAGTTATCCTCTTGCACTGGAGAGTAGACCCATATGGGTGTCGAGAAATTGGTTTACCCTCTCGCACTGGAGAGCAATTAGTGTAATCTCTTACACTGGAGAGCAGACCCATTTGGGTGTCGGGGAATTGGTTTACCCTCTTGCACTATAGAACAATTAGTTTAACCTCTCACACTGGAGAGTAGACCCATATGAGTGTCAAGGAATTGGTTTACCCTTTTGCATTGGAGAGCAATTAGTTCCTTTCGCACTGGAAAGCAGATCCATATGGGTATTGAGGAATTGGTTTACCTTCTCGTACTGGAGAGTAATTTGTTTATCCTCTCGCACTATAGAGCAGACCTATATGGGTGTCAGGGAATTGGTTTACCCTCTCGCACTGGAGAGTTTACCCAGATAGGTGTCAGGGGATTGGTTTACCTATCGTATTGGAGAACATAGAAGTCATTGTCGTGAGTCCAGTTGAGGAAAGCTGGACAACTGAAATAATCCTTATCTTGTGAGGTCTTGTTTGGTGAGTTGCTTGAGACTTCGAACTGCTTGTGGAACCCGCGTAAGGGTGTAAGTGTAGTGAGCTGCTTCCAGAATTATTGCACCATCATTAGGTGTTTCGTCGTGTGTCTTTTTGAGGCTTGGTTGACGCGAGCCACATGGCAAGATCGACACAGCTCGGAGCTATGGTGCAAGATTGGCACAATTATGAGTCATGGTGATAAATCAATGGTTGTCGGGAGCCGTGGATCATGTAGGCAAGGCTGTGAAAGAAGAGCTGGGGTTAGCTTGGGCCAAGTTGTGTGCAACAAAAGGAATTGGACCACTAAGTCCGTGATGCTAGGTAACTAGTGATGTGATGCTTCACTATTAAATCGTTTGGAGGGTTGAGAACAAGGTCTGCCCCTGGTTTTTGGTAGTTAGGCTGGTGTATCATTTTGGCATTCGTTTGCGCCCGGCGCGCCATTAGGCTGAGCTGTTACCTTTGTCAGAATAGAAGTAATTTTTGTATTCGACAATATATGTGGGATAATCCCATCTGCTCGATCTTGTCATTGAAAGATGACTTGCATATGTTGGTTATGTCTCATTAGAGTGTCTTTTCAGTAGCTTCGTTACGCTGGAAATTGTACAATCGCTCATGAGCCTTCTACTTCTTCTTGAATTTACCTTTGTTGAGGTAGTAGAGCTCTCGGCTGCCCCTGGTCATGACCTGTTGTTCTATGCTGCTGTTCCATGTGTTCGACTCGTCTATGTCGCGGCTACGGTGCATGTGGTATATTCCTAGCAGGCGAGCGGGTAACTCGTAGGGAGGTTGAATATGAGCCGGGTTGAGTGACTGCTTCTTTCAGTCTGATGTGCTGCATACTTCGATGTAAGGTGGATGATGCTCTTTGCGGGCCTTGTCGCGAATGAACACTTCGCCTGGAAGGTTGCTCATGTTGATAATTGGAGTGAGCCTCAACCATTAACGTACGCTTATCAGTGGGCTTGATCAGGAATGCACGCTCCTCCATGTGCTAAGACGAAAATATATGCTATCCGAAGGACCTAGGCGGCAGCGTAAACTGCCAGAATACTTAGATCGTGGCTGGTTGAGGGATTGCTTGCTAGGACGCTGCTAGAGAGGTCCATCTGCCCTTGTCCTACTTTAGAACACCTCATTCGAGGCAAGTTGCAACTCGGTGCACTGCAAGAGTTGATTCACCAAGGCCGTCTGCTATACGATGAGACTCGTTAACTCTATGACTTGTCGAGACAAGTGTTGTTCACCATTTAGATTGGGGTAGCTTGGAAGGCATGCACCTCTTTGAGTAATGGAAATGTGGTAGACTCTGGGCGCGAGATTTGAGTTGGGAAAATGTGGTGAAAATGCCCCCGGTTCAATTGTAGGTCCTGAAATTTAAAGCCGGGATGGTAATCTTGGGCCAACTTAGGTTGCTTGAAAGGCCACATGAGTGGGCTGCTCGGCGAGTAATGCACACGCGTGCGAGGCTTGGGCTTGGAGTGACATGTCTTGGGCCATGGCCTTAGTGCTGTGAGCCTTGGATGGCAAGGCTTAGGCCGTGGTGGTGGTGCCATGGACCTTGCCGTGAGTGGTTGCCATGGTTGCCATGGTGGAGCCTCGTAGTGGTGGTGCCGCTCCACTTATTGTCACATTTAGCCTCGTGGATCACCGTGGTCCCATCATTTGAACATTGAAATTTTCACTTGTTGAATTTTCTAAATTTCTAGCCATTGTACTTTTCTTTTACGTTTTATCAAAGAACTTTTGCAAATAAAAAATTCTAAGAATAAGAACGTACGAAAAATCTACAAATGGACAAGAAAATAGATAAACCTTAGATGCGAGAGTCTTTTATGAGTGTGTGACTCAATGAAAGCACCAATTTGTGGATGCAAATTTCTTTCTCCTTGTTCTTAGACAAAATTGCACCTACAAAACAAACAACACATTAGGTCAAGGCCAAGAGCTTCATGCACACATGATGAATTTTTTTTGGGGATGGGGGGCTTTGGTTGAAGAACCTCCGATGCCAACATTAGAATTTTGAGGGAATTTTTTTTGGAGAATTTTAGAGAATTTAACAAGAGAATTGGAATTGAGTTTTGGGGAGAATGAGAGGGTTTAAATAAGAGTGTGGCCGGCCCCTTTGGGAGAGGGATGACCGGCCACTTAGATGTTTTTGTGAGTTAGGTTCATGATTTGTAGCTAATTAGGAATAATTGAATAATAAATCAATTAATTAGCTAATTAATAGAATAATTTCTTAATTGATTAGCTAATTAATATAATAAAAGAGGAATGATTTGAGAGTTACCTTGTGGAGAGAATTTGATGAGAATGAATGAAATAAGTTTTGAATTATTACCTATTTTGGGATCATTTGACTTGGTTGAGAGATGATTGTCCGCTGCTTGCGCGTAGTAATTCTGGTATGCATCGAGAGTAATTTTGTTATTTTTACCCAAAAATTTACGTGTCGCATTTTGATTATTTTTGGCTCTACAAAGAGGCCTCTCCAACAACAACAACCACTACAACCCAAATGAATAATCATGGCTGACGGGAATCCCAGTTGGGATATAAAGGACCATTTCATTCATACGAGTGCTCAATGATGATCCGCAAAGCAAAGATACTTAGATACCCCCACTCTCGATAAAGCTTTTGCAGTTGGGAATTTCATCAAAACCTGAGTTGGCAATGCCTAACAAGCTGCCTTTTCTTTTCATGGCCGATACTTTTCTATTTTTCTTCTGGTGGAGACGCTAACGTGCGCCTCAATCATGAGCACAAAATAGCAACTGCATGCTGTAGTTACAAGTATTGGACATGCTAAGGTTCTCCAAACATATACAAGGCTAATGTTAAGAAGATGATTGAATTATTACTTAAGTATTAATGTGGTTGTTAATGATTGAATTATTACTTAAGTATTGATTAATGTGTTTAATTCCTACTGTAGACACATCATTTAGTTTACAAATTTAGTTTGAAATTTTGGTCCACCTAACATTACCTATATATAATGTATTGGACATGCTTTTGTTTTTGGTGTGTGACAAATTGACAACCACTTCTAAAGAGTGATGCAGATGCTCATGCTTGAGTGTCTAATTAAATTAGTTGAAGCAAGTAATTAAATTGAGAATTGAGATAATCAAAGTTGTAGTTAAGACCCTCAAATGACCACACATGTCTAATTAGAAGATCATTTTCATGCTGCGGCAGGCCACGTCCCCCCACTGCGTTGAGAAAATTAATATTCTTCATAATCTTTATATCTTATAGGATAGAATAAAGTCTGCTTTTGATAATCAATTTTCTCTCAATTTTTTTGCAATGTAATCGTTTTCTGTAGGATGGAATATGAAGCAATATAGAATTGGGGTTTGCTGTGGACTTTGGAGGGTGTATTCACATTTTGGAATGTAGAGAAATGCTAAGGAGACACTTTGAAAGTGATAATCTTCATGAATTATTTGTTACCTTATGATTTTAGTACAATATTTTATGTTGGTGACTCTTAAATTAACATAAAACTGTGTGGTGGCGGAGAGTCACATTTTGAGAGGATCTCCTTAGCATTTCTTTTGTAATGTAATACCAAAATCATTATGAGTTCAACATTAGGAGTTAGCACTCTCCCAGTACGTGTAAATTATATTTTGTAAACAATATGTGTAACTAACGGGTGATGATTGAGCTCTTTCTTTAATGATTTAAAGAAAAATCCAACCATCAACTACTACATCATGTAATTTACAAAATATAGTTCAAGTAAATGGTCTTTCTAGTATCATCCAAAAAATTAGGGTCATTCAAATTTTAGGGAACTGATGAAATGTGATAAATAGAGTATGTCTCAGGTTCAAACTCTACCCTTCTTCTTAGTCAAGATTAGAGTAAAAGAAAATTGTTAGTTTGACTTTTCAAACAGCACAAATCAATTCAACTCTGAGTATTATAGACACAAATTTTTGCCAAGATAGATTGACGAAAGCCACACCTGTAAAAGAAAATTGTGTGAAAAGAAAATCTGAGGAGGTAGGGTTGGATTCTTGATGCCCTCTGTTATATATACCACCCACCTTCAAATCCATCTAAATCCTTCACTTATTAAAATTCTAACAAATCTTTGATATTTTCACTACACTTGAATTTAGATGTATTCTTTAAAATTATAATCGACTACTCCCGGATTTTGATGTATTATTCAAAATTCTTTTAAATCCTAATTTGACTACACTATAATTTTAAAGTATTTTAAAATCTTAATTGACTACATCCAAATTTTGAAGTATATTAAAATCTTATTAAATCTTAATTTGAGTACACCCTCCTTACTTCCAAATTGCTTCCCAAGATCATTTTCGACACCTGCCATTTCGAGAACTATTTTCAGAGACACTCCGACAATAACTCCAGTACCAAAAGAAGCAGGCCTGAGCATTACCCTTGCTGCTCCATAATCTCCCTTGGATCTACGAGGAAAAATCAGGTACTTGATCATGGGCTCACTGATGATGTTCCTTCTAGCATTCACCGCAGACTTCTGCACCGCCCAAATAACCTCCTTGGCCTTTCCAACGCCTATACCGACATTGTCATAAATAGCTTAATGACTTCTTTGAGAAAAAAAATTATTTTCTTTAGACGCCCATAGAGTTTATTTTATAAAGCAACGCCAAGTAAACATCAAAAGCTTTAGATGAAAACAAATAAAATAAAAGAAGGGCCCTTATAGCCTACAACACAACTAGCCTACACTACAAGAATTTTGATGTAATAAAATCTACAATGCAGAACAGCTGCTTTTGCTTAGTTCTGTTCAATAACTTCCAACTTCCATCGAAATACCTAGTTCACGAGCAACTTCCGATGCCTAAGTCAAAATAAGTGGTGAGAGAAATTGAACTTGAGAGACTTCTTAATAGGCAAGACTTTTCAACGTGGGATTCATACTCTCACAATTTGATAACAAATTATAATTAGTCCATTGTATAGCTTCGCTTGACGCCTACACCCAAATATCATTGTATCATTAGAAAACCCACACATATAACTCCCTAACTTTCTTCTCATTTTCTGTTCATATATTTCATCTTGAACTGAAGTTACAATGGGATTATAATAGCTTGTCAACATTGTATCAAAAGAAATAAAAATCAGTTGCTAGTTCGGCTCACATAGATGACGTTACGGATTTATTATTTACGTTGTTTTTGATACCCAAGTATAGTTGGCTCTTCCTGTAATTTAAACCTCCCATACAATTAGAATTTCGATGCATAAACAAAATATATTGGCTGTATAAGGTTTTCTTATGGTGTTAAAAAAATGTTTATGGACTCGCACAATAGGCACGAAAATTTGAGAATGGGCTTTGGGGGAAAATTTGCTCTTTTGTAGTTAGAATAGTAGCCAGGCCTGCCTGCCTCATGGACCAAACGTACTAGACATAGAAAGGCCATGAAGAAACTTCTAATACTTGTGTGGCATTATACTGTTGGCATATTTGCGTCCCACAACGAGCTGGCTCTGGGATTGTGAGGTCCCTAATCATAATATTACAACTTAAACACAAATTTGGCATGATTAATGTTCATAAACTCGCCATTGTTAATCACATCTCTACTGCAGGGGAGATCCGCTCACATAAACGACACCTCTATAAGAAATATGATTAAACCAAAAGGTTTTCAGGGTACAGGGTATAAACAGTAGAAGGTTTTCAGGGAATAAGATACAAATAGTTTATTCATCATTATTTTTTTCAAATGTTCCTCCACTTGTATAACGAGGTCTAGGCCGAAAATTATTTACGAGACACTCTAAAGAAAGTTCCTCTAAGCCCATTCAATCACGAACTTCGTGAGAAGTTGCGAATTGTATCGATAAAATAATAGTAAATAAAAAGACCGATTTCAAGTAGTAGCGAAACTAGAATGGGGCTAGTTGCCCATAACTCCAATAGCTTCAAAATTTTAATTTATATTTGTCTGCTTAACCCTTATAAATAGCTATTACAAAAATTACCTTCTTCCTTTTTCTAATTATATTTTCTTCCATTATCCTTGTCTTCATTCTCTCTTCTTGTGTGCGACTCTATTATACGCGCCAAGTGCTAGATAAAATGCTTTAATTTACAAGCCATGATAATCTTCAACATTACTTGACAGTTTCCTGCAATTGCTCTCGACAAGCCTCTACAAATCATAATAGTTGTCTACATACGTTGACATAAGCTTTCGGCAAATGTCTGCAAGAATCGACAGGTGCCCACCAGGTACTCGATGAAATAGTTCAATAAAAAAATTTTGGGTCAAAATCATGACCATATTAATTAAAAATTCTGGCTCCGTTGCCAATGAGGGTAAGATAAATATTTTGAAATGTCAACAACACGATCGTTGTCTACACTAGACTTATTAATATATGTATTTGTATTATATATTTTGTGTTAGTATATTTAGCGTAATGTTATTGGCACGCACTCCTTTAACTGAAATTTTCGTTTTATGTTTTTATACCAAGGAATATATGATAATTATTTTTTTACATGCCAATAACTTCAGTCTTCATTTTTTTTCTAATAAATTGTGATTTTGTTTTAATGAAACTACTGCTTGATTGTCGCTACTTGCTACCAATGTCGGCCAGAAAACAGAAAGGCAAAAGGCATTGCGTAGATGGCTGTTGACCTAAATTTGGCGTCTACTCCAACAACCGTTCCTGTGTGCGCAGTTGTTTGCGAGTTTCTTTCTGCTCTTGTAAAATAATGCTCGACTCAGTCACAAGCATTCCTAATTATATTTTACACTGTTGACAAACCATGATTTACACTAAACAAATCATATTTTTATTACGCAATTAGTCTGCTGGACACCAATAATATGTCATCGAATCTCTTAAGATTCAGCTTTGCTCTTCTCCGCATTAAAGGAGAGAAAAATAATGGTCGAAATTTAACTAAATATCAACCGATCACTCATAAAAAAACATATACGGGAGAGAATTTTGTCTTAAGATTTACCTCTAGTATGCTACCACACAGCAACTTAAACCTTGCAAACCTTAAATTTGGATCCAGTTGCAATGATGTCCACAATAAAATTTCATTCGAACAATTATTGTAGATTGGATGTGTAGCCTATACAAACATTAGAGGAGTTTCTTGGGACGGTGGCAGTAGGGGCCACACTTGTATTGTAGTCACCCGCGTGCATAGATGACTGCTCTTAGTAAAATCTTACACTATCGTTCACCAAACTCTTACATTGATGCATATCTTGCATATTGTACGAGTTGCAATTGCCTAAAAAAGAAAAATGATTAGAAATGACAGTACCATTCCTTTCAGTTAAGCTCAAACCCTGAAGGGAACAAAGGGATTAACTAGTAGTAGTAGTAGATACATATATATGTTACAAAAAAAGCCATGCTACTATTTTATGAATCAAGATTCTCTCTGGGTCTCGGTGTTTGGAGTCGACAGATCTGGAGATTTGGACCACTCATAAACAAGGTCCGAATCTCTCTCTCCCTCTTGAAACGGCCTTGATATCTCTGTCCCTCAGCTCCGAACTACAAGATCCGAAGAGGATCCGAATTTCCATTTTACATCCGCAAAACTACATACATATATATATATATATATATATATATATATATATATATATATGTAATCTGTATGCAATGATCTGCAGGCTCTGGCTAATATGTTACAAGTACTCAGCTCTCATATATACATTACATAATAGTTCCAAGTTAAAGTAGTTTAAGTGGAGATCTTCTTCGACCAATAATTTTCAAAGCGAGGCCGAGTGTTGATTAATTTCAGTTCTCTATACCCTCCACTACTTTCATTTTCTTATCAGCAGCTGCACCATCTTTGCTGATAACAATCTTGAGCAATTTAAATGTCTCGTGAGCCTCTTCAAGCATTTGAACCACACTTCTCATGGAGGGTCTTAACTCCGGTACCCTAGCCGTGCAGAGAATTGCAATTCTTAACACCTTGATAGCCTCTTCCTTGTACACCTCTGGAATATATGAGTCCACCATACTTAATATGCTCTCTCTACTCTCGAGCATGCTGCTTACCCAGCTCACTATGTCCTTGCTCTCCCCGAACTCTGGCTCTATCGGCCTTTTCCCAGTCACTAGCTCCATTAGTACCACTCCGAAGCTGTACACATCGCTCTTCTCGTTCACTTTGTACGTGTATCCATATTCTGCATAATTAACAATCACATTAGCCATAATTAATAACAAATTAATGAGCTCAAAAGTACTAAAATATTTAACTCAAGTAGAGTATTTGACTAACCTGGAGCAATGTAGCCATGTGTTCCGGCAATAACATGAGTAGAGTCCTTGTCTGCAGTGGCCTGAACAATCTTGGCAAGCCCGAAATCCGCAATCTTCGGCTTCAAAAACCCATCCAATAAAATGTTACTAGACTTGACATCCCTGTGCATCACCAACCTCTCCAAGCCATGATGCAAATACTCCAACCCTTTGGCTGCTCCCACTGCTATCTCATGCCTTGTCTCCCAATCAAGCTTCATCTTTTGGCACGTATGAAGCTGATCCCACAAGCTACCATTCGGCATGTACTCATACACCAACAAGCTTGAGTCCTTGCTTGTAATGCTGCAGTACAACTTCACCACATTCACATGCCTAATCGAGCTCAACGTCTGCACCTCAGCATCAAATTCCTTGGACTTCCCACCGCGTTTTGCAAGCATTGGAGCCATGCTCTTGAACCTTTTCCTGTCACTTGGATCGGTGTTCCATATGTGCTTTACGGCGAGATCTTTGCCATTCGCAAGTAAAACTCTGTAAACGTTTCCGGAACCCCCTTTTCCAATAAGATTCTCTTGCCTAATGGAATCAAGAATTTCACCCTCGGTGAAGCTCATCACATGAAAAGAGTTTACGTCCCAAGATTCCTCCTTTAACGAACGGTCTGTGTCCTTTTCGCGCTTTTTTAAGAACAAGAAGCATGTGAGGGACACAAGCAGGATTGCTGAGCCAACCGAGAAGCAAATAATTAGCGTCCGGACATCCTTGGACATCCCAGAACCAGAAGAACACTGGGGGAATGAGCTTATGTCAGTGCTGCAGAGTCCGGAGTTACCAGAGAAGCTACCGTTGTAGGCTGCAATCGACAGAGATTCTGGTATGGCGCCGGTGAGCCTGTTGTGTGACAGATCAAGAAGACTTAGCCTTAGAGATGCTAAGCTCTTTGGGATTTCACCCGAAAGTTGATTTTGCGACAAATTCAGAGAGGTCAAGGTTGGGAGAGAGCCTAAAGACGACGGGATGTCACTGGAAAGCGAGTTTTCTGCCATGTTTAAGTCGCTCAGTAAATTACAGTTTCCTAGAGACTCTGGTATCGAAGCAGAGAACATGTTGCTCTGCAAATACAGAGTTCCCAGATGCTTCAGGTCACCAATACTTCCAGGGACCTTCCCGGAAAACCGATTGTTGTTCAAAACAATGGATACCAAAGATGTTGCTTTGGAAATCTCATCCGGCAGCTCACCAGATAACTGATTGTAACTGACGAACAACTGCGCAAGCATATTCGCATTTCCAATGTCAGAAGTAATCGGGCCTTCGAATTGATTGGAAGTAAGGTCGATGATGTGCGCATTCGGTAACCCCCAAATTCCAGGAGGAACAACACCGGACAGCGAGTTGGTGTTGACTCTGAACCGCTTCAATGTCGAACACTCTGCGTAATTCGGAGGAATTTCGCCGGTAAACTTGTTCTGGAGCAGGAGAAAGCCTTTCATCGTCCCCATCTTGCACATATCGGGCGGAATACTTCCCGTCAGGAGATTCTCAGAGATATCGATGAAATCAATCTTGGACGAAGAGCCAAGTTTCTGAGGCAGAGGACCGGTCAGTTTGTTCGCGTACAATGACAGATTGACAAGCTTCTTGAATTCCCCGAACTCCGCCGGAACTTGTCCGGAGAAACTATTCTTGTACAATTGAAGGGAAACTATGTTCTGCAGGAATCCCAATTCCGACAAATCGCCTTCTAGTAGGTTCGCGGAGGCATCAAAGTATTCGAGGTTGGTGAGGTTTCTTAGGCCGGAAGGAAGCGTCCCGGTGAGCTGGTTGTCGTAGAGCTCGAGCTGCCAGAGCTTGGTGAGCTTTGTAATCTCGGGTGGGATTTCTCCGACCATGTTGTTGTCGGATAACTCCAAGTTGATAAGCTCCGTGAGGTTTCCGATTCCTTTCGGAATCGAACCTCCGAGGCTGCAATTCGACAAGTAAAGCCAGTTGAGTTTGTTGAGATTCAACACCTCGGTTGGGAATGGGCTTTGATCAAAAGGGTTGTCTCCCAAGCTCAATCGAATCAAACCCGTCATGTTCGCCAATGATTTCCATGGAAAAGTACCCGAAAATCCGCTGTAGTTCAGATGGAGGTGATCTAGTCGGGACAGGGATGATATGTCGGGGAACGATCCTGAGAACAAATTGTTGCCCAAGTCCAAGTACTTCAAATTTACGCAGTTGTTCAAGTCCTCCTTGATTGTCCCGTGCAAGAAGTTGAATCCCAAGGAAAGTGTTTCCAACGATTCGAGCTGGCATATTGCGTCCGCCGCAAGAAACCCAGATAGGTTGTGATTCGAAAGGTCGATATCTCGAACGAATCCCTTTTCGTTGCAGGAAATTCCGCTGAAGCTGCAAACGGAATTGGTGGAGTTCCATGTATTGAATATGTTGTTGTTGGTGCTTGAAACTTGTAACGTGGATTTGAGTTTGAGAAGAATTTGAAGCTCGTCCGCCGCTGCCGTGGAGAGGAGGCAGAGGAGGAGGAAGAGGAGGTAGAGGGGGAGATGGGTTTTTCTCCGGTCTGTCAATGACGACATGTTGGGGGGGGTTAACGGGAAAGTGGACTTGGGGGAGTGCGGGGATTTTTTAAGAGGGAAGGGTGGAAGTGAGAGTCTAGAGAGTGCCAATTTGAACCCATGAGATGATTGAGTGGTTGTAATAATTTACCCACTGGTTGTTGATTGTGTTCCATATTGTGCATGGGACCAAGTTGGATGTAGGAACTCGGAAGCTTCTAAAGCATTCACATTTTTGCAAAATTTGGAGAGCAACTACTTGACCAATTGGAAATGCTCACGTATTCTTAACTTGCGTGGTAAAACACTTCCTTTCAAAACTGAACGTTTAGATACATTCTTAACTTGGATTATTTAAAAGTTTAAGAGGAGATTGATTGTCTTACCACCAGGTCAGGGTATACTCACAACCTCGAGCCAGAAGGACTTACGCGTGACACCTAACTGTCAGCTGTCGACGTATGAATTTGCGTAAGATTTACAGATTGCGCACCAACGAGAGCTGCTAACAGTGAGACTCAAATATCGGTGGGGCAACACACAAGCCTATAACCTTGCCAACAGAGCCAATAATAAACAACACACTTTTTTTAAGCATACATGCTATTAAACATTTTAAGAGCCGTTTAATAATCATTTCTTTTTTAGGTTTTAGATTTCATTTTTCATTTTTTTTTAACTAAAACTAAAAATAATTACTAAACAAGTTTTTTCATTTAAAAAAAATAAAAAAATAAAACGAAATGATTATCTAATTGCCCTAACATAAACTCTTCGTTTTTGTCCGACATAGTTTTAGTCATTCTGAAAACCCAGCTAACGAGAACTCTATCCGTCGAAAATACAATTATTTTCATATAAAAGTGTGAGAAGGAGCTTTGTTTTAACAAGTAAGCCCTTTCTAATCAAGGTCGGTTTGGCACGAATATGTAAAATTAATTTGGTAGCAGTCTGCTTCCCCAGGCTCATCTGTGTATTTTATTGGCATTGTTTGTTGGTGGTAGTTTCTCAACCGCATTATTTAATGTGGCGTGGCCAAAAACACACAAGAGAAAAAAAAAACATATTGCCTTGTGGTTGTTTCTTAATTATTGGGGATATTCCTACTTGTAATTTTTGTCTGATCGGTTACACTTTCAGTTATTTATATGAATAAGATTGGTCTATTTGTTTGGACTGGATTTGAAAAATGACTTTAGGCGCATTGCACATCTATCGCGAAGAAAATTTTGTTGCATACAATTTTGCTAATATGGGTTTGTCTTCTCCAACTTTAACAAGACATGATTCTCCTCCGCTGACGGCTCTTGCTGCTTTGTTTTCAAACTATGTTGACTTGCATAGGTATCACTTCTCAAATCAATATGCATCTCGGCATTTAAGTTTGCCTCACTTTCTTTTTTTATTTTTCCTAACTTTGTGGTGTTGTTCGATTTGTTTTGCAGATTTAGACCTTTAAGTTTAGTTTTAGAGAGATGGGTTTCATATCCCTTCCCCCTCCTCTTTTATTTGTATCATTCTTGTTTTTGTTTCTAGAGGGGTAAGGTTTATAATTCTCCCTTCTTTTTCATGTATTTTTTTTCTGTCTCTATTTTATGGGTAAAGTTTATGTATCCTCTAATTAGGTATAATTTCTTTTTTCGTTATCAATAAAAAATTTCCCATATCGTTAAAGTTTCCCAAAAGAAAAAAGTTGTTGGAAAGGAAGATTTTGATCAGGAGCCATATGATATGAGCTGTAACCCACATTTAGTTGTTGAAGATTTATTGGAAGCAACTGGGAAGGAAGTAGCAAATTAAGCAGGAGGAGACATGGTATGGAAGGGAGACGTGGTATGGACAGGAGTCATGCCAATTTGACTAGAAGTGGGAACAAGAGCTAAATGAAAGACTCAGAAATGGAACTAGACTTGGAAGATAGTAAAAAGAAGAAAAATAACAGTAGTTAAGCTCGAACTAGACTTGGAAGATAGAACAAAAGAAGAAAAAGAACAGTAGTTAAGCTCACAAGCTAGCATGCTGGTCCTACATTTTGAAAAGGAGCTACTATATGCATGATATGGCTTCTTAGATTTGGTAGTTTTCTTGTAAGAGATTTGTACATCAAGTGAATAAAAGTGTTCACAATCGTCACATTTCTAGCTCCTCTAAAAGAATGTTAATCTAAATTTGGGAGTAGGGATCAAAACATTCCAATTTTTAGTAACTCTTTATGCTAATATGCGTCTAATGTGTGTTGCCAAACATGTAAATGACATCTCATACGCGTTGAAGACAGTTGAAGTTTTATTATAAAACCAATTGGCAATATAGAGAATAACTTAATTACGTATAAGCACATGTAATGTCCCTCGTTTCCTTAACATGGGATTCAACTCTAATGCAAGAAGTATATTATGAAGTGAAAGTTTCATTTCCTATCTATGACTTTCAATATTTTGCATTGAAAATCATTTAGGCAGAACAAGAACTCACCGACATAACAATTGTTCTTGCCTTTTTTTTCTCCCTTTTTTTTTATTACAGTTAAAAATAGCAAATAAAGGAGTGAAAATAGTTATTTCTGTTTTCGGAAAAGAAATATACAAAAAATGGAAGGCACACCAGAGTGTGAGTTGAGGTTTTACCATAAAATAAATTAGTAAATGGGAATTAGCCAAGCTACTTTTAAGCACATGCAACATTCTTTTTTTTTTTCTTAAGAGTTGTACGAGACCATGACTAGTTCTGGCAAATTGTTGGTTGGGTTGCCCAAGTTATCCAAATCCAACCCGTTAAACTGATAGGTGAAAATACTTGGACACGAAATCACCCATTCTGATAGCAGATCAACCATTTCTTTCACCAGTTAAAATGGATGTTTTATTTAATTATAACATTTATAACTGTCAATATGCAGCCACCTTTTGTTGTACTGAATTGTGGCTTAAAAAATGGCTAATTGACCAAAGAAATATAACATATTTTGCTCCAGCCCATCCCTCTCATCGACATGTTCCCTTGATCGAAAGTGATGGATTTTAAGTTATTCTCCAATCCAAACTATATCCATTTTTTTTCTTCTAATCAAGTAAACCAGATCCAATTCAAGTACACCACCCAAAGACGAGCTTCTGCTGCTGCTATTCATTTTGACGAATTTAAAAAAAAAAACAACACTTACACTTATGTTAACGAATATAAACATTTTCTCGAGTGGTCTTGAAATTAACCGTTAAGTGACAGATTATTAACGAGTCCAATCTTATAAAAGCAGAACGTTAAGATTCAACCTATTATTTATTTTAGCCGGTTGGTTTTTGTGTAAACGGATTTGGTGCAATTGCCACCTCTAACCGCGATTACATTATCAAACAAATGGAGAATATTGGTGAAGCACGGCAGCGTGATGCCGCCCTTGTTGACCTTTGAAACTAGTTCACAAGTAGCCAGCAAAGAACGTGGATAATTGCTAAAACATAAAACTGGCCCCACTCCACGCGCTTCAAGAGGCGCGTTCGATTATATGTACATACATTTATCATTCTTCAGGAGCAAGACAAAAATAGTTGTCGCACCATCCTCTATCCTCAATGAAGATTTTCTACAAGATTGGGACACACGAGTTCAACCTTTTAGAAGATTGATTGGCTTAAATAATAATAGTTAGATGGGTAAAGTTAATGAGAAAAAAAAACATTTTAATTAATATTTAAGTTGTAATTTAGTAATCAACAACAAAATCGTTCGGTTTATAAAATTTGGTTCAAAAATTTACTCTCCGTAAAAGTACTCATAATAATTAAGGAAAACTAATAAAAATAGTTTGAAAATTTTGAGTTTTAACCATAATGACAAAATAAAGAGTAAAGTGAATAGTATCAGAATTGACTTTTTAGTGTAAAAATGTGATTTTTCGTTAAAGTGGACAGTTTTTTCGTTAAAATTTCTTAATAATTATCATAGATAATGATTGGATAAGTAATGATTTTGTCACAACGAATCTCCTTTGAGTGTTAAGTCATCAATCCCGTGACCCACTCGTGTGGAAAAATTATTCAATTTGTCTAGTGGGGAGGTCCAAAGAAGTGTTTACCCAGAGGTAGACCCAAATTCTAGAGTGTGCATGCAGTCCAAGGGATTGGAAACTCGCCCTTTTTGTCCTAAACATTTCAAACATCCCTACGAAATTGGGAAGGAGTTGTTTGCCAGTATTAATCCGTTTGACCCGTCATAATTTTCCATATGAACTGTTTGCTAATTATGCAGTCCCATTATTTAAGTTATTATAAATTATTACGTCTGGAACTTGGATCACTTGAAAAATACGATGACACCAATTTGTGTAATCCACCGAGTTTTAGCATGGTGCTAAGAGTCAAATTTTGGGTTTTAGCATAACAGGTGGGAGACGGTCTTACTATTATCTAAAATTTGAAATATAAATTATGGCCAAAAGTAGTTAACGGGGAGTTCGTATCAATGAATCCTACAATGTAAACTAGAACATAAGTTCTCTATAGAGATTCATATAATTATGAATATGTACAATTTTTGTTGAAAAATCAAGGATCGATATGGAATGGTGGTGGGATGCAACTTCAGCCTGTATTAACGAGAAAATCAATAAATATCAATGATATTACCAATTCATTATAGAAACTTTGCCAGAACCAATTGCGGATTTCGAACATTTGAAATTTTGTTGAAATTTTTTTCTCAAATTTTGATTAAATCCGAATGAGTTGATATGCCCATCCCATTGCACATTTCCATAATTTTCATTGAAGGCAATTGATATCGATATTTCCATAAATTTGTATATAGATATTCCCACCAATATGTATTGATATTTTAAACACTGGTTTCTACATAGTTATTCTTACCAATTACCAAAATTTTATTTGGCACACCACGATGCTAGTGTGAAATTCAGCTTTATAATATGCTGACTAACGACGAAAGTATAACGTTAACTTAAAAGGGGACAGACAAAGCAGTTGGTTTAGGTGTTAAAATTCCAACAAGTTATAGTTTAGAACCTAGTCAAAATTCAAGCACCAAAACTGAGAAAATTCAAAACTAAATTATAACGATCCTTCTAGATTTTCTCCCAGAACTAAAAGGAGAAATTAAATCTTTTGGAGTTCAATATAAGGTACAATAAAGGTTGGCATAGCCACATTGGTTGAAGTAGATGTAATTTTTCTTTTCTTAAGAACTCGAGTTGAATTTCACTTTTTAAAATTAATTTAAAGTATATTATCACTAATAACTTGTGGATTGGAGTACTAAGGACTAGGAAATAGAGCATTTACATCTAGTACTATCGGAAATTTGAGAGGCTGTCAAAAACTATAAAAAGGGGGATTTCGAAAAAGAATGCAACGAGATAAAAAAAATAAAATAAGAAAAATGAGATTTATGTTGTAAACTTTTCTAGTTTAAGTGTGATTGTGTAAATCCTAGATTAGATTTTATTCTAATTATCCTTTCCCATATGGACTTCTATTCATTAGGGAAGAAGGAATATCTTCTCTCCTCTTATTACTATAAATAAAGGCACAATGTAGGAGGGATAACAATACACATATTCCTTTACAATTCTACAAACACATCTCTCTCTATACCCTTATTGCCGGCCCCCTTAGCATTGTCAGATAAAATATACTACAACACGTTATCAGCACGCTCCTACTGCTGCGCTTAAGAATCTAACGTTGAACAATTTTTCTACATCAAACTAGTTCATCCATATCATCACGCAATTAGGTTCTTCCTGATAGCATGAATATTCACCATGATGTATGACCCAACTTTACGTTTTACGTATTTTAGATTCTACATAAATTGTGTATGCATCATAATCATAATTGTTGAATTATGTGAATTTGATATTTGCCATGAATTGAATCAAACATATGTACATGCATTGAAAATATTGTTTTGCATATGCATCAAATTGAATATGTTTTTAATTGAATTATATATAAAATTGAATTGAATTGAAAAAAAAAAAATTCGAGAAACCTAGGGTTCATTCGAACCCGTGCACTCTTCCATCCTTGTCGATGGGCCCATGAGCCAAGAACCCAGCTGGAGCTTTTTTGCTCCCAGCCCAAAACCTTGAAACCGACACCCAGAAGGTGTCGCCACCTCCCAGCCACCGTGCTTCAAAGCCTGCAACCTTGCCCAGCCATCTCGGTTACCTCGTCGACGACCTGAAGGTCATCCACGGTGTCCTTTGGTTCAAGATCCCTTCGAATCTCATTGGATTTCTCGAAATTCTGATTTTTAATTCTAGGGTTTTGGTTGGATTACTGATTTTCCAATCTCCAATTCGTAATTGTGGTTGAAAACACCCCAAAAGGGTACCCTCGAGTCTTCCTGTTTAAGATTTGGCCACCTGTAGTGGCAGCGCCAATCATCTTCTCCGGTGGAATCACCTAGCCTCGCTAGGATTTTTTGGATCAAGCCTGACCCTAAAATTTTGGGCCTGGCCTCGACTCAGGTTGAACAAAAATAATTTTTTTCCCTTTGGGCTCACCACTGCAAGCCCAGTTCGACCCCTTCATTTCAGCCCAGCACTGCATCATACCAGCCCAAATGGGCTATTGTGTTCTCCTGTGCCCCATGCTGCAGCAGAACCCTAACCGTGTGGTTGCTGTGCTTTCCTTGCATCGCGATACACATGATTGAGGCCTTCTTTGGGCCTCTGCCATCTGGGCTTGCGTCTGCAGCCCAACTCTATGCATACGGGCTTATTGCCCTGTCTCAGCCCAACTTATTTCCAACCTAGATTGGGCTGGACCCTTCGACACCCATTTTATTAAGCCCTTCGTGGGCTTAGGCCTTCTTTTGGACCCCGAGTTTTATTCGCCTAATTATTTTAGGCCCCATAGGTTTTATATTTTTCACCCACATTTTAATTTGCCCCGAAGTCCAAATAACTTAATAATTGTAAACCTAAAAAAAAAAAAAAAACTATTTTTGCATATACATTTGTGTTTGATTGCAAGAACATATGAACTTGAAGTTCATAATTATTTTGAAACCCGAAGTTTCTTATAAATATGCCTTGTTTGAAAACCTGAAGTTTTCACTTTAAAACATCACCCATGAAAACCCGAAGTTTTTTCAGGCAAAAATAAACCGATACATGTCTATTAGAACCTGTATGTTCTACTCCTATGTAAATGGATTGATTTTTCTCCATTACACTAACCACATCTCGTCCATCTATTTTGTGATAGGAACATGTTGAATTTGAACAAACTCGACTTCACTGCTTTGGGGGTCTCTGGAAGGAACTACCTCAAGTGGGTTTAAGGTGTGAAGCTCCACCTCACTGCAAAGAACTTGCGTTCTTCTATTAAAGAGGAAACGGACGAGCTTATTGGCGAAGCTGAAAAAGCCACTGCTATGTTCTTCATCCGAAAACATATCCATGACGTTCTGCAAACTGAGTATCTTGCTGAGAAGGATCCATGTGCATTATGGGTCGCTTTGGCTGATCGTTTTGATTACCAAAAAGACATATTCTTGCCTGAATCAAGACATGACTGGCAACACTTGCACTTCCAAGACGTTAAGTTTGTGAATGAATGTAATTCTGAAGTTTGTCGAATCCGATCACTTCTTAAGTTTTGCAATGAAACTTTGACTGAAAAGAATCTCTTGGAGAAGACCTATTCGACTTTCTCTGCTTCTAATATTGTTCTGCAGTAACAATATAGAGCTCAAAAGTTCACTAAGTTCTCAGATTTGATCTCTGTTTTTCTTCTTGCTGAAAATAAGAACCAACTGTCAATGAATAATCATCAAGCTCGACCTACTGGGGTTACTGCTATGCCTGAAGCACATTATAGCACTAACCATCGGCCAAAACGCCAAAAAAAGCGTGGTAAGGGAGGGCAGAAGCCATCCCACCAAGGTTAACAAAGTGAAGGCCCATCTAAGGGAGGAAACAAAGCCCTGAATCGCTCAAACCTCGCTCCCAAGGCGCCGAACTTCAAGAATAAGGGCAAAGCACTTGACACCATGGATGCAGATATGTGTTATCGCTGTGGTTCAAAGGAAAATTGGTCCCGTGTTTGCCGAGCTCTCAAGAAGGTTGTAGATGAATATCATTCTCATCGTAAGAAGTTTGAATCAAACTTCATACAAGTTGACGAACCTGAGACTACAAAGATGGAGTTTCTGACTTTTAAGAGGATACTACCCTTATGGAAGATTAGAATTTTAGGCAGAGAATTATTTTTTCATTGAAATAAGACAATTGGGGCTGAATTCCATTAAGTGGCCGAACCCTCTCCTTTGTTTTTTGTTGCTTTTTGAACAATTTTCCTTTATGTTTGGATTATTGGTTGCTGATTTGTTTTTGGATATTAAGTTTTAACTAATTATTATCCTTGAATAAATAAAATTACTTTGAATTGATATTTGTTTTAAGAACTTTTATGCACATGACTGATTCAGATTAATTTTTCACTCTAGGTATGACTAGTGGGAAAGTTAGTTGTCTGGAAGATAGTGCAACCACGCACACCGTTTTGCATGAACGCATTTATTTCACTAACTTCATACCTAAGAATGTGCCTCTGACAACCATCTCAGGCTCATCCAACTTGATAGAAGGATATGGTAAGGCACGTATAATGTTGTCCAATGGTACAATCTTGACCATTGACGAGGCACTCTATTCTCCACGTTCCGGAAAAACGTTGCTAAGTTTCAAGGATATTAGAGATAACAAGTACCACGCTGAAACCCACGTAGAAAACAAAGTTGAATTTATGTGCATAACTTCTTACAAATATGGCCAGAAGTGTATTTTAAAGAAGATGGAGCGTATCCCGAGTGGTCTGTATACTACGACCATACGCCCCATAGAATGCCACTATGTGGCCGGTCCTACTACTGGGACCATGCACAAAATTACACTTTAGCATGACCGTTTGGGATATCCTGGATGAATAGTGATGCGCCAAATCCTCAAATCATCACACGGACATCCACTATCCCGAAGTTTAGGTTCCATCCAAGGAATCGCATGTCAAATATGTTTTATGGGAAAGCTTATTACTCAACCTTTTTATGACAAGATTCATTCGAATCCTCCCATTTTTCTACAATGGATTCAATGGGACATTTATGGACCGATTCAGCCTCCTTGCGAACCATTTAAATATTTTATGGTTATGTTTGACGCTTCCACACGTTGGTCACATGTGTGCTTGTTGTCCACAAGGAACGCTGCATTCTCCAAACTGTTGGCTCAAATTATAAAGCTCAGGGCTCACCACGCTAATTATATAATCAAATCTATTCGATTGGATAATGCTGCATAACTTACATCTAAAACTTTTGATGACTATTGCATGTCGGTTGGGGTTGAAGTTGAACATCCAGTACCCCATGTTCACACCCAGAACGGCTTAGCAGAGGCTTTCATTAAGCGCTTACAAATGATTGCTCGATCGTTGGTTATACGTACCAAGCTCCTAATCACTGCTTGGGCCATGCAATATTGCACACAGCAAAGTTGGTCTGCCTGAGGCCTGTTGTGACACAACTATTTAGTGCACTTCAGTTGGTTACCAGACAGGAACTTGACATATCTTATCTGTGAATTTTTGGTTGTGCGGTATATGTGTCGATCTCGCTGCCCTTACGTACAAAAATGGGGCCTCAGCGAATGATGGGAATCTATGTCAGATATGATTCTCCTTTGATTATTCATTACTTAGAATCTTTGATAGACGATCTGTTTACCACTCGTTTTACGGATTGTCACTTCTATGAGATAGTCTTCCCATCATTAAGGGGAGATAAAAGCGTCAATGTTCCTGATGAACGACGCGAATTATCATGGATGACTCCTACTTTGTCTCATTTAGATCCTACCATAGCACAGTCTGAAACTGAAGTGTAGCGCATATTAGATCTTCAGAGCATAACTTACAGCATGCCAGATGCTTTCACCGATTTAGCACGCATGACTAGATCACACATTCCAACTGCGAATACGCCTATAAAGATGGATGTACCAAATGTACGACAGACTGCCCTCCTAGAAGCCTGGGACGCCAATCTTGGTGATCCACGTACATTAGCGGCTAGCCAATCATCTGCCCCTGCACAAAAGTGTGGCAGACCCCTTGGTTTAAAGGATTCACACCCCCGAAAGAGGAAATCCACGACACAAAGTCCTGAAGAGCCTACCGTGAATCCGACTATCGCTTACTCATTCTATCCAACTCATGAGGAAATTCTAGATTATGGAAGCATCCTTGAAAAGACAAATCCTCTTCCTGAGAATTGTGAGATTTTAGCCTATTATGCTAGCTTAGATGATGAGTGGCGTAGAAATGAGATGATTGTCGACGATGCATTAGCATTTGAGTAGGTACTGAGATCATGTTGAGCGATGACATTGAACTGCGTTCCGTTGATGAATGTTGATGTATAACTGATTGGTCAAAGTGGAAACAAGCAATCCAAGTTGAATTCGATTCGTTTCCGAAACGTAAGGTGTTTGTACCTGTAGCTCTTACTTCTCCACATGTGAAGCTCATTGGCTACAAATGAGTTTTTGTTTGGAAACGTAATGAGAAGAACAAGATTGTGCATTAAAAAACTTGTCTTGTTGCACAAGGCTTATCACAATGCCCCAGGATTGACTATGGCAAAACTTATTCACTCGTTATGGATGTGATTACTTTTCACTACCTTATCAATTTGGTAGTTTCTGAAAAACTGAGAATACAGCTGATGGACGTAGTAACTACGTATCTCTATAGGGATCTTGATACGAAAATTTACATAAAAGTTCTCGACTGACTTACATTGACTAGTTCAAATATTTCCAAACCCTGAAACATGCTCTTAATTCTGCTGAGGCGTTCACTCTACGGTTTGAAACAATCCGGAAGAATGTGGTATAACCGTTTGAATAAGTATTTGACTAGTGAGATATGTGAACAACGAAATATGCTCTTATGTGTTCATTAAGAAGTCACATTCTGGATTTGCGATTGCTGCAGTATATGTCGATGACATGAATCTCATCGGAATTCCTGAAGAGCTTGCGAGAACTGCCGCGCACCTAAAGTCAAAATTTGAGATGAAAGATCTAGGTAAGACTCGATATTGTTTCAGTCTTGAGATAGAGCATTGTTCGGACGGAATCCTAGTACATTAAAAGAACTACACCTAGAAGCTATTGCGCTGCTTTAATGAGGATAAAGAAAAGCCTTCGAGTACTCTTATGGTCGTTTGTTCTCTAGATGCAAAACGAGACCCCTTATGTCTGAAGGAGGATGATGAAGAGGTTTTGGAGCCTGGAGTTCCTTATCTAAGTGTGATAGGTACGTTATTGTACTTAGCTCAATGCACTAGACCCGACATCTCATTCGCTGTTAATCTTTTGGCAAGATACAGTAATGCACTACACGCATGCACTGTACTGTCGTGAAAGACATCTTCCGTTACCTTAAGGGTACTATGGATTTAGGCTTGTTTTATCCCTACGGATCCTCGAGTAATGCTGCACCCTCTGCTTCTCGAGTCGATTCTCGCCTTGTTTGTTATGCCGACGTAGGATACTTATTTGATCCGCACAGGGCGCGTTCCCAAATGGGTTATGTCTTTACCGTTGAAGGCACTGCAATCTCTTGGAGGTCAACTAACTATACCTTAGTTGCCACTTCGTCCAACCATGTTGAAATTCGCCTTACATGAAGCAACTTAGGAATGCTTTTGGTTGATAGTAGTAGTGGGCCATATTTGAAGCTCTTGCGATCTTTATCCCGCAATTGATGTCCCGACGACGATCTTTAAAGACAATGCAACATGCATCGAATAGCTTAAGAAATGTTACATCAAATGAGACAACACCAAACACATTACGCTGAAGTTTTTCTTTTCACATCAACAACAAGAGCATCAGAGGATTGAAGTCACGCAAATCCGTTCACAAGACAATCTGGCCGACCTCTTCACCAAATCACTGCTTGAGATGACGTTTCAGAAGCTTGTTCATGGAATTGGTATGCGTAAACTTTCTGAACTGTAACATTGCTATTTCTCTTTGGAATTGTGTCAAACTCAGGGGGAGTATTCTAAAGATACTTGCTTGACCTTAATGTACTCTTTTTCCCTACGATTAGGAGCATTTTCCCACTGGGTTTTTGCTACCTAACTAGGTTTTAACGAGGCACCTACTTTAGGTTGGTCATATCCCTGATGACACCCCCTAGACGTTTTTTTTTTACTTTGCATTTCTCACGCATTTTTCCTTGTACTATGGATTTTGTCCTTACTCAGGTTTTTGCCATAGCCTTAGGGCTTTTTTTAGTGAGACTTACTTACTTATGCAAGTTCCTACTTTATTGAGAATAAGTGTTGTTCCTTGGAATCAGTGTTGACGAATTGACTTCCTCAACTTCTGCATGATGTTAAATCTACCTTGACTATTTACACACTCAAGGGGGAGAGTTGTAAACTTTCCTAGTTTAAGTGTGATTGTGTAAATCCTAGATTAGATTTTATTCTAGTTATCATTTCCTATATGGACTTGTATTCCTTAGGGAAGAATGAATATCTTCTCTCCTCTTATTACTATAAATAAAGGTAGAATGTAGGAGGAATAACAACACACATATTCCCCTACAACTCTACAAACACATATCTCTATGCCCTTGCCCCCGGCCCCCTTAGTATTGTTAGATAAAATATGTTGCAACAATTTATGAATAATGATGACCCGAACATGTATATTATTATGGAGTGGAGAGTAGCAAAGAAACCCAAATTTTTACAATTTTGTGAAGTTTAATTTAATTTATTTTTTAGGGTACATATATCAAATGTGACTAGTTTGACGTCCTTGACATGATTGATGACTGATAATACCACAAAAACTTAATTTTTGAGCCTTTGCTCCACAGCCTAAGCACCATGTATGTACTTGAGTCACGTGTTTGACTATCGTTTTTTCTAATATCGCTTGTAGAAAAAAAACATAAACCTACAAACACTGGATTATAGTTTGTAATACGGTTTTTTATTTATTTATTTATTTTTTAGTTTAATGTAGGAGTAGGACATGCATGGAATGGCATTCTTCTGCATGGTTTAGTATCAGATTAACACTGCCATCTAGAAGAGAGAGGACTTCATCAAACCAAACTTCATATTCTTATTTATTATTGTTATTATTATTTGAATTTTTTTTTAACAAATGGTATCTACACTAAGTGGAAGAAGATGGGCTTAACCTCACAATGGACTAGCAATAATGTGGTTTAAATTAGTTTTTGGCGAGAATCGAATCTACGACATTTCACTTACAAGTGAAGATGAATACCATCAGTGGCGTAATTAGGATTTTCAAATAATGGGGTCATAATATTAACAAAAAAAAAGCTTCATTGAGCCATTTCGTCGAGCACCTAGTAGACACTTGCTAATTCCTATCAACATATGCAAAAAGTTTACCAACATATGTCGACAACTACTATTATTTATAGAGGCTTGTCGAGGGTGAATGCAAGATACTGTGAAGTAATGTTAAAGGCTGTAAAGACTTTTCAACTAAAGTATTTCATACAAGAAGAGAGAAAAGGAAGACAAATATTATATAAGAAAATAGAAGAAGTAGGAGGAGGATATTGTAATTTAGTGGGCCTTATATACATGGAGTTTCCGAAGTTGTTAGGGTCAAGAACAACAAACGACCCCATGTTGGCTTCGTCATTGAATACCACTAAATTGTAGTACTAAGTGACATTATTTTGTCTTATTAAGTAATAAGGTAAATTACATAAAACTACCTCAACTATGAGTCAAACCACAATTTCATACCTTATGTTTTAAACATTACAATGTCATACCTTTGTTAAATTTTCTGTTAATTTGGCTGTTAAATGATGACTTGGCAAGAGCAGGGCCCACTCCTTCGCCAACTGAAATAAAAAAATATTAATTTTTATTAATATAATTAATTTTTTATTTAATAATTAAAAAATAACTCTCTCCCCAAATGTCGGTCCTATATTTCCCCTTCGTCCTCACCTTTCTCCGTCCAAACCATATTCTCAATCTATCTCTCAAACTTCACCCACTCCCCACTCCCACCGCAATCAACCCAACCATTAGAACATTTTCCACATCTCCCTCGTCGCTCTCACTGCTATGTCCCTCTTTGCCGGCTCTCCACTGCAGCAAGTCATCATAAATCTCGACACCAGCAGCGAACTTTCCTGGCTCCGCTACAAAAAAAAACCCTCAAGTTCAACTTTGTTTTTTAACCCACTCACATCCAAGTCTTACTACGCAATCCCCTACTCATCCCCCGTCTATTGGACATGGACTTGTGACTTCCCCACGCCTATTTCTCATGACCTAAAAAAGCTCTGCCAAGCCAATCTCCTCTGCCAACACTTCCTCCATTGAAGGCAACTCTCGCCTTGAACACCAAAGAGAATGCCTACACAACTGGGTTAATGGGCACGAACCGCGGGCGAACGGTAGGTGGTGATTCGCTGGCAAGGTAGGGGATCAAATGAATCTTGGGGCAGGATCGAATCTTGGGTCCGAACTTGAACGTGAATAGATTGGCTATATATGTAGCACCATTAAAACGATGTGGCATGGAAACTGTTGAAGTTTAGCTCAACAATAGTTTTGTATTTTTCATAAAAAGATTGTGTTACAAGATGACTCTTATAGAGGTCGAGTGACGGGGTTTTAAAACCGCACAAATTTAACCCTCTTTTTGACAGTTGTAGTATGGATGTAAGTAGGGTATCGTTCTAGGCCGGGGATTAGGAGGGATTGCTAATCACTCTAAAATTAACTTAAAAACGTAAAAACAAAGTTTAAAACACTAAACTAAAATCAAAACACTTAACTAAAATAACTCAAAATAAAACTAACAAATAAACTAAAACAAATCAAAAGACTCAAAACAACTCAAGACTCTAGAAAATACAAACTAACCTAAAAACTCGAAACACACTAAAAATGACTCAAAATAATAAAAACAATTTAAAATAAAAACTAGGAAATTAATTAGACGGAAATTAAATTAAAAGATTAAAAATAATAAAAACTAACTAAATAATAATATTTTAATAATGGGGGGATTGATTTGGTTTTGACGAAGTAAATTAAACTTAAATAAATTACAAATTGACAAAAACATAAAATTAAAATTGAACGGATAGACGATGGATTGGCTAGAGGGTTTTTTCTCCACACATGACACAAATGTAATCTAAATTGACCTTCAGTTGTTCTTCCAATAAGTTGTTAATCTCAACGCCCCAAATTAACCGTGAATTGCACTAGTTAACTTTCAGATTTTCCTAAAGTCATTAGATTGGATGATTGCATACGACAACCCAAAACATTCCCCACAAGTTCCCTACATGAATTGCATAATAGAGATACAAGCGAGAATCATTAAGTTCTAAGAAAATCATAAGTGTTGACAAGACATTCGTAACTATGAACAGCATGATACGTTTGCCAGGAATTTACTTAACGCGATTGTGACTAGCAACCTTCACTACTCATGAATATAAGTTCATAACGATTAGGTGAAATTCACTTAAATTCTAGCATCAAATTCATGCATGTAAATTAAGTATGCATTCTTAATCGACAAACACAAATAAGTTATTAATCAAGCAGTTAAGCAAATTAAATTCACAACTCAGAAATCACAACTGAAGTTACCAATTCAAATTACAAATATAATCATGGTTTTGAATTATCCTCTAGCCAAAACAAATTAATTACACATTATTAATAAATTAAAACATAAATAAAAACAGAGTTTGGAGGATTAAACCAAATTAGGGTGTGCAAAAACTTTCTGTCCTCTTCGGTGCCACTGTACAGTTTGCACCGTGTCTGGCTTGCTTCTGCTTCTGTCCACGCTGCCTATTTCTTGCTGCCAAGGCAGCTTCTCCAACTGCCAATTGGCGCACCTCCTGTGATTCCTCTCGTCAGCTGCTGCGTGGCAGCTGCTTTCCGTCTGCCTTGGTTTCAGCGCCGAGGTCTTGGTTTTTCTGTCAACGCTGCCTTCTTGGCAGTTGTTCCCCGCAGCTCCTAGGAGCTCCCCAAGCTGCCTACTTCCCCCAAAGGCTCCCCCCTTTGACGTCCCTCTTGATTTTCTATATATCACCAAGCACCGAGAGGACCTCACATGTTTTCAGCTCTTTTTTTTTAATCTGAATTGCTCCAGGCCTTTTTTTATTCTTTTATGCTATTATTCCTTCCTTTTGACCGAGTGCCTTTCATCATTTCTTAGTGCTCCACCGAATGCATGCTTCCACTCTTCTTTTTTTTAAGCTTTCTTCTAACACACCACACACACATTAAATTATATTAATATATAAATATATAAATATAAATATAAATATATAAATAAATATAAATATATAAATATATATATATTATTTTCTAAATGATAAGTATTAATTTAACAGACAAGATAGTTTAGATGAAATTAATACTTAACACTTCACTTATTCTATTTTTATTTTCTTAGCTAGAAAAATTCTATTAAAACACAAAAATAACGTAAACAGCTCAAAATATAACGAACTAACTAAGAAAAGTCGAGTGAATTTGATATAAAAATATATATAAATATGATCTGATCAAATACCCCCACACTTAGCTTTTGCTAGTCCTCGAGCAAAACAAAGAAAACAGAAAAAGTAATAACATGAAAAACATTAGCTTCCCCTTATTTGACCCTCGGAGAATTTCATTCGAGAACATAAATCATCAAGAACCATAGCTAACACCAAACAATCTAATCCAAGTTCATCTTCCTTATTCAAGTATTAGCAGTAATCTTTAAATCATCCTTGAAGTGTAGTGTGTGAGATAGCCATGCTAATGCAATTTCAAGTTTTTATTTTTAAAATCATCATATGCAAACTAGTAACCTTCTCACGGGATATGCACTCAATCACACATGTGTTTAGTTTTAATGTGTTTCGCTCAAAGAAACAAATGTGAAAGATCTACCATAAGCTTGCATAAAAATCACTTCTCCACAATCATAATTGCAAAACTTAAATCAAGAGGACTTTTATTGGATGTAATGAGGCTTAGGGATAGGGCTATTGAAACGAAAGAATAGGAAAACACAAGTTCCAAGCTACATTGCAAGCAATTCTTTTGATGAGATTTATAAGAACTCAAATTTTCCAGCGATTCTTTTAATACCTCCAATCACACCCTTAAACTGAAACTTTAAACTTTTTATTTTATTTTCTTTGAATACAATCTTTCTTTTCCTCTTTTCTTTTCTTCTCTTTTCTCATATTTTTTTTTTTTTTTTTAAATACAAACATGAAATACCCCCACACTTATTCTTTTGCCAAACTCATTCCAAGTACTTCATAAACATTTCTCATAAGACAGTCTCAAATTGTTTGCTTGGAAAGGGTAAGGAAACATGTTTGAGGTATAAGGGTAGACATATCTGGTGATAAGAAATAAACGGCTCAACAAAACGGCTCAAATTGGCAATCTAATGATATCATTTTTTTCTTTGGGAAAACATGCTTATTTGGGCCATGGTGGTAAACCTAATGCCTCTATCATTTTCAAGTTCATGCAATCAATGACAAATATTTCGAAAGATCGTTACGCAAGTTCTAGAGATGCATCTCACATAAGTTCATCACACATGAAAGAATAGGAGTGTATGAAAAATGCACACACTTTCAATAGGCTCAAAAACTCACATGGGATGTATATGGTCACTAAATTCACATATGAAGCTTTAAATCATGCTTTAGTTTCACATCAACAAGGCTATGTGCATTTGGTTTTTCAAAGATGAACAAACATGTACAATACTAACAAGAGAACAAGGAATTTCATAAAACACATGTTAACTAAGTTCTTGATAATCATGGTTCAAATTTCATCCAGTTATATCATTGGGTCGGAAAACTAATAAAAATCTAATTTAAAACCATAAGGAAAATAAAACAATATTTTTGGATTTTTTTTAAAAATTTTTTCGAAAAAAATTAAATAAAACAAAACTAATTAAGAAAACAAAAACAATAACATGGAAACAAATGAAACCAGTTCAAAGTCGAAGGTACAAAAATTTTCAATTTGGTCATTTTTTATACTCTGATACCCCCACACTTAAACTAGACATTGTCCCCAATGTCAGAAAACAATAAAATGCAAATAAAAATAAAATGAAAAAAAATAATACGAAACAAAATAAAGCAAAGGGACTGAAAACTTCTCTAATTTGCAGAAAACCAAGCGATGACCCCCAAGCGTAAATTTTGCAATCAACTTCAAGGGAGAAAATTACCCAACGTTCCTGCAGAGAAAAGAAATAAATCAGTTAAGCACGCAAGAAAATATAGAAAATGCAAACGAAAATTGAAAATGAAAATAAAAGATAACGAAAAGAACTAATAGGTGGTCATTGGTCATGACTGTTGATTTTCCACAGCTTTCATCTTGAACTGGATGGGCCTCCTTCTTGCAAGTGCTCCTCAGCTTAGTTGAGGATGAATCAGCACGTGTCTCCACATGCTTCAAGTAGTCCGGTCTCCACGCAGGTGTGGCATCTTCTTGAACTCTTGGATCAACCCAGACTCATCTGCTCTTGGGTGCACCTCAGACTCCTCCTGCTTCGTCTGTGAGGTACTTTTGTTTTTGAAGAAGTACCTCAACACAGTTTTATTTTTGAAGTGGGCTGGGAGGGGTCTGAGATGAGTACTCGAGAGCAAGACTAGGTAAGCAATCAGGATCTCACTTTCTCCACGTTCCTCAGATGAAGGAGAGGAGAAAGCATAATATGAGATACTTTTGCTTTTAACCTTTTTAATATGAAATACTTTTGCTCTGGAAGGTTTGTTTTCTGGGGTGATCCAAGGGATGAAGAACACTGAATAACTCGAAAGCTTTCTTTGGGAAGACATTATCGGAGATGAAGAGAGGTTGAGAGGTTTAGAGGTGGAGAGGGTGTGAAGGTGTGCCTTTGATGTGGAAGGCGAAGGTCGACTTTATAGAAATTTTCCTTCACGACCGGAACTGTTCCCTCACTATTTGTCGGCAGCCGGTGAATGGATGAACAGTGCCCGTTACGCGCTTTCTGACAAAGCGTCCGTAAATTCCGCAAGGCTGACGGTGCAGGCGACGAGTGACGACAAATTGGAATGATGATCTTTTGAAAACCGGGGTTCAAAACCGGGTGCGGCTCGTGGTTTTCGCAACGCTCCACGCTGCACGTCATGAGTGACGACACATCCGGACAAACCGAGCCCTCGTGATGCCACGTGATTGCTGAGTCAAGCCCAGCTTTTGAGAAAGGAAACGGCTCTTTTGAGAAAGGAGCGTCGGCCTTCGATTTGCGCGATGACGCGTCTTCAACCTCAGAGGAGCGCCTCTCTTTGATTTGCTTCTTTTTATAGAGGCGCTAATTCTGCTCCATCTCACACTTGAACTCCCTCAAACACTTCCTTCTGAAAATACTCCCTTCTGTAAACACTCAAAATCCTTCCGAACTCTTTTCTTCCTCAACTGCCTCTAAAAATGTCTTGCCCTTCCGACCGTCGCCTAAACTTGAATGTCGGGGAAGACGATGACTCGTCTTCTCCGAACAACATTTGGAATCCATCCTTCATATCCCCCAATGGTCCTCTTACAGTCGGGGACACAATGATGAGGAACGATATAACCGCAACGGTGGTTGCAAGAAACCTTCTTACTCCCAGAGACACTAGGTTGCTGTCTATGCGGTCAGACGAGCTGGCTGTTCAGGACTCACTGGCTCTCAGTGTCTAGTGTGCAGGCTCAGTTTCGAACATGGGTCAGCGCCTGCTTGCAAGATCTCGTCAGGTGGAGTCGCTAATGGCGGAGGTGGTCAGTCTTCGGCAAGAAGTCAGAGGACTCAGGCACGAGAACAAGGAGTTGCACATGCTTGCAACTAGTTACTCGACCAGCATGAAGAGGAAGCTGGACCAGCTGCAGGAGTCGGACGGTCGGATTCAGAGCGATCATGAGCGGTTCATGGCATTACTGCCGCGGTTTATGTTGCCTTCGTCCTCTGGAGCAGCACCAAGCGTTCCGGCTCCGGAGATTCCAACTCTGGCTCTTCGTCTTCCCGGAGCTCCGTCAACCTCTGAGGCGCCACCTAACCAAAACCAATGATTGCTATTAGTTTTTCGTATTATTGTAATTTTTTTATGCTTTTAATGTTTATTTAACTATATATATATATATATATATGTTACTAATATTATTATTATTATTTTTTTTTTTTTTGTTTAATTTTTTTTTTTTTCAGGTTTATTTTAAGCAAATTAAAATATGTAGAGTAAATAAATGTAAATTAATGTAAAAAGACTTTATTTATCCGTACGTAAAATAAATAAGGCCCTTAATTTATTTAAACACAAACTAAATAAAAATCAACCAAATAAAACAACTAACTAAACAAAACAAAAATGAAAGTAAAGGCAATAAAGAAGAAGGTTAAGAAATGCAAATCTGATTGCTTGGGTTGCCTCCCAAGAAGCGCTTGCTTTAACGTCTTTAGCCGGACGAATCTTTCCTTAACCTCCCCACGGCTCCATAGCATGGAATTTATCTTTTAATGGGAGGTGATACTTGAAATGATTCGGCAATGGTCTGAATTCTCGGGTGGGTGCCTGAATCATTAAAATTAGCATGTTAGTAGAAAATAAAATTAAAATTGGAGAAGATGGCTTACTATCTTTCTCCGACTCAAAATTAATAACAAAAACCACATTTTTGGATATCTCTGGGATTTTGCACTGGGCCAGGTTGACTATGATGGTTGTGGCCTGTCCCGTGTCATCAAACTCAATTGCGTGGGCCTTTGTTGTCTGTACAGCCTCTTTGATGTATTCTTGAAAGTCTCCAGCCATTTCGATATCTTGAATCCCTTTTCTTGGTGTGCAAGGTTCGGGAACTTGTTTTGGTGCACCAAGAATTTGGATATCATTTTGGACCATTGGAAGAGCGTCCACAATGCCCTTTTCACTTTCTTCATTATTTGAAAAAAATCTGCAAGGAAAAGAGACATTCGGTGGAAAAATGTTAGAATGAATTGAACTTGGAACAACCTCACCATAGTTGGACGATATAGAGACTTGAGGGGTTTGAGACAAGAATTCGTCTAAACTGCCCAAGTCGTCCTCCTTATCTTTTTCTTGCAGCGGCGATTCGTCCAAGTTTGGGCTGTGTATGGATGGTTCTGGAACAGCCTCATCCTCCATCTCACCTTCCAAAGTGGTGGCTTCATCGATTTCCACTTCTTTTGAATTTTTAATAGGTGAGTTGGAGAGTTCATTTTGATCTTGAATTTGTGCCATGATCTCCATAATCTCCCCAACTTGCCTCTCCAATTCATCCACCTTGTTGGTCCGGTCTTGCATCTCTTGGATTCGATTTTCCACTCCCTGATTCAAAGAGGAAAGTAACTTATTAAACGTATCATTATCCAGAGATGTACCTGAATCGAATTGGGCATATTCTTGTGGTGGCTGTGACGGTTGACATGGCCATTGATAGAACTCTTCCGATGACGGCAATTGTTCTTCTTTTTGTGAGCCCTGCGTCAAAGAAATTAGTCCTTCAAGAATTTCATTATAATTTACGGCCATACTTGAATTCGATTGGAATTGTTGTGGGTGATGTTGTGGTGGCTGCATGGGTCTGGAATAGAACTCTTCTTGCTGCCAATATCCACTTTGTTGAAATTGTTGAGGTTCATCCCACATCTGATTTGAATAACCTCTCCAATCCGAATTGCAAGCGTTGGAATACATGTTGCCCCTTGATTGATCATAGCCTTGATATCCCCAATCATCTTCATATGAAGAAAATGGAGGATATTGATGAGTCTGATATCCTTGCCCATAGGGCACATCAAATGTAGAGACATTTGGCATTGAGGTCATTTCGGCATTATTAGTCAATTGAGCAGTGAGCTGCGCCAATTGAGCTTGAATACTATCCATGTCCTGCTCCAATTAAACCTACAATCAAAGAAAGAAAAATAAATCAAATATCAAAAATAAAACACACAAACACAAATATAAATAAAAACACAAACAAAAATAAAGGATTAGCAAAGTTGCTAATCCCCGGCAACGGCGCCAAAAATTTGACGGGGTTTTAAAACCGCACAAATTTAACCCTCTTTTTGACAGTTGTAGTATGGATGTAAGTAGGGTATCGTTCTAGGCCGGGGATTAGGAGGGATTGCTAATCACTCTAAAATTAACTTAAAAACGTAAAAACAAAGTTTAAAACACTAAACTAAAATCAAAACACTTAACTAAAATAACTCAAAATAAAACTAACAAATAAACTAAAACAAATCAAAAGACTCAAAACAACTCAAGACTCTAGAAAATACAAACTAACCTAAAAACTCGAAACACACTAAAAATGACTCAAAATAATAAAAACAATTTAAAATAAAAACTAGGAAATTAATTAGACGGAAATTAAATTAAAAGATTAAAAATAATAAAAACTAACTAAATAATAATATTTTAATAATGGGGGGATTGATTTGGTTTTGACGAAGTAAATTAAACTTAAATAAATTACAAATTGACAAAAACATAAAATTAAAATTGAACGGATAGACGATGGATTGGCTAGAGGGTTTTTTCTCCACACATGACACAAATGTAATCTAAATTGACCTTCAGTTGTTCTTCCAATAAGTTGTTAATCTCAACGCCCCAAATTAACCGTGAATTGCACTAGTTAACTTTCAGATTTTCCTAAAGTCATTAGATTGGATGATTGCATACGACAACCCAAAACATTCCCCACAAGTTCCCTACATGAATTGCATAATAGAGATACAAGCGAGAATCATTAAGTTCTAAGAAAATCATAAGTGTTGACAAGACATTCGTAACTATGAACAGCATGATACGTTTGCCAGGAATTTACTTAACGCGATTGTGACTAGCAACCTTCACTACTCATGAATATAAGTTCATAACGATTAGGTGAAATTCACTTAAATTCTAGCATCAAATTCATGCATGTAAATTAAGTATGCATTCTTAATCGACAAACACAAATAAGTTATTAATCAAGCAGTTAAGCAAATTAAATTCACAACTCAGAAATCACAACTGAAGTTACCAATTCAAATTACAAATATAATCATGGTTTTGAATTATCCTCTAGCCAAAACAAATTAATTACACATTATTAATAAATTAAAACATAAATAAAAACAGAGTTTGGAGGATTAAACCAAATTAGGGTGTGCAAAAACTTTCTGTCCTCTTCGGTGCCACTGTACAGTTTGCACCGTGTCTGGCTTGCTTCTGCTTCTGTCCACGCTGCCTATTTCTTGCTGCCAAGGCAGCTTCTCCAACTGCCAATTGGCGCACCTCCTGTGATTCCTCTCGTCAGCTGCTGCGTGGCAGCTGCTTTCCGTCTGCCTTGGTTTCAGCGCCGAGGTCTTGGTTTTTCTGTCAACGCTGCCTTCTTGGCAGTTGTTCCCCGCAGCTCCTAGGAGCTCCCCAAGCTGCCTACTTCCCCCAAAGGCTCCCCCCTTTGACGTCCCTCTTGATTTTCTATATATCACCAAGCACCGAGAGGACCTCACATGTTTTCAGCTCCTTTTTTTTAATCTGAATTGCTCCAGGCCTTTTTTTATTCTTTTCTGCTATTATTCCTTCCTTTTGACCGAGTGCCTTTCATCATTTCTTAGTGCTCCACCGAATGCATGCTTCCACTCTTCTTTTTTTTAAGCTTTCTTCTAACACACCACACACACATTAAATTATATTAATATATAAATATATAAATATAAATATAAATATATAAATAAATATAAATATATAAATATATATATATTATTTTCTAAATGATAAGTATTAATTTAACAGACAAGATAGTTTAGATGAAATTAATACTTAACACTTCACTTATTCTATTTTTATTTTCTTAGCTAGAAAAATTCTATTAAAACACAAAAATAACGTAAACAGCTCAAAATATAACGAACTAACTAAGAAAAGTCGAGTGAATTTGATATAAAAATATATATAAATATGATCCGATCATCGAGCAAAGAAGAAAATGAACCAAAGAATTAAACTAGCTAACCCTAGTAATAGCTAACAAGAGATCTAGAAGACAAAACCCTAGAAATAAGGGATTTGAATCAAAAGCAAGAAGAAAACCAAAAAATGACGGTTGAGTGGTTACTGCAACTTTACCTGAGAATGAGGGCTAGAGTTACAGCTGAAACTTGAACATTGATGAGCTGTGATGTGCCAACCTCCATCTTCCCACGTGGTCTTGACGAAGCTCTAGCAAACTAGTAACCGGTCCTTAGTCAATTTCAATACTCCTCCTCAAGCTGGATAAAAAAGGTTAATTGATCCAAACTTGCTCAGCAATCGTTGGAAATGATTAGAATCGAGAGCCTTGGTGAACATATTGGCAAGTTGATCATAACTTAAAGTGTACACGGTGTTTATGACCTTAGATTAAACTTGTGCATGGATATAATGACAATCAACCTCAATATGTTTTGTCTTATCGTGAAAAACTGGGTTCAAGGCTATGTGCATGGTAGCTTGGTTGTCACAAAACAAGGATGTTGATGCACCCAAGGTCAGTTAGGAGACTTTTTAGCCAGATCAACTCACCAGCCGTGGCTACCATGGCTTTATACTAAACTTCAGCACTTGATCGCGTAATCACAGTTTGTTTTTTACTCTTCCATGTCACAAGGTTGCCACCAACAAAGGTACAGAAACCAGTTGTAGACTTGCGGTCAAGAGCATTACCTGCCCAGTTAGCATCTATGTATACCATGATGTGATTGGAACCATGTTTCTTCATGAGTAAACCTCTGCCAATGGACCCCATTAAGTACCTAAGTATCATTTTGACAATCTCCCAGCGAAGCAGTGTGGGAGAGTGCATGAATTGGCTAACAAGGCATACTGAATAAGCAATGTCAGGTCATGTAATTGTGAGATAGATCAGTTTTCCTACAATGCGTTGATATAGGATTTGACAATGGTTCACTTTGGACATCTAATTGGAGTTTACTCGCAAGAAGAGTAGTTACTGGCTTAGAATCAAACATGTGAGCTTCATTTAATAAATCAAGAACATATTTTCTTTTATTTAAGAAAAAGCCCTTGGAGGATGTGGCCATTTCAATGCCAAGGAAATACTTTAAGATTCCCAAGTCCTTAAGAGAATTTTTTTTTTTATAAAGAGAGAATTTAAGAGCATTGATTTCTTCTATGTTATCTCCCGTTATAATAAGGTCATCAACGTATATAAGAACAATGAGCTTACCATTTGTACCATTGTGAACAAACAATGAAGAATCGACATAACTTCTCTTAAACCCTGCAACTTCAAAGACTGAGCTCAACTTCAAGTACCAGGCTCAGGGGGATTGCTTCAGTCCATATAGAGCCTTGTGAAGCTTGCAAACTTTGTTGGTTTCATTCTCTTATGGATGTTCAGGAGGAAACTTCATGTATACCTCATCTTCAAGGTCACCGTGGAGGAATGCATTCTTCACATCCATTTAGAAGAAAGTCAAATCATGATTAACTGCTACGGACAACAGCACTCGTACCGTGCTCATCTTGGCTATAAGATCAAATGTCTCCTTATAGTCAATGCCATAAGTTTGTGTGAAACCACGGGCTACAAGTCGAGTCTTGTGTCTTTCAATACTGCCATTTGAATGAAACTTTGTCTTGTATATCCACCTACTCCCTACTGCCCTTTATCCCTTTAGGAGATCAACCACACTCCATGTTTGGTTGTCATTCAGAGCCTTGAGCTCTTCTTTCATTGCTTCATACCACACTTGAATGTGAGCAACTTCACTAAAGTTCCTTAGTTCAACATTAGTAGACAACTGATTGAGAAACGCAACATACAGCATTGACAATTTTATATAGGTTAGAGCTTTGGAGATGAGATGTCTTGCATTATAAGTAATGTACTCTTGCAGCCTTAATGAAGGATGCCTGTCTTGAGTAGGGTTTCTTCACCGTGCCAAAGTAGGTTGTGGAGCAGTGACAAAACTGTTTTGATCAGAAGATGTTCCCTCACCATCATGTTGCTCCGAGTGATGTTTGAGAGAAACATTGTGAGGGTTGCATTGATGTATGTTTGCTGGAGTAGGCAACGGAAAGATGTCTATAAGACTCTCCCCTGAGGTTTTTCACTATGACCTTTCTGAAAAAAAAATGGAACAAGCTCATCAAATCGAACATCTCTTAACACTCCAAGCTTTCCACTATGTGGATTGTAATATTTATATCCTTTTTGAGAGCTCGAGTATCCCATAAACACACTTTTAATAGCTCTAGGTTTGAGTTTATCTCGATATGCAGCTTGGACATGAACATATGCACCCAAAGGTTCGGAGGTGTGAGATGTCAATGTTTCTTCCCTTCATTACTTCAACTGGAGATTTGGAATTCAAAACTCTAGTAGGTAATCTGTTGATAATGTAAGTTGCAGTGAGAAAAGCCTGAGACCAAAACCTTTTAGGGACATGCATTAGAAACATAAGGACCTCGTTTTCTCCAATAAGTCTCGGTTCTTCCTCTCAGCTACACCATTTTTTTTGTGGTGTACCAACACAGCTAGTTTGATGTAAGATCCCATGATTGCTTAAATAATTAGACATGTTATTGGATGTATACTCGGTGCCATTATCCGATTGTAAGATGTTTAAATTAGAAGAGAATTGGTTTGTGATTAGATTATGAAAGTCTTTGAAGGCATAAAAAAAATTCACTTTTGAACTTCAAAAGGTAAACCCAGGTAACCTGAGAGTAATCATCAATAAACATGACATAGTATTTATATCCATCGAAAGAGTCTACATGGGAAGGACCCCAAATATCTAAGTGAACAACCTCAAACAATTTACTAGTTCTAGACTTGGAAGAAACAAAAGGAAGTCTAGTTGCTTTTGACATTTGACAGACTTCACACTCATGTGTAGTTTTACAAAAGTTGGGAAAAAGTTTGGTCATCACAGGTTCTAAGGGATGTGCCAGTCGAAGATGCCAAAGTTGGTACTCGTGAGGGAGACTTAGATTGGCGATATGATGCTTAACAAACTTGAACTTCTTTGAAAGATAGTAGAGACCATTCAAAAGAAACCCTTCATCAATCTTCTTCTGAGTGGCACGATCCTGAAAAACGACAACTTGAGGAGAGAATATTGCAAGGCAATCTAGAATGTTTGTGATTTTACCTACGAACAAAACTTGGAAAGGAAATGAGGGTACATATAGGACTGTAGACTCAATCGCATCACTTAACAGTTTAAGTTTTCCTTTTCCTAGAATAGGTTCTCCTTTCCCATTAGCTACAAACACATGTGTAGAATTAGACATGGTTTGGTACTTACCTAAGCAAGAAGACTTGTTTGTTATATGGTTAGTGGCACCTAAGTCTATAATCCAACATTCATGTGTAATTTTATTCAGTGCAGTGGAGAGAGCAGTGATAATGCCTGAAATACTGTCTTGAGTGGTGGTGTCAGTTAAGAAGCCTGCAAATTTTCCGAGCATGGCAATGGGATTTTTAGAAGAACCATCCTCATCTTCAGTGAAGCCTCATCTTCTTTGAAGAAAATTTGCAAACTCATTTATCAAATCTATTGGACTTGCAGTGAAATTTGGAATTCCACCAATAGAGGAACTAGCTGAATGAAGAGTTTTTGGAATGGTTCCCTTCACTTCTTTGATCATTCTTCTTTCCTTATCAAACTTAGGCTTTAACTCCGAGGGCAAGATCCAACATTTTTCCCTTAGGTGCCCTTTCATGTTGCAGTATTTACATTTCCAATCTGACTTCCTTCCAATGAAGAATTTTTCACTAGTATGTTTATGATTATTGGTGAAAGCCCTAGCCTCAGAGTTAGACTTAGGCTCAATGTGCATGACCTTCTTCCGAGTTTCCTCCCTTTGAATAACTTGACACAAACTATTAAATGAGGGTAGATCTGCTGTCATCAACAAATGACTTCGAAGATCTTCATATTCTGCTCCTAGACTTGCCAGAAGTTGAAACACCTTGTCCTATTAGCTCTTTTAAGGAGTGCAGTGGAATCAGTTGTATGTGGTCGGTACATATCGAGCTCATTCCACATGGACTTCATACTTCCAAGGGTTGCACAAAGGATTGATCACCTTGCCTTAGTCCAATAAGGTCTTTTTTGAGTTGAAATTTACGAGTAGCATTATTTTGGCTGCCGTACATCTCTTTGATAGATTCCTATAGAATACGAGAAGATTTTGAGTAGCTGAAGAACTTAGATAGCTTAGGTTCCATGGAATTAAGTATCTAGGACATAACAAGCTGATCATTTGCATGCCATGCACCATATGCAGTAGAGGATAGTTCAGGTGGATCAATGCTTCCATTGACATACCCTAGCTTCGATCTTCCACCTAGGGCAAGAGAGATGGCACGTGACCAAGGTAGATAATTGAACTTGTTTAACAACATGGAGCACATACGCTGATTTGGGTTGATCTCACCGTGAATTAAAATGGGAGATGAAGTACTAGAAGAGCTTGTACCTTCTTGGGTCACAGACTGATCATCTGCCATTCTGGAGGATGAAGAACAACAGAAACAAAGTTTTTTTTTGTTTAAATGAATCGGCAGAGACATGACTCTATGGTTCATGCTCTGATACTATGTTGAAATTTAGCTCAGCAATAGTTTTGTATTTTTCATAAAAAGATTGAGTTACAAGAGGACTCTTATAGAGGCCGAGCAAAGAAGAAAAGGAACCAAATAATCAAACTAGCTAACCCTAGTAACAGCTAACAAGAGATCTAGAGGACAAAAACCCTAGAAATAACGGAGTTGAATCAAAAGCAAGAAGATAACCAAAAAGTGACGGTTGAGTGGCTACTGCAACTCTGCCCGAGAATGAGGGCTAGAGTTGCAGCTGCCACTTGAACATTGATGAGCCGTGAGAGATGGACCAGGGAGATGGTTTGGACGGAGAAGGGAGAAAGGTGAGGGCGACGGGGAAATAGGACCCGCATTCGGGGAGAAAGTTATTTTTGAATTAATTTTAATTATTATATAAAAAAATTAATTATTCCAGATGATGAAGGAGTGAGCTCTGCTCCTGTTACGTCATCATTTAATAGTCAAATTGACAAAAAAATTAATGGAGGTATGACATTGTAATGAATTTATAAGTTAAGTATGACATTGCAATATTTAAAATATGAGGTATGAACTTGTGGTTCGACTTATTATTGAAGTAATTTTGTGTAATTTACCCTAAGTAATAATGTTGTTGTTGTGGACTTGTTTATCCCGTACCCGCTGGAAAGTTCTTTTCATGGAATCTCATCAAGTCTAGGGTGTATCCTAAACCTAATTAATCAACTTTATTTATAGCGCATTTACGGACTCTATAGCTTAATCAACATATACCACTTTTATTTAATAATTTAAATTGTGATTCTATAACAATGAGAGAAGAATTAATATATACTTTACAACTTAGAAAAATAAGTGCAAAAGAACCAAAACCTGTAAGCCTAAAAGTGATGATAACTTTCTTTAAGGACCATATATAGCTTTAGATCCAACACCAATGACAATGAGACGAAATCCGTGCTATGCACAATGGTGACGATATATATTATCTGCTGTTGTGTGATTATGTACTCCAATATTTATTATCAGTATTTAATCATTATCAATTGCTTACTTTTTACATTTTAATTGCGAAGGGTATTCACACTTTTTCGTTCTAAAATTTCTTCTATTCTCATCCTTTTTTTTTTTTTTTTTTTGTGAATTAGGCTTACATATTTTTCGTTCTTTTAACAACTCAATGCACGTGTAGAGCTCATTTTATCTTTTCGCACTCAACTTATTATTATTATTATTATATATTTTTTAAGATTCTTATCGACCATTGTAAGTTATTATTATTATATATATATTAAGATCCTCATCCACCTTTTACAATTAGACAAACTTGTAAGTTAAAATTCCATTAAAAAGCGAGTGTGAATGGAAAAAGCATCACCCATATTGTTTTGTTTCCTTGGTCCACCTGCAACGTATCCAAACAAAATTGTCATTATTATTTTTCCTTTTATATAAAAAATTTGATAATAAAATTTAGAAGCAAGAATTTTTGTGCCCTTTTTGGTACTCCAGCCCCTTAATCGATTAAAGCTATGAAAATGATTGGATTGTTAAGAATCAACCGGTGGCTATCCTCATTGACTCTGAAAGTTCCCACAACTTCAATGATTTATCTTTGGTTAGGAAATTAAGTGGGCATTTTGGATACTACGCATATTTTTAATGTCAAGATTGCAGATGGGGACATAGTAACAACTACATGCACTCTTGGTACCTTTTAAAATTCAAGATTACCAATGAGTCACAAACAACAAATATCAAAAGATTCTAAATTATTAAAACTGTTGTAGGTCTATTAATTGAGAAATTACAGAGGGAGAAAGGGTGCGGCAAGAGCGTAGAGAGAGATTTGATGAATTATGAGGCTCACTCTATTGTAATTCTATTTATAATAGTAAGAAGGACACTATTTAAAAGATATCACAAATTCCAATAGAATTTGCACAATTACATTCCTAACCTAGTTAGGTTGCGAACACTCCCATTGAGAGTGTAGATGCTTAAGCAAAACATCGCAGCAGGCCTTCAACGATAAAGTAAGTTCAGTTGACTAAGTTGGCGACGCAATGAGTAAATATGAGCCATACATTAATAGAATGATGCATTAATAGTAAAACTCATAAAATCTCACTATGATAAAACACAGTATGAAAAACAATAGAAACGTGAGAATTGTGTAAATAAAAAAGCTCACAAGATATGACCGCATAACAGAGCATGTACTTGTAGTTCTATCGGTAATTTGAGAGCTTGTCAAAACAAAAACAAAAAAGGCTTCCAAAAAAGAATGCAAGGATATCAAAATGAAAAAAAGAAAAAGAAAAACGAGATTCATGAATAAATGCCAACCCGAACATGCATGTTAGTGTGGAGTGGAGAGCGACAAGAAAATTTCCCATCTACACCAAGCATTTGCAGTGACTGTAAAGATATGCCCAACCAAATATTTTAATGTCACTCAACACTTGCCACTTTTTGCTTTCTTAGTTTCCTTTTCATTATTTTTTTTCATTGATTGAAATAAATTATTATAACTAGCCGATTGTAAAATTTAACTCATTTTCTTATATTTTAGTGTTGATAATATCGAATGTGACAAGTTTGACGTCCTTGCCATGATTGATAACTAATAATATCACAAAAGCTCAATTTTTATACATTTCTGGACTTAAGTAATGTGTTCGACCACTGCCTCTCTAATATCGCTTTATAAAATAAACATAAATGATATTTAAGGGTGCAAATAAGCTCTTAGACACACTATTATTATTTCAAATGTCATCAAAACTTAAACCTACAAACGGTGAATGATAGTTTACAATATAGTATTTTCCTTTTAAAATGTAGGAGCGGGATGTGCATGGCATTCTTCTGCATGGTTTTGTATTAAATTACCAGTGCCATCTAGAAGAGAGGAGACTTCATCAAACCAAACTTCATTTCATTATTATTATTATTATTATTATCTTTTTATTTTGTATTATTAACTAATAATGCTGTTGTTGTGGACTAATTTATCCTGTTCCCGCTGGAAAGTTGTTTTCAGAGGAATCTCATCAACCTAATTAATCAACTTTATTTATAGGCCATTTACGTAATCTACAACTTAATCAACATAGAGAGCTGCTAGACCCACTCCGTTGTCTTATTTTCTTACCCACGTTATATTTACATTCACTATAAAAAGTTAAAAAAATTAGAATATTATTTTCCCACCCATTATTATTCCTAAAATAATCCTTAATATACATATATATATATATATACATATATATATATATATATATGTATGTATGTATAAAATTAGAAGAAAAGGGATGAACACCTGCACTGGTCTTCCAAACGGATAAACTATAATATATATATAATTATAAGAAGGGTAAATTACACCATACCCCCTCAGGTTTGAGATCTATTACAACCACATACAACATCTTTAAAACATTTCACTTTCATACCCCAAGTACTATTTTATTTCAATTTCATACATCCGTTACATTTTCCATCCATTGATCCGTTAAGTGCTGACGTGACTGCCAACGTGGTTGCCAACAGTGTGCCACGTGGCAAAAAAAATTAATGTTTTATTTTTTTAAAAAAAAACTTGAATTTTTACACCAAAAAAAAGAGGCCAGCGACCAGATCTTGAAGAAGAAGAAGAAGAAGAAGAAGAAGAAAGAAAAAAAAATTGAACACCCACCCCCAGCGACTACAAGAAGAAGAAGAAGAAATTTTATTTTAGGTGTAAAAATTCAGGTTTTTAAAAAAAATTATTTTTTTTTGCCACGTGGCACACAGTTGGCAGTCACGTTAGCACTTAACGGATCAATGGATGGAAAATGTAACGGATGTATGAAATTGAAATAAAATAGTACTTAAGGTATGAAAGTGAAATGTTTTAAAGATGATGTATGGGGTTGTAATAGACCTCAAACCTGAGGGGTATGGTGTGATTTACCCTTAGAAGAAAAGGGATGAACAGTCGCACTAGTGTTCCAAAAGGATGAACAGTCGCATGGATCCATAAGAAGAAAAGGGCAAACAAAAGAACTCCCAACACAGCACCTCCAACAAATGCCAAGAATTTTCATAGGAAAACGTGAAATAAATTGCACCCTAACCTAATGTAAATTCAAATAAAAATTCACAGAGCTATGCTTCAATTATACAATGTCGACAAATCAAGATGACCCATATAAATTATCTTTTACCTCTTCGACGGAAACAGAATAATCTACTTTTTTCCATAGAAACATCATCTTCTAAGTTCATTCTTTTTGCTTTCTCTGAATGAAAGGAGATGGGAATCATCAGTTAGGGTTTAAGGGGCACAAATTGTCTAAACATAGCGTGAGAGTTATCATGCCCAAACTTTTCTTTTTTATTTTTTATAAAAAATGGGTAATGCAAAAGGGGGTAACTAAGGCCATCTCCAACCGAAGAGTCTAGAGGGCCAAAAATTGCCAGCCAGCCTCAGGTTGGCCAATTTTTTTTTCTTGTCGGATATAACCGATAGTAATAGTGTTATTCCTGTCTAAAATTTGAATTCCAATAGCTAGTTTGTGACAGCCCATCCCGGAATATTTTATCGATAGCGTGGAAATGACGTTTTTGCCCTTAAGCGTTAGTGATTGTGTGTGTGTGTGATTGGGCTACGTTTTGGGCCAATTGGATTTCTTCACATATTTTTGGACCCAATGAGAACTTGGGTTTGGATTGTTGTAATTGGTTGATTAAAAATGGAAAGCACATAAACACTCACATGCACACGTGCACACCCCTATCCCATTTCTGTTATTCTTCTCTCTCTCATTCTCGAGTCTTCTTCTTCCCATTTCACTGCAAACGTACGGACTCACATGCATCTCACAAACTAGTCACGGATTGAGGTTTTAAATACATTCATCGCGTTCCTTGCAAGTCCTAGAACTCAACCATACCTTTAGTTTGGTTAGAAACCTTCAAAAACCCTTGAAACCCAAAGACTCCGATGATGGTATTGTTCACGTGTTCGTGATCAAGGAGGTTTTAGTGGATTTTGAGATCATAGGGAGCTTTAGATCACCTTCACGAAGCTCGAGGAACAATTTTGGTGGATTTTGGACGTCGAGAGACCGAGTTTTAAAGTTGGCAGGTTTTCGTGGACTTTCTCCAGCAAGATTCCGTCGACGTTGGAGCTTCAAAGTGGTATAAACCTCTTTCTTATATCTTAAGCTTCATTTTGGCTTTAAAATCGTGAAGTTTGGTTGAGAAATGAGTGAAAATAGTAGGTTTGAAGTTTTTCTAGAATCCAGCGACACAGCTGTCGCCGGCGCTGGATTCTGGTGACTGGAGGTAGGGGACAAGGGAATATTCTGTCAAAGTTAACGGAATATTCCTAACGGAGGTTAACAGAGTTAGGTTAGATTTGACGGAATATTCCCTAACGGCGTTAGGGATTCCGTCAGTGTGCCAGGCACGTGCCTTGGCCGGCGCGTGGGGGCGCTTAAGACATCAAATTTTTTTTCTAAAACTATAGGGGTGTTCGTGGGATTGAGTAGAGCATGTTGGTATATTCAAACACCCCAATTGAGCAATGTATGAGAAGTTATTACTTAATGTTGGTTATGTGCTTATAATTGACGGTTTTATAGTTGTTTCGTATATAGGTGAGACCTATCCTGAGGACGAGCGTAGTCACGCGAGACTCAGGGGCTACGATCCTTCTACGTATCAGTGAGTGGGCTTTTGTTTTCAATATATATATATATATATATATATATATATATATATATATATATATATATATATATATATGCTTGGTATTTTCCTAGAAATTGTGTTTTAAATGATTTTATGATTAGAATGTCATGTCGAATGGCATTTATATTTATTATGATTTTGTGTTGATTATTGCTTAGCCATGTGGACGCTCAAGTAAGTCAGGTGAGTATATATTTGATAGTGATGATGATGATGATGATGATGATGAGATTGGTATATAGCTCATATTCCTGCACCTTGGTGTTTGTGCTTCACCAAAGGTTGGGGCATAGCCTTCACGTGATCGTTCACCTCCCGCACCACATGCTCACCTTGGATCCAAGGCAGGTGCCAGCCTATTGTACAGACCACTATTAGTGATTCCAACTCGTAGGTGACTTGCGATACGTCGCATAGCCTTCACATGATCGTAGCACTAAGCGTATTTATATACACCTAACCTGTCGTACAGACCACTACAGGTAGTTCTAACTCGTGTGCATGATAGTGGTTAAGGAGTTATAGATTCTGCCGTACAGGTCACATTAGGTGACTCCAGCTGACGTATGGATATTGCCGGCATATTGTGGTTATTGATTTATCTCACCTGATTGATGCATATATTGCTTGGCTGGATATTTTGACATGGCGTATTCTGACATGGCATAATTGAGATTTATCATTTTTCCAGCATGATTTGGTATACGAGTACGTATAATGTTTTATGTGAAAGTATACGGGTGTTACAGTGAGGGGTTATTACTTTTGATAATGAAATGGTTTTGGAAAAACTTTGTTTTTGCCCACTCATGTTTTCTGTTTTGCGCCCCTCCACGTTTTAGGTAGTAGTGACTGTTGGTGGCACACGAGGCTTCTAGAGCAGTTCTGACAGAGCACCACCTATGTAGGTTTTTCCGGTTATCTTTTATTTAGTACTTGTTTGTCTTGGACTGCACCTAGGTTACTTGAGTTTTGTTGTTGTGTTTTATTCTTTCGTTCCATCACTTTACTCACTTATCTTGTGTTGTAAATTATTCAGTTTGCTTTTCCTTGCCTCACATTTTCACTTCAATACTTCCGCACAGCGCACTTGGCTACGTCACCCTCACGTGACAGCCAGCACGCCCTGATGTTTGGGTCGGGGTATGTCATAGTTACCGTTGGATTCAATTTTTTTTTTTGGGCAAATTTGTTTTTTTGGGCAAATTTTTGTTTGTGAAATTTAAAAATTCCCTTTTTTTTCCTGAGCCATTCATTAACACCTAAGCCATTCCTATATCATTTAAAATTTTAAATTATGTCTTGGATTACGAAATTTAAAAATTCCTTTTTTTTTTTCAAGCAATACCTAAGCCATTCCTATATCGTTTCTCACATAATTTTCACCATTCCATACTATCTCACTTCATTCTATTTCAATTCTTCACATTATATTTTCTTACCTCTTCCAATAATATTTCCTTCAATTTTTTCAATAACATTAAATAACATTAAACAATATTAAACAACATTAAATAACATTAAACAACATAAAAATTATACAATATAAAAAAATATTTAACAACATGAAATTTAAACAACATATAAAAAAACCATTTAACATCATAAAACTTAAACTCCTACTCCATGCTATTTTTGGCCCAAAGATGTGCAACAACATATTGATTAAGGACCCCTAGTTGGAATTGGATGAGGACCCCCAGTTGGAACCCGAATAGGATCCAAAGCTAGAATTCATTGCAAACTTGAATTGAAATTGATTGAATTCAAAGTTGTGTGAATTATACCCCAATATCCACCCTATTTATAGCTCAAAAAAATTCGAATCCAACGGCTAGCTAACGTCATGCTGATGTCACTTAGTCGTTGGATTTGAATTTAAGTTGTAGTTTTTAAATAATAAATTATGTTTGGCCCTATGGTCCTAGATTGGAGAGGGTTTTTTGTGACAGGGCTAAAACGAGCCCTATGGTCCTTTGGCCCATGGTTGGAGATAGAGGCAAATATGGCCATGTATTGTTCATTAAAATATTAAAATCTGGCCAACCTTCGTTTAAAGATGCCCTAAGGTCCTTATTAGTCATTTTACAAATTGACAAATTTGTAATTAAAAGATTCATAAACAGGTGGGTGGGAAGATAAGACATTGGAGTGGAATAACAGCTCTCATCAGCATATACCACTCTTAAAGAGTGAAGTGCCGATTTAGCCCCTGAACTATCACCTTACTAAAAATTAGATCCCTGAATTATTTTTTCGGTAAAATAAGTCTCTAAATTCATTAAAAATTGCTAATTTCGTCCATACTATTATATTCAAAGTTTTTTTTTCAATTTTTTTGTCAACACTTGACACACTTTAGAGGGTAATACCATTATTTTCTCGCCTATAGGCCCTTTACATTTCCCATAAGTTGCGAATCTAACGTCTAATTTACCCTCCAAGTTAACTTATACACTATTTCTTTACAAAAAATTACCAATCTACCCTCCAATGTGTATCCCATGCAAGTAACGTGACTTAAATTGACAGAAAATTGAATATAGTAGCTTCAAATCTAATATTAGGGATGTAACTGGCAGATTTTTATAATTCAACGACTAATTTTTTTGAAGAAAAAAAATAGTTTAGGGATCTAATATTTACTTAGGTGATAATTCAGGGTTGGCAATTCACCCTAATTTAAATTGTGATTCGATAAGAACGACACACGAATTACATATGATTTTTTCAAACCTAGAAAATGAAGTGCAAAAGAACGAAAAGCTAAAAGCCTCAAAATGATGACGACTTTCTTAAGTACCATATATAGTTAGACTCAGGTAATTTTCAACCGAAATAGTTAAACATAGTCGTGCTATGCTTGTAACAAGGAACAATTGTTACTCATTGACGTTCAAGTTCCTTTAGAAGAAAACCCTCAGAATGATGAAAATTTAGAACCCAAGATCACTGCTTGTGCTCGTTTTGGTATTTCAATCCCTAAATCAATTAAATATATGAAAGTTTTTGGGATTGTTAAGAATCATCCTTATTGATTCTGGAAGTTCCCATAACTTCATTGATCTATCTTTGTGTTGACTGTAAAAACTATTTAGCCTACATGACATGCATGTCAAGTAATTAATAAGCTATTTAAGTTCTTTTGGTGAATGCAAGTGTGCCAACATGCGACCGAGCTCAATCAGTGTGTAAAATGAATGTGGTAGTGTTGTCGAACACGTTTCTAACTTCTGTATGCGAATGATCACAGCCAAGGAAGGAACACATTTAGGCCTTTGGGTTCTAGAACCTGAAGACAAGGTTGGTAGTACTGTGAAGTTCAATTAAGGTTCGACTTTCAATGTGCCAAACACTCAAGTAACCTAGTAACACCTCACTTCACCGAGAAGGCTAATGAGATGACCTTTTTCAACATGAAGACCAAAGACTCCTCGTGACAGAGACTTGGATAGGTAATCAGCTGAACTTGAAGCAGTACTATTACTCCAAACTGAAGATTCTTCGTCGTCGTCTGATTCTACTGCTCCAGTGCTTTTAATCCAAATTGAAGGTATCATCAATTGTCAACATAGTATTGTTAATCCAAACTAAAGGTGTATTGATGAAGTTAAAAAAGTTGGTAATTTTTCAGAGTACGAGAGAGATTCACTTAGAGCGAGATTTCTTTGTGTTTTGAGTTGAAAGTCCTTTTATGTTCCAAAACACCTATACTTATAGGAATACTTTGCATAATATTCACGTCGAATTGTCGTAGAGTCTGTATAAAGGGTAAAAATGTAACTGTGTCCTCAAGAGGTGTAACTTGAGGATACAATAGCTAGTATATTAGTTAGTTTTGATAGCTGTTATGATTAGTTAGCTTACTCACTAAGTTTTGTGCCTGTATAAATACTCAAGTGTGTAATATTATTCAGATGATGAAATACAAGTTATATTTCCTAATATGGTATCACCCGCCTCCTATGTCTCACGACCTTTGATCCAATTTCCCGTTTCTTCTTTGATTTGATCGTCTTCTCTTCAATCTTCAACACTGACTGCAAACCCTAGTTCTTCAAGCTTTGGCTATGACGACTTCTGATTTTCCGTTATCTAACTCAGGTTCACAGATTCATCCATCTTCTGATGCTATTCCAAACCCTAACTCCTCAAATTTCCCCAATTCTTCAACAGTTACCTCTATCACAATCCAGAACATTAGCTCCATGGTCTCAATCAAGCTCACCACCAACAATTATCTCACCTAGAGTGCACTGTTTGCTCCGATCTTCCACAAGTACAATCTTACTGGCATGATTGATGGATCTTTGCCAGCACCAGCTCAATTTCTTCTTAATTCTTCTGGTAATCGTAATGTGATCTTGAATCCGACGTATGTAGCATGGTTTGAGAATGATCAAAATATTTTTATCTGGATCAATTCTACACTTTCTGAATCCCTAATTATGTATACCATTGGAGTTACATCTGCTCGTGAATTTTAAGCGAAATTAGAATCGCGTCTTGCAGTAGCTTCTTAGTCTCATATTCATGAACTTCGTTCATGACTTCGTAATCTAACCAAAGGTGAATCATCTCTTACTCAATATCTCTAGCAAATTGAGGAAATTGTTGATGCTCTTGCCAGTGCGGTGCTTCGGTTAAGGATTCTAAGCTTATCTCTGTTACTCTTCATGGCCTGCCTCCTGAATTTGATTCTTTTGTGGATGCTATTTAATTTCATCTTGGTACTACTACACTTAATGAATTGCATGGTCTGCTTCTTAGCACGGAGATTCAACTTGCAAATAGTAAGCGTTGACCCTAAAAACTACTAAGCCTACGTGACGCGCAAGTCGAGTAACTAATGAGCTAACTACGTCTTTCAGTAATGTGCGGGGCATGCCAACTCGTCGACCGAGCTCGGCCGGGGAGTAGAATATGTTGCGTGGCATTAGGCGCTCTGCTGACTTTTCAATCTTGCGACTGCGATCGAGGAAGGAACACGTCTCGGCATTTGATTCTAGAGCCTGAATACAACGCTGTTAGTTTTATGAAGTTCACAAATCATCGGCACCAGATTCAGTTACAGTGATTATATTCGTAAGAGTATAAGCAAGTTGAATCAACACCAGACTATATGGGCACAAGTACTTAAACCAGATGTACGTCTTAATCATAAATGTAGTTCGGCCGTCGGAATGTCAAACTCTAAATCCTACTTGTGAGTATCCAATCATAAAATAACTCGGCGTTTAATGTGCCGAGCTTAATAATCTACAACACCTTACTCGCCAAGAAGGCTAATGAGATGACCTCTGTTGATAAGGAATCGAAAACCCTTCTCAATCGAGACTTGGATAGATAACCAATCGGTCTTGACGAAGTGTTGTTTATCCAAACTGAAGGTATTCCGAGATCAACTGGTTCTACGGCGATAGTGCTGTTTATCCAAACTGAAGATACCACCGGTTGCCTTCATAGTGCTTTTTATCCAAACTGAAGATGTGTTGGCAAAAAAAAATAAAAATCTCAAGATTGTTGAAAGGTTTCGCGTAGAGCAAGAGTTTGCGCATGGCAGTTTGTGTGTTGAATTGGAGGGGTTTAAATAGTGCACTTTCCCCTTTATTTATAGTTGCAAAGACTCTTATGGTCGAATTAAAACTATACTCGGATTAGGAATCCTTATTTTGATCTGAAATAGGCTTCAGTCAATCCCTATTCCATTAGGACTCTGAATCTTCCTTTTAATCAAACTAAGTTCGTCCCCTGGAACCCCAAACTCATCCTATTAAAACTCATTGTCACACCAGGACTCAATCGTTTCATCTTTATCTGGAATACCAATTCTCAATAAAACTCAGCTGGCCTCGACTAAGTGGCTCATGAACTGGATGGCTCACAACAACCCTTGAGCAAGGCCCTTAGGCCGAGAACAATTCTAAACTCGGCCAAAACTAATCTTTTGGGCCCAAACATTGGCCCCTTGCTTCTGAGGTCGTTGGCCTATCTTAGCTGAACCTCGGCCTTGAAGGAGCGAAATTGACTTCTCGTATACCTTTGAAGGGTACTGAACCATCTCGAAAACCTTAACCATGCGCATTTATGAAACTTGATCACACGTTCTGATTTTCTTTAATGCCCTGCCACGTGGTGGCTCCCTGGTTCACCCAGCAACCTTTAATAATGACCCTTGAGACGTGCGGCCATTGAAACGTCCCTCACCATTAAAGTTGTCGCCACACAGAATCATGCGTCCTCAAACCGCAAAACCCTTGGTCTTTTCACCTAGATTCTCTAAAAAATCCATAATGATTAGCAATTTTCCCATTTACACTTTACTCTTGAAACCTTTCTTGTCTTTTGCTTTCAAAAACCCAGAAACCTTTCTCAAATCTAGAAATTTTCATCAAACCTAGAAAATCCCTTAAACCTTCATCAATGGCTTCCAATACCTTTATCTCCAAACTCTCTGATGAGTGTAACAAATGTCGGGATTTCATCAACTGAAACGCCATCAAAACTCTGCTATTTGAAGGTGATAGCATTACCCATCAAATCTTGGGGCCACTCTTCAAGAACGTTGTCCTAGCGTCCATTACCAACCTCTTCAAAGCTCATTGCCTAGAACCCTTATTCCAGGGATATAACTGGTCGAGGTGGGAATCGACCAAACCTTAAAGGGCCTGGCCTTCAACTACTGCACCCTGGGTAGCTTTGGTCGAGAGGATTGAGAAGTTTTTCAGCAAGGAATGGAAGACTCTCAGTATTTATGATGCCATCAAGCTCTCGACTATTGAGATTATCATGGACAAAGAGTTTCTCATGGCAGCTCTAAGCTTTTGGTGCTCGACCACCAGCACTATGGTCCTCCCTTAATGCCCCATTAACTTTACAATTCTTGACGTCTTGGTGTTCCTTGGGACTTCACCCTCTGGTCTCTCAATTGATACCGCCCTTTCTGGATGCCCATCAAACCTCGACCTCAAATCTTTGTTCGACGAACGTGCTGTCGATACATTGAGGAAAGACAACCAAGAGCCTTCAAAAGAAGAAGTTCAGAAGCGGCACAAGAATTTCTTCAACTATAACACCTTCATCCTCTACTTCATTGACTGAGGGGAAATAGATCTCCTAAAAGGGAAGCACGATGCCTTCTTATTCTACTGGTACAACAAATTCATTTGTTGTACTAAGTTAAATAAGTGCCTGATCGAGAATATGCCATTGGTCACACCCTGGCACTCAACTCAGCCGTCTTGGCTAATCTTACTCAATGCCTGGCCGAGACAACCATTAACAAGATTGATCCGTACAAGAATGGCCTACTCTAGGCTTTTCAACTCTGGTTGCAGGTTTATTTTGCTAACCTCAGGCCATACATCCCTAATTTCCAACCCAACGAAGTGATCGACCTTCTGTTAGCCTCTAGTCCAGCGTCTCCTCACCTGCCCAAAGAAGTCTTCAAATACTTCTTCAGCCTAGAAGAACTTTCCAACAACGAGTTTTAGATATGCCGTCCACAAGAACACCCTTCTTTTATCAAGCTTCCATCATCAACATGAAGTGCAACTAAAGATGCTGATCTTTAGCAAAACTGGGGGTCGTTTGTGTTAACTCACAACCTCCCATTTGGCTACAACCCTCGGCGAACGAGCTGGGAAGTTTACCACCCTCATTTCACCGTTCGGCAACTTGGCTATCTCCAAGGTTGCCTGATGCCTCTTTTCACCTCATAATCTTTTCTGAGCTGAAGACGCCTCTCTGGTTTTTCAGAGAAGGAGTACAAAGATGCCAAGCGATAGTTTCAAGAAAGGTGCAAGAAATTCCGTATTCGGCCAACTGTCCCAGAAACTTTCGGCACTGACAGCTTTGCCGACTGGTGGAAAGCATACACCCAAGACTTCTTTGGCACACCGGTCGAAGACATCGTCAACAAGATCTTTGGTGACCGACCTAAAAAAGCTTTTGCCTCACAATCCAAAGAGACAACCCAAGGTATATTTCTATCTCTACCATATTCATTCATCCATTTATTCAAAACTTTACTGACTTGATTTCACTTTCTCAAGCGGCCGAGCGCTGAAGCAGGTAGACGTGGTAGCTACGGCTACGGCCAAGAAAAAGCTAGCCTCTTCCTCCAAACTGCCGAGCCAGTCCCACTGAGTAAATAGCCTCGCCAAGAGGTCGAGATGGCAGGTGAAGCTCCCTGGCCCACAAAATGCGTCAAAAAATTAGCAAAAAAAAAAAGAACGGGAGATTCATGTCATCTTTAGCCATACTACGGGAACGACTACTTCTAATGTCTCTCCTCAAACTCCTGTCGTCCAGGCCCTAATGGATGTGCAGCCAACTCCAACTGGCCAAGTCGACCCGACCCTTAAGTTGTGGTCGAACTAATTGCTACTTCGCTGGTCGAGGAATCTACAACTCCGACACCGGCCATTACCCCTATCTTAAAGGAGGTGGCCTCATTGGCCAAGAAGAATCTCCCCCAAAATCCAAAAAAATCAACGATCATCCTGGAGGAAGAAGTATAAGTACGTTGTTGGTAAATCAATTTTCTCCTTATTAAATTTGAAGGTAATAACAACTTGTATTTCAAGATGACGAGAGCGAAGAATTTTTGCTAATGAGATGCCATCGACCAGCTAACCTTCCACTTGTCATTCTTCAGCTGGTGGTTGAGGCAGCTTGTTAGGTCGACCCCTTGCAGTCGAGATAAGTGCGGCTCGTGGAAAGACACCTCTTGCTGAACCTGAGGTGACGACAGAGACTCCAATTCACCCGCAGTATTATGACCTTGGCATCCCCCATCAGGAAACTACCTCAGCCTTTGTAAGAATTATCCTTGTTTTCCTTCTACTAAACCTCCTACCTTAGAATTCTAAACCAAGAAAATATTAAATTCCAGGTGCCCAATTACTCATTTCATCAAAAATTATACGCGCCAAAGGGCGTTATCTATGTCGCATGGCCACCTCAGTGGCTGTCGAACATAGATAACCTTCATCGGCTGCCTGAATTAAAAAGTAGTCTTAAGCATTGGGCTCAGCCATTAAGCTATCCGGGCTCGAGCAATGAACCAGCAGACATGGCTGAAATCTCTTTTTAGTAGGTTTAACATTTCCCTATTTTCTTGCCTCATTGTGACCTAACTTGTTCTAACGATGTCTTCTTATGTAGCCTTCATGGGAGGTCGAGCTCGACGCTCTCATTTCCTGTACTTCTGGGATAACTGGGCCTTTATCCACCTCGGCTGAACTCGCTGCCACTGCAGCCGAGACCAATACCTTCACTAAAATGCAAGGGCTTCTATATATCTCGACTTCATAAATACTGGAACGTAAAGGCCTCGACTTATTAGGAGAATTTCTAAATGATATTGCTTCTAAAGGTCAATTAAGCAATGAGTCCATTGTTCATTTGTCATCTATCTTGGAGAGAACTCGAGAATATTTTACTATTTTTGAGAGGGCTCTTCGAGCAGAGGATGACCTAAAAGCTGCAATGGCCACTCAAGACGCCATTCGACCAGAGTTTGAGGCGATAAAGGTGAAGAAGAAATGACTGGCTGATCTCGACCATCAAATTGCGGATCTCCAATGTCAGAGGTCGGTTGTCGCTTCCAAACTTGAGAAAGATTTTGAGTCGAACAAAACTCAATTATCAGAGTTCGCAGCTGGCGCGAAACGGATCGAACAAAAGAAACTTAACAAGATGACGCGACAAGCCGAGGTGACAATGGGTGAAGTAAGGTGGCTAGAATTAAAAGCCACTCTCGACGCCTTCTTTTCTTCGTCCCCTTAGGATTTTGTATACTGTATACTGTTTTAATTTCTTGTCACTTGTAATCTTTTACAAATTTAATGAAATACACCTTTATTCTCTTATTTCCAAAGTTGTCAGATAGTATTTCTTTAAAAATTTCCCGTTGATTGGCAACTTGTGAATTAAACCAGTTTGATCCCTAAGGTGCTATACCCTATTGCCGAGAACTTTATGAATGACAAACGGTCCTTCCCAATTCGGCGACCATTTGCCGAACCTGGGGTCCTTAATTCCCATGGGCAGCATGGTTTGCCAAACCAACTTTCTCTCGCCGAATGTTTTTTGTCTGACTCGCTGATTATAAGCTCACTTGACAATCTTCTTTTGTGTCACTAATAAATTATAAGCATCAAGCTAAACTTCTTCTAAGTTTTCTAACTCTTGTATTATGGCCTGACTGTATTCAGCACTGAACAAACTACTTTGTTCAATCACTTGCAACGAGTTTATACTTAGCTCGACCGCCAACATTGCGTTGTGTCTGTAGTTTAACACGTATGAAGTCGTCCCAGTGGCTGATTGGAGTGAAGTTCGATAGGCCCATAACATTTCGTTTAACTTTAGATGCCATATACCAGGCCTCTATTTTACCATTTTTTCTAGAATACCGATCAAAACCTTTTTACTTACCTTGGCATGTCCATTCGCCTGTGGGTGATACGGCGTAGACTGCTCGAGTCGAATTTTTAGATTTGCCATATACTCCTTAAACCTGTCGGATGTGAAGATCGTACCATTATCTGTTATGATTGTTTCTGGTATGCCGAATCTAGTCACGGTGTTTTCTTCTACAAAATTGCAAACTTCTTTAGATGTCAACTCGGCATATGACTTAGCTTCGACCTATTTGGTGAAGTAGTCCAGCGCAACAAGTATCCATGCACGCTTTGCTAGGTCAGAAGATGGTGTAATTTTGCCGATTACGTTCATGGCCTATCCTCTAAAAGACCATGGTTTGGTGATCGAATGAAGCGATTTGGCCGAGACTCTTTGTATAGGGCCATGAATTTGACATTGTACACATCCTCATGCGAACCCTAATAGAGTCCTTCAATATACTCGGCCAGAAATAGCCATGTTGGTGAAGCAACCATCGCATCTTTCATCTATTCTGAAGAGCTTTGCAAATTTCTTCATGAACTTCTATGATTGCTTGAGCAGCCTCCTGAGGGCCAAGGCATAACATTAATAGACCATCCTCATCCTTTTGGTACAATTGATTTTGGTACGTGACATAGTTCGTGGCATATACCCTTGTCTTATGGTCGTGTTTGCCATTGGGGTTATCAAGATACCGCATAATTTACTTTCTTCAGTCATCTGGTATTGCCTCGACTGCGCAGATATCTATAGGGTCTTTTCGCTCTAAAAATAAAGGTAAGGACATGAATCGTGTATGGATCATGCTATCGCATTGGAGAACTTGATGATTAACCAAGGTCGGGTATGATCTTCATAACACGGGTATTTCCCAGCCTAGCTTGCCCCTTAAGAGTTGTGCGCCGGAGGCTATTTAAGCCAGTTTGTCTACATCGGTGCTTCGACCTCGTGAAATGTGTTTGAAAGTAATGTCATCGAATGACTCGACCAAATAGCTGGCAACCATGTGATAGGGCGCCAGGGTGCAACTCATGCAACGAAAAGTCCTACTAAGTTGGTTAATCACAAATTCTGAATCACTAAGTATAAGGACACGAGTTGCCCGCAAGTCGTGTAGGACACCAAAGCCAATGATAAGGCTTCGTATTTGGCCTGATTATTCGTACAATCGAAATCAAGCTTGAGAGAAAAATACCAGCGGTTGTGATTTGGGGACTGAATAACGATCCCAACACCAGCCGAGAATGAAGTACTAGAGCCATCAAAGTACATCATCCAGTAATTATCACGTGTTTCCACCATGCCAATTTCAACGTCATTACCCCTAAAACTGTATGGTGAAGAATGTTGGGCCAAGAAATCGGCCAAAGCTTGGCCTTTGATAGCTTTCTAAGGCACATATTGCAAATTGAATTCAAACAGTGCCATTGTCCACTTCCCGACTCAGCGTTTTACTATCGGCATAGTGAGCATGTAACGAATAACATCGATCTGGGCAATGACCTGAGTGACCAATGAGAGCATGTAATGCCTGAGTTTTGATGCGGTGAAAAATAAGGCTAGGCAGAGCTTCTCGACGGTGGAATAATTGATCTCCGGTGGGTTGAGATTTCGTCTAAGATAAAAAAAAATGGCATGTTCTCGTCCAGCATCATTGTCTTGTGCTAGAAGGCATCTGATTGATTATTCGGCCGCTGAGATGTACAGTTTGAGAGGTTTACCATGTCGTGGTGAGACAAGGATGGGTGGAGTCATGAGGGAGACTTTGATCTGTGTAAATGCCTCTTGGTGTTTTGCACGCCATTCGAAGGAGTCAGAACCTTTTAGTTTCAAGAATTTGGAGAAGGCTTTCATTTTCCCCGTCAAATTGGCAATGAATCGGCGGAGAAAGTTAATCTTACCGAGCAACGACTGTAGTTGTTTCTTGGTTGTCGGGGGTGGAGCGTTGATGATCGCTCGAGCCTTATTTTCATCCACTTCAATACCACGATGATGTACAAGAAAGCCTAAAACATTGCCGACTGATATGCTGAAAGCACATTTAGCGGGATTCATTTTAAGGTTGTGCTGGTGCATAAGTAAGAAAGCCTGCCAAAGATCATCCAAATATGTTTGGTGACGTTTTGATTTGATTACAACATCATCAATGTAGACTTCGACGGTGGTACCAATTAGATCATGGAATATAGTATTCATAGCTCGTTGGTATATGGCACCGGCGTTCTCGAGGTCAAATGGCATGACAACCCATTCGTATGTGCCGAGTGCCCTTGGGCAACAAAAAATGGTCTTATGGACATCGGCCTTAGCGATGAAGATCTGGTTATAATCAGCATGTCCATCCATAAAGGATAAGATTTTGTGGTTTGCTGCCGCGTCGATTAACAAATCTGAAATTGGCATTAGATATTCATCTTTAGGAGTTGCTAAGTTCAAATTCTAAAAATCGATACAGATACGCAAGGCACCATTTTTCTTTAAAACTAGGACGATGTTCGCCAACTATTCAACATATCGAGTTGTCCAAATAAAACCGGCTTTTAAAAGTCGAACTAGTTTTTCTTTTATGCCGAGTTGTACTTTGGTTGAGAATCGTCGAGGTGCTTGGCCAAATGGTTTACATCCAGGTTTGATCCGTAATTCATGCTCTACGAACGTTCGATCTAAACCAGGCATCTCATGGTAACTTCAAGCAAAACAATCTTTAAATTCTTTGAGCAAATTACAAAATTCAGTTTTTACATGTTGGGGCAACAAAGCACTAATGAACAAAGGTCGTTGGTCATCGGCCGTTCCAACATTTATTTCCTCTAATGGGTCTTTGACTTGTGGTTGGTTGTCTTCGAGCTTGGCTGGTGCAGCCTGAACTTTGTCTAGGGATAATATTCGGTCGTTATCTCTTTAGGCAAGAAATTTGACTAGGTTTATATTCGAAATTGGTTGCTTGGAAATAGCGTACCAATGAGCCAGTGGTCATTTCATAGTAAATGAAACCGTGGCCCAGCGTTTTTCTTAGTCAGCTTCAGACATCAGTGTCAGCGATCAGATTGGCCAATCCGAGTCTCGCCAAATCTTGATATACAGTCTCGGCGCTTACCTCGATGGCTTTCTGTACTGAAATCTAAAATCAGTCGTCCTTCCTCGTTCAAACCTTGTAGGATAATATAGCCGACGTGATCATCGTAATATCGGGCTTGAATCATATTGGCTTCGAACGGTTAATTGTTGGCCAGATAAACCACAACTGATTTGTTGTCCCAAAAGATGAGGACCTAATATAATGAAGAAGGAATACAGATTGCTTGATGAATCTAGGGGTGGAAAAAATTCCCAAAATTCCCAAACCAAACCAAACAAAAAAAATACCGATCCCATACCAAAAATGTCCCAAATCGATTTTCCCAAAATTTCGGTATGGGAATTGGGATTGTCTTTCCAATATTTTGGTATTCCCATACCAAACCGAAAATATATTTTTTTAATTATTATATATATATATATATATATTTACACAGATAATAATATATTTTTTTTTTAATTATAATTAGAGTTAATTTGAACCTTTGGATTGTTTCAAATTAATCTATGTCATCAATCTATTCCTTGTTAGGCTTTCAGCTTCATTGTCCCCGTCGTTTAACATGAAATTTAGAAATACAAATAAGACCTAATATCGTTTAACTTGAAATTTTACTTTTGTTTTTAATTTTGTCTTCTTGCTTAGAATATGAGAATATGTAGAGTTATGAGCTTTTAAATTAGTTTTTGTCCTAGTAATATGGTTCCCTCTATGCAAGTAGAGTAGTGGCCTGAAGAATTCTACAAACATTTTAACGCCATGTTCTCCATGTAACTAGAATAAATGGTTCTTCAATATCGCCCTTGGGATTTAACTATACACTTACTGTAATATCTATGCATTCTAATAAGGGTTTTCTTTTTCTTTTATCTTGTTTTAAGAATATTTTAAGTGGTTGATACGACTTTAATTTCTACGTTCATAAATTGAATGGAAGTTGATGTTGCTGGAAATGAAATTGTGCATTTGAATCAAATTTGAATAGTTGGGTAATAAGTTAATAACTAATATGTTTAAAATGCCCAAAAGCTCAAAACTATTTCGGGATTCCCAATTTGTCCTGAAATCCCGAAACTATTTTGGGATTCCCAAAAATTTTGGTTTGGGAATCGGGACAAGAATTTCGGTATGGGATCCCATACCGAACCACCCCTAGATGAATCTATTCCTGACCGAGCAATGCATTATACTCAATCTTAGAGTCGACTATAAAGAATAAGGTCATGTGATTACGACCTGCAACGCTTACTTTCAAATGAGACTCCTTTGGTCTGGGACTTGTCACCGATGAAGTTGCTCATGGTTATTCCTGATGGAATGAGTTCGTCGTTAGACCGTCGTAGTGCCTTCATGACGGATATGGGCATGATGTTGACCGTCGCCTCGCAATCGACAAAATTTTTGGAAAGTTGATATCCTTCAATGTGAGCCGTGACATATAACAGCTTCAGATGTTGAAGGTTAACCAAAGAAGAACTGGGAAACAGTTCGACTAGAGCCGCTTTAAGCTTATCCTCTTTGCTTGCTTGCCAATCTTCTTCGGTGGCGACGAAATCGACTTGTGTTGTTTCCTCGGCAACCACGTCCCATTCCAAGAAGCTTGGTTGGCTGAAATTCGACAGGTAGAACATGGACCATGCTGATTTCCATATTTTCAAAGACTGAATGGCCCATAGGATCTTGATTTTCGTCTTTTGGGTTATCGAGTGCAGTATCATGCTCTGGAATATTCTTGACCTAATCATTATGTGCCTCAGCAGGTACTTACTCTTGTGGGACGTCAACTGGACCTACATTATGGTTTTCGTCCTCAAGATTGCTTATTGCTAGACATTGATTTTGTCCCTGTAGCGTTTTACGGGCTCACTCCTCGTAGGCGATTCAAGCATCTATTGTGTCTAGGTAAGCATCCAAGCGCGCCACTCATTCTTTTTCATCGGTGGTAAGGCCGAAAAGATATACAGCCGAGAAGACTTCAAAATGATATCGCAAATACTAAAGGTATTCAAGAGAAAATTGGAGCTCGGCGATATCTATGTCAGTGTATGGGGCGACCTCGAAGTCGAGGACTCGAGCTTCGCGTATATGCTGGAACCTGGCCTTCATAGTTGGAGCAATGGTTTTATGGATAATTTGTTTAGTATCAGGGCAAGTTAATGCTAGGTCGAGGGCTTCTTGACACTCCTTGGGCAGGCCGTACAAGTCATTGGTTGAATGTTTCTTGTGAAATTCACGTATGTACTCTAAGGATTCACCGAGGAATTAAGGGTGTAAATTCCGTCGGACTTTTATTAACAGTCTTTGTGGGGGTAATAAGGGAAGTTTGCGTTCAGCTTCATTTCTGAAATGCTCGAAACCAGCTTTCATCTCCCCAGGGCAAATGAGGAGTTTGATGCGTTTCTCGGACTCTACAATGATGGTTTCAAAGTCGCGATCAAGTACCGTTCTTCCTTGAAGTAATTCGACCATGATTGTTGAGGGTTGTCGGTCATCTCCACTTCATGCTACTTCTTTTGGCTGCCATTTGGTAGCCGAGGTAGCCTATATTGCCTATCGCCGAGCCATGTAGTCTATTCATTGGCGTCAGCATTTTTGAGATTTAGATAATGCAGTATATACACCTGTAGGAGAATTGTAACTATACCACCGTTGGTCATGTGTCTTGGGTGGCTTGAAAGTTTTATGATTAGTTGATGAACTTGAGCTGCTGGAGTTACGCTAGTAATAATCTTCGTTGTAAAATGGCGCATCGAAATCAAGCTATCGTCTAGTTGAGGTTGGGTCGTCCGTTCGTATTTGAGGGCCGAGCCTATAGAACACTTTCTGGCGCTGGCCTGCGCCGAGCACCTTTGGGGGTGTCGTCGTGGCCATAAATGGTTGTTGTGGTGTTAGAGCCAGATGGCTCATATGGCTTGGTGAGGACGGCACGAGCTTTACAACGATTGCACAAAACCATTAGCCGATTAGTTTCTTCGGTGCTGGAGTCTGACATAGATTCAACTATGGCCGATCCCGAAAACTCTATAAGTGGTTCGTTCGAAAATAAATCAATCTTTAGTCGCGGCCAAGAATTCTTGCTTATGTGTTGGGCCAGTTCATACATATCCTGGAAGTTTGCCCCCAAGAATTTCTTTTTATATTCTATATCCAAGCCTTTCAAAGCGGTTCTGACGAATTCAACTTCAGGGAGAGGTACTCAGCACCAATTTCTGGCCGACTTGAACCTCGTTAAGTATTCCATTGGCGACTTGTTAGATGCTTGCGCCATCCTAGCCAGTGATGAAACTAACATTTCCATCCCCTGCCGATAGAATTGTTCATGGAATTTTTCGACCATTTCCTCCCAACTTATGGAAGTCACTATTAACATCTCCACATTGCACAATGAAACGAGCCACATGTTATAACGACGATAGGGACGATTCACCAGTAAAAAGGTTGAAGTCTGAGATTTTAAAGCCTTTAGGATATTCAAACCTTTCTACATAAGCTAGGTATGGATGGATGAATTTTGGGAATTTCGGCCGCTTTTTCAAAGCTGAATCGATCATTTTTTGGACTTCAACCATATCGACAGATGGTGTTTTCATTTCTTGGTCGAATTCATTCATTTTGTTGTTCGATCCACCCTTTTTTTTCTAAATCAATTGTTCTAAGTTGAATAGATCTTGTCTTCACCGTTTATGCTAGTATTAGATTATTCTTTGGAATAGATTGTCTAGATCGATTGGCAAATCCCATATTCTGGGTATTACTAACTAGGACCTCGAGCAATCTAGTGTGCACGGCGCTGTAACCACGTCTTTCCTTTAGTATCCCTTTTATTTCTTAGCTAAATGTTTGCTTAAACTACCAAGATTGCTCTTCAAGTCGTCATAAAAAAAATAACCTAGCCGTGGATCAGAGGCTTCGCCTCCGTCCTCGTCAGAATCCTCCAATATTCTTTCGATAAGAGTTCCTTTTGTGGCTTTGGTGAGGACCCCTGTATAACGAAGCGGCTCGCCGAGACTAACTTCCTTTTCTCCGCGTGTTACGCTCAGTGTTTTGGGTGTCACGGCAGTAGTAATCTGTGCCTGTGACAAGCCATCTGGCCCTGCGTTCTGGGTTGTAGGTGTAGCAGTCGATTTTCCCATGACTGTTTTCTTCTTTACTGACCGTGTTTCAACGGGCATGAACTTCTTAGTTTTAACCCTAAAAAGTTAACCCTAAAAAACTACGTGGCATGACTGTTTTCACTAGGTCCCACCGGGCATGGCTGTTTTCACTAGGTCCCACCGGGCATGCCAAAATGTTAACCCTAAAAAACTACGTGGCATATAGGCCAAGTAACTAATGAGTTAACTACGTTCTTTAGTAATGTGCGGGGCATGCCAACTCGTCAACTGAGCTCGCCCGGGGAGTAGAATGTGTTGCGTGGCGTTGGGCGCACTGCTTACTTCTGCATTTTGCAACTGCGACCGAGGAAGGAACATGTCTCGGCCTTTGGGTTCTAGAGCCTGAAGACAAGGCTACTAGTTTTGCAAAGTTCACAAATCGTTGGCACCAGATTCGGTCACAGTGATTATATTCGTAAGAGTATAAGCACGCTGAATCGACACCAGACTATACGGGCACAAGTACTCAAAGAAGATGTATGTCTTAACCGTAAATGTAGTTAGGCCATCAGAATGCCGAACTCTAAATCCCACTTGTGAGTATCCAATCATAAAATAACTCGGCGTTCAATGTGCCAAGCTTAATAATTTGTAACACCTCACTTGCTGAGAAGGCTAATGAGAAGACCTCCGTCAATAAAGACTCAAAAACCCTTCTCGATCGAGACTTGGATAGATAACCAATTGGTCTCGACGTAGTGCTGTTTATCCAAACTGAATGTGTTTCGAGATCGACTAGTTTTATGGCGATAGTGCTGTTTATCCAAACTGAAGATACCACTGATTACCTTCATAGTATTGTTTATCCAAACTGAAGATGTGTTGGCGAAAGAAAATAAAAATCTCAAGATTGTTGAGAGGTTTCATGTAGAGCAAGAGTTTGCGCAGGGTAGTTTGTGTGTTAAATTAGAGGGGGTTTGAATGGTGCACTTTCCCCTCTATTTATAGCTGCAAAGACTCTTATGGTCGAATTAAAACTATACTCAGATTAGGACTCCTTATTCTAATCTAAAATAGGCTTCAGTCAATCCCTACACCATTAGGACTTTGGTGCCAGTTCCCATATGACCAACTCATATGCTCATCTTTAAAGTCTAGAAGCTTACACTGGTCCAAAACAAGTCTTTATTAGTGATGGCAAAAATTTGCTTATTCTTCATTCTGGCTCTTATATTTTACCTGCATCCACTTGTACTTTTAAATTGAACAATGTATTGTATGTCCCTGATTTGAAACAAAATCTTCTTTCTACAAATCAATTTTTGCTTGATAATTGGTATTATGTGCATCTTTATCCTTTTCACTTCAGTGTGAAGCATCTTTCCTCGAGGAAGATGCTTTTTAAAGGACTTGTTCAAGATGGTTTTTATCCTTTTCATGTCTCTCGATCTACTTCACATGTTGGTATTAAAGCTTTTGCAGCAGGTGCTAAGGTTTTAAGCACCATTTGACCCCAAAGATTGGGTCATCCATCTGCTAAAGTTCTAAATAAGTTGTTTGCACAGGCTTGTATTTTTGTTTTACAAAGTACAAATAAGCCTTTTTGCTCAAATTATGCATTAGGCAAGTTTTCAAGGCTTCATTTTGTTTTAGCTTCTTGTAACTTGTAATACAAGATATAGTTGGTTTTTTGCGTTGAAGTATAAATTTGATGTTTTTTAGACCTTTGTGCAATTTAAATCTCTTGTTGAGAACTCTCTGGGCACTAAAATCATTACTTTGAGTTCTAATTCTGGTGGAGAAATTTTAAGTTCTTTTTTCTCCAATTTTTTTATTGATCATGGCATTGAACATCAATTAAGTTGTCCCTACACTCTAGAGCATAATGGATGTGCTAAGAGAAAGCACATGCACCTAGTTGAAACTGCTTGGACTCTTTTAGCTGTATCCAAGGTTCCTTATGTCTATTGGATTGAGGCCTTTGCTACTGTAATCTATTTGATAAACAGGCTCCCTACTGCTACAAAGTCTTCACCTTGGGAATCTTTATTCAAGAAATCTCCATATTATAATACTCTCAGAGTGTTTGGTTGCAATTTTTTTCCATGGCTACAACCTTATACTTCCTAAAAACTAGAACCAAAAAGCAAGTTATGTGTGTTCTTGGGGTACAGTATACATCACAGGGGTTATAAGTGTCTTGATCCAATCACCAAGAGGATGTATATTTCGAGGCATGTATTGTTTGATGAATCCAATATTCCATTCCAATAGTCAACTTTCCTAGCTTCAAATGCTTCTTCCCACCTACCCCCAAACACTCATATCATCTCACCTACCAATACCATCTGAACTCATCTTTACCTCTATCAATTCCTCACCCTATCACCCTTCAATTTCCACTTCAATGCCATCTATATCAACTCATACCTCTAAATCCTCTCACTCTATATCTAGTGCTTCTGCCTCTTTTCTTCCCATTCCCTTATCTTCTAATATTCATCCAATGTAAACACGGTCAAAATCAGGGATTTTTAAACCTAAAGCATATGTTGCCACTAAACATCCCCTCCCATCCTATCTTTCTCAAGATTTTACTCCCACTATCTATTTGCAAGCTTCAAAGTATCCTCATCGGTGCCAAGCAGTGCAAGAAGAGTACAATGCCTTGTGTAGTACAGGCACATGGTCTTTAGTCCCTTCATCTCAGAACTTGGTAGGCTGCAAATGGGTTTTCAGAATCAAGAAGAAACCAGATGGATCTATTAACAAGTATAAAGCTAGGTTGGTAGCAAAGGGGTTTCACCAACAAGAGAGACTGGATTATTCTGAAACTTTTAGTCCAGTACCTAAACCTGTTACTATCAAATTGCTTCTTACTCTTGCTTTTAATCAACTAGATGTGAGCAATGCCTTTTTACATGGCACACTTCAAGAGTCAGTGTTTATGCAGTAACCTTCTAGTTTTGAGGGCTCCAGTCATCCACATCATTTTTGCAAGCTTCATAAATCCTTATATGGATTAAAACAAGCCCCAAGGGCTGGGTACGATAAGGTACAAGGTGTTCTTCACTCTCTTAGGTTCATTGGATCTCAAAATGATCACTAGCTTTTTGTCTAAAGATTTCCACATCTAGTGTTTGTATTGGTATATGTAGATGATATATTGGTTACTAGACCATCATCTAGTGAGTGTCACAGAGTTATCTCTCAGCTTAGCAGCATGTTTCCCATCACTTCATTATTTTCTTGGGATTGAAGTCAAGAGGTTTTCCTCTGGTATTTTCATTAATCAGACCAAGTACATTCTGAATCTCTTACAAAAAGCTAAAATGGATGGAGCAAAACCCTGCAAGACACCTTTAAGTACTTTCAAACTTGATCATACTTCTCCATTACTTAAACATGCTACTAAATACAGGTAATTGGTTAGTGCTCTTCAATATCTTACATGGACCAGACCTGATATCAGTTTTGCAGTCAATCTTGTCTGCCAATTTATGCATACTCCTCAAGTTTCTCATCTTCAAGTTGTCAAGAGAATCCTTCGGTACTTAAAAGGATCCATTGAACTTAGTATGTGGTTCTCAAAATCTTTATCTTTTCTCTACCTTCAAGCCTATTCAGATGCTGATTGGGCAAGATATGTTTTATTGACAAAAGATCTACTAGAAGGTTTTATATTTTTTGGGGCAGTTCTATCATTAGTTGAAGTGCTAAAAAGCAACCAACTGTGGCATGTTCTTCTACAGAAGCTGACTATCGCTCTTTTGCCAATACAGTTGCTAAGATTACCTGGATATGCAAACTACTTGTTGATATTGCATACAAACTGCCCTCTCCTCCTCAGCTTTGGTGTGACAATGTTTCAGCTATTTCACTTACCAAAAATCTAATTTTTCATGCTCAAACCAAGCATGTTGAAAATGATTATCATTACATTTGAGAGAAAGTTTTGGCTAAGCATGTAACTGTTCAATTTGTCTGTACTTAAGATCAAATTGTTGATATTTGTACTAAGGCACTGTCAAAACCAAGATTCTTGTTTCTTCGTACTAAACTAGCATTTCGGATCCCTCAGTTTAGTTTAAGGGGGGATATTAAGGGTAAAAATGTAACTATGTCCTCAAGAGATGTAACTAGCGGATACAATAGCTAGTATAGTAGTTAGTTTTGACAGCTGTTATGATTAGTTAGCTTACTCACTAAATTTTGTGCCTTGTATAAATATTCAAGTGTGTAATATTATTCAGATAATTAAATACCACTCAAGCCAAACCAAACCAAACCAATTGCAATACCACGCATCACCATCCCATTATCCAACCATCCAACAAGTTCACGTGGACCTACTATACCCTTCAGACTGCATCATCATCATCCATCATCATCACTGTTCAAAAACCAACGTGCACCTTTTCAAAACAAAAGCAGATGGACACTTGGTCAAGGATAAGCCATGCAAACCCATTAGCTTGATTAGGATAAGCGATGATTAAAATCCATGGACACTCACTCGGTTCATTGAAAACAACGTGCCATGGGACTCCAATTCAATTTAACTTCCACGTGGTCATAGAATCTCTTCAACAGATAATTATTACGAAAATTCAATAGTAATATCTAAAAAATATAAATCCTAACGGCCTTTCTAAATATGCCAATAGTGTAAATTTGGGTACAAATAATTTAGCTAGAGGTCCATTGGATGCTATTCAAACTTCTAATGTCAAGATAGATGGGGGCAGAGGGACAGATGCATGCACTCTTGGGAAACCACCTCTTAAAATCCAAGATTACCAATGTGTCACAAACAACAAAATATTAAAATGATCCTAAAATATTAAGATCCCCGTTTTAAAAATGGTAAACGACATAATTCGCTCAAATATTTTGTAGATCTCGTTGTTTTTTTCAAATCTCATATGTAATGCGTCAAAATCGAATATACCCAACAAAAGTTACATTAAACTAAATAACTCGAAAAGTTCAAAATATCCAGTTACGAGATATGCTAGCATCAAACTACTTTTTTAACATGTGAATTCTCAATCCTTCAATCACTTTTGTTAATTAAATGTCTGCTCCTTTTTCTTTTTTTTTTAAATTTTTCCTTGCCTAAATTAACACCAATTTTATCCAATGTAAGGCTAGGATATGGATCGGTTTATGAGCCGACATAGAGCCCAAAGCAAGTTCCATGCCTTATTCATTTTTAAAACGGCCCAATAAAGTTCGGCATTGTGATCGGATTGGGCAGGCCAATGAACCTAAAAATAGAGCCGAACTCGAGTCACCCCACAACGGTCCTTGGCCCTTTTTTTAGCGTTCCAAGCATCGAGTCATCTTCAATAGAGAGGGCTACAGATTTAAAAGCCAAAAAATAGTCTGATTTGTCTAAAAATTCGTCTCCAACCTATGATAGAGCCCACTAGGCCATTATTTGGCCAAAGGGCATCAAGATGGCCGAATGTAGCCCCTTTTTTGGAGCCCAACTCCTCCGTTGCAATAATTGATTCAAATTCAATAACTAGATTTGAAAACATCTAAAGGTAGTTTAATTAAATTAACCAATTGATTTAAAGTATAAACTTAAAACTAATAAATTATTGAGGATACTATATTTAACATTCTCGATTAGAGATGGTTTATGATTATGGTCTGACATTATTTATGTAAGAATTTTTTTTTGCAAGGCTATAATTAATATCCTTGATGAAAAGGTATTTTGCTTGAGCGGGTGTGCCCAATGAAAAATTACAAGTACATAAACCCAATTATATTGAATTCGACCTGCCTTGGCCCATCTTATGCAACAAACATTTGGCAGGCAAAGTTTTTGCTCATTCATACAGCTACGAAGAATTACCAACGCATCCAAATTTTGTAGTCTCCGAATGAGCCCGATACTGCAATTTGGGTTGTAGTTGTAGCCCAAACGGTAATTGGATCAAGTGAGTTTGTTTTTAAATAAGTGTGAAGATGCGGAGTGCTGTCTTTTATTAAAAATTTAAGAGATATTCCAACTTGTTTATAAGAGTTGAGTTAAGCTACTTCTCCCATCGCTAATTGATTTTAAAGTGTAATATCAACTTCTTTGTGTTTTCATGATTTTTAGTTGATAACTTTTGTTTTTTCTTGTCTTAATTTTATATCAACACAAATTAGACAATGTATTAAGCTGTCTCCAATGGAAGGGTGGGAAACAAAATAAACCCAAATTTTGGGTCCAAAACCTCTCTAAGGCATGTATTTTGGAGTGGAAAAAAAATGGGATTTTGGGATTAGGGGTGGGAATTTTTGCGGGAGAGTGCACCAGCATCACACTTTCTATGGCCTAGAGTGACGTATTGTTCCCATCTAATGGTTGTAGCGCTTCCTGGGTTTTGATACAGTGTGGCGCGTTCAGTTACATCCCTTTTAAATTTAATGACTCAAATTCAATTTTAACAGTAATAAAAAAGATCTAATGATCCAAATTTAATTCCAATGGTCAAAATGCTATTATTAAATAATCCAAATTAGATCTTACATCAAAACTCCTCCAAAATTCTATAAATACACATACTTTTGTTCACTAATCCATAAAAAAATCAATTTTCTCAACGATTTTTTCTTCAAAATTTTGAACATTTTTACATCAAAATGTTCGTAAAATAAAACAAGATAGATTATACAAAAATTATTAGCAAAAAACAAAAATGAAATACAAAAGTTTAACAAATTATAAAATTGAGGGTAAGAATTATAGGTCCCTTACTGTTGAAGAAAAAAAAAATTAACTCCATACGTATAGATAAATAGTTAAAAATTCGAGACTAAATTTTAAAATTGTAGCGCCTAATCTAGATTAGGAATAGCATTACAGTTTTAAATTCCTACCTATCACCACCTTCCAACATCATGAACAAACATCCAATGTTGTCGACATGCTGATAATTGTACTAAATAGTAAACACAAATAAAGCAAACTAGGATTTTTATTGTGCCTGTACCTCTCAACCGCACTCTTTTTAAGGGGTGTGATATCCACACACTCTTTTTTACTTCTCTGACACCCTTTTGGATTTCGGCCGTCGGATCGAATAAATTGAAGAAGATCTAACGGACAGAAAGTAATAGGGGTATATGAGAAGTAAAGAAGGGTGTGTGGATAGCACACTCCCTTTTTAATTATCCTTTTCTCTCTCTAATAATACTCGAACTCCTTGGAGTTTTTATATAGGATAAGGCATCTCATAAAGCATATTTGTTCAATAACTACGATTGCACCTTCATGTTTATGACCATTAACACCCCCACCCCGAAATCCCCAAACCTTACTTGAGGACAAGTATCACATAATTATCAAATTATATGTGGCCCGAGACAATGATATATCAATTTATATGTCTAGTGGGAACGTTTTAACAATACATCGATGTTTATTACTCTAGTGAGTGACAACGAGATAATGATATATCAATGTATACATCTAATTAATGACAGAAAATAATTTTTTTTAACAAACGACATTATTTACATTGAGGATGAGGGGGTGAGCTAGGCTTCACAATAAACTATCAATAATGTGGTTCAAATTCTCTTTTGGCAAAAATCAAACATGAGACCTCTCACTTACAAGTAAAGAGGAATACCACGAAACCGCAGTACTAAGTGGTAAGAGTTCCTTTCCGACTCAATTATAGATGAGTAGTAATAAATGGATCAAAAAAGCGAAATTCCAAAATTCCATATGTTTAAGGATCAAATGGTTTATTCTTCTCTTTTTGTAGAGAAAAGATATGAGTATTCACTAAAACGTAAAACTATTACAATTTTTAAAATGACACATTTAAATCAGTGTATAGAGATCATTCAAGAGACAAGACTTGGTTAAGTGATGAGCCACCACATTCCGCATTCAATAGATATAGTTAAGGCAAGAATTATGGATAAATTGAGTGCCACTTTTAAATTAGATTAAAATATTGTAATGTTATCTATTACATTATTTAAGTAATTACCAATTTTGCTTCTGTGGAGCTAAAAATAATCAAGTAAAAAGACAAAATTACTTTCGAGGCGCACCGGAACTTCCACGCGAAAGCAAAGGACAATCACGACTCAATAAAGGTCAAGTGATCAAAATATGTATTTATTCAAAACCTATTTCATCCATCCTCATCAAATCCTCCCCACAAGGTAACCCCAAATTATTCATTCAAATTAGGATTAATTATCTAAATTAATTGATTAATTTACTAATTAATTTTCTACTTAATTTCCTAATTGATTGCAAGATATTATTTTGACATAATAGAGTAAAAACCCACCATAAGTGGCCATACCCCTTCTCTCCAAATAGGGCCAGCCACACTCCTATATAAACACCCTCATTTCTCCAAAAACCTAAGTCGAATTCTCTCCCAAAAATTGCCTAAACACTTTCTCTCAAATTCTAATTTTGGCATTGGAGATTCTTCGGCCAAAGCCCCCCTCCCCACAATTCATCATGGTCGCGTGAGGCTCTTGGCCTTGATCTTAAGTGTTGATTATTTTGCAGGTGCATTTTCGTCAAAGGAGAAGAAGGCAGAAATTTGCATCCACAAATTAGTGCTTTTATTGAGAGTTTGATTCACACGCTCGATGAAGACTCTTGCATTCAAAGTTTCTCATTTCTTGTTCATTTGTAGATTTTTTCGTACGTTCCTATTCTTAGAATTTTTTTTTATAAAATTCTTTAAATAAACGTAAAAGAAAAGTGGAATAACTAGAAATTCGGAAACCACAACGAACGGAACTTCCTACGTTCAAAAATTCGAATCAAATGATGGAGAACGAGGAGCAACTTTGCCATCAAGGAGCACCACCACCATGGCAGCCACGAGGACTACCATGGCAGTGAGGAGTGGGCCAGCTCCATAGCAGCAAGAGCAGGGGCAGTGAGGCAGCCACCAGCCCAGGCCCACGCCATTTTCCAGCAGCACAAGACACATCTCGGATAGAGACAATGAGTGATGGCCGTCACCGAAAGGTGACGTAACCAAGGTGCAAGTGATGTAAAAATGTGAATAAATTAAAACCGAACTAGAACTTAAATTAAACTACTAAAAAGAGTGTGCTGAAGTAGTAAAACCCATAAGTTACAATGTCGGAGCATAGATAATAATTAGTGCATCCAAACTCACAAATGTACTTAATACACAACTGGAGAGCAGTTCCTACATTAAAGTGAAGATAGGTCAGAAACGTCGGGTGATCCTCGTAAGCCACAGAAAAGACCAGCTAACTAGCACCTAGAAGGGCAAAAAACAGAAGGGTGAGTGGGCAAAAAAATAAAGATTTATAAAACCATTTATCTTTTCTAACCTACTAATCATTCGCTGTAAAACATGTATAGTTTCCAAAATATCATACTACGTATAAGTATGAAAATTCGATGCATGCCAAAAGTAAGTCCAAAAATATATCACATCAAAAATTCTCAACAACAGTACGACAAGACTAGGTGTAATAATAATCGCTATAGTGCTACGATCACGTGAAGACTAACGCAATGCGCAGGTCACCCACGAGTCAGAGCCACCTAATGTGACTTGTATGACATGATTAACACCTACTTGGATCCAAGGCAAGCGTGCGGTGCTGGGAGGTGAACATACACGTGAAGTACTAGCCTGGCCCGGACCTAAGCACTCGTTTGGGGTGTAGCAATGATGAGCAATCTATATGCAAACGCATGCCAATAAGATTCATTCATTCCAACCAACATCATAACCTTACCTGAACTTACCTGTGCGTCCCGCGATCACCTTAGCATTTCAAACCATGCACAACATTTATAAACAGGTAAAATGCATATGAATATGCCATGATGATGCATAAAACTCAATCATAGTTTAACATTTATGGAAACTTTAAATCTCCCCTATATGTGAAATTACTGATTTAATTAGGTTAATAACACATATACGGAAACTTAAATAAAACCACTATAGTTTGCTCAAACCTAGGGTTTAAATATACGAAAATGATCTACTCGACGTCATGGACCTTCACAAATTTTCAGAAAGCAAATCGGAGGCCGAATGTGTCGCCACATGCCACTAAGGCACACCCAGACGTGCCATCACGCGCAGACTAAACCTAATGTCCATTAGGAATATTCCATCAGTTTGACAGAATATTTCGTTAAATAATTAACAGAGTTTAACAATGTTACCTGACGCTATTATAATATTCCGTCAAAGTTGACGAAATATTCTGTCATCTTCTCTGAGGGTTCTCATCAGTCGACGCCACCAATCGTAGTCTAAACTTGCCGGAATCTGAAATTTTTTGCTGGTTTCTAGGTAAACTTTCAAACCTTCATATCTCCTTCATTTCTCAACCACTTTTCATGAAATTTATATGAAAATGAAGCCTATGAAGAGCAGAACAAGATTGTACCTTCCAAAAGTCGAAAAGTGGAAGGAAAATGGCCTGAAAAGGGTAAAATCATCAAATCATACAATTGGAGAGGAATTTTGGGAAAATTAGGGACAAGTAGTCACAACCTACCCTCTTAAGAAAATTTCGTCCCTAAAATTTCAACATTCACTACAGATCAATCAAAGAACAAACGTGGATACAAATCTCGCATGCGCTCTTCGGTCTCCCAAGTAGCTTTCTCAACCAAGTGGCTCATCCATATAACTTTTACCATTCTAACTGTCTTGGTCCTGAGGACTTTATCTTTCCTATCGAGAATCGTCACTAGTACCTAGTCATAAGTCAAGTTCGGATTGATCTCTAACAGCTGAGGAGGAATCACATGTGATGGATCAGCAGCATACCTCCGTAGCATCGACACATGGAATACGTTATGTACCCTTGACAACTCTGCATGTAGATCAAGTCGGTAAGCAACTTCGCTAACTCGCTCAATGATCTGATACGGTCTAATGTATCGAGGGCTCAGTTTTCCTTCTTTTTTTCGAAATGCATGACACCTTTCCACGGTGACAGCTTAAGGAATACCCAATCACCAACCTTATATACCCTATCAGTCGAATGTCGATCGGTTAAACTCTTTTGTCAATCTTGGGCTGCTTTCAAGTTAGCCTTTATCACCAACATATTCTGAGTCGTCTCGTCCACGATCTCAGGGCTCACCAAAACTCTTTCGCCGACCTCGGACCAATACAGTGGGGTATGACACGGTTTCCTGTATAACGTTTCAAACGGTAACATACCTATGCTGGAATAGAAGCTGTTGTTGTAGGCAAACTTTATCAAAAGCAAGCGTTAATGCCAAACGTCTCCAAATTGCATAATCAATGATCTCAAGATATGTTCTAATGTCTGGATAGTTCTCTCTGACTATTTATCCGTTTGAGGATGATATGCTGTGCTATAGAGTAATCTCGACATGTAGCTTCGTAGAAAGCTACCCAGAACTTCGAAATGAACCTAGGATCCTGATCAGAAATAATGCTAATAGGAACGCCATGATACTTAACAATCTCGAAGATGAAGAGTTCAGATAACCGATTTAATGAATAGTTTTCCCAAGCAGGTAGGAAATGTGCGGATTTGGTAAGCCGGTCCACAATCACCCAGATACCGTCATATCCATTTCACGTACGAGGCAGCTTGTACATGAAATCCATAGTGATGTCTTCCCATTTCCACTAGGGTATTGGGAGTAGCTGTAGTAACCCAAACGGTTTCTTTCTTTTCGCCTTAACCTGCTGTCAGACTGAGCAACGGCTAATGTACTTTGTAATTTCTCTTTTCATTCCAAGCCAATAGTAGAAGGGTCAAATAGTATGATACATCTTGGTACTTCCAGGATGCATCGCATAAGCTGAGATATGTACTTTATTGAGAATTTTTTTCTTCAGTTCTACTAGATTTGACACATACATCCGATCACCTTGCATCAACATACAACCAAGCCTTCAAACCCTAAGATCTCATCTCTTCCCATTTGACAATGCCTGTATTAATACCTGGAATTCTGTGTCGTTCATTTGGGCCTCGAGTCTGACTTGAAAGTTGGCAAGTAGGCCTTCTCGATCATCTACTTCTATTGCAACTCCAGTAGATCTTAGATCAGTGAGGAGGGGAATACGATATGCGTAAAAAGCATTAAGTTGGCTGCGTGATTTCCCACTAAAAGCATCAGCTACCATGTTTGCACGACCCTGGTGGTACTCAATAGTGCAATCGTAGTCACTGATCAGCTCCATCCATCTCTGTTGCAAGAGATTACGCTCATTTTCCGTGAAGATATATTTGAGGCACTTATGGTCGATGAAGATCAAACACTTTTCCCCGTAAAGATAGTGCCTCTAGATTTTTAGAGTGAAAACGATTGCTGCTAACTCAAGATCATGCGTATAATAGTTCACCTCGTTGGGTTTTAGCTATCATGAAGTATACGCGATCACTCTCCCATGCTGCATCAACACACAACCTAGACTATTTAGAGAGGCATCACTGTAGATCTCGTAATTCCCACTGTCACCGAGAAGTGCAAGAACAAGTGCATGAGTGAATGAGTACTTTAACTGTTGGAAACTTCGCTCACAATCTTCACTTCACTCGAAGTTTACTTTTTTCTGGTCAACCTTGTCCAAGGTAAGGCTATGGTTGAAAAGTCTTGTACAAAACATCGATAATAGCTTGCGAAACCAAGAAAACTCCGAACTTTGGTAACCATCAGAGGTTGTTCCCAATTCTCCAATGCTGTTACCTTCTGGGGATCCACGAGAATACCTTGGGCTGATATCACATGCCCTAAGAAGGACACTTGATCCAGCCAGAACTAGCACTTACTGAATTTGGCGTATAGCTGATTCTCCCTTAGTTTCTTTAGAACTAAACGTAGGCATCTAGCATGGTCACCTCTTTCTTCGAGTATACCAGACTGTCGTCGATGAAGACAATTACGAACCTGTCAAGGTACGGTCGGAATATTCGATTCATTAGGTCCATAAAGATTGCTGGAGCATTAGTCAACCCGAATGGCATCACCAGAAACTCATAATGACCATATCTAGTTCTGAAAGCTGTCTTCGGAACATCATCTTTGTTGATCTTCAGCCAGTAGTGACCGGACCTTAGATCAATTTTTAAGAGACACTTGCACCACGAAGCTGATCGAAAAGATCGTCAATATGAGGCAATGGATAACGGTTTTTAATCGCCACCCGATTCAACTGTCTATAATCGATGCATAGCCTCAAAGTTCCATTTTTCTTCGTCACAAACAAGATTGAAACTCCCTATGGAGAAGTGCTCAGCTAGATGAACCATTTTCGACAAGTTCTTACAACTGGTTTTCAATTCTCTTAACTCAGCAGGAGTCATACAATAGGGAATTAGAGAAATAGGATTAGTACCTAAAATTAAGTCGATAGTGAACTCCACTTCATGATCTGGTAGTAGACTAGGTAAGTCGTCGGGAAAAAAGTCCAAAAAGTTTCTGACCACTCGAACATCTTCGACACGTGCAGGATTATCTTCAGTCACCACTACATAAGCCAAATAGCCTTGACAACCTTTCCTTAACAACCGCTTTGCTCTCATGGTAGAGATGACTGTGTTTCAGACCACTACTTTCACCAATAAACGTGATAATAGGCATGCCCGGTTAGTGAAAAGTAACAATTTTCTGGTAACAATCCAAATTGGCACGATTGTAATGTAACAAATCCATGCCCAAGATAACGTCAAAGTCAACGATATTTAAAGGAACAAGATTGGCTGGCATTATAACATCCTCGATAAGAATAGAACATCCTTGATACTCCTAACTAACATAAAAAACTTCATTCCAAGGCATTGAGAACTCCAACTCAAAATCGAAGGGAGTGGGATAAGGTTGAGTCTTTTGAGCAAACGTATGGGAAATAACTGAATGTGTAACACCATAGTCAATTAATATTCTAGCAAAATGGCCAAGAACATTCAATGTACCTATAATCAAGTCGGGGTTACTCTGTGCATCCTAAAAGGTGATGTGATTGACTCGACCCTATGCCTGCTTTCTGCCTCCTCGACCTCTGTTTCCTTGGTTCTAATTTCCTCGTCCCTGATTACCTTAACCTTGATTTGTCGAATTAGGCTGTCTAGTTGATGCACCACTGCTAGAAGCTCTCTTAAGATTCTGAAACTGACCCTCATCATACCACTACGATACGCCTCCTTGACACGAGGTATACAACATATAGCCACCCTGATACTAAGTGTAGTTGCCCTGGTACTGTGGATAACAACCCTGATGATTAGGATCAGGTAGGTACTAATACGCTTCTCTTGGATACTGAGCTACTTCACCCTAATAGTTGAAGACACCACCATAACCTGTTGGCGTGTATGCACCAAGTCTTGCAATCTGCTGAAGAGGAACTGCAGGTGATAGAGTAGGAGGCTGGGGTTTCTGATTCTGCGGGCAATTATTAGCTTTATGCCCCATCTGTCCACACGTATAATATCCAATATTTCCTCTTTTACACTCACCATGATGAAAGTTATTACATCTACAGCAGTGTGGAGCACTAGAAGCATTATGATTTCTTTGATTCTGGAAGCAGGAATTACCTGAGGTCTTGCCACTCATTCGCGGCGTGTTGGAATTCGAACCACCGTTAGATGATCTGGAACCATTCCCACTTTGCTTGAAATTTTGGGTCTTTCTAGAGCCAAAATAAGACTGCCTCATATTATTATTCTTATGGGTAATCTTATTCTCTTCTTCATCGTCATCATTATCACCGGGAGCATTCTTTGAGTCTTCAACCTGAAGTAAAATCTCGAAGAATTCCTGATAGGTGGATTAGGGAGTAGTAATGGCCATAGAACTCAACCGTTTGCGAGTCCTATTCTTGAATTAACGAAGCATCTCCCTAGGGTTCCCTGCAATCTCAAGATAATATCGGGACAAGTCAGTAAACTTTCAATGGTACTCAGCGACTGACATCTTCCCTTACTTCAAATTTGTGAACTCCTCTTTCTTTCGATCTTTATACTTTGGAGAAGTAAATCTAGCCTCAAACCACCGCTTGAATACATCTCAATCCATGGCCTCTTGAGAAGATAACTGAAGGGATTCTTGGGCCCACCATAATGCTGCTCCCAAACGAAGAAACCAGGTCGCTATCTCGACCCATCGATCAGGCTGAAGGTTCCCTTGCTGCTGCATAACTTTGAAAGTCTTCTCAACAGGATCGAGCCAAATCTCTGACTTCTCAGCCTCCTTATTGCCAAAAAGATTAATAATCTGAAGATGAGACACTGTCCCCAAGGTAGTCCGTTGTGAAGGACGAATGAAGGGTTGAATAGCACTAGCAATGGCTTCTCCAAGTTGTCCGAAATCGGGGAAATTAGACTTGAGAGGCACATGTGGCTATCTACGAAGTGGCATGGTTCTGACATAAAAGATTAAGAATTATTAGGACCTATAGCAAAAATGAAGAATGCAGGACTGCCTAAACCTATGCTCTGATACTGACACACCCCGATCCGGAAACCGAGGCGTGCCGGCCGTCACGTGTGAGTGACGTAGCCGTGTGCGTCAGCGGAAGCGAATTTGGCATGAAGTGCAGCAGTGAAAGTAAGTTTATAATATACATATGATACAGAGCCGAACCTCGGTGCAGTCAAGTTTAACAAACATTACAACTACAAAAGAAATCCTACATAAGTGGTGGTAGTCTGTCAGAACTGCCTTAGCGCCTCGCTAGCGTCCACGACGTTGCTACCTAGTACCTGGAGGGGCGTAAAACATAAAAGGTGAGTGGGCAAAAACAAAGTTTTCCAAAACCATTTCATACGTCCATAAATAACCCCTCGCTGTAAATCAGTATAATTTTCCCAGAAAATAGTACGTATATATACTTATATACGAAAACATCGTCTATATATCACATCTCGTTATCAAAACGTAATAATAGGTTGTGTCGATATCCGAACTCAGAATCATTATCATCATCAGGCAATTAATATAAAACTAGGGTGTCCCTAGTGCCCTAACAGCCGGAGTCACCTCTAATGACTTGTACGGCTGAATCTATAGCTGATCAAACATACTCAATCATATCAATCATCATATCCCTATCATCATCATCCTGCACACGAGTCGGAACCACCTATTGTGGTCTGTACGACAGGCTAGGTGTATAATATTACGCTCTGTGCTACGATCACGTGAAGGCTGTGCGACGAATCGCGGGTCACCAACGAGTCAGAACCACCTATTATGGTCTGTACGACAGGCTAGGCACCTATCTTGGATCCAAGTTGAGCGTACGGTGCGTGAGGTGAACGATCACGTGAAGGCTAGGCCCTACTCTGGCAGAGCACAACACCCGAGGTGCAGATGATTAACTAAATCACAATCTATCACATCTCAAACACTACCACAGTACTTACCTGACTTGTCTGGCCGTCCTCGGCATCAGCACACAATATATGCAATCATAATTATATTTATATACTATAGCAGGCATTCGACATGGCATTCTAATTATCAAATCCCATCAATTCGTAAATCAATCAATTTACGTTTCTGGGAAAAACGTCATATATATATATACTGAAAGCAAAAGCCCACTCACTGGTATGTCGACGGGTCGTATCCCCCGAGCCTAGTGTGACTGCGCTCGTCCGTCGGATACGTCTCACCTATACGTGAATTAATCGCAAAACCGTCATTAACAACACATAAACGGATTCCGTTAGAGTTAACTGACGGCGTGAGGAATATTCCGTCAACTTTGACGGAATATTCCGTCACCCCCTACCTCAGGTCGCCGGCCGGACTGGTTTTTCCGGCGACCGTCGCCGGCGCCGGCGACCGATTCCGGCCAAAAGTTCAAATCCTCCTATCTTCTTCGTTTTTCATCCTTTTTTCACTCGTTTTTCTTCCTACATGCTCTAAATTCAATATAGAACATGTTTATAAGCTCAAATACCTTGAAAAATGGCTGGAAATTCCTCGGGGAAACCTTCCAATTTCGGCCAACCTTGAAACCAGTGATCCCGATGTCCAAACTTTGCAAACTAGGTACTCCGAGGTTCGTGGGAAGGTTTTAGGATTCGTGGTGATCTTTGTTTTACCTAAAACACAACCAAAACGAAGTTGATGAACAGTGCTCAAAGTTTAGGTCACAGGTTCAAGGTGTTTTCGAGGGTTTCAGAGCTTGAAACTAATATAATTGAGTTCAACAGAGTTCCTAGACCAAAAACAAACTTACCTGAGGTTCGAATGGTGTCAAGATGGTTGTATGTGTGTGTGTCCGTAGTTGAACTCGAGAACGAAGTCGAGAGAGTTTGAAAGAGTTTGAGAAAGAGAGACAAGAAGGAAAGATATCAGGAAGGGTTTAGTGCACGTGTACAGGTGCATGTATAGGGACAGGTGTCCCAATTTGTAGGTTTAAACTTTAGGACACCCCAAAAACCCAAATTCGTGTCCAACCATACCCGTTCACGCTTAGGTAAGGGTATTTTCGTCATTTCACATCGTCCGTATAAAAATTCGGGACGGGATGTCACAACCTACCCTCCTTAATAAAATTTTGTCCCCGAAATTTACATAACACAAGCAAACACTAATAAACATATTATAAGCGCGGATACATAACTCTCATCCGCTCCTCTAACTCCCAAGTAGCCTCCTCAACCGAATGGTTTCGCCACAACACCTTTACTAACCGAACCGTCTTGTTCCGTAGAACCTTATCCTTCCAGTCTAGGATAGTCACCGGCTCCTCCTCGTACGTCAAATCAGGACTAACTTCTAACTGCTGCGGAGGTAGCACGTGAGACGGATCAGCAACGTAATGACGTAGCATCGAAACGTGGAACACGTTATGAACTCTGGATAGCTCTGGAGGTAACTCGAGTCTGTACGCCACTTCACCTATCCGCTCGGTGATTAGGTATGGTCCGATATACCTGGGACTCAACTTCCCCTTCTTACCGAACCGTACCACTCATTTCCACGGCGACAACTTCAGAAACACCCAATCGCCTACCACGTAAACCCGATCTGTGGCATGTCTATCAGCTAAGCTCTTCTGGCGATCCTGGGCTACTTTCAGGTTAGACTTGATTACCTGGATGTTCTGAGTCGTCTCGTCAACTATCTCTGGACCTTCAAGTACCCTCTCGCCGACTTCCGACCAACATAGGGGCGTACGACAAGCTCGACCGTACAACGCTTCGAATGGTGACATTCCGATGCTCGAATGGTAACTGTTGTTGTACGCGAACTCCATCAGGTCCAAGCGTAGATGCCATGCATCACCAAACTGTAGTACAGAAGATCGTAACATATCCTCAAGCGTCTGGATAGTCCTCTCGGACTGTCCGTCCGTCTGTGGATGATAAGCCGTACTATACAGTAGCCTCGTACCGAGGGCTTCCTGGAATGCCGTCCAGAACTTGGATGTGAATCTCGGATCTCGATCTGAGATAATGCTGACTGGCACGCCATGGTACTTGACTATCTTCGATACGAACAGCTCAGCTAATCGTTGAAGAGAAAACTTCTCTCGAACCAGGATGAAGTGTGCAGATTTCGTAAGCCGATCAACTATTACCCACACACCGTCGTATCCATTCAGTGTACGGGGTAACTTATAGACGAAATCCATGGTGATGTTCTCCCATTTCCACTGAGGAACGGGAAGCGGTTGCATTCGTCCGAACGGTTTCTTCCTCTCGGCTTTAACCTGCTGGCAAACAAGACATATGCTCACGTACTCGGCGATCTCCCTCTTCATACCAGGCCAATAGTAGAATGGTCGAATGGTATGATACATCTTGGTACTGCCCGGATGCATCGCATAAGCTGATACGTGTGCTTCATCGAGAATCGCCCTCTTTAACTCTGCGTCGTTTGGCACGTACATTCTGTTTCCTTGCATGAGCATACCATCAGTGTCTCGAATCCGTAGATCGATCTTTTTACCTTCACCCCTCAATCGAATCAACTCCTGAGTCTCCGCGTCATTCAACTGAGTCTCGAGAATACGATCAATTAGAATCGGTCTGACCTGGAAGTGAGCAAGTAACGCTTTCCCCCGATTCTTTGCCTCCGAACAATCAATCTCCAATCCGACTCCGGTCGACCTCAGCTCGGCCAACAACGGAGCACGGCTCGCGTACAGAGCATCCACTCTACCTTGAGACTTCCGGCTAAGTGCGTCAGCTACTACGTTTGCACGACCCGGATGATACTCAATCGTGCAATCGTAATCACTCAGCAACTCCATCCACCTTCGCTGCCGAAGGTTCAGATCTCTCTGGGTGAACACATACTGGAGGCTCTTGTGGTCTGTAAAGATCCTGCACTTCTCACCGTAAAGGTAATGTCTCTAGATCTTCAACACAAATACAATCGCCGCCAACTCAAGATCATGAGTAGGGTAGTTCATCTCGTGCGACTTCAACTGCCTCGATGCGTAGGCGATCACCCTACCATGTTGCATCAACACGCAACCCAGGCCATTCAATGATGCGTCACTGTAGACCTCGAAGTTACCACTATCGTCCGGAAGTGCTAGCACTGGAGCATGAGTAAGACAATGTTTTAGCTGCTGAAAGCTCCGTTCGCAGCTATCGTCCCACTCAAATCGAACATCCTTCCTGGTTAACTTCGTGAGAGGTAACGCAATCACTGAGAAGTCTTGCATGAACCGCCGATAGTAGCCTGCTAATCCGAGGAAACTCCGTACCTCAGAAACAGTTCGTGGCTGTTCCCAATTCTCCACCGCTGCTATCTTCTGGGAATCCACCTGAATGCCCTGAGCTGAAATAACGTGCCCCAAAAATGCCACCTGGTCTAACCAGAATTGACATTTACTGAACTTAGCGTATAATCGATGCTCCCTCAACTTCTTCAGCACTAATGAAAGATGTCGCATGTGATCTGACTTCGATTTAGAGTACACCAGAATGTCATCGATAAACATAATGACGAATCGATCCAAATACGGCTGAAATACCCGGTTCATCAAATCCATAAAAGCAGCTGGGGCGTTAGTCAAACCGAATGGCATTACTAAGAACTCGTAGTGCCCATATCTGGTTCGGAACGCCGTCTTCGGAACATCCTCGCCCTTAATCTTCAGCTGGTGATAGCCAGATCGTAGGTCGATCTTCGAAAATACACAAGTTCCTCGCAGCTGATCGAACAAGTCGTGAATACGAGGTAATGGATAACGGTTTTTAATCGTTACCCGATTTAGCTGTCGATAGTCAATACACAGCCGTAGAGTACCATCCTTCTTACGTACGAACAACACTGGAGCTCCCCAGGGTGAAATACTCGGCTGTATAAAACCTTGATCCAACAGCTCTTGTAACTGAATCTTTAACTCTCGCAACTCAGCGGGAGCCATTCGATAGGGAGTCAAAGATATAGGGTCTGTACCTGGCAATAGGTCGATAGAAAACTCCACATCTCGATCCGGTGGCAAGCCTGGCAATTCGTCAGGAAATACGTCGGGAAAGTGCCTAACCACCTTCACATCCTCCAAACTGACAGGAGCACTATCGTTCAATACCACGTGAGCCAGATACCCCTGACAACCCTTCTGCAACAATTTCTTAGCTCGCACGGCTGAAATGATACCGTGCCTAACATTACTACGTTCGCCAGTGAATGTGACCACAAGTAACCCCGGCCGATGGAACGTAACTCTCTTCTCATAACAATCTATGTTGGCTCGATGATAATGTAGCCAATCAGTGCCTAAGATCACATCAAACTCGACAATATCCAACGGAATAAGATTAGCGGGCATCATCACATCCTCAATCAACACGGGGCACCCTGGATACATCCAACTGACCAGACATGTCTCTCCCCTAGGCATCGACACTTCTAACTCAAATACGAGGGGTGCAGACTCAGGTTGAGTCAATTGGGCAAATGAGTAAGAAATGACCGAATGAGTAGCGCCACAGTCTATCAACACCCTAGCGAAATGACCAAGTACATTTAACTTACCCGTTATCAGATCCGAGTTATTCTGGACGTCATGCGCTGTGAGGTTATGAATACGGCCCTGCGGCTGCTGTCGACCACCGCGACCTCTGTTCGGCTGACCAGCTCGTCCAGGCACACCACGACTGGATCCCGCAGGATTAGACTGTCTAGATGATCCTGCACTGCTCGCTGCAGCCTCACTCTGCTGTGGCTGAACTCCCGAATACCACTGCGATCCGCCGGCAGGATAAGGAGGATACGAAGTATACCCTCCAGGGTACGAAGAATAGCTGCTCTGATAACCACCTGAATGGTACGGGTCCGGAGGATATGTATACGGTGCAGGAGTATAAGGGTTAACGTCACCCTGATAATGATAAGTACCACCACGACTCGGCTGACCATATCCACTAGGAGGTGGAATCTGCTGAATAGGAACTGGAGGTGGTAACGCAGGTAGTGAAGGTCTCGGCTGACTCTGCGGACAATTCGCTGCGCGATGACCCTGCTGTCCACATGTAAAGCATCCACGAGCGCCCTGCCTGCACTCGCCATAATGCCTACTGTTGCACCTCCGACAGAATGGTGCATAAGAACCGCCAGCATCTCGCTGCCTCTGGAAACGCTGACCTCCGGCAAATCCACCCCATCTCCTCTGACCCGGGGAACTCACACCCCCACTCGAAGAAGAACTCGAGCTAACACCACTTCTCTTGAAACTCTGGGTCCTCCGAAGCCCCTGTGATGCCACTCTTTTACCCTTGTCGTCTCTTCTCGGTTCTTCTTTCCCTTCCTCGTTGTCGCTATCACTCGGCAGATTCTCTGAATCCTCTATCTGCACCAACACTGCGTAGAAGTCATGATAGGTCTCGCAGTGCCTCGTAGTCGCCATCGTGCGCCATTTCTTTCGAGTGCCCAGCTTGAATCTCCGAAGCATCTCGGCCTGATTCCTAGCAACCTCAGGATGATAGCGAGAAAGATCAGTGAACCTCCTGTAGTACTCGTTCGCTGACATCTTCTTCTGCTTTAGGCTCGTGAATTCTTGTTTCTTGCGGTCGAGATAGGCGTCTGGGATAAATCGCTGGTAGAATAGATGTCTGAACACCTCCCAGTCCTTGGCCTCTTCTGGTGGCATCCTCTCAGCTAACTGTTCCCACCAGGTGGCAGGTTCCTTTCCCATGAACCATGTCGCAGTCTCGACCCAAGTTCCCGCAGCTAGATTACCCTGACTATGTAATATTCTGAAAGTCCGCTCTATCTGCAGAAACCAGCGCTCGGCACCTTCGTGCCCCTCGTCACCCTCATATCTCGGTAACCTCAAATTATGCGCACTCTCAAGAGGGGTCCTATGGGAAGGACGAAGGGTAGACTGAATAGCATGCGCAATAACATCTCCCAACTGAGAAAGGTCGGGAAAGCTAGGATCAACAGATGGACGTGGCTCTCGTCGAGGCGGCATCGTTCTGACAGAAACCAAGGGAATTAGAATATTCACAACTGCACAGGACTACTGAAATCTAGGCTCTGATACCAAGTTGACACACCCCGATCCGGAAACCGAGGCGTGCCGGCCGTCACGTGTGAGTGACGTAGCCGTGTGCGTCAGCGGAAGCGAATTTGGCATGAAGTGCAGCAGTGAAAGTAAGTTTATAATATACATATGATACAGAGCCGAACCTCGGTGCAGTCAAGTTTAACAAACATTACAACTACAAAAGAAATCCTACATAAGTGGTGGTAGTCTGTCAGAACTGCCTTAGCGCCTCGCTAGCGTCCACGACGTTGCTACCTAGTACCTGGAGGGGCGTAAAACATAAAAGGTGAGTGGGCAAAAACAAAGTTTTCCAAAACCATTTCATACGTCCATAAATAACCCCTCGCTGTAAATCAGTATAATTTTCCCAAAAAATAGTACGTATATATACTTATATACGAAAACATCGTCTATATATCACATCTCGTTATCAAAACGTAATAATAGGTTGTGTCGATATCCGAACTCAGAATCATTATCATCATCAGGCAATTAATATAAAACTAGGGTGTCCCTAGTGCCCTATCAGCCGAAGTCACCTCTAATGACCTGTACGGCTGAATCTATAGCTGATCAAACATACTCAATCATATCAATCATCATATCCCTATCATCATCATCCTGCACACGAGTCGGAACCACCTATTGTGGTCTGTACGACAGGCTAGGTGTATAATATTACGCTCTGTGCTACGATCACGTGAAGGCTGTGCGACGAATCGCGGGTCACCAACGAGTCAGAACCACCTATTGTGGTCTGTACGACAGGCTAGGCACCTATCTTGGATCCAAGTTGAGCGTACGGTGCGTGAGGTGAACGATCACGTGAAGGCTAGGCCCTACTCTGGCAGAGCACAACACCCGAGGTGCAGATGATTAACTAAATCACAATCTATCACATCTCAAACACTACCACAGTACTTACCTGACTTGTCTGGCCGTCCTCGGCATCAGCACACAATATATGCAATCATAATTATATTTATATACTATAGCAGGCATTCGACATGGCATTCTAATTATCAAATCCCATCAATTCGTAAATCAATCAATTTACGTTTCTGGGAAAAACGTCATATATATATATACTGAAAGCAAAAGCCCACTCACTGGTATGTCGACGGGTCGTATCCCCCGAGCCTAGTGTGACTGCGCTCGTCCGTCGGATACGTCTCACCTATACGTGAATTAATCGCAAAACCGTCATTAACAACACATAAACGGACCACGTAAATAATTCTTCATACGAAGGTCAATTTTGGCATTTGAATATACCAACGCGACCTACACGACGTCACGATCGTCGTGATATTTTTAAAATAATTTTTGGACTACTCACGGCCCCCACGCGCCGGGAATAGCACGGACAGACGCGCCCCCACGCGCTGTCACGTGCTGTGCACGCGCGGTTAACCCTAACCGTAAAGGAATATTCCGTTAGGAATATTCCGTTAACTTCTAACGGATTCCGTTAGAGTTAACTGACGGCGTGAGGAATATTCCGTCAACTTTGACGGAATATTCCGTCACCCTCTACCTCAGGTCGCCGGCCGGACTGGTTTTTCCGGCGACCGTCGCCGGCGCCGGCGACCGATTCCGGCCAAAAGTTCAAATCCTCCTATCTTCTTTGTTTTTCATCCTTTTTCACTTGTTTTTCTTCCTACATGCTCTAAATTCAATATAGAACATGTTTATAAGCTCAAATACCTTGAAAAATGGCTGGAAATTCCTCGGGGAAACCTTCCAATTTCGGCCAACCTTGAAACCAATGATCCCGATGTCCAAACTTTGCAAACTAGGTACTCCGAGGTTCGTGGGAAGGTTTTAGGATTCGTGGTGATCTTTGTTTTACCTAAAACACAACCAAAACGAAGTTGATGAACAGTGCTCAAAGTTTAGGTCACGGGTTCAAGGTGTTTTCGAGGGTTTCAGAGCTTGAAACTAATATAATTGAGTTCAACAGAGTTCCTAGACCAAAAACAAACTTACCTGAGGTTCGAATGGTGTCAAGATGGTTGTATGTGTGTGTGTCCGTAGTTGAACTCGAGAACGAAGTCGAGAGAGTTTGAAAGAGTTTGAGAAAGAGAGACAAGAAGGAAAGATATCAGGAAGGGTTTAGTGCACGTGTACAGGTGCATGTATAGGGACAGGTGTCCCAATTTGTAGGTTTAAACTTTAGGACACCCCAAAAACCCAAATTCGTGTCCAACCATACCCGTTCACGCTTAGGTAAGGGTATTTTCGTCATTTCACATCGTCCGTATAAAAATTCGGGACGGGATGTCACAGATACCAACTAACACACCCTGCCCGGAGACAAGGAGTGCTAGCCATCATCGGAATGTGATGTAACCAAGGTGCAAGTGATGTAAAAATGTGAATAAATTAAAACCGAACTAGAACTTAAATTAAACTACTAAAAATTGTGTGCAGAGGTGGTAAAACCCAAAAGTTATAATGTCAGAGCATAAATAATAATTAGTGCAGTCGAACTCATAAATGTACTTAATACACAATTGGAGAACAGTTCCTACATTAAAGTGAAGATAGGTCAGAAATGCTTGGTGATCCTCGTGAGCCACAGAAAAGACTAGCTATCTAAGACTTGGATGGGCCAAAAACAGAAGGGTGAGTAGGCATAAAAATAAAGATTTATAAAACCATTTATGTTTCCGAACATACTAACCCCTCGCTATAAAACATGTACAGTTTTCAAAATATCATACTACGTATAAGTATGAAAAACCGATGCATGCCAAAAGTAAGTCCAGAAATATATCACATCAAAAATTCTTGTAATATATACTAACATGTCAGTCAAAGTCACCTAATGTGACCTGCATGACTGCATCTATCGCTCATCAGTCATATGCTAACACACAAGTCAGAGTCACCTAATGTGACTTACGACAGGACTAGGTGTAATAATAATCGCTCTAGTGCTACGATCATATAAATACAAGCATTATGCATGGGTCACCTACGAGTCGGAGTCACCTAATGTGACCTGCACGACAGGACAAGCACCTACTTGGATCCAAGGCAAGCGTGCGGTGATGGGAGGTGAATATACACATGAAGGACTAGCGTGGCCCAGGGCTGAGCACTCACCTGGGGTGTAGCAATGATGAGTAATCAATATGCAAATGCATGCCAATAAGATTCACTCATTCCAACCAACATCATAACCTTACCTAGACTTACTTGCGCATCCCACGATCACCTTAGCATTTCAAACCATGCACAACATTTGGTAAAATGCATATGAATATGCCATGATGATGCATAAAACTCAATCATAGTATAACATTTTAAAAATATATAAGTCATGGCAAAAATGCATAAAACCATTTAAAACATTTATGGAAACTATCAACTATATACGTAATATACAAAAACAAAATGCTCACTCATTGGTATGTCGAAAGATCGTAGCCCCCTAGCCTTGCTTGACCACGTTCGTCCTCGGAGTAAGTCTCCTCTAGATGTGAAATTACTAATTTAATTAGGTTGATAACACAAATATGAAAACTTAAATAAAACCTTTATAATTTGCTCAAACGTAGTGTTTAAATATACGAAAATGATCTACTCGACGTCACGGACCTACACAAATTTTCAGAAAGCAAATCGGAGGCCAGATGCTTTGCCACGCGCCAGCTAGGGCACAGCCAGACGCGCCACCACTTGCAGGCCAAACCCTAACGTTCGTCAGAAATATTTTGTCAATTTGATATAATATTTCGTTAAATAATTAATAGAGTTTAACAGCGTTACCTGACGCCATTAGAATATTCCATCAAAGTTGATGAAATATTCTATCGTCTTCTTCGAGGGTCTTCGCAGGTCGGAGCTGTCGTTTGAACTCACCTGAATTTGGAAATTTTCGCTGGTTTATGGGTAAAATTTCAAACTTTCATATCTTCTTCATTTCTCAACCATGTTTCATGAAATTTATATGGAAATGAAGCTTATGAATAGTATAACAGGATTGTACTTTCCAAAAGTCCAAAAGTGCATGGGAAATAGCCTGAAAAAGCCTCAAAAGTCTCTGCCCAAAGGTTGATTTCTCGAATTCGGGTTATTTCACATCAATGTCTCACCAAAACTAGTCTAAGGACCTAAGGGAGTTGTATAGAAGCTTCCCCAACCCTCAAAACCTTGTAACTCGACCGAGATCACTACAGACTCGAACTCACCGAGTTGAAGCTTCTGAGTTTGTGAGTCAAAACTCGTCTATTCAAGAATCAGTGGGTATGGTTATGATTGTGAGTTCAAGGGAAGTATAATGGTGTGGTGTTCAGGTTCGATCTGTGAATTTTGGCGGTTGTTCTTGTGAGTTGCAGAAAGAGGAGTGATATGGGTTAGCGAGAGAGAATGAGATGAGAAAGAGTGATAATAGTGATGTCTGATTGGCCAAAGAGAAAGAGAGGGATTGATCTGATTGGTGCCAGAAAGTAGAGAAATGAAATAATTGGTGGTGAAGTGCAAGGCACAGATCAGATTTTAAAGAAGAAAATAGATAAAATTGTACGAACGTAATCAGACACAATCTATCCAAAACAGTGTTTCCAACACTGAATAATTTAACTCGTATTCGTAATAATTAGTATAATATAATTATAATGGGAAAAAAAATAATTTAGAGCTACATAAACATATCCACGTCACAATACATTTTTCCCAAAATTAGGGACGGGTCGTCACAGCGTAGGCCCAAGCCTCATTTACTTGGTGCACGATCCAATCTGTAGCCCACGCTGCAAGGCAGCCGAGCCACTACCACAGCAGCGCAGGCCAAAGCCTCGTCCATTTGGCACATGAACCAATCTGCAGCCCATGTTGTAAGGCAGCCGAACTAAGCCCGGCGTGAGTCGACCCAAGCCACTACCTCGCAGCGCAAGCCCAAGCAGCTGCAGCAGGAGAAGCAACCTAGCACTCGCAGGCCCAAGGTCTTCGTACTCCCAAGCATAGCCTGTGACATCCCACTTCGCCCAGGGGAGTGATCCTTAAATGTATATTCTCATCCCTACCTAGCATGAGGCTTTTTGGGAGCTCACTGGCTTCGGGTTCCGTAGGAACTCCGAAGTTAAGCGAGAAGGGGGCTAGAGCAATCCCAGGATGGGTGACCACCTGGGAAGTTGCTCGTGAGTTCCCAAAAACAAAAACCGTGAGGGCGTGGTTGGGGTCCAAAGCGGACAATATCGTGCTACCGTGGTGGAGCGGGCCCGGAAGGTGGTTGCGCCCGGGCGGGGATGTGACAATTGGTATCAGAGCCTAACCCTGGCCGCGTGTGTGCCGACGAGGACGTCGGGCCCCTAAGGGGGGTGGATTGTGACATCCCACATCGCCCAGGGGAGTGATCCTTAAATGTATATTCTCATCCCTACCTAGCACGAGGCCTTTTGGGAGCTCAATGGCTTCGGGTTCCGTAGGAACTCCGAAGTTAAGCGAAAAGGGGGCTAGAGCAATCCCAGGATGGGTGACCACCTGGGAAGTTGCTCGTGAGTTCCCAAAAACAAAAACCGTAAGGGCGTGGTTGGGGCCCAAAGCGGACAATATCGTGCTACGGTGGTGGAGCGGGCCCGGGAAGTGGTTGCGCCCGGGCGGGGATGTGACATAGCCTAAGCCCAGCGCCCACGCGCACCGCATGAGGGCAATCCATGCCAGCTGTTCGGCCTGCTCCGGCAATCCGACTCACTTTCACAGTCCAATTTGAGGCCCAATCCACTCTCATAGCTCACTAAGCAATCCCAACCTGTCCAAGATCGGTTCAACCGTCCCAACTTCAAATTGATGGATCAACGATTGAACTGGGGGTATTTTCACCCCATTTCTCCATATATTTGACATTCCAACTCAAATTTCACGCCCGAAGTCCATTACACTTCCACTACTCAAAGAGATGTATACCGTCCAAGCTCTTCCACCCCAAAACGGCCAACAACACTTGTCTCAACAAGTCATAGAGTTGACAAGCGCCTTCGCGCAGTAGACTACTTTGGTGAACCAGCTCCTGCAGTGTCCCTAGATGAGGTGTCCCGAAGTAGGATAAGAACAGATAACAAACCTCTCTAGTAGTGTCCTGGTAATCAATTACTCGACTAGTCACGAACCGAACGTTCTGGCAATGTATACTCCCAACTAGGCCCCCAAGATAGTGTATATTCTCGTCCTAGAGTGCGAAGAAGCATGCAATCTCGATTAGGCCCACGGACAAGCCTACATTCATGGTTAGGGCCACACTTCGATAATCAACAATGAGCAACCTTCAAGGTGAAGTGTTCATTCGTAGCTAGGTCCACAATGAGCATCATTCACCTCACATCGGAGTAGGCAACACGACGGACGGAGAGAAATAGTCACTCAATCCGGTTTAAGTTCAACCGGCAGCCTGCGAGTAATTCGCTCACTTGCCAATAATGTACCACATGCACCGCAGCCACGACATAGACAAGCTGAGCATAGGGAAGAACAGCCTAGACCAACAGGTCACAACCGAGGCAGCCGAGAGCTCCACTACCCCAATAAAGGCATATTCAGGAAGAAGTAGAATGGTTGATGACCGAGTGATTACGCGATTTCCAACGCAACAAAGCCACTAATGAGGCGCTCTGACGAGACATAACCAACATAAGTGTGCCACCTTTTATTCACAAGATCGAGCATATAGAACTATCCCACATAGGTTGTCAGATACAAAGATTACTTCTATTCTAACAAACGTAGTAGCTCAGCCTAAACGGTGCGCCAAGAGCAGACGAGTACCAAAAGGACACACCAGTCCAACTACTAAAAAAATCGAGGGTAGGCTTTATTCTCAACACTCCAGACAATTCAATACTGAAGTAACACATCACCAGTAGCCGAGCATCATGAACCCAGCTCTGCATTCACAGTTGTGCCTAACTGCTCCATGGCTCTCGGCAACCATTGATCTATCACCATGGCTCATAACTGTGCCGATCTTGCACCATGGCTCCCAGTCGTGGCGATCTTGCCCTGTGGCTCGCGTCGACTAAGTCTATAACACTCAAAACTTCAAAGCATCCAATGACGGAGCAGAGGACAAGGCTTTATTAGTAGCCCCTTCTAGTGAAAAACTTAGCAGTGAAAAAGCTTGCAATCCATTCAAATTCTCAGCTGACCAAGCCTTAAAAAAACACACAATGAAACATTTAATGATGGCGCAATACTTAAAGAAAGTTCGGGAGCATCTCAATGCACTTTCCACTTACACCCTTACGCGGGTTCCACAAATAGTTCGAAGTCTCAAGCAGATCGCCAAACAAGAGCTCGTATGCTGATGATTATTTTAGTTATCTAGTAGTCCAGCTTTCTTCAGCTGCACTCACGACAATGACTTTCATACTCTTCAATGTGAAAGGGTAAACCAATCCCTTGATACCTATATGGGTCTGCTCTCTAGTGCGAGAGGGTAAACCAATTCTCCGACACCCATATAGGTCTGCTCTCTAATGCGAGAGGTTAAACTAAATGTTTTCCAACGCGAGAGGGTAGACCAATTCCCCGATACCCATATGGGTTTGCTCTATAGTGCGAAAGGGTAAACTAATTCCCTAACACCCATCTGGGTAAGCTCTCTAGTGCGAGAAGGCCACATAGCTCAAAAAATCAAATGCTCGAAGACCAACTAAGCAGCAAATGGTCAGGGGCCAACAGCCACTTTGCACTCAACAGTTCGTTCATCTGACACTTCATCTTCAACAGCTCTGATCTTGGTAACTCCATCCTTGACTGCTTTATCTACAATAGCTGAGAAATCAAACTCAAGCAATTTCCTCATTTCTCAAAAAACCTAAGTCGAATTCTCTCCCAAAAATTATCTAAACACTTTCTCTCAAATTCTAACTTTGGCATTGGAGATTCTTTGGCCAAAACCCTCATTCATCATGGGCTTGTGAGGCTCTTGGCCTTGATCTTAGGTGTTGATTGTTTTGCAAGTGCATTCTCGTTAAAGGAGAAGAAGGTAGAAATTTACATTCACAACTTCAATATCAGTTTGAATATCTACCCCTAAGATGTAATCTGGCTTGTCTAATCCTCTATGACACAGATTGAGTTTTATTCATTTCGGCTTTAATCATTTTCATGAGATACTACCCATTTTACCTACAAAAATTTAAGAATCTCCTAGCCCCTCTACTGCATCCAAACACCATCAAACAGCCAGCAAACCAACAGGCCTGCATTCATCAAAACTAAAAAATGAATAACGCCAAATTATATACATTTTTCTGTGTTGTTTACATAAACAATTTAGCCTTTCGGTGCAACCTTCTGCTTGTCAGTTGACTGTTGAGATCCCGAATGCCAAAATGCCACACCGACTTTGCCCTCACTTCCAATCATAATTTGCCACTCCAAACTCCAATCATGAAGGGTTTATAACAAAAATACTACTATTTGCCCAACTCAATAAATACCAAAGTTTTAGCGGTACTAAGTGTGTGTTAGATGGCGAGCAGAAGTCTAGCGTCTAGGTATTTAGGTGGAGCTTAAGCGGTGGCTTAAGTAAAATATCTTAAGTTCGATTCTCACAAAAAGTAAATTTGAACTCTATTATTGCTAGTTTATTGTAAGGTTAAAATCATCTCTTCCCGCTTAGTATAACATCGTTTGTTCGAAAGAAAAAAAAAAATTATGTCGTATTCAACAGGTGGCAGATAAAACCACATGCCAAAATAAGTATGTTTGGTTCCGATTAAAATTGTGAATATATTTTCCTTGAATTGGACAAATCCTCAAATAGTGACTGCTTTTGCCAGGTCACCTCCGTAAATTTGATCACAATTCAAGGCCATTTCAGTCTTTGCAAACCTTTCCACTTCACCTTCACTGTGACTTCACACATGACGTTCCGGCGGCGAAACAAAAAACCGCCACCTTGTCTCTCTCTTTACGCCATCTTCCACTTCTAGAGAGAGAAACTTCAATTACAGTACTAGGCTGAAGGAGAGAAGGAAGGTATATATTTGAGAGTGCTAGAGAGAGAGAGAGAGAGAGGGGGGACCGCTCGCCATGCCAGCTCCAGAAGCAGACCGGCACCGGGTCAGGGCTCGACCGGCGGTCAGAACCCGAATCCCACTCCGGCAGCTCCTCCGAGTGGCATCGGTCGCGTGTGGAATCCAATTCGGGTGGGCCCTACAGCTCTCGCTCTTGACTCCGTACGTCCAAGAGCTCGGAATCCCTCACGCTTTGGCCAGCATCATATGGCTCTGCGGACCCTTATCGGGCCTTGTGGTCCAGCCCCTTGTGGGACACATGAGCGACCGTTGCACAAGCCGATACGGTCGCCGGCGCCCATTCATCGTCGTCGGAGCGGCCTGTATCGCCATTTCCGTTCTAATTATCGGTTTCTCTGCCGATATCGGGTGGTTGCTCGGCGACAGAGGAGGCGGCATCAGGCCCAGAGCCATCGCCGTATTCGTGTTCGGGTTTTGGATTCTGGACGTGGCCAATAATGTGACTCAGGGTCCTTGTAGAGCTCTCCTCGCTGATCTCACTGGTATGAACCTTCAATTTATTAAATTTGCCAACTTTCCTTTTTTTTTTTTTTTCTTTGGATAAAACGATATATTTACACTAAGTGTGCGGGAATAAATTGGTATCGAACGAGGTACTATTAGACCGTAGTAAGAGACTATTCAATTCACTGACTTTAGTCAACTTTTAGTCAAATTTGGAATGATTTTTTAAGAATTCTGTGAAAAAATGCTGTTGAAAACTCATCATAAATTAGGTCACTTATGATCTGCTGGAGGCTGAAACTGTAAACATTTTCCTAATTTTGGAACTTTGGTATTGATAATCCACCCATTTTAGCCACTTTATATGCTGTGGTAATAAACGAGAAGCAGTCATGTGTAATTTTTGATGCACTGCACGGATCATCTTATCCGTTGATGGCTCTACTTATTTACGTAATTATGTGTTTGATTGTTGGATGGCCTAGTTTCAAACCGGTTCCTAAACCTGAGAGTTTAGAAATCGAGATCCTTGTTAAGTTAGGGGTCGGTACTTTGTATGCATATTTGAATGCAATACAGAGTAATGGCTACTATTATAGCAAGAAAGCTAATTATATTTCCTATATGCGAGATGGACATTGAACAGACCTCCTGCACAAATATTGTGTAGAGACTATGTCTGCAAATGCTAGAATTTTGATTTGTTGCAGTTGCACAGGCCTCTAAGAAAACCTAGAAATTATTGATGCATGGAACGTGGTTGGTTCTTTTGAGGAACATCACTTAGCTGCCAATCTGCCGGAAAATATCAAATGTGCTTGATGTTCAAAGTTTCAAAATAAAAACCAGTAACACTTTATTTTCCTTCTTAATTTCTCTCTTGTTAGAAAAGGATAATCGAAGAACTCGAGTGGCAAACGCTTACTTCTCTCTGTTTATGGCGGTTGGCAATGTTCTTGGCTATGCAATTGGATCACTCAGTTACTTGTTCAAGGTTTTTCCATTTTCAATTACCCCAGCATGCAATGTTAACTGTGCAAACCTCAAGTCTGCTTTCTTCGTCGACATTGCCTTCATTGCAATTACTACGTGTATAAGCATATCAGCAGCTCAGGAAATACCTCTGGGTTCAAGTAACAGAACTACACCCTTTGCTGATGAAGGGCCAGGACAGTCAAGTCATATTGAAGAAGCTTTTCTCTGGGAGCTGTTTGGGGCTTTTAAATATTTCCCAGGGTCTGTATGGTTAATCCTACTTGTTATTGCTCTGAACTGGATTGGGTGGTTTCCATTTCTTCTTTTTGATACTGATTGGATGGGTCGAGAGATTTATGGTGGCAAGCCAAATGAAGGGATAAATTATAGTACGGGTGTTAGAATGGGAGCTCTTGGTCTGATGTTGAATTCGGTTGTTCTTGGTATAACCTCGGTGCTGATGGAGAAGCTTTGCAGGAAATGGGGGGCTGGTTTTGTGTGGGGGATTTCAAGCATTCTCATGACTCTTTGCTTTCTTGCGATGCTTGTTATTACATTTGTGAACAAAAGTATTGGTGTTTCGGGCAATGATTTACCTCCAGATGGCATTGTGATAGCTGCACTGGCTATTTTTGCACTTCTTGGTGTTCCATTGGCGGTAAGCTTATATCTCTGGTTGAATGCAATTTATACATTCTATTTGGCAATGTAGATTTCACTGTTAGAAGGCAAACAGGTTTAAATTTTGTAAGCAGAGTGCTTACGATCAATCTTTAGCTTTTGGTAACTAATGATTTATCAAGCATACTATAATAGCAATTTTACATCAATAGAATATCAAATTACTTCAGAATAAAATATGCTGCTGTCAGAGGGGAGGGGGTGTCAAGTTGGGATCTTCTCTGTAAGAATTTGACCTATCTAGTAATAATTTTTTATTCAAAGAAAAGTCACCTTCACTTTTCTCTTTTGTTTTTGAAACAATTTGGGTGGATTTGAAAGTTATTTATCCCCTTCACTTTTGTTTTTGGAACATTTTGGATGGATTTGAAAGTTATCGTTTTTGGAGGTCTTTCACTGCACAATTATTATGGAAAGACTATGCTTTGTGTGTGAACTTGGTCTATGAACCGAATTTAAATTACCAGAATATTTGTTGCAGATCACATACAGTGTTCCATATGCTTTGGTTTCTTCTCGAATTGAGTCTTTGGGACTTGGCCAAGGTGGGAATTTCTTTTACAGAAGGTGGTGTGGGTAAAAAGTTTTCATTGGAGTTATAGCTGTAGGACTTCTTACATTGATGTTTGGTTCTTGTAGGTTTATCAATGGGCGTACTGAATCTGGCAATAGTAATCCCGCAGGTAAGAACACTCATTTTCCTTTTAGCAATGCATGTGTGCGCTTCTGTGTAGAAACTAAGTTAACATGAAATGCGTTACTGGTATAAGGTTATATTACACTTCTACAATCATCAACCAAACGTGAAGCAATACATGCACATATGTTACATCTGCACCTTGTCCTAACTTTGGGGTTGTCTATATGCATCCTAATTCTTTGTCATATCCTATCATTGGTTAAATTTTCATTTTAAGTCATATATTTTGATATATTTCCTAATTACCACTAGCTAAGTTGTTGTTTGGTCTTCCTCTTCCCGTAGCACTACCTTCTATGTATTCAATGTATATACACACATATGAGTTTGCTTCTTCAAGCCTATTAGCTCTGAAAATAAGCACCACCTTTTCATGTTGAGCATCTCCTCACCTGGGACTTGCAGTTGCTAACCAATTGGTCGATTACAGAAAATCGATTTTAAGCTCTGTATGTTTCCATTGTTCTGTTATGTGAAACATAATCGAAATTGTTTTCTACTGTCACTTTTTTGGACGAATTACTGACACAAACCAAGAAACAATACTCTGTTTCACAAAACCCCTTAAACTGCTGCTACTAGGATGTGATGGTTCAGCTGTTCAGGTATGGGTTGGTGCCTTATGCAAAGCATCGATGCTTGAGTTGAAGAGCATGCTTTGAAAAAAAATCGTATTTATTTTCCCTTATTATAGCAGTTACTCAATAATTGCACGTGGTAGATTGCACTGTTGGTTAGGGCCTTCCTCTTCAACCCATTGCGTCTCGGGTTCAAACCCTCCTCCCTCCCCTTAGTATGGTAGATGAGTGTATAATATCGCATGTAATCATCTTTGTTATATTGATTTTACTCCCAGGGACTTCTCTGTGAATGACAGTTATCATCTTTGTTTATTGGTTTTGATCATGAATATTTGTTTTTTGAGAACAGGTGGTCGTATCACTAGGAAGTGGACCATGGGATCAGCTATTTGGTGGTGGAAACGCTCCAGCTTTTGCCGTGGCAGCAGTTGCATCCTTAGCAAGCGGCCTGGTGGCCATCTTGGCTATTCCACGTTCTACTGCTCAAAAGCCCAGAGCTGCCACTTGAGGTATTCTGTTGTACCTACTTTTCACTCTACTTTTTTTTGTCACCGAGATGGCAAAATCTCAAATAGTTAGGGAAAATTTGAACATAGCTGTTACTTGCTATACAGTCAATTAGTTGAAGTTCCTTTTGCTCTGGAAATTTGCTGCTTTCCATTTTTCTCTCTTAGATATTCAAATAATTTAAAGGCCTGCCAGCGAGTATTTGGATATTGAACTCAATTTCCACTTGAAGTGCTTCGGTTCAGCAAATTATACATCTGAGTTTCTACAATTTATTCAATTCCTGTTTGAAATTAGTGATCATCTTCTGATGGGCTCTTGGTGAAATCCCTATGTTAGAATCACATGAATGTTTAGACATGGGAAATCCATTTAGAATGGGTGATGTTAGACACTGCTGTTTTTAGAAGTGTCGTGGGAAGCAAGTTCGTCATAAAGCGATAGTTTTTCGCAGACGCTGGCTGTGAAAATATGTTGATGTAATAGATGTCAATTCTTGCCCGGTGAGATAAGTTGTCTACAATTAGTGGAGAATTTCTTGAATGAAAATCAGTCCCATCTAATACGGGATTGTGGCAAATTGCCATGGAAAAGTAGGTGCAGCCTCTCTCAGCTGTAGATTCTGAAATTAATCCAAGACTAGTTTGCAACCAACCAAAGATAAATGTTTCGGCTGTTTGAGAATTATTCGTTGCGAAAATATCATATTTTACTTTCGGGCGAAGCTTCGATTGGGCGATGGTGGTTCGATTACAAGGTATTGGAATCTCATGCGCTTTGTGCATGGACTTTGTTGTATGAATATGGTGAAATGAAATGTACTGACTCAAACCTTGATGGAGAGACGATGCCTTTTTATTCTCTCTGATTTTTATTTTTTTTTTGTTCTCTTTTTTGTTGGAAGTTTTCTTTCTTGTGATGGGTTTGGTGTTTATTCTCTTTTTTCCTGTTCTTTTTTGTTTAAATTAATTAATATTTTAGTTAAATTAAAATTTATTTTCTTCTCTGTATCTGGACCTTGGAATAAATTCTTGCCTTCATTGCTTTTATCAGTATCTATGAAAGTCTGTCTGCCTTTAATCATCCCGTGCATTGTTTGCTAGACAGGCTTCTACAAGTATTGGAAAGAAAAGAAAGAGGGAAAAAGTAAAGTAAATCTCTCAGGTGCCGTGCATATTGCTATTGAAAAATACTTGGATCAGTCGTTCACGCGTGAGTGTGTCAAACAGCCGGGAATCGCCCACTCAGGCGCTGACGACAAAATCCGTTCAGTTTTAGATGTAAGTGTTTGTTATGGTCCAAAATGAAGGTAGATAAATGAGTGCAGAGTGGTATGGGGAACACAGTGGCTTCTGGAAATAAAAGAATTAAGCATGCAGAGCACAAGGCGTTTACCGTATAGTGGTACATTGTTTTTGAGAGAGATTTAAGCGTGTCAGATTTTTTAGGAAAGGAAGTGAAAAGCTCTTGTGAGAGGAGAATCTGTGAATTTGTTCTTGTATTTTTTAAAGAGGAATATAATCTTTTTATTTCTAGTGTCAAATCCCAAGAAGTCCTATCATTACAAAATTCCTCTCCCCAAAATCTTGCATTGGAATTTGTAATTTTATTTTGTTATGATATGGGTGTTGCAGAGTCCTTTTTATTCTTTTTCTTTTTTTGTCACTCATCTTTTTATTTAATATTTAATACATTGATATTTTTACAATAAGTATATAGTGAGTTCGGTAAAGTCACACAATAGACAGTCTAATTTATTATCAAATTCGCTATTCACGATATTCGAACATAAGACTCTAACTTTCAAGTGAAGAGGAATATCACCAGACTATAGTACTGAGTGACTTTTTATTTGATATTAAAAGGATGCGTTTGACATTTAGCATTACGATCTAGTGGTATTCATATTCACTTGTAAGTGAGGTCTTAGCTTTGATTCTCACCAAATGTGAATTTGAACCACATTATTGCTAGTTCATTGTAAAGTTTAGTCTACTCCTCACCTCTTAGTGTAAAAATATTCTTTGTTAAAAGAAGATGCGGCTTTGATGTTACGAAGCACCTATATTTTTAATGAGATACTATTTTCACACATACTTTTTAACTTTTCACATCCCTTTTTATCTTTAGCTATCATATTGAATAAATTAAACGAAAACAATGCAAAATTAAATATGGGTGTGAGAGCCTAAATGGTGTGCATTGATAATTTTCTAATTTTAAATTTGGATCCTAGAGAAGTGGTGGATTTATATATTTTAGTTTTCTTCCTCAATGCAAAGACTCAAATTTTAAGACTCGATTTTAATATGTGAGTACTTGCATTTTAGAAGAAAACAAGGGACTCAAACTCATATTTGAGTTTTAACAATTTAGTTGTGTATTGGAGATGATTGAATAACTCAAATTTCATTTTTCTTGATTAAATAACAATTTTCTTAGTTGGCATGGGCTTCACCTTGGACTCAATTCTCAAATTGAAACTCAAACTTGGGTCTCCACTTCACCAAGGACTTACATATAAGTTTTAAGAGTCTAGTGCACACATTGGAGAATCTTAAACTCGTATTTAGAGTTCAAATTTTTGGTGCATTGGAGATGCATACAGTGTTATTTATTTTGTTGTTTTAGCTATTAGCATTGATTTCCACAACTATTAGATCTTCATCAGTCATTTTCTATATCACTCAGTGCTATAAACCATTAGAGGAGAAATTGCAAAGTCTGAAATTAAAACGTCTATTTATTCTCCATATTTAACATCAAATCTACAACTACGAGTGAGTGGTCATACATTTCTAGTCACTGAGTAACCTAAAGCGCACTTATGTGATTGATGCCCCGTCAAAATTCTTAAATTCTTGATTGAGTGTTAGGTATATAAGTATAAATCCCCACTATAACTACAACTTGGGTTGATACAAACTGGTGGAATTTGTATTTTGGGTGAGAGTGAATGAGACCACACTTCCCAATTAAAATGCTAAATTTGAAATGGGTTTGTTTTTTTTGGCAGTGGTGTGTAAATTACCGTTCGTGCATGAATAATGGTGTGTAAATTACCGTTCGTGCATGAATAATACACCTAAAAAAATGACCCGTGAATCCTTTTCATTTTTCATATCAAAGATTACAAAAATGTGTGACAGAAGAATGTGACAAAAAACTATTTTGTAAGGAAAAAAAAAATATTATATATATATGTGTGTGTGTGTGTATATATATATTGTATGCATGATTGATTGGTAAAGTTGCAGTTGAGGAACTCTATGCATAACTTTTAGATTTTAATTTGCAGTTTTTACTCATTTTGGTCCATTGGTTTTTTCGCTTTTGACACGCACCTCTCAAGTCTCATCTTTCTCTACAGGGGAAATAAAAAAACTCATTAAGCTCGATACACATGGAGAATCTGGCATGGGCGGGGGTTATGGGTTTCTGGGATGCGATAAAACCTCTACAATGCAAGCCAACAAATGAAATCTGATTCTTTCTTTCTTGAAGTTTCTCCGTCTCTTGGAGTCATTCAAAGGGGAGAGATGGACTTCCATGCGATGGAGTTTTCACTCTGTCATTGTAGATACCAAAACAGTTACATTTATGTCGGTGCATGATTGACTTGAGATACTGTTACATGGCTTTTTGTTGTAAAGTAACTGTGTCTCAAAATTGGGGGGGGGGGGGAGGGAAAAAGTTTTACTTGCTCAGTATCGATCACTGCTTGTTTGGGCTGGTGGTAGCAGGCAGAGAGGCAGAGCAGGAAACAGACTCAGAGAGAGAGCCAAGGCTCTCTCCCACAGAGAGACAGACTCATCTCTGTTGTGAGAAAAGGATACAAATTAAACGGTCTTAAGTGGAGCACGTAATTGTCTCTCAGTGTTCCCTTTCTCCCATCTGCCTGCCTCTTCTCCAAACACACAGACAGAGCCATCTCTCTCTCTCTCTCTCTCTCTCTCTCTCTCTCTCTCTCTCTCTCTCTCTCTCTCTCTCATCCATTACAATCCATTTCAGTGGTCCCATTCCATTCCATCACACAACACCAACCTCCAACATACCCATCAACATATATGATATATGATATATCCTCCTACATAATTATTCATCTATTTATTTGTTACATATAAAAATAATAATGAAAAAGGTGCAACAGAAGATGAGTTTAGATTTGCCACACATTTTACCCACTTGGACAAAACCCTTTGCCAAAACAAAAACCAAAATCCCGCTTGTTTAGTTAAATTAGGTTATGCCCCAATTTACCAGCAAACTAAGCAAATCTTGATGCTCAATCTTTCTGGTGATTGATACCTTTTATCCCGTCTCAAGTCTCTATTTCTTGTTTACGTCCTAAACCACCAACCTCATCTATCTAGCTTGAGTTTGAGGACATGAAAAAGGTTTGAGCAACATCTCTCAATAGAGTGATAGCGAGGGCCCGTAAAGGCCCTACTCATTTAGGCCTTGTCTAGTGAGTGAAACTTAACCGCACATGATCAACTAAATAGTTGTGTTGTCTCATGCTTGATGAACTTAACAATGATGAGGCTAAGCTCCTTAAACCACATAGTAGAGAAAACGAGTACACTTTATAAATGTGAGAATTTAAGGGACATAACTGTACTAGACACCAATCCTCGCACCAAACAAAACCCTAATTAGCATTGCACCAGAGAAGGGCGACGGTTTATATTTTTTACTAAAGTGATTACTACTTTTCATATGCGATTAGGATCTTTAAAAATGGATCATGAAATCAAAGCCACTTTGAAGGGAAACAAACTCTGCCACAAGTTATAATATTTGTTTGACTTCGAAACCCATGTCTTTAAATCCGCCTAAGTGGGGTGGGGAGGGCCTAGAACAGGTTTTGTTCCAAGATGCAAAACATGCATGAAGTTCAAACATGCAAACATGTTTGCTGCCCACAAGTTAGCTAGCAGTTGCAGTTATTGCCCATATTCTCAAAGACAACAATATACAACCAACTTATAGGCTCGTCATTTCTCAAGCAAGCAACCAACAAATTAAAAGGATTTTTTTTTGCTGCCAATCCCACTTGGCAGTGGCATCCTAATTAAAGATAAACTTGTTTACTTTCTTGGAATAGAAAACCAGATCCCAATTCAAGTTAAAGATTGGGGGGAGGGGTTTAAAAAAGATTATCCGCTTAAGCAAAAAGTTTAACCGTGTATCAATCAACACCAAGTTAATCCCACTATTGACAAAGTGCCGAAATCGGGGTACAATTATTATCAAAACTAAACAGAAAATGTGTATGCATGGCGGTCAAAAGCAACCAATAACCTTTTCTGGGTTTTCACTTGCCTTATTTCTTTGAAGTTTCTCCACCCAAACTTTTTCAAACTTCCATACAATAGCAAAACAAAATGAAGTGACTAACCTAATATTTTGAGAGAGAGAGAGAGAGAGAGAGAGAGAGAGAGAGAGAGAGAGAGAGAGAGAGAGAGAGAGGAGGGTTAAAAATTAGGGAAGAATGGAAAGTCGGCCCCCACACAACCTCCCCATGAGCAATTTTCTTTTTGATTTTTATCTTCTTTCCATTTTATCTTTTTGGCTGAATGAATCCTTTCAAAGCATTTTTGGGAGGACACTTTTTCCCCGAGTGCTCTCCTTGGATATATTGACACGTTTCTGAAGGAAAAAATGGTGGCCAACTCCTGCCATGTGTATATAAAACCTCCTCACCCTACTTCCCCTTCTCACATTCAAATCCCTCCAAACAAAAACAAAATACAGGGTCCTTAGTTCTATTTCTTCCCACACTTGCTCATTAAAATATTATCCAAAACATCCTTAGCTTTATCTTAGCAAATTAAAGGTAATCAATCATGTGCAACCCAAAGCCTTCTTCTTCCTCCCCACTTCTCTCTCCCAACAAAACCAATTTCATCGAAACCTCCAACAAAACCATCGACGACCTTCACTCTTCTGATGTTTTTGTTGAAGAAGACGACAAAGAGCTCCGTAGATGGCCTACTCTCTCAGAGGTATACATACAAACAAAAACCCTACAATCATTTCACCATACAATAAAACCAAAAACATTTTAAAAGCAGTAACAATCATATAAAATACAGTTTATCCATATGACTCTTGTTTTAAATTAATAATAATGTTTGGACCTGCGCCAGCCTGACGGCGATTCGAGCTAATCAATTAATTAACATGTGTTAATTCTTGCTTTCCTTCTTTTTGTTGCATTTTTTCAGGCTGTACAAGAAATCAAGGCCATAGGGAAGATCTCAGGTCCATCAACCATGACAGGCCTACTTCTCTACTCAAGAGCCATGATCTCCATGCTTTTTCTGGGATATCTAGGTGAGCTTGAGCTCGCCGGCGGTTCTCTCTCAATTGGGTTTGCCAACATCACCGGCTACTCTGTCATCTCCGGCCTCGCCATGGGAATGGAACCCATCTGCGGGCAAGCTTACGGGGCCAAACAGATGAAGCTCCTCGGCCTAACCCTTCAGAGAACCGTCCTCCTTCTCCTCTCTACCTCCCTCCCCATCTCCTTCATGTGGTTCAACATGAAAAGAGTCCTCCTCTGGTGTGGCCAGGACGAAGAGATTTCCTCCGTCGCCCACACTTTCATCCTCTTCTCCATTCCCGACCTCTTCTTTCTCTCTCTTCTCCACCCCCTCAGAATTTATCTCCGCACCCAAAACATCACATTGCCAGTGACCTTCTGCTCCGCCATCTCCGTCCTCCTCCACATCCCTCTAAACTTCCTCCTAGTCGTTAAATTCCAAATGGGGATTTCCGGAGTGGCCATAGCCATGGTTTGGACTAATCTCAACCTCTTCATCCTGCTCTTCTCCTTCACGTATTTCTCCAATGTTTATAAGGACTCGTGGGTTTGTCCCAGCGCTGATTGCCTCCGCGGCTGGTCATCTTTGCTTGCGCTCGCTATCCCGACCTGCATCTCCGTTTGCCTCGAATGGTGGTGGTATGAGTTCATGATAATGCTGTGCGGACTGTTAGCCAACCCGAAAGCCACCGTTTCTTCAATGGGAATACTTATCCAGACCACCTCTCTTGTCTACGTGTTCCCTTCGTCGCTTAGCCTCGGCGTCTCCACGAGAGTTGGGAATGAGTTGGGCGCTAATCGACCCTCAAGAGCGCACATTTCCATGATCGTCTCCCTCGGTTGTTCGGTGGTTTTAGGCCTTTTAGCCATGCTGTTCACAACATTGATGAGGCACCAATGGGGGAGATTCTTCACTAATGACGCCGAGATACTCAAGCTCACAGCGATTGCATTGCCGATAGCAGGGCTGTGCGAGCTCGGAAACTGCCCGCAAACCACCGGCTGCGGTGTTCTGAGGGGAAGCGCGAGACCCACGATTGGAGCCAACATAAACTTGGGGTCATTTTACTTGGTGGGAATGCCGGTGGCGATGCTGATGGGGTTCGTGGTGAAAATGGGGTTTGCAGGGCTGTGGCTTGGATTGCTTGCAGCTCAAGCCTCCTGTGCTTTGCTCATGTTTTATGTCCTTTGCACAACAGATTGGAATCTTCAGGTCAAAAGAGCAAATGATCTCACCCAAGCTTCTTCTGCTTCTACAACTTCTTCAATATTACCAATATCATCACCACGGCAACCACCAAGTTCTGATCACCAGGATCCCAACATGGACGATGATGAGGTTGTCAAGTCAGCAGAAGCGCTTGAAACAGACCCTCTTATTGTATGATCATCATATCATTATCATCAGCTGCTACAAAATTAACACTAGTCATGTGAATCAATTATATATAATTAATCATCAAAGTTAATTAAGTTAGTTTCACCCTAGCTAGTTAGCTTCCCATTTTTAATTTCCCTTCTCGAGGAACATTATGTGAAAACTTAAATTATCAGTTCCCCCCAACATGAGCTACTGTATAAGAATCTTCTTTTATATTTTCTCTCTTAAATATAATGTCTACTTTTTTTTTTTTGTATTTTACTTCTCCTAGTTGTATCAATCAAACATTGTACGATAGACTGAAACTACTTTAAATTATTAATCAGTTTTCCATGTTTTGGTTTTGTGAAAGGGGGGGGGGGGGGGGGGAGAGAGAGAGAGAGAGAGAGAGAGAGAGAGAGAGGTTTGGTTGTCGGTTGATTTTGAGCAGTGGCAAAGAGGATATGTGCCTACCTTTCTTCTAAGTCTATTCCAAATTAGACAACAACCTTGCTGTCTAAAAAGGAAAATTAGACATTATTATTTATAATTTTATGCAAGATGCTATACCTTTTACAAGGATATGGTTGTTCAGAAAGATCTAATTAAATAGGTAGATGACGCTGCTTAAAGTAATAATGTTTATACACTATTTTTTTTTTTTTAACATTTAACAATTTAGCTTACTTGGTTTTAAAAAAAAAATTTAACCTACTAACACTATCGTTTGTGAAAAAAAAAAATAAAACAGACAGATTGTTTAGATCATAATTATAACTAACACATGCAAATTTGAGCTAAATCAAGTTGGGTGGATAAGTGTGCTCCCTCTTCTATACCTAATTTCAAATTCACCTTCTTGCATAAAAAAAGAAAAAAAGAATACACATACATTCATAATGTGAGCTAATATACTCGTTCATTTGCAGCCTAGTTCGAATTCTCGTATTGGGATACAAAATTCCTCTTGTTATAGTGCTTGGAGTTTCAAGCATGCAAAAATCTTTCTCACATGCATGCATCTGGTTTGTTTGATATTATTTTATGTGCTTATGACAAGCTTCTTATGTCGATTTTTTTTTAAAGGGTTTCAATTTGAAATTCTCCAAATATAATAAGTGATTGTCCTTCTAGGATTCAACTCAGCACACTTTGCTAGCGTCGTGAAGCAATTATACCAAGTTGAAAAGTAAACAAAAGCCAAACCTAAAAACACAGAAGTTAACACCATGAGAGAGAGAGAGAGGGTAAAATGATGACAGTAACTGGCAGTAGAGAAGTATCTATAGAAGGAGAGACTTTCAATGTACCCAAACCAAGAGTGGTATGACATATGTTATTATACAAGTAGAAAAAATTTCTTTAACAAGTGTTTCTCTTCTTGTATAGTAATATATATCATACGTGTTCGTTTTCCGAATACACTAAAAGAATCTCTTCCTAATACATTGGATGTGGTGTGAAGGGCCCCAGATTCTAATTGAAGAAAAAGAATCCAGCTATTATGGCTTCTGTACTTCTCAGATTACAAAAATTGCAGCAGTGGCTCTGCGGCAGTTCCCACTCCCCACAACCTATCTTATCCCTGCCTAGCAACTTCCCTCCATATTTCTCATGAAAAAAAAAATTCTATTTTGTATATTCCATAATTTAATTCACGTCGTGTAAATATATAATGTCTTCTGTCACATTCCGATTCGGGCCTCACCACAACTTGGGCTCGACTCCACCGTAGCATGATATTGTCCGCTTTAGGCCCCGAGCACACACTCACGGTTTTATTTCTGAGAACTCACACGGGAACTCAAACGAGAACTTCCCAGTGGGTCACCAATCATGGGATTGCTCTCGCGCGAACTCGCTTAACTTCGGAGTTTCGATGGAACCCGAAGCCAGTGAGCTCCCAAAAAGTCTCGTGCTAATTGGAGGTGAGAATGTACATATAAGGCTTACAATATCCTCACCCCTAGGTGATGTGGGATCTCACATCTTCAACATAGAAACAATATAGGGAAAGGCCATTTCGGCATTTCCCAATTTTCTTATTATTATTTTTTATAGAATAGACGATTGTTAATTGATTATAATTGGAATTGGATTGAAACAAAACATTTAAATGAAATCAGGAAATTCTTCCAACCATAAAACGTCAGGCAAAGCGAACTAAATAATTAGCAACAAAATTAGTTTCACAGCAAGCACCACGAGCATATGTAACATATCCACTAGTGGTCTCTTTGAGCAACTCTCCTTCATTGCCACCATTTGATGCTTATTTTAAGTAGTGATATATTTGTAGGAAAATTCTACAGTACCCTTAAAAAAAAAGAGTATCGTTACCTTTTAATTTAAATGTTGGCAATGTATGCAATCACATCTAAATATAATATCTTATATTTACAATGTAATGTGACTATAGTGTGGTTATAATTAAAAATACAAATGATGTTGTTTATTACTATAACATGGTCGGTAGTTGTGATTACAAGTTATCACTTAGTATTACAGCCTAATTATGATATTTCTCTTCACTTATAAGGAAGAGTGTCTTAGATTCGATTTCCGCCAAAAGCAAATTCGAACCAAATTATTATGGCTAGTCCATTGTGAGTTTTAACCTGCTCTCCTATCCCTTAGTGTAGATAATATCGAATATATTAAAAAGATGGTTAGCAGATACGTTGTAGACTCCTATTACATTGTCAAGGTAATTATTATACTTAGACATGATTACTTACATTACGAACATTAATGATTACATCATATACGTATTAATATTACAACATACTCTAAAATAGGAATTATATTATGTGTTACTTTATTTTATTTTATTTTTGAACAAACGATATTTCTACACTAAAGGGGTGTGGATGAGTTTAACCTCATAATGGGCTAGCAATAATATGGTTCAAATTTGTCTGAGTAAGAATCGAACATAAACCATCTCACTTACAAGTAAAGAGTATAACTAGACCATAGTACTAAGTGACATATTATGTGTTACTTAAATGTTAAATAAATGATTTCCCATATTTATATAAATGTATGTATATTTCCTTTTTATATTTACTCTTTTAGCTTTTGCATATTCAAATTTCCAGCACGTAGCGCTTGAAGCCCACTTCTCCTCTCATCAGCTTTTCTTATCTTCTTTGTGATCGAATTGATATAATAATGTAGCCATCCTAGTGTTACTCCATGAACACCTTGCATTTGTGGCAAAGAATTACAGGTTGTATTGTGTTGCAAGCTCAAAAAAATTTATTCTGTCTTTTACTTTAAGGAGACTTTAGATGCGGTCTCTATCTATTAATATTATTTGACTGAAATCTTATTGGTTTTCAATTTTTTATTTGAGTCCCTGAAATTAATGTGATAATTTATTTCTATTTATATTGCTATATTTTTTTATATTAAAAATTAAAAATTATAGTTGTTTATGTTAATGAGATTTTAAAAAAAACTCATAATTTTTAGGATCAAAAATATTAAAATATAACTCATACTGCTCTGTGTGTGTGTGTGTACAAACATGGGTACATTCATAAAAAAAAAATTAACAAAACAATTATTGTGACATTCCACATCGCCCAGGGGAGTGATCCTTAAATGTATATTCTCATCCCTACCTAGTACGAGGCCTTTCAAGAGCTTACTGGCTTCGGGTTCCGTAGGAACTCCGAAGTTAAGCAAGAAGGGGACTAGAGCACTCCCATGATGGGTGACCCACTGGGAAGTTGCTCGTGAGTTCCCAGAAACAAAATCGTAAGGGCGTGGTCGGGGCCCAAAGTGGACAATATCGTGCTACGGTGGTGGAGCGGGCGCCGGGAAATGATCCGCCCCGGGCCAGGATGTCACAATTGGTATCAGAGCTTATCCCTGGCCGGAAGTGTGCCGACGAAGACGTCGGGCCCCAAGGGGGGTGGATTGTGATATCCCACATCGCCCAGGGGAGTGATCCTTAAATGTATATTCCCATCCCTACCTATCACGAGGCCTTTTGGGAGCTCACTGGCTTCGGGTTCCGTAGAAACTCCGAAGTTAAGCGAGAAGGGGGCTAGAGTACTCCCATGATGGGTGACCCACTGGGAAGTTACTCGTGAATTCCCAGAAACAAAACTGTGAAGGAGTGGTCGGGGCCCAAAGCAGACAATATCGTGTTACGGTGGTGGAGCGGGCCCGAGAAGTGATCCGCCCCGGCCTGAATGTGACAATTATTGTACCAAAACATGGGTACATTCTTCAAAACCATAAAAAAAAATTTTAAAAAAAAGACATTAAGCTTAATAACATTAGTAAATTTCTTCGATAAAACTTGACATGGATACATGCTCAAATCAAAGAAAAAGAATGTACCCATATAAGTTTAAAAATGGATTATAAAAAAAAAATTGAATATTTAAGAATGGGTACAATTTAAGATTAAAATTTTGAAAAAACAATTACATGAATGGGTACATATAAGGTTAAAAAATTGAAAACATTTTTTAAAAAGCGAATGGTACAAACTTATTCTAATTTATTTATTTATTTTGGAAATGTTTTGGAATAAAAATTAGTTAGGAGTTTAATAAAGGTGTGAGTATTAAAATCCTAAATCAATTATTAATATTTATTTTAAAAAAAATTATGTAACTGGCATGTAAATTCATTATTACATTAATGCTAGAGACTTGGATCAAAATATGAAAACTAATAAGGTTTAAGTCAATAAACATTAGTAATTAAGGGCTGGATACTAATTTTTCCTTTACTTTATTTTAAATGTAATACGAAAATTTTTTTTTTTTAAAAAGTTACCTACATATAAATACTAAACTTTTTGGCGTGACTTCAAATTAGTCTCAATTTTTTTTTTAAACATTCCAAATAACTACCTAACTTTTTAAAAATTAAACATTGAATGAGGTCACATATGTTAAATGAGAATTTTACTAACATTAAATGATGATGTTTCTAGCATTAAATTATAAGGTGGAACTAAAGTTGCTCTCTACTAATCGTCGTCTTTAGAGCCCTAATTCCTCAAATAGACTCTTTTATCCAAGTTAAATCATAAATTTTCTTAACTAAACAACGTCAATTTGAAGATTGAAAGCACCAAAAATTACTTGGGGGCAAAAAACTGCTTTAATAATTGTCCACAACATCACTTAACACAAGTGAGCCAATGTTATATAAATATTTGGAATATCTGAAATCACTCCTAAAGGATTGGATAGTTATCTGAATTTAAAAAAAAATACATGCATCGTTGCTGGGATACCCAATTAAACTTTAAATTTTGAGTTTTTGGTGGAAGACACCTACGTAAAATTGGTAAAGTTTTTAAAAGTGTTCTATGTCACATCTCAGTCCACATAGTAAGATATTGTCTGCTTTAGGCCCGGCCCGTACGGTTTTGTTCTTGGGTTCTTGGGCTTTCCTAGGGGGTCATCCATCTTGGAGCTGCTCTCGCCCAAACTCGCTTAACTTCGGAGTTCTTATGGGATCCGAAGCCAGTGAGTTTCCAAAACGCGTCTTACTATAGATAGGTAGACATGTACATATAAGGGATAGAGGATCCTCTCCCCTATGTGATGTGGGACCTTACAATCCACCGCTCTTAGGGGCCCGACGTCCTGTCGGCACACTTTCGGCCAGGAAGTGGCTCTGATACCAAATTATCACGTCTCACATCGACCAATGGAGAGGGGGTGGTGTGCCTTCTATGTACATTCGCACCTCCATATAGCACGAGGCTTTTTGGGAACTCATTGGCTTTGGAGTTCATCGAAACTCCGAAGTTAAGCGAGTTTGAGCGAGAGCAATCCCAAGATGGGTGACCCACTGGAAAGTTCTTGTGTGAGTTCCCAGAAACAAAACATCGAGGGCGTGGTCCAAAGTGGACAATATCGTGCTACGGCAGAGCCGGTCTGGGATGTGGCGTTCTATCTATATTTGGTAGCCAACAACCATGACTCTATTTTTTTTCAAAAACAACCATGATTTTATTAAACATTATATAAAATAAAGGGGAGCAACGTGCACTCAAAAATATGAAAAGGCAAAAACAAAAGTAAGTATTTAAATAAAAGAGAGTAGCAACAGGTTTTGAACTCAAGTGATTAATGAAGAAATATTCACCCCATTTGCATCATCTTACATACGATTTTGTTTTCAAATAAGACAATACTTGGATATTGAAATCAATCTCAATGAATATATTTCGAGCTTTTGATCTTTAATTTGGTGGAACTTGATCGCCATACGATAATTAATCTCAATAAAATATGTGGGTGTTTCGTTATTCTTGTGCCAAGTGGAAATACAAGTACTTACAAATCGAAAGTAGAATTTATGTCCATCCTCCTAATATCAATAAATTGGATAAGATAAAACAAACACAGCACGTCAGGATGGCCGAGTGGTCTAAGGCGCCAGACTCAAGTTCTGGTCCTCTAACGAGGGCGTGGGTTCAAATCCCACTTCTGACATTTGTTGTTTTAATTATTTTCATTTCTTTTCTTTATACCTAGATGAGGTTCAAAAGACATAAATGACTAATTTGGTGATTGAGTTTTGAGAAAATGATATTATCTACTCTAAGAAGAGGTGGTGGACTAAACCTTACAATGGACTAGCATAATGAGATTCAAATTTGCCGTTGACAAAAGGCGAACTTAAGACATCTCTCTTACAAGTTAAGTAGAATACCATTAAAAACCCTAGTCGTTTTCCTTTTTCTCTCTCACACATAAACTAAACCAAAACCCCTGCTCTTCGCGGCCAACTCGTTCTTTTGGTTGGCTTGACAACAACTTTTTTTATTGCTCTTCCTCCTTATTAGTTATGCATGTGTCCCTCTGTTTCACTGCCTATAGTTGTCGGATTGTGAGGTCACAACCTTTAATCCCGGCTTCCTTTGCCGTTTTAGTGTTTTTCAACATATTTTCTCCTTGACAACCTTAATCCCATCCTACAACCACCCTCCTTCAACCCTCAAGACACATCCTCTTCCATCTTGTTCATTTACTCCTCTTCACATTCCATCCCTTCCTCAGTCTTTGCTCTAAGCCAAGAGTGGCACATCTATTTCGGCCATTAGCTAACCCTCTATTCACGGCTACGCACACGACCGGTATGCTGAAAAAAGGGGGCCAACAATGTTGCGGCTTTGCCCAAAGAAAGGGTGTTTTAGATGCCCTCTTAACCATATCCCCTTCCCTTTTGTTTTGGTTTTTTATTCTTTTTGCAAGGGCGTGTAATGGTTGTTCATATCGGGCAAACCTCCTTTGTTATGGCGTTTTTGAGGCGAAATTTGGTTAGGGATATTTTCTTGTTGTGCATTGAAATTTTTTGTGTTGCGATACCTTCATCGAATTCAACACAAAGTTGATTTCTGATGACGGATGATCTTGTGGCTACCAACGGACGGGTTGAGGCAATGGCGACATTCTGATGGAAAGGGATTAGAGTTATGGTTTTCCTTTTCTATTTTTGTTTACTTGTTGAATGGGCTTCTAGGCGATCCCAAAATTTTTATTGGGTTGTTTGTTGTAACTTGTATGGAATCTTTTCCCATTTAATGAACTTTTATTTTCTCGAAGAAAACAAAATGACTAATTTGTGATGCAAAAATAATGCGTGACAACATTTTTGGAGAGCCAATAATTACATCAAGAAATAAGTTTTCCATTAATGTATAAAAACTACCACTTATTTTATTTTATTTTCTAAAGTAATGCTCCAAATAATTAAGCAACACTCAAAATCATTTGTAGAATCTATTAAAATTTCATCATTTTTTCATATTTATGTTATCTCACGTTGCTCGCATTAAAGTTGTAACCTATATAAAGAATAAGGAGATGCTGAAGAATCTAGTTTAAACTTTTTTTTGTTTTAGGTATAACACTATGTCCAGCAACCCAACCTAAAAAAAGGGCATAAAAGCGCCTTGTCTAGGTTGGAGCTATGAAGCTTACTTTATTATGAAAGTTAAAGGTGGAATCCACACATTTAGAAGGTACAAAAATTATATTTTATTGTAAAATTGATTTAATCCCACCTCCTTGATGCATGAGACTATGAGAGTAAAAGTGAAAATTCAATATATATTCCTCCTCGTAAGATTATACAATATATAACATTCATCCATTCACCCTCTGAATCCTCTGCAACTAGATTTCTTTTTTTCTTTTTTTAATATTTGAAAAGTGGGATCCAAAAGGATTGCCAACGAGAAAGCTTTTATTAAAACAAACACACACTTACAAACAAAACAAAGACCCAAATTATTCCTAGAAGCAAACAAAGAACAGGCCTAAAAACAAAGAAAACCCAGAAAATGAGCCCAACAACAGCGAAGCTCAAACAAAAATGAACATTTGAGAAACATCCACTGTGCTCTCTACCGCCAATCCTCGAACAGCCAGCCATCCAATCCTTCTTCCACCGCCGATCATCACCTCCACAGGCGCCACCTGCACACAGTCATCAACAAGAGATAGTCGGCGAAAGAAAAGCCAACCATCGAAAAGAAGCTCTGGGAAAATCCCGAGCAACACCGCCGCGAATGGCAGACAATAAAGAGAACATGGTGGTGTGCGAAACACCCGAGCCGAATACAACACCTAAACTCTACACACGAACTCAACAGAAACCATGGCTGAAAAACAAAGCATGGAAGGGCCATGAAAAGGGATACCCACAGGGGTTGAGGGATGGGAAAAGCTAGAGAGGAAAAGGAGAATCACCAGCAGATGGAAGGGGAGAAGAAGGAAAAAACAAAAGCAAAAAAACTAGAGGAAAAGGTAAAAGACCATCAGCAAATGGAAGGAAAGAAGAAAGAAAAAGCAAATACAAAAAATCACCCACAATCCCAGCCGCAGCTAGGATCAACAGCACCAAACGAAAGCACGATCGGGAGATCACTCACATAATATGATGAGAAGCACCTCAAACAGAGGGAAAAACTCTCACAGGGAGAGAAAAAAAAGGAAAGTTTAGAGCTCTTTTCTTAACCTTTATACTTTTCATTCGAAGTTTACATTAATTTTCTCAAACATAAATTTCAGTTCATCTAAGCCTCATCATATAGATTTCCACATAAGCTTGACAAGTTTTCACCGTCATTAAGTACAATTTATTTTTCATTTAAGTAAACTTTTATATAAATAACAAGGCTTATTATATTAACACCTCACATATTGTTGAATAAACCCCACATACTTAATACACCCCACATTTACATTTTCAACTAAAAATTATCTTAACACACCCCACATACTTCTCCATAATACCCTCACACCCCACGTTCTCAACATACACCTTACATTTTCACATACACCCCACATTCTTTAAATTTTATTATATTAAAGTTCTGTTAGTCGATGAATCTGTTACCTTAAATAAAACATTATAAAAAATTGATCTAAGCTTATATTCTTGCTTATGTGGTTTGTTTGTACCATACTTGACCAACCCCGAAACAACTAAGCACCGGTCAACAATATATCGTCAAGGAACCACAAGAATTTCCCTCCAACCAGGAGGCCAATCACAACGTGACACATGTCAACGTCAGAGGCCAATCACAGCACGACATGTGTCAACATCAGAGGCCAATCACAGCATAACACATGTCAATGTCAAAACAAAGTTAGAAACTCTCTTCTATAAATAGGGATCATTCTCCCACAATAATCCCTAATGTTATTTGTCCTAAAATATTCACTAGAACTCACAAAATGAGAGTTTGAACCTATGTACTTATGTAAACCCTTCACAATTAATGAGAACTCCTCTATTCCGTGGATATAGCCAATCTGGGTGAATCACATACATCTTATGTTTGCTTCATTGCCCCTATCTCTTTACATACTTATCTACACTGGTGACCGGAGCAATCTAGCAAAGGTCATAAGTCCTAACACTTTCTGTTATACCAAAGTCCTTACCGATTTTGTGCATCAACATTTGGCGCCGTTGTGGGAAGCAACACTGATTCTTACTCTCTCCAGCTTTGTCAAGCTGGCTTTCATAGTTCGTACACTCTCATTTGACTAGGCGTCCCTCTCCAACATGGGGAGCAAAAGAAGCCACAACACACGAATGACACTCCACTTGTGCATATTGTGAGGCAGCGAAAGAAAGAACGAAAGAAGTTTGCTTTTTAAGCTAAAGTCAATGAGCTGGAAGCTCAGAACAACAAGATAGCAATGAAGAATGAGATTCTCCAGGAGCAGTTTAAGAAGCTCTTCGAGATGCTCCATAAGGCTAGCCATGCTCAAACACGCGAGCTCATTGCCCCTGTTGAAGTCATCAATCATCTGAATGCCCTCCAATAAGAAGGGTCACCGACATCCAACATGGATATCTCTGATAGGGAGCAAGCTACCCATCAATGTGTTAATCAACATGAGACTTCTCTCAACCCAGCTGCTTCAACCCGAAGCAGGAGAAGTGGAGGAAGGCATTTCCTGGCAGAGTGAGTGAAAGGATCGAAAGCAGTTTATCGCGATTGTCGGGACTTCCTGAAGCAACGTCGAGAGAACCACATCCACATAAGCTCAAAGATCAATGACCCAAGGCTCTCTGACAGATTTGGTCCCTTACCACGACGAAGGCCAACTACCAATCTAGGGAAAGAGTGACATGCTCTAGAGGAACATAAAGGTATAAGAGACTCAGAAGTGTTCCGACAGACATGTCCTAGAAGTCAGTACGGCGAGTCTAAGGAAAAATCACGTGTTCTTGATCAAACTTTCCTGCTTCCAAGAGGTGATGAAGATTTACGAAAGAAATCTTCAGTGGTACATGACTCTACTCATGACCTCTTTGTCCTATAACTTCTAGAGGAAGCAAACAAGTTAAAGGCCGAATGTCAGGCTGAGATACTTGACTGGAATCAACCTAGGCCTGGTCCTCTTACGAATAGGATCCTTGACACACCTCTCCAAGCAAAAACGAAATAGAAGCTCGGTTTGCAACTGTATACTAGGAGTGAGGATCCGATTGAACACCTTAACCTCTTTGAGTCCACCATGGCATACCGGATGCATACTGATGAAGAACGATGTCTTCTCTTCCCTTCTACCTTCTCTGGTGAAGCTCTAAACTGGTGTTGTCGTCTTCCACCTGAGACGGTAGATTCATTTGAGGAATTAAGGAAACTGTTTGTCTCCCAACATATTTTCCAGACCGATTGCTTGCACTCTGCGGATGACTTGTACACTATTCACCATAAACCAGACCAGTCACTACGTAAGTATGCCGGCCGCTTCAGCCATGAGTATTCTCTTTGTGCCAAAGCAGATGACAAGATTGCCCTTAAGGCCTTCACAGCAGGTCTGCGTGACTGTTTCTTCAAGTACATGATCAATGTCAACACTTGGAAGACTTACTCTGAGGTGATGGCACAGGCTTACAATCATGCCTTCGCCGAGGTAAGGACATATAAAGAGAAACCCTTACAACCATCTCTTATCAATAAGTGGGGAGTGGAAGCCAGACCTAACCAAATGAGAATACCTGAACCTTCCAAACGGCAGCAGCGCTTTCCATTGCCTTACCTAATGCTTCGCCAAATCGACAGACGTATCAATCTTAGGGTAAGAGGAAAGATTTCCATCCTCACCACTCTCATTTTAGTAAAAAAAAGTAAGGGGCATTATCGTGATAACCAAGGTTATCGCCACGATAATGCCCGCCTCTATGCAGTCAATGCAGTGGGCCAAACACGTGTCAAGACAGGCCTTACCTTGAGGTATGAGACATACACGCCCTTGAACACCACATGCACTGCTATTTACCCCGGTATAGCTCACCTGATACTAAAGCCCAAGCCGAGGCAGCCGGATTACAAGTCCACAAAGAACACGGGCGTGTTTTGCTGCTACCACGATCATAATGGTCATAATGGCGAGAAATGTATCATCCTCTGTGACCATATAGAAGCTTTGGCACTTGAAGGAAAAATTGATCAATTCCTTCTTCACCCTCTAAGGGATAACCGTAATCAACGCCAAGTGAATGTGATATATTCCATAAGCAGTGGCACACCTATATCTGAATCTTCCAACAGGGCCATGAAAAACAATGAACGAACTTTAAGGCCTAGCCACTAGGTGTTTCATGTGGAAGACATCAGGGGGGCAAGTGTCAAAAGCCTGACTAAGATCCAATATGTTTCTACCCTGAGAAAGAAAGAGGTATCTTCTACCCTCATAACGACCCACTGATCGTTGAGGCTTACATAGCCAACTTTAATGTTTGACGTATCCTCGTAGACACGGGGGCTTTGGTCAGTTTCATGTTCACTGAAGCTTTCAGGTCACTCAATATAGCTAAACACTTGCTCGATCACTCGATTTCTCCTCTAATAAGTTTCTCCAGTGATATCGTGCAACCCTTAGAGAGCATACACTTACCCTTTACCATTGGTACAGGCTCTTACACGGTTACCATTACCACTAACTTCCTGGTGGTTGATTGCCCAACGCCATACAATGTCATATTTGGGCGCACATGCATCAATGATCTCAAGGCCATAGTATCCACGCATATGTTACTGGTGAAATTTCAAACCCCCTATGGCAATATTTACTTCAGAGGAGATCAACTTAGTGCACAATCATGTTATAACACTTCAGTCAAGTAACAACATCTGCATGTGCCCAAGGAAACCCTTTCTATACATAACCAAGTCACAAAGACCAGCCTGGATTGAGCTAACTTGGCCCTCCATAATGGCAATGATCAACCAGACGATCCACAAGATGTCTTTTTTCACCCAGTAAGCACAACCTGCTGAAGAGTTAGAGAAGGTGTCTATCTCAAATGACTATCTGGATCGCATAGTGAAGATCAGTACCACCTTGTCACCACCTATCCGGTCGGCACTGATCTTTTTTTTTGCAAGAGAATACTAAAGTCTTCACTTGGTCATACGAGGACATGCCGGACATTTCTCTCGATATCATTTGTCGTCGTTTGAGTATTGATCCCAAGGCCAAGCTAGTGAGACAGAAGCGAAGATCTTACGATGTCGAACGATACGAGGCAATGAAGGCAGAAGTTGAAAAACTCAAAGACATAGGCTTTGCTCGTGAAGTCAATTACCCAACATAGGTAGCGAATGTTGTCCTTGTCAAGAAAAATCCAACCAAGGAAAGTCTCTTGCTTCAAAAGATCTTATGGAGAATGTGTGTCGATTACACTGACCTAAACAAAGGATGTTCGAATGATAGTTTTCCCCTCCCTCACATTAACAGACTTATCGACTCAACAACAAAGTGTGAACTCTTGAGCTTCATGGATGCGTACTTAGGGTACAACCAAATCCTTATGAACCCTTCAGACCAAGAACACACATCCTTCACTACTGACAGGGGACTATACTACTATAAAGTCATGTCTTTAGGCCTAAAGAATGCAAATGCGGCTTATAAAAACTAGTCAATTCAATGTTCGCCGAACAAATTGGGAAGAACATGGAAGTTTATGTTGATGATATATTAGTCAAAAGAAAACATGTTGACCAACACATCACCAACTTATCTGAAACCTTCGCCATATTGAAAAGGTATCGAATAAGGTTAAACCCTAACAAATGTGCCTTCGGCGCAGGCTCTGGCAAATTCTTGGGCTTCATGATTAGCCAACGAGGCATTGAAGCTAATCCCGAGAAGATCAAAGTAATCATTGATATGAAAGAACCAATAACTTCAAAAGACATCCAGAGCCTTACTGGCAAGGTGGCAGCCTTGGCTAGGTTATTTCTAAGGCTACAGACAAATGTGCTCATTTCTTCAAAGAACTTAAGGGAAGTAAGAAGTACATTACATGGACTGATGAGTGTGTTGAGGAATTTAAGAACCTCAAGGAGTACATGAGTAAAGCTCATCTACTCTCCAAACCTGAGGTTGGCAACATTCTCATTATCTATCTATCTATCTGTTTCACCTTCAGTACTCAGTTTCATTCTCATTCGAAGAGATGGTAGTGTCGAACGACCCATCTACTACGCCAACAAAGCCTTGCAAGATGTAGAGACACGATACTCTCACATTGAGAAATTAGCTCTAGCATTATTTATGTCTGCCTGAAAACTTCACCCTTACTTCCAAGCATACTCATTATCGTGCTTACCAATCACCCCAGACAAAGTGGCAATGAAGTATGTTATTCGCTTCAAATTCAAAGCATCAAACAATGAGGCCGAGTATGAGGCCCTCCTGGCAGGCTTGTGTTTAGCAAAACACCTTGAAGTTAAACAAATTGACATCTTCAGTGACTCCCAATTGGTGGTAACCAGGTCACGAACAACTTTGATGCTAAGGATAGCTCCATGGCAGCATATCTTGTGCAAACACACATTTTTCTCAAGCATTTCCACTACCAGATCACCCAAGTCCCTCGAGTGGCAAACAGTCATGCAGACGCCTTGGCTCAGCAGTGGAAGACGAGATTGGGAGAAAGATTCATGTTGAATTGTTAGCAGCACCAAGCACCATTACAACAGAAGTATGCAACTTACAACAAGGGGATAGTTGGATCACCCCGATTTATAATTTCCTTACTCATGGCACCCTCCTAAATGATAAAGTCGAAGTTAAGCAAATTCGATACAAGTCTACCCGCTATCTGATCATTAATGACCAACTCTACAAGCGAGGCTTTAACCTGCCATACTTAAGATGTCTTACGCCTGCTGAGGCGGAAATTGTCCTTCAAGAGATACATGAGGGAGTGCAGAGATAATGACAGCTCTCGGTCTCTAACACACAAGGTTTTTCACCAAGGATACTACTGGCCAACACTCCACCAAGATGCCATCAAAGTATCCAGCTCATGTGACAAGTGGCAACGTTATGCAGCAATTCCCCACTCCCCTCTTGAGCCTCTCACTCCTATGATCAGCCTTTGGCCTTTTACCCAGTGGGAACTTGATTTGATTGGCCCAATGCCTGTGGGGAAGGGCAAGGTTCGTTATGCAATTGTTGCGGTTGACTACTTCATAAAGTGGGCCGAAGTAGAACCCTTGGCAACCATTACGGAGGCAAAGATAGAAGACTTCATGTAGAAGAACATCATTTGCAGATTCGGCATTCCCAATGCCATAGTCACTAACAATAGGCGACAATTTGATAATAAGAAATTCAAGACTTTCTGCTCTAAGTTTAACATTATTCTATGCTTCGCCTCCCCATCTCATCCTCAGGTTAATGGACAAGTTGAGGCCATGAACAAAATAATCAAGCGCACTTTGAAGACCAACTTGGACAAGGCTAAAGGCTATTGGCCAGAACTTATGCCTCAAGTTCTTTGGTCATACTGCACTTTGTATTAGATTTCAACAGGATAAACACCATTCTCACTCGCCTTTGGTACAGAGGCAATTGTCTCAATTGAGCTTGAGCAAGCAACATACTGAGTCTAGAACTATAAGCAAAGTGAAAATGACAAACAACTCACCCTCAACTTAGATCTGGTCGAGGAACACAGAGATCAGGCCCACTTGAGGAATGTCGCTCACAAGCAGTGCATTTCCAACTATTATGACTCTAGGGTCAAACCTCGCTACTTCAAAGTAGGGGATTGGGTGTTGAAGAAAAGACTACTCTACAACAGAGTTCAGAGCGAAGGCACACTCAGCCCAAATTGGGATGGACCGTTTGAAGTTATTGGCATTAGTCGCCCTGGCTCCTACAAGCTCTGAAGCTCCGATGACAAGACCCTTGGCCATCCATGGAACGCTGATCACTTGAAGTATTATTACAGTAGATTCACATTGTACAAGTGTCGAGCTATAGCCATTCGGCATCCTATGTAATGAAGGTCATCTGGCTAAATTCAATAAAGAGGTGATTCAGACAACTTGGTCTTCACTCTTTTACATTCCCAGGAATGAAACACTTGGTCTCACCTTGACCTAAGAAAACCCTCCAAACGTCAACATAAACATCATACATTTCCTTCATGCATATCAAAACATTCATAAGCATCACTCATGTGAATCAACATAAACATCATACATTCCCTTCATGCATAGCAAAACATTTATAAGCATCATGCATGTCAATCAACATAAACATCATACATTTCAACACATTCATACATAAGCCAACCGAGCTTCAAAAGGTTCAACATTCATACATAAGCCAACCGAGCTTCAAAAGGTTCAACATACTTTAATATCATTCGGCAACTTGCCACTCTTATCACCAACCAGGTTATGAAGAAACTCACATTCGTGCCACCAACCAAGTGATGAAAGGTACAACCCGTACTCTAATATCATTCGACAACTTGCCACTTTTATCACCAACCAGGTGATGAAGGAACTTACCTTCGTGCCTCCAACCAGGTGGTGAAAGGTACAACCTGTACTCTAATATCATTCGGCAACTGCCACTCTTATCACCAACTAGGTAATGAAAGAACTCACCTTCGTATCACCAACCAGGTGATGAAGAGTACAACTAGTACTATTAATAAACATTTTTATCTCAGTAACTCACCATTATTTCCACCAACTAGGTGACAAGTGGTACAACTCTACATGTAAACTTCTAGCATTCCTAAATAATAAAAAAACCCTCAAGTCTTACAACTCAACTAGGGGAGCACTTATGCGCAACAAGGGTTATAGTTACCAACAAAGTCTTATTGCAAGCCAACAATGGCTCCAGTGCATGGTATACGAAGATCAAGCTCTTCAACCCTTTGCATCTGCTCTAAACATCTTCCTTCTGTAACAATGCAAACACTACAACTCGTAGAAAGCTTCACACACTCTTGATCAAGATAGTGTGAAGCAAAATCAATTTATGGTGCCAACAAAAGCTTCATCAATTGAGGGCAACTACAAATGCTAAAAAGCTTCACACACTTTTCATCAAAGATAATGTGAAGCAAAATCAATTTATGGTGCCCACAAAGCTTCACCCAAAAAGCTACCAAAAAGCTTCACCCACCCAAAAAAGCTTCACCCAAAAATGCTTTACCCACAAAGCTTCATCCAAAAAGATTCACCCACCCAAAAAAAGCTTCACCCAAAAAGCTTCACCCACCTAAAAAAATTAAAAAAAGCTTCATCCAAAAGGCTTCACTCACCCAAAAAAGCTTCACCCGAAAAAGTTTCACCCACAAAACTTCACCTACAAAGCTTCACCCAAAAAACTTCACCTACAAAGCTTCACCCCTTCATCCACAAAGCTTCACTTACAAAGCTTCAACCACAAAGCTTCACCTACAAAGTTTCACTACAAAACTTCAACACATGTAAGAGCTTCACACACTCTTAATCAAGATAGTGTGAAGCAAACTCAAGTTCATGTGTCCTAAAAATAGCTTCAACATTTAATCTATATACCCAAACACAAAATTTTGATGCAAAAAAAAAAAAAAAAAAAAGTGTTGGCACGGGCATCTTCTCCTCCTTGGGCTTGACAACTAAATAAAATGTAAAGGGCTAGGGCATTCTTTTTTCTTTGGGCCTAACAACCTTCAATATATATATATATATATATATATATATATATATATATATATATATATATATATATATATATATATATATATGAAGGAAGACAACTAAATAAAATGTAAAGGGCTAGGGCATTCTTTTTTCTTTGGGCCTAACAACCTTCAATATATATATATATATATATATATATATATATATATATATATATATATATATATATATATATATATATATATATGTATGAAGGAAGAGTTTTGGGCTACTACTTAAAAATGAAAAGGGTGAGGTTTTGGTAGTTTGGAAACTTAACTACTAGCAAGCCACCTCATTCGTCAACTCCTTGCCTGAAAACTTGGGGGACTTCTACCATATGCTACTACACCTTGGTACTCAAAAGTTTCGCGACTACTCAAGAACTTGGAGCTTTCAAGTCCCCAAACGAGAAGCTTTCCTCACTCGGGAAATTAGGGAAGCACTATTTCAACGTACATGATCCACCCACGAAGTTTCAAGATGCAAACTTCAACAACAACAAAAATAAAGAACTTAGCCAAGGATGCCTTAGTGTATTTAACATAATACGCTGAACGAAGTAAAGCTTGTTTATTGATATCTCCAATAAACTACATATATGCACATACACATAATCAAAACAAACAAATAGAAGGGAGCCTTCACAAAGGTTGCTCATGAGAAGCCTCAGTACTTAGTAGAGCACCAGAAAGAGAAAGCACCAGAGGTTGATCATTTGGAGCTTCGGTACGCGATAAAGCTCCAGAAGACAAAGGCAGTAGATGCCTTTGGAACAAATCCATAAACCACTGATGATCAGTTAGAATCCGACTCTCGGATTCCTACAACTGGTCAATCTTTCTCTTCATGCCCGTAGATTAGTTATGTGCAAGCAGGTGCAACGGTCTATTTTCATGCTTGATCCTCCTGATCTCTTATTTGAGACTTACCACCTCCGCCGTTAATGACTTAACATGGCGGGTTCGAGCAAGCAGGCATTGGCCTATATTAGACACATAACCCGCACACTGAACACTAAAAGCCAGAGAATCCTAAATAGCCAACTCATCGGACCGTTTAGAGAGTATCCTGTTATCTTTGGGGGTGAGAAGATTCCTGGCCACCACACTAGTGGTCATGTCATTCTTCATCACAGAGTCCCCAGTGGTAAGAGGACCAATAGGGGATAAAAAGGATGAATGCCATATATTGTCTTGATGAGACATGGATGCCTCTTCCACAACATTCAAGTCAGAACGGCAGTCAGATGAGCAAGCCATTTTTAGAAATAATGAAGGAAAAATGAGGCCCAATAAATCTCAGAAGTATGAAAATGAAGGGGAACTTTTACAAGTAGTAGCTATTTGATTGTACTATGAAAATGAAGGGGAACTTCTACAAGCAGTAGCTCTTTGATTGTACTCCTTAAACATAATTGGGATCCCTATAAAAGTAAGGTCAATAGGTCCAAGTGTTCAAAAATCGAAGAAGCACCACACTTCAAATTTCGAGAGCTAGGTTTCCCTGGATAAATTTTTTTGGCAATCCTTACAAGAAAAATCAGCTCATCGGATACCACAGGTAGCTTGGCCAAAGATCTCTGACAAAGCTAAGGCACGCGAATTTTTAAGTGTCAGCTACCCTACTATTACCCACAAGGGAAAATGAATGACATCACTACTTGCTAAGTGCGAAATCCTTATATGTGTTGACTTCCGTCCTCCATGGCAAAGCAGGCTTGTGAAAAGGCCTACTTTTTCATCCTCTCCGAGAATGCATCTTCAACAAGATCTACATGTTCAAAAATCGAAAAGGCACTATTCTCTGAATTTCAAAGAGCCAGACTTTCAACAGATCTGTTTGTTCAAAAATTGAACAGACACCACTTTCTGAATTTCGAAAGCCGGGTTTTCTTGGATAAAATGTCTAGACACTCTTCACACGCAACATCATCTTTCCGGATACCATGGACCACTTTGCCAAAGATGTCCGACAACACGTGAACCTTGCAACTCCCACTACATTGTTATGACCGAAAAAGGTAAAATAATAGTATTACCACTTGCTCTTGGGGAAATTCTTATATATGTCGACCTCAATCTTCCATAGCTAGGCAGACCTGCAAAAAATGCTTAACCCTTTCTCACATCTGATAGGGCACTCCCAACGAAGCCTTTCGCAATACTCAGCTTTCTTTCCCCCTGATAATACCTCTACAAACAAACCACACCAGGGCAAAAGTACCTCATATCATCAGGGTCAAAAGAAAGAGTATCTCATATCATGCTTTCTCCGTGTCCTTGTCTTTGTTCTCACCTACATGACAAAGAGAAAGAGAGCAATCAGTCGGACCCTGAAGTCAGAATTTCGATCTGGAACTGATTGCCCGGAACCTTTGCTTGATTGCTTCCCTAGCATTACTCTCGATTACTCATCCTCAAATGTTTTCAAGGTCACGAATTCCTCCGGCAAATACCCCATGACAGTTGATCAGATATTGGCTCTTTACACTGAAGCTACCAAGCATGGATGAGTCACTGACAAGTAATGTTTTGAAGGACCATTCAAATGCAAAGGGTACACACTACTTCGGCTATGCAAAAGGTTGAAGCAGAAGGGTCAACGATGAACTAGAACAGGTCACTAGAGCACGACGCCCTTCCTACAGAACCGCATAATCCAGACGGAGCAATCTAAGTCAAAACCAAGCTCGGCATCACTGCCTCATCCGAATAACTCGAGAAGCTTCAACAACCTTTCGCTGGCACCGCCACTGAAGAGCAACAGTGTCACAAATCATCAGGATCTAATGTACTCTAGATTTGATGGAGTTGTTTTGACCCTCAAATTCTCGAGTCGGCTCACTCCTTTAAAGGAAACTAGAAAACCCTCTAACCCAGTTCAAGAATAAGCGTGTGGAAAGTCAACAAGTTTAACAAAACACGTGCCGATTCATCCGGTACCTCTTCAAAAGTAAAAGTATCTCATATCATCTCTTCTCATTTTTCTTCTCCTTATCCTTCATGCAGCCTACAAAACAAGGAGAAAAAGAACGAGCAGCCGGAGTCCAAAATCAAACCTCCAATCTGGGACTGCTTTCTTGGAGCTCTGATTACTTACCTTGTCTGTCACCTCCTTTGGAAGATCTTTTCACTCAGAGACTTGAGGGACTACCACTACATGGTTTGTATCGCATTTAACAAGCTTGAAACTACAAGTAAGCTTCAAGTAAAAATGATACATTATCTTGTGTGTCAACATCAGTTCAAGATGCCACTTCTATCTAGGGGACAGAGGCAATTGAAAAATGATACCACACTTTGACACTTAGAAGTTTCGTGATTATTCAGTGGCTTGGATCTTGCAAGTCCCCAACCAAGACGTTTCATTCACTCGAGAACTTAGGGGAGCACTGTTTGTACCATACTTGACCAACCCCAAAACTATTAAGCACTGGTCAACATTATACCATCAAGGACCCACAAGAGTTTCCCTCCAACCAGAAGGCCAATCACAACGCGACACATGTCAACGTCAGAAGCCAATCACAGCACGACACGTGTCAACATCAGAGGCTAATCACAGCATGACGCGTGTCAATGTCAAAACAAAGGAGAAACTTTCTTCTATAAATAGGGATCATTCTCCCACAATAATCCCTAATGTCATTTGTACTAAACTATTCACTAGAACTCACAAAAGAGAGCTTAAACCTATGTACTTGTGTAAACCCTTCACAATTAATGAGAAATCCTCTACTCCGTGGACGTAGCCAATCTGGGTGAACCACGTACATCTTGTGTTTGCTTCCTTACCCCTATCTCTTTACATACTTATCTACACTGGTGACCGAAGCAATCTAGCGAAGGTCATAAGCCCTGACACTTTCTGTAGTACCAAAGTCCTTACCGATTTTGTGCATCAACATGGTTTTCATTATTTTTCATGGAATGATCTTTCATTTCTTTCTTTTTGTCCAACAAATAGTTTTGCTGCTTTGGCTTTCTCCTTTGCTTCTATTTAACATGTTGAACTATATCCTCTCGGTGACTCATGTAAACGTAGGGGACTAGGTGTTGGCATCTTGTTTGGGATGATGGTATTCACTTGCTTTGTTTAAATACTGATTTAGCCATGAAAATCATTATTTTTATTAGAGCTCATAATTTACAAATCTATCTAAATGTCAAATCCGAAAAAAAAAAATTGGTTCTGTGATCATGCCATCCTAAGAAATAAACAGCAAGCGTGCTTAAAAAAATTAGCAAAAGAAAAAAAACACTACTAAACAATCTCAAAGAATATTTGAATATTTCAGAATATATCTTTGTCTGTTATGTTGCAAAATACTTAACAGTTAATAAAAAAAAACATAATGACAAGACATTGTGAGTGCAGATGTGTACAAAATTATAAATAAACTTACGGCTAGTTTTAGGATTTTATTTTTCATGATTTGAGGTGTAGGAAGAAAATAATTACTTTTTATAGGTTTTTTTTTAGAAAAAATAAGGCTTAAACAATCATTTTATACAAGTCATTTAACATTAAATATTAAGTAGAGTGTATTCAACAATTTGTGGGGTGTTATTAAAAAAACCCAAATAATAAATAAGAAGGATTACATGAACACGTAATCCCCTAAAAACATGAGCTAAGAAAACCCAATTACAATAGCAAGGTAAAACCTAGCTTAACAAAATAAAAAATTGGGGGTGAAGAGAAATTAAGATTATGATGATACGCAACAATAGCATAAGAAAGACAAGAGTTCCACCAATAAACTTTAGATGGTCCACTCCAAATTTGTCAAATAGTAAACCACATGATTACCTTCGCGAAAAATATGTGTAACTCTGATGTGCATAGAAGAAAACCAAGTTTGATAATTCTGCCAACGAACCTTCAAACGTCAAAGAACACAATAATGAGAGGCAGCAATAAAAAGAACAACCAAGGATGAGTCACATCAGTCCAAATGGAACACGGACCTTTATCTCAAGCTAAGTTTACCGCCTAAAGTACAAGATGTAATTGACAAAACAAATGCTTTTCTTAAACTAATATTATCTTCAATGAAGCATGCAGGGTGTTCCTCAATCAAATGAACACTCGATATCTTTGTCTTTTAAACCTTTTTAAATGGGTATTAATTCTTTTTGCAAAGGAATCTCCTTACAAATATTATTTACTGGTTTATATGATCAGTCAAACAATCACTGTCCCTCCTAATTAACGTGGAAGCTGGAATCGAACAAATTCATGCCACATGTGGCATCGGTGACTACTTTGGTTAACTTAAGTACGTTGTCCACCACCAATGGCATCACATTATGTGCCAAAAGAAGTTGACTTAACAAACATGCCAAAATCAAACCGCCCCAATTGGTAAATTAGTGGTAGGGTTTGCATTACACCAAAAGAATTAATCTAACAAAAAGTAACACCAAAAGAATTAATTTAACAAAGAGTAACACCAAAAAGTTGGTATAAACAAAGATTAATTAAAGAAATATAATTTGCTTAAGTTTTCAACCATAGAGGGCAAAGGCATGACTAAATGTGGCAAACTGGCCGATGCCATATTTTGCATCGAACCTTTTCCCTTCCCTATAAACGTCTTGTCAAAAACCACACTAGCTCCCATAAACACAGAGAGAGAGAGAGAGAGAGAGAGAGAGAGAGCGCGCGCGCGCGCGCATGCATTGCGGTTGGTATTTGGTAATGGTGGCCCTTATCTCTTCCATGGTGACAGACGAGTGAATATATGATGCAGTTGGTGGCCACTAGGTGCATTGATGCATGCCTTTATCATAACGAGTATTGAGGAATGATGACCTTCTGCTCTATCCAAAGCAAGGCAAGCAAAAGAATGGCTTCAATGTCTGTCAAACAACAACTCATCATACAATATATTTGATTCCATTTTCCTCCTTTTTATGTTTATATATTTGTTTCCTGTAGGCTAAAATGGACAAATAAAATAAATTTAATTTAACAGTGAAAATAAATCACAACGAGAATTCTCGAGGGATCCTATTTCCAGTGGGTCAACCTTTTTAACCTATACCATATTACAAAAAAGAAAATTACTAAACCAAATACATAAGTGGTCATATTATGTTCTAAGGAAACCAAACCATCATCAACCATATTTTCCTCTCGAAATTTATGTTGGATTGAGAGTGCTGATCTTCAGTTGCGGATCCATGATTAGAATCTTGGGGTTCTCAATGTTAAATATTTTTTTAGATATGAACAGAGCGCGATGCGTGCATAAAAAAATTTAATTTATTCACTTGGTGGGCTTGTTGTGCACATATCAGTTGATATTGGTATATGCTAAAGTAATCGATGAGTGATATGAAGAGAATTTGTCGAGTGTTTTTTTTTTTTTTTTTTTTGGGAAACCTCGATGGTACGAGGGGAATTTTATTGAAAACGAAAAAATAAGTTACACATAGTCAGGGGGGATATAAACCTTACCCCTCAAAAAATAGGGACAACAAAGAGGAATACACGAAAAAGAAGAGGGGACATAAACCTTACCCTTCTAGAAACAAAAACGAGAATGATACAAAGAAAAGAGGGGGGACATGAAACCTAACCCCTCAAGAACCAAACCTAAAGGTCTAAACGTGCAAAACAAGTCAAACAACACCATAAAGTTAGGAGAAAAAAAAAAAGAAAGTGAGACAAATCTGGATGCTGACATGCATTAATTTGAGAAGCGGTAACCAGGCAAGCCAACATAATCTGAAAACAGAGCAGCACGAACTGCCATCGGAGGAGAATCATGTCATGTTAAAGATGGAGAAGACAAGCCCATGTTAGCAAAATTGTCCGCAACAAGATTTCCTTCGCGATAGATGTGAGATGCATAGAAAGTCATTTTCCGAATGCGATCCAAACAAATAGACCATTGCGTATGAAGAGACCAAGGAGGATCAAAATCAGACAATTGAAGAGCAGAATAAAACTAGAGCTATCCTTTTCCAACCAAAGACAATGCCAACCTCGCTGATATGCAAACTCAATACCAATAATAATTGCTAATAACTCAGCAAAAAAAGAGTTGTGATGACCAATCCATTGACAAAAGCCTCCAAGAAAATGACCATGGCAATTCCTGAAAACTCCTCCACATGCAGTAGAATTGGGATTTCCTTTAGACAAACCATTTGTATTAAGCTTAACCCAAGGAAACCAAGGAGGAGACCAAATAACAGGAAGAATAATAGGTGCCTTGCAAGGGATAGGTTGGATCCCCAAAGAAGAAATGATCCGAGTGTCAAAACCCTGAGAATAACCAGGAATAAACTTCCCACCATGAACAATCGCCAAATTGATAGACATGCAAAGACGACGAAAATATATTGGATGACCCTCAAAAATAAATTTATTTCGAGCCTTCCAAATAGCTGAAATAGTACAAAGACCCACAAAAATCCATAGGTTGTGCAACTATTTGGAAAAGGGCTTACGGACATAAAGCAACTGTTTGGAAAAGGGCTTACGGACATAAACATCCCAAAAAAACAACCAAAGAATCTGAAAGAGGCAAAGATGTACCAAATTGACATGCTAACCACCTCCAAAGTTGCCTAGATATCTGACATCCAAAGAAAAGATGAGCGGTAGATTCTTCAAACATGTCGAGATATGTCTAGCATGCATTACACCAGACATTTAGTAAGTACAAAAGAACCCGTACCAAGCATTCGGAGGATTCTAGAAGACTTTCATATGCATATTTTTTTAACTCGGGTAGTCCTAGAATCACCTTGGTCCCTATTTCCATTTGCCCCTGCTAATATTTGATCCGTTAAGTGCCAAGTTATCATGGACAATTGATCAAATATTCCTAGGCACAGTGATCGCCTTTTAAAACACTTAAAATAAAAAATTTAGAGTCTCCTTCAGTTTCTGCTCGTAATAATTGAAGCCTATATGCCCATATAAGCGCCTGTCGGGCACTGAAAGCTTTAGCCAACAACACAGAAATGACTATATATAGGAACAAAATATAGGGTGTGTTGTGTTGTATTATGCATGTGATCCCCATACATCGATGGGGACGACCCACATCGACCCCGCAGTTTATGTCTCCACCTGGAAAAAACTTCCTGAAACTCGTGATTTACAGAATATTTGTGTACCTATAACAATTGTAGATGCATTGATCATTGCCATTGTTGTTGTCTTTTTTTGATAAGTTACTTAGCTTGTCTCAGTGAACTAGATCAATTAATTTTCCCTTAATCATAATAGACAAGCACTAATAAACCATAATAAGCTGGTCGGGAGCTACAATATCCAGTACATGGAGAGACGGACAAACATATAGGTGCAGCTTCACTCTGCACTCTGTAAACAAACAAAAACAAAAGTGGAGAATGAGTATTAAATCTCTTGCAAAGAATATATGAAACCATGTTGGAATAGGGAATGTATATCAAACTTGTAAAGAAAAGGTTATTATTTTTTATATTGGTAAATTTTAGAAAAGACTATATTCATGAAGAAAAAAAATCTGCCAATTATCGATTCAAGTTTCTTATCAAATTCATGTACTTTGTTTGATCGCGACTGAACGTAAGTACCACCTAGGGATGGGCAAAATATCCATGGGTTTGGGTAACCGCGGTTACCCACCCATTTAAAGTTGACTGTTGCGGTTATGGGTAACCATTTAGACAAATAAACGGTTATGGGTATAATCGTTTATCTGTGAAATTTAAATGTGCGGTTATGGGTATTATCTGCGGTTATAACGGGTATCCATCGATTATGGGTATTATCCACGGTTATAATGGGTGTCCATTTATCCATTTAATTTAATATATAAAATTAAAAAAATAATAAAATAAAAACCCTCAAAGAACTCACAACTCAGTCACTCTCTCTCTCCGTCTCTCGACTTCGACTCGACCTCACCTCAGCAACCTCGCTTAGACAACCTTACCACCCTCCTCGACCTCACCTTAGACAACCTCCCCACCTCAAAATCCAACCATACCCACATCACATAGACCCTCTAGTCTCTCCCTCTCTCGACCTCTCATCCTTTAGACCTTGACTGTGTGAAAGAGCCTTCCTTCATGGCACAGAGGCAAAGCTATGGCCACCGGCGCTGCTCACCTCTCTGATTTCTCTCCCTCAACTTCATCCAGATTCTAGTGCATTGTACATCGATTCTCCCCCCAAATTAGGTAAATTTTGGAATTAATTTAGGGTTTGAAATTTAGGGTTTGTGAAATTTAAATCAGGGTTTGTGAAATCTAGTCTTGATTAGGCATTGTTCTTGATTTTATTAAAAATGTTGGTTGATTTTTAGTTTAGATGTTTGAAATAATTCAATTTTTAGAGTGATTTTTAGTTTAGTTGTACTCTCATCTAAACATTAACATTAGTAAGATTGCTGCATAAATCAAAGACGTGTGTAAAATATTCCACCTGCAATATAATTTGTGAATTGATTATCTATATTTGTTTCAGCAAGAACTCTTTTCGTATGAATTATTTGTCAAGCTTTACAATTGGAACAAGGTGGAATTGCGCCCTTCTAGTGTTAAACGGAGTCGATGTGTTAAACGGAGAATTATTTCATATGCGTTGTTGTGCTCACATACTTAATTTGATAGTTAAGGATGGATTGGTTGTTATTAGGGATAGTATTGAGACTATTCGGAATAGTGTTGCATATTGGTCTGGGACAACAAAAAGAGAGGAAAAATTTGTTGAGATAGCTCAACAAATGAAAATTAAGTTCTCTAGGAAGTTAGTCCTTACACTACTACGAAACCATTTATTAGTGTCGCCATGATAACCAACAAGAAACGTATATTACTGTCGGATTTTAAGCAAAATCCGACAGAAAATGAATGCAGTGGCAAATATAATAAGCGAAATAATTGCTCGGGTTAGGAAATAAAATTTTCGACATAAAATACTCTAAAACCAATAGAAATTGTGTAGGATATAACTGACAGAGAATTTATTAATAATGAATAAATAAAAGCATTATTTGTTGGATAAAATCGATAGAAAATATATTAATAATAAAAAAAAATATAAACCACTTTCTAAATCATTTCTTTCCCCTTCAAGTTGGCCTCCCCAACATTCATTGCATTTTCTAGCGAACGAATCTGTGAGCACCCTATACAAACTACCCCTAAACTTTATCATTCTTGTAAATCAACAGATCTTCGACATGTGAAACCAACACAGTCAACTGAGGGCATGAATCTTTGATTTGGGTTTTGTCTCTCTTGCGTAATGTTGTATCCAAGCTTTGGAGTATGCTCTTGTGCATACATCAGAACACAGATGGGTGTAAAAATCACAGCACAAAAAAACTTTGAAAATAACATCAGAACCAAAGTTTGGGGGTGATTGTGTTTTTACCTAAAGATGGGGGAGTCTTGGACAATCCGCCATGGATCTGGAACTTTTAGGTGTTGGTGCGCCTCCCTTGTTGTAGATCCGTGTACTCTCACAAAAAATAAAAAAATGTTGCATGGATGTGTTAGTTCTTTGATTTTTCCATGACAATAAACTCAATGGAACTCCATGGAAGCAAAATGAGATTTTTACCTTTGACTTAGGGGTTTCGCTATCGAGATCTAGTGCAAATGATGGCTTCCATGAACGGGACCAAGAGCATATCAAGAGAAATTGAGGCGAAGGGTTTGTGTTGAACTGCAATGAAGACTATATTTATGTAGGTCAAGAGTTATGAAGACATTTCTCATGGTCGATGGAGGAGTGGCTATGGCTTCTACCTAGGGTTTGTGTTGATTTAAGAAAAGGGTTAAGAGAAATGAGAAGACCTCTTTCGGTTTCTAGAGAGAGAATGACCTAAGGTTTCTAATTACACCTATAAATGAAAGCAATGAGAGAAACCTATGGCTTTTCATTTGGAATCCTAGGGAGATCCTTTTCCTGATGCACAACACGTGTGCGCATCCTAAGCTTCTGGGCTTACCGAGGACTCTGTGGACATTCGCGGAACGAGAGATCCATGTGGGCTTTGGACTCGAGGTCATCAAAAGCTGAAAACAGAACTAAAATAGCATTTTAAAATAATAAAATAGTCAATTTCTGTCAGTTATAACCGCCAAAATACTAAAATAATAACCGCCATAAACTAAAATAATAAAATAATTAATTTTTTTCGGTTATAACTGCCACCATTAACTTAAAAACCGTCGGAATGTGTTAAAAATATTTATGTATAAAAAAAATTAAAAAACATTAACGATTGCTTCAGACACTAAATATCCGTTAGGAATTTATGTCAAATATAACCAACAGGATTTCATTGTTATCCGACACTAACTGAATGATGTGTCAGATATCTTTTATCTGACATAATGGCTTATTAAACCGCCACCATCATCCGACACCTAAAGCTAATATTGTAGTAGTGTTGATTGTAAAACCAGGTGGAACTTGACGTATGTGATGCTTACCATTGCATTGGTATATAAAAATGTATTTCCTTGTTTAAAGCAGTGTGAGCCCTCATATCAAAATGTTCCAAGTGAAGAAGATTGGGTGAAGACTAACATGATTGCTGAAAAGTTGGAGATCTTTCACCAAGTAACTGAGTTATTTTCTGGGATCAAGTATCCCACATCAAATCTTTATTTTCCAAATGTGTGTCAGATTAGGATTGCAATCTGTAAGTGGCTTCAGCCTGACCATGTTGAAGTTAAGTTAATGGCAACAAAGATGTCAATCAAGTTTGAAATGTATTGGCATAAAATTCATGGTGCTATGGCAATTGCAACTATTCTGGATCCAAGGTTCAAGATGAAATTGATCGGGTATTATTTTTCTCTTATTTATAAAGAGAATGCTCCATCGAAAATTGAGAAAGTCTTTGACTTGGCTGTTAAGTTGGTCAAAGAGAATTGAAGCATATACATGGGCTTCGGTCTTCTAAATCTTCTTCTTTGACTAATTTTCCATCACAGTCATGTGATTTCAGAGTTGGTGATCCTTTAACATCTTATGACCAGTTTGTTATGGATTCTACCATTGGTAATGAACAATCTGACTTAGACCTATATTTGGGGGAGAAAGTCTTGCCTAGGACTCAAGATTTTGATATATTGTTATTATGGAAGACAAATGGGATTAAATATCCTATTTTACATCATATAGCTCGAGATATTTTGGCTATTCCTATATCTACAGTAGCTTTAGAGTCTTCGTTTAGAACTAGTGGTAGGATTATCAGTCCACACCGTAGCCGACTTTATTCAAGCACAGTGGAAGCACTCATGTGTTCTCAAGATTGGTTATGGAGTCAGATGCGAGGTACGTAAAATTTCATATAAATTATGTATATGTTCAAAAATTTACTATTTTAGCCTAATTTTAATTTTTACTATTGAACCAGATTCAAACGCTACTCCTCCTGTTGAAGATTCCTCATTCGGTGAGGATACTAATGTGAATGTGGTAAAAACTAATCTTTATTTTTGTTTTTTACATTGGAGTTATTGGTTTTACCTTATACAATTTGTCTTAGTTTTTATGGTTTTACTTGCATATTATATTTTGATTGATTCCTTGACATTGTATTGGTGTGATCATGCTATTTAGCATGTCGGTGCGCCATCATTATAAATGTTTGTGAAAAAAATGAAGTGATCATGTTATTCATCAATCTTCAGTTGGTTCTATATTTGTTATTCTGGTTGGATAGATCTATTATTCTGTGATTGTATCTGCTTGTGCATTGTTTCTGGATTTTTGTTTTATCGGTTTGTGCATTGTTTCTGTGATTGTATCAATTGGTGTCAATGTTCCTAAATAGGATACTAATTCAATTTATACATTTCTTTTGTAGGCCTATTTTGGTGACAATGAGTCGATGATACTTTGTGATTGAACGTGTTCGAAAGTGTTTAGTTTCAAAATATTTTGGAGCTTTGTATCATCTAGTATTCAAGATAATGACTACTTTTTGTTTTTAGAAGCTTTACTTTGTAATCATATGGATTACAATTAAAGACTTGCTTGGGTGTAGCAGAAAAATATCGTTCGTAAATTATTATTTCAATTATTGGAATTGTATGAGGACTTAAATGATTAAAATAGGAAAATGCATGCTAAAATCTACCTATAACGGTGTTTAATTGTCAGAAAATGAAAATTATGACAAATTTTTCTTTTGTAATTTTCAAGTTGTTAAAAAAAAACATGTAGACGAGTGAAAAAAACGATAAATGGGTATAAAAAAATTTTAAAAAAAAGATAAACAGGTTCAAAACGGGTAAACGGCTATGGTTATGGTCAAATGGGTAAATGGTTAAATGGGTACACGGTTATGAGTGTATATAACCATTTATAAACGGTTATGGTTATGGGTATAACCGTTTATGCAATTATCCAACGGGGTAAACAGTTATACGGGTATGAACATAAACGGTTATGGGTAAATAACCGCGGTTACCCGTCCGCCATAACCGTTGCCCATCCCTAGTACCACCACGTACTAGTTGCCAAACATCTGCATGAGATCGATTGTAATAGGGAACATTCAACCTTATACCTAAGACACTAGTTTCGTTACTCCATCACTATGAGTAATACTAACTAGGTAGACTAAATGTACAAACTAAATGATGTGTCACTAATAAGAAATAAGCACATTAATCAACAATTAAGTAATAATCCAATCATCAACTTTCGTGTCATTTAGTTTATAAAATATAGTATATAAATTTAGTCTCCTAGCGTTACCTAGAAAATGGTGCACGTACCATCTCATGCAGTAATTACAACACTTCCAAGTGGGAAATTAAATCCTAATAGTATCTAACAGAAGCCTGCGTATTAACATATAGTAAATATCAGAACAAAGAAGAAGAGGAGAATGCTACATATTCAAATGATGATTAGTGAGAAGACTACACATATTATTCGGATGTGATGATATATATATCTGCGGAAGGAAATATGTTTATTGTCACCGTGTTCCAATTCAATAAAACAATGACGTGCATGTGTAAGTTTTTCTCTCTGTATGACATTATATTATTACGCTAGAACACCACGATAATTGTGAATCCATTCCAACTATGTTTTGCATCTCACATCTCACAAAATAACAAAATAAAAAAGAACCTCCATGTAATGAGTTTACTAATATCCCTACTAAACCATATAAACCCCAAACTACCCTAAATCTAACCCCTAAACCAACCATGCTCTGCATCTTACATCTCGCAAAATGGAGAATGACTCTGACGTCAATAAAATAATGACATGTATAAATTTATCTCTTTAAAACAACATTACATTAGATCGAAAAGGAACAATGATTGTGAACTCACTTTATACAAATTTGCTCTTCACAAAATAGCATCATGTTCTCATCGTAGCCTAATTGAATATTATACGGAAGAACCATGTTTTTATTGACTAACTTAATTAAAATAAACTAATACAATCACTCCTATATATAGTGAACTAAAGCAAACTCCTAATCCTTAAAGGATATAGAAAACTAAAGCACAATCCTAATCCTTAAAGGATAGAGAAAAACAAATCCTAGACAAAAACAAAAACTTAACAAGCAAGTAACCAATCCTAATCTAAATTCCAACACCCCCCGTCAAACTCATAGCGGAACACAGACATGAGTTTGCCAAAGTAGATGTGGATGCAAGACTCCAAATTCCAATTCTAGTGCCAATGTCGATGCCGATGCCGATGCTGATGCCGATGCCGATGCCGATGCCGATGCCGATGCCGATGCTGATGCTGATACCGATGTCGATGCTGATGCTGATGCAGATGCCGATGCCGATCTACCACGTCCAATCATCTTTCCCAGATTCAGATTCAGAACCAGTAGTAATATGCAAAACAGAAGCTGCTGCAAGTGGTGACTTCTGTGGAATTTCATGTTGCTTAGATCTCTTCGGACATTGAGCTTTCTAATGCCCTTTCTCTTTACAATAAGAACACTCATCCATAGCAACCCCAGTTCTAAAATGAGATCTTGCTGCAACCAACGCTGAAGTACTTGACAAAGATGAAGAGAGCCTATGCGACTGCACACGAACTTCTTCGGCTTGTAACTCACTAAGAACAGAATCAACAGGTGGAAGAGGAGTTCGATGAAGGATGGAGCTACGGAGTGTCTCAAACTCATCCCGAATGGGCATTAGAAACTGAACAAGACGTTGTTCTTCTCTATATTGACAATAGAGCTCGACAGTGCCAAGTCCTTTAGGCTCAGTCAATGCAAGTTGATCCCAAAGATTGGTCATTTCATTATAGAAAACTTGAATACTTTTATCACCCTGCTGGATTGCACGAATCTCCATTTCTAACTGATATCTCTTAGCAAAATTGGCCTTGGTATACAACTTTGCCAAGTGATCCCAAACTTCCTTAGACGTTGAAAACTTAGCAAGTTGCATTCCAATAGTCAAATCAACAGAATTATTAATCCAAGTAATAATCTTTGAATTATTCATCTCCCATACAGCTAACAATTCAACATGTTTCTCATCTTTAGGGTTATTTGGAATAGAAATCATTCCAGAAACATAGCCCCACAAACCTTTTCCAATCAAAAAATTCTTCATCACATACGCCCAATACACATAATTATTTCCATTCAATTTCACACCAATAGCTTGTAAGGAATCGTCCTTTGCAGATGCCATGACAATACTAAGGAACAAGGAACAAGATACCTGGTGCAGATGCAGATCAAAGGTGCAATGCAGACGCAGATGCAGCAAGCAGACTGATGCGGTGCAGGTGACGTTGTGATGTTGCGGTGCAGATGCAGATTGATGCAACAAATCCAGACTAATCCGAGCAAACTGATGCAAAAACAAGATGTGACTGATGCAGACTGATCCGAGCAGGTACAACTCAAACCGGTGCAAGTAGGTAATTGGACGGCACGGTGGTTCCCGAGATAGCAACCTTGCTCTTGATACCAAATTGAATATTATACGGAAGAACCATGTTTTTATTGACTAACTTAATTAAAATAAACTAATACAATCACTCCTATATATAGTGAACTAAAGCAAACTCCTAATCCTTAAAGGATATAGAAAACTAAAGCACAATCCTAATCCTTAAAGGATAGAGAAAAACAAACCCTAGACAAAAACAAAAACTTAACAAGCAAGTAACCAATCCTAATCTAAATTCCAACAATATCTCACTATTTGAAAAGTGATAAGTTATGAAAAGTTACAATACACAAAGGGATGAAGATCCACCCGTGTACTCCCCTCTCTTTTCTTGTAGAGGGACTGCAAATAACACCCACAACCCTAGGCCCTGTATAAATACGACACATGGCTTTCGACAGACTATAGCATAATAGCATTGCCGTGCTGACCAGAAGTACCCTAATAGTACTTAAGGAGGGAAAAATTCGATCCTGCAACCATTCAAAGATGCCAATCGTGTGTCGTTCATATAGTCCCGCGAGGACTGACTGCAGTGCCGTAATGGCTTTTCCATAGGGGTCCCCTGCAATAGGGGATAGACACGTTTTACGGTTTTGTTCTAGTGGGCACTTAAAGGGAACAAATCATTTGTTGGGCAAATACTGTGATATACGGGACCATGGAACGAAAGTTTGAAAGATTAAGGGGGTGAGGGAGGGTCATTGTCTCTTATACATGATGATGTTCTTCCAGTTTCTATATACAAAAAACCGACCCATTACTTTGGATGTTACAATAACTCCAAAAATTGTTCGTCTTCCTCTCACTATAGCATGTTATATCACAAATCTACAAAACGGTGATATATAAGTACTAGTCGTATAGAAGATAAGCCACTACTTTGCCACTACCATACGACGGTGAAAAGCAAAGACCCTAAAAAGAGAGAAAAATATGTTTCTAGATAGATCGTGGAATAGGTTGTGATTGGTTACTAGAAGATATCAATCTACGGTATTTGGTACTTAGTATATCGATATCTATAGCGACTCTATGAATTTTTTTAGTTGGACAAGTCATAGAAGTTTATAAGTTTTTACTTTTTGGTTGGACAAGTCATAGAAGTTTATAAGTTTTTCTAAAATATACACTCTTTAAATAAACGACACTGTTATTATTCACGATTAAAGAGAATCGATAACTTTGAGTAAGTAGTGGAATTTGGGTGAAATAAGTATGTAATGGGAGGAACACAATAAATAGTTACTGATATCGGATACAAAAGGGGATCTGCAATCCCTAGGGTTTTTAAAGGAACTTTTTTTGTTTTCCTTGTTGGTGGATGAGTAAAATCCAATTCAGTACGGAGATCTTTTGAGGTCTGAGTGAGCAGTTCCCACTCTTGCGAATGAATGGTCTACCGCTGATTGTCGGTACTATTCACAATACGAGATATTAACACAGTATAATGAAAGTATTAGTTAATTATTGTCGACAATATATCAAATACAGTAAAGTCGTAACTACTACTACAAAAAAAATCGTTTTTTTTTTTTGTACGAATAGTATATGCATGAAATGAAGACACAATAATCCTGTTGCTTTTATGCACAACACGTGGATGATAGGGGGCTATAGAAAGCAGAACTCGCACAATGCTCCATTGCAGGTGTCTTTGATCTTGAAGTGAAAGCAAAGCAAATAATAGATGCTACTTTTCCATCAGTGGGTTGACATTTGTTTTTTTACTGCTTTAGAGTATAATTGCGGTTTGACTATGAGTTTTAGTTGTTCTTTATTGAACAACCAACTAATTCATTAGGAGGCCATGACAGGGGGAGGGGGAAAAGAAGTCCAACAAGCTATGATACCTTATTTGGAGTAGAGAAAAAGATAATTACATTCTTTGTATTATTTTGGAGCGTTGGCTAGGTCAAAGACTCAAAAGTATACATCAAGTGAACACTAGACATTAACTTGACGGCGAGGACGATGAATACTAGTGCTTGAGTCAAAAAAGTATTTGTTCAAAAACGCTAATCATATTGGGCAAGTACAACTTAGACAATGACATGGATTTGAGCCCATAGAAACATGTATCGATCAGTCTAAGCAATTTGTAGCACGGAAGCATGCGCATCGGCAGTGTTCTAGCAAAAATGAAGAGTTTGAATGTTAGAAGCCAACAACAGATAACGATATGAAAATATCTATGTGCATGTTAAGTTGCATATGAACATAACTTTTCAATCATAGGGAATGATGGTTGGGCCTAGGATATTTGTACAATTGCGCTCGCAGTGAGTATCACATTGACAGAGAGATGGGTCAAAGACTCACTTCTAACAATATTAATATTGTTATCAACTTGTTAATTATATTTATACAATTCTACTCGCAATGGGTGTCAAATTAGAAAGACAAGACAAAAATCACTTTCAATAACACTGATATTGTTCCCAATTTGTTAATTGTCACCTGCATAGTCCAACATGTGTGAGGCTTTAACACAAAATGCTCGGTAATAGTTAGAGTAGAGTTGAGATATTTAAACTCTTCTTTTCTCTCAAACGGGCCAAAGGCCCACTTCCAACAACATTAATATTGTCCCTAACCTGTTAATTACCACTTACATAATTCGACAGGTAGATGTTTTATCACAAAAGCTTCAGTATTAGTTGGAGTGAGGCTAGTATATTTAAACTCTTTTTTCTTATCTATCTCTACCGATGTGGAATATTTCAACAATGAGTACCAAAGTTGCAAAAACTTACCAATTTACAACAGTAAGTAATCGAGGGCACAAGATAGAAACAATAATAAAAGTTCATCATCATACAATATTATGGTTTGATGATATACTTTTTTACTCGTAAGTGGAAAACCTTAGGTTCGACATGAATTACAATAGCGCTCTTTATTTGTATTGAGTCAGCCACTTCATTATATTTTGGCCATTGTGTCAGCCAAACAAATCTTTCATTCCCTAGTAGAAAATATCATTCTCGGGTGGCATTTCATCATGCACTCCAAGGCTCACATCTTGGAGTGGGATGTCATTTGAGAAGGAGCAGAGAGCAAAATTAAGGTTTCGGCCTATAAAATGGGTTTTAAGGTTGGGCTTCAGGTAAGGTCCAATAATACGAAAACCAAAACTGATTTAGATTAGTCCGGTTCAGTTTGGTTTAATTTTTTTTTTTTTAAGAAAAAAAACGAAAACGAAAACTGATTTAGATTGGTCTAAGTTTGATTTTTCGTTTAAAGTAATGCTATAAAGACTGAATCTATATATATAAAGGGAGAGCCCCAAAATGGTGAAGCATTCAAAATACCATAAATTACCCTTTAAGAATTTTATAAATTACAATTGAACCAAAAGAAGCTAAAGTATTTAACCATATTTTTATTTTGAATGAATTTAATATTTAAAATTATAGAAAAAAAAACACAAAAACAAAACCTTCCACATTAGTGGGTGGTTTCATGTCTTTAATTCATTTTTTTAATAATTAAAAAAAAATGTAAATTCGTTATTTAAATAAAAAAATATATAAAAAGGCCAATTGCCACACGCGTATGCGTGTGGCAAGAGGCTAGTTTATAGATAAAATTTGCAAATCAAATTATGTATCACCAATAGCAAATGAGCACGTTTATCAATTCTTAGATTATAATTTAATCATCAACTTTTATATCATTTAATTTATAAAATTTTGTCTATAATAATCTCCCTAGCATCATTCTTTTAGTCCTAGCTTGTTTTTTTTATCCACTCGGTATTTTCAGTGTTTTTTTCTGGGTTCGGTCCATTTTCTCCCCACCATTAACACTGATTGTATGTATTTATTTTTTTAATTTAGTAGCCCACCAACTCTTGTCAAAAAAGAAAAGAAAAGAAAGAAGAAAAAAAACAGTGGCCCATATAAGCAATAGGACCTTTTTTTTCATGAAAGAAGTGTAGAGGTTTTCTCTAAAAGTTTGAAAGCTCTACTTTCGTACATCACTCAACTTGCTCAATTTCAAATTCCACCACTTCAATATTAGTATACATACCAGACCTAAAGCTTTAATTTGATTAACAGACAACAGATGAATATATACATATAAATAAATAAAATAATATATATATATATATATATATATATCCTAGTGGAAATGCGGATACAGTTGCATCTAAGCTAATGTAAGTTGTTGATTCTGCTTAGGCCCAGCCAGTGCACCAATTGAACCAATCCTCGCCAGCATCCCTGTTGTTTCGAGAAGGCATTTTTGTTTATGTTACGAGAAATGACTATGTTTTGTAGAGTGCATTGCGTGTTGTTCTTAGCATCCCTCTTTTTCATAAACACCATTCATAGACCTGTTTACTATGCAAAGGCAAAGATATATATATATATATATATATATATATATATATATATATATATATATAGAAGTTCGATAGGCGTCGTCCATGCATAGCTTAGCGCCTAAGAAAAGTTGCAGTCCTTGATCGAGTTGACTCATTGATTGTACTTCTATCAATTTTTATTTTTTTATTCAGTTGAAGAACCACCAATTTTTTCCACCACTTGCAATTCGAGTAGCAGATCTAAATGCTATATATATATATGCATGCGCGTACGAGACCAAGAACCCTAAATTGACAGAAATCTAAAGCCTGAAAGAAAAATTGAAGAATTATTGGGGCTACTGATATGAAATTTGAATAGAAAATGAGAGGATATTTTCATTTTGTAGCTAATTCGAGTTTCTCAACTTCTGCGCGTTAGTAAAATTAATGAAACTTATGAATATGCTACGCTAATTTTGAAGAGAGTTTGAGGTATGAGGGTAATGTAGGGTGCATTTTTTTTTGTGGTATAACGATCTATATATTTACACTAAGGAGTGTGGAGGATAAAATGATATCGAAATCGTCAACATCTCACTTGTAAGTGAAGGGTAATACCACATACCTCTCATTAGATCGCAAAAGATCTTTTACTTACAAATGACTTATGTGAGTTGGATAAAAAAAATAAAAAATTAAACGTAGACGAGCAAACTATACCAACCCCTACAAGTGTGTTTGAGATAAAAGTGTTCTTTGCACTACAGTGTAGATACAAACCCCGTCAACTCCCTACTAATATTTAATATAACAAATTTATCGTTTGACAAAATAATAAGAAAACCCAATTAGTGGCTCAGTTTGTCTTACATTTTAATTCATTATTTCCTCGAACTACTTTTCTTGCTTCTAAGCTTACGTTGTCAAAGTTGCATAGCGTAAAAGCCATGTTCAAGAACTGTGTATCCAGAAAGCAGTCCAGCCAATTCAGAAAATGATAATCTGAAACTAGACTGACATTTACCTTGTTAAGTAGCTGAAAAATTATGGAAGTATATGTGTATGAGAATTTAATAAGATTACAAGCCTTTTCTTGAAACTTTTTTTTTTTTTTTTTTTTTTGGGTAGAAAGGTAAAGGCCCACATACAATACAAACACACAATAAAACTATGGACCTCCACCTCCAAAGTACAACAAAACCAAGCCCAACAGAAAAACAGAAAGAAAAAAACCCTAACAGCTTGCATCCTCTTCCACTGCTGCCATCAGAAGGCCCACCAAACTCAAACCAGTGGCCTAAAATAAAGCTAAATCGAGCCCTCAAAGTGAATAAGAAGAAGACTTCAACAACATTCAAAGAGCACAGTGAAGATTGGCACCGCGAATCGAAAGAAGCTCGTAGGAAACAACCCATGAGCAACAGAGGCAACAAGGCCAAGCAGAGGCAAGAAGGTGGTGAGAACACTCGAGCATCGATAAAATCTGAAGCTCTACACGTCTTCCTCTTAAACGGGAATCGCGAAGATTCGCGTTCGCAGTGTTGATTAGTGGAAGTTAACAGTGCAAGATCAATGGACGAGTGAGCCAATTGAAAAGGGTAGAGTGTGGAGTGTTGGAAATTAAGGAGGTGGAGGGAAAAGTAAATGGAAAAGGGGGAGTTGGTGAAGTGACCAAAGACACCATAGAGATAAGGATATGGTTGAACTAACAAAAGGGCAGAGAAAAAAAAAAAGCAGGAATAGAAGGAAAGAAAAGGAAAACAAGAGAAGGAACCAGAGGCTACCACCAACCCTAAATATAGTTAGGATCAGTGGCAGTGAGGAGGAGAATAACGGAAGCTGGATATACACTAACACACAGACGGTGAGAAAGCTTTCAAGAAAAGAGAAAAGCTCTCAAGAAGAGAGAAAACTTGAAGCTTTTTTCTTGTCCAACTATTTCTTCAACTCCACAAAAGTCATCGATTCCAATTGTTCAATTTACTTACTAGAATAAATCTCACAATCATCCTTGAGGAAATTATCAAATATTGGTGGTAGATTCACCACAACTTGAACTAAAGAAGTTAGCCTCATCACTTGAGTAACCTGCGCTTAACTCTCCAAAATTGTTGCCAGTATTATTTTTTTGTTCAATTTGCATGGTTAGGAGTTCGACTTATTGTCGCAGCACTTCAATTTCGTTGTCTCCACCAAAAAGATTCACTTCCTCATCATTGATGTAATACCCCGCCCAAAATATTTATTTTGGAATATAATATTGATGATAGGCCCAATTCACTATCTTGTTTAATTTACTACTATTACACATTTCATAATTAAAATTCCTTAATTTTTCCCAAAATTCTACCACCAAATTTATTTATCAAAAAACATTTAATTTATAACTATAATTCTCTTCATCAAAACAAATGATTATATTCTTAATTTATCACCCTTCTCTTCTCTTAGATCAATTTTCATTCTAAAGCTGAATTTTTTTATTATTATTTAAGGCTGCATCTAACACTGTTAGATTGCCTACGTACCCTTGATTGGGATCAAGCCTTTCGTAGTTCACGATTCCATCTATTCTCCACTTCCGAAAATGTTCTAATACATGTCATATTCAAAATTAGCTTTATCAATCGAATCACATCAAATGGTTACCAAATATGGATTCAAAATATCGAAATTTTCATGACAAAGGGCAACGTCGGCCCACTGGCCACGCGCCGCAGCGGGTGGCGATCGGCCGCCCTGGCTCGCCCGAAAATTCAACTATTTCTAAAAATTCTCAAATTTTTCAGAAATGTAGAGCAAGCCAAGGGGAACAACTTTTATACCTAGGCCAAAGTCTAATTTGGCCGAGAAACACTTGAATTTGGCCGTGAACCGTTGGAACCCTAGAATTTGGGTGATCTCGATCCTCCACCTTCAGTGCTCCAACGCCCCAAAAAATGGTTGGGCCTTGTTCCTATGGTTGAGGGAATGGTATTGGGGGTGGTAATTGCATGGCTTCATTTTAGGTTTGGTGGATCTCCACCTAAACCCGTTACACCCACTATGGGTAACTCCCTAAAAATCGAACTTCATTTTAACGTTTTAGGGTGAAAATGAAAGAGGGATCAATTGGCCTCGAAAAGAGGGTCATTTTGACACTGGCCCCGTCGTCAACAGTGGCTAGAGCTGAAAGATGGTGCCTGGTCGGGTCGGCGGATCCCTTAGATCCGAGTTTTCTCTCCCTCATCTCCTTCTTCCTCCTCTCCCTTCTTTTTTTCCCTTTCTGATTGGTATTTTTCCCTCCTCCCTCTCCCAATCACCCACGTGGCTTTTTCTACCCAAAACAAACTCCAGAAATTCTAGAGTATTCCAAATCCAGGGAGAAATTTACAATTTTGCCCCTACTTTTGTTCGTTTTTATTTTATTCGTTATAATTCCTTTTGACGAACTGTTTTTGCCTACGCGCTCGTGAGATTGAGCTCTATCCAAATATGCCAAGAAATACGATGAAATATGTGAGGGTAAAATATGTCCTCGTATAATTACGTTTAGTCAACGAGGACCATTTTTGTCTTTTTACACTTATCAATAATTTTACAACGTAATTTATAATAATTTATGGAAACAAAACTTTAAAAGTTCTCAATTGAATTTTTCATAACCATAAATCAATTTATTTTCAATGTTTCTCTGCATATTCATATATTTAAAATTTCAAAGTATTACAATCGAATTCATCATTCTTTATTTCATGACTGGAATTATTGCGTTCCAGAGGTTCGTAGTGCTCAAGACACCGCTAGAGCTGTTGCACTTTATTTTTTAGGTTGCCTATTTCAATGTCATGTAGATCTCTCACTATGTGTTAAGTCTTGTCGAGCTTGTCAACCTCCACAACACCCACGCCTCCCAACTATGATCCAATAGAGCTCTAATACCACTTGATGTAGGGAGAATCAAAGGGTCTCGAATAGACAGGAATAAACCCTAGGAATCACTCAACTATGGGCAACAGATTTGTTTGACGTTGCTAATAATAGATTCACTTACACAACAAAGCCAAACGCTGAATTTTAGAAGAAAGAAATACTCACTCACTTCAATAGCACAATACATATATATATATATATATATATATATATATATATATGTATTTGAATTCATTAAGTCTACCTTAAACATACATATGGAGTTCTTTAAATAGAGAGATTACAATACAATTGTAGAATAAAATACTTAATGCAAGAATTATAGTTATTGCCACTTAGTACTATGGTCTAGTGGTATTCCTATTGACTTGTAAGTGAGAAGTCTTACTTATGATTCTCGCAAAAGACGAATTTGAACCACATTATTGCTAGCCAATTGTGAGACTTAATCCAACCCCTCAGTATAGATAATATCGTTTGTTTTATAATATATATATATACACACACACACACACATCTACATAGTTACTAGGCACCTAATAAAAGCTTTGAGAGAAGAGAAGTCACAAACAATTAAATTTATTATAGGAACAATATCTATTGTCGTGCACTGCATCAACTACAATGAAAATGTTACTATGACAGTATTCTGAACTATTATTCAGTGTAATGCATTTTAATTTCTTGACAAAAAAGTGATTAGTTTGAAATACGAGTACACGCAAGTGACCCTTTAAAACAGTGGTAGAAATGAGTTGAGTCATTGCATCACAGCGTCAGTTTAAACTCCATCAATAACTAATTTAACAAAATTTATTGTTTGACTAAAAAAAAGAAAAAAAAAAAAGAAATACAACACCAATTGCTGTGGATAAATAGTAAACACAATCAAACCAAAATACATTTTATTGGAAAAAAAAATTAAACCAAAAAAGTTTTACGTAATAATTACCACATGATTAATTGATTATTCCGACAACAATTCAGTAAATAAGGTAAAATACGCATTTGCGGACACATTTGACCCCAGATGGACACGTGCTGAAACCTCAATGGCGGACCGACGCGTACTGCTCAAAAGCAAAAGTGCTTAACCACAGCCCACTTCCCATTTCTCCGAAAAAAGTAGTTCCCAAGTCCAAATTAATTCAAAATACTTACATTTACACCTTTGACATTCCGATCCTCCCCGCTCCCTATTTACAGCTTTGACATTCCGATCCTCCCCCGTCCGTACACTCCCTCAGTCCACCTCATATTACCCGATTACCATTTCCGGTCAAACTCTGACCCGAATTCACTTTCCCCAAGTTTTCAAATTTTTTTGTAAAATTTTTGGAGTTTCTAATCGGATTCTGTGGATCTGGGGAAAGGATTATGATTTCGATCATGTAGTGGAAATCTTGAGGAATTTGTATGGGAGATCGATCAATGGCGTCGATCCGGAGAACTCTCTCGCCGGCGTTCCGAGACCGGCCGTACGTGAACGGCGCCGGCTCTCCATTTTCAGTGCCGTCCCCGTCGCAGAAGCTTCTCTCCAGCTCCAGATACTCTCCGCCTTTTCCGTCGGTGATCCTTGCCTTCGCTGTCACCGTCCGGCGCTTCGTTGCCGGAGTTCTCTTTCACCTGCCTAATCGTAAGGGCCAGCAATGGCGTCGAGGTTTCTACAGGTGCTTGCTCTTCTTCTTCGTAGGGTTTTTACTCGGCCTATTACCGTTCGGCCACGTTGACGACGACGAGATTCGAGGTCGCAGCAATTTCGACATCGAGCCGCCTCACGTCAATGTCCAGTTCGACACCTACAACACGGATCACGCCGTGAAACGGCGGGAAGATCTGGTCGTCGACGTGAGCTTCGGCGTCGTGGAGAGGAGAGTGGATTTGGTGCCGAGGAAGCAGCTGATTATTGTGACACCTACGTACAACCGCGCACTGCAGGCCTATTTCTTAAACAGGTTGGGGCAGCTGCTGGGGCTTGTACCTCCGCCACTGCTATGGATTGTGGTGGAAACCAACGCCGCATCGATGGAGACGGCGGAGATTTTGAGGAAGAGCGGCGTGATGTATCGGCATTTGGTGTGTGGCAACAATTCGACTAGCGCCAAGGACCGAGGTGTTTATCAGAGGAACACTGCGTTGGAGCACATTGAGCGGCATAGGCTTGATGGCATTGTTTACTTCGCCGACGACGATAATATATACTCCCTCGACTTGTTTGATCGCTTGAGAGACATTAAGTATCTACCTATCTTCGAAATTGAGCGTCATTTCGATCATTTTCAGTCACAATTACTGTTGGTGGTGTTTGTTTTTGGTTCATATGCTTGTTTTCGAATGATGGTTTTCTTGGGTTTTCTGTTCTAAATTTGTCTGTTATTGCAATTTAAACAATTGGAGCTACATGGGTCTGCTTAGATGTCATGCCTTCCTTGTTGATCCTCGGATTCGATTGCGCCGAAATATCTTCATACATAGAAATGCATAGCTTGGCTACTCTTTCACTTCACTTAACTGCATTTGGTTTGTATTCTCATTGGTTGATAAATTTACATAATCAAATGGCTTCGGAATAATTGTTTTGCAGTTTAAATTTGGTTCTTCTCGTCTTGAAACAAAGATGTACAATTTGCCAGTATTACTAACTTTAGGTAGTGGAACATATACAGCTTACCAGTCTCATGTACATTTTTCTGTTTGTTATTCTCCAAGTGTACAAGTTGGCATCTCTGCGTGCTATTCTGCTGTTATTGACTTGATGTGTTTGCAGAGTTTCATAAATGCCTACTTTTTTCGTTATGGATTCTATGCTACCCTGCCCGCCCTTTCTTCTCTGTAGCTGATTTGTGTTTTGATTTGTTTTGAAGCCGGTTTGGAACTTGGCCTGTTGCTATTTTATGGCAAAGCAAAAACAAGGCTATATTGGAAGGTCCAGTATGCAATGGGAGCCAAGTAGTTGGATGGCACACAAATGAGAAAAGCAAGAGACTTCGTAGGTTTCATGTTGATATGTCAGGGTTTGCTTTTAATAGCACAATATTGTGGGATCCAAAACGATGGCACCGCCCCACTTCTGCTCCAATTCAACAATTAGATACAGTGAAGGAGGGTTTCCAAGTACGGGTCATATCGTCTGAAAGTTTCTCGTACTTACCATTTGCAATAACTTAATTGTATTCTTCAAGCACTGACATTTCTCTCCCCTTTCACCTTCAGGAGACCACTTTTATTGAACAAGTTGTGGAAGATGAGAGTCAAATGGAAGGTACCCCAGCCGGCTGTTCAAAAGTAATGAACTGGCATCTTCATTTGGAAGGTCATAGTCTTGTATATCCCAAAGGCTGGCATATTCCCAATAACCTTGATGTTGATCTCCCCATTGAACGATAGAACTCACTAGCCGTGCAATTTTGATGCCTATAGCTGGAGAAAGGTACCAAACTATTCTCTTGAACAGATTGACACACTTTCCGCTATCTCGTTTGTTGTATCTGTCAGCAATTATCTATAAACGAAAAATATCAAAATGTTCAGCCCTTCGTTTTGGCAGAGGGCATGTACTAGAACTTCCTAGGGCACTTGGAGACCGCTTCTAATGCCGTAGTTTACAACATAAAAACCTTTTTAACCTTGTAGAGAAAATGATCTAATATATATATATATATATACATCCTTGTTTTATGGCAGTTCCTGAATTTCATGTTGGTGCTTCTCCGCCCGCTGAATGGATCGTTGCTTGATTTTGGTACAGTCGAAGCAGTACAAAGCCCGAAAAACTCGGCTGGCGATGGCAAACAAACCGAAGATTCATGGTTGTTGATTTTTTTTTCTTTTCTGTGCATGATTTTCTTTTACAGAAACGAAATTTCGTTTTTGTTGAAGATCTCCCGGTGTTTGATGTCGTTTCGTTTTCCTTTCAAAATTGTTTAATATTTGACAGTTAGTACAGCTCGCCGAAATAGGTGGGAGTTAGTTAGGTTTGTTATGAATTCCATACTCTGTGATGTAGACCGCCTTGTATTGTACCCAAATTCTAATCAAGCAAAGCAAGAGTGCAATTTCTCCTGAAATACTTGACATATTCAAATTCAACAACCATTGGAGGCCATGTGGCTTTCTTGGACTACCGGTTAATCAGACACAAAACGACATGAAAATTAAATTGACCTTCATGTCGTGTTAAGATAACGAGTTGGTTCAGTGTTACCTACATGTAACACATATCAATATGTTGAGAGAGATTATTTGGATAAGTTTAACTGCTAATAGATGGCCATAGGGCATGTGCAAATCACATGACTTGAGTTAACAGAGAATTGACTGGAAAAACTTGAAATCAATTGGCAGTTTTTAATGATTTTGGAGACTTATTTTTTCAAAAGATAATATAAAGGACTTGATTTTCAATAGGTTATAAAGTCAATGACTAAATCAACAAGTTTATTATTATTAAAGTAAAGGAGATGATTTCTACCAACCTTTTTAGCTTCTTGTATTTTTTGTTATTGGATGCATCAAACGAAAACAACAATCAAGATTAAACATGGATGTACGACCAAAATTAAAGGGCAAATAAAGAAGTAGAATGACATTGTTTTTGTTGGGTGAACCTTTGGTACCCACAATCTGGTTACATGTTCAAGGAGAGAGGATCTCATGAATCTTCCAATCACATTCGTTCTTCGTACATTGTACGATCAGTTTTTGTCAAGTACTGTTTATATCCAATTTTAAATAAAAAAATTACAATAATTTCTGACCACAGGATGTACGATGTACAATGAACGGATGTGATTTGAGGATTCTCACTCAAAGTCTATACATAAGGTGACGGCAACAACGTCGCCTACGAAGCTGTAGGTGAAAAAAAGGGACGTTTTGTTCGATGATTTTCAGTTTCTTTCAACCAAACATGTTTAATGTTAGATCAAAACTCGAAGAAATAATTATAATTCTGGAGAAATAATTTATAAGGGAACAAAATTTCAGAAGAATACGAACTAAAATAAATAAATACAACTACAATTTACAGGAGCCTATTATTTAATGACCCAAAATTTAAACTTGCACTCGGATTAGGTTGGAAGAATCAAAATTTACAAGGATAACAATCATAAAATACAGATACATTCTTGCCTGTATTTCTGAAGAACTGATATTTCCATATGCAGCCGGACTCATTCATCGTTAGGTTACACCAATCGGCGTTGAAATACCGGAAAGCAATCAGACGCCATTTAGGTGGTCAATCTGCATCTTCCTTTCCCACAATTGTGGCTCTCAAATATCAAATGTCCCAATTTGTACTGTACACAGCTGGTCACTTCCGAGAGTCCGAACGCTCTCTAATTATCACGTAGGAGTTGCTCCATGAATTGATGAGATTGTGTTGCTTTGTAATTATCACGCTGGAGTCCGCTCCATGAACTTATGAGCTTGTGTCTGGAGGTTAAAACGATGGTGGCACATGCCAAAATACATGCAGTACGTTTAAATAGAAGTTGCTCTGCCAAAACACATTGTAATCTCCATGAAATAGAGTTGATGGTGAACCAGATGCACAGTAGTATACCTATGGAGTGAAGCCTTTACGCTAGGCTGGCTAGCATAAGAGGCAGGGGGACCTCTGAGGTTCGCATAATTTGTTCAGAGCGCTTTCAAGTTGCGGGGGTGGTGGCTGTGTCTGTGTCTGTGACGTGCATTTCAGGAATCCAAACCATAGGTTTGGCATTCTCCACACCTTCAGTCAATACATATAGAACATCACTTGTCCCCTAGCCATGTTAACAACCAATAGACATGTCGGCCTGAAAGAGTACCCAGCACCAAATAACAGGCATAGATGACACACGTACCTGTTTTCTCACAAGTTTGGAAAGTATTTCCATGACAAAATCAACCTGAATCCTGAAACCATATACGACATGAATAACGAAATCAGGACGTTGGAAAAGAAAAGGACAATAAAAGGAAAATGAATTAGAGCAGTTACCAGTGAAGGAAAATCATCTATTGCCTGAATAACTGTTCTCATAAAGAGAAGAGGAAGAGGAGTTTGATCAACATGAAAAACAAAAAAGTTACTTAAAACAACTAAATAATACGATAAACATAATGGACAAAGATTTATAGAAAATACGTACAGACCATCTGATTCAGGGCCTTCGCCAAGACCTGCTGTGTGAAAACTGTGCATTGCTCAAAACAGGCTGAGCAAGCATCTGTTTATCTGCAAACAAGAGAAGCAAACAAAGCTGTTAACAAAGATAAAAGGCGCATGTTATAAAAGGAGAAACTATACGATTTCCATATAAAATGCATCAAGAAATTAAGGGTAGCCTCCATTTATTACTTACACGGGAAGTGATGCACCTTGGCAAGGCAAAATATCTAACGCAACAAGTGGATGCACCTTGCCAAGACAAATTGATAAAAAAAAAATAGGCATTGGCAAGAGCAAGTCAAAATTGGTTGAACCTCAGTCAATCTGATCATCCCAATATGTTTCAGGGTATTTCATAAAAAAGCATATCCCCCATATACATTGTAAAGATGATTAAATCAGCTAACCATTTAAGTGCGAGTCCATCTTTCTCAGGAATAATACCATGAATGGAAACCAACACTTCTGCGGGTGTTAAAGCTGGGCCTGTATGAGCTGAGCCCTGCAATTGAAAGGATATGAATCTTAACAAATCGTTGACTCAGGTTTTGTCAAACTTTGTGTCATATCTTCGCAAGGAAAACCATAACCATATGGCTCCTACATAAGGAGCTATATGAAAACCACATGTACCTGCAGTAAGCGGGCAAGTGCTGTCTGGAACTTTTCCAATGGAAGAGAGACAAGCTGAGGAAATATAAGTAAAACCTGGACCTATAAAATGGTTACACAGAATTGGAGAAAAATCAATGTGAAACTAACAGCATAAGAATTTCTACTTTCCATTAACACAAAATATGATACTGTTTCGTGGGTATTATTTAATGAAGATAATCTTGCTCATGTGCAAGGCCAAATTCGCTGCCTGTACTCCACACCATCAACCTAAGTGATCCATTTGTTGGCCTCAGCAGGCTTAAAGTGGATGTGCTATGTTGACTTTCACAGTTAGTATTCCAAACCTTGCAGCTAAACATATAAAATCCCACCTGGTGACAATTTAACAAGGTACCATAAACGGAGACCCTTAGTTCATATTCCTGGGATTGCAATCGTCCATTTTACATTGAATCACACAGACTGGATTTCTCCAGTGGTTGGTTCAAACCAGGCCTATCAAAAATCTACAGACATAAACACGGAAAAAAAATGGAAACTCTTGTTTGTGCCTATTGAGTTTGCGACTAAATGGATTTCTCCAATGCTTGGGCCAAACTAGGCCTACCAATATCCTACAGACATGCACACAGAAAAAAATGGAAAGCTCTCATGTACACATATTGAGTTTGCGTCTAGCACATTACTAAGAAGTTATATATATATATTGTATATGTTCATATATTTATCAATATATATATTTGTTTCATGCATTACGCAATTATGCTATGTGGAATTTGTGAGTCAAAGAATCTAAATAAAATAGAAGCATGATTTATTTTTTGGGTTCTGAAAACCCTAAATAATAGAAATCGGAAAAATTGAAAAACAAAGAATGGAAATTTTTTTGGGCAAGCCATGACCTGGGTTTTTGAAGTTGTTGGACTCGAATGCTTGGGTTCCATAAGATTGGGCATGCAGCCTCAATTTGTGCATGCCTCACTAGACGCCAGCCTTGCTAGGTTTCTGCATCTTGGGCCAAAGCCTTGCGCTGACTGGGTTTGCTCCCTTGTCAACTAGAAGCTAGCGAAAGCTGGGCTTCTTTCACGCCTCAACCCAAAGCCAGCGAATGTTGGGCTTTTATTCTCTTGCGCAAGTGGCCTACCTGCAACAGCCCATAAGTTGTTGGGCTCCACCCACTCATTCGGCCCAAATGCTGCAGCAAGCCTGCAACTTACCCTGTAGTAAACTGGGCTGCCTGGCAGCCGTGCCCCCAAGCCCAAGCCATATTTTGGAATGCCCCTCTTCTTAACCATACCCAAATATTTTTGGTACGTTTTTTGTTAAAGCCACACTAGGCTATATTTTTGTTATTGCTTGGCACGAAGCCAATCGAAGTTAATATGACCCGAATGTCATTACTTTGCTTCTACAATCGACCCCAAATAGTCACGATTTATTGAATTAATTAAAAGTGATCAGCAGTTCATTAATCTGATAATGAATACAAAATTATTGACCTGAAGATCACTTTTGGACATTAACGATTCAATAATTTATTTATTTTCTTTGAACCGTTGACTTACTTTCGTAGTCTCGAAACTCTCACACTTAAGTTCTCGAAGAATCTCAAATCTACTACACTTAGTTGTATATTGCATTCTGTGTTCTTGCATAAACCTCTCTTTTATCAACCAAACACTCATAAACTAAATTGAACCTGTAGATTCAAATTTAGTGCCTTTGAAACCCGAAGTTTTCATAAAACAATACACCCATGAAAACCTGACATTTTCATGAAACCATGTCTTAGAACTCGAATGTTCTAACTTTGATGCTTACGGATGATTCATTCCAATAGCACTAATCACAATATTGTTCCCTCCAATTCATTGGATTGTCGAACCGTCACAAGTTTGACTTTCTTGATTTGGACGTTTTCTAATAGAAACCACTTTATGTGGGGTACAAGACGTGAATCTCCACTTGACTATGAAAGCAACTGAGAAACCATTGAAGCCAACAATGCATGGAAAAGCTGAATAAGCTTCCACCATGATCTTCATTCGAAGACTTATGCCCGAAGCATTACCAACGGAAGTACCTCCTGAACGAGGATTCCATAGCTCTTTGGCTCGCTCCAATGAATCATCTAATCATGAAAGATATTGCCTGAAGCACACCATGATTACGTCCATGAATGAGTACAATTCTGAAGTTTATAAATCCAATATAACTTTGACTAGAGAATACTTTTTTGTCTTTCCATGAATGAATAAATATAAATGTAGGGGGTTCATGCATCATGGGGAATGTTTTCATGCTTCATAGTCGTTTCAAATATCTTACTTTATTTTAAGCACACCTGATTGATAGGAAACAATAAAAGCCTTTGAATTTTGTAGAAGATCCTTCTTAGAAAGCCGGAATTACATCTCCAATGCGTTGTATCACGTTTAACACAGAAAAATTAAATTGAATCAATAGCATGTAGATCAATGCAATAAAACAATAAATTAATCACCAAAGAATGATTAAAACGTAATACTCTCGTGATTGAAGAATAAATTCTCTTGTTAGCGCAGCGTCAAGAGCGTGCTGATAATGTATTGTAGGCATAATTTACTGGGAGACCATATAGAGAGAGGGTGCGACATAGAGAGAAGATAAAGATGTGTAATTATGAGGTGTGCTTGATTCACCACATTGTGCCTTTATTTATAGTAGTAGGATAGGTAAAAACCTTTCCCTTTAGGATTACAAGATTTAATAGGTAATCTACTCCTAATAGGAATATAAGATACATTCACATATCTACTAGGATTTACACAATCACATTCCTATTCTAAATAGGACAATAACACGTACAAGCTGTTTTTGAAAACTAATTTCTAGAGACGTTATTTTTAGGGTAAATTACATAGAAACCTTTCAGGTTTGAGGTCTATTACAACCTCATACAACATCTTTAAAAAATTTCACTTTCATACTTCACGTACTATTTTATTTCAAAATAATACATTCGTTACATTTTACATCTATTAATTCGTTAAGTGCTGACGTGGTTGCCAATTGTGTGCCACGTGGCAAATTTTTTTTTTTAAAACCTAAATTTTCTAAATTAATATATATATATATAACCCAAAAAAAATGTCTTCCCTCCGCCCCCACCCCCCAACCCAACCTGCAACCCAGAAGAAGAAGAAGAAAAAAAAAAAAAAAAAAAAAAAAATCCCCGACCCCTTTCCTTGCAACCCACCCTTTTCTTCCCCCTCCCGTCTTCTTTTTTTCCTTTTTCCTTGTTTTTTTAATTTATCTGTCTCTGCGACTATCTCGTACTTTGACTCGGAAATATAAAAACGCCACATTTTTTCTGAGTTTGCATATGCTCATTTGGGCTCTCAATCTCATATTTGCTTGTTTTTGAAAGAACAGATAACAGAGAGGACAACCTATCTCAGCATGTGAGTCCCAAACCCACCGCACCCATCCACCATGTTCTCCTCTACACCCATCCGTGCACCCACCCTCACACCCACCCTCACACCCACCCTCACACCCATCCTGTTCCCTCCTCTACACACCCATTCCTTAAATCCACACCCATTGGGGAAGACGGGATCTGAGTTTTTTTTTATTTTTTTATTTTTAATGCATTGCACGTTGGATGAATAGGTGCGGAGGAGGATGGGCGGTTGTGGAGCATGTGGACGACGCTGGCGGAGGAGGATTGGTGGTTGTGCTGCATGTGGACGCCGCCATGGAGGGGGGAATCTGGGTTCAACAGGTATCCACAAAGGCCGGGGTGGGGAGGGGAAATTTGGCTTTGAACAACTATGGGGTTTCGTGGGAGGGGGAATAGGGAGTTGTGATAGGTGTTGGGGGGAGGGAACTTGGGTTTAGGTATGGTGGGTGTCTGATGGGTGGTGCAGGACGAGGTGGTGGGATCTGGGGTTTTAAGTTTTTTTTTTGGGGGGGTGGGGGTTGAAGATTAAGGTTTTATTTTTTTTTTAAATTAAAAAAATATTTTTTTTACCATGTGGCACACTGTTGGCAGCCACGTTAGCACTTAATGAATTAATGAATGGAAAATGCAACGGATATATTATTTTGAAATAAAATAGTATGAGAGGTATGAAAGTGAAATGTTTTAAAGATGTTGTATGAGATTGTAATAGATCTCAAACCTGAAGCGTTTATATATAATTTATTTTTATTTTTAATAAGCATAAATTTTTTTATTACTAAACTTTTAAGTTTCTATTTTATTTTTTTTATTTTATGAAAAAGAAACACCAAACGGCCTAATAATAACTGAAGCCTTTTTCCCGGTTAAATAAAGAAGCCGACAATTTTTTATACGGGTACAAAGAGACAGTGCGAATCGAATTAAATTGGGGGTTAGGGTTTTTGCTCTGTCAGAAGAACAAAAATGGAGGGTTGGGACCCGAACACCAAGTCGACGCTGACCCAGATCCCACTATTGACGACCAAGGCAGGTCCTAGAGACGGCGCGGCGTGGACGCAGCGGCTGAAGGAGGAGTACAAGGCGCTGATCGCCTACACCCAGATGAACAAGTCCAACGACAACGATTGGTTCCGAATCTCCGCCGCCAATCCCGAGGGCACACGTTGGACAGGCAAGTGCTGGTACGTCCACAACCTCCTCAAGTACGAGTTCGATCTCCAGTTTGATATCCCGATCACCTACCCCGCTACCGCACCGGAACTTGAGCTCCCTCAGCTCGACGGCAAGACCCAAAAGGTCGGCCTTATTTTGATTTTGTGATTTTACCCCTTCCCCCTTTTTAGCTTTCTGATAGATATTTAGTTTTTTTATTTTTTTTTATTTTTAATTTCTGGGTAATTTTGGATTTGTTTCAGATGTATAGAGGGGGGAAGATATGCTTGACGGTGCATTTCAAGCCTCTTTGGGCCAAGAACTGGTAATTTTTCTATTTTGTTGTATGTTTGTCGAAGTATTGTGATTTTTTTATCTGTTTGGTCACTGAGAAATTGTAAGAAATGAAAGGAAAGTGGGTTTTTGTTTCTTTTGGAAAAATTTATAATTTTGGGTTTACAAGAGATTTCGAAATCAGCTGTGAACTTGGCTCTACATTCGCTTGAGAATATATGACATGACAGAACTATAAAAACCCAAGTTTTGTTGCAACTTGAAATTTGTTTTGCTTTTTGATTATTTGCTTGGAGCTGAAAATTAGGATGCATGGTTTGTATATTTCAATATGTTAGTCTTCTGTTTCTGAAGCCAATTCGTGTATTTGGATTAAATATCTTTGCATCTCTGAGAGGAATTTCTTTTCGCATAACATTACTTACCTACCTTGCATTTTCTTTGTGGAAGAATGATGTTTGTATTCTCCTGTGGAAGGAAAATAATATGTGGAAAACTTGCACAACACATTTTCTTATTCCTTAATTTGAATTATAGTGGGAAACATCGATCTACGGAACTTTTGCATTTCATGGTATTCACATAGTAATTTAGGACCATGAAAGTGTCATTCTTCGTTTAATCTCCTACAAGGAACTTACTCTAATCTCTTCTCGAAAGCGTTAATGTAAACAAACAAAGTGCCCATTTGTTTAATTAAACATGTTTGGAGTTATCGGCTAGTAGTACTTATGATCTTTCTCATGTTATGCAGTCCAAGATTTGGTATAGCACATGCACTCTGTTTGGGTCTTGCACCGTGGCTTGCAGCAGAGATTCCCATCCTTGTGGATTCTGGTATGGTTAAGCACAAAGATGATGCTGCATCATCAGCTGAATCTTAGTTCAATGTAATATTGACGCTGTAAGAGTAACACCTCGATGACAGAAAATAAATGTTGAGCCATAAGTAGCAACTTACTGGAACGGGGCGTTATAATTTATCTGCAGGGAAATACATTTTTGAGATCAAATACATGCTCTTTATTTATTTATTTATTTTTTATTTTTTTATTTTTCTGTTTCCTCTCAGTTGATACGATCCTGTGGTTCATGTTTTCGAGATTGTGTGTTACGGTTGAAGTAGGTAACTTAAGGCGCTTGAGTTAGGCTTGAGTTATTCCCCGGCTGACACGCTCGACCCCGATATCTTTCAAACACCAGAATAGGCACGTGCTGGCTGACACTCAAGGGTGACGAAGCCATATTAACATGCATGTAAATTATGAAGAACGAACGAATGTAAATAAAATACGTAAATTTAATTACAATGAATATACAAATGTGGAAACGTGTTCAGAACATTTAACTAATCAAGAATATTGTAGAAGGAATATTAAGAAAAGGCGCAAACAAAGGAATGGGTCATAGATCGAGAGGATTCGAAGATACCGATGCAGGAGTGCCTTGATGTCAGGATTGAATAAACAATAATCATCATAATCTCCTCAATCTCCACTAAGGGGTGTCATTAGGTTTTCAAGCCAGGATGGCATTTTCGTTGACTCAAAGTCGTAAGTAAGATGATTCACTTCATGCGATTCCAATTGTGAAGAGGCATAAGCGTCACGCGAATATGCTGCATCAGTGCGCAGCTAAACATTCACTAAGGCATCACCACTGTGCTAGACAGAGGTCTGTGAGTAGGTATTAGTGGGGCCAGATATTGTCGACACTACTAATGCTAACATCCAATTGATAAAGAGGAATTTGAAGATGGCGCAAGATCGGCAGAAGAGTATTGATGACCGACATTCTAGGGATCGTAAGTATGCGATTGGTGAGAAAAGAGATGGAAAAAGAGAGAGAGAGGGCCGAGGACCAAAAGGCAGGGTGGGTCCCCACTGGCATACAAAACAAGTCCAAAAGAGACAAACATGAAAAATAACTCCCACACGTGAAATTACGAATTTACTCTCTCTGAAATTCGTAAAATTCAAGACGGGTCGTTACACCGACACCTTGACTTCTTAAGAGTATTATTTCCCGTAAGCATATACTCCTACCCGTTTGTGGGGCAAACTGTTCGAGTTTTTCTTTCTTTTCTCGAACTGTTGAGTTTTTCCGACGTTGGAACAACTTCTTATCCTCACATGCCCTCTTATATGTGGTAACACTCAAAACAAACGCGTACAAAATAGGTATTGAGCAACGTGAAGTAACTAGTTTATAACAATTTTAAAACCTTAAAACTGAAACCACCTTGAATCTCTAGTACTTTTTCTAAAAGAAGATGAATTGAGGAAACGATGGCCAGAATGCATCAATGGCGGAAATTGATTGAAAAATAAAATGACCAGATTCATTGTGATACAAAAACATAAAAGTAAAACCTCCTCTTTTACATTGTCTCTCCTTGTTAAGTTATGATCATCAAAAGCAAAAAACAAAAACATGAAAAATAAAAAATAAAAAGAGAAAAAAAAGAAAAATTAAATTTACAAGGAGAGGTCGGTGAAGGACTTGACCGTTTGGAACGCTAGGAGTTGAAGCGCCTTATAGCGCCTTGAAGATCTCAAACGGTCACAACAAAATTTCACTCTGTGTGTGTGGAAGTTAGTGAAGGTGAGAGGAAATTAGGGAAATCATCATTCTTTCACTCTAGTAAAAGGAAGTTGCTAGAATTGTTTCTGGGTTTAGGGTTTACAAGCCCTCCTACATGATCGTACAAACCACGAACAAGTATGTACGAAGTTAGAGCTTTCGTATATACACTAGCAAATGTACCCGCGCGTTGCTGCGAAATTTGAAACATTGTTAAAGATGTGGAAAGTTGCTAAAACATATATGCTAAGAAGTGGTGTTTATATACGTGTTACATCCATATGTTAATCAAGTGCTGTTTACATTCGTATATTACATTACTCGAGAAAAACAAATTGGGGATGCTCAAGGACTGGTTTTCGTAAGCTATGGCTCTATCTTGTCCTAAATTGCATAAGCTTACAACTATACAAAGTTTAAAAAATCCAATTTTATTCCACCGAAGACATCTGAATCCATAACGCCATTAATGGTATCTCCTTTGTTTTGTACGACAACATTGAACTGAAAATCAAAAAGAAAGAATCAAAAACAGAATTTGATCACTCAGTGAATTGAATCACCTTAAATTGCATATAAATTGAATTTGAATTAAATTGAATGAAAGTATAAAGACAAAGGGAAAGTTGTCATAACTTTATTACGCAAGATTTTACTATGCCGGATTTCATTTGCATGTACCAAAATCAAGTTACGAAATTAAGGTTGGGGTTTTCATATTCTCTATTGGGTAATGAAAGTCATGTGAAAAGTTCAGAAATAACCAAACCAACATCCAATTTAGTACACCTAAGAAATACATAAGCAAGAAACTATTTCCAACTCGTCATTCATTTATCAAACACAGAAACATCCAATTTAACTCTACTCAGTTTAGCTTCTAAGTCATTTTATTTTCGGTCTTCACTGTTCAGATTTAGACTAAATATTTAACATCCCATAGTGTAGTTTCAATATTAACTTTCCCATAAGCACTTGTCTACTGGATTTTTCTTAAGCCTTTTGTTTGCAATTTGAATTACATGACTCAAAATACAATCCAAATAGAACACAAATGGCCCATAGAAAACAAAATGCGAAATATTTACTAATCACTATTCACAGTTTTGGTCAAAGAACTCAAATTTCAAAGATACAAAACAGAGCAGCTTGTATAAATCATTTATTAAGGTTACCTCCTTTTGGTTGAAAAACTGAAGGGTGACGCCAATTTTTCTTCTGCTTCCACCTCCTCGTGGAACTTGACCTGCCAGTCAGTACCTTTGGCAAGCTCATGGGGGTATGACAACATGTATGGGAACATTATTGCAACTGTAATAAACGAAGAAGCATTCAGTTGAGGATGTTGATGAGGGAGAGAAGAAAAGAGGAGCTAGTTGAGGAACAGAAGAATTTTGATGTTGTGTTTGGTTTGGATGTATGGTCTAAGAATTTACAAATTGCCTATATGATTCGCTCGCTTCAGTGTCTTCATCATCTCTAATTCGTTTTTACCTCTTCTTTCATGAAGGTATAATCGTCACATTATTGTCTAACATAAAATATATACCCAACAGACGTTTAAAACATTGCCCATAGGTTAACTGAGATGGGTTTTGTTTGAGTAGTTAGTAACCTTCACAGTTGGCCAATTGCGGCTGACATGTGATGATCGTATAGGGATATCTATTTAAAATAGTTAAGGGACTTGAAGGATGCCTCTAGATTTATTCTATTTAGAAGATCAGGTTGAATAATAAGTTTCGACTCCAACGGATATTTTGCAGAGAAGACTTCAGAAAATGTGATTCACAAAATGATGTCAGATTTCAAAATTTAAGGCATGTTTTAAATGCACTAAGATATCTCGAAACATATCCTGTAATGATACTAAAATTTCATAGAAAGAAGAAAGAATAGTCTAAAAGTTTACCTGTCCAATAACTCCATCAGCCTTATCTCCAATCAGAGCAATGATGTCCTCAATAGACAGAATTGTTTTATTTTGGGTACGTATCTAAACACACAAAAATTAAACATTTTCTCATCAAATTCAGATATAAAATGGTCCAAAAGTGCAGGCAGCGGTTGAGTAGAAACTAATGTTACCTTGAATTGATGACAAATAGTGCTTATCCTATCCAATTAACAAAGATAAGCACTATTTGTCGTCAATTCAACATAATATAAAATAAAATAAAAACTACACCTGAGCAGTGGTCACAGGAACCAATCTTGTGAGATTAACCAAATATTGTTTATCCTCTCGAAGATCTGCATATCCATTATAATCCAATCTTTAGTCTTGCAGAAAGTGATATGCTGACTCCAAATTCCCATACCATTAAAATTGACTTTCTGTACAATCTGCAAATGTAGTTAAATTAATGCTTCCCATCATTGCCATTGTTGTAAATCAAATCCTATGTTTGTTCTTTCCCTTTCAACATGTTTGGATCTCACTTCCCATTTGCCATTGTTGCAAATCAAATCCAATAGACAATGACAATGTATACTGACAAACAATGAAATGTAAATCCACATAGCAGATGTCTAAAACCATATTCATTGTTGTTTAACTATCAAATCCAAGGAGGCATGAAGGCTTAACTTGAATCAAATTATCAGTTGTCAGTATACAATGTCCATGTCAAACATTAGATCACTTTTCCCGTACAATAAAGTGATATAGTTATTTATTTCTTTTCAATTTGAGACCTCTGGATTTGTATGGAGTAATATCACATCCAAACACACAGCCCTATTTTATTATGCTACACAGACATATCTTACCTGTCAATTAAAGAAGATCAAATTCCTCTTAGTCGGGCTGACTATTTTCTTTTCAGGGTAATCTATTTTACTTTTCCTGTAAATGTGTTTGGATTGTTCAAGAGAAAAAATAAATACAATTTGCTATACTTTTGTAGAAGAGCCTGGGGTGCACATGCAAATTAAATAAGGTATTCTAAATTAAAGATACAATGGACCGTACAGAAACTGCTTTATTGATTAGCGCCGAGGAAAAGACTTACTCGTTATAACAATCCAAAAATGAGAGAGAACAAAAATCGGGAATTCTATAGATATTAAGAATTTCAATTTTAATAGCACAGTCAATGAGTTTATTGCTAATTTATAAATTATCGAACTCTGTAATACGATGGATACCTGGAAAACTAAGAGCAAGACCAGTGCAACATCCAGCTACTCCAGCATTAATGACTGCAGAGGAAGAAAGAGTGAACATGATATAATGAATGAATAACGTAAAAGTACTATTTCTACATTCAATTTCCCATACCATCATCCTTTCCGCAGCCTCTTCAACATGCAGACAACCAAACTGTGCACTCTGGACAAAACTGCAAATGTCTAAAAGGGAAAAATATAAAAAGAAACCTTAACAACTGAATTCAAAGAAACATTCTGACATTGTAAATAGCATTTCACAAAAAAAAAAAAAAAAAAAAACTAAACTAATTACACTTAGATTGCAATGCTATCATTTAATAAAAGGAATTCCCATACCTTAGCAGAAGATCCTGCATCTGCAAAGGATCCTTTAAAACCTTTTTTCTTGAACAACCCTGCACCTGCAACACATCCAGGCAAGGTAAAACAAAAAATCTCAGTCCGATTGATATGTGTATGTAAAAAAAAGATAAACTGGGGCTGAGTTTGCTGAAGCTGGGTTTGCTCATCTAATAATCCATTGCTAAACTTGATATCAAGACAATCTTCAATCTCTAGCTGTTTTTACCTGTATAAAAATCGGGGGACAGCCAGCTTCAAAAATTGTTAAGGTTTTTGAAACCATTTGCAAGCTCGGCCACAGGATTAAGTACTATACATGTTGACATTATTTAATATTTTGTTTGAGGAAAGATTCACAATAGTGAGAAATTGGAAACTCAGCGCCATGTACAGATATAATCCGTATGTTGTTTATCAATTGGAAACTATGTGCATGTACAAACACTTATTAGGGCTGTGTGCTATCACATACACATTCTTTCTAATTCTAATTTAACAGCAAGCACCACTATTGCTACTCATCTTTTTGGACGCTAATATAATACTCACATGTATCCATATTAAAATTGCTAATCATATATAATATTAGGAACATAGATAGTGTGCTATCACATACACATTCTTTCTAGTAATTGACACAAAAGAAATAAATATACAGCCCTAAACCCTAAATAAGTGGAAGCAAACAGAGAAGGTCAGGTCCTTGAGAGAAAAAAAATGAAAACCGAAAGGAAATTCGCTATTTACATTTATACCAAAATTATGAACATTCATTTCCCAACCCTCAAATCTAATTTGCCACAAAACCAAAAACAAAAGGTTAGTTTGCTCCCCTCTGAAGCAAAGGGAATCAAAGAAAGGAAGAGCAAAATAAAAGAAAAGGGGGAGTCTAAACCTGGACACCAAGCACAATAAGTACAACAACTGCTAAAACCATTTGTCGGATGATATGAAATATGAATCATGAACATATACGCAATAGAGTTTCCCTTATGGAATGCTCAACCTAAAAATAGAATTAACCCTTCACATGTTGGGTTCCGAAAACCACATAAGCAGTAAAGTCTAAAATATAAATTTCAATTTAATACTGACCAAATCTCAATAAAAATAAAGGCAAATCAAAGAAGAAAAACACACACACCATGCCTATGCATGTACATTTGCTTATGCACATGAAAAAGAATACACATGTGAATAAAATTAGACAATTTTAAACCTTTAACATCCTGACCGCTATGAAAAGATTTGTCACAGCCGCAGTCATAGATTGCAAAACCACGCCAAAACCACACCTCTTCTTTACTTGGTCTTCTTAATCCTCTCCTTAATTTCACTGCAAAATTCAGACACATAATATAAATGACCAACCAGGGTCTCTGTGGAACAAAACCCAAAACTGAAGTTCTCATCCTAATCAATTGACTCAATTTTTAACAAATACTAAAGAGCAACGTGCCATGTTGAACAAAACAAATGATTGATCAACTTAAAGAGTGTGTCTGGGAATGCTTCGGTAAGGGTAAAACGTTTCTAGAAACCAAAATTTGAGCAGAAATAACTAAAAGTGTTATTGAATAGAACTAAAAATTGCAGTATCAATAAACTTCAATATTAACAGTTTATCCTGAAGAGACACGACAACGATGAATATAATTAAATTGTAAGTGAACTAATATTTTGTACAATAAATATATAAGTGATATACATTGCACAGATATACATGGTGCATAAAATCTCACATGTTTCTGAAACGAAAACGCTACAAATCCAAGACATACAGCCAATTAATTCTTCAACCGCTAATGGATTGTTGGATATTCTTAGCTGCCTTTGTAGTTCTTGTTTGTCATATTCGAACACAACTCAGGAAAAATAAATATAAACACAAAGAGAGAAGAAGATATAAGACAATTACCTCTCTTTTGGTAGGAAGCTCATTCCCAAACATAAATTCTGATATCCTTCTAAGCTTGTATTATATAAGCCTGGACTATGCAGGTAGTGTACTCAGTGAACATGCTTTCGAAAAAAGATCAACAAACGTGAACATGCTAATTTACTGAAAGGATTTGACAAAAAAGACTTTGGGATTAGAGACCTCAAAAACAAATGCTGCACATACATATCTTAAAATGGGTAAACTACCAGCTGAATTTAATAAGAAAAAATTCAGACCACAATACTATAGTTGATGATTAAATCAACAGTGTATGTCTTGTTGAGATTCTGTTTCAGCATGCACTAAGAATAATCTCAATGGCCTATTCCTCTTCTACAGGTTCTAAAGATTTCGGAATCCGGATCTTGGGGTTCATTTGGTTTCTGCAAAATATGAATTCAAAAGCCCAAAAACTCTTCAAATCATGAATTTTTTTTTTTTGAAAAATAGAGAACTAACTCACCATCTTCTTCCTTGATGAAACACTTGAGAAAGAAAGCGAAGCAGTTTTGAATCTCTGCTGAAGACTCACTGGTCAACATTGACGATGGTTGCCAGTGGCTTAGTTGTGCTCAACGAACCATTAGATCAACACAGTTCTGTTGATTATGAAATTTAAATTACGAACAATGAACCGTTAGGTCAACAAAGTTGACAATGATCTGCCGACATATGTTGTTCATAGTCGTAATTATGCATTGTAAACTTGGTTCTTGCCTGGCACTCATCTCTGAAGTTCAAAATTCAACAGCTCTATCAAGAAATGAAAAGGAAGGGAGGAGGCAACATCACAAAGTAATCATTAATCACATCAAACAGAGAAACGAATGGAAGAGCTTATTTAGATTTTTATGTCTATATAGTCAATATCGTTATTTCAATCCACTTCCGTTTTAGAGGCCGTGTGTTTGAAAGAATTTGGAACGAAAACAAACGACACATCCACATATCGTCAACGTGATCTATCTTAACTCATCATATCGTTCTAATAAAATCGACATAGTCGCTATGTATAGAGATGCAAAAATAAATTAAACCCTAGTTGCAGTTTTGCAGGAATCATCTCTACTGAATTTTGATAACAAACCACGATGCGTGCATTAATGTTCTTAAGAATTCAGCTCCAAAAGAAGACTTGCCTGTGGATGAAATCCCGCTTCTTTCAAGGATAAAGACAACTTCTCTGGTCCATACACGACTCGAGGGAAGTGTGACACCAAACTCTAGTTCTCAGCGTCTAGACAACCCAAAGAATCAACAAAATCATAGAGATTTTAGATGAATGCAGTGCTGTGGAATCTCCTTTTCTTGCGTTGTCCAGTTGGGAACCGGACCACACCCTGTAAATTAAAAAAAAAAAAAAAAAAAAAAACAGATCACCCTGTAAATTATAAATAAATAAAAACACACACAAATTAAGCAAAACCCAATTGGCTAGTCGGATTAAAAAGCTACAAAATGCTGGGAATTTTACAAACCAGGACAAAATTGAAGCCCAGATCCTTGAAGTTCTTGAGGACTTTGGACTTTGCCTGGTTGGAGAGGGTAGTTTCTCAGACCAGAATGTAGGTGCGGTGGCTAGCCTTGGCGCTGGCCTAGACGATGAACTTTTCGGTGCCGCCGATGAAGAGGATTTTGGACTTGGATGACATCAGGAATGGGATTGGGGGAAATCGGAAAGGGATGAGTTGGAGAGAGAAAGCGAGTGATTCGATTCGAAGTGGTGCATGAAGGAAGACGTGGAGCGTCGGTGAGGAGGAGCTTGAGCTCCTTCTGCAGTCAGAGGTTGAGAGTAATGGAAAACGTGGCAGCAATCTCAGAAGAGATCGAAATGAAAGCACGCCTGGAGAGTTCGAGACACATCCACCGTCAACACGCGGATAGCATCGGCAAACATGAAATAACAGAAAATAAGGGAGGTTAAAAACGGAAATCGAAGTAACAGTGATCTGAGTGTAGAAGGACACCATGGGAATTAACTTGAATGTTACTCTTTTAGTATATATAAAACTTGCATCACCTCCCGAGTCTCAAATATAGGTAGGACCTACCAAGACATGCGGATTCCTTCTCTTTTAAAGAGGTGGTACAACGCGATATGAAATATGTGGTATAAATAATATTTTTGTTTATTTGTATAGAAATATGGGATGTTGATCAATTTTCACCACGGAGCCAACATGGGGCATTTTGGCTGCTACTAACCCCAATAACTTCAAATATCTCATCTTTGAAGTTTTATATGACCCTATAATAGCTCAAGCAAACAAATTATAACCTCTCCAAAATAGGGGGAGCATTTTTAGTGGTCAATATTGTGAAGAATCCACATCATATAGGAAATCAGTGGTGGAATGAAAACTTGGTTGTATACAATGAAAAATGAATGGAAACCAATGGTTGAATGATGAATTGGTTGTGTAGAATGAAAAATACATTTAATCTATTGATAATGATGTTGTAATACGACATTTCTAAAATATGAGAACATGTCATTGCCAATTTAAATGAATTTATATTTAATTTTCTGAAACTTCATGTCGATGACCCTATTATTGTAACTCTCTGGCTCCGCCACTGATTTTCACATCACATTGATGACCCGTTCGAACGCAAAATTAAAAAGATATAAATAGAATCACGCGCAAACCAGCAAATAGAAAAACCTCTGGTTGAACACCAATAATTAACCACATAACAGGATACTCACACTTAGAAAGCAAACTACAAAATCTCTTGGAAAGATTAATATAGAAACCCGACCAACTCAAGTCTAAGGTTGACTATTTTACTACCAAGCTTAATATTATGTTTCAACTTCGCTAATTTAAGATTATCTAAAATGCCATGCATGCGGTACCATTTTCTTTTTATAACTTTAACGACAATTCTGTTGCTAAACATAAAATTTAGTTGTCGTTAGTTGGTTTATTTGTTATGTTAGTTGTTGATTAGTTAGCATGAGCTGTGTGTATGCCAAAGCCTTGTGTGTGTCTATATATACACACACACACATTATTGTTCAATTAACGAAATCATAATTTCCTCAGTAGTTCAATCGGTTTCTGAAATCTTGAGCTGATGCTTATTTGATTGGTTTTATTGGAGCTAGCAAGTAGCAACCATGTCTATGGCGGCAGGGCTTGCTGGGGAGGACTTGTCCCGGCAGACCAGCAGTCGGGGGAGCTGGCGGTCTGCGAGTGTGAGGGAGATGTGGAATGCGCCGGACACTTTTCAGCGAAGTGGGCGGCAGCAGGTGATGAATGAGGAGGAGGAGCTCAAGTGGGCGGCCATAGAGAGGCTGCCCACATATGATAGGATGAGGAGGGGGATGCTGAGGCAGACCATGAGCAATGGGAAGGTTTTGACTGAAGAAGTCGATACGTCGAATCTTGGGGTGCAAGAAAAGAAGCGATTGTTGGACAGCATACTTAGGTCTGTGGAGGATGACAATGAGAAGTTCTTGCAGAAAATGAGAGCCAGAAATGAACGGTTTGTGATTTGTATCCTGTTTTTGAATGTATATTTTGCTTGTTTGGTTGGCAAAAATCGGGTTCGATTTTGAATGTTTTTGGTTGATTGGAAACAGGGTTGGGATTGATGTTCCTAAAGTAGAGGTTAGATTTGAGAAAGTATCAATAGAGGGAGATGCATATGTTGGCAGCAGAGCACTTCCAACACTGTTAAATTCTTCCTTGAACATGATAGAGGTACTTTACAAAATATCTCTTGACAGTAAAATTTCATTGTTTATTTCTAAATTTGTATGAAAGATTAGTAAATTTCTATGAATGTGAATAGGGAATAATTGGAATGCTTAAACTCTTACCGTCAAAGAAAAGAAATGTCCAGATTCTCCAAGATGTGAGCGGCATTGTGAGGCCGTCGAGGTATGCTCAAGATCTTTGCAGATTTAATCCCTCTCCTGGACTAGTGTTATGTTTTTTGCATCAATAACAATTAGTTGTTCCGACAGAATTTAAGAGGTTGGTTTCTTTGTTTCCAGGATGACACTGCTTCTGGGACCTCCTTCATCAGGAAAAACAACACTTCTAAAAGCGCTTGCAGGGAAACTTGACAAGGATCTAAGGGTTTGTAATTCTCTCTAACTCCTTACATGTTATTGGGTTGTTCAATTGCAGACGAGAACCTATATGTTTTGTGTTTCTTTTATATATATGTATTGAAGTTGGGATTATGAACAGGTAACTGGAAAAGTGACCTACTGTGGCCACGAATTTGATGAATTTGTGCCTCAGAGAACCTCTGCTTACATTAGCCAGCATGATCTTCATTATGGTGAGATGACAGTTCGTGAAACGTTGGACTTTTCCGGACGTTGCCTGGGAGTTGGCACCAGGTACGATATGTTGGTAGAGCTGTCTAGACGGGAGAAAGATTCCGGTATCAAACCAGACCCTGAAATCGATGCAGTCATGAAAGCCACATCTTTGTCTGGCCAGAAAGCGAGTTTGATCACAGATTACGTTCTCAAGGTTTATAAATTCAAGAACAAGAATGTGTTGTTGAGCTCTTATTGTACAAACCTAACTATTTTTGTTCTTTTGACAGATACTCGGATTAGATATCTGTGCTGATACGGTTGTTGGTGATGACATGAAAAGGGGCATATCTGGTGGACAAAGGAAACGTGTAACTACCGGTACGAGACTCTGCGTCATATTACAATGGAAAAAATAAAATAAAATAAAAGGCAATGATTTTGCTCTCGACTGAGTTTCTAAAGGTGGTTTTGATTTACTAAAAATAAAATTAAACAACAGGACTGATACTTCATCTGCAAACATTTGCCTGTAACTATAACTGGAAGCCGTTTCCCATAATGCAGGAGAAATGTTGGTTGGACCAGCGAAAGCATTCTTCATGGATGAAATTTCAACAGGGCTGGACAGTTCCACTACCTTTCAGATTGTCAAATTCATGAGGCAGATGGTTCACATTCTAGATGTGACAATGGTCATCTCTCTTTTGCAGCCTGCACCAGAAACATATGATCTCTTTGATGACATTATCCTTATTTCTGAGGGTCACATTGTGTACCAAGGCCCACGAGAGAATGTGCTTGAATTCTTCGAACATATGGGGTTCAGATGCCCGGAGAGAAAAGGTGTTGCAGATTTCTTGCAAGAAGTGACCTCAAAGAAGGATCAAGAACAATACTGGTTTAAGAAGAACGAACCATTCAGATACGTCTCTGTAGCTGATTTTGCACAAGCTTTCACCACTTTTCATGTTGGCCAACGTCTTTTCGAACACCTAAGAGTTCCGTATGACAAAACAACGGCCCATTCTGCTGCCTTGGTGAAGGAAAAGTATGGAATAAGCAGTATGGAGCTTTTCAAGGCATGCTTTGCAAGGGAATGGTTGCTGATGCAGCGTAACTCATTTGTGTACATATTCAAGATTGTACAGATAGGAATCATGGCTACAATCACTTTCACTGTATTCTTCAGAACAGAAATGAAACCTGGGCAGTTAGGGGATTCGGCAAAATACATGGGAGCATTATTTTTCAGTCTCATTAACGTCATGTTTAATGGAGTGGCAGAGCTTTCAATGACAGTTTTCAGGCTTCCGGTGTTCTTTAAACAAAGGGATGCCTTATTCTTCCCTGGATGGGCTTTTGCCTTGCCCATTTGGCTAACCAGAATTCCCATTTCGTTTATGGAATCATTCATATGGATCTGTTTGACATACTACACCATTGGATTTGCACCTGCGGCCAGTAGGTAAGGTTTAATTTATCAATCTTATTATTATCGGAAACTTTTTCTTCATGTTGCTACATGAATAATGAAAGATATACATCCTAGTCATTCTTTTGTTTGACGTATGTACAATATGTTCAGGTTCTTTAAACAGCTCTTGGCTTACTTCGGTATACATCAAATGGCACTCGGCCTCTTCCGTTTCATTGCTGGCCTTGGAAGATCAGAGATTCGAGCGAACACTATTGGTTCCTTTGCATTGCTAATAGTGTTTGTCCTAGGAGGCTTTATTGTTTCTAAAAGTATGAAATCTCTCTTTAATTGCCAACCTAAATAACTGGACATATCAGCTTGATACTTTTATCGTTGTCATGTTTGAATCAACAAAGTGTTAACGTTTTAGTTTCTTTCTTATGGTTTGAAATGTTCACAATATTCTCAATTTGGCGTGCAGATGACCTCGAGCCGTGGATGCTATGGAGCTACTATATTTCACCTATGATGTATGGACAAAATGCAATCGCCATCAATGAATTTCTTGATGAAAGATGGAGCACTGTAAGTTCTATCAAATCTAAGTTGAGTTCTCCTTATATGGTAATATTAACAATGAGCTTAACAAATAACAAACTGTGTGACTTCTATTGCACAGCCTGTCCCCAATGCCGCTGAAAACACAGTTGGAAAGGTCCTTCTGAAGGGAAGAGGCCTGTTTACCACAGAGACTTGGTTTTGGATTTGTATTGGCGCGCTTTTCGGGTTTTCTATTCTTTTTAATCTTCTTTTCGTTGCAGCATTGACCTTCTTAGACCGTAAGTGAATTGTGTTCAATCTTTTTTACTCATTAGTACTAGTGAACCAGGATCATTGGTTTAAGTTCTGATTATTTGCTTTCTCTTTTAACTAAATTGCAGCAATTGTAGATAATAAAACCTTAATCAATAATGACGACGCTGAAAATAAGAGCAAGCGACGATCCAATCCAGAAGGTATAAGGTTATATTTCTTGTGGATCTTAATTTGCATATGCATTATAAATAATGAATTACTCCACCTCTCATTCATCTATTTACCACACCTGGCTGTAAAAACAATGAATTAGCGAGATAAGCATTATAACAAAACCTACTGCATAAAACTTACATCTCATTGTCTAATACAAAATGACTAATGTCAGGTACTGATATGCAAGTGAGAAATCAAGCCAAAAAAGGAATGGTTTTGCCCTTCGAGCCCCTTTCACTTGCTTTCAACCGTATGAACTACTACGTGGATATGCCTCCTGTAAGTAACTTTGCGTCTATTTTCTTTGATATGCTAACTTCAAGAAATCAACGTGAGTACTTATAAATTAACAATGCATTAAACGAAATGAAAAATGAATTTCTGCTCATTGGTTAAGAAGTGACTGTTTTAGTCTTGCAATCGATCATACATATGATGGCAAACACATGTCATTGATCAATTTGGTCTTAATATTTGTGTTCCTTACCAGGAAATGAAGAGCCAAGGGATTGAAGAGACTCGACTCCAACTTCTACGAGATGTTAGTGGTGCATTTAGGCCTGGTGTTCTGACTGCATTAGTTGGTGTCAGTGGAGCTGGAAAGACAACCTTGATGGATGTTTTAGCTGGAAGAAAGACTGGTGGGTACATTGAAGGAAGTATTACCATCTCTGGATACCCAAAGAACCAAGCCACATTTGCACGGGTCAGCGGTTACTGTGAACAGAATGACATTCATTCACCATATGTTACTGTTTATGAATCTCTCGTATACTCTGCCTGGTTACGTCTTCCCAAGGATGTCACGAAGGATAAACGAAAGGTATGTAATTTATTTTAACGGCTTTGACTTTGAGTAGTTCTACCAGTGAATTTGTGATCACTTGCGATTCAGTCTTTATTTACTTCTTTTCGTTCTGCTTCTCTAGATGTTTGTTGACGAGGTCATGGATTTGGTCGAGCTTAATCCATTGAGGGATGCTTTAGTTGGACTTCCAGGAGTTAATGGACTTTCAACTGAGCAGAGAAAGCGGCTCACTATTGCCGTAGAATTGGTTGCTAATCCATCCATCATCTTCATGGATGAGCCGACATCAGGTCTTGATGCTAGAGCAGCCGCTATTGTTATGCGTACTGTAAGAAACACTGTGGATACAGGACGAACTGTTGTTTGCACTATTCACCAACCTAGCATTGACATTTTCGAGGCTTTTGATGAGGTATAATATGATTCCAAATCTATCAAATCTGCAACATTGTTCAGTATGTTTTGTGCCATATTTCACCCCGAATTTGTTTTCCGTTGCAGCTGTTCCTAATGAAAAGAGGAGGACGGGTGATTTATGCTGGACCTCTAGGCGATCGGTCTCACAAGCTCGTTGAATATTTCGAGGTAGGTGAATACACTAGCTTTCATGCTTTCATGTTACATTTCCTTTCAATGATCCAAACTGCTCCATTTGATCTAATCCTGACTTGGGGCTAAATCCAAGTTCAGGAAGAAAAATTTTCAAACATCAGATAAACTTGTTATATAGCAAAGTAAGTAACAGTTACATGTTTGACTTATCCAAAACATCAAAACATCATGCAGGCTATTCCAGGGGTTCCGAAGATCAAAGAAGGTTACAATCCTGCTACCTGGATGTTAGACGTCAGCTCTGCTGCCGTCGAGGCTCAAAATGACGTAGACTTTGCAGAAATATTTGCAAACTCCGATCTCTATAGGTAGGTTGCATGTAAACATTTCTGTCATAGCCATCCACTTGTCTATTTGTGTTTAAAAAAATTACATCTTTGTTTCACCTGTTCAGGAGAAACCAGGAACTTATCAAGGAACTAAGCACGCCACAATCAGGCTCCAAGGATCTTTACTTCCCCACCCAATTCTCCCAAAGCTTTTTAACTCAGTGCAATGCCTGCTTCTGGAAACAACACTGGTCATACTGGAGGAACTCGCAGTACAATGCCATTAGGTTTTTCATGACTGTCTCTGTCGGAATTATATTTGGTATTATCTTTTGGAACAAAGGAAAGAAAATGTAAGTTTAAGAACTTTATGATCGCCTACATTCCTTTAATTTAATTTGACTTTGTGACCCACTTGCATGTTTTCACCAATTAAGAATTTTGTGTTTCCGAGAATTGTCAGTTAAATAATATTCAACTGCATATTGACTTGTGAACAGGAACACACAGCAAGACGTTATGAATCTGTTGGGGGCAGGATATGGTGCTGTTCTTTTCCTTGGAGCGGGCAATGCTTCTGCTGTGCAATCTGTTATTGCTGTTGAACGAACAGTTTTCTACCGTGAAAGAGCTGCTGGGATGTATTCTGAGTTGCCTTATGCATTTTCTCAGGTAATACATTGGAAATTATGCTCAGGGTTATGTGTTTGGTTGCTTTTGTATATTGATTCATGATTTTGGTGTTGCAGGTGGCTATTGAGACACTTTACGTTTTAATCCAAACCTTTGCGTATTCCCTTATTTTGTATGGCATGATTGGGTTCAATTGGAAGGTGGACAAATTTTTGTACTTCTACTACTTCATATTCATGTGCTTCACATATTTCTCCATGTACGGGATGATGGCGGTTGCCCTAACTCCTGGTCCCCAAATTGCTGCAATTGTTATGGGCTTCTTCATGAGCTTCTGGAACTTGTTCTCTGGTTTCCTCGTCCCACGAACGGTACGTCATAAGTTATTCTTCTTGCTTTCATGGCTTAGAATGTTGAACAAATGAATTATAAGTGTATTCCTAACAATTAAATCTCGATACTGCAGCTAATTCCCATATGGTGGAGGTGGTACTACTGGGGTTCTCCCATCGCCTGGACAATCTATGGCCTCTTCGCATCTCAAATGGGCGATGTTAAGACTCTAGTCGAAATTCCTGGTGAGAAGTCTAAGCCAGTGGATCAGTTCCTTAAGGACTACTTGGGCTTTGATGAGGGTTTTTTAATCCCCGTAGTGTTTGCTCATGTTGGTTGGGTCCTTCTCTTCTTCCTTCTCTTTGCCTACGGCATCAAGTACCTTAACTTCCAAAGGAGATAAGCAACTTCACTTCGCAGAAATGTGTCAGTTAGCGATAACAAAAACATTTTCCCTTTGAATTATTGTGTATAGTTATTTATTCTTTGAATGATCAATAAAGGTCATGCATTTTTCAAAAAAGTGTTGGGATGAAAACAGCACATGTGCTGTAATTTGACGAGGTATTAGCAGAGTAGTAAGAGATTTAGTCTACATTAGTAAGAAACCGCAGGAAAAACATCATCGTCAAAGACAACCCGTCTCGTCATAGATTGCTCGTTTCACCTCATCCCCAAGAAACGAGAATAACTAAGATCGAATAAACAACAAATGCAAAGAAAATCAGTAACTTTTTTCATCCCAAGTAATTTCTTTTTCAGTACAAAGGAATCCTAAGTAATTTTAACGACATGGTTCCAATATAATTAGAACATCAAGGTTGCTGCATTAGCTTTCTTTATTGAATTATGTGAAAAACAACATTAATTTAACTATATGCCGAAAGGGTTTTACTAAATGCGTTTATTTTAAAAGAACATCAACCAAATTGGCAAACTCTAATAGAATAAAAAATGTCACACCATTGTTGACCATAATCCATTAATTCAGAAAACAGATTTTATGATCGAATGCTACTTAGAAAATGAACAAACTGTTGGTGGAATATAGGTGAACTATCGAGCCTTCCGAAATGCATGTTTGGAAGGATACAGAGATCGCCTTCCCCTTCTCATTCGTCTTGAATTTCAGTGAAACATAGTGTCTAATGATTGTGCTAGAAATAGAAGTTTTATACTTCACCATGCGCAAATTCTCTTTCTGTAGAAATCACAACTTAATTGAAACATATTGTTTGAACCTAAAATTACACTATCGGCCGTAGAGTTTTAGACCATTGGATGACAAAATGGTTGAGATGTTTTTCAATTATTATGAGGAATAATATTGTGGTTTTAATCATGATATTATCTTTGAATATATATTAGATTATCTAAACCTAATATTGGCTATATCCAACTAGTTGTTTAAAGATAAGTGATGATGCAAATCATAACTCCAACTTGAAAGTACAGTTCAAACGAGTTTGGGATGTTTGGTACGACTCACGCAACAATACAACTACGAATGAATTAATTTCATTTAAAATCAATGTGTAGTAGATAATTGCAAGTGTACAATATCATCCAAGTAATATAGTGATAAGTAGAGTGTCGTTCAAATAAGGATAGGATTAATCTAAATTTACTATTGAGATTGACTCCAAACTAAACTTAAATAGAAGAAAGATTACGTTGACAAATTCAAATATGCAAAGAAACCAAATGAAAGTGAAGATAACAATTGATCAAACACGAAGTAAAAGTGAATGAATTATGAAAGATTAATATATGGAAGCACTAGGACATCAGGTTCCTCATTCTCAATCCCATCTAATCCCGTTATTCATATTAAAATCAAATTATTCTCATGTTGCTAGTAATTATCCCTTGATTCGTCAATATTTCCTGTTAGAATATACTAACCATGTTTCTAACTATCTACCCATGTTATGTCAATAACACAATAGTATACAAATCATAACCAGTATGTCTACTCAATTATGTAATTTATGGTAATTTTTATGAGAAGCAATCTACTAAACTCGACCTGTCAGTCACAACTTAGTTATTCACACAAATAATGGTCAGTTATTTGATAACGATAAAACACAATAACAATTACTCAACATGGAAAACAACTGAGATTAATATAAAATAACGAAAATTAGATGTTCATGATAAGAGTACACTCTAGTCCTAGCAAAAAAACTTAATTCATGATTAAACTAATGACAAACATAGATGAATTCCATGATATAAAAGAAATCCAAAACTCTAATTATGTATTTGTGTGCGTATGCCCTGGAAATCTGCAATCTGTGGAGTTCTCCCACTGGCTGTCTCCGCGTGTGTTATATATCCTCCCTTTTATATATCAGCCCTCTTTCTTTTCTTTTCTTTCAAAACCCCTCTGCTCTGCACGCGCCCTTTGGACTCTCAATACCCATTTCTTTTGGGAACAACATCCCCGCATGCTTTGCACTGCCTAATTAAATTAGGCTGCTAAATTGGGCTGCCTTTAATTGCCAAAACACCACTCCGTTTCCTGCTAAGTGCTCCAACCCACTTGGCAATTCTTTGACTTCCTCCAAATTAAACCTCCAATTCCCTATTTTGTTTTGTTCACAAATTGTGTTTTCTACAAAAATCGCACAAAAACACATCAAACTCACCAATTTACTATAAAATCATAACTAAGTTATAGGTAAAAGAGTTATAAAATATATTTAAAATATCATCCTAACACAATGCATTCATTGGATAAAGGCGAAATAGTGCAGCAGGTGGATGATGGTGATCAGGATTAGTTTGTGATAATGGCAGATGAGATTACAATTGATTTGCAAATGGTTTGCATGGATAAGACGAACATGAAAAAGGGAGCTTTTTATGGTCTCCACGTGGAAGATTATTGTAGACGCATAAGATTATCTGAAAGGGAAATTTCAAGTGCATGCATTTTAGGGACGTGTGGAAAAAGGTCAGTGCATGATACGACTAGCATCAGGGTATTATTCCACAGGTTAGATTATCTTCTAGTGCGACACATCAGAATTCAATAGTCCTATAAATACAGACCTGCATGCAACTATTCGAGGCGTTCTAATTCAACACACAACTGCCCTACGCAAACTTCTCAAACATCTTGAGATTTTTATTTTCTTTTTCTCAGCGAACACATCATTGTTGCCGTAGAATCAGCTGACCGAAGAGCATCTTTAATTTGGATAAAAAGCACTACTATGAAACTGACTGGTTATCTATCCAAGTCTCGGCCAACGACGATTTTCGAGTCCTTGTTAGAAGAGGTCATCTCATCGGCTTTTTAAGCGAAGTGAGATGTTGCCAGGCTTAGCACATTGAAAGACGAGTTTATTTTATGATTAGATATTTGCAAGTACATTTTAGAGTTCGGAGGTCATCTCATCAGCTTTCTCGGCGAAGTGAGGTGTTACCAGGCTTAGAACATTAAAAGCCGTGTTTATTTTATGATTAGATATTTGGCGTACTTATATTTGCACAAATATAATTACTGAGACCGAACCCGGTGTCGACGATTCATGAATTTCGAAGAAATTAGCAATCTTGTCTTTAGGCTCTAGAACCCAAAGGCCAAGACGAGTTCCTTCTTTGGCTACAATCGCAAGACGCAGAAGCCAGCAGTGAGCCCAACACCACATCTCAGTATTCATTTTACTCCCTAGCTGGGCTCGGCCAACCAATTGGCACACCCTACATTGGATCGAAGGACGTAGTTGGCTCATTAGTTACTCGGTCCGCGTGCAAGTATCCTAACATTACTTCAAAATGGACTTATTGTGTCATTGGGTGATGTCGCTTTAATATAATATAGTGGCAGATAAGACATTTGCGACACCTACTGAACATGACTTCAAATTTACTGTCACTTATAAGCGTCATAAACTGTCTATGTCGCTTTTAACCGACGTAAACATTTAATGTCGCTTATAATCGACATAAATTTTAATAATTTTAAATAATGCCGTCGCTTTAAATAAAACAGTGTCGCTTTTAAGCAACATAAAGTATTATAAGCGACACTAATTATTGTTTTTAAATATTTTAAAGTCGACGTCAATTCTGAGCGACATAGATTTTATTTTTTTTAATATTTAGAAACTCAGTGTCGGTTGTAACTTGTAAGTGATAGAGCGATGATCTTTTATATACTCTCCCCGTGTATTCTTCTTCCTCTCTCACAATTGACAAAATCTTCCCTCTCACATCTTTCTTCTCTTTGGGTCGACACGATAACGAATCGGGTCATTATAGGATAACCCGATAAGCATCTGTTAAGATAACGGGTTGGTTCGGGTATACACATGGGTAACACGATACACGATAAGTAAAATATTAATTTTATAAATTTATAACCCTAAAAAAATACTATAATAATTATATATATTAATTTAACAATTTTATACCCTTAAAAACTATAATAATTATATATATTAAATTAAATTTTAAAAATTGGTGACCATTGGATCGGCTTAAATATAGATACCATTCAATTTCTTAAGTGTTATACATACAAAATAAATAAATTTAAATCTACTTAATTGTAGACATTGAAATTTCGGTAAATAAAATGTTGACCGATGGTCAAAGTTTCAACGCTCATGTATTACATAAATTTTACACGTAGCGTGTGATTCGACGGAAATTGAAATGAGTCAGAAAAGCCGTCAAATAGGACACGTGTCAACACCTAGTAGAGACGACTTATTTCATCTAGGATATTATATTCAAAATTAGACCTTGGAAAATTCTATAAATACCTATTTCATTCATTTTCATTCACCAATTCACAAATTCATTTATCTACTCTCAAATTGGAAGAGAATTCTCCAGAAGTTCGTTCTTCGTTCATCGTTCATCGTTCTTCGAGATCAAGTCCCGACGGCCTTTGAAGAAACTCTCTTCATCTTAAGATCAAGCCCCAACGGCCTTTCGGATCAACACAACATCAACGTTCATCATCAAATCCCTGAAGATCATCCTCGTTCATCCTAAGATCAAGCCCCAACGGCCCTTTGGATCAACACAACATCAACAAATCCACACCATTGTTCATCCCAAGAATCAAGCCCCAACGGCCCTTCGGATCAACACAACATAAACGTTCATCGTCAAATCCTTGAAGATCATCCTCGTTCATCCTAAGATCAAGCCCCAACGGCCCTTCGGATCAACATAACATCAACGAATCCACACCACTGTTCATCCCAAGAATCAAGCCCCAACTACCCTTTGGATCAACAACCCATCAACAAATCCATATCTTACGAAGATAGAATCAGAGGATAAATTATAAAGAGATTGTAACCCAAAATTCATCAAATACAAATATTATTTTGTACGACACATGTTCTTGTTTTAGGAATTTCCCGTGTTTACAAATTTGGCACGCCTAGTGGGACAATCTCTACTTCTCATCTCTATCTTCAAATCCGCAAAAGAGGGCACATATGGCATCAAGGAAGGCTCAAACTGTTCCCGCAACTAACACGAAGAACAAGAGTATCCTCATCACGAGCGATGGCGCTTTTGGCATCACAACTCGAAGCAAGGCAAGAGCTCTTTTCGCCGCATCTTCCCCCTCTGCATCAACTTCGCCAAAAGTTCATGAACACCCGAAATACAAGCCCGTGATCACTCTGGCCTCGCTAAGTGCGCCAATGGAGGATATCCCAAGGAAGTGCCCTGAGTCCCTGTTCTCTAACGCCGACTCGAGCAGTAGCACAGCCATGCAAGTCATAACCACCAGAGCGACTTCGATTGAGGAGCAGTTGGCTTAAATGAATGAAGCGATTGAAAAGCTCACACAGACTGTGGATGAGAAAGACTTACAAATTGCCACACTTGTCAACCAATCGGAAATGAAGAACAACGACAGAATGGTAGGCGGTGAGGATGAGGAACCTTCGACAAAAGAAATCGAGGAGAAGCCAGACCAAGCAACGACACTCATATGATCTCTATCTATCCAGCAGCTGCAACAAATGATCGCTAGCACCATCAAGGCATAGTACGAAGGGAGCTCACATACCTCCATGTTGTATTCGAAGCCTTACTCTAAGAAAATTGACAACCTGAAGATGCCAAGGGGATATCAACCGCCAAAGTTCATGTAGTTCGATGGGAAGGGAAATCCAAAGCAGCACGTTGCCTATTTCGTCGAAACTTGCAACAACGCGGGGACGGAAGGAGACTACCTCGCGAAGCAGTTTGTCCACTATCTGAAGGGAAATGCATTCGACTGGTACAAGAATCTAGAACCTGAATCTATCAATAGCTGGGAGCAATTAGAGCGAGAGTTCTTGAACCGCTTTTACAGCACTTGTCGCACAGTAAGCATGTTGGAGCTGACAAGCACAAAGCAGTGGAGGGACGAGCCAGTTGTCAATTAAGAACACCTTGAGGGAACTGGAGCAGAAAACATACCCATTCCAGACTCTGACATGGCCCCAATGCTAGACGACCTGTTGGAGAAAAAGGTGATTGAGCTGCCTGAATGCAAGCGCCCGGAAGAGATGAATCGCGTTTACGATCCCAAGTACTGCAAGTACCATTGCATCGTGAATCATCCCGTCGGAAATGCTTCGTCCTCAAGCAACTCATCATGAAGTTAGCACAACAAGGGCGAATTGAACTCGACTTGGAAGACACGGTCGCGACGCACACTACGACGATCGTGTTTGGGTCCTTTGATCCTGTGCCTCTTTAGGTAATGCGTGACCATCCTTATCCATGCTCAAGTCACACGGCCCCTTCTACACAACCATCATTGGAGGCAAACAACTAGGATGCATCGACTGATGATAATGAAGGATGGACCTTAGTGACCCGCAAAAAGATGAAGAAGCCCAAACCACAAGCCACGAGGCCAAAGGTAGAAGAAGGAAGAAAGCACCGTCGTCGCAACAATAGGAACCCCAAAAGAAGCGCAGGAGTTACTAAGCCAACATACGCTGGGGAGCCTATGGAATAAAAGCCACGCATTCTCATCTCCTTGCACGAGTACTTCCTGAATGACTTCTTCCAATGGTGCACTATCGCTGCATGTCACACGGTGGAAGTAAATGAACCATTAAGAGACGAAGTTATCGCCGTTGAAGAAGTGAAGACCCTCATGACCAAAGAAAGTTTGCCGACCCACGTTAGCATCGAGGAGGCATTACGATTACCCGAGGAGATGTGGAAAGCACTGATAGTGGTCTTAGCAAATCCCAACGACCATGGAGTACAAGGAAATAAGGACGAAGGCTCGAGGCTTTGGTCATGTGAATATGCCACATGCTGTGCCGCCCAAAACTCAATCAACTTCACTGACGAAGACTTACTGTTGGGATCAAAACCTCACAATCGCCCTCTCTTCGTCTCAAGGTACATAAGGGAGAGCAAAGTCAACCGCATGCTTGTGGATGGTGGATCGGCCATAAACATCATGCCAAAGTCAACAATGGCTACAATCAGCATCAAAATGGACGAACTGTCCATAAGCTGTCTACTAATCCAAGGTTTCAACCAAGGAGGACAAAGAGCGATAGGCATGATCCGAGTGGAGATGACCATTGGTGAACTCAAATCAAGCACGATATTTCATGTGATTGATGCAAGAACTTCATACAGCCTGCTCTTAGGAAGGCCTTGGATCCATGAGAATGGAGTTGTGCCGTCCACCATTCACCAATGTTTAAAATTATATCAGGAAGGAGTGAAGGTGATTCGAGGCGATACCAAGCCATTTACCGAAGCCGAATCACATTTTGCAGATGTCAAGTTCTACATGAAGGAAGACACGATACCCGAAGCTTTCCCAAAAGAGGTAAAATCCACGAGCAAAGCGACGCCTAAAAAGCAAGAATGGCAATCTGTTCCAAGAAAGCAAGAATGAGAAGCCACGCCGTCTTCAAGCAAAAACAATGACAAACTCGTGATAACTAAATGAGGTGAGAAGCCCTTAAAAGGACCGAACACACCCGTCTTCCGATACATCCCTATGTCGAGAAGAAAGAAGGGTCAAACCCCATTCAAAATAGGGACAAACAAAGCCGACATGCAGCAGCGCAAGGATGATGTAGAATTGCTCAAGACGAATGCAATTTTACTTCTAACATAGCTAGGCGAGACTAAGATTGCAAGACCACCATAAGGCTTGATAAAAGCTCTGCCAAAAGGAGTAGAACCAAGCTTTCTCCCAACCAAGAGGACCTAAGAAGGTTTTGATCCAAACACCTACAAACTCATGTCGAAGGCTGGGTACGCCTTCATTCCCTCTTCGAATCCTGGAAAAAGGAGTTCAGACACTGTCAACAACAAAGAACGTGACCTCACCAAGACTCAAAAGAGGCTGAAAGAGCATGGTTACGGAGTTGGCAACGGCAAAGCAGGAATCGGCTTTACACCAAATGCACCTGTAAAGATTTTGAGCAAAGCGAAAAATGCTAGCGCTCAGCACATCAACGTGAACGTCGTCCAAAACCGAGAAGAGCTTAATTCCGCCCCTCAGATATCAATCTTCAATAGGATGAATCATCCAAGACCTAGAATATCGGCATTTCATCGCATTGGTGGTCAAAGTCGAACTTCCGTCTTCAAGAGGCTTAACACGCCAACATCCCAAAGTTCCGTTTTTGAAAGGTTGTCAGAACCTAAGAAACAAAGCAACGCGCCTAGCTTCCCTCCACAACGGTTGATTTTGAGGAGACTCGAAGAAACAGAGAAGCCTTCAGGGAGAAAAGAAACAACGCCAAATAAACAGATGCCCGACAGCTTAGCAGAAAAAGATGACATCCAAAGCTCTATTCCTTAAAAAATGAAGCGCCAAGCAATCTTGGAGGTTGACACAAATGGACCACTGAAAGTAAGGAGGCGCACCATTATCCACACCGGCCAATCTTTACGCCACCAAGCCCAAAAGGACGGCACTGAAAGAGGGGTCCAAGACGTCTTCCACATCACAATCCAAGAAGACAAAGAAAGTGAAGCCCCTGAGGAAGATGTCACTGCTGCACCACCACAGCTTGAAGATGAAGGGCAAACCACGGTTGATGAGCTTAAGGAGCTTAACTTAGGAACAAAAGAAGAGCCCAGGCCTATCTTTGTAAGTGCGCTGCTAAGTGCGGATGAGATAGAAGAGTACTACTAGCTACTATTAGAGTACAAAGACGTCTTTGCCTGGACATATAAGGAAATGCCCGGCCTTGACCCTATTATCGATGTGCATCGTCCTGCAGTCAAGCCCGGAACGTGACCGATAAAGCAAACTCAAAGGCGCTATCGATCCAAGCTATCTCACAGATTGAGGCTGAGATTGGCAAGCTAATTGAAGCAGGCTTCATTCGAGAGGTGCAATACCCCAAGTGGATCTCTAACATCGTTATCGTCCTTAAAAAAATCTGGACAAATACGTGTTTGCATGGACTTTCGAGACCTCAACGATGCTTGCCCGAAAGACGATTTTCCCTTGCCAATCATCGAAATCATGGTGGACGCAACCACTGGCCACGAGGCACTGTCATTCATGGATAGCTCATCTGGATACAATCAAATTCGCATGGCTCCCAAAGATGAGGAACTAACAGCCTTTTGCACTCCAACGTGCAATGCAAAAAATCTTCGATGACATGCTACACAAAAATATAGAATGTTACGTAAATGATGTGGTGGTCAAGACAAAAAAGATATCAGAGCACTTGAAGGATTTGCGAATGGTGTTCAAAAGGCTGCAAAAATACAACCTCAAGATGAACCCGACGAAATGTGCAGTTGGCGTCACCTTTGGAAAGTTCCTCGGCTTCATTGTTAAGCACCGTGGCATCGAAGTAGACCAATCAAAGATCAAAGCCATCTAAAGCATACATGAGCCAAGAAATTTACACGAACTGAAAAGTCTGCAAGTACGACTCGCTTTCATTAGACGATTCATATCCAATCTAGCAAAACGTTGTCAACCTTGTAGCCGACTCATGAAGAATGATGTTTCGTTTGTATGGGACAAAGCATGCCACAATGCCTTTGAAAGCATAAAAAGGTATTTGTCAAGTCCACCTGTCTTGGGGGCATCTGTGCCCGGGAAGCCACTCATATTATATATTGCTGCTCAAGAAAGTTCAGTAGGAGCACTCTTGGCACAAGAAAATGAATTCCAAAAAGAATGAACGCTTTACTACCTCAGTCGAACTCTCACCGGTGCCGAGTTGAACTATTCCCTAATAGAAAAGATGTGCCTTGCCTTGGTATTCGCCATTCAGAAGCTCAGACATTACATGCATGCTTACACCATCCACTTGGTTGCTAAAGCTGACCCGGTCAAATATGTCATGTCTAAACCAAGGATTTAAATATCGGAAATATCGGAAATATCGGTAGTCTGAAAACACGGAAATATCGACGGAAATATCGATAAAATATCGATATCGATAAAAATTACATGGAAATCACGGAAATTGTAAGAAAAACTTAGAAATTTTTATTGAAACTTTGTAGGATGTTTATTTAGTCAATTATCTATTAGTTTATCACAAAAAATTGGAAGGAAATGCATTGCATGATGGATTTAACTGATTTAAGTTGATTATATAGCGAGCTGGCAAACATTGTGAGTGTAGAAAATATGTAGTAATTAATGAAAGAAGTTTAAACACACCATAATCATTTATATATAATGAATTAGTACAATATTTTACATTTTATATATTGTATGGTAAGATACATGAGTGACTTAGTAACACACAGAGTTCCTATGAGATTCAAAATTTTCACTATATCCATTGGGCAAGACAAAATTTGTGAGAAAACATTGGATTCTTTTTATTTGAGCCCAGAGCCAAACGGCTCTTTTTGTTTTCTTGTGCCGAGAGCCACTTGGCTGTCAACTCCAATATATATATATATATATATATATATATATATATTCTTGTGCCGAGAGCCTGTCAACTCCAATATATATATATATATATATATATATCTATAATATTATATATTATAAAATATATTATATTTTATATATATATGTTTTTTTACTCTTGGGGTCTTAGACAACTACACACACACCATTTGGCTGTCAACTCTCCACGTCTCTCTGTCTGACTAAATGGAAACCCCCCCCCCCCCCGCGAGAGACTCTCATCTCTCAGACTGAAAAACACCCCCCACAAAAAAAAGAGCTACTACGCCCACAGAAAGAAAGTCACTCTTCTCTCCCTTCCGTCTCTCTCTCTTCTCTCCCTCCCTTCTCCAGTTCTCTCCCACCCGCCACTCTCCCTTCCGTCTTCTCTCCCTCCCTCACGCACGGACCTCCCTCCCTCCCTCACGCACGGACCTCCCTCCCACACGCGACCTCCCTCGTCCGTCGTCTCCTCCGGTCCTCCCCTACCATCGCAGTCTCCTCTCCTCATCGCCGCCTACCATCGCAGTCTCCTCTCCGCCGCCTACCATCGCAGTCTCCTCGCCTTCACCATCGCCGTCGATTTTTCAAAAAAAAATCGATAATATCGCAAATATCGCGATATTATCGATTTTTTCGATATTTCGTCGATAATTTGCCGAAAACCTTATGGATATGTGTTTAAATATCGATCTATGCAAAAACCGATAATATCGGCGATATTTCGCCGATATTATCGGCATTTTAGTCCATGGTCTAAACTAGTTTTGACAGGGTGACTAGCTAAATGGGCGTTGCTTCTCAATCAACACGAGATCATCTACATTCCAGCTAAAGCCGTCAAAGGACAAGCACTTGCAGACTTCCTTGCCGATCATCCGATCCTAGCCGACTGAAAGATCTCAGACGACTTGCCTAACGAGGAGGTGTTTTACATCGACATTTTCCCTTCGACGGATCCACACGAGTAGATGAAGCGGGGGCAGGAGTAATATTCATGTCATCGCAAAGGCAAATAATGCCTTATTCCTTCCAACTAAGCAAACTATGCTCCAACAACGTTGTTGAGTACCAAGCACTGATCCTCGGCCTCCAAATGGCAATCAACATGGGAATCACAGCCCTTGAGGTATATGGCGACTCCAAGCTCATAATCAACCAACTCTTGACCAAGTATGAGGTGAGGAAAGATGATCTCATCCCATACTTCTGGTTGGCAACTCAGCTGCTACAAAAGTTCGAGATAGTGACACTAGAATATGTGCCAAGAAAAGAAAATCAAATGGCAGATGCTCTCACCAACCTAGCCTCGAGTATGACACTAGGAGAAGGAGAAGTGTGCCAGTTTGCCAAAGATAGGTAATCCTACTTGCCACTGAAATACTGCTAAATGACACAAACGTCATCTCAATACTTCTGGTTGACACTAAAGAATGAAGACAGCCGTTGATCGACTACTTAGAGCAATGAAGGCTTCCAGACGATCCCAGACATCGCTCTGAAATACGTCGACGAGCACATCACCTCCTCTACTACAAGGGAACACTTTACCGATGCTCTTTTGAAGGAGTACTTTTGAGATACCTAGGTGAAGAAGAAGCCAGTCAAGCCATGGAAGAAGCACATTCAGGTGTATGTGGGGCGCATCAATCGGGGCCAAAGCTACATTTCCAGCTTAAAAGAATGGGTTACTATTGGCCAAGCATGGTGAGGGATTGCATGGAATATGCCAAAAGGTGCCAAGCCTGCGAATTCCATGCCAACTTCATACATCAACCACCTGAACCATTACATCCTACAGTTGCTTCATGGCCGTTCGACGCATGGGGGTTAGACGTCGTGGGACCGATTGCACCTAAGTCATCCGCGGGAGAAGCTTACATCTTAGCAGCAACAGATTACTTCTCCAAGTGGGCTGAAGTTATACCTCTAAAGGAATTCAGGAAAGAAACAAGCATCCGTTTTTATCAAGGAGCATATCATCCACCGATATGGTGTGCCTCGCTACATCATTACTGACAATGGAAAGCAGTTCTCCAACCGACTCATGGACGAACTCTGTGAGAAACATAAGTTCAAGCAGCATAAGTCTTCCATATATCATGCCCCAGCCAATGATCTCGTAGAAGCGTTCAACAAAACTCTATGCAACCTTTTGAGAAAAGTCGTTGGTAGGAGCAAGAAAGACTGGCACGAGAGAATGAGCGAAGCACTTTGGGCATACAGGACGACATACTGGACACCTACTCAAGCTACACCATATTCACATGTGTATGGTGTAGAGGCGGTTTTGCCGTTGGAAAGCCAGATTTCCTCGCTGAGGATGGCTATACAAGAATGACTGACTGACGAAGAGAATGCAAAGTTACGTCTTCAAGAGTTAGAAGCGCTATATGATAAGCGACTTGAAGCTCAGCAGCATCTGGAATGTTATCAAGCACGATTGTCCAAGGCCTTCAACAAGAAAGTTCGCCCAATGTCATTTCAAGTAGGAGATCTTGTCCTAGCATTACGTAGGCCTATCATCACGACGCACAAGACAAGAAGCAAATTCACCTCAAAGTGGGATGGTCCTTACGTAGTACAAGAAGTCTACACAAACGATGCTTATAAGATCGTGGAAGAAAATGGCTTGAGGATTGGCCTCATAAACGGCAAGTTCTTGAAGCGGTACTACGCCTGAGAAGGAACCACGCTCCTAGCCCACAAGAGCATAAACTGTGTACGGCAAATAGAAAAAAAATTAAAATAAAATAAAAAATAAAATCATCGCTTCTTGAACTACGTTATGACTTGATCCATTTCGTTAGAAGGGTACGTAGGCAACTTGAAACTTCAAAACTTCAAGTACAGTCATATCATCAATGTAAATACTTCATTTCTTTGAAGGAAGGATATGGCTACAAAGTTTGTTACAAAGACGAGCAAAAGACATGCGAGAGAAATCTCGTGAGCGTTGAAGGATGACAATGATGAAGCCGCAATAAGGAAGAAGAAACCAGCCACAATGCTTGAGCTGTAACGACAAGCGGCAAGGTCGATGTGCACGGCAACGTCATATTCGAGGAGAGTTGTGACCGAAAGGTGCTACACAAATGAAGCCCCGGTGCAGTCTCTTGCACAACACCACACGATAGCGCACCACCGAGGGAAAACTGTGATCAAAAGCATTACACAACGAAACCCCGGTACAGCCTTCCGCACAACCCCGCACGGTAAAAGTGACACACTGAAACAAGCTCGAAACAGTAACTGCAAGCGGCAAGGTTAATGTGCACGGTAATGTCACCACCATCAGTAAGGTCGGTGAAGAACTTGAGCGGCCGTCGTCAAACGACTAGCCGGTCACGAAGCTCAACACAGTTGCACCCACGTCCTGCTCGCTCTGTCACAAACAGCAAAGCCGGTGAAGAACTACAGTGATTGCCGTCAAACGACTAGCCGGTCACGAAGCACAACACAGTTGCACCCACATCCCACTCGCTCTGTCATAAACAGCAAGGTCGGTGAAGAACTTCAGTGACTCCCGTCAAACGACTAGCCAGTCACGAAGCTCAACACAGTTGCACCCACATCGTGCTCGCTTTGTCACAAACAACAAGGCCGATGTAGAACTTCAGTAACCGCCGTCAAACGACTAGCCGGTCACGAACCACAACACAGTTGCACCCACGTCCCGCTCGCTCTGTCACAAACAGCAAGGTCGGTGAAGAACATCCGTGACCGCCGTCAAACGACTAGCCGGTCATGAAGCTTAACACAGTTGCACCCAAGTCCTACTCGCTCTGCCAGAAACAGTAAGGTCGTTGAAGAACTTCAGTAGCCGCTGTCAAGTGACTAGCCGGTCACGACGCTCAACACAGTTGCACCCACGTCCTTCTCACTCTGTCACAAACAGGAAAGTCGGTGAAGAACTTTAGTGACCGCCATCAAACGACTAGCCTGTCACGAAGCTCAACACAGTTGCACCCACGTCCTGCTCGCTCTGTCAACAATAACAAGGTCGGTGAAGAACTTTAGTGACCGCCGTCAAACGACTAGCGGGTATGAAGCTCAACACAGTTGCACCCACGCCCTGCTTGCTCTGTCACAAACAGCAAGGTCGGTGAAGAACTTCAGTGACCGCGGTCAAACGACTAGCCAGTCACGAAGCTGAACACAGTTACACCCACGTCCTGCTCGCTCTATCACAAACAGCTAGGCCGGTGAAGAACTTCAGTGACTGATGTCAAACGACTAGCCGGTCACGAAGATCAACACTGTTGCACCCACGTTCTGCTCGCTCTGTCACCAACAGCAAGGTCGATAAAGAACTTTAGTGACCACAGTCGAACGACTAGCCAGTCACGAAGCCTAACACAGTTGCACCCACGTCCTAATCGTTCTGTCACAAACAGTAAGGTCAGTGAAGAGTTTCAGTGACCGCCGTCAAGGGACTAGCCGGTCACGAAGCTCAACACAGTTGTACCCACGTCCTGCTTGCTCTGTCACAAAAAGCAAGGTTGGTTAAGAACTGCAATGACCGCCGTCAAACGTCTAGCCGGTCACAAAACTCAACACAGTTGCACCCACGTATTGCTCTTTCTGTAAACAACTATGTCGGTGAAGAACTTCAGTGACTGCCGTCAAACAACTAGCCGGTCACGAAGCTTAGTACAGTTGCACCCACGTCCTGCTCACTCTGTCACAAGTAGCAAGGTCGGTGAAGAACTTCAGTGACCGTCGTCAAACCACTAGCCAGTCATGAAGCTCAACACAGTTGCACCCAAGTCCTACTCGCTCTTTCAGAAATAGCAAGGTCGGTGAAGAACTTCAGTGACCGCCGTCAAGTGACTAGTCGGTCACGACTTTCAACACAGTTGCACCCACGTCCTGCTCGCTCTGTCACAAACAGCAAGGTCGGTGAAGAACTTTAGTGACCGCCGTCTAACGACTAGCCGGTCACGAAATTCAACACAGTTGCACCTACGTCCTGCTCGTTTTGTCACAAACAGCAAGGTCGGTGAAGAACTTCAGTGATCACCGTCGAACGACTAGCCGGTCACGAAGCTTAACACAGTTGCACCCGTGTCCTGATCGCTTTGTCACAAACAACAAGATCGGTGAAGAAATTTAGTGATCGCCGTCAAGGGACTAGCCGGTCACGAAGCTGAACACAGTTGCACCCACCTCTTGCTCGCTCTGTCAGAAATAGTTAGGCCGGTGAAGAACTTCAGTGACTGTTGTCAAACGACTAGCCGGTCACGAAGCTCAACATTATTGCACCCACGTCCTGCTCGCTCTGTCACAAACAGCAAGGTCGGTGAAGAACTTCAGTGACCACCGTCGAACGACTAGCTGGTCACGAAGCTTAACACAGTTGCACCCACGTCCTGATCGCTCTGTCATAAATAGCAAGATCGGTCAAGAAATTCAGTGACCGCCGTCAAGGGACTAGCCGGTCACGAAGCTCAACACAGTTGCACCCACGTCCTGCTTGCTCTGTCACAAAAAGCAAGGTTGGTTAAGAACTTCAATGACCGCCGTCAAACGTCTAGCCGATCACGAAGCTCAACACAGTTGCACTCACGTCTTGCTCGGTCTGTCAACAACAATGTCGGTGAAGAACTTCAGTGACTGCCGTCAAACAACTAGCCGGTCACGAAGCTCAGTACAGTTGCACCCACATCCTGCTCACTCTGTCATAAGTAGCAAGGTCGGTGAAGAACTTCAGTGACCGTCGTCAAATCACTAGCCGGTCATGAAGCTCAACACAGTTGCACCCAAGTCTTACTCGCTCTCTCAGAAACAGCAAGGTCGGTGAAGAACTTCAGGGACCGCCGTCAAGTGACTAGCTAGTCACGACTTTCAACACAGTTGCACCCACCTCTTGCTCGCTCTGTCACAAACAGTTAGGCCGGTGAAGAACTTCAGTGACTGCTGTCAAACGACTAGCCAGTCACGAAGCTCAACACTGTTGCACCCACATTCTGCTCGCTCTGTCACATACAGGAAGGTCGGTAAAGAAATTTAATGACCGCCGTCAAACGACTAGCCGGTCACGAAGCTCAACACAGTTGCACCCATGTCCTACTCGCCTGTCAACAGTAACAAGGTCGGTGAAGAACTTCAGTGACCGCCGTCAAACGACTAGCCGGTCATGGAGCTCAACACAGTTGCACCCACGTCTTGCTCGCTCTCTCACAAACAGCAAGGTCGGTGAAGAACTTCAATGACCGCGGTCAAACGACTAGCCGGTCACGAAGCTTAACACAGTTGCACCCACGTCTTGCTCACTCTATCACAAACAGCTAGGCTGATGAAGAACTTCAGTTAGTTCTGTCAAACGACTAGCCGGTCGCGAAGCCCAACACTGTTGCACCCACGTCCTACTCGCTCTGTCACAAACAGTAAGGTCCGTGAAGAACTTCAGCGGCCGTCGTCAAGGGACTAGCTGGTCACGATGCTCAACACAGTTGCACCCACGTCCTGCTCGCTCTGTCACAAATAGCACGGTTGGTGAAGAACTTCAATGACCGCCGTCAAACGTCTAGCCGGTCACGAAGCTCAACACAGTTGCACCCACATCTTGCTCGCTCTGTGAACAACAATGTCGGTGAAGAACTTCAGTGACCCCGACAAACGACTAGCCGGTCACGAAGCTCAGCACAGTTGCACCCACGTCCTGCTCGCTCTGTCACAAACAACAAGGTCGGTGAAGAACTTCATTGATCGCCGTCATACGACTAGCCGGTCACGAAGCTCAACACAGTTACACCCACGTCCCGCTCGTTCTGTCACAAACAGCAAGGCCGGTAAAGAACTTCAGTGACTGCCGTCAAACGACTAGCCGGTCACGAAGCTCAACACAGTTGCACCCACGTCCTGCTTGTTCTGTCACAACCAGCAAGTTCGGTGAAGAATTTCAATGACCACCGTTAAACGACTAGCCGGTCACGAAGCTCAACACAGTTGCATCCACGTTCTGTTCGTTGTGTCACAAACAGCAAGGTCGGTGAAGAACTTCAGTGGCCGTCGTCAAAGGACTAGCCGGTCACGAAGCTCAACACAGTTGCACCCACGTCCTGGTCGCTCTGTCACAAACAGCAAGTGATAAGAGCATATTTATGCGACTTAGTTAGCTTGTTTTCTTGCATTTACGTAGTTAGTTATCGTTTATTATAGTGATTTAAGCTATTTTCGTGTGTTTATAGGTTCAAATGGCAAATGAAGCAAGAAAGTGCGTTTTGGTGCATTTTAGAGCAAAATTGAGCTTAAATGGAGTACATGTATATGGATCACAAGGGATGGATGAATTTGAAGGTCAAAGAAAGCTAGGAATATCTTTTAAAGATGAAGAAACAAGTTTGAGACAAAGAAGATAAGGAAAGAGCAAGAAAGGTGGAACATTATCCATAACCTTATCTTATCCAACATTATCTAAACATGTTCCTAAAAACATGCTACATATCTCATGTCATGTTCCATCTAAAAACTTTGTCATGTTTCATCTAGAAGCTTCAAATTTCTACACAAAACATGTTTCTAGAAAATCTTATCCTTTCCTACAAAGGTGGCGCCTAGAACTCTTCTAGAAGGCCTTTGCCTTGCCTTGCAATCCACTCCTATTTCCCTCCAAATTGTGCCGCACCTTTCTATCCTTTTCCCTTTTGGATTTCTGATTTAATTAGTCCTTTTCCTTGTGGATTTAGGTTGTGCAAATCCTTTTCAGAATTAATTGGGCCATAATCCTTTTTCCTTGTGGATTTACAAATCCTGCCGCACCTAGGGGCCCTAATCCCTCATTTATTCTAAATCCAAGCCCTAATTTGATTTACCCTTGGGTTTGTGGTGCCTATAGATACATAATTTAAGTTGTACCGCAACAAAGACACCCTCATTCACCCTAAATCACATTCAGCCGCACCTCTCTACCATTCACCACCTAATTCATCACATATACCCACCTTGTGCCGCACTATATTCATACCACCATAGAGAGGACCCTTTGCCGTGCCTTTCCGAGAAGAAAAGGACTTGTGTCGTGCATTCCAAGGGAGGAGAAGGCCTTGCCGCACGCCATCTGCCACAATTGGAGTTTCTAGAGTTCTTTCTTCTCTTATTTCTGTTTTCATGTTTAATTTAATTTGCTTTTCAATTATGTTAAACATGTGGAACTAATTTCTTTTTAGTTAGAGGCGAATTTGAAGCCATGGACATATGTTTATTATGATTTGATTTACTCCAGTTATGATTTCATGAATTATGGATGTGGTTTACTTTTCTGTTTTTACTAAGAACTTGTTTATGTATGTGGGTTGAGGGTCGACACTTAATTTGCATGCCTAAGTTCGACGCTAGGATATAAGGGAATTGCACCTAATCATTATGAACTTATATTCATGAGTAGTAAAGATCGCTAGTCACGATTGTGTTAAGTAAACCTTAGGTTGGATTAACATGCGTATTCCATAGTTATGAATGCCTTGTCGATGTTCATGATTTCCATTGAACTTAATGATCTTTGTTAAATGTCTTTATCATGTGTATTCCATAGTTAAGGAGTTTGAGGAAGAATAATTTGGTTGTGATGCGTTTTCCCTTCAATTCAATGAATCTAGGGAAATCTGGGAATTGATTAGTTTAACACAATTAATTCGGAGCATTGTCATTCATGGTTTCTCGAAAGAATAACTGGAAATCAAGTTGTATGCATATGTTCATGTGTGGATAAGGACCCTTCTAACTAGTTTCTCACCATTCAATTTCATCATAATTCATTTTCTTTAAAGTTTGGTTACAAGTTTCTGTTTTAATTTCAATTTCGTCAAAACAAACCCCCTTGTTCTTCAGTTTTGTTTTTAGAGTCTAAATCTGTTTTCTTTTAGTCTTTTGATTCAAGTAAGTTTGATTTTCATCCAATTCACTTGTTAGGTCTATAATTGAGTCTTTTTTATTGTTCATTGCTGTTTTAAATGTTTAAAGTTAGTTTTGAGTCTATAGAGTCTAGTTTAGTGTTTTTGAGTCTTATTTATATTGATTAGCTGCCCTAGTTAATCCCCGATTTAGAACAATCCCTACTTGCATATATACTACAATTGTCATCAATAGGGTTTAATTTGAGTGTCAAGTTAATTTCCACATCAGCAACGTTGGGGAAGAACATCAGTAACCACCGTCAATAGACTAGCCGGTCACGAAGCTCAACATAGTTGCACCTACGTCCTGGTAGCTCTGTCAAAAACAGCAAGGTCGGTAAAGAACTTCAGTGCCCACCGTTAAACGACTAGCCGGTCATGAAGCTCAACACAGTAGCACCCACGCCCTGCTGGCTCTGCCACAAACAGCAAGACCGGCGAAGAACTTCAGTGACTGCCGTCAAACGACTAGCCGGTCATGAAGCTCAACAAAGTTGCACCGACGTCCTGCTCGCCCTGTCACAAACAGCAAGGTCGGTGAAGAACTCCACTAATCGTCGTCAAACGACTGGCTCATCACGAAGCTCAACACAGTTGCACCCACATCATACTCGCTCTGTCGCAAACAGCAAGGTCAGTGACGAACTCCACTGACCGCCGTCGAACGACTAGCCTGTCACGAAGCTCAACATAGTTGCACCCACGTCCTGCTCGCTCTGTCGGGAAACAGCAAGGTCAGTGAAAAACTTCAGTGATCACCATCAAACGAATAGCCGGTCACGAAGCTCAACACAGTTGCACCCACGTTCTGCTCGCTCTGTCACAAACAGCAAGGTCGGTGCAAAACTTCAGTGACTGCCGTCAAACGACTAGCCGGGCACGAAGCTCAACACAGTTACACCCACGTCCTGCTCGCCCTGTCACAAACAGCAAGGTCGGTGAAGAACTCCACTAACCGCCGTCAAACGACTAGCCGATCACGAAGCTCAACACAATTGCACCCACGTCCTACTCGCTCTGTCGCAAACAGCAAGGTCAGTGAAGAACTTCAGTGACCGCCATCAAACGAATAGCCGGTCACGAAGCTCAACACAGTTGCACCCACATACTGCTCCCTCTGTCACAAACAGCAAGGCCGGTGAAGAACTCCAGTATCTGCCATCAAACGACTAGCCGGTCACGAAGCACAACAGAGTTACACCCACGTCCTGCTCGCTCAGTCACAAACAACAAGGTCAATGAAGAACTTTAGTGACCGCCGTCAAACGACTAGCCGGTCAGGAAGCCGAACACAGTAGCACCCAAGTCCAGCTCGCTCTGTCACAAACAGCAAGGTCGGTGAAGAACTTCAGTGACCGCCGTCAAGTGACTAGCTGGTCACAAAGCTCAACACAGTTGCACCCACGTCCTGTTCGCTCTGTCACAAACAGCAAGATCGATGAAGAACTTTAGTGACCGCCGTCAAACGACTAGCCGGTCACGAAGCCCAACACATTTGCACCCACATCCTACTCGTTCTGTCACAAACAGCAAGGTCGGTGAAGAACTTCAGTGACCGCCGTCAAACGACTAGCCGGTGATGAAGCTCAATACAGTTGGACCCACGTGCTGGTCGCTCTGTCACAAACAGCAGGGTCGGTGAAGAACTTCAGTGACCGCCGTCAAACGACTAGCTGGTGACGAAGCTTAACATAGTTGCACCAACCTCCAGCTCGCTCTGTCACAAACAACAAGGTCCATGAAGAAATTCAGTCAACACAGTTGCACCCACGTCCTGCTCGCTCAGTCTGAAACAGCATGGTTGGTTAAGAACATCAGTGACCGCCATCAAACGAGTAACCGGTCACGAAGCTCATCACTGTTACACCCACGTCTTCCTCACTCTGTCAATAATAACAAGGTCAGTGAAAAAATTCAGTGACCGCCGTCAAACGACTAGCCGGTCACGAAGGTCAACAGAGTTGCTCCCTCATCTTGCTCGCTCTGTCACAAATAAAAAGGTCGGTGAAGAACTTTAGTGCTCACCGTCAAACGACTAGCCGGTCACGAAGCTCAACACAGTTACACCTACGTCGTCCTCGCTCTGTCACAAATAGCACGGTCGGTGAAGAACTTCAGTAACCGCTGTCAAACGACTTGCCGGTCACGAAGCTCAACACAGTTGCACCCACGTCCAGCTCGCTTTGTCACAAACAGCAAGGTCGGTAAAGAACTTCAGTGACCGCCGTCAAACGACTAGGCGGTCACAAAGCTCAACACAGTTACACCCACGTCCTGCTCGATCTGTCACAAGCAGTAAGGTCGGTAAAGAACGTCAGTGACCGCCGTCAAACGACTAGGCAGTCACAAAGCTCAACACAGTTACACCCACGTCCTGGTCGCTCTGTCGCAAACAGCAAGGTAGGTAAAGAACTTTAAGGACCACCGTCAAACGAATAGCCGGTCACGAAGCTCAACACAGTTGCACCCAAGTCCTGCTTGCTCTATCACAACCAGCAACGTCGGTGAAGAACTTCAGTGACCGCCGTCAAACGACTAGCATGTCACAAAGCTCAACACAGTTGCACCCACGTCCTCATCCCTCTGTCACCAACCGCAAGGTCATTGAAGAACTTCAGTGACCGCCGTCAAATGACTAGCCGGTTACGGACTCAATGCAGTTTTACCTACGTCCTGCTCGCTCTGTCACAAACAGAAAGGTCAGTGTAGAACGTCAGTGACCGCCGTCTAGTGACTAGCCGGTCACTAAGCTCAAAACTGTTGCACCTACGTCCTGCTCGCTCTGTCACAAACAGCAATGTCAGTAAAGAACTTTAATGACCATCGTCAAACGACTAGCTGGTCACGAAGCTGAACAAAGTTGCACCCAAGTCCTGTTCGCTCTGTCACAAACAGCAAGGTTCCTGAAGAACTTCAGCGACCGCTGTCAAACAACTAGCCGGTCACGAAGCTTAACATAGTTGTACCCACGACATGCTCGCTCTGTCACAAACAGCAAGGTGGGTGAAGAACTTCAGTGACCGCTGTCAAACGACTAGCCGGTCACGAAGCTCAACATAGTTGCATCCACGTCCTGCTCGCTCTGTCACACACCTCAAGGTCGTTGAAGAAAATCAGTGACCGCCGTCAAACGACCAGCCGGTCACAACGCTCAAGACAGTTGCACCCACGTCTTGCTCGCTCTGTCACAAACAGCATGGTCAGGGAAGAACTTATGTCAACACAGTTGCACCAATGTCGGGTCCGCTATGTCAACAAAAACAAGGTCGGTGAAGAACTTCGGTGACCGCCGTCAAACGACTAGCCGGTCACGAAGCTCAACACAGTTGGACCCACGTATTGGTCCCTCGGTCACAAACAGCAAGGTCGGTGAAGAACTTCAGTGACCGCCGTCAAACAAGCAGCCGAACACGAAGCTCAACGCAGTTGCACCTACGTCATGCTCGCTTTGTCACAAACAGCGAGGTCGATGAAAAACTTTAGTGACCGTCGTCAAACGACTAGCCGGTCACGAAGCTCAACATAGTTGTACGCATATCCTGCTTGCTCTGTCTCAAACAGCAAGGTTGGTGAAGAACTTCAGTGACCATCGTCAAACGACAAGCCGGTCACGAAGCTCAACACAGTTGCACCCATGTCCTGCTCGCGCTGTCACAAACAGCAAGGATGGTGAAGAACTTTGTTCCATACAGTTACACCCACGTCCTACTCGCTTTTTCACATACAACTAGGTCAGTGAAGAACTTCAGTCACCGTCGTCAAACGACTAGCCGGTGATGAAGCTCAACATAGTTGCACCCACCTCCAACTCGCTCTGTCACAAACAGGAAGGTCCATGAAGAACTTCAGTCAACACAGTTGCACCCACGTCCTGCTCGCTCAGTCTGAAACAGCAAGGTTGGCTAAGAACTTCAGTGACCACCATCAAACGAGTAACCGGTCACGAAGCTCATCACAGTTACACCCACGTATTCCTCACTCTGTCAATAATAACAAGGTCAATGAAAAAATTTAGTGACTGTCGTCGAACGACTAGCCGGTCACGAAGGTCAACAGAGTTGCTCCCTCGTCTTGCTCGCTCTATCACAAATAGAAAGGTCGGTGAAGAACTTTAGCGCTCGCCGTCAAACGACTAGCCGGTCATGAAGCTCAACACAGTTGCAACTACGTTGTCCTCGCTCTGTCACAAACAGCTCGGTCGGTGAAGAACTTCAGTGACCGCTGTCAAACGACTTGCCGGTCACGAAGCTTAACACAGTTGGACCCACGTCTTGCTCACTTTGTCACAAACAGCAAGGTCGGTAAAGAACTTCAGTGACTGCCGTCAAATGACTAGGCGGTTACAAAGCTCAACACAGTTACACCCACGCCCTGCTCGCTCTGTCACAAACAGCAAGTTCGGTAAACAACTTCAGTGACCGCCGTTAAACGACTAGGCGGTCACGAAGCTTATCACAGTTACACCCACGTCCTGCTCGCTCTGTCACAAACAGCAACGTCGGTGAAGAACTTCAGTGACCGCCGTCAAACGACTAGCCGGTTATAAAGCTCAACACAGTTGCACCCACGTCCTGCTCGTTCTGTCACAAATGGCAAGGTTGGTGAAGAATTTCAGTGACCGCCGTCAAACGACTAACTGGTCAAGAAACTCATCACAGTTCCACACACGTCTTGATCGCTCTATCACAAACAGCAAGGTTGGTGAAGAACTTCGGTCCACACAGTTACACCCACGTCCTGCTCACTCTTTCACAAACAACAAGGTCGGTGAAGAACTTCAGTGACCGCCGTTAAACGACAAGCCGGTGACGAAGCTCAACAGAGTTGCACCCACGTCCTGCCCGCTCGGTCACAAACAGCAAGGTCGGTAAAGAACTTCAGTGACCGCCGTCAGACGACTAGCTGGTCACGAAGCTCAACACAGTTGCACCCACGTCCTACTCGGCTGTCACAAACAGCAAGGTCGGTGAAGAAGTTTATTGACCGCCGTCAAAACTCTAGCCAGTCACGAAGCTCAACACAGTTGCCCCGACGTCCTAGTTGCTCTGTCACAACAACGAGGTCGGTGAAGAACTTCAGTGACCACCGTCTAGTTACTAGCCGGTCACGAAGCTCAATAGAGTTGCACCCACGTCTTACTCGCTCTGTCACAAACAGCAAGGTCGGTGAAGAACTTCGGTGGTCGCCGTCTAGTGACTAGCAGGTCATGAAGCCAGAAACAGTTGCACCCGTGTTCTTCTCGCTCTGTCATAAACGACAAAGTCAATGAAGAACTTCAGTGACCGCGGTCAAACGACTAGCCAGTCACAAAGCTCAACATAGTTGAACCCACGTTCTGGTCGCTCTATCACAAACAGCAAGGTTGGTGAAGAACTTTAGTGACCACCGTCAAACGACTATCCGGTCATGAAGTTCAACACAGTTGCACCCACATCCTGCTCGTTCTGTCACAAACAGCAAGGTCGGTGAAGAACTTTAGTGACCGCCGTTAAATGACAAGCCGGTGACGAAGCTAGACACTGTTGCAGCCACGTCCTGGTCGCTCTGTCACAAACAGCAAGGTCGGTGAAGAACTTCAGTCAACACAATTGCACCCATGTCGTGTTCGCTCTGTCAACAACAACAAGGTCGGTGAAGAACTTTAGTGACTGCCGTCAAACAACTAGCCGGTCACGAAGCTCAACATAGTTACTCCCACGTCCTGCTCGCTCTTTCACAAACAGCAAGGTCGGTGAAGAACTTCAGTGACCACTGTCAAATGACTATCCAGTCACGAAGCTCAACACAGTTGTACCCATGTCCTCCTTGCTCTGTCACAAACAGCAAAGTCGGTGAAGAACTTCAGTGAGCGCCGTCAAACGACTAGCCGGTCACGAAGCTCAACACATATGCACCCACATCCTGCTTGCTTTGTCACAAACAGCAAGGTCAGTGAAGAACTTCATTGATCGCTGTTTAGTGACTAGCCAGTCACGAAGCTCACAACAGTTGCACCCACGTCCTGCTCGCTCTGTCACAAACAGCAAGGTCAGTGAAGAACTTCAGTGACTTCCATCAAACGACTAGCCGGTCACGAAGCTCAACACCGTCGCACCCATGTCCTGGTCGCTCTGTCACAAACAGTAAGGTCGGTGTAGAACTTCAATGACTGCCGTCAAATGACTATCTGGTCACTAAGCTCAAAACAATTACACCCACGTCATACTCCCTATGTCACAAACAGCAAGGTCGGTGAAGAACTTTAGTGACCGCGGTCAAACGACTAGCCGATCACGAAGCTTAACACAGTTGCACCCATGTCCTCCTTGCTCTGTCACAAACAGGAAGGTCGGTGAAGAACTTCAGTGAGCGCCGTCAAACGACTAGCCAGTCACGAAGCTCAACACAGTTGCACCCACATCCTGCTTGCTCTGTCACAAACAGCAAGGTCAGGGAAGAACTTCAGTGACCGCTGTTTACTGACTAGCCGGTCACGAAGCTCAAAACAGTTGCACCCACGTCCTGCTCGCTTTGTTACAAACAGCAAGGTTAGTGAAGAACTTTAGTGACGTCCATCAAACGACTAGCCGGCCGGTCACGAAGCTCAAGACAGTTGCACTCATGTCCTGGTCGCTCTGTCACAAACAGCAAGGTTAGTGTAGAAGTTCAATGACCGCTGTCAAATGACTATCTGGTCACCAAGCTCGAAACAATTGCACCCACGTTCTACTCCCTATGTCACAAACAGCAAAGTCGGTGAAGAACTTTAGTGACTGCGGTCAAACGACTAGCCGGTCACGAAGCTCAACACCGTTGCACCCACGTCCTGGTCGCTCTGTCGTAAACATCAAGGTCGGTGAAGAACTTCAGTAAACACAGTTGCACCCACGTCTTGCTCGCTTTGTCAACAACAACAAGGTCGGTGAAGAACTTCAGTGACCGCCGTTAAACGACTAGCCGTTCACGAAGCTCAATACAGTTGCACCCACGTCCTGGTCGCTCTGTCACAAGCAGCGAGGTCGGTGAAGAACTTCGGTCAACACAGTTGAACCCACGTACTGCTCGCTTTGTCAACAACAAGGTTGGTGAAGAACTTCAGTGACCGCCGTCAATCGACTAGCCAGTCACGAAGCTCAACACAGTTGCACCCACGTCCTGCTCGCTCTGTCACAAACAGCAAGGTCGGTGAAGAACTTTAGTGACTGCGGTCAAACGACTAGCCGGTCACGAAGCTCAACACCGTTGCACCCACGTCTTGGTCGCTCTGTCGCAAACATCAATGTCGGTGAAGAACTTCAGTAAACACAGTTGCACCCACGTCTTGCTCGCTTTGTCAACAACAACAAGGTCGGTGAAGAACTTCAGTGACCGCCGTCAAACGACTAGCCGGTCACGAAGCTCAATACAGTTGCACCCACGTCCTGGTCGCTCCGTCACAAGCAGCGAGGTCGGTGAAGAACTTCGGTCAACACAGTTGCACCCACGTGCTGTTCGCTTTGTCAACAACAACAAGGTCGGTGAAGAACTTCAGTGACCGCCGTCAAACGACTAGCCAGTCACGAACCTCAACAAAGTTGCACCTACGTCCTGCTCGCTCTGTCACAAACAGTAAGGTCGGTGAAAAACTTTATTGACCGCGGTCAAACGACTAGCCGGTCACAAAGCTCAACATAGTTGCACCCACGTCCTGGTCGCTCTGTCACAAACATCAAGGTCGGTGAAGAACTTCAATAAACACAGTTGCACCCACGTCTTGCTCGCTTTGTCAACAACAACAAGGTCGGTGAAGAACTTCAGTGACCGCCGTCGAACGACTAGTCGGTCACGAAGCTCAACACAGTTGCACCCACGTCCTAGTTGCTCTGTCACAAACAGCGAGGTCGGTGAAGAACTTTAGTCAACACAGTTGCACCCACGTGTTGCTCGCTTTGTCAACAACAACAAGGTCGGTGAAGAACTTCAGTGATCGCCGTCAAACGACTAACCGGTCACGAAGCTCAACACAGTTGCACCCACGTCCTGCTCGCTCTGTCACAAACAGCAAGGTCGGTGAAGAACTTCAGTGACCGCCTTCAAACGACTAGCTGGTCACGAAGCTGAACGTAGTTGCACTCACGTTCTGCTCATTCTGTCAACAACAACAAGGTCGGTGAAGAACATCAGTGACCGCCGTCAAACGAATAGCCGGTCACGAAGCTCAACACAGTTGCACCCACGTCCTGCTCGCTCTGTCACAAACAGCAAGGTCGGTGAAGAACTTCAGTGACCGCCTTCAAACGACTAGCTGGTCACGAAGCTGAACGTAGTTGCACTCACGTTCTGCTCATTCTGTCAACAACAACAAGGTCGGTGAAGAACATCAGTGACCGCCGTCAAACGAATAGCCGGTCACGAAGCTCAACACAGTTGCACCCACGTCATGCTCGCTCTGTCACAACCAGCAAGGTCGGTGAAGAACTTCAGTGACCGCCGTAAAAGGACTAGCCGGTCACGGAGCTCAACACAGTTGCACCCACGTCCTGCTCGCTCTGTCAGAAACAACATGGTCGGTGAAGAACTTCAGTGACCGCTGTCAAACGACTAGCTGGTCACAAAGCTCAACACAGTTGCACCTACGTCCTGGTCGCTCTGTCACAAACATCAAGGTCGGTGAAGAAATTCAATAAACACAGTTGCACCCACGTCTTGCTCGCTTTGTCAACAACAACAAGGTCGGTGAAGAACTTCAGTGACCGCCGTCAAACGACTAGCCGGTCACGAAGCTCAACACAGTTGCACCCACGTCCTAGTCGCTCTGTCACAAACAGCGAGGTCGGTGAAGAACTTCAGTCAACACAGTTGCACCCACGTGCTGCTCGCTTTGTCAACAACAACAAGGTAGGTGAAGAACTTCAGTGACCGCCGTCGAACGACTAGCCGGTCACGAAGCTCAACACAGTTGCACCCACGTCCTAGTTGCTCTGTCACAAACAGCGAGGTCGGTGAAGAACTTCAGTCAACACAGTTGCACCCACGTGCTGCTCGCTTTGTCAACAACAACAAGGTCGGTGAAGAACTTCAGTGATCGCCGTCAAACGACTAGCCGGTCACGAAGCTCAACACAGTTGCACCCACGTCCTGCTCGCTCTGTCACAAACAGCAAGGTCGGTGAAGAACTTCAGTGACCGCCTTCAAACGACTAGCTGATCACAAAGCTGAACGTAGTTGCACTCACGTTCTGCTCATTCTGTCAACAACAACAAGGTCGGTGAAGAACATCAGTGACCGCCGTCAAACGAATAGCCGGTCACGAAGCTCAACACTGTTGCACCCACGTCATGCTCGCTCTGTCATAACCAGCAAGGTCGGTGAAGAACTTCAGTGACCGCCGTAAAAGGACTAGCCGGTCACGGAGCTCAACACAGTTGCATCCACGTCCTGCTCGCTCTGTCAGAAACAGCATGGTCGGTGAAGAACTTCAGTGACCGCTGTCAAACGACTAGCCGGTCACAAAGCTCAACACAGTTGCACCCACGTCCTGGTCGCTCTGTCACAAACATCAAGGTCGGTGAAGAACTTCAATAAACACAGTTGCACCCACGTCTTGCTCGCTTTGTCAACAACAACAAGGTCGGTGAAGAACTTCAGTGACCGCCGTCAAACGACTAGCCGGTCACGAAGCTCAACACAGTTGCACCCACGTCCTAGTCGCTTTGTCACAAACAGCGAGGTCGGTGAAGAACTTCAGTCAACATAGTTGCACCCATGTGCTGCTCGCTTTGTCAACAACAACAAGGTCGGTGAAGAACTTCAGTGACCGCCGTCAAACGACTAGCCGGTCACGAAGCTCAACACAGTTGCACCCACGTCATGCTCGCTCTGTCACAAACAGTAAGGTCGGTGAAGAACTTCAGTGACCGCCTTCAAACGACTAGCTGGTCATGAAGCTGAACGTAGTTGCACTCACGTTCTGCTCACTCTGTCAACAACAACAAGGTCGGTGAAGAACATCAGTGACCGCCGTCAAACGAATAGCCGGTCACGAAGCTCAACACAGTTGCACCCACGTCATGCTCGCTCTGTCACAACCAGCAAGGTCGATGAAGAACTTCAGTGACCGCCGTAAAAGGACTAGCCGGTCACGGAGCTCAACACAGTTGCACCCACGTCCTGCTCGCTCTGTCAGAAACAGCATGGTCGGTGAAGAACTTCAGTGACCGCTGTCAAACGACTAGCCGGTCACGAAGCTCAACACAGTTGCACCCACGTCCTGCTAGCTCTGTCAACAACAACAAGGTCGGTGAAGAACTTCAGTGACTGCCGTCAAACGACTAGCCGGTCACGAAGCTCAACACTTTGCATCCGCATCATGCTCACTCCGTCAAAACAGCAAGGAAATCCATGAATGCAAGGAGCACCTGTAAAAAAAAATGAAAGAGATGCATATGTTTATGTATTTACAAAATATATATATACACACACATATGTCTTACGTATTTAAAAAAAAAAAAATGGGAACTCAATAGAGGGTCTCGTGACTCTTGGAAATTGCAGAGGAAATTTCATCCTCACAAGCTACGTCCCCAAATCTAGGCTCAAGCCCAAAACTCTTAACCTGCACTGAGGAATAAGCGGGCTCAGCCTCCTGTTTTACCTTCGTCATCCCCAGGCCTCTCTGCGCTAATCTCACCGGAGGCAGCACGGAGATCCCAAATAGAGCAAAAAAAAAACCGGCTTGCGACGTGGCGGTGTACTCCCAACGGCGTCGTCTCTCTTCAAATTGAAGCAAGAGTTTTTCTCTTGGCAAGGACTTGGAGTACTTAATGGACAAGTCCATGATCGGGTCGGGGGGGGCGTCGGGTCGCAGAGCTTTGAGGAGTTTGGTTCTTGCCCATCGAGTTCCTGAGCAGCGAAGACTGGGCCGCGAGGAAGACCGCGGCAGAAGCGCAGGCCAAAGTTGGTGGTGGTTGAGAGAGACAAACCCATCAAACCATCATCACCAAATAGACGACGACGACGAAATCGAACATGTCCAGAACCTTATATCCTTTCATCCTTCACATTCTTCGAAGTTGGTTCAGCCATAGCTTACAACAAGTTGACATCCGATGCTGCAATTGATCCTGCTAGGTTAGTAGCCATTGCCATTGCCCATGGCCTTGCTCTCTTTGTTGCAGTTTCAATTGGCGCCAACATCTCTGGAGGCCATGTAAACCCAGCTGGGATACGGATTGACTTTTGAGCAGAAATATTCCAAGGGACAAATCAGTGCACCAGCGAAGTCCTCACCGTCACCATCTTCAACTTCAGTTTCAACCTCCTGATCTCCACCTTTAGCTGCTCCAGCGAGTGCTTCACGTGCCTCAGTGTGGGCATGTCTCCTCATGTACTTTGGTCCTTTCTGACATCCTCTCCATCTTCGGACAATGACTCGAGTGCGATCTTGAACGAAGATAACAGTCTCCTGCTCCTTCATCATCAAGTACAAAATGTTCCAAAAATCATGAATGCGTACAACAAGCGCATAGCTGAGGGAGGTAATGGAGTGGAGGACGAAGAGTCTGATAAATCTAAGTCCGAGGTGCAAAACGAAGATAAAGATAATGACGAGAACAGAGGCATTCTCGGAAACTGTTTTGAGCTTCGCGAAGTAGCTGGAGAACGTGGAGTGGCTAAAAACGGCAAGAAAGGAGAGAAGCAGATTGCATCTGAGCTGAGAGTTCAAATCAAACTGTGCTTTTGCACTACTTCATGATATTGCATCTGGGAGAGACTTGAAGAAATTCCTCGCTGTTATTGCTGGCCTGTGGGTTCTATCTGTTACGGGCAAGAGTGCAGACAAAAGAGAGAAAGTTCGTGAGGACCTTGGTGCTCTGGTGAAAGAAAAGGAAGGAGGCAGTGAACACCGCCTATTCTTGCAACGTCGACCTTGACGGAGGCGCATGAGCTTAAGGATGGGAAATAGACCACAAATAGCATTTTCTCGCATCGGAACATCAAGTCTCGGGTTTGGTACAGCATCAGGGCCTGCTGGAGCTTTAGAGAAACAGCAGCAACTTCGATCTGTGAGAGCTGCATCACCATCTGGGCAGTCACTGATGCACCAGTATTCTCCCAAGTCCTCACCATCTTCAAGCAACAAGGACTCCACGACCAGCACGCATCCCTCTGCTCCTTGCTCGGTGCCTGCATCCTCCTCCATCCCATGCCATGCAGAGAGCACACTATAAAAAAAAATAATAATAATAATAAAATTGTGGTGCCTCAAAGCTGTCAAGCACCATGTAAAAAGAAAGACAAAATGATACAAGGAGGTAATGGTGCACACGGGAGAAAGAAAGAGAAAATATAAAAAAAAATATAAAGAGAAATGAATGGTGATGGTCAGCCACCGAAAGAAGAAAAAAAATATATATAATATATAAGCTGTGGAGTGGTGGAGCAAAGTGGCTGGCGTGAAAAGAAAAGAGGAAAATGATCAAAGTAGGGATGATGCTTTCGGTGAATCTGCACCATTTTGAAAAATAATATATATATATATATATATATATATATATAGGGGTGGTTTAGTATGAGAAACCGAACCAAAACACTTGTCTCGATTCTCAAACTAAAATTTTTGGGAATTCCAATTTCAATACCAATTCTAAACCAAATTTTCGGGAATCTCAATTTTCGAGATTTCCAAAAAAATTTCGGCATTTCGGGACAATTCGGAATCCCAAAATGATTTTGGTCTTTTGGATTTTTGGGCTAAAATTTGACATATTATGTTTTAGGACTAAAATTCAACCTGCCAATCTGTGAACAACTCTGAACAAATCTGTGCACAATAACATTAACAACTCCGTGAACAAATCTGTGCACCAATTTGTGCACAACTCTGAACAAATGCATTCAATATTTATATAATATAAGCTATATAACAATCTGTGCACAAAAAAAGCAAAGATTAAAGTTTATGAAGATTGTTGGCCTCTTCAACCCCTTCGGCCCCTTGATCTTGTTGATGCTTGTGGTTACAAACCACAAGCATATTTGTGCTTGTACTCTTCCCTTTAATGTAGATGGTTGTACACTATCATTCATGTCCAAAATTTAGCAAATGTAAGCACGCAATTAAAAGAACCCAGTTAGATGTGAACTAGTAAAGCTTGCAATAACAATTAAAAAAAGAAAAAAATGCAGATTATTGGGCGGCATATTTGTGCTTTGCTTAACTAATCAGAGCAATTCAATCTAAACTTGTGTGCAAATTTATGAAAATGTAGGGTCCTTGTGTGGGTTTGTAAACCAGCCCGTGGTTTTCTTTTACACCCCCGTGACGCACCCCATTTCCCCTGTTCTCTCCCTCCACTCTCTCGAACCCTCTACCTCATTTCCTGCAACCCAACTTTCTCTGAAACTCTCTCTAACTTTCGGAGCACACACCTTTTACAATCATCACCTTCGTTAGTCAAATCCAACTCGAAACCGCCAGATTAGTCATCACTTTCCTGCAACCCAACATTAACAAGGAAGTTTGAAAATTGAACATTACAATCATCACTTTCCTGTAACCCAACTCTCTCTCTCTAACTTTCAGATGCAACAAAAATTAAACCTCCAATTGGGTTCATAGATATAAACAAAAAAAGTAGTAAAATTGATGGTGCAAACAAACAAAAATGAATCTCATAACAAAAAAATTGAATTCAAACCAGAAAATGAAATTGAACCTAAGGTGTCTGTCACGAATTCGAGAACCCAGTTGGAAATTGAATCTTCCGTTGAAAAATACAGAAAAACTGAAGAAAAAAATGGGGGAATAATACACAAAATTAATTCCAAACCCTAAGTTAAATTTCAAAAGGAAGACATAAATTTCAAATTAGATTTCAAATCACTAAATTAAATTAATTACCTAATTTGGGATGACAGAGATTCGAACTCAGTGCTGGATGGAGAGTTCCCCAGAGAGAGATCGTCGCGACTCGCAACAGAGAAAGGTGGCGTACAGGTGGCTGTGTGGTGACTGGTGAAGGAAGGCTGGAGCTCAGATGTGGCGGTGGCCGGTGGCTAGCTGGAATTCGTCAAAGAGAGAGAGTGAGAAAGATGAGCTGAGGGCTCGCCGGCTCGGTGATGGAGAGATCAGAGATGAGATGAGGAGGGCTCGGCCGCTCAGCAGATGAGGAGGGCTTGGTGATGGAGAGATCAGAGATGAGGAGGGCTCAGCGATAGAAATGGAAAGGACTGAAAGTTGAAACTGTGAAAGTGAAATGGTCTCCGTATGCACCATCCTGACCTAAAAACAAACTAACGGCATAGATTAAATCCAAAACAATGAACGGTTCAAATAATTCTTTTATAATTAAAAAATATATATATATATATATAATATTAATTTTCGGTTTGGTATGGGAATACCGAAAAAATGAAAATACAAAACCGATTCCCGTACCGAAAATTTCGGTTTGGTTTGGGATTGGAATTTTTTTGGTTTGGTTTGGGATTTTTGGGATTTTTTTCCAGCCCTATATATATATATATATATATATATATATATATATATATAAAGAAAAGAAAAAGAAGTTATGGAAATGCATGTGTATGCATATAATATATATACATATTTATGTATATAGCAAAAAAAAAAAATGCATATGTATGCCTATAATATATATACATATTGTATATATAATATGTATATAGCAAAAAAAAAAAAAAAGAGAAGAGCGATAAAGTCCATTTTATTTATTTCTCTGAAATTTTACATAAACTTACATTATACATGCAAAAAAAAAAAGAAAGAAGAGAAAATCAAATCTACAGGAGGGACTTTTCAAAGACAATCACGATGAGCCTCAGTACTCAGCGGAGCTGCAGAAAGACGAGGCGCTGGAGTTTGATTATCCGGAGCCTCAACACTTAGCGAAACTCCAGACGACGATGGCAAAAGATGTCTCTGGAATAAAGCCATAAACATCTGATGATCACTTTGAATCTGGCTATCAGATTCCTGCAGCTGGTCCAGTTTCTTCTTCATACTCGTCGAGTAGCTGTTGGCAAGCATGTGCAATTCCTGATTTTCATGCTTAAGCACTCTGACCTCCTACTTAAGGCTTGCCACCTTAGCCATCAGCAGTGGCGGAGCCAGAAATTCATGTTAGGAAGGGCACACTTTAGATCAAAATGGACATAATACATATAGAAACTATCTCGTTCATTTGGTCGCCTTGGTATCAAATTTGAAAGTGAGTGACGATGCATTTATTCTTCATTATAAATGGTCAACTATAACAAGAGTTGAAATATTATTAAAAGCACATCCATTTATTTTTCATTCTTGATAACAAATTCAAAGGTGACTGACCAATTGACCATGCATTCATTTTCTCATAGCGATCAAGAAAATATTTTTCTAAAAACATTAAGACATGAGAGCATCTGAAGGGTTTTTTTGTACTAATTTGGAAAAAGGAAATGTTTTTCTCTTCTTGATTTCATAAACGATATAATAGAGGGAAATGAAAAATTAACCAAAATAATAGTCTACAAGCAAAGGGAAAAATTGTATATAGGCAAGAAATAGAGAATATGTTCAACTAATATTAGTATAGAACTATAGTTTCGAATCTTTAATGTAAAAAATGTAAGGCCTTCTATTGTTGGATTGAAGTTAATTGGACTAACCAATACAACTACAAATTCAAGTTGATAGTGGTATTATAAAATTAATTAATGTTAGTAGAGGTTTTTAGGAAAAATTATTTGAGGATAGGCCCAAGCCTACCCTAGTCTAAAGGTGGCTCCGCCACTGGCCATCAGCGACTCAACCTGGCGAGTACGAGTAAGAAGGTGTTGGCCCATGTTCGATACAGAACCCGCACACTGGATGCTAAAGGCCAAGGAGTCCTGGACAGCTAGCTCATCGGACTGCTTGGAAAGCACCCTGTTGTCTCTGGGGGTGAGAAGATTTATAGCCACTACCGTGGCTGTTATGTCGTTCTTCATCACCGAATCCCCAACCGTAAGAGGACCGTTCGGGGATAAGAGGATGGGTGCCATATGTTTTTCGGAGAAGACATCACAGCCTCTTCCCCGACATTCAAGTCAAGACGACGGTCAGATGGGCAAGACATTTTCCGAAGGTATTGAAAAAAAGAAGAGGTCGGACAAATCAAGATCTCAAAGGTACAAGAGGGGAACTTCTACAAGTAGTAATTCTCAAGTGTGCTTTGAGAAGCAATCGATGCCTCCATAAAAAGAAGAAGCAACAAGGCTGCCTGCTCAAAAATTGAAGAGTTGCCTGCCTAGATATCGAAGAGCCGTTTGTTCAGAAATCGAAGAGGCACCACATTTCCAAAAAGCCGAATTTTCTAGATCAAGTTGTCAGCATTGTTCACACATGATCTCAGCTTTACCGAAGTCATGGACAAAATCAAAGAGGCTCGGCACTATCCTCCAAATTTCAAAAGATGCTCCTTCAAAGACCGAGGTTTGTCGCCACCCTTCACGTGTTGTCTTAGCTTTGCAGAAGTCACGGGCGGGTCTAAAAACGGGTGAATCTTATTGTTCGAATCAAAATTACCCACTGTCCCTGACAAGGGTAAACGAACAGTATCACTACCGGCTACTCGGAAATCCCTATATAGGTCAACCCTCATCATTTACGGTAAGGCAGACCTGCAAAAATGCCAAAGCTCTTCCAAGATGCATTTCCAACAAAACCTTTCGAAATACTCAGTATTCCTCATCCCTTAGAATACCTCTGCGAATAAATCACACCAGAGCAAGAGTACCTCATATCATTAGGGTCGAAAGCAAGAGTATCTCATATCACGTTTTCTCCCTGTTCTTTTCTTTGTCTTTGTTCTCACCTGCAAGACAAGGAGAAAGAACGCAATCAGTCGGAACCTTTGCCTGGTTGCTTACCTTGCATTGCTTTCGAGCACTCATCCTCAGTTGTTGTCAAGGTCAAGAATTCCTTCGTCAAATACTTTAGCGCGGTTGATACGGTGGTGGCTCACCATTCAAATGCGAAGGTTGCGCACCACTTCTGCTATGCAAAAAGGATTGAAGCAGAAGGATCAACGATGAACTAGCACCGTCGCTGAAGAGCAAATGTTCGCTTTGCAACGCTGGCAAATCGTCACCACTTCCTCAAAAGCAAAAGTATCCCATATCACGCTTTCTCCCTTCTTTTTCTTTATCCTTGTTCTCATCTGCAAGACAAGGAGAAAGATAGCAATCAGCCGACATTTGGAATCAACTATCCGATCCAGAACCGACTGCCTGGAAACCCTTCCCTGATTGCTTACCTAGCATTTGCATTCCACTCCTGCATCAGTAAGGCAAATACTGCAAGAGAATATGCCATACATGCATGGGAGAAAACTGGAGAAGATGCCACTTCTGCAAGGGAAACAGATAAGGCATGGGAAAATGATACATTGAAGCATGTAGAAACAAGCACGACGAAACATGTGCCGAGCCGTCCACTACTTCTTCAAAAGCAAAAGTATTTCATATCATCAAGATCTAACGCACTCTGAATTTGATGGACTTGTTTTGACCCTCAAATTCTTGATTCAACTTGCAAAGATCACTTGCCACGTAGAGTCGCTCGTGGTCTATCCAACCTTCAAGATCAAGCCACCAACGGCCCTTGAAGGAATCACAAATCTGATTCAAGATCAAGTGTTCACCACCTTTGAATCGACTTCAACTCCAGATAAATGGGTAAACTCAGACTTTTAGCAAGTCTAGCAGAGGAAAACTCTCCAGCCCAGTTCAAGAATAAACCTGTGGAAAGATATTTCTTCAAAAGCAAAAGTATCTCATATCAGCAGAGTCGAAGGCAAAGATATCTTATGGCACGCTTTTCCTTTATCATTGCTCTTGCCAGCGGGACAAGAAGAAATAGAGTGATCGGTCAGCACTTGGAAAGATTGAACAGAGAAACAAACCAACACCTTTACCTTGTGCCTGCCTGCCATGCAAACAAAAAAAACAAAGCAGAGAATAATGCAGCATGGGCCGTACAACTGCACGTGCTGATTCATCCTCAACTAAATCGAAGATCGCTTGCCATATGAAGCCGCTCGTGGTCCGACAACCTTCAAAATCAAGCCTCAACGGCCCTTGGAGAAATCACAAGCCCGATTCAAGATCAAGTGTTCACCACCCTTGAATCAACCTCCAAGATCAAGCTACAACGGCCCTTGGAGAAATCAAAAGCTCGATTCAAGATCAATTGTCCAACACCCTTGAATCAACCTTCAAGATCAAGCCTCAATGGCCCTTGGAGAAATCAAGACCCAATTCAGGATCAAGTGTCCAACACCATTGAATCAACCTTCAAGATCAAGCCTCAACGGCCCTTGGAGAAATTGCAATCCTGATTCAAGATCAAGTGTCCATCACCCTTGAATCTCTTTTCTTCATGTGGCATGCCTTTTTGCAAAAATAGCACTTGAAAACTAAAGGTTTATTAAGTTTGAAGTTTCTTTCAAGAGAGGGAACAGACTTAGTGTAACAACCCGTCCCACATTTTTTTTACAATTTTTGAAACAACAGGGGTATTTTAGTATTTTCATAGGTAGGGAGATATTTTGTTTGAGTTGGTTGCTTTTTGGACTTGGTTAATGTGCCAGTGGGACCCACCCTACTTTTGGTTCCCCGACCCACTTGCTTTTTCCCCTCTCCCTATCACCATCTCCTCTCACTTTCACTTTCACTCTCTCTTTTCTCTTCTTCCCTCATCACCTCTGCAACTCTCCCTACTCCTTTTAGACCGACCCTCCCCGAAGGTACCTTACACGCACGCAACACAACAAACAAACTATGATGACACCACCGTTACCACCACCTCCCCATCATCACCTTGGACCCAGGCCAAGGCTATGGACCTTCGATAGTGGTGAATTTTCTCTCTACTAACTGCTTGCCAAGTGGTAAGTTCCTAACTCCTCCATCTTCTTCTTTCTTTCCCTGAGCTCACTCAACACACTCTCTCTTAAACTCTCAGATCTCTCTCCCTCAACTCTCTCTCTTCTCTCGACAAGCACACCCACCCTCTCCTCCACAAACATGAAATCACACCACCCTCTAGACCTCCCTACCCTCATTCTTCTTCATCTTTGGGAAACACAGAGAACCCAATAAAACTCTTTGACGAGATCGTGGGTTTGTAAGCCAAAGTTTGGCCCACTCCTGCCACTTCACGGCGAGAGACAGGTACAAAACTCTTCCCTTTGTCTCGACCTCCATTTTAGTAGTTAGATCATGCCAAGATGCTAGCTTGCAGTTGACCAGAGTTAGGAAGGTCCGGTCTTCTTCCCCAGCGAGAAACCAAAGCCCAAAATCCCTTCAGGCCTTGAGGCCAAGTGGCACCTTGGCCCAATCCTTGGGTCGGGCCTTAAGCCCAAAGCCCAAAGCCCTAAACCTTTTTCTTTTTTTATTAAAAGTCCTTGTAATTTAAGGACTTGGGCCGTGTAGAACTTGAGCCTTAGGCTCGTTGACTCAAAGACCCAAGCCTCTCGAGCCATAACAACTAGGGTTCTCGGCCCGTTTAACCCTAAGCCCATTACCCTTTAAACCCTAAAGCCCATTAGACTCAAATTCTTTAGACCCAAGCCCAATTACAACCCAAATCGAATACCCGAGCCCAACCCTAAACCCGGTCCAACCCAGCAGCCCTGTCGCGCATGGGCTTGCACGTGGCTGGCGAGTGGGTGACTGTCGATACCAGCGCATGGAGCACACGCGCCACCGTTCACAGTGGCGCCGACGACTTTTCCGGCAAACTTTCAGATGACCTAACTTAGCGCGTGGCAGTGCGTGTGGCGGCGTGTGAGAGCGCATGGGGGTACCCAAGGTCCCCTTTATGTTTTTCGACGTCCCGGATCCGTTTATGATGTTTGTTTCCTGAAATTCAAACATTTGCGTATAATTTTGTTAATTGTACCCTTTTTGTGCTTAGGTGCAGTTATTAGCGGCGATTCCGTCATTCCTTTTTCGTACGGCTCTTCGAGACGGAGTATCTGTGATTGGACCCCTTCTAAAATGCATGTTTTAATAGTAGAATTGCATATATGAAAGTATGATTTAATGACTACGTTTTCTGAAACGTTTTACGAGATATTATGCTTACTGAGAATAGGTTGAATTACCATATTTTATCGAACTGATGTTCTTCTTAGTATATATGATGGATGACTATATACTGCTTACAAACATATTTTTACCCACTTCTTTAAAGTATATATGATAGATGGCTATACGCTATAAAGATGTTTTTGAGATATATGTACCTATGTTTGGAAAGTGAATATTCATTGGTTTTGTGCTTATCTAGTGATCACTGTTTTGCTTATGGACGATGATATTATATTGGCTTCGACCAGGCGTAGGTTGGTGCCCGTTTGGCAAATAAGATTTATATTGGCTTCGACTAGGTGTAGGTTGGTGTCTGTTTGGCAAATGAGATTTATATTGGCTTCAGCTGGACGCAGGTTGGTGCCTGTTTGGCAATTAATATTTATATTGGCTTCGGTCTAGCATAGGTTGGTGCCTGTTTGGCAAATGCAGTGTTCTGAAGGAAGTGTTCTGAATGAAAAGTTCTTTATGCCTTTGGGAGATACTGATACCACTAGTTAGCACACTATATACGAGATATATTTTGGAAAGATTTTATGGCATGCTAGGGTTTTCAGAAAACCGATTATATACTATGCCATTGAGTTTTCATAAAACCTTTGGGGGTTAGTATATTGATAACTATTTTAGTATTATGTATATATCAACTTAGTCCACTCATGTTCCTCAATCAGGACATAGGAACGAGGTATACAATCCGTGTTACGAGGTATTCCCCTACCAGTGATATCACATCGTGCTCTATTCTTTGACACCTATTGTAATAACACATTCTGCTTGTATTCTGAATTAGATATATGCTCTGAACATGTCATGCATTATCACTATGTTTTCATTGTTGGCAGTTGAATATTATTATTGTATTATTACATTATTTTTATGTAGTTCGAACGAAATTTATATGCATGTTTTACATGTTCTCAGCATTTGCATTCATAAATGGCTTGTGTCACCCTCGAGTGTCGGCCAGCACGTAACCATCCTGATGTCTCACGGACATCGGGATCAGGGCATGTCAGATTGGTATCAGATCATACTTAAGACTTAATTTTTCTATTTGGTAATCATAATCTTTCGTTCTTCTAAATCTTGTTTGCCTTTTATTAGAATCGTGGAACCCACTGGTGGGAATGTACCTTAATGATCTCGTTCTAGTATAGTGGGAAGAATTCAACAGTTGGCTTTCGCTCTATGGAATGCTTTTCCTGGTAATAGTAGACTGAATCGCACCTATATGGAGATTGCTCGTAGCCACGGTGTTTCAGATCTTAGAGCAGTTGGAGCTTGTCAGGAGGGGGATGAGTGGTTGGAACAGATGGAAGACACCCTAGAGAGTATGAGATGCCTAGCATCTGAATGGGCGAATACCGCTGGTTACTTCCTTAAATGGGACACAAGGACTTAGTGGAAGTTAGCGAAGAGCTCTCGTCCACTTGGTTTTTTGATGACTTGGGCTACATTCATGAGACTTTTCAGCGTACACTTTTTTAGCCCTAATTATCAGCTCAGGATGAGTTAGGAGTTCCTAGAGTTTCGTCAGGGCGATCTGAGCATTACAGAGTTTGATAACACTTTTCGGCACCTGGCGAGACATCACGAGGGAACCTACGGGAATCAGCGGGAAATGATGATACAGCTGCAGATTGCCTTGAACCTAGACTATTGGGAGCTTGTGGCTGCACAAAGCCATGGTTTCTACAAGGAGATGATCAAGATGGTTTTGAGGATTGAACAGACGCGATGTGACAGTTTTAATCAGAACCAGCCTCAGAGCCAGCACCAGCTTCGGAGTCAGAATTAGTCTTGGAATCAGAATCAAAGAGGTCGTGGTTTTTTATCCCAGAGTATGAGGGAATCTTATACCTCTTCTAACCCATTCAACCCTAGACACTCTCATTCGTTCAAGCGACATGGTTAGGGTTCGAGATCGTTCAATGAGGGCTTACGTAGTAAGTCGGCAAGACACTCTTTCAGCCACTATAACCTGCCGATTCTGACTTGTGCGCATTGTGGCATGTGCCATATGGGAGATTGTATTAGAAATACTGGCACATGTCATATGTATGGTGGTACTAGACATTTTTTCTGTGTTTGCCTTTCGGCGAACCCATCAGAAAATTATGCTACTGGTTTAGGTTATTCTAGGGGAAGTTACCCGAATACTCAGAGTTATGGCAATCCTCAAAGTTTTGGCAGCAGTAGTAACCAAAGTACCCAGTTTTTTGCTCAGCGACATCTGCAGCGTTCTGGAGCAGCTTCGAGGCGACTGTAACAGTGATGCAAGACATCAGGTTTATGGGCGTATCAGTGCCATGACTCAGCAGGAGGTAGAGTATGACCGTAGAGTTATTACTGGTACGTTACTTATTTGCGGTAATTAGGCTAGAGTTCTGATTAATGCGAGTGCCGTTTATTCATTTATATCCTCCCAATTTGCACGGGTTATAAATCCGCAACCTACATCGCTTGGTTATGATATGCTCGTCCAAATGACGCATAGAGATCTTTTTTGTGCACAGTGAAAGTTTAAGGATTGCCAGGTCTTAGTTGAAGGAGAACTCTTGGAGGCTAATTTAATTCCCTTCCAACTTGCGGGGTTTGATGTTATCTTGGGAATAGATTGGCTATTTAGGCACCATGCTTATGTTGGTTGTAGGGAGAAAAATGTGACATTTAATCGGTTTGGACAACCGTCGATCACATTTCAGAGTGAGCAATGAATCTTTCCAAATAATATCATTTCTGCCATCCAGGCAACGAAGTTATTGCAGAAAAGATATGCAGGGTTCTTAGCCTACGTAGTCACAAAGGAGGAACCTTCTTTGCGTGCCAAAGATGTTCCAGTGGTGAATAAATTCACCGATGTGTTTCTCGAGGATATTCTAAGGTTACCACCTGCGAAGGAAATCGAATTCACCATTGATTTACTTTCAGGTACCAAATCTATTTCCTTGGCACTATACCGAATGACATCAATAGAGTTGAGAGAATTGGAGATTCAACTCGGAAGCTAGTGGATAAGTGTTACATCCAGCCCAGCATGTCTCTTTGGGGTGCTTCTGTTCTATTTGTCAAAAAAAATGATGGGTCAACAAGACTTTGCATTAACTACAAGTTGCTGAATCGAGTGACAGTGAAGAACCATTATTCCCTGCCTCGAATCGATGATCTGTTTGACCAACTGAAAGGTGCTTAGGTATTCTCTAAGATCGATCTTCGTTTAGGTTATGATCAACTACTGATCTGGGATAAAGATGTGTCGAATACTACTTTCTGTATTAGGTATGGACACTATGAGTTCCATGTAATGCCTTTTGGATTAACAAATGCACCTGCATCATTCATGGATTTGATAAACAGAGTCTTCAGACTGTATCTGGATCAATTTGTGATTGTGTTCATTAATGACATCCTGATCTTTTCTAAGACTAATGCCAAGCACATGAAGGATTTAAGGTTGGTATTAGAAAAGTTGAGAAGTCATCAGTTGTATGCCAAGTTATGTAAATGTCAATTTTTGCTAAACCATATCAGTTTCCTCGGACATGTGGTTTCTGCTGAGAGGATTAGTGTGGACCTTCAAAAGGTTTCGACAGTGTCTACATGGGAGCAACCGAGGAATGTTACTTAAGTGATGAGTTTTCTATGTTTGGCTGGCTATTACAGACGTTTTGTGCTGGACTTTTCGGCAATTGCCCTGCCTCTTACTAAGTTGACTAGGAAGGGGGTCAAATTCGATTGGGATGTGAATTGTGAACGGAGTTTCTAGGAGCTTAAGTGGCGTCTTACTTAAGCTCCCGTCCTTGCCCTTCTGGACGATGGTGGTGAGTTTGAGATTGACACCGATGCATCTCTGTCAGGTTTGGGTTGTGTACTGATGCAGCATGGGAAAGTCATCACCTATGCTTCCAGATAGCTCAAGAACCACGAAAGAAACTACCACACTCATAATCTGGAGCTCGAAGCAGTGGTCTTTGCTCTAAATATCTGGTGACACTACTTGTACGGCAAAATGTACCATATTTTCACTGATCACAAAAGCCTAAAACATGTCTTCACTAAAAAAAAAGTTGAATTTGAGGTAGAGAAAGTGGATGGAGGTCGTCAGTAATTATGACTGCACTATCGAATATCATCCTAGACACGTAAATGTAACAACAGATGCACTAAGCCGTAGATCTCATGGACAACTTGCCACCCTTCGAGCTATCCATGTTTTGTTACCGTTTTCTCTCCGAGAAACTGGCTTTACCATGACACCAAATTCACAAGGAGCCTTGTTGGCACACTTCTAGGTTAGAACCGTCTTGGTGGATATGGTGAGAGAAGTTCAGGAACTTGATCGGTAGTGTACAGACCTAAAGGAGCAAATACTGAATGGTTCTAGGCGAGATCTGAAAATTTGGAAAGATGAAGCCCTGGTGATAGGAAATAGGTTGTTTGTGCTTAAGGATAACGAAGTGGTAAAGAAGGAGATTCTTGATGAAGTTCACATCTTGGTCTCTGCCATGCATCCAGTGAGTACTAAGCTGTATCACACCATCCATCCATTCTACTACTAGTATGGGATGAAATGGGATGTGGCCGATTATGTGAAGAGATGCATTATTTGCCAGCAGGTGAAAGCAAAGAGACAAAAACCTAAAGGGCTAATGCAGAATCTCCCTATACCCGCGTAGAAGTGGGAAAACATCACCATGGATTTCGTGTATGGTTTGCTGAGGACGCAATTGAGATTTGATGGCATTTAGGTAATTGTAGACTGACTCGCCAAGGCTGCTCATTTCTTGCATGTTCGACAGACCTACTCGCTAGAGAAGTTGGCAAGGTTGATTATTGATAATATTGTCAAACTTCATGGTGTGCCCATTACTATCATTTCAGATAGAGATCTCAAGTTCACCTCTAGGTTTTGGAAAGCATTCAATGCTGCCATGGATACTCAGCTATTGTATAGCACTGCTTATCATCCACAAACCGATGGTTAATCTGAAAGGACAATTTAAACTTTGGAGAACATGTTGAGAGTGTCTGTTCTCCAGTGGAAGGGTAGTTAGGATAGCTATCTACCGTTGGTTGAATTTGCTTACAACAACAGTTATCACTTCAGTATTGACATGGCACCATTCAAGGCACTGTATGGGAAGACGTGTCGAACACCATTGTGTTGGATAGAGGTCGATGACTAGGTGTTAGTGGGACCAGAAATTGTTGACACTACTAATTCTAACATTCAGCTGATTAAGAGGAATCTAAAAGCAACAGAAGACCAACGAAAAAGTATTGCGGACCGCCATTCCAGGGATTGGAAGTATAAGGTTGGTAACTTTGTTTTCTTGAAGTTGTCACCTTGGAAAAGTGTGGTTCGATTTGGTAAGTGATGAAAGTTGAGTCCTTGATATGTTTGACACGCCCTGATCCCGATGTCCTGGGGACATCAGGATGGTCACATGATGGCCGACATCCGAGGGGTGACGTACGTCATTTAGAATGCATGAGAACGAGAAATAAGTAAGAATCGAGAAATTTAATGATAATTACTATACATTTAAGGAACGTGTTCAGAGCATACAACTAATTAGAATACTAGAAAAGAAATGATATAAAATTGAATGAACAAAGGATGGGGTCCTACACCGAAAGGACTCGAAGATGCCAATGCGGAAGTGCCTTGATGCCGGGATTGTATGCCTCGATTTTAAGCCCTGAAAGGGGCACAAAACAAAGGTGAGTGGACCAATTTGATATACATATAATAAAACAGTTATCAATATACTAACCCCCATATTTTTGTGAAAACAATATATCATGACAAACATAGGCTTTCCTAAACATAGGTTTTCCGAAACCTAGCATGCCGTGCAATGTCTCAAATCATAACTCGTATATATACATATCTAGTGACAAATGTCCACATATCCCTCTAGGCCCTATGCTATATCCTCGTCCCTGAGCATACAGTCAGAGAAAAATATCGCTTTAAGCCCTATGCCATATCCCCGTCCCTGTGCTAAATAGCCAGAGGAAACACACTCCAGGCCATATGCTAACTCCATAACCGTCGCCCAGGATAGACCGGAAACTATCCCTTCATCTCGTAGCGGAAATTAGGACCACTAGATAATACCAAACCATTGAACATATATATATTGAAAATCAACTTCATAGTATAAAGTCATCTATCATCTATACTATAAAGAGGTGTTCGAAACGTATTCTAAATATCATATCATCCAGCAGATATTATATAAAGAATACGGGTTATAGGAAAAATAGTAATAATTCAAACTAGCCTCAGTAAACATGTTATCTCACAAAACGTTTCATAAAACGTAATCATCAAATCATGCTTCTCATGTATGCATTTCTATTAATAAAACATTGCATTTTTAGAAGGGTCCACTCACAGTACTTCGTCGTCAAAAACTGCGCTACTAGCAAAGATAGAAACACCATAATAGTTGCCCCTAAGCACATAAAGGGTACACTTGGTCAAACTCTACTCAAACGATCTAATTTGGGAAAACAAACTTCAAAAACAAGTCCAGGACGTTGAAATTAGCCTAGGAGATGTCTCGAACAAAACCCGAAAAGTCAACCATAAAAGTCAACAGTCAACGGTCAGACCGAGTTGGTCAACGAGTCAAAAGGGTCAAACGGGCCAAGGGTTTTGGTGCAGTTACCTATAGGTTGGAGCTACCACCAGAGTTGGCATAGGTCCACAACATTTTTCATGTTTCGATGCATCGGAAGTATATGTCGGACCCCTCTCATGTTATTCAGCCGGAACCGTTGGAAGTGAATCAGGATGCTATCTATGTTGAGGAACTGATGGCTATCGTTGACTAACAAAAGAAAACACTGAGGAACAAAGTTATTCCGTTGGTTAAAGTGTTGTGGAAAAACCATGCCGCCATGAAGCAACATGGGAAACAGAAGAATTGATGAGAAACCAGTACCCCTATCTTTTCCTTTGAGCTTGTAATTTCGAGGACGAAATTTCTTTTAAAGAGGGTAGATTGTTAAACTCATTCCCCAAATTTTGTGTAATTTCATTATTTACCCCTAAAGTTTAAGGAAATTACACTTTGGTCCTTCACTTCATACCCAATCCGGATCTCACTTTTTGAATGTTCTCTCCACTCAGTGCTTAACACGTGGCAAGTTCCTAACTCTTCCCTCTTCTTCTTTCTTTCCCCGAGCCCACTTAGCTCACTCTCTCTCAAACTCTCGGATCTCTCCTCACCCTCAACTCCCCCTCTCATCTTGACAAGTACACCCACCCCCACAAACACGCAATCACACCACCCTCTAGACCTCCCTACCATCATTCTCCTTCATCTTTGGGACCCAAGAAAACCCTCCGATGAGCTCGTGAGTTTACGAGCCAAAGTACGGCCGACTCCGGCCACCTCACGACGTGAAAAAAGGTACAAAACTATTCCCCTCGCATCTACCTTCATTTTAGTAGTTAGATCGTGCTTAGGGTGCTAGCTTGCCGTTGACCGGAGCTAGAAAGGCCTTTCTTCCCCGGCAAAAAACTAAATCCCAAACCCTTTTCAAGCCTCGGGGTAGTGTGGCACGAACCCTTGGCCCAATCCTTGGGTCGGGCCTTAAGCCCAAAGCCTTAAACCTTTTTCTTTTTCTATTAAAAGTCCTTGTAATTTAAGTCATTGGGTTGTGTAAAACTTGGGCTTTAGGCCCGTTGACTCAATGACCCTGGCCCCTCAGGCCGTACCAACTAGGGCTCTCAGCCCATTTAACCCTAAGCTCATTACCCTTTAAACCTTAAAACCCATTAAACCCAAACTCTTTAGACTTAAGCCCAATTACAACCCAGGCCCAGGCCCAAACCCGGTCCAACCCAGCAACCCAGCTGCGAGTGAGCCTGCGCGTGGCCGGCGTGTAGGTGACTGCCGGTACTGGCATATGGAGCACACATGCCACTGTCCAAGACAGCACCGGCGACCCAACTCAGTGCTTGGTGGCGTGTGGCCACCGGAGCCGCCACCTTGCGGTGACATGTAGGGGTACCTAAGGTCCCCCTTTATGTTTTTCGACATCCCAAATCCGTTTATGATTTCCGTTTCTTGAAATTCAATCGTTTGCATATAGTTTTGTTAATTGTACCCTTTATGTGTTTAGGTGCAATTATTAGCGGCGATTCCGTCATTCCTTTTTTGTACGACTCTTCGACGATGGAGTATCTGTGAGTGGACCCTTTCTAAAATGCATGTTTTAATAGTTGAATTGCATACACGAAAAGAATGATATAATGACTACGTTTTATGAAACGTTTTACGAGATATTATGCTTACTAAGAATAGTTTGAGTTACCATATTTTATTGAACTAATGTTCTTTGTAGTATATATCATAGATGACTATATACTGCTTACGAACATGTTTTTACACACTTCTTTATAGTATATGTGATGGATGACTATATGCTATGAAGATGTTTTTGAGATATATGCACCTATGTTTTGAAATTGTATATTCATTGGTTTTGTGCTTATTTAGTGGTCGGTGTTCTAACTACGGGCGATGATATTATATTGGCTTCGGCCGTGAGTAGGTTAGTGCTTGTTTGGCAAATGAGATTTATATTGGCTTCGGCCAGGCGTAGGTTAGTGCTAGTTTGGCAAATGTAGTTTTCTGAAGGAAGTGTTCTGAATGAAGAGTTCTCTATGCATTCGGGCAATACTGATACCACTAGTTAGCACACTATATGCGAGATATGTTTTGAAAAGATTTTATGGCATGCTAGGGTTTTCGGAAAATCTATTATATACTATGCTATTAAGTTCGCATAAAACCTTGGGGGTTAGTATGTTGATAACTGTTTCAGTATTATGTATATATCAACTTGGTCTACTCATGTTTGTTTTGTGCCCCCTTCAGGACATATGAACGAGGTATACGATCCGCGCTACGAGGCATTCCCCTACCAATGATATCACATCATGCTTTCTGCTTTGACACCTATTGTAATAGCACATTCTGCTTGTATTATGAATAAGATGTATGCTCTAAACATGTCATGCATTATCACTATGTTTTCATTGTTGGCAGTTGAATATTATTATTGTATTATTACATTATTTTTATGTAGTTCGAACGAAATTTATATGCATGTTTCACATGTTCTCAACATTTGCATTCATAAATGGCTTGCGTCACCCTCAGGTGTCAACCAGCACGTGACCATCCTAATGTCCCACGGACATCGAGATCGGGGCATGTCACGTTTGTTAGTGGTGACCCCGTCCTCTCTAGTTTGAGCGACTCTTTGGCAACGGAGTATCTTTGAGTGGACCCCTTCTAAAATGCATGATTTTATTAGTACAAATGCATACATGAAAGCATGATTTTATGGTTATGTTTGATGAAATGTTTATGAGTGAATTAGATTTACACTTTATGAGATATCATGCTTTATCAAATTTATGTTACTAAGATGTTTATGAATATGATTTATGATATGATGTTTGAGCTATTAAGCTACGATGAGATATATTTTGGAAAGACTATGTTAATGATTTTCTGTGCTTGCTTAGTGGATATTTATGTATGTATATATATATATATGTGTGTGTGTGTGTGTGTGTGTGTGTGTGTGTGTGTGTGCCTTCGAGCGAATGATACAATGTGCCTTCAGACGGGTGATTTAAAGCTTACGGGCGGAAGATTCATATATTTCCTTCAGGCGGGTGATGTAGGGCCTACGAGCAGAAGATTTATACATTGCCTTCGGGCTAGTGATGTAGGGCCTACAGTGGAAGATTCATATATTGTCTTCGGGATGGGGTGATGTAAGGCCTTCGGGCAGAAGATTTATATATGCTTTTAGGTAGGCGATGTAAGGCCTTCGGGCGATTATGATACCACTAGTAAGCACACTATATACGATATATGCTTTGTGAAAGGTTTTATGGCATGCTAGGGTTTTCGAAAAACCTACTACTTATTATGCTATATGAGTTTTTGTAAAACCTGGGGGTTAGTACGTTTGAAGATTGATTGTTTTAGTATTACTTATATACAAACTTGGTCCACTCATGCTTTGTTTTACGCTCCTTTCAGGACTTAGAATCGAGGCGTACAATCTCGGCATCAAGGCACTCCTGTATTGGTAGTTTCAAGTCCTCTCGGTGTATGACCTATTCATTGGTTGTACTTTTCATAATATTCCATCTACAGTATTCTTGATTAGTTGTATGCTCTGAACACGTTCCCACATTTGCATATTCAATTTAATTAAATTTATGTTCTTTCTTTCTTCATATCATTTGCATAATTAAATGGCTTTGGTCACCTTGGGGTGTCGGTCAGCACATGTCTATCCTGGTGTTTAGAGGATATCGGGGTTGGGCATGTCAATTGGTAAAGTCCTTTTTGGCAACATTGGGGACATAAGGTTTGGTAGCCCTAGTGGTACTTTGCACAAGTTCACAGACTCATATTTCTCTTTCTCAGAATTTTCTTTCTTCATCCTTTCTTCTTCACTCACACAAATAGCTATTAATTCATTCACATCCCATTTCTCACACAGACCGTTATAATAAACTTTGAGTTGTGTATAATTCTCAGGCAGGGAATTCATAATGACATGTACCATAAAAGAATCAGAAATTGGTACCCCAAGTGCATTGAGTTTTCCAGCCACATCCACCATTTTCAATATGTATTCTCGCACACTTTGAACCTCATCATATCTCATGGTAGTGAGAGCATCGTGAGATTACCTGTCTCAGTTATTGGCGACTCCCTACACTTGTCCTCAATGGACTTCATAAAATCTTTTGCATTTGTTGCATTAGGAAATCCAACTCTCACCACATCTGTCATGCTCCTTTTGATGATCAATATAGAGATTCTGTTGGATTTGTGCCATTTTTCGTACTTGGATTTCTGATTGGATGTGCTGTCATCAGTAGGTGTTGGAGGCTCCTCAGTTCTCAATGCCGGATCCCAGTCTATGGCTCCCAGAACGATTTTGAGGTCTTATTTCCACTTTCTGTAGTTGACCCCAAGTAAAAGGCTCAACGGTATTGAGGTTCATTGAGCTGGGATTCACTGTTGAAGACATTCATGATGTAAAGAGTTGGAAGAACGAAGAACGAAAAACGAAGAACGAACTTCTAGAGAATTCTCTTCCAATTTGGGAGTAGATAAATGAATTTGTGAATTGGTGAATGAAAATGAATGAAATGGCTTCCTATTTATAGAATTTTCCAAAGCCTAATTTTGAATATAATATCCCAAATGAAATAAGTCATCTCTACCATGTGTTGACACGTGTCCTATTTGACGGCTTTTCTGACTCATTTCAATTTCTGTCGAATCACACGCGGTAAAATTTATGTAATACATGAGCGTTGAAACTTTGACCATCGGTCAACATTTTATTTACTGAAATTTCAATGTCTATAATTAAGTAGATTTAAATTTATTTATTTTGTATGTATAACACTTAAGAAATTGAATGGTATATATATTTAAACCGATCCAATGGTCACCAATTTTTAAAATTTAATTATATATATATATAATTATTATAGTTTTTAGGGGTATAAAATTGTTAAATTAATATATATAATTATTATAGTATTTTTTTAGGGTTATAAAATTATAAAATTAATATTTTACTTATCGTGTATCGTGTTACCCACGTGTATACCCGAACCAACCCGTTATCTTAACAGATGCTTATCGGGTTATCCTATAACGACCCGATTCGTTATCGTGTCGACCCAAAGAGAAGAAAGATGTGAGAGGGAAGAGTTTGTCAATTGTGAGAGAGGAAGAAGAATAAACGGGGAGAGTATATAAAAGATCATCGCTCTGTCACTTACAAGTTACAACCGACACTGAGTTTCTAAATATTAAAAAAAAAAAAATCTATGTCGCTCAGAATTGACGTCGGCTTTAAAATATTTAAAAACAATAATTAGTGTCGCTTATAATACTTTATGTTGCTTAAAAGCGACACTGTTTTATTTAAAGCGACGACATTATTTAAAATTATTAAAATTTATGTCGATTATAAGCGACATTAAATGTTTACGTCGGTTAAAAGCGACATAGACAGTTTATGACGCTTATAAGTGACAGTAAATTTGAAGTCATGTTCAGTAGGTGTCGCAAATGTCTTATCTGCCACTATATTATATTAAAGCGACATCACCCAGTGACACAATAAGTCCATTTTGAAGTAGTGTTAGGATACTTGCACGCAGACCGAGTAACTAATGAGCCAACTAAGTCCTTCGATCGAATGCAGGGTGTGCCAATTGGTTGGCCGAGCCCAGCTAGGGAGTAAAATGAATACTGAGATGTGGTTTTGGGCTCACTGCTGGCTTCTGCGTCTTGCGATTATAGCCAAAGAAGGAACTCGTTTCGGCCTTTGGGTTCTAGAGCCTAAAGACAAGATTGCTAATTTCTTCGAAATTCATGAATCGTCGACACCGGGTTCGGTCTCAGTAATTATATTTGTGATAATCTTCCACGTGGAGACCATAAAAAGCTCCCTTTTTCATGTTCGTCTTATCCATGCAAACCATTTGCAAATCAATTGTAATCTCATCTGCCATTATCACAAACTAATCCTGATCACCATCATCCACCTGCTGCACTATTTCGCCTTTATCCAATGAATGCGTTGTGTTAGGATGATATTTTAAATATATTTTATAACTCTTTTACCTATAACTTAGTTATGATTTTATAGTAAATTGGTGAGTTTGATGTGTTTTTGTGCGATTTTTGTAGAAAACACAATTTGTGAACAAAACAAAATAGGGAATTGGAGGTTTAATTTGGAGGAAGTCAAAGAATTGCCAAGTGGGTTGGAGCACTTAGCAGGAAACGGAGTGGTGTTTTGGCAATTAAAGGCAGCCCAATTTAGCAGCCTAATTTAATTAGGCAGTGCAAAGCATGCGGGGATGTTGTTCCCAAAAGAAATGGGTATTGAGAGTCCAAAGGGCGCGTGCAGAGCAGAGGGGTTTTGAAAGAAAAGAAAAGAAAGAGGGCTGATATATAAAAGGGAGGATATATAACACACGCGGAGACAGCCAGTGGGAGAACTCCACAGAAGGTTGCAGATTTCCAGGGCATACGCACACAAATACATAATTAGAGTTTTGGATTTCTTTTATATCATGGAATTCATCTATGTTTGTCATTAGTTTAATCATGAATTAAGTCTTTTTGCTAGGACTAGAGTGTACTCTTATCATGAACATCTAATTTTCGTTATTTTATATTAATCTCAGTTGTTTTCCATGTTGAGTAATTGTTATTGTGTTTTATCGTTATCAAATAACTGACCATTATTTGTGTGAATAACTAAGTTGTGACTGACAGGTCGAGTTTAGTAGATTGCTTCTCATAAAAATTACCATAAATTACATAATTGAGTAGACATACTGGTTATGATTTGTATACTATTGTGTTATTGACATAACATGGGTAGATAGTTAGAAACATGGTTAGTATATTCTAACAGGAAATATTGACGAATCAAGGGATAATTACTAGCAACATGAGAATAATTTGATTTTAATATGAATAACGGGATTAGATGGGATTGAGAATGAGGAACCTGATGTCCTAGTGCTTCCATATATTAATCTTTCATAATTCATTCACTTTTACTTCGTGTTTGATCAATTGTTATCTTCACTTTCATTTGGTTTCTTTGCATATTTGAATTTGTCAACGTAATCTTTCTTCTATTTAAGTTTAGTTTGGAGTCAATCTCAATAGTAAATTTAGATTAATCCTATCCTTATTTGAACGACACTCGACTTATCACTATATTACTAAGATGATATTGTACACTTGCAATTATCTACTACACATTGATTTTAAATGAAATTAATTCATTCGTAGTTGTATTGTTGCGTGAGTCGTACCAAACATCTCAAACTCGTTTGAACTGTACTTTCAAGTTGGAGTTATGATTTGCATCATCACTTATCTTTAAACAACTAGTTGGATATAGCCAATATTAGGTTTAGATAATCTAATATATATTCAAAGATAATATCATGATTAAAACCACAATATTATTCCTCATAATAATTGAAAAACATCTCAACCATTTTGTCATCCAACGGTCTAAAACTCTACAGCCGATAGTGTAATTTTAGGTTCAAACAATATGTTTCAATTAAGTTGTAATTTCTACAGAAAGAGAATTTGCGCATGGTGAAGTATAAAACTTCTATTTCTGGCACAATCATTAGACACTGTGTTTCACTGAAATTCAAGATGAATGAGAAGGGGAAGGCGATCTCTGTATCCTTCCAAACATGCATTTCGGAAGGCTCGATAGTTCACCTATATTCCACCAACAGTTTGTTCATTTTCTAAGTAGCATTCGATCATAAAATCTGTTTTCTGAATTAATGGATTATGGTTAACAATGGTGTGACATTTTTTATTCTATTAGAGTTTGCCAATTTGGTTGATGTTCTTTTAAAATAAACGCATTTAGTAAAACCTTTTCGGCATATAGTTAAATTAATGTTGTTTTTCACATAATTCAATAAAGAAAGCTAATGCAGCAACCTTGATGTTCTAATTATATTGGAACCATGTCGTTAAAATTACTTAGGATTCCTTTGTACTGAAAAAGAAATTACTTGGGATGAAAAAAGTTACTGATTTTCTTTGCATTTGTTGTTTATTCGATCTTAGTTATTCTCGTTTCTTGGGGATGAGGTGAAACGAGCAATCTATGACGAGACGGGTTGTCTTTGACGATGATGTTTTTCCTGCGGTTTCTTACTAATGTAGACTAAATCTCTTACTACTCTGCTAATACCTCGTCAAATTACAGCACATGTGCTGTTTTCATCCCAACACTTTTTTGAAAAATGCATGACCTTTATTGATCATTCAAAGAATAAATAACTATACACAATAATTCAAAGGGAAAATGTTTTTGTTATCGCTAACTGACACATTTCTGCGAAGTGAAGTTGCTTATCTCCTTTGGAAGTTAAGGTACTTGATGCCGTAGGCAAAGAGAAGGAAGAAGAGAAGGACCCAACCAACATGAGCAAACACTACGGGGATTAAAAAACCCTCATCAAAGCCCAAGTAGTCCTTAAGGAACTGATCCACTGGCTTAGACTTCTCACCAGGAATTTCGACTAGAGTCTTAACATCGCCCATTTGAGATGCGAAGAGGCCATAGATTGTCCAGGCGATGGGAGAACCCCAGTAGTACCACCTCCACCATATGGGAATTAGCTGCAGTATCGAGATTTAATTGTTAGGAATACACTTATAATTCATTTGTTCAACATTCTAAGCCATGAAAGCAAGAAGAATAACTTATGACGTACCGTTCGTGGGACGAGGAAACCAGAGAACAAGTTCCAGAAGCTCATGAAGAAGCCCATAACAATTGCAGCAATTTGGGGACCAGGAGTTAGGGCAACCGCCATCATCCCGTACATGGAGAAATATGTGAAGCACATGAATATGAAGTAGTAGAAGTACAAAAATTTGTCCACCTTCCAATTGAACCCAATCATGCCATACAAAATAAGGGAATACGCAAAGGTTTGGATTAAAACGTAAAGTGTCTCAATAGCCACCTGCAACACCAAAATCATGAATCAATATACAAAAGCAACCAAACACATAACCCTGAGCATAATTTCCAATGTATTACCTGAGAAAATGCATAAGGCAACTCAGAATACATCCCAGCAGCTCTTTCACGGTAGAAAACTGTTCGTTCAACAGCAATAACAGATTGCACAGCAGAAGCATTGCCCGCTCCAAGGAAAAGAACAGCACCATATCCTGCCCCCAACAGATTCATAACGTCTTGCTGTGTGTTCCTGTTCACAAGTCAATATGCAGTTGAATATTATTTAACTGACAATTCTCGGAAACACAAAATTCTTAATTGGTGAAAACATGCAAGTGGGTCACAAAGTCAAATTAAATTAAAGGAATGTAGGCGATCATAAAGTTCTTAAACTTACATTTTCTTTCCTTTGTTCCAAAAGATAATACCAAATATAATTCCGACAGAGACAGTCATGAAAAACCTAATGGCATTGTACTGCGAGTTCCTCCAGTATGACCAGTGTTGTTTCCAGAAGCAGGCATTGCACTGAGTTAAAAAGCTTTGGGAGAATTGGGTGGGGAAGTAAAGATCCTTGGAGCCTGATTGTGGCGTGCTTAGTTCCTTGATAAGTTCCTGGTTTCTCCTGAACAGGTGAAACAAAGATGTAATTTTTTTAAACACAAATAGACAAGTGGATGGCTATGACAGAAATGTTTACATGCAACTTACCTATAGAGATCGGAGTTTGCAAATATTTCTGCAAAGTCTACGTCATTTTGAGCCTCGACGGCAGCAGAGCTGACGTCTAACATCCAGGTAGCAGGATTGTAACCTTCTTTGATCTTCGGAACCCCTGGAATAGCCTGCATGATGTTTTGATGTTTTGGATAAGTCAAACATGTAACTGTTACTTACTTTGCTATATAACAAGTTTATCTGATGTTTGAAAATTTTTCTTCCTCAACTTGGATTTAGCCCCAAGTCAGGATTAGATCAAATGGAGCAGTTTGGATCATTGGAAGGAAATTTAACATGAAAGCTAGTGTATTCACCTACCTCGAAATATTCAACGAGCTTGTGAGACCGATCGCCTAGAGGTCCAGCATAAATCACCCGTCCTCCTCTTTTCATTAGGAACAGCTGCAACGGAAAACAAATTCGGGGTGAAATATGGCACAAAACATACTGAACAATGTTGCAGATTTGATAGATTTGGAATCATATTATACCTCATCAAAAGCCTCGAAAATGTCAATGCTAGGTTGGTGAATAGTGCAAACAACAGTTCGTCCTGTATCCACAGTGTTTCTTACAGTACGCATAACAATAGCGGCTGCTCTAGCATCAAGACCTGATGTCGGCTCATCCATGAAGATGATGGATGGATTAGCAACCAATTCTACGGCAATAGTGAGCCGCTTTCTCTGCTCAGTTGAAAGTCCATTAACTCCTGGAAGTCCAACTAAAGCATCCCTCAATGGATTAAGCTCGACCAAATCCATGACCTCGTCAACAAACATCTAGAGAAGCAGAACGAAAAGAAGTAAATAAAGACTGAATCGCAAGTGATCACAAATTCACTGGTAGAACTACTCAAAGTCAAAGCCGTTAAAATAAATTACATACCTTTCGTTTATCCTTCGTGACATCCTTGGGAAGACGTAACCAGGCAGAGTATACGAGAGATTCATAAACAGTAACATATGGTGAATGAATGTCATTCTGTTCACAGTAACCGCTGACCCGTGCAAATGTGGCTTGGTTCTTTGGGTATCCAGAGATGGTAATACTTCCTTCAATGTACCCACCAGTCTTTCTTCCAGCTAAAACATCCATCAAGGTTGTCTTTCCAGCTCCACTGACACCAACTAATGCAGTCAGAACACCAGGCCTAAATGCACCACTAACATCTCGTAGAAGTTGGAGTCGAGTCTCTTCAATCCCTTGGCTCTTCATTTCCTGGTAAGGAACACAAATATTAAGACCAAATTGATCAATGACATGTGTTTGCCATCATATGTATGATCGATTGCAAGACTAAAACAGTCACTTCTTAACCAATGAGCAGAAATTCATTTTTCATTTCGTTTAATGCATTGTTAATTTATAAGTACTCACGTTGATTTCTTGAAGTTAGCATATCAAAGAAAATAGACGCAAAGTTACTTACAGGAGGCATATCCACGTAGTAGTTCATACGGTTGAAAGCAAGTGAAAGGGGCTCGAAGGGCAAAACCATTCCTTTTTTGGCTTGATTTCTCACTTGCATATCAGTACCTGACATTAGTCATTTTGTATTAGACAATGAGATGTAAGTTTTATGCAGTAGGTTTTGTTATAATGCTTATCTCGCTAATTCATTGTTTTTACAGCCAGGTGTGGTAAATAGATGAATGAGAGGTGGAGTAATTCATTATTTATAATGCATATGCAAATTAAGATCCACAAGAAATATAACCTTATACCTTCTGGATTGGATCGTCGCTTGCTCTTATTTTCAGCGTCGTCATTATTGATTAAGGTTTTATTATCTACAATTGCTGCAATTTAGTTAAAAGAGAAAGCAAATAATCAGAACTTAAACCAATGATCCTGGTTCACTAGTACTAATGAGTAAAAAAGATTGAACACAATTCACTTACGGTCTAAGAAGGTCAATGCTGCAACGAAAAGAAGATTAAAAAGAATAGAAAACCCGAAAAGCGCGCCAATACAAATCCAAAACCAAGTCTCTGTGGTAAACAGGCCTCTTCCCTTCAGAAGGACCTTTCCAACTGTGTTTTCAGCGGCATTGGGGACAGGCTGTGCAATAGAAGTCACACAGTTTGTTATTTGTTAAGCTCATTGTTAATATTACCATATAAGGAGAACTCAACTTAGATTTGATAGAACTTACAGTGCTCCATCTTTCATCAAGAAATTCATTGATGGCGATTGCATTTTGTCCATACATCATAGGTGAAATATAGTAGCTCCATAGCATCCACGGCTCGAGGTCATCTGCACGCCAAATTGAGAATATTGTGAACATTTCAAACCATAAGAAAGAAACTAAAACGTTAACACTTTGTTGATTCAAACATGACAACGATAAAAGTATCAAGCTGATATGTCCAGTTATTTAGGTTGGCAATTAAAGAGAGATTTCATACTTTTAGAAACAATAAAGCCTCCTAGGACAAACACTATTAGCAATGCAAAGGAACCAATAGTGTTCGCTCGAATCTCTGATCTTCCAAGGCCAGCAATGAAACGGAAGAGGCCGAGTGCCATTTGATGTATACCGAAGTAAGCCAAGAGCTGTTTAAAGAACCTGAACATATTGTACATACGTCAAACAAAAGAATGACTAGGATGTATATCTTTCATTATTCATGTAGCAACATGAAGAAAAAGTTTCCGATAATAATAAGATTGATAAATTAAACCTTACCTACTGGCCGCAGGTGCAAATCCAATGGTGTAGTATGTCAAACAGATCCATATGAATGATTCCATAAACGAAATGGGAATTCTGGTTAGCCAAATGGGCAAGGCAAAAGCCCATCCAGGGAAGAATAAGGCATCCCTTTGTTTAAAGAACACCGGAAGCCTGAAAACTGTCATTGAAAGCTCTGCCACTCCATTAAACATGACGTTAATGAGACTGAAAAATAATGCTCCCATGTATTTTGCCGAATCCCCTAACTGCCCAGGTTTCATTTCTGTTCTGAAGAATACAGTGAAAGTGATTGTAGCCATGATTCCTATCTGTACAATCTTGAATATGTACACAAATGAGTTACGCTGCATCAGCAACCATTCCCTTGCAAAGCATGCCTTGAAAAGCTCCATACTGCTTATTCCATACTTTTCCTTCACCAAGGCAGCAGAATGGGCCGTTGTTTTGTCATACGGAACTCTTAGGTGTTCGAAAAGACGTTGGCCAACATGAAAAGTGGTGAAAGCTTGTGCAAAATCAGCTACAGAGACGTATCTGAACGGTTCGTTCTTCTTAAACCAGTATTGTTCTTGATCCTTCTTTGAGGTCACTTCTTGCAAGAAATCTGCAACACCTTTTCTCTCCGGGCATCTGAACCCCATATGTTCGAAGAATTCAAGCACATTCTCTCGTGGGCCTTGGTACACAATGTGACCCTCAGAAATAAGGATAATGTCATCAAAGAGATCATATGTTTCTGGTGCAGGCTGCAAAAGAGAGATGACCATTGTCACATCTAGAATGTGAACCATCTGCCTCATGAATTTGACAATCTGAAAGGTAGTGGAACTGTCCAGCCCTGTTGAAATTTCATCCATGAAGAATGCTTTCGCTGGTCCAACCAACATTTCTCCTGCATTATGGGAAACGGCTTCCAGTTATAGTTACAGGCAAATGTTTGCAGATGAAGTATCAGTCCTGTTGTTTAATTTTATTTTTAGTAAATCAAAACCACCTTTAGAAACTCAGTCGAGAGCAAAATCATTGCCTTTTATTTTATTTTATTTTATTTTTTCCATTGTAATATGACGCAGAGTCTCGTACCGGTAGTTACACGTTTCCTTTGTCCACCAGATATGCCCCTTTTCATGTCATCACCAACAACCGTATCAGCACAGATATCTAAACCGAGTATCTGTCAAAAGAACAAAAATAGTTAGGTTTGTACAATAAGAGCTCAACAACACATTCTTGTTCTTGAATTTACAAACCTTGAGAACGTAATCTGTGATCAAACTCGCTTTCTGGCCAGACAAAGATGTGGCTTTCATGACTGCATCGATTTCAGGGTCTGGTTTGATACCGGAATCTTTCTCCCGTCTACACAGCTCTACCAACATATCGTACCTGGTGCCAACTCCCAGGCAACGTCCGGAAAAGTCCAACGTTTCACGAACTGTCATCTCACCATAATGAAGATCATGCTGGCTAATGTAAGCAGAGGTTCTCTGAGGCACAAATTCATCAAATTCGTGGCCACAGTAGGTCACTTTTCCAGTTACCTGTTCATAATCCCAACTTCAATACATATATATAAAAGAAACACAAAACATATAGGTTCTCGTCTGCAATTGAACAACCCAATAACATGTAAGGAGTTAGAGAGAATTACAAACCCTTAGATCCTTGTCAAGTTTTCCTGCAAGCGCTTTTAGAAGTGTTGTTTTTCCTGATGAAGGAGGTCCCAGAAGCAGTGTCATCCTGGAAACAAAGAAACCAAGCTCTTAAATTCTGTCGGAACAACTAATTGTTATTGATGCAAAAAACATAACACTACTCCAGGAGAGGGATTAAATCTGCAAAGATCTTGAGCATACCTCGACGGCCTCACAATGCCGCTCACATCTTGGAGAATCTGGACATTTCTTTTCTTTGACGGTAAGAGTTTAAGCATTCCAATTATTCCCTATTCACATTCATAGAAATTTACTAATCTTCCATACAAATTTAGAAATAAACAATGAAATTTTACTGTCAATAGATATTTTGTAAAGTACCTCTATCATGTTCAAGGAAGAATTTAACAGTGTTGGAAGTGCTCTGCTGCCGACATATGCATCTCCCTCTATTGATACTTTCTCAAATCTAACCTCTACTTTAGGAACATCAATCCCAACCCTGTTTCCAATCAACCAAAAACATTCAAAATCGAACCCGATTTTTGCCAACCAAACAAGCAAAATATACATTCAAAAACAGGATACAAATCACAAACCGTTCATTTCTGGCTCTCATTTTCTGCAAGAACTTCTCATTGTCATCCTCCACAGACCTAAGTATGCTGTCCAACAATCGCTTCTTTTCTTGCTCCCCAAGATTCGACGTATCGACTTCTTCAGTCAAAACCTTCCCATTGCTCATGGTCTGCCTCAGCATCCCCCTCCTCATCCTATCATATGTGGGCAGCCTCTCTATGGCCGCCCACTTGAGCTCCTCCTCCTCATTCATCACCTGCTGCCGCCCACTTCGCTGAAAAGCGTCTGGCGCGTTCCACATCTCCCTCACACTCGTAGACCGCCAGCTCCCGCGACTGCTGGTCCGCCGGGACAAGTCCTCCCCAGCAAGCCCTGCCGCCATAGACATGGTTGGTACTTGCTAGCTTCAATAAAACCAATCAAATAAGCCTCAGCTCAAGATTTCACAAAAATGGGTTGATTTAAACCGCCAACTCTGGCTTACAACTATTGAGGAAATTATGATTTAATTAATTGAACAATAAGATTAAATATATATATATATATATATATAAGGCTTTGGCATACAGTTGTATTGACAGCTGATCCTAACTAATCAACAACTAACGTAACAAATAAACCAACTAACAACATCTAAGTTTTATCTTTAGCAACAGAATCATCCTTAATATGAACTCAGTACCTTTCTTCCCTCCCAAGAGAGAAAATTGACTTGATTCGTCAAAAGTGTCCCGCCTTATGCTATTATGGGGTCAATTATTAGTGCTGTTTTTTCTATTTGTTGGGTTGCGCGTGATTCTATTTATATCTTTTTAATTTTGCTTCAAACTCGTCATGAATGTGATGTGAAAATTGATCAACGGCAAAGATTTTATCCATATTTCTATTTAATTAAACAAAAATGGTACTTTTACCATATTTTTCATACTACTTGCTAAAAAAATTATTGACAATTGCCTAAAATGAGAACCAAAAATATTTCAATAAAGACGTTCCTTGTACAACCTCTTCAATAGACTAGATTCATGGGTCTTTCAACCAACTCACTTCGGATATGGTATGGAGTATGCTAGTTATTTTTTAGCGAGAGGAACATTGTTTTGAGGGAGGGAAAGCGTGGTTTTCTATTAGACAGAAGTGGCTGGCCTGCAGTCTCCTTCTCATGTACAAATTTACTCATAGCATAGACTTGATCAATCAACACATTTCTATCCATGTTGTAGGTTTTTCCTTTGCAGACTTTTTAATATATCAAAAAAGAATAAGGTAGGACTTTGAGGGCTTACTTTGTAGGGCTGAACAAAGAGATAGCACAACCTTGCCCGGTCTTCACACTCGTAAATTTTTTAATGAATGAATCGTATGGGTTGGATTGATGCGTCTGCCTTACCAATTCGGCTAGTGCTCAAATTTTCTCATTCGAATAGAAAAGGGGTTCCAAACCTCGATTCCCTTATGTATGTTGGGTGAAGGTGCTATAATGAACACAGGTGGTTGGTACAATAGTATAGTAGAACGCGCCTCTTTTGTCGGATCCCACACACCACATTGTTAGATTACAGTATAGCCTACTTCTCACATCTCTCTTAATCAACTACTTATTCCCATCATCCCACATGTTGAAAGAACTATCCGTTGATATCTTAGCCTATATTTAGATCAAAACTTTACTAATAAAATAAGGCTCATTCGCAGTTACTCAAAAAAAGATATGCTCAAATGCTTTTGAGCCTGGCATTTCTATACCGAGTTGTATGCATATGAAAAGGATGAACAGCCCAATAGCAATAGTCTATTACATGAATAGAGAGGCACCACACACGTTAGTAGCCAAAAAGGGAAGAAGCACACTTCTTTATTTTACCCATAAGCTAAGGCATGTGCTTCTCATTGTCCAGCCTTATGACTAACCTCATGTTCCCCGACTCTAAGGGAGAGAACGAATGCACTTCTTCTCAGTGCACTTGCAGGGGTCGCTCATTTAATGCAAGAATGAATTCTTCCTTTCTCTCGAGAGTGGTATGCGAATGCTAAGTCAACAAAATGAAATTCCAAGAACCTTTCTTTGTGACCTTTACCTCCCCTTACTAGATCAAATAGAGCTTATTACTTAATAACTGGGAAAGAAATGCAACTATAGGATAAAATCTGGGTAAAGTAGAGCCTTTTTTTTAGTACACAAAACCCCAAAACTTTTTTCCAGAGATTCAAATAAATGCATGAGCTATGGTAACCACGTTGCATCCATCGACTTTTATACGAATTTCAATTCGGAAGTTAAGAAAGCATAATTCAAGGTTTTTTAACTAAATAGAAGATTAAATCGGCTTACCAATATATTTAAAAAAAATGAAAGCTGCCTGAAGTTGTATCTCGTTTTCTCTATGAAAGCCTTAACCTTCGACGAATAGTAATGAGTCTTCACCAATTCGGTGGCATCTTTGTAAGGCTTTCCTTGGGAGAAAGACTGCTCACTCTAGAAGGGCTACTTAGTCGACTGGTAAAACAAGGTCCCAGGCCTCCTGGCAAACTAGGATGGGACATAAAATGTCTTCAGGTCTTCCAGAGCCAATATGTCTATTTTTGCCATGGATTTTGTGAGCCCATCAAGAGTGCGCATCATATGGACAAAAAGAATTCCATTTTGTAGAAGAAGGCCTAACTCACTTGGGGCCTTTGGACGACTAAGTCAGCTCGGCTTCTCTTTCTGAATCAGATTCACTTTCGACGTGGAGCATACTTGACCCTACGTCACTGGATGTATCATCGAGGAATAAAAACCTCTTATGATTCTGCATTGCTTGCTACATCGAGAATAGCATCTTCTTCTGAACCTTTGTCATTCTTTGAGGAAGGAATTGTTGATAATTTTGGCCAGCTCTATAGTTTCAAGGTTGGCTTAGATCTTTTTGCCATTTTGGGGAACAGCTTGGCCTTAATTTCTGCTTTGTTTGGCTCGGGTCGCAGGGGCAGAAAGCTAGCCGACGAACCAGGGTCTAACAAGATGCGATTGATCTTGTGATTGCATATCTCCCCATTGGGATAATTGTGTTCAGTTGTTTTCAGCATGAGGTCGTCATTAGTGAAGGTGACAACAACCGAATACTAGGTATATAGGGCATTCTTCATGTTCACCTCAGCGAATTGGCTTTGATATTTGTCAGGATCCAATAGCGCCTGGACAAAGACAGTCCTGATATCGGATGACAGCATCAGGGCATCATACACCCGGCTGGAATCTTTTTTAGGTTTTAAAGGTTAGAGTAGTAGCATGTACTCTTTTGATAAAGCATTTGGTTTTAGAATTGGTACTGACTAAGTAATCAAAAGGCTCAAGGGTACAACATGCTAAACCTAAGACTTTAACAGGAGTTATTTATTTTCCTAATCTTTTGGGAAAACTTTTACTACTATTCCCTCTTCTGGAAAGAGAGTTCCTCTCTCCATTACGCCTATAATGGAGTACTCCTGTTCTTACCTTTGGGGAGTTAAGGTACTAAATTTTACTGAACCGCCTTACTAATAAAGGGGCTTTTCATATGAAAGAATAAGAACTCCCCTTGAAGGGGAACTTGTTTCACCAGAATGCCTAAAGGTGTTAAAACAACTATGTAACTTAATGAAGGACTACGGCAGAAAATCCTTAGGCGCTTTGTTGCCCTCTTGGCAGACTATGACCAATTTCAGATCATAACGGAAAATCTGCTCTATGTGAAAAAAGGTGTGTTGCATAAGGTCTAGTTCTTGGTCACTGGATTGGCGACGGCAAGAGAAGGTGCGTGCAAGGTGCATTAACTACGATTCTTCCTCAGATTTCTCATACTTTTAATTTTTTTAATTTTTATATAATAGAAAAGTATAAAAGTTCATCGGGGGCTTCTCAGGGGATTAGAAGGGCTTAAGCTGCTTTTGCCTTACCTTCTATTAGGGCGAATGAGGGGCGTGTGCAATAGTTTTTTTTTTCTTTCTCTCGCTCAATCGCTTCAATGCTTATAATTTGAGAGATAAAAGGAAAGCTTTCTCTCGAATTTGAAGATGTGACACAAATAATGACTCTTTTCGCCGGGATGTCAACAGATTAGGCAGTTGTAAGGTTTTTTTTATATTCGGTAGAATGCAAGCTGAAACTTTGCCCCAACCAAGTGAAACTAAGGGTCTGAAAGAGTTCACAATCTGATCTATGGCTCCTAAGAATGTCCATTAAAAGGAGTAGGCCGATGAGGTTATTTTTCAAGCACAAATAGAACGATCGTGAATGGGGTGTGCAACCTAGAGAGATGGTTGTATCTCTTTGATGAATGAGGTATCGAGGTTCGGTTTATTTGGAAAAGAGGTCAATCTTAGGAGAGACCGTGTGAATGGTTGAATTGATGACCTCGCTTCGATCTCTTCAACTGAAACTGAAAAAGACTTCAATCATTTAACTTTAGCTTCGAAAGGAACCATGTCAATGGCAGTGAATCTTCTCTTTTAGATCCTGGCCTTGGAAGAACTTGTCTTTGATTGGGATTTCAATTGAGGCCGGTTCCTCATGTGCTTAAAAAGCCGAGGCAATCTCGATTTAAGCCAATTCCAGTTTTTCCTACTAAATCTTTTTTATAGTTGATCAAATGGGAGCATAAGCAAGTTTAGTGGTTGAAACCTCTGTAATTGATAGGAGCAAACTCATATTAGGCACTCCCGCAGCATCAACTGGTATAAGGAAGAGGCACGATAGCGAAGATCAATTTATCTCAATCTACAAAAAGCATTTCCTTGGGAGAAAGACCACTCGCTCGAAGAAGACTCTTTTAGAGCTTGATACAAGCTCGATCCGTTAAGCAAGTTTAGCTATCTAAGGTATCCATTGATTTGCTTACTATGGTATCAACAATTAGAATGACAGCCGCTGAGAGATCGGTTAAGAAGTAGAGTGATCAATATCAGATGTACTTGTTTTGGCTTTTAATTAATTTTATAAATTCATGAGAAATCCAATTTTTTGTTAACCTCGGCGTGGATGGCTTTCTGCTAAATATTCATTAATATTTTATAACCCTAATTTGAATAGAAATATTAAGGCTCAGCTTTGCCAATTGATAGAGAAGCTTGTCTTATCCCAAGCCCAATGTGATCTAAGTAAGACCCTTAAACAGGGCTTTAACGACAAGACAAATATAATTGAGTAAGAATATAAATGCAGGAATGCTAATCTAGACAAATATAATTGAGTAAGAATATAAATGCAGGAATGCTAATCTCTACTTCCTGGCATTGTTACCACAACCCTACTGTTCAGCAGAAGATGGCCGGGCTGTTCCATTCTCAAACCATTTAGCAAGGGGCACCACCTCACTCTTTCTTATTTTTTTCGGTATGCAGTATGCCGCTCCACAAGCAATGAGCATCCAGCCCATCTTCATCTTGAACGCTTTAGATCCATCTTGAAAAGTTCTAATGTCAAGACCCCTATTCTCTTTTTGGAGAAGATATTTGTTTCCATGAAATCCTGTGGTCATCGGTTTTTTCAGACCAGAGAAAGTTGGACATCAAAAAGAGTTTCTAGTCATCATGACTCCCTTTAGAAGAGAATAAGCTGCCAGTATTTGATTAGGAATAGAAGATAAGACATCTTTAACAAGTATTAATCTTACTCCAAGTGTGAGTAATCTTCCAACAAAGACTTCTATTTTCCTTCTCACTTTTGGTTCGAAATTTTATTTTGACTTTCCAGAATACAAAAAAGCACCCAGGTAAGTGATTGGGAATCCTTTTGCAAGAGATACCCGAAGTGTTTTGCATCATAATCTTCCTAGCCGCAGTAGTTTTTCTTGAGAGAAACATAGCACTCTTACACTTGTTAATACACTAACTTGATGAAGCTTCATACTTGTGAAGAAAGCCATATAGGTTCGAGATAGATCTCTTTGAACTTTTGTAGAAAACAAGAGTATCGTCCGCATATAATATAACAAATGAGTGATGAAGATAGATGATCTGCAACAATTATTAAATCCCAAAAGTTCTTTTTGGAAGAGAGAAAATAAACCCCTGCTAAAGTGCTTCCTCTGAAATAATGAAAAGTCTAGGGTTCCAAACCCTGATGAAATCTTCTTGAGCCTTATAAAGTAAAGAAACCATGATCTATTGACCAATACAGAAAACTTTTTTTTTTCAAACAACTTTTTACGAGTAAAATGTAAGTGTTTGAGAAACCAAATTGACCCATGACTTAAAATAGGAAATCTCATTCCAAACGATCGTATGTTTTCATCATATCAAATTTGAAGATAATATGCCTCCATACATGTGCCTATCAACTTTTCTCACAAATGGTTATGTTATCAGATATTAAACGATCTTTAACAAACGCACCTTGCTCTTTAGAGATTATGATAGTAAGAAGTCGACTCAGCCTGTTGGATAGGATCTTCGTGGTCACCTTGTAACTAAAGTTACAAAGACTGATTGGCCTGAAATCTGAAAAGAAAGGTGGCTGGAGATTCAATTTTTGAAATAAAGCAATTGTTGTTGCATTGATCGATCTAGGAATGATACCGCCATAAAATATAAAATAAAATAAAAAGAAATACAAAACAGCCGCAATCAAATAATTTTTTTTTTGATTTCCTATACAGTCTGGTTGAAGGTGCCTGAAAGTCCATCAAGTTTTGAGGAGCTATGTGGATCTGTCAATAGAACAACATCTTTTATGCTTTCTTCCTTCGAAGGTGAACGTAGCATCTCATTTTCCTCAATAGTAACAAGGCCTAAAAAAACCTTCCAACCAGCATCTCCAATTGCATCTTAGTCTTTGACCCATCTTCTAACTTTATTTTTTGTGTGTCTTCAATGATTATCTTTAGCAACAATGTGAAATAACTTAGTGTTCTTATCACCTTCTTGGAGCCACTGAACTCTTGATTTCTATTTCCAGAAAGTTTCCTCCATGCAAAGTAATTTGTCAAAATCTTCTCGACCAACAGCTTAAAAATTGACGGTAGGCTGATCGATAATATTCATGAGTCGTCTCTCGCCCAGAAAGAGCTTACCTAAGTTTTCATATAGAAAAAAACTTTTATCTTTTATGCGCTATTCGTTATTTCGGTTTGTAACTTTGAAATCGGGCTGCAACTGCAAAAGCTACTTCTGCTTGGGATTAGGAATGGAGAAGTTTGGACAACCCTAGCAGAATCCATACAGCCGGCTGTATCCAACGGGCACCCTTGCTTTTTTGGGGGAGAGGTCCTCCTAACGCCAGCTGAAGGAGATGGGCCCAGTCCAGTAGAAGGCGAGCTCCATTTGTTGTTGAGGGCCCCGCGTTTGATTGGATGGAGACAGATATATAGAAAGTCTTCAGTGAGGGTGGTTGTAAATCACTAGGTTCAAGGAGTACTAAAAAAGTGCTAACAGCATTGGGACGTCTATGGATAATGAGAAGCTTAAAAATGAAGGAAGAAAGACTTGTTAGGAGAGAAATATACTATATAAAAGGTTTTTTTTAAGCCCGCCTTTGTTGAATTGAAAGGGCCCGCCTCACCTCTCTTTTTCCCCACAAACTCCCGTTGGAATGAGTGGGCCCCAAATGATTTCTATGCTTTCCAAAAAAAATATCTAAAATCATTTAGGGGAAAATACGCCTCCACAATTGAACGAAATGTGGAGGATGTGGGTCCTTCCTCTTTTAGATCTTTGATCATATTGATTAATTGTTCTATTTCCTTTTTGTCGATCATAAGGATATCTTTAGGCCCATTATTGCCGCGCCTAAAGGACTTCTCAATGTATTGTTTGGTAATTAAAAAAATAAAAAATGGCTTCATCCGCGGTGCAATTTTTCATTATATCTGGATGGGGAGATAATTCTATCTTGAAAAGAGAAATAGCCTGGTCCCGCAGTTCTCAGAGTCGAAGATCCTTGGATTTAAACTCCAATTATCTATTATATTCTTCTTGTGTTACTTGCAATTTCAAGTTTCTTTCCACGTAGTGCCAGTAGTCTCCTTTTTTGTCCAACCAAATAAAGATTTAATCCTTGTCTTCGAGAGGTAAGGACGCTTCTAAACTTTTTTTCTGGAAATCTCAAGATGAGTAGCAATACCGGGGTGATGAGCTTGAGGATCAGGCGTCTCAGGGGCCGAATGAGTTTTAAGAGGTGTCGGGGGGACTTGCTCATGCACTTTTAACAAAAAAAACCTTCCGCGAGATTCTAAGCATTCTTTGGGAAGCTCAAGAGAGCTTTAAGTGTGTCTGAGGATTTGTCATCCGATTCGGATACATTAAAAATTAGACGAGATAAGGCACCAAAACCAAGGCCAATATGGAAACAAAGTAGACAAGAAGATATATAAGTATATATATATAAGAATAAGTGAAATGCTTTTTTCTTTTCTGACTTATATTTTCAAATCGAACAAAAACACAATTAAAAAAAGCCCATTAGAAACTAGAAATATTGAAAAGAGAACGAGAGAGCATGTAGTTATTAATTCATATGTTGATATATGTTCATTCACTCTGCTCGCAAAGCGGTATACCGAAGAAAAAAAAAGGTGCTTTCGAATTTGAACATCTAAGTTTTTATAATTTTGTTTTTTGATATAGTTATTAAAAAAAAACTTCTTCTAGTCATATGCTATACAGGGCCATGTCTCCTTCCTAGTGTTCCCATAGCGGGTGAATTACCAATAGCAATTGAAGCTCCTTATGCCTTGTTCTATTCTCCCCTAAAAAGGAAAGCAACTTAGCTACTAGTCTGAAAGCCAGAAGCCAAAGGCCAATGAAACTAGCTAACCAATTGAGAGAGCTATCCTAGATGAATTAGTTGTGGCAAGAGCGGCTAATTCCCTAGCTGATAGAGATGCCACAACTGCTTTTTCAGAAAGAGCTGCAAAGGCGAAGAGCAGATCTAAGCCTAGTATCTCGGGTTGGGCATGCCCTTTAGGAGGAAAAATTCAAGTTGTTGTTCAAGTTAGTGAAGTTATTTCATTGTAATTAGACCTAACAAGAACGGAATCACGCTCTGTAGGATTTAAACCTACGACATCGGGTTTTGGAGACCCACGTTCTACCAGACTGAACTAAGAGCGCTTTCTTATCACAGTAGATACGACTGTAAAGAAAATAATTTTTTTGTACCCTCAATACATCTTGCTTGCATGCATATAGTCTCATTAAAATAAATAAAAATTTTATGTCCCCAATTTCAACTGAATTCAATGGGTCCCTTGTTACTGCCCAAAAGAGAAGTCATAGGTATGAATGATAGGATTGGGACCCGTGACATTTTGTACCCTAAAAAAAGGTGCTGCCAAGGAGCGCTACATCCCTTTTAATTAGTCTACGATGGTCATTATAGAGAATCACTGCCCTGTTTTCCACATCGTTATTTCCTCCATCGATATAAAACTTCTCTTGCCATTTCTTATTTTTGGTCTTTATGGATTTATATACTCATCATCATCTCGCCGTTCCTATCAATGCTTACTTACTTATCAGCAAAAGGGGTTATAAAAAAAATAAGCAACCCCTTCAATAAGCCGATAGAAATAGTTGCATGCAAAAAAAAAAAATCTCAATTCCATCTGTCCAGTTAAGCAAGCCATGCCGCCAACTTCCACCCTTAAAAAAAATGCGAGCGCCTAGTGCGAAAGGTCGCTTTACAAAATAATAAATATAAGGTGTGTTAGCACTTCAGTTTTCAAGGGTGGAGCTTAAAAAAGCGAAGCGAGCCTAGAGTAGCAACCTATTACGTTTGTTTTTTGCCTCTTTACTTGATATTATATTAGTAAAGCACTAGTGCACCTATAGACTAAGGTTCTTTTGCCATCAATGAAACCAAAAGAAACACAAAAACCTAGTGCGTTTTGTATCGATCGAGACGTGTAGTTTTATTTTTTACTCATTCCATACTCGGCAAGAAATTGTTTGATAACACTTCTTACTATTTCTCAATGATATCCAATGATCAAGATAATTCCCGCGAAACTTTTTCATTTCATATTTCATAGAAGTTTATTCTTATTCTTACAAAGCAAATAGCATTTCCTATTGATTTGTTCCCTAGACTGGACCTATTCTGATTCTGAATTATCTGTTGCTACGCTGTTCCTAATGACTAGCAAAATCAAAATAGCAAAATTCTTGGGTCATCTCAATGGGTTCAAAAACCACACGTTTCTCTGGATCATCATAGCGTACTTCCACATATCCACTCAAAGGAAGATCTCTTTGTAATGGATGACCCTCGAAACCATAATCTATTGATATACGGCGTAGATTTGGATGATTGATGGAAGAAACACCAAACATATCCCAAACCTCTCGCTCCCATTAACCGATTGATGAAAATAGACTGACTACAGGAGATATTCATGTTACTTCGTCTGCACTGGTTTGTACACGAATACGTGAATTATACCGAGTACTCAGTAAATTATAGACCACTTCAAATCTTCATTTTGAAGAAGGATAATCAACTCCTCAAATATCGATCAAAACTTGAACCCTTGTATAGGTATGCAATTTAAGAAAGCAGAACAATTGAAATGGGTAGTCCGTATTGGTATCAGACGTATTCCCATGTTCTGATCTTTCCATTTTTTTTACCCATATCTTGGGTAAAGTCTCCCAACTATATTTGAAAATAAATTGGTTATCCATAATGATTAAAATTCACTTGTAGTTCCACTTCTTGCTATAACAGAAAGACTTGTCGGAAATCTGGTTGGTTCAGAAAGGCATGGGAGTCTTTGGGCATATTTCATGTGCTATTTCAATTTTTTTATATATTTGAATAGAAATCTCCTTTCCTAATATCTAATATAAAGTGATTTCATTTTTTCGGTCTATATGTAGATGTAGCTAATGAACCAATACCAAATGCTACGCTAATTGGATGCCCAACATGAATAGTTCCACCTGAAGCACTAGCTAAGTGAATGGAAAAAAGATAACCAGTTGATGAGGCACAAGGGCTGGTGTAGCTGATTGTACTTCCTCTCTGCCAGACCCAACCCTAAAACTAATAAAAAGAAAGGGGAATCAAAATACATTTCCTCAAGCAAGCAAATCAAGAGAAAAAAGAGAACCAGGCGTAGCCGGACCATCTAAATATGGGGAGTGCCACTACTGCTTTGTCACGGTAAAAAAAAAAATATGCTTTGCCGCGGTGCTACTGGAATCCTGACCTCCATCTCTATCCGTGCGAGAATCAAAAGTAAAAAAAGAAATGTTTAACGTAATAAGTAGTGTAGTGAAATCTTTGTCATTGAAGTTTGATTCTCCAGAGCTAAGACCTAGAATCGGAACTATGTACTGACCACCCCTGTAACTGACCGAAGCAACCCCGAGTACAGATCAAAAAGAGAACTCGTTTCCTCTTCGAACTAAAGCTAGATCCCCTACTCTATTTAACGAACCAGGAAATGAAAAAGGGGAATCAGGGTTAGCGCAACTGATCAAATAAGGAATCAAAGTTATTAGATTCGCTAGCTTGCTACCCGAGGAACCCAGTCCCTATTCGCTTACTTGTTCATTCAATGTGTCGTTTGTGTAATACGTATTGACGAGGTCAGCTTCGGATATTAATTCGAGACAGATTTGGGTATCAGTTTTTTATGGGTCTTGCGGTGCCATGCCTTAGAGAGTCGTGCTTGCCCCTCTTATGGACCCATCATCTGATCTGGTCCTATAAATGAAGGTGTAAATATCATAACTCTAATCTCTGAGGCAATCAAGCTAGTTTGTTCACTCCGTTCTTGCTGGATCTTCAAGCGGGTAGGTAGACTAGTTTCGCAGTACCTTTAGTTCTTATTAGGAAGGCAGATAAGGTACTTCGCTTATGCATGAAGTAGGTTGATCCAATGCACGAAGCTAGTTAAGATTCAAGTGTCTTGACCGATCCAACCTAGCATTGGCACATGGACATCAAAAAAAGCAACCACTTGAGATGTTGAATTGACCAACCCTTATTATATTTGTTTGTCGAGCATCTCGCACACAGACTAGTAAAGGAAACTTAATTCCAAGAAATTCATATTTTATAGATATTGGGACCTTTGCCGAAGTCTAGCTCTTGTTTCCCTAGTCACAAAGTCGTGATTAAGTTGTTGACTTACTTGGCCTGCCAGGTCATCCTGATGTTGGATCGAGCCCAAGTAATTTTATGGAAAGTAGAGCGGTTCACCGCCTAGAAACCTAGAATTAGAATCTTTTTCAGATCTTCATGAGGTTAGTTGTAGCTTGAAGATCTCTTGTGCCAGATTATACAAAATCCTATGAAAATGACTAAGGTTTTTGTGGCTCAATTAGAAGAATTCAAATCTATTACATTAGTAAGTTTAAAGCATTTCTTGCAGCAAAAATTTGAAAATGCATACCTTGTGAGGCCCACTCCTTCATCTGCTTATCAAAGGGAGGTAACTTTCTCGTACATGTCTTCTCCGGGCATAGCCTTAGGAACTTTATAATGTATATATGATGGCTTGCAGATCAATTTTGTTGCTTATTGAGTAATTTCTTTGCCCCTCATTTCTATTCACCGGTCAGTGGGGATTTGGTTGATCCTTCTTTTCTTCTGTTGCAACGATGCCTACTTTCTAAAATGTAGGGAAAAGTGCCCCTCTAAAGATTTAACTACCTTGACGCAAGCTCAATTATTGGGTTAAAGCCCAGTCCCCAGATACAGTCAAGATGAAGGAATGCTTTCTTTCCGAAGGTTATTTACTGTAAGAGAAATCAAGCAATCTCAGCTATTATTTATTGGGTTTAAGGGAGATATCCTCTTTCCTCTATTCAATGGCCCAAAAGAGATTTCGACTGAAGCAGATAGTGGCAGCAGTTTGCGCCAAAGGGATGTAGGGTAGTCCTCTTCTATACTAAATTAATAAGAGGAAGTAACTTCTTCATCTAATGGATGTGGCTTGAGAGCTTTTTCATCATACTATAATGAGTGAAAGTGGAGGGATTTTTCAATATTAAGATAAAATGGTAGGTTGAATTGTAACCACTACCTGAGCATGAGAATGAGTTTCTTTACCCCCGACCATCGGCAGTTCGATCAACGAATGGAAGAGAGGGAGCAGATGCAGATGGATTGGTCGTACCCTTACCCTTGCGAGCCTAAATTAGAATAGTAAATAAGGCACTTCTTGCATTTTGAGCAGTCTACATGTCTTCTCATTTCAATGATTTCATACTAACTGTCTATTATGGCAATCTGTTTCCTAACGTACTTCGTTATGACCACCTAGCTCAAATTTTCTTGTTTGCTTTTCTCTTTCACATAAGTTCCCAGTGAGAGGCTATTAGCGGTCTTCCTTTTGTTTTGGTTACTTGTAGGGTAGTTCAGTTGCTTATGAGATATCTTAAAAGACTTCTCAGCCAAAATGAGTAACGGCGGCTACTGCCTCGTGCCAATAGGAATGTAGGGCAGCCCTTCACACTAAACCAATAGTAGAATGGAGCAGCCCCTCATATCAATAGAGGTACGACTAGAAAACCTTTCCATTCTTATGGATAGAGGTAGGATTCTGGGTATTTAGTAGAAGAAGATGTGAATGTCTAACCTAACTTTACGAAAAACATATTTCAAGAAAAGAGAAGCAAGCTTTTTAACGCAGAAGAAGCCCAAGCTTTTAGTTAGTTAAAAGAAATGTATGGGGTGATACAACCAGCAAGGCTGCAGGCACAAAATGCCGATTAAATCCGTTAAAGAAAGCCTAATCAAAGCAAGAAAACAAAAAGATCTGACCGAGTTAATGATGGACCGGATCTCAAAAGGCGAGAGGCTTTCATAAAGACGTATGAGAAAGGGAAAGTCAAGAGAGGCTTATTGCACGATCCACCTAACTCAGCCAAGCTAATAAATGTTGCATAAAAGAGTGGGAGGCCGGCCCTTGGGAGCGCACACCCTTTTAGGAACATATGCAAAGGGGAAAATAGAAAAGTCAATGGAGAACTACCAAATCCAATGACTTTTATTTGTTCGTACCATTCTGTCATTGATCGCTGGGTTGGTGGGTCGCCCCAAAAAAGCATCGCGAAATGTTAAGGGTATATATTTTATGAAATGATCAGCGGTCTCATTTATGCGCATCGTGTTCATGTGTGTTTATTGAGCTTTCTTCACTTCATCACCATGCACTTTGCTTCGTTTTATAGAAGAGATAGATCATTTCCTTAAGAGTGAAAACAAGCGCAAGCGATAAAAATGATAGTCCCTCCCATGTTCGCGCGAACTACTAAAAAATGGTGAGATCATTAGTGAAAGAATGACCAATAACAATGAAAGAGGAGATGGGGGAGTCAGTCTTCTTTGAAGATCGAGGAAAAAATAGGACAATTATGCCATTCGGAAGAAGTCTTCTATAGAGGGAAAGCCTGTTACAAGTAAGTAGAGAGGAAATATCTCCAAAGATTCTTATCTCATTCCATTCCAGTGGCTCGACCAATGGCAAAAACTAAAAAATCCATGGTTTCCCAATAGAACCCCATTTCGCCCAAGTTGGTGCGAGATCGGAAAAAATAAGCTGTTTTTCGCATAGCTTGCTTATAGTGCAGCTCCCACTTATATATCGTATTTGGCCGAAGAAGCATTGAACAGGTTAGATTTCTTACCTTCTTGTGACTCTTGGACCAGGATCTGCTTTCATTATATGGGTAATACTGATCTACTTTAGTATATCATATGGATGTAGAAAAAGTTTATGATTTTTATGAAATGGAAACATCTCTTTTCCATTCCTATTTACTTAGTTCATATCTTTGTTTCGTGTGTTCCCGTGAAGAATTCGATCTCTTCAATCTCGATATACCACCTAAATAACTGCGGCCAGAGAGTTAAATATGTCACACCCGCCCCTTATTTATTTAAATAATTCAAAAATTAACCACTAAAGTTTTTCAAAAGTTTCAATTGGGTCCCTAGACCCTGAACTGCCACATGGCAGCACCCCATTCCCATTTCCTTTTCTGTTTTCTGTCCCCCCCCCCCCCCCACCCCTAGTCACTCTCTCTCTTCCTTTCCCTTTCCCTTTCTGTCTCTCTCTCAAACACTCTCTTATCTCTCTCGCACCTAAACCCTTTCACTCTCCCTATCTCTCTCGCTCGATCTCGCCATCACGAACGCACGCACACCGTCATCTGCACTCGTTTCTCTCTCTCTCTCTCTCTCTCTCTCTCTCTCTCTCTCTCTCTCTCTCTCTCTCTCTCTCTCTCTCTCTCTCTCTCCCTCTCATTCTCTCGCGATGCTGCAACCAAATGGCGGAGGGAACCCAGAATTTTCCCCGGTGAAATTCTTGAAATTTCCGACGAGGTAAGCCCCAATCGACTTCCTCTTTCACTCAATTCGCGTTTGGGTTAGAAATTAGAAGTTAATTGGTGAATTTCTCTGAGTTTTAGGTCGAAATCACTACAGGGTGCACACACCCATTTGCTCCGACGAAATTCGAGAGTCTCGAGGCGATTTCCGAGTAACTCCGGTCGTTCTTCGTCGATCTGAAGGTACCAATCTTCTCTCCTCTCCTCATACTTCATTTTCGTAGTTAGATCGGAGCCCTAGGCCTCTGTTGGTAGTCGGTCGGAGCTGTAGAAGCTCCGGCATTCGTCTCTGCTTGCTCCGGTGTAAACCCAGGCCCTTTAGGCCAGAACCCGAAACCAAAACCCCTCGGGTCCATTTCCCTTAAACCCAGTTTGGTGGCCTGTATCATTTTTATTTTTGGTTTTATTAAAACAATAAGGCCTCGTGCCTTAGAAATTAGGGGCCTTTGGCCCGTTCAATTAAAAACCCAAACCCTAGGCTTTTAAAGCCTTGGGCCAGCGTAGAGAACCATGGCCTTGGCCCGTGTATTTAGATCCAGGAACCCTTTTTGGGTTCCTTCCATTTGGGGCCTTGGCCCGTGTCCCCTAAACCCAATAACCCTTTTTGGGTTAAAACCCTAAAGCCCAAACCCGTGTAGACCAAACCCAAACCCTAACCCAGGTCCGGATCCAACCTAAATCCGGGTTGACCCGACCCGAGTTGACTGACCCGCTGACCCGTTAACCGTTGACTTTGACCGTTAACCGTTGACTTTGACTTTGACCAGTCACCGGTCAACGTTGACTTTTTCTGTTGACTTTTTTGGGTTCCGTCCGGGACCCCTCCTAGTTTAATAAAGTCGTTTGACTGAGTTGAACTCTATTCATGCGTAGGTGCTTATTCTGGGACAACGGTTCTTCGCTAGCTGCGTGGTCTTTGGGTAGCACAGTACTGTGAGTGGACCCCTTCTAAAATACTTATTTTATTTGAAAGAATTTACATGACTGCAGAGCTTGAGTATTGAACATTGTGATATGATGTTTGAGTTTTGAATATTGTGATATGATGTAACGTTTATATAAATATATGTGGCATTGATCTGATATTACCTAGTGGTCCACATTTCCGCTACGGGATGTAGGGATAAGGCTCCGGTCCATCCCGGGCGACGGTTATGGTGTTGGCATAGGGCCTGGAGTGCGTTTCCTCTGACTTTTGAGTGCAGGGACGGGGAGCAGGCATTGGGCTTGAAATGTGGTTTCCTCTGACTGTCTGTTCAGGGACGGGGAGCTGGCATAGGGCCTGAAGCGTTATATTGGACATTTACTATCGATTATTCTTTTATGAATATGGTTATAATATATGAGTTATGAGTTGAGATATGATTATTGTTATGGCTGTGATTGAGATATTGCAAATGTATGATAGGCGTAGGAAAACTTACCTATATATATATATCATGTTTTGTTTTAGAAATTGGGGGTTAGTATCTTGATAGCTATTTTCTTATATGTATATCAAATTGGTCCACTCACCCTTGTTTTGCGCCCCCTTCAGGAGATAGGAACGAGGATTACGATTTGAGCTTCGAGACGTTTCCCTACTAGTGATCCAATGCTATCCTTTCCTATCCGACACTTTGTGTAATAACACTTTCCTTTCCTAATTTTCGCTTGTAATCTGAATTAGACTTATGCTCTGGACATAATCTGCTGTAATTGCTTATCAGTGTTGGCAGTTGAATATTATTTTGGTGTGAACATGTTTCTGCTGCTTATTGTGTAATTAGAATTTTGTTTGATATATATATTTTATGCATGTTTGAGAGTATATTTGGTTTATCAATTGTTTTAAATGGCTTACGTCACCCCTCGGGTGTCGGCCAGCACGTGTTCGTCCCGATGTCTACAGGACATCGGGACCCGGGCGTGTCAAAATAGGTCAGGAAGAAAGAGTCTGAAGTTGGGTCGGACGACATACATCTTGGAAGGAAGGTTCATTATTTGAGTCTGATGGTAACTTTTGTTCTACTGCTATCGTCAAGCTTGGACATGGTGCAACAAGAAGAGAATTAGCAGAATAGGATAACGAATTTTTTTATTATCATCTACCTTCTTACCCCACCCACCACCCTGATCCTGAATCTACTTTAGACTAGCTTTACCTTACGAAATATTCAAGGAGTTCAAAGGGAAGAACCCAGAACCCGATATACGGCCGAATAACAACTCATACATAAGCATACACATTTCAAACAAAACTCAAAGTGATCATAGCATTGATCCATTTACCTACGTAGCCATTCTTGCAAATTCATACTCTAAAAGCCGACCACCATAGCCAACTCCTATTGCCGAATCGGGCTTGTACCAGGCTCTAAAAGAGTCTTCTTCGAGCGAGCGGTCTTTCTCCCAAGGAAATGCTTTTTGTAGATTGAGATGGATTGATCTTCGTTATCGTGCCTCTTCCTTGTACTAGTTGCTGTTACGGGAGTGCCTAATATGAGTTTGCTCACATCGATTACAGAGGTTTCAACCACTGAACTTGCTTATGCTCCCCTTTGATCGACTATAAAAAAGATTTAGTAGGAAAAACTGGAATTGGCTTAAATCGAGATTGCCTCGGCTTCTTAGGCATATGAGGAACCGGCCTCAATCGAAATCCCAAACAAAGACAAGTTCTACCAAGGCCAGGATCTGAAAGAGAAGATTCACTACCATTGACATGGTTCCTTCAGAAGCTAAAGTTGAATGATCAAAGTCTCCTTCCGGTTAAGTTGAAGAGATTGAAGCGAGGTCATCAATTCAACCATTCACATGGTCTCCCCTAAGACTGGCCTCTTTTCCAAATGAACCGAACCTCGATACCACATTCATCAAAGAGATACGATCATCTCTCTAGGTTGCGCACGCTCTTCACGATTGTTCTATTCGTGCTTGAAAAACGACCCCATCGGCCTACTCCTTTTAATGGACATTCTTAGCGGCCATAGATCATATCCTCTTTCAAACCCTTAGATTCACTTGGTTGGGGCAAAGTTTCAGCCTGCCTTCCACTGAATATAAAAAAAAACCGTACAGTTGCCTAACCTGTTGACATCCTTGTGAAGAGAGTCATTATTTGTGTCACATCTTCAAATTCGAGAGAAGGCTTTCCTCTTATCTCTCAAATTATAGGCATTGAAGCGATCGAGCGAGAGAAAGAAAGAAAACTATTGCACACGCCCCTCATTTGCCCTAATAGAAGGTAAGGCAAAAGCAGCTTAAGCCCTTCTAATCCCCCACGAAGCCCCTGATGAACTTTTATACTTCTCTATTATATAAATAAAAAATTAAAGTATGATAAATTCGAGGAAGAATCGTCGTTACTGCACCTTGCGTGGCGTCTCCCAGTCCACCACGGCTTGCACTCAACTAGAGCAGTTACGCTTGTGCTAGCCTGAAAAAAATCAACTGTTACAACCATGGTGCTCAATAGTTTCGACAGTTCGAGGTTATTGCAAAGGTTTATTGCACCTAATATACAAGCTTAGGTTTTTGTGCCAATCCAAATGTCTCTTCTATGGTTGCAAGTTCACATTACGAGCACAAAATCAGAAGCCGGTTTTCATGTACTACCAAATTCATATATGCTTGTTACCAGCTTTCTGTTGGCCGTGCCTGTTGTTAATGACTTAATATCAAGGTGGTTCTCATGTTAAGAACTTGACTTCGTGAATTTGTTCAGGTCCAATTCGAAATGGCACAAAGGAAGAAGAATCTGATTCAATGGTTCCTGCCCCAGATCTCTTCAAGATTATTGAAACCTCAATCCACACTTATAAGCTTTTCCTGAAGATGGATAAGAAAAAACCAAGCTTTTCTAGTGATGTTTTCTTTTATATTTCCACCTCGACGTCTTTATGCAAGTTATAACAAACTTTAATAGTAAAAGTGCTTTCGGGAAATTCCTAGCTTACTCGTTAAGGATTCTCAATTATGAAAGTCTACTGCTCTTGTTGATTAGATTGCTGTTAGTTTCGTATTCTTTTACAGGTCAAAGGGAAATGATCATGTTTTATATGTTATGATACTCTCGTATTACTATTAGGACTGTTTCTTTTACTGAAATGGTTACAACATGTCTATTTGTGGTGCAAAAATGGATTAAATTGAAGGAACTGCACAAAAGGAGGAAAGCTTGGAAGAAGATATCGTGGCCGCAATCACAAGACAATACCTGTTCAGCTTTTGTTTGGCCTCGTCGATGCCATGGTTCTTTCAAGCGATCTACTGCTTGTGTGAATATGTAAAAAAACAGCTATTTTGTTGTGAGGAAAAGATGGAAAAAAAACTGGATTTGGTAGATAGCATGTTGTGGAGAAACCCGTCTCCCGCTCTTCTCTTGTTAATAGCTTTAGGAATGACTTAATGACTTAAGCATGTATTTCTTTCATGGTTGGCAGCAGACTGAGCCCTCTCTCTTTTCCAATGTGATGAAAACAGCGATCTATGTATGAATGTTGAGAGGAACTTTCTTTTTCTTTTCTTCCATTGAGAAAATCTAGAAGACGATCGATCAGTTTACTATATGAAGAACAAGAAGATCCTCAAACCAAGTTTTCTGAGGAATTGTAGTATGTCATCATTCTTTTCATAAACTAGCGTTGCTGGAAATTTTTCCTGCGTCCTTTACCATTCCTTGAATTATGTTAACGAGAGAATTTGTAGTTTTTACGTACTAACAGAACCATTGTCCCACATCGGAAAAGGAACTGTTCATAAATTGCACCGAGATTCTTTGGGACAAAAACCCTATACTTTGAGTTTGAGAGGAAGTGAGAGATGTCGGCTCGAACAAGTGGTATCCGAGCTTGCGTGGTTGCATAATATGGTTGCACAAGGAATCAACTAATGAACCATATAACTGAAATTATATCATAATCTGATTAAAAATAACTTTGGTTAAAAACTCAAGCTTTGACACTTGACGGGGGATGTTTTGGATTAAGCCACACAATGGGTCGGTGATAATTTGGTATCGAACTTGTCATTCAAGAGGGTCAAATCTAAGACATCCCATTTACAAGTTTGTAAGATTACCACTAAACTGTAATACTAATAACATTTAGAGTTAACATAAAAGAAATATTATTTTGGGCTTCACACACAAGTTGTGTGAGCACTTAAAACAATAAAATTCCCACCAAAACCCTAAATTTCAAGGGAAAATGCCATATGTATGAGTGAGCGAGTGAGGTTCTGTGTTCACACAAATGAAACAAGGTAGGAAGGAGGCTAACCAGCCGTTGTGCCATGCTCCCTGGTGACTGGTCACACGTTTGAGTACAGTATCCCCAGCGATGAAGCGACACCGTTCCAGAATCCAGATGGCATTCCATCGAACATTCGACCCTATAAAGGTCGACTCAAAGCAGCCCCCCTAAACACCTGACATTGACAAAGAGAATTCAAGAGCCTTGTAGGAGCAGAGTTTGATCTGACATTTCCAGCTAAATACCTCATTTTTCTTGTTCTTTCAGTGAGGAATGGAGAGGAAGCAAGAACGAGAGTGGGCCGAAGCACAAAAGATTGTGATAAGCAAAGACCTTGTGGCTGCAGCTAAACAGCAGCTGCAGTTTCTGGCAGTCGTTGATCGAAACCGGCATCTCTATGACGGTCCTGCTTTGTACAAGGCCATTTATCGGTATGCAGTGCAGGTTAAACAGTGATTTTTAACGGCTAGAACCTTCTTCTGGCAACATTATGTTCCAATGGACAATCTGATAAGTAATTCAAGAAAAAGAAACTAAAATAATCAGAATACTTGAATGTGGGTATTTAGTTTATCAACTTTGGAAATTTCAGGTACAAATATTGTTGGCTTCCCTTACTTGCCAAGCATGCTGAATCTGAGGTTTCAGAAGGTCCTCTCGTCGTGCCTCTTGATTGCGAATGGATTTGGCATTGTCACAGGCTCAATCCGGTAGACAACTTCACCGATTAAAACTCACACATAGTTCTCCAAGTTCTTTCACAATCATCCCAACCTGCATTTCTTTGTTGGTTTTTCAGGTGCGTTATGTCACTGATTGCGCAAATCTCTACGGAAGAATCCTTGTGAGCCACAACATTGTATCGTCCGTTCAGGGAACCTGCAAAAAGAAAACAGAAGAAATTTGGATCAAACTATATCCTGAAGAGCCATATGAACTCGATATGAGTAGCTGCCTGTCACATGGCAGTGCCAAAAATAATTATGCAACTTCGGAAAGCACAAAGTATAATCTAGTCTCGGCTGTCAGAAGGCAGATTCCTTTCTTTTACCAGGTAATGGAAAGAGATGTCATCTGAAATTTGTTATCCTATCCAAATTTTTGCTCAATAACTGCGACATGGACAAACAGGTGTCGAGATCTTACATGAATGACAACCTCTTTCTCGAAGGAGCTGTGGACAGATACAAGGGGTTTTTGCATTTGATCAAGAGAAATAGGGAGAGGTCTATTACGCGCTTTTGTGTTCCGACTTATGACATTGACCTCATCTGGCACTCCCACCAATTGCATCCTGCTTCTTACTGTAAAGATCTTGTGGCAATAATGGGCAAGGTGTTAGAGCATGACGACACAGATTCTGACCGAACCAAGGGTCAAAAGCTAGATGTCGGTTTTTCTGAGACCGCCAAGCAATGGGAAGAGATGTTCGGTTCAAGGTACTGGAGATCAGGAGCAATGTACAGAGGCAGTGCTCCATCTCCTCTCCCCACGAATCTCAGCCAACTACAAATACAAACGGGGAGAAACAAGGTTGTTCAATCTGATCGGAACAAGAATATTATTCAACTTCCAAAGACAACGCTTGTAGAGGTAGATTCCGATGTCTTCATCTCCCACATTTTTTCATTACGTGAATTGCAAGAAAGACACATTGGTTACTATCCCGGGTGCTTTTCTACCACAAGTTGTTTCCTTGTCAAACTTTAAGGTTTTACCTTTTCTGCTTCCTGATTCACATTCAGGTTATGCTGGAAATCGTGGCGGTCAAAGACTTACCAGCCGGGCATGAAGGCAGCCTCTTTGTCACCTTTAGTAAGAAACAGCCAGACGTGTTCTTCAAGACTGGAAAGGATAAACATTTCTTCAGAATCGGAGCAGAAAGCGGTGTCTGTTGTTCAATGCGAACCTGCGGGAGAGCTTGTATTCGAGCTTATATTGTATTCCCCTTCGATTCTGTCAATGTCAAAGACTCCTATACTGCTGGGAACTTCAACAATCACTTTAGATGACCTCCTCAACCCAGTTTCTAAACTGCAAGTGGAGAAGTGGTTTGAGTTGACGCCGAATTCTGCAGGTCCGGGTTCAAAGCCCATCAGCATACGCATTGCTCTCTCTTCAACTACTCCGATTCCATCACCATATGGTAGTGAAGACAAGGCAAATAGATGTGGTGGGGGCGGTGGTAACTGTCGTAGCCAGTGTGGTGTTGAAAATATGGCAAATAGTGGTGCTTGTGGTGGATGCGGTGGTGGATGTGGTGGTAAAAATATAGCAAATAGTGGTGCTTGTAGTGGATGCGATGGTGGATGTGGTGGGTGCGGTAGTGGATGCGGTGGCGGTGGTGGAGGAAATTGTGGTGGTGGTTGTGGCGGCGGCTGCAGGAGTGCCCGGTTTGGGATATAAATCAGAAATGACTAGATATGCTATACCTATATCCAAAATAAATCAGGCACAAACCTCAGCCTATAAGTCTAGTTTCAGCAGTAATCAATGCAATGTATCAGAAAATAATTCAATAAAGTTTTCTTCTCAAAGAAGTTTATTCTCTCTAGTTGGTTTCTTGTACTCCAAGCTTATACCTCATGTAGTTACGAGCATGCACACGAAGTCTTAGATTGAATTCCTCCTATCGAATATCGCTCGTATAAAATAATAATAATAATAATAATATTTTGAAAACTTTAACGAAAAGCTTCCGTTACTATTCATTTTAACGAAAAATTACATTTTTACACTAAAATGTCAATCATGGTACTATTTATTTTACCCTTTATTTTGTCTTTATCGTTAAAACTCAAAATTTTCAAATTCTTTTCATTAATTTTTCTTAATATTTTAGCACGAAGCTCTTTTGCATAGTAAAACATAGCATGGTTACATCATAACTCTGTCTTGTCAAATTTTCGCAATTTTTTTTTCACTTCGGATGGATTGTCAATCAATTTTGTCTCATGGAAATACCGTGTGACGGCCATTTTTGAAGCACATAACCTCATTACAACAAAGGAACGCAGAAACAACCTTCTAGATCTTCGTTTAGAGTAGCAATTTTCACACTACACTCACCCCTTTGTTTATATTCTTTGATTCAAAACAAAATAATTTATGTCGTACATTTTAGCCGCTAAATTCAGCAAATCAAATGAAAATCAAAGGCATCCAATTCTTAATCATATTCTGATTTGATATATTTATTTTTCATTTCGGTGACCACCATTATTGTGATATATTTCTCATATTCTTTCACGTTGTTGACCAACTTTTGGATGCAGATACTCACAGAAAAAAAGGAGAACAACTTACATAATACACCACCACATGATGACCCGTATAAATGAAATAAGGACATGTGAATAAAAGTTATATTTTTATTTTATTAAAATAAAACGTCACCATAACGATACACCTGTACCCTATAAATCTCGAATTAGATAATCTAATCTCTCCTCTAGAATAATGATAATGAAGATAATAAAGTCCACTTGGATGACAGTGGCAGACAAAATCAGAAGTGCAAAAGCCAAAGTGGAAAAGGAGTATTCTTCCTATTATTTAAACTCTACCTAACGTACAAGTTGCAGCTCCTTTTCATTGCAATTTTGCAATAGAATAGAACTGCAGCATTCTTCCTATTACCACATCAAATCGCGCAAAGGCTAAATTTAAAATAGTTATATATCCATCCATGCAGATCCCACCAGAGTGGCAACAACTTGTATGGTCACGTGACGAGCACTATACTCACACGAAATAACATATATCCCACCAAAGTCTAAAATATCTATATTTAAAAAAACACTCAGGGAATTCGAACCCTTCCCATTTTACTCCTTCAACACCTTGACCATCATATCGCTTATGTTTTTATGAAAATATGCTAAAATATTTACATATTTTTTACACCCATAATGTTTGCCAACTTACTATATAATCAACTTAAATCAGTTAAATCCATCATACAATACAGTTCCTTCCAATTTTTTGTGATAAACTAATAGATAATTGACTAAATAAACATCTTGTAAAATTTCAATAAAAATTTCTAAATTTTTCTTACAATTTTCATGATATTTATTCAATTTTTATCAATATTGATAATATCTCGATATTTCCATCAAAATTTCCGTGTTTTTTTAATACCGATATTTCCGATATCATCGATATTTTAAACCTTCATCCCCTCCCACCAGTGCTCGCAAGAATATCGCCGCCACGGCCGATCACAACGATCAGCTAAAAACATTAAACTTAACATCAATAATATTATCTTTCAACTTGTTTTACACGAAAATGCTAAAGCACACCATTCGTGTATTTTTAATCTGTTACTCTCTCCACTACTACCAATTCAAAGACCAACATTAAAAAAAAAAATTAAAAGCCAAAAACCAATAATTTACACGAAGACAGCATATAAAATACGACGCAGATACCCCCAAAACAGCAGCGTGCTCTTATCCAACTTGTCACGACACACTTATGTACTATATATAATTGAGCTATCAAGCAGTATTCAACACAGAGTCTAGACGCCAACATAAGGCCATCTCCAACCGAAGGGTCCAGAGGGCCAGAGGGCCGAAAATGGCCCTAAAACCGTCTCCAACCGAGGGCTAGGCCAGAGGGCTCCGGAATCTGGAAGGGCCCCACGGGATCGGAGAGGGCTGGAGGGCTGGAGGGCTGGCTGCTTTCGACCAACCAGCCAACCCCGGGCTGGCTATTTTTTTTTTAATGTTTTCCTATTGCTGTCGGTTATAACCGACAGCATTGAAGAAGGATTTTTAATACTGTCGGTTATAACCGACAGTAATAGGTATTCATAGGCAAATGTTTTTTATTAATTACTATTAGTGTCGGTTATAGCCGACACTAATAATTTGAAATTCAATTTAAAACAACTAGCCGTTGCATTATTTTTTTTTTGAATTTGTTTTTTACAGTTTTATTATTATTTTTTATTTACAAAAAAATTCCTATAACTTTTTATTTTTTCCTATAACTTTTATTTTTTCCTATAACTTCTATTTTTTCATATAACTTGTATTTTTTTCATATAACTTTTATTTTCTCCTATTACTTTTAATTTTTCATATAACTTCTATTTTTCCCTATAACTTTTATTTTTTCATATAACTTCTATTTTTTCATATAACTTCTATTTTTTCCTATAACTTTTATTTTCTCCTATTACTTTTAATTTTTCATATAACTTCTATTTTTTCATATAACTTCTATTTTTTCATATAGCTTCTATTTTTTCCTATAACTTTTATTTTCTCCTATTACTTTTAATTTTTCATATAACTTCTATTTTTTCATATAACTTCTATTTTTTTCTATAACTTTTATTTTCTCCTATTACTTTTAATTTTTCATATAACTTCTATTTTTTCATATAACTTCTATTTTTCCCTATAACTTTTATTTTACAAAATTTGTTTCGTATTTTTTTAAAATTCTATTTTCCCCTATAACTTCTATTTAAATTGTAGTTTTTAAATAATAAATTATGTTTAGCCCTATGGCCCTTTGGCCCTCGGTTGGAGACGGTTTTTTGTGACATGGCTAAAACGAGCCCTCTGGCCCTCTGGCCCTCGGTTGGAGACGGAGGCAAATATGGCCCTACACTGTTCATTAAAATATTAATATCTTGAAGAATCTTGGAGGGCCAGAGGGCTAAAACGAGCCCTCTGGCCAGCCATCGGTTGGAGATGGCCTAAAATCCTGCAATACACATGAAAACCAGCCTAGAGAACTTCATCATTGACCGAACACACAGAAAACAATTACTTCATCTGCATTAAGAGAGGATTTGTAACTCATGTACAAGGATATTTTAGATAACCCACTTCGTTATGGAGTTATAGCTCATCATATCCAGTCCTGTACTTCTCACATTTTGACGTAACAAACAAAGGACTGGACTCAAGTCCATTTTAATTGCTCACAACCTATCTCAACCAGCCCACCAAACACATTGGGTCTAGGCAGGGTCTAGACAAGATTGCAAAATAGAACAACATATAAATTATAAAGTATTAGAACATATTGCAAGCATTGGGAACAAGAATATACTAAGCGTTCATCCAACTCCGACAAGTCTCTTACAATTTATTGAAAAAATAAAATACAAAATGAAGATTGCCTAGAGATTAATCGTGATTGCAGCCAGCCCCCTACAGGCGGCACTAGGCGTAGGCTTTGACCACTGGACATTGCTGCATTTGATAACAATTTATAATAGAACAGATCCAACCACACCTGCAACACCCTTATCTAACTTGAAATGGTGTACAAATATATGCATCATTCAACTTAACACCTAAAATATTTCGACCATCTTTATCCCTGTTCTTGTCACATGTGTTTGTAGTCTTTTACTACCAATCCAAAGAACAATATAAAAAGGAGAGCAAACACAGAATTTACACCAAAACTGTGGATTAATTACGAATACATGCCAAAACTCACTACGTTTTGAACAAGACATGTTACGCGAAAGGCTCAAAGAAATTCAAGACCAACTAAAATCCAAAGAGACGCAATAATTTGCACCAAAACAATTGCTTATATACACAAGAAACAATGTGAATTGTCATACCAGAACAACCCAAAAGGTTCCGATTTCAAAACCAGAGAGACGTATCCACCACAAAGCCATACAATTAAATTCTTATTTCTTCTTATTTAAACTATAGAACCATTAGAAGACAAAACAACAAACACATTATATATGAATTTATTATTTATTTTTGTCAATTAGCAGACGCTTGGGGTGCCATGGAAACAACAACTTTACCGTCTTGAATTTGATTCAATACACCAGCAGCAGCTTGTCTTGCATCTACAGCCACCGGAGCCACTGGAGCCACCGTCTGGTATGAAGAAACGACACCTCCAGCTGCAGTGTAGTATACCTGCCTCCCGACGGCGTCATACCCAACTGGAGCAAACCCTTCATTATAAGCTGCAATCTTTGCCTGTTGTGCCTGCTGAGCCTGTAGTGCCTGCTGAGCCTGCTGAGCCTGTTGCGCCTGCTGAGCCTGCTGAGCCTGTTGCGCCTGCTGAGCCTGTTGCGCCTGCTGAGCCTGTTGCGCCTGCTGAGCCTGCTGAGCCTGTTGCGCCTGCTGAGCCTGCTGAGCCTGCTGAGCTTGTTGCGCTTGCTGAGCTTGCTGACCTTGTTGTGCTTGCTGAGCTTGCTGAACTTGTTGTGCTTGCTGTGCTGCCACTGCATTATTGTACACCTGAGCGTCCCGGTACACCTCTGGTGCCATCCTCTGCGGTACTCCATAGTATGCCTGACCAACTGGTCCAGTTGCCGGTCTAGGAGCGGGAGCCTGGTACACACCGGTCGGAGTCGAAATGAGATAAACGGGCTGCTCCGGTCCAGATGGGGCAGCCGTCACCGGATAACCCCCAGTGTTCATGTGCCTCTCTGGCATATACGCAGTTGAAAATTGCACAGGTGGTGGCATTGCCATCGGAGACGATCCTTGCGCCGGTTGAATGTTGTCTGGAAGCTTCTGAGTGTAATAATCGCCGGTGTAACCCCTAGGGTTTCCCATTTCGTCGCTTTTCCGGTGATATATGGTGGTCGGCTCGTGACTGGCAGCGATTTGCAACCTCTGCAACTCCTGGATCTGCCTCTGAATCTCCGCCGGAGATATCACCGGTTCTCCGGTGTGGCGATCCTCAGATCCAACCAGAGTGCTTTTCACAAGCGAATCGGGAACCGTAGGCGGAGTGACCGAGTCGGGAAATTTCGGAACCGGCACAGCCGTGTATCCCTTATCGAATCCGAACAAGAAATCGGGGTTCGTCGGCGAGGGAGTGACGGGATCCGTCGGAGAGGAGCCATCGGGAGACCCGATCTGAACGGAATTCAAAGCGTCGACGAACCACTGGCGCTCGGACTTGGTCTCGCTGGAACCGAAGCTAGCGGAAGGGTTGGTGCCAAGAGGGAAGAGGAAGAGTCGGAGCCGGGCGGGCTTAGCGGAAGCGCGGTAGAGTCGGTCGTACTCGATCATCATGTGGTCGAGGTCCTCGTCGTTGGTGACGGATATGAGAGCGTCAAGATCTTCGCCGGGGAGCTGGTATTTGAAGCAAACGTCGTCGTTAGTGGTGTCGCAGAGGGAGGAGAGCTTGGAGATGAAAGCGGACAGCTTGATGTTGCGGTCGACGGCGAGGATTTTGGTGTCGCCGCCGACGTAGGCGAGCTGGTGGTCGTGGGGGCGGGGCTGGATTTTGCCACCGTAGCTGCACATGAACTTGACTTTGTAGGAGGAGGCGGAGGAAGGGGGTTGGTCGTCCCATGAGGGGGTGTCGCAGTCGATTTCGCGGGAGCGAGGGGAGGAGTCGCGGGAGTCCGGGTAGGGGTAGTTATCCATTGGAAATTGAGAAATGCGGGAGGACCCAGAGAAGTGAGGAATCAAATTAGGGTTGGGGATTTGGGAGTCATTGGAAATCAAAAGGATTTGGGATTTCGGTGGGAAATGACAAAAAATGGAAAGAATTTTCTTTTTGGGGGCGTGATTTAGGCGTGGTTTGGTACATTCTAAAAAAAGTTATTATTTTTTTTTTGTTTGGTAAACATTTAACTTTAACTTTTTTTCACAGTTTTGGATTAAAAAAAAGTCAAAAATAGGAAGTTTCCAAACCCAGTTTTAAAAACCGGCCTTTTTTATATATGTTTTATATAAAAGTTTACTAAACACTATAATACTGTTTTTTTTTCAAAAACACTTTTATAAAAAAAGTTTACCAAACACTCTGCTGCTTTATTTCACATCTGTTTATTCTCACAGCACAACACAAACAGTTTTTTTTCAAAGCACAGCAATACTAAACCAACCCTTGGTTTATTGGAAATGTGTAAAAAAAAATGGAAAGAATTCACAGTACAATTCTTTGATTACGACAGTACATTTTTTTAATATGGAAAAAAAGATAGTGTTATTCACAAAAAAAAAATTAATTTTTTATATACTCTTATTAATTTTTGTTTATTAAATTTTTCGATTAAATCTGACGGCACATAAATTTTTTTGACGCAATTCTAATGAATGAATATAAAAACTTATGTTCATACGGAATAATATCCCTTTGCACCCTGCAAATCATGAAAAATGTTCTTTCAATTATTCTCTTGCATGATAGAGAAAAGAAATTTTATAAGCACAAAATTTGTTTGGCTTCTCACATAACCATGTTTAATCACATTTGTTGTGTATGTTTAATTTATTAAATTCATTGATAAAAATAAAAATAAAAAGTGTGAGAGAAATTAAAAAGAGTGAAAACCACTTAGAATAAAAGACATTCATCTCTTCAAACCCTTAAACACTTAGGCGTCTTTTAGGGATCTCTGGACGAGGTATGTCAACGACTTTTTCGAGTGTTACATGTCAGGTACAAGGTTGAATGTTTTGCGCGACCATTCATAGTTTTCTCATCCATAACTCAAAATAATAATCAAATTTTTTAACCCTAAATGTTACATTATCATTTAATTTAGTAAATGTAACGACCTATCCCTAATTATTACGGTTTTTATAATTTTAAAGCTTGAATTTACGAAAATGCCTTTCGAGGCGAAAAACGTTGACTTTTGTTGACCACCTTGTTGTGTCACGTAAGATTCGCTTCTTTGGCGTATCCTTGTAGTACTCGTCGCTACGAACGCGTAGGCGCAAGCTGAATTGAATTTCGAACTAGAACGAAGTTTTTATGGAATTTGGAACGTTAGGGGCATTTTGGTAATTTTACATTCTGCGAGATATTTTCTTGTTTCGTCTTTTCTTACTTGTTTTGTGTGCTAGTAGGGCCCACAACTGTCCTCTTTGTCTCCTGGCCCTCTCTCTTTCTTCCCTCCTTTTTTCTTTCTTTTTCTTCTTATTTCTGTGACATCTCTCACCTCTCTCACTCATAACTCTCATTATCTCTCTCTCATATCTTTCTGCACTCTCTCTTTCACTCCGAGCACACACATACACGCACCACAAATGGACTGACACGCTTTTATCCTGATATCTGGGGGACATCGGTATGGCCACGTGCTGGCCGACACCCGAGGGTGGCGCAAGCTATTTAATGAATGCATATGCTAAGAACATGTAAACCATACATATAAATTGTAGCAAAATAATAAGAGGTGACTATTCATTTTTGCATGAAGATAGTGATAATGCATGATATGTTCAAAGCATACATCTAATTCAGAGTACAACGGAATGTGTTATTACAATGATGTCAAAGCAGAAATGATGGCACGATATCACTAGTAGGGGAAAGCCTCGTAGCACGGGTCGTAAACCTCGTTCCTATGTCCTGAGGGGGTGCAAAACAAACATGAGTAGACCAAGTTGATATATATATATATATATATATATATATATATATATATATATATATTGAAACAATTATCAACATATTAACCCCCAAAGTTTTATGAAAACTCAATAGCATAATGTCACATCCCCGCCCAGGCTCGACCACTTCTCGGGCTCTACTCCGCCATAGCACGATATTGTCGGCTTTGGGTCCCTACCACACCCTCACAGTTTTGTTTATGGGAACTAACACGAAAACTTCCCAATGGGTCATCCATCCTGAGATTGCTCTCGTGCGAACTCGCTTAACGAACTCCAAAGCCAGTGAGCTCCCAAAAGGCCTCGTGCTAGGAAGAGGTGAGAATGTACATATAAGGTTTACAAGATCCTCACCCTTGAGCGATGTGGAATCTTACAATCCATCCCCCTCAGGGGCCCGACGTCCTTGTCGGCACATTTGCGTCCAGGAAGTGGCTCTGATACCAATTTGACAAGCCCCGATCTAGATGTTCTAGGGAAATCAAGATGGTCACATACTAACCGACACCCGAGGGGTGACGAAAGCCATTTAGAATGCATGAGAATAAGAATAAATAAGGCTTATGAATTTAAAATTAATATATGAATGAGGAACATGTTCAGAGTATATATATATATATATAACAGTTATCAACACACTAACCCCCAGGTTTATGAAAACACATATAGTATGATAAATAAAATAGGTTTTCCGAAACCTAGCATACCGTGCATGTCTCAAATCATAACTCATATATATATATAGTCACTAGTGAATGTCCAATATCCCTCCAGGCCTCATACCAGCTCCTCGTCCCTATGCCAATTGCCAGAGGAAAAACCCATCAAGCCCAATGCCAACACCGTAACCGTTGCCCAGGGCGGAATCTATCCTTCACCCCATAACGGAATAAGGACCACTAGGTAAGTACAAAATCATTGAACATACATATATTTGAAAAGCAACTTCATAGTATAAAGTCATCCATCATCTATACTATAAAGAGGTGTTCAAAATATGTTCTAAATATTATATCGTCATCCATCAGATATTATATAAAGAACACGGGTTATAGAAAACATAGTAATAATTCAAGCTAGCCTCAATAAGCATGTTATCTCATAAAACGCTTCATAAAACGTAGTCATTAAATCATGTTTTTCATGTATGCATTTCTACTATTAAAACATGCATTTTTAGAATGGGTCCACTCACCGTACACCGTTAGTGCAACGCCATGCCAAATAGGAATAACAAAATCGCCGTTATTAATTGTACATAAGCACATAAAGAATCCAATTAACAAAACTATACTCAAACGATTGAATTTGGGAAAATAGACTTCAAAACCGAGTCCAGGACGTCGAAATTAGCCTAGGAAAGGTTCCGGACGAAACCCAAAAAAGTCAACCCAGAAAGTCAACGTTGATCGTTGACCGGTCAAAGTGTTAGATCAAATGGTCAAATTGGGTCAAAGGGGATAAACCAGTTAGGGTTTGGGCTTGGATCCAGTTTGGTCCCTAGGGATTTTGGGTTTAGTTGGGTTTAGTTGGGTTTAAGGAATGGGGCTTAGGGTTTTAGGAGTAACGGGCTTAAGGCCCGACTTCACTACGGCTCAAGGGCCTTTGTTTTAAAAAGTTAAATGGGTTTAAGGTTGGGCTTAGGGCCGGGCCCCAATAGAGAAATGGCCCAAAGGCCATTAAGTTAATAAAATAAAATAAATAAAAACCAAAAAGAAATAAAAGGGTTTTAGGCTAGGTTCTAAAAGGTTTAACAAGCCTAGGGCCCTGGTTTTGGGGTTTAGGTATTAAGGGATTTGGGTTTGGGCTAATTGAGTTAGGTCTCAGCCCTAATGGGTTTGAGTTTCAAGGCAAAACGGTTGGGTTGACACATTTTCAAGCCAAGCTTTTGGTCGGTTTCTGGGTTGATTTTCCAAACCTTCTAACTTCTTCGTTACTCAACAAAATCAAGTGAAACAAAAACGAAAGTTGTTGTACTCAACGAGACAAAGAGAATGAAACCATGCACGCCAGCCAACTCACCGTGGTTTGGCTGGAAAATCCTCGAAAGGGGCGGTGCTCGTCGGAAAAACTAGGTTTTGGTCGAATGTTGCGCAATTTTCAAAGCTTCGTAACTTCTTCGTTACTTAACAAAATTGAGTGATTCAAAAGCCAAAATATAGTTAGGAATGTGGAGAAGAGATTCATACCAAGTGAGGATCAAGAGGTGACCAGAGTTGGCTGAAAAATGACCTGAAAAATGGCCAAATGACCACGGCCTGGAATTTCTAGATTTCTGGAAAATGCCCATCGAGTTGTTTTTCGTGCTAAAACCTTCACCAAAGACATTTTAATCACTAACCAAGTAATGTAGGCTATGAGGAAGGAAGATCAAATGAGTCTCAAAGCTTACCTACGCCGAAAAATCCTCGAAAGTCACCGGAGTTCATCGAGGGAATAAGCACCGTGACTGTCACAATGGAGCACTCCCTTGGCTCAGGGTTTTTGAGATCACAGTTCATGTGTGGTGGTGATGGTTACTATGTGTGTGTGTGTGTTCAGAGAAAAGATGGATGGCTGAAGAGATAATGCACGTAAGTGAAAGGGAAGAGATAAAGAGTTATAAAAATCAGAAAAAGAAAAAAGGGGGGAAGAGAACCAGGGGACAAATCAGGGGGTGGGCCCCTTAGGCTCACCAATTAAGAATTAAAAACCATTTTTAAATAAATTAGGGGTGGGGTGTTACACATAATATGTAATAGGTTTTCTGAAAACCCTAGCATGACATAAAACCTTTCATGAAATATATCTCTTATGTAATGTGCTAACTAGTGGTATCAGTATCAGTATCAGTATCAGTATCTCTCAGCCTGAAGCCCGTACGTATCTCTCGGCCCGAAACCATCTACATATATCTCCCTCAGTCCAAAGCCATATATCTCTCTCAACCCAAAGCCATATATCTCCTTCACCCCGTAGGCAGAACAGTGACCGCTAGATACGCACAAAATCATTGAACATAGTCTTTCCAAACGTAGGTATATATACACACACACACACACATAGCATATAATCTGATGCGTTGTAAACAACACACAAATTAAACCCTTTTTTTAACAATTGTAGTAAAGATGTAAGTAGGGTATCGTTCTAGACCGGGGATTAGGAGGGATTGCTAATGCACCTAACTGACTTAAAAATATTAAACAAGACTCAAAAACACAAAACAAAACTCTAAAACAGAAAGCTAAACTATAATAACTTAAAACACACTAGAATAGTCAAAACAACACAAAACTAGCAAATTGAATAAAAACAGATACTAGGGATGGATTTAAACGAATTTGGGATTACAAAGACTCAAAATACTCAAAAGACATCAAATTGTACAGATTATAGCTAAAGAATACAACTTAACAATTGGGGGGGGGGGTTTGGTTTTGGACGAATTTAAACAAAAACTAAGTAAACTTTGTAAAACAGATTTTAAGACAGATTTGAGTAAATCAATGGATGAATGGATGGCTAGAGGGTTTTTCTCCACACATGACACACTTGTATACAAACCAATTTTCAGTTGTTCTTTCAATAAACCATGAATCTCAACACCCCAGATTAATCGTGAACAACACTTTTTTAACCTTCAAGTTTTCCTTAAGTTATTGAATTAGACGGAAAAATGCATACAACAATTCAAAACATTCTTCAAAAGTCCCCTACATGAACAGCACAATAGAGATACAATCAAAGATCATTAAGCTTTGTGAAAACTATAAGCATTGACGAGGCATTAGTAACTATGAACAACATGATACTCTTGCCAAGAATTCACTTAACGCGATTGTGACTAGCAACCTCCACTTCTTGTGAATATAAGTTCATAACGATTAGGTGAAACTCCCTTATATTCTAGCATCAAATTCATGCATGCAAACTAAGTATGCATCCTTAATCGACATACAAGAATAAGTTATAAATCAAGCAGTTAAGCAAATTGAATTCACAACTCATGAAATCACAACTAAAGGTAATCAATTCATATTACAAATATGTTCATGGCTTTGAATCAACCTCTAACCAAAATGAATTTAGTTCCACATATTTGCAATTAAATAACTATAATTGAATTTAAACATGATAAACAAAAGTAGAAGACACCTAGAACGCTCCAACAATCCAACGTCTTGAATGGTTAGCACAGCTCCAAGTCCTCCTCCTTTCTTGCAAACATGCGGCACCAAGGTGGGTGTGGTGTTTGGATGGTCTAGGGGATGTGGCAGAGATTGGATAGGTTGAGAGAGTATGGAAGGGTGGTAGAGGATGGATAGGAAAAGAGATGGATGGAAATGGATGGAGGAAGAAGGAAACTTGCGGCAGAAATTATGTTGTTTATGGAATGTGTTGTAGATGTGAATTGGTGTCTTTGGCCTTGATGGAGAAGCCTATTTATAGGCTTTGAGAATGAATCACTACCATCTATTTTCTTGGTGAGAATGAATCACCACCATCCATTTTTGTTGGTGAGAATGAATCACTACCATCCATTTTGTTGGTGAGAATGAATCACCACCATCCATTTTTATTGGTGAGAATGAATCACTACCATCCATTTTGTTGGTGAGAATGAATCACAACCATCCATTTTTTATGCTCCCGATGCATGCAATCCATTTCACCCTAAAATAGCTCCAAATTGCACCAAAATGCACTTCTTTGCTAACTTTGTTATTTAGAACCTACAAACACACGAAAATAGCTTAAAACATTCTAATAAGATGAAACTAATTAAGTAAATGCAAGGAAACAAACTAATAAAGTCACATAAATGTGTTCCTATCATAATCATCCATCATATATGCTGCTACAAAGAAGTGTAAAAACATGTTCATAAATAGTATATAGTCATCCATCATATATACTACAAAGAACATAATTTCGATAAAGTATAATATTCCAAAATATTCTCAATAAAGCATGATAATTATATAATGTAAATCCAATCTAATTATAAAATGTTACCATTAAATCATGCTTTTCATGTATGCATTTCTACTATTAAAGCATGCATTTAGAAGGGATCTTTTCACAGATACTCTGTCATCGAAAAGTCGTACGAAATAGGAATGATGGAATCGCCGCTAATAATTGCACCTAAGCACATAAAGGGTCCAATTAATAAAACTATGCTCAAACAATTGAATTTCAAAAAACGGACTTCATAAACGGATTCAAGACGTCGAAAAACAAAAAAGAGGGCCTCAGGTATCCCCACGCGCCCTCACGAGCCACCGCAAGGTGGCGGCTCCAGCAGCCATGCGCCATCATGGGTCACCGAAAAATTCGTCCGCGTCGCCGTGGACGGTGGCACGTGTGCTCTACGCACCGACCACGCATGGCTAAGTTACTGGGTTAGACAGAGGTTTGGGCATGGGCTTAGGCCTCTGGGCATGGGCCTAGGGTATTGGGCCTCTGGGCTTAAGATTTGGAATCCTGGGTTGAAAGCCCAAGCTCACACAGCCAGAAGGCTGGGGGTTCAAGAGTTTTTGGTTAGGTTCTAACAGGCCTTGGGCTTGAAAGCCCGGCCCAATGTATAGGTTTTAGAAAATAAATAAAATAAATAAATAAATAAATAAGTAACTGGGTTTTGGTGTTTAACGGGCCTCAAGCCTGAGTTCTACACGGCCCAAAGGGCCTGGGTTCATTGGGTTTGGGTAATTGACCTATTTCTCGCTGAGGAAGGAAGCCGGAGCCTTCCGAGCTCCAGTCAACATCAAACCAACACTCAAGCCCATGATCTACCAATTAAAAGGAAGGTAGAGGTGAGAGGGGGTGATTAGTTGTAATGCCTCGCCCCCGAAATATTTATTTTCGGGGATTAATTTTGTTGATAGGCCCTAATTAAAATTTTGTTTATTTTGCTACCATTCCTTCCAATTCACTTCTAAATCTCCAAATCCCTCACGCACAAAAATAATATTTAATTCCCAAAATCATAAAGTTAAACCTCTATTTATGCAACAAATTCCTTTACTTAATTCAATTTTTCACCTTACTTAGATCAACACCTCAAACAATGATTTTGTCTCAATTATTTAAACTACCGATTTATTGTGATCTTTATTCACAAACTTTGAATCCAAACATACTAAATACTTATAGTTTGTTCTTATACAAAATGTATGATTTCCTTCCCAATATATCACCCTTCTCTTTCATAGGTCAATTTCCATTAGAAGCATGGTTAAACTTATTTTCAAGAATTACAATTCATCACTCTATTGATTTAATTCTTACTAAATTATGCATGTTGTTAATTACCTAAACAATCAATTAAATTATCCATTTAATTTTCCATATTCTTCTATCAAACAACCTCTAATCAAGAGATTAATTCTCGAATATTTAATCTCACTTATCTTATGGCTGCATCTAACGTCTCGTTAGACTGCCTACGTACCCTAAACATAGATCAAGCCATTCGTAGTTCAAAATTCAAATTCAATTAAACTTTGATAATTCTACACATAATTAACAATCACCAACTAGCTTCAAACAAGTGTATCACATTAAATGCTTATTTAACTTGAATCCAGAACATCAAAATTAGCTTAAAAATACGGCGTCGGCTCCCTGGCCACGCACCACCGCCTGTGCCGTTCGGCCGCCCTGACTTGCCGAAAAATTCAACTATTTCTAAAAATTCAACTATCTTATGGCTTTGTAATTTTGTATGAGAGAGAAACTTCAGAGGCAGAGCAGATCCAATCCCTTAGGCACAGAGAGAGAGAGAGCGTGGAAAGGCCTGGGATCAGGTGCAGGGCGAGTGTACAGGCAAGTGTTCTTGATGAGTGTGCGCGAGTGGCATTATTTTGAGGAGAAAATGGCGAGCACGTCCTTTGGAGGTTGGGACGGGTGAAATAAGTCAACGCGCGGTTTTGGTGTACCCGCGACGGATTGCTGTAAACTTCCCTTTGAATTATTTTTACTGTCCGTCTACTTGAGGAAAATAAAGTTGTAATTATAAATATATAAATTTTTAAATGAAAAATGTTTTTCAATTGCCAATTTAATTTCATGTAATCGTTATCATTTTCAAATTTTCATGAATGAGAGTTTAAAACAAAAAATAAAGGGTAAATTACACCATACCTCCTCAGGTTTGAGGTCTATTACAACCCCATACAACATATTTAAAACATTTCACTTTCATACATCAAGTACTATTTTATTTCAATTTCATACCTCCGTTACATTTTCCATCTATTGAACCGTTAAGTGGTGACGTGGCTGCCAAATGTGTGCGACGTGGCAAATTTTTTTTTTTTAAACCTGAATTTTACAACAAAAAAAAAGGATTTGGATCCTCGCCGGATCCCCTCCCAGTGGATCCTAGGGGTCAATGAACCTGGACCGTTGATAAAAAATCGTGCGGTCAAAATTTTTCCTTTTTTATATTTTTCACGCAAAATGAGACTTTTACTTTTTAAAATATAAAAAGCTTTTAATTGGGACCACACGATTTTTGATCAACGGTCCATGTTCGTTGATCCCTAGGATCCCCAGGGAGGGGATCCGGCGAGGATCCAAAATTTTTGTTCTTTTTTTCTTTCTTCTTCTTCTGGTTGCTGGGCTACTTTTTTCTTTTTTTCTTTCTTCTTCTTCTTCTTCTTCTTCTTCTTCTTCTTCTTCTTCTTCTTCTTCTTTTCCCTTTCTTCTTATGGTCGTTGGGCTAATTTCTTTTTTTTTTCTTTCTTCTTCGTTGGGGGGGGGATTTTTTCTTCCTCCTCCTCCTCATTCTTCTTCTTCTTCCCTTATTCTTCTGGTTGTTGGGCTTCCTTTTTTTTTCTTCTTCTTCTTCTTCTTCGCTGGGGGGGGGGGATTTTTTCTTCCTCCTCCTCTTTCTTCTTCTTCTTCTTCCCTTCTTCTTCTGGTCGCTGGGCTTCTTTTTTTTCTTTTTTTTTTCTTTCTTCTTCTTCTTCTGGTCACTGGCTTTCATGATTCAATTAATGGCACACAAGGCAGCCACGTCAGCACTTAACGATTCAATTGATGGAAAATGTGACGAAGGTATGAAATTGAAATAAAATAGTACTTGATGTATGAAAGTTAAATGTTTTAAACATGTTGTATGGGGTTGTTGACCTCAAACCTGAGGGGGTATGGTGTAATTTACCCAAAAATAAAATACAATTCTTAATCATGAGTGGCCATCACAGCAACTCCCACTACTATTGCCTCCACCTTCATTGCCACCGCCTCATCACCATCGTAATCACTGACACCACCTCGACCACCACCTAACATCAGCATCACCACTACTGTTGTCACCACCACCGCCAGCACCCACCATCATCGTCATCTTCCATGTTAATAACGATGATAAATGGGGTCCCTACATACACTTCGCTGAGCATGGCACACTTTTTGACCTTGAAATCAAGGATCAAGACATAGTACTAGAGTGTGATATTCCTGCTACATTTCAAAAGATTTATTGGATAGTCATAACAATTCATCTTAAAGGCAGCTCAATCGGAGGTAATCAGAAAGTTGTTGTGGAGATAAAACTTTGGAAGACAGTAGCAATGTGAGGGCTTCGAATGAACCAATGCTCATGCTTGTTCTAGGTATGCTGGTGGGTGCATGGCTATAGGGTCCTTGGACGTTTGTGTTTTGAAAGGCTCGCTCAATTCACTAGCATGTCAAGGGTGAGTTCATGCAATAGTGATGAAGCTTGTCCCTCGTAATGGATATAAGCAAAGCGAGGTGAACTTTCTTTGTTCCCTATGTTGAAACGAATGTGAGAGTTTGATAAAGATTAGTACTTAGCCTGGTCAAGTTGAAGAGAGTGTATGAATCAAAGTGTCATTTTTTTGACGAATCCAAATACGTTGGTGCACAATTCGTCAAAAAAATGGGTGGACCTTAAGACAAAGTAAAGTGGAGTGTGAGAACCTTCGTGAGGGTGCTTCATTCACTAAGTGATGGTGATATGTGAAAGTCCTATGATCCAAGATAGCTTAATTGTGAGAGATAAGTCTCATTTCATATATAAGAAGAGTCGCACATTATTGTCTGTGATTGATGTGGGACTCTAAGAATGTTATTGTAGTTTTGCCACGTGTCCTTGAGCAAGTGGGCTTCAAGTTTGAGGAATGGAGAACTCATTTGATCAAGGTTGTTCATGTGCATTGATAAAGGTGCCTCTAGTGGCTTATCATAGATATTTATCATGCAATTTCTATCAAATATTAATACATTGTCAATAAGCTATAAGTAGATAGGGATTCTGAGTCTAACTAGAGCATATTTGTCAACCTATCTCTTGTTTCAACAAAAAAATCTTCAATAAAATCACAAGTTAGTGGCATCTATAGCGTGCATGCGCACAAGTACCACTCGCAATTCACCTTCCAGTACAACTTCTTCTCGGCTAACAGTCAATTTATTATGTAGATCATTTGTCGTAAAACCAATTTTCAGGTAACCCTCAACTTGGTTAACCATTTACTCGTACATACTGCAGGGTTTGACAAAAGTTTAACTGAACTTGTTACTGAAAGAAAAATAGTGTGAAATTAGAAGATTCATTGAATAACTCATGCTTAAAATCAAATTAAAAGCGGAAGCTAGATATGCATATATTAAAAAACTAAATCAATTTCTCAAAATCTTCAAGGCATAAAGGTTGATGAACCAATTTTTTTTTCTTTTCAAGATGAGATGATTACTCTTGATGAAAGACTTTCAAATCTTCATGAATGTAGTGTTCCTTTGTTTTGACGAGGATTCTTCAAAACTACCAAAGAAGATGAAATAATCATAAAGCTCATCCTTGTGGTGGCCAGTTTTGGTGAAGTGAGAGGTCATGGTATGCCAGCTCTACATCATTCTCTTTCTCACACTCAAAATTAGAGGTGGAGCTACTAAGGGACTAGAATAGTTTTGGGCCCATCGTTCCTTTTTTCTTGCTACAATAACATATTGTTGTTGCTGCTGCTTATCAATGGAATACCATTAAATTCAAGTGTACCCTACTTATTCTAAACTCTCTTTTCCTTTTACATGCCTCGTTTTTCACTCCATCTCTCTTATTTCAGTGCAGACTTCCCTTCCCCTCCTTTTGCTATAACTTTTCTTTGTCATTTCTTTAGTCCTTTTGTTATAGTTTCAAATCTTTCATGCTTAACTCTTACCTCGTATTCAATTGTTTGAGTTTGTACAATGTTTTTGGTTCTTTGTACTGAATTTGATTAGTTTTCCAAATGTGCAATTTACTATAACTTTTCATGTTGTGAGGCCCCTCCTCGCATGAAATTCTGGCTCCACCATTGCTCAAAATCGTAAGTTTTCTTGAACAACGATTAAAAGGACAAGTGGTGGGTTGTGCGTGTGAATATTCTTCTTCTTTAGCCAGTTGCATTCGCTATGTAAACTTTTTTTGTTAATAAATATAGGAGGTATTCCATCACATATCACACATTGATGACAAACTAATTCTTTTTCATGTAGTTTTAGTATCACATGAGATGGTAGCGTACTTTTGACTTCCAAGTTAAACAATATATCAAAGCAGAACCTGTAGCTCTAAAAATAACATTCGTGGATGTTTAAACCCTCTCTTATATTGTTAATATAGAATTAAATAGTAATAGGGAAATTTTATTTAAACCCAAATAACCTTATTTTACACCCAACTTAAATTTTAAATGTAAATGGTCTTTTTATCGTATTGTATAATTACTATTAAGTACAAGATAAATAAATAATAAAACAAAAAATTATTAATAAACCCACACCCAATAGTCAAATATTTGTCATCACGCAACCTTTTGTGAATTCTTATGAGAAGATTAAGAAGACAATCTAACCTTTTTTTGGGCATCCAGGTATCCAATTTTCCTCTTCCACCTCTTCCAGATGGTGATGCCTTGGATAAAGAAGAGCGTTGCTTGAAGAGTTCAAGCACTTGACAAAGATGGAAGACTGACACCTCTATTGAGGTCCATGGCTCATTACCCTATGAGTCCTCGTCACTCTAGGATGCTCACTGTTATTCAAGTCTTGATTAAGAAGAAGAGTTTTAGAGCTAATTTAGTGCTAGCATGCGCAGTTGCAGCTGATGTTGCTTTGAGTCTGTCAAAGCTTTTCGTTAGGCAGTTTGAAGATAGCCACAAAGAAAGCCATGACTTAAATGAGGGCTGGAACATTATAGTTTTACACAAGCGAGAGAAGTTGAGGAGGAATAAACTAAAAGAACAATGAAAATGTTTCGTGAAATTTTTTCTAATTCCAACAGTGATACTCTATCTATTGCCTTTACTTTGTAGTGCTATGAACTTGCAGAGATCCTAGTGGAATTGGAATTTATCGAGAGCAACTTCGTAGGGAAAAGAACATATCCTTTGGTCTTGGGTTTCTATTTTAAATGGGTGTAGAAACAAATTTGTATATTGAATTGGGTATGTTAGGGTAATTTAGATAGTAAATTTGGGTTTAAACAGATATTGATAATTTAATTACAAATAATTTGGGTGTAGAGAGTAAGTTGAGTATGAAAATAGGTTATATGAGTTTAAATAAAATTTCCCATAATATTATTGTTTGTAATAAATAAAATAAAAAAAACGATTATTTTGGTTTTATAAAAATAAATAAATAAAACCTCTCAATCATTTCGGCCATAAATAAATACAACCTCTAAAAAAAAAGAAAAAAAAAACGAAACCTAAAACCTCAATAAAACCTCTCAATCCAGCCTTCGTTCCTATCGCAGGCAACGACTCAAACTTCTCTCTTCCTCCTCTTCTTCTTCTGATTCATCTTCTTCCTCTCCCATCGAGCTTTACGTTTTGACGATCTTTAGGGTTTTGAAATCTGAAGCTTCAAAACCATGGAAGACGCTTCAAATTCAAACCCAACCTCTGAAAATAGAGTAAAGCAGTGAGTTCAATTTCTCAATCTGCAATTATGCTGGTTGGGTTTCGATATTCGAATTCGGTATGATATTTACATTCTGTTGCTTTTTGTTTTTGCAGAGAAGCTCCCCAGCTTGCTGCTTTGTTGAGAGAAATGAAGGAAGGATTAGATACAGTGAGGGCAAAAGTCCAAGCTTTAACTGCAAAGGTAAACGAGTTCCCTCTTCTGAGGTCGTTTTAGTTTCACTATCGGTTTATTTCGGTCGAGAAATCTTGTTTCGAAATTGTTCTGCCAGTTTGTAGGCTGTAGGAAAACTGTTTCTGGATTGATAGTGTGCTTCCTTGAGGTTTAATATTAATTTGAGGGATAAAAACTAATTTGACTAGAAAGCTATGTTTTTCTTTTCGAAATTTTCCATTTTTTTCCAGCAATCTTTTAATACTCGGAGATTATAGGAGTCCCATTGGCGTGTTAGTATAACAAGTACGATTTGCATCAAAAGGCACTTGTTTCATTTGTTTTCTTCTCTGTGTCAAATGTATCAGGTGAAGGCAAATAATTATCCATCAGCAAACGGGATAAGCTATCTTGAAGCCAAGTATTTGCTGCTTCTAAACTATTGCCAGTCACTTGTCTATTACATACTTCGTAAGGCTAAAGGATTTTCAATAAATGGGCATCCCGTTGTTCGTAGCCTTGTGGAGATAAGGTTGTTTCTGGAAAAGGTCTGGGCCTCTGGTGATCTTTTTTTCTTTTTCGTTGTCGTTCTAGTAACTGTGTAGTCAGTTATCAATCCATTCTCACCCTTTTTGTGTGAAACAGATTCGACCCATTGACAAGAAGCTCCAGTACCAAGTTGAGAAGCTCACCAAGGTTACTACAAGCCCAACCGAAGATGTAGGGCCAAGTGGGAAGGAACCACAACCCAATGTGCCTCAGCAAACAGATGGTTTGCTGAGATACCGCCCTAACCCTGACATGCTTGTTAGCAAAATAGATGTGAATTCTAAGGTGAAATGCGCATCAGTACAATGTTTGAATTCCTCTTTTGTCATCTGCCAAACAATACTCGAGGTTTCTTCTTCTATTTTGTATATTGTAGGATGGTAAGGATGTGTATCGACCTCCCAAATTTGCCCCGACTTCGATGGAGGAAGATAAGTTGTCAAAGCAGGAAAAAAATGCATTGAGAAGGGATAAGAATACTTTACGACAAGCTAAGCAGAGTGCTTATGTGAGGGAACTGGTGGATGATTTGGAGGGGAGGCCTGAAGAGGTTTGTTGTGGCCTGTTTTTGTGGAGTTACCAGGCATGACTGCTGGATATACTGTTCTTGTAACTGCTCTTTGTTTATGTAAATTACAGATTGTAGAAAGTGTTGGAGCTGAAAGCATAGAACTAACGAGATACAGGGCAAAGAGGGATGAACGTGAACGGCAAGAAGAGGAACTTTTTATGCGTGCTCCTATTACTAAGAAGGAGAAACAGAGAGAAAAACACTTAAAGAAATCAAGAAATGGGTAATTGACATTTGAGAAATTATTTATGATTTTCCTTTTTCAATTATTCCAAATTTATTTTTCTGTAAGATCTGTCAATGGGTGGCTGTTCTGAATCGTTTCTATCAGGTTGCTTGGTTTGACGGAGAATTTCTATGATGAAATTAAGGGTTTACCCTTGGACGATGAGAATGATGAGCAGGTTGCAAGCTCCCGCAGTGCTAGGGGTGGAATGGGGAGGCATAAGAAGCGCAAGGTATGTCATAATCTCTTAAAAAGGAATCAAGTTTAGTTTATGAAATATGTGTCCCTCTTTTGTTCTGAACCAACTGCATTTGTGAACCTCTGTTTCCCTTGGACTTTTTCTAACGTGCAAATTCAACGTTAACTGTTTTATATTTCCATGAAGGTGCTCGTTTGTTCTAAATATGTGGGTATAAATTTAGGACGTGAATGGCTGTGTTCTAGAAGCCTAGTGGAAAAAAGGGAAAGCATGTCCTGTTCTCACAGGAATATGTGTGTATAGACTTCTGTAGGCAGACCGTTTAGTGATATATGCATCTTTATATTGAATACTCGAGCCTCTGTATAATGTGGAAAAGTACTGTTTTGGTATCTGAACTAAGACTTTACCGAGTACTGATTGTACCATCTTCATTAGAATATTTGGTGGTGGGCTATAACTTGCCATGCTTATGCATTTCTTACCTAGTCACAACTCATCTAGGAATGCCTGCATTTCTTTTTCTCGTTTATGTATGGTCAGAGTGTTGAAGTTGCGCAAAACGACACCTATAAATTTACTGCACAACACTTCCCGATTGTTCTCCCTCCTATCAATCCATATCATGCGTGTGATTTTTTCTCGACATTTCATGTAATATCTTGATAGAGCAGCCCAGCTGGTGAATGTTACGTATGGTAAATCTGTCTAGAATCAAGACCTTCACTGAAATTAGTTACAAGATTGTTAGGGTTTTGTCGCAGCCGAGGTTAATGTGTATAATTACCGGGCGTACCCATTCCTGAGTGATTAATTGGGTGAATATTTATCTTAATTCTCAAATCCTTTCAGCAAGCTGCTGGATTATTTCTGTTTTTGCCCGAACCAGTACCATCGAACCTTCTAAATTATCCAGCTGGCTACTCGGGTTTTCTTGTGTGCATGAGTTTCTAGTATTCAAATTTTTTCTTCTTCCATATTTGCGTTTATATGTTCGTGGCTTCAGTCGGTTTTATGCTTTATTTGATTTTATGATATTATGGAAAGGATTATTGTCCTTGCTTTGCTTATCGCAAAGGCGTTGACACTTTCGACTGATTGTGCAGATAAGGCATTGAAGGAATAGCGTATGCCAAGCTTGACAACGCCCAACAATTTATATGCCGGGCCAAGCTCTCATTGCTGCAGTAGCATGAAATAGCTTCCTACAAATCTCAAGTATTTTTCTTTTGGCGGCAGTGTGTGCTGATTGGAACGCTGGAGGGTTCCAACTTCCAAGTAGGGACCGATTAGAGTTGTTTGTTTTAATCCTTTTGTTCTTGCATCTAACCCTACACCAAAGAAAATTTACTTGCTTTATCTTGTGTCAATCTTACGTGCAACGATTGAAGCTCCATAATACGACCGAATCTGCACAAGTTTTTCTTTCGATTCTTGTTCAACATGACCCGTTTGAACGAGGGCGGAACAAAATGAATTATATTCCAGTTCTTAAAGAGAGAGCGTTAGGGAAAAGGTCATGCTCTTTACTGGGATTGAGTATAATACAATACTGGACTGGACGTGACTCGAGATACTTTTTTTTTTTGGTACAACAATATATTTTACATATTAGACGAGGGGGAGAGTTAGGCTAAGCCACACAATATGCAATCTATGTGGTATCGAATTTGTCATTTACGTAAGACCTCTCACTTACGAGTGAAGAAGAATATGTAATATTGAGTGACGACTTGAGATACAAATTGAATATCAAGAATATATAACATCTTTCAACACTTGAGTTGGTAATGTCAACTAATTTCAAGGCACATCCTTGGCAGGCAGGGGTAATGTCAAGTTGTCAACTTATGCGCTTGATGTGGTCATATTATCTGGTAATATGACCCTCCCTTTTCCTTGGGAGTCCTCCTCTCCTTTCTTTTTATTTTTATTTTATTTATTTATATAAACTCCTATTTTACTATCTAAATCAAACTTGAAATGTCTGTAACTTCTTTGTTATCGCTAGATTTGCAAACGGTTTTGCCTACGCACTCGTGTGATCGCACTCTATTTGAAAACACTAGGGGTGATCCCTGAAGATCTACGGATTTTATATGATTATTTTCGAAAAATCACTTTGTAACTAAATAATTAAAATCTAAAATAAATTAAATTAGATTAAATTCACATAATAATAAAAACCCGTAAATACGAAATATGTAAATTACAATAGTGAAATCCAAGAATGGGTTTTCACATTGGGGGTGTTTGATAAGCCGATATTATACTATATATTTTACCGTATGTTTTGGTATTTATTTTGGTTGAATTTTTCTACTTAGATTTATATTTCTAATATAGGACATTCAACTTCCTCTTGAGAAAAAAGTATTCAAATAGATGAATTTTGGAGTGACTTCAATAAAAGGATGTTTCCAAGTCTCTCAGCTTGTTCGTATCAAAGTTACAAATTTTTCTACCCAGCAATTTATTTATAGTGATGAAATTAAAAGGAGCAGCTTGCAGTGCCGTTAAAGTGACGTTTTGGGCTTATTTGGGCTTCGTGGCGTCCAAGATGGTGTCTTTTGCTATTGGTTTCTTCTTGGTACTTGGAGAGGATGTCCTAAGCTTTAATTCAAGTAGTTTTGGGCCTGATTTGTAGCCTTGAGGTCCAAAAACGTGGTTGATTTTTGGCTGGGCAAATTTCCATATTTGATTAGGATTATGTTTATTAATTTCTCTTATTTCATTTTGTTTCCTAGGTTTTGAAAGATCTGTTCTAGGAAGGATTTTATTTTGTAGGAGTATAGATAAGGCTGTTTAGCCATTAGGGTTCTAATAGCATCAATTTGGAGAACTAGGCTAGGCTTTGATGATTTGTATTCTTCTCTCAAGATGTTTTCTATCCTTTTTATAGTTCAATAAAATTCCTTTTGTTTTATAATTTTTTTGTAACTAATTTTCTTTTGTAACAAAGTCATGAGCCTTATCATGAATATGTGGTCTTTTATTTAATTATCTATAATATTATGCATGCATACTCTAAATTATTAATTATCGTGTTTAAATTGTCTATATATCTTAATGATCAACTACCATTAGGATGTTTAGATAAGTAATCAAATGCAATTCGATCGGAATATCATCGGAGGATTGAGTTTTGCTTATTGTGATTGATAATTATAATTTCACATGCTCTTAAGGGTTGCATGGTTTTTCAAAGCGTTTTTACATAACTTAATGAGTCTTGCATGTTCACATTTGATCTAAATACCACAGTCATATTGCATGTTAGATATATGTTCTTGCTTGAATATGATATATCACAAGAAGAATATGTATGAGGAAAACCTAACATTCAAAATTGCATGTTTAATTCATAAGTAATTGGTTAAATTACTTAGGATTATTAAGATGACGACGAAACCCTAATACTTTTACAACATTTTTTTTAGTACATCGATATTTTTACACTAAGGGAATAAGGAGTTTGGCAGAGCCACATATTTGGGTCTGCCTAATACTTTTACAACTTAATTTTTAAAAATTGTTTACTTTTACTTTCCTTACTTTGCCGCTTTCTTTACTTGTTTTAATTTAAATTCGTTTTTAATATTTTAAATTCCAAAATCAACATTTTCTAAACTTTGTTTTCAAATAATTAATTAAAGATTAGTTTAAATACAAATTATTCATTCAATTCTTGTGAAGGACGACGTTTCTTAAGCTACTATATTACGCTAAGCTTTGTATATTTTGTAAATTGCTTCCGCCGGCTCTAATATAGTGTCATGTTGTTTCAGGTACAACGCTAAGCACATGAACGGGGTTTTAGGTGGATACTGTTCTATTTATTAAGGTTTTAATTATCACAAACAATTTTATTTTAATTTCATATTTGGTTTGTTATTTTAACAAAAATTATGCATAGTTCAACAAAATTAAAATTAAAATTACAAACCAAATATGAAATTAAAATAAAATTGTTTTTTATAATTAAAATCTTAAGTAATAGAACAACAGGTATCCACCTAAAAACCCGTTCTTGTGCTTAGCGTTGTATCTGAAACAACGCTACACCATATTAGAGCCGACATAAGCAATTTCCAAGAACAAAATATGTTAAAAAATAATAGGGACACTTGGTTTAGGTCCTTGGTTGGCTAACAGTTACAGTGGAGAAGAACTGAGGCATGTGGTTGGGACCGACCTTAGTAATGTTATAGTCAGGCAACTACCATTTATGGTGTTGGCAAATTTCGTTTAGCCATGACTTGTACATTTTACTTTTGCTTTTGGAAGATTGGCAGTAGGATTTACTCTTTGAGTTGGTAGCCAAAGAGTTATTATAAATAAGAAAAGGAGAAGGATCCACAACAAAGGAATGAACCTCCTTCAACACTAAAATCATGCCTCTCCTAATTGTAGTCACACTGAATGCTCCGGTCCTAAATGCCTAAAATTAGAGCATACTTTTGGTGAAGCCTAAAATGGCTCTTTTCTCTTTTTTTTTTAAATTCTAAATTTTTTAAAGAATGCAATTTAATTATAAAAAAAGAAGAAAAAAGAAAACTGTAAAAATACAAACGCAAGCGCGCTTGAAACAATTTGAACTGCTTATTACCCGAGCTGCCAAGGGTGCTATTTGACATATTAACCCACATGTCAATTCCAACTACCACATCAAAAACAGGATGATGATTCATTTCTGCAATTTGGTGCGCGCACACTTTTTTATATGGTAGTTGGAATTGGTTTGTGGATTAATATGTCAAACATCACCCTTTGTAGCTCGGGTAATAAGCGGTTCAAATTGTTTCAAGTGCGTTCGCGTTTGTATTTTTACAATTTTTTTTTATAATTAAATTGTTGTCTTTAAAAAGTTTAAAATTCAAAAAAAAAAAGAAGAAGAGAAAAGAGCCATTTTAGGCTTCACCAAAAGTGTGCTCTACATTTAGGTGAGGCATGGTTCCTTCCTTCGTTGTGGATTCTTCTCACGCGTGCGTAGAAGACATTTTTTGAATCACGGCTTGTTAAGCAAGACTTACACATTTTAAATGTATTTGTATGCGTAAATTTATAAAAGGAAAGTCAAATATTTGAAGTAAATGAATAATCTTAAAAACCCCTCATATACCAATTAAAACAGCTGAATTTACATAATAAATTAGTCTTTGTAGAATTTACATTAAGAATAAAGAAAATAATATTTAATAAACAATTAATTGAATCACATTATTGTTAACCTATTGTGAGGCTAAGCTCATCCCCTCCTCCCTCTTAGTGTAGATAATATCGTTTGTTAAAAAAAATCATTTTTCAATTAATTTAATCACATTATTATCCGAGTGCGAAAGACCTTTTTTTATAACCGGCATTTAATAAACAACCGATTGAATCACATTATTGCTAGCCCATTGTGAGGCTAAGCCCACTCCCTCCACCTTAGTGCAGATAATATCGTTTGTTAAAAAAAAATCATTTGACAACTAATATAATCACACTATTATCCGCGTGTGAAAGACCTTTTTTTATAACCGGCATTACACGCCTCTTAAGATGTTTTAAACGTGTTTAAAAATAGTGAAAATATGACTCATTCCTTTGTTCGTACCTTTTTATAGTAATTCTTGATTAGTTGTATGCTCTAAACACATTTCCGCGTTTTCGTATTTCTTTATATTTACATATTTTATTACTTTTTTTTACCGATACCACTTGCATGCATGTTAGAATGGATTCGTTGTCCTTGAGTGTCAATCAGCATGTGCCTAGTATTTGGGAATATCGGGATCGGGGTGTGTTAGTAAATGTTAGTCACAAGTTCAGATTAAAACCTAAGAGTAAGAATTTATATGAAAAATTTAAACAAAAGTACTAATGAACTCCTTAAACCCAAACCCGAATTAATTCCGACTGGGTTGACCTTCCAACCCGCCAAAATTGCATACCCATATCACCACTTGATTTTGATTTAATGGGCTGACCCGTGGTCATGCACGACTCGCAAGCCCGGCCCGGAAATTAACAAACCGGAGTTATGGTCAGTCGACTGACTTGACTGACCGCGGAGAAGCTCGCTGATCCAACGAGAAAAATCACAGCTTCCGTACAACAATGGTGAAAGCCGTCGTCGGAGAGGAAACCCAGCTCAAATTAGCCGAGGATCGCCTCGAGCAATCCTCCACCCCCGTGCAGGTCCTCTCTCTCTCTCTAAAGATTGATGCTTCTGAGTTTTACGGTTTTTGATTTGTTTCTTATGAAAATTCAGGTGGGGCTCCTCGTAGGCAAGCTCAGCTCGTCTCTAGACCGAGGTTTCGTCTTCGATTTGGTCCCATCGCCACCGAACGACGCCGGAGCGCCTGCTTGCTCCGTCGTGGAGCCCGCCAGGAACGACAAGAGAAAGGGGTCTAAACCCAAATCTCAGCCCTCCGATTCCTCCTCTCTCTCCATTGACAAGGACTGGGTCGCCGAACATGCCCGTCAGGTCAGTTACATATACAAAAAAATGTTTATATATATATATATATATATATATATATATATATATATATATGCATACAATTAAAGTCTAATATTTGATCTGGTTTCTGGGTTTTTCTCATTATGCTTGAGTAGTTGTAATAGGAATTTGTTTGAGGTTTCAGGTGTCTAGAATGTTAGTGGGTGGCATGAAGGTGGTTGGCATATACATTTGGGCTAGCGATAGCGCTTTTAAGAATTCGAACATCATGCTTTGCCAGGTATTCTTTTGGCCCGGATTGGATTTGATATGTGGATGTTTCTTTGTAGAGCTTAATTCTGATTGCTAAAATGTTTTTATCAAACGTTACTCAGTGGCACTGTTGCTCTATGAGCTTGGTTTTGTCGAGAAGGATGGGTGGCTTTAACTGTGCTTAATGCCCTGCTTAGTCACAGAGAAAATGTGTAGGAAGGATTATACGGGATTGATTGTTGAATGTTGGGTTTCCATTTTCAGCTTTTGACTGTTGATTTTTTATCCGGTCTGAAAGGCCTATCAAGTAAAGTTCAAATTCATGAAATTAGGCCTAATACAACCATTCATTTTAGTGGATGCACCCTTTTCATTTTGCGAGAACTAATACAATATAAGGGTTGGCAACAAACTCTCGTGGTTATCTCAATAATGTTTTATAGTTACCAACTTACCATAAATCTAATAGAAAACAAAGAGGTTATTTCACTTTAAACTCTCTTGGCTGGTTTACTTGCAAATAATGGGTTAGCTATGACCAATATGGGACTGCCTATGTTCACTTTAGACTTTGAGTTATCGTATGCATATTCTGTGAAAAAATGATTTTTTTATTTATTAATGGAAAAGGCCCTTGCAGACTGTAATGGGAGTTGCCAAAGCTGCACCCCTCTCAGAGAGTGATTGGGATGAGAGACTGCTCATTCACATTTGCTATAGTCCAAGGAGGTGTGTTCCCAACCTGAACTGTCCCACTTTATTCTCTCTTAATTATTGTCAAATGTTATTTCCCGCTGATTGAAGAGGTTATTTCCGTAGGTGGACATGTCGAAATTGTGCAGTAGCTTCAAATATTACGTCAAGCAGCCTAAGACCTTGTGACTTTAAAATGGGAAGGGTCCTAAATTCCCTTCAAAGATTTAGGTGCATGTACAACTTTGATATCAGGTACTGTCTGCTTTTCTTATTAATAAGCCTTATTTAACTGAAGATAGAGGATTCTTTTATTTATGGCTTCTGAAACTGCAGGAATTTGTTTTTCCTCTCAGTGGTCCAGGCTGTTGTAAGTCCTGCCTACCAGAGTGCTCTTGTGCTATATTAATATATATATTTAGAACCCATAAATATACTTTTCCTGTTATTTTCACACGCACCAAAGCCAATACTGAAGTTGAACCTTAAATCTAAACCCTTTGCTTATATTGAGCTTCTACCTCCCAAACGTGATAGATATTGAGCTCTCATAGTACCGAGGGTCATATCCAATTTACTAATAGTATTTTTGTTATTGATGCTTCATTACAACACTGGTGTTATAATGGTGTTTAGGTTTTCTCATGTTAGTTATTCTTTCCCAGATTGCCCATATTTCACAAGAATTCATCAAATCTCCAAACTTTTATTGAAGCTCTACGTCATGGTATTTCAGTTCATGCGAAAGATTTAAAAAGTGCAAAAGCCATGATTGATGGAAACTTGGTAAGTTGCTCATTGACTTGTTCGGTTGTTCCTTTGAAAATTACTTTACACCTTTTTGTTAATATGCAAAAGTGTGACACCTGCTTACGCCTGTCAATTTGTTGGATACTTGTGTGTATGTTAGTGCTCTGGGTGGTGTCTATTTTAATGCTCTGGATGACCTTGAATTGGTTCCATCGAATTCTTATGTTGATATCTGTTGTGATGTAATTGTTTACCAATCAACAGAAAAAATAAATAAATAAAACCTCGAGTTAAGCTTGCTTGCGTGCAATTTTCTCCGAGTTTCTGCTTTTTCACTTGTGCCTGCATTACAGACCAATTCCAATACCCACATCACATGTGTAATCAATCATCTTACAGCATAAAGCAGAGTGTTTGAATTGTGCTTTCCCCTTTTATTTGCCAGAATCAATAAGCATGGTTTCTAGCTTGCTACTTTTAACCTCAAGCTCTCATCTAGATTTTTCTGTCTTGCATAAACTTTAGGTTGTTAACAATGATCTATGCACATCAGATGGTCTGCATGAAGTTGAGTTGCTTCTACCTTTTATGAAAGATACTGAAGGTGTGTTTATGCATTATTTAATTTTTCTCTTCATTTGTTATTTTTGTTCTTGAATTTCGTTTTCCATTTTGAGATTCTATCCTAATATTCATCTATATTGTGTAAAGCCTGCAGCCAAAAAGATACTGTTGGTATTCTTGATTTTAGTGGTTCGGTGTGTTCCTTTGCATACTTTAATCCTAAAGAACCAATTTCACAAGCTGTTGCTGATATAAAGGTATACAAGAGACGATCACTTTTAATTATCTGTTCATGATGTTAGACTGAATTAATTATTGGTTTTAGTTTCTAAAAGCCAGTTGGAATTCACATTTTATCATTAATTGACTGTACTACCTTTTTAGAGAATTCAGATAAGAATTGATTATAGGGATTCTGTATCGACAATATAGTTTTCGCTAGTTTAATTCGCATAGTGCTCATATCCTGTAAAATCATGGATTGTTTTTATGTTTGTAGGATGATATTATCACGAGTCTGCAGAGTAGACTAGATATTATCTGTGATGAGGCAGATGGCAAGGCAGTTACAACTGGAACTAGCGGCCAGCAAGCAAAAGATGGTGCTGATTCTCAGGAAGCAAGAGATGGGATATCCAGTGAAACAACTGCTTCTCATATTGTTCTTCAATCATTCAGGTCTGTTAGGGATGTTATGTTTTAATAAAATGAGATTTTCACATTGCTGACTGAGGTCGCCACTGACCACATTTGTTATGCATTTTAAAACAGAAAAACATGCAGTCTTTCACTTCCCCGAAGAGTCTTTGTTCCTTGGTTAGCGGGTACATTTGTGTGTGACTACCTACAACCATCTGAGACTTTTGAGGTTTGTACTTATAAAGACGTAAAATTGGAAATTTTTTTGAGGTTTGTACTTATAAACTGAAGACATAAAATTGGAAAAAGATGATGCACCCTTTTCGTCTTTGGTTCTGAAGAGCTCTATTTGGACTAAATGTTGAGCAAATGAGCTTTTTAGTTATTCTCTTTATAGCTCCATGTCTTGGTAGCTCTGACATTTTCGCTTTCCATGCTTGCTTAGGTTCTGAAAGATCGATGTGTCGAATTGCTGTCTATGGAAGCTCCAACAGATAACGCAACAATCTTGGAACCAGAAATAGATGCCCCATCTGCAGTGACCAAATCTTTTTGGGATGTGGCGGTGCCACTTCCCTCGGCATCTAACTCCCGTTCAGAGAAGAGTGGACTTGACAAATTGAGGGGAGAAAGTGGCCAAAAATCTTCACAGTCGTCTAATGTCAACATCATGGCTGCTGTTATATTCCTTCTTCTCTCTATAATTGTAGGATACATTCTCGTATTCGTCAAGAGATCATAGTTAAAGCAAGCCTTCCTTTTACTTTTAGGGTGAACATATGCAGCTGAATTATTGAACATTAATATGATAAATCCATGGAATTCCTTTTGTTTTAATGTATCTTTCCACATGTATAAAATCGCACGAATAATGCGCATATCAAAGTTAGACATACTTAGAATTCCGTTTGATAACCATTTTGATTTTAGCGAAAAATTGAAAACTAAAAACTCAAAATGAAATGGACTATTCGAAATGGTATCAATAAAAGAACATCTTTATACTGCTTCACATACAAAATTACAAATGCAACGAGAAAGGAAAACCTCAAATCTCCAACAGCCCCTGAAAAATGAAGGCATCAGAACAATTGTATTAACTGTGTAACACTTTCCATAACCATGGCCTCTAATTACTTGCAAGCAAGTACCCTTCTCCGGATGCTTCTCCCAGTTCGGCAACGCCAGCAGCAGAGTCAAGCTCGTGAGGAATTTTTCCAGGATAGACTCCATCAAACTGCCAAGACAAGACCAAAACTTACAGTTCTGCAGAGGTTTTCCAACGACACGCTCACCTCCTATCAACAACTAGCACTGAACGAAGCTCACAATTAGCGAAGCAGCATAGAAACAACAAAAAAGACAACCAGAATGGTAATCTCCTTCGTCTGGACTTTAAAGATGAAAATTACATATGGAAAATAACATAAAAAACAAGTAACTTGTAAAACAATCAACAATATTCAGTTATAAAAAGAATACATTCAGTTAACAAGCAATCAAAACCAGAGCTTTCTCCGATATATGATCACACTAAATCACTTGTCAGTAAAAGATCATTTGCAGGAAAAAAAGGCTGATACTCGGTAGTGTTTCTTCTCTGCTCACGTGGATGATCACCCTGCAGCTACAGTGCCAGAGGAAACACACATTTAAGTGCAATGTTCAATGAAAATGCAGTGGTTATGTGAAGTGTGTGCGGAGGAATTTTGAAATAAACCTCTGTCACGGTAGTGTGGATATAAGTATCACAATTTACCTGTTGATCGTCACCCAGTTGAAATATTAAATTGCACAGGAAAAATAACTACTGAAATAAGGATTCTCAATTTCTCTCGCCTCTCCTTCGGCACAAAATTTTGCACAGCTGTTATTAGTTTTAACATAAAATGTAAGCTAAATGTTCAGATGCTAAGCAAGATTCAATCAAGTGATTTCAGTTACAAGGGGCAACCACAGACCTACTTAGTACAATAAAGATAAAAGACTAAGAAGAGTATTACAGAAACAGGACCCTGTTAATAACATGACGTACCAAATGTTCCCGGCAAAGCTCAACCACTGTACATCGTGGGTTGATTGCACTTGAAACTGAATGACGGTTACTGTTCCCACCATTGCAACCTGTAGAGAACGTAAATCTATTCCGACTGTATACGCTTTCCGTCTGCAATATCCTACAACATTGCCATTGGTCAATACTCAATACACATTGCTTTTTAGACCTTCAACTTCCACCAACCAAGTGAAACGTTCCGACTCTTATTTGTTGGTACTTGGTATATAGGATACTGTCTCTTCAAGAGTTCCAACATAACAGTGCCTTAACAAACAGCAGCTAATTGTTTCGAGAATCATAGGCTCGTACACAACTGAAACAATAATTCCTAAACCAAACATAAAATTCACCCTATATACTTCAAAGCCGAGAATCATAGACTTCACTGCCGGATCCTTGACCACTTACAAAAACTTGGAGAAATTAGGGTTTCATATCTAATAAGTGAAGTTGAAACTTGAATTCTACCAAAAATAAAGCTATAAAATTGACCGAACCAACACGCAAACCTGTCTCGTTGTGGTAAATTAAGGGTCGTCAGTGCTCAACCACCACGGATCGGATCAACGAACTTCTCTTTCTTCTGAAGAAGAAACCCTTCATCCCCATCGTTGCTTGTAGAAGATTCACATCCAGAAAGCCGCTTCCTTTTCAGATTTTTCGATGTCATATCCAGAGATGCCGCTGCCCTCCTTCTCAGCGACCTCTTCTTCTTGGGAATGTTGACGGGGACTGACGAAAACCAGAAACATGTTTTCTTGTTGGGCCTCCTTATCAGAGACGACCGTTTCTTTCTCGGAACGATCGGGAAGGAATCACGACCAGATTTCGATTTCTTGGCAGCACAGAAGCGGATGAAATCCGTAACAACAGAAAATTCATCAAAAACCCATCTTTTCTCTTCCTCCCAATTCCGAAGGACCACCGCAACCTCCGACAAAAGATTCAAATTCGAATTCATTCTCACAAAACCAGATCAATTCAACAGAATGACAGAGTGGGTTTAGGGTTTCAGATCAGTAGTCAACAAAATGAGAGAGCGAGCGAGAGACAGAGTGAGATTAGGGCTTTAGGATCAGAATTCACAGAGGCAGAGAGAGAGAGAGAGAGAGAGAGAGAGAGAGAGAGAGAGAGAGAGAGAGAGATCAGGCGCTGTTTGCAGAGAGAGCGAGAGAGAGAGAAGGAGCCGTTGGGAGGGAAGATAGATAGATAGCCGCTATAAGGCGGTTCAACGGTCGAGTCGAGAACGTATAGATTTCAAATTTCAGAGTCAAACCTGGTCAACTCCTTCTCCACTTTATTTTTCTTCTGCGTAAAAGCCCTAAAATCAATTTTACTCTCTTCATGTTATTTCAGTGTAATTCATAATTTCACATAAACCAAATCCAAAATTATTTTGTCATCAAACAACAACAAAAGATAACGCAACTTGAATTATTTTAGAGAGAATTCTTCGATCCAAATTTATAAACTAAAAAAATTTAAATTATTAATTCTCAGTAGTGCACTTTCACTCGTAATTTTTAGTCGTGACATGATGTCAAAACAACTCCAAAACACCCTCTACTCAATTTTTTTTCTAGTCATGGTTGTAGCTTAGGCAATTCTAGCCCTAAGCATGGTCAACTTTAGTTGATGTAATCTACATTTATTTATTTATTATTTTATAAGATAACGCACTTGACAGGAGGCGAGTGGTTAGGCAAAAAAAATGTGCATGGTGCCCACCTTAAGGGTGCGTTTGGTACGCGGGACGGGACGGGACGGGACGGGACAAGGCGTTCCGTCCCGTGTTTGGTACGCCTAAAACGAGTGGAACGAGGCGTTCCACGGGACAAGTTTTGGATGATTTTTGGTTCCACCTCCCCCCATGGAACGGGGTTGTTCCACGTCTGTGGGACAGAAATTTTTAACATTTTAGGACAACAATGCCCCTTGTCTTTTTCAAAATTTACAACATCCGTCCCGTCCTGTTCCGTCCCGTCCCGTCCCGTCCCGTCTGCGTACCAAACGCACCCTAATTGTCAGCTGCACACAGAACGGCTACTTCGACAGCTCTATGAGGCGTGGCACAATCATGTCCCTCCAATTCCAACGGTCATGATTTTTTTTCAAACAAAAAGTTGTTTAAATTTTGGGAGAAAAACAAATTCTTTTTTAAATAAAAAATACTAAAAAAAAAGAAAAAAAAAGGAAAATTAGTTACCAAACAAGTTTCATGTTTGCATTTTCTTAACAATGAAAACAAAAAATAAAAAACAAAAATCATTATCAAACGTGCTCGTATTGGTTTCCATTGAAAATTACTAAAACGAAACACGTGATTGGTTATAGTTTATGGGCTAGTGCTGTAAATTTAACTTTAAGTATTCACCTTGTCAAGTTTCATTGGGGCATACCATAAACCTTGCCCTTCAAGCTATCGCTTAAGACATTAACAAATAAGTATGTTCCTATCAAAGAACGTCTGCTATTTGTGTATATGTGACAAGGAAGACAAAGTGTGATCTAAAAACAAGTAACTTGTAAAACAATCAACAATATTCGGGTTAGCCCGATACTATCCGAGTCTATCCCGAACCTTTTAAAACGACTAAATTTCCGTCTCCAGTGTAAAAAGGAACGACCAGCCCCTGAAAAATCAAGGCTTCAGAAGAATCATATTACTTGTGTAAGACTGTCCATCCATGATCATGGACTGGCTATAATTACTTGGAAGCACCCTTCTCTGAATGCTTCTCATCGGCAACGTCACTAGGAAGATCAGGCCCGCGAGGTATCTTCCCAGGATAATTAGTTGTTGAACAATCAGACCCCATCAAACTGCACACAGAACACAAATTATTCCAAGTTCCGCATAAGCTAGAATACATATGTGTGTGTGCGTGCGTGCGTGCGTGCTGTCAAAATTTACAAACAAGAAGCTCACCTCCTATCAACAATTACCATTGAACGAAGCTCACAATTCGCAAAGCTGCATAAACAGAATTCCACTCTTAAGCTTAGCATTCATCCAAAAATTAAAAAGAGAAAAAAGAATGGAGACCAGTAGATTGTAAACATTATCCCGTGCTGCGAAATTTAATGTGCATGCTCTTGAATTAAAAGTTGGGAAAAAACCACCATAACACTTACTGAGTGCATATTTCGCTCTTGATAGACGGATGGCAATCATTTCCAAAAGCACTCAAGGTATGAAACAAGAATCCACTGTGCGAAACAATTGCAATCTCTTTCTCTTTACGAGCCCACAACCTGGACCAATTGAGAGGGGAAAAACAAACAATTAACAGTTAACACCTTTCCACGTTACCAATACAAGAACAATTGTCAAAATAGCTGAAATCTATAACTTAAAACCATTAACATGTAACTTCACAGTATGAACGACTAGATTTATTGTAAAATAAAAAATTACATTAGCACTGCAATCAATTCCAGAAAGTGGTCAGTCATGAAAATGAAACGAATGTAAGCTAAATGTTCAGATGCTATGCAAGATTCTACTCGGTAGAATAAAGATAAAAGCCTAAGCAAGGTGCTATGAATGACAGAAACAGGAGGATGCTAATACAATTTGTTGCAATGGTACTTGGGTCAACAACCATGCAATGAACTCATGCGACACATACAGCCCCGCCAGAATAAACAGATTTCTGGAATTAATTAAATCCTGAGATACTTGAGGTGAGAAAACAGGATGACAGGTGTATCATAATACTTTTAGTTATAGTTGAACTCTGGAGAAAACTTGGATTACAAGCCAGCAATGCTAAACCCTCCACAACACAACAGTTTTCCTATAGGCACCAAGAAAAGAATTCATGTTGTTCCCGACATCCAAGTTAAGTTTAGACATCATTCTCCAGCCCTCTAAACCATAGCTTTCATTTCACTTTTACTTTTCCTCAATGATTTTTCCGCAGTGATGAATAATAAAGAAATCAGTTACCAAAAATGCAATGTTACTTAAGAGTAATTAAGAGATCACCAGTTCAAAAACTTCAGTCCCCTAGCTGCCACTTCTTCATTTTTCTCTCTAACGTCAGGCGTCCACAAGATGTCATCCTCATTCTCTATCTAAACAAAAGGTGAACCAGAATACATTCCAATCAATCAAAGTTGATGGTTAGACCAAAACCAAAGTGACAAGTCAATGACGGCATAGCTTTTCTCAATGTAATTGCAATAAGTCACTTACCAGTGAAAAATCAACTGCAGGAAAAAGAGGCCGATACTCGCTAATGCTTCTCCTCTTGTCGCATGGATGAACACCCTGCAGGAGAAGAGAAACCACACATTTAAGCACAATGGTCAATTAAAGGTTTAAAACCCAGTGATTGTGTAAAAGGTGGGAGAAGGAAATCGAAATAAACCCACTTTACTCAATTTATGTGGAAAATAGGTGAATAAAATATGTTAAATATAAAATATCTCAGAAGTTTGTAATTCTGTAAGAGCAAAAAAGGGCCAGCTCAAAGGCTCTGTATATTGTAGTGTGGATCCAGGTATCAAATTTATATTCAAAATCTAAAAGCATGACAAGTGCCTAACAGGTCAGAATAAAAAAATTCTTTTAGATAACACTGGATGTGTTGTAAGATACCATTTGCAAAGCAAAAATAACTACTGAAATTAGGATTCTCAAATCCTTTTCCCTAATATTTTATTGAGTAAATGACAAAAAACTACCTCAAGTATTGGTGTCACGACACTTTCATACCTCATCTTTTAAAGTTGACAATGTCATACCTCATCTTACGAATTTGTGCCAATGTTATACCTTCCGTTAATTGGCCGTAAATTTTTCAGTTAAATGCTGACGTGGCTTGATCCGGGACCCATTTTTTATTTAAAAATTATTAAAAACTAAAAAAAATCATATAATATTTTTTAAATATTAAAATAGAGTAAATGACAAAAAACTACCTCAAGTATTGGTGTCATGACACTTTCATACCTTATCTTTTAAAGTTGACAATGTCATACCTCATCTTACGAATTTGTGCCAATGTTATACCTTCCGTTAATTGGCCATGAATTTTTCAGTTAAATGCTGACGTGGCTTGATCCGAGACCCACTTTTTATTAAAAAATTATTAAAAACTAAAAAAAACCATATAATATTTTTTAAATATTAAAATAATAAAGAAAAGTAAAAAAAAACAAAAAACAAACTGATTCATCCCGTTCCCCCCCCCCCTTTCTTTCTTCTCTCGCTTCTCCCCCATTTCTTCTTCCCCTTTCTAGAAACCCAGAAAACAAAAGAAAAAAAAAAGAAAAAAAAAACAAATGCATTTTGTCTTCCCCCCTCCCCCTCTTCTCCCCCATTTCATCTTCTCCCCCTCTCACCCCCTCTTCTTCTTCTCCCCCTCTCACCCCCTCTTCTTCCCCCTTCTACAACCGAGAAAAAAGAACAAAAAAAAAAAAAACACCCAGATTCCCGATTCCGAGAGTGGAGAACTGGGCGTGGAGAAAGGGGGGAATGGGTGTGGAGGGAAGAGTGTGGGTGCGGGGAGAAGACGGGGTGGAGGAGGTGGGGACAGGGGAAGACAAAATGCATTTGTTTTTTTTTTTTTTTTGTTCTTCTGTTTTCTGGGTTTCCATAAAGGGGAAAAAGAAATGGGGGAGAAGAGAGAGAAGAAAAAAAGGGGGGGGACGAGACGATCAGTTTTTTTTTAAAACTTTTCTTTATTATTTTAATATTTAAAAAATATTATATGATTTTTTTAGTTTTTAATAATATTTTATTAATTTTTTAATAAAAAGTGGGTCCCGGATCAAGCCACGTCAGCATTTAACTGAAAAATCCACGGCCAATTAACGGAAGGTATAACATTGGCACAAATTCGTAAGATGAGATATGACATTGTCAACTTTAAAAGATGAGGTATGAAAGTGTCGTGACACCAATACTTGAGGTAGTTTTTTGTCATTTACTCTATTTTAATATTAAAAAAATATAATATGATTTTTTTTTAGTTTTTAATAATATTTTATTAATTTTTTAATAAAAAGTGGGTCCCGGATCAAGCCACGTCAGCATTTAACTGAAAAATTCACGGCCAATTAACGGAAGGTATAACATTGGCACAAATTCGTAAGATGAGGTATGACATTGTCAATTTTAAAAAATGAGGTATGAAAGTGTCGTGACACCAATAGTTGAGGTAGTTTTTTTGTAATTTACCCTATTTTATTTTATTGTTTGGATGAGTGGAGTGGAGTCAAAATTACCCAAACCAGACTCAATCTCTCTCTGTTTTTGGTACCTTCCATACAAAGCTTACATAGCTGTTACTAGTTTTAACTCTTAACAGACATACCAAATGTTCCCGGCAAAGCTCCACTGCTATAAATGGTGGGGAGTTTAGACTTGAAATTGCAGGATGGTCACTGTTCCCAGCATTTGCAACCATTAGGGGAGCTACATCTATCCCATCTGTGTATGCTTCACCCCCAAAAACACCCACTGCTGTCTGCATGGTCCTACAAGGCAACTATTGGTCAAAACAGAGTCCTTTCTCTTTTTTTTCAACTTCCACCTAGTGAAACATTCACACTCTTATTTGTTTGCTGTATATACTGCATTCTCCAAAAAGCAAAAGTGCCTTAACAGCAGCTTAATGTTTCAAGCGACATAGACTTTGCAAATCACTCAATAATTAGTCAAGTGCAAAAATGATATAATAATTCCAAAAGCCAAAAAAATAAAAAAAATAAAAAAATGTTCACTCTATTACATGAAACCACAAAAAGTTAAATTTATCTACAGAGGGACTAGTTATCATAGCCCTTATGAGTTTTTAAATGAGATATATCTAAAAGGACTGTATGCTTAGCAGCCTCGAGTTTCTGAATCATTTCAACAGCACCTCATCATCTTAAAGTCTATTTGAATCCAACACGCTTCAACAAATGTAAATTCTTTTCTAATTCAGTCATTTTGTTTTCTTTACAGAAAAACTAGAAAGAAATGTTATAATTTATACAGTGCAAGGTAAAAGAGATCTTTTTGACACATGAAAGGAGCCCAGCCAACCTAATTGAATAGGTAGTACCATTCCTCACTCAGAGATGGAAGCAAAGATGATGTTAAGGATGAAATTGTAAGGAATAAAGGCTTGCAGCATGTCCCCACTTAACTTAAACTAGTCCATAATTTCACCTAGTTCTCATAAATTCTGGCAAAATTGGGTCCAACCCTATTGCAAAGCCAGCAATCAAAACTAGCCCTCTTTGACAAAAATATTTAAAGACTCTTTTATCAAGCATCCATATGTTGTCCAATTGTTGTTGATATTCATTGCTATGTTGTCCACATGTTGTTGATATTTCGTTGATATGTTGTTCTATTTTGTCGATATGAATAAACCCCTAGTGAAGGGCAATTAATTTCGTCAAAGAGGGCTATTATGAATACATTTTTGAAGCAGGGCTATTTCGTCTATGTTGTTGATATAATGCTAGAGGTTATTTCCATTCACAAAATAAACAGGTTCTTCTTAGTTTGTGAGGTGTTAGAGAATGCATTTCTTCATCGAAAGTTCTATCATAAAAGTAAGTTTCATGCAAGTTCACAATAAAAGATAAACAGAAGAAAACATGGGGCTGCTCCACGTGAGTGAAGCAATGATCCATGCTGAACTTGATCATAGAAATTTTAGGGAAAAAAAAAAAAATTGAAAACGCGATACCTTAACAAAGGAGATGTTATGACCAAATCAATTTTCTTGGAAAGTCCACATGCTTGAACATGCTTGTGCAGATTACCAACCTGTTATGACAGCACAAAATTATTACATGGTATTTGTCGATCTCTTGTGAGAATAAAAAGAACACTTAGCAGCAGACACAAGGAACTTATAAGTTATAACTCCAATAAAATCCTCCTTGTAAAACTGTTCTTTAGGTGAAATGCCAAAAAGGTTCATTAAGACCATGTTTATTGTTTTGTACACCCGATGAACTAAATAGTCCAAATTCAGTGTTTGTACAACTCTTAGCTCTTAAGCAACGTGATTAAAATCATTCAGTTGCTTAAGATCAGTTCACTCCACATGGAACTAATAACCCCATATGGATCCTTGGGATTAAAACACAACAGCACCTTTCCTCTGGCTAAAATGACTATGCATTCATGGTATATCTCAACTTCACATTGAAACTGGAAAAAAATGTATTCCAGTATTTTGATTATTATTCTAAAATAGTGTGTCAGGTTGACATGGTCACTACACCATCAACAATTGGATATTTCCTGGACGTGTACCTAACATTGCATGGGGTTCTATCTGTGCAGAATCAGAATGATGCAGTAAAGTTTATTGGTGGCATTACATTAAAATACTGGATTCAAGTTTCATGTGAAGTACATCTTTGTAAGCACTTTGGTTCTTAATAATCTAATTTGTCAGCAAGATCTCAAAAAAAATCTGTCCACTTTGTGTTGATTTTGTACTTTCGTTAAAATATGAACACTTGAGACTTTCATAGATGTTTACATAATGTGCACAACTTTCCTCAAATGTTAATCAATAAAATAATAAATCTGTTAATATTTGAATGTTTTAAAACTGTAGTTAAGTTAGGCCTCTTATTATGTTCGGAAACAAAATCCAGTACACCATGACCAGACTCTCGGTTCAGTACAACATTAAACTTACAAAAATATTAAAATAAAAAAAAACAATACAGTATATCTAGTACAGCCGGCAGATACTGAACAAACCCTAAAACTCTTACCGGTGTAAAAAGTTGGAAAAGATTTACAATGATAGCGTTCTTTTATACCAACATAAACTCAACTAACCAATTACATTGGCAATTACCTGACTCCAGCCAAGAGGGGTAAGATGTGCATCAAAAAGATCATAAGACATGTATGCCGCATGATCCTTGTCGCCTTCCACATTGTGAATCCCTTGTGCATGCCTTACCTGGATGTATGATCATTTTGTCAGAAAACACCTGAATGCATTTCAAAGACCACAGATTAAACGAAAAAGGAAAACGCGATTTAAGCCTGTAACAAACCAGGTGAAGAGTTTTAGTTCGGTGCAACGGGTAGAGACTTGGACCTGTAGTGGCATCCATATCTGCATCAATCAAACCCCCCCAACCCCCAAAACAATTAAAATTAAAAAATTAAAAATTAAAATCCACAAAACAGAGATGGTCATATCTCAAAGAATATACCACGAAAATGAATGACGTCAATATTTCAAAAGAATATGGACTAACATTCGCGTGGCACAAAAGCTACAAACAGAGGGTAGAGAACCAGCATAAACTAGAATTATTTTGCTTTATAACTGAAAAAGAAGGAAAACAAAGATTTCGCCTTTTTTACTAGTTATTTTTATTTTATTCGAGTAATATTTTAATCAAGTCAATCTAAATTATCGAATTTATTTTTAATTTGTGCGCATATACGTTGTTGTAACTAATTTGACTGTAGACAAGCGGATCTTAAAACTTAGGAAGGAATAAATTGATGGATATCCAATCACATTACTATCAAATCACCCAACAAACATGTAAACATATTAAAAATTAAACAATAAAATAATAGAAAAATGGTTAATTGTGGTGCCATAAAGCAATATCCTTGATTAACCAACTAATTAACGCTAGAGATGGAAGATCAAAATAAGAAATCAAAACGCCCAATTGAAACACAGAAGGTGGGAGTTAAGGAGGAAGATAATTGCAGTACCTGGAGGCGAAGAGAGGCAAAAAACGGAGGAGCGCGGCGGCTGTTGTGGCCGTAGTGAGATGACTTTTGGGAGTTTAGAAATGGGAGTTGGGACAAAGAGGGGATTTTGGGAGAAGAGAGGGGTATATATAGCAGAAATGGGAACGGTCATGGCTGATGGCCGAATTAGGGATTGGTTAATTTACAGGGACACGTATGAAAGCCCGGGAAGGAAGGACCTTGAGAATCGAGATACATGAAGGGTTGCACTTGCTCGAAAATTTTGTAGTGTCGCCGATATACGGAATGATACAATATGTTATTATATAAATAATGAGATGTGTGTATTAAAATGTTAATGATTAAAAAAAATAAAATTTCTTATCAATTTTATTAAAACACGTGACTACCACTTGTATTCTCATCACAATGAAAAAAAATTTGCACTTACACATGCCGCAGTTGAAGTTCAAGCCCCCTCTCTCTATATTATCAAATTCAAATCAATCCCAATCAATGAGATTAACCAAAAACTTGGAAGTTGGATAACTGTAGTTGGTTTTTGACACAAGAACGATTGATTTACATACAATCATTAATTCTAATTATATTTCTTGTTTGTCTTTTTTAATTAATCTGTTTCACTTATGTTTTATCATTTTTTATGTTCAATTCTCTATTATTTATTGACTCAAGATACAATTGTGGCCAGAGCCGGCCCTGAGGGTGTGCAAAAGGTGCCACCGCACATGGCTCCCGATTCGGAAGGGCCCCCAAATTTTCATTACATGTATACAGATATATATAAAATAAATTAGGTGCAAAAGACAATCACATTTGTGGTTCTAGCACTAGCTGGTTAGTTCTTCTACCTTATAACCCATGAGCTGGGTTTGAATCCCTATGATATTATTTCGTTATTTTAAGCTTTTGCAAACAAAAACGCATCCAATGAGTATCGAACTCATGACCTTTGAAGGAAAGGAAAAAAAACCTAGCCAATCTTATTTTTTGTTGCAATAACTTGTAATATTTTAGTTTTATAGATGAAAAAATTGAAAATATATATATATATATATATATATATATATAACATTAAAAAAATGGAGGGCCTTCATCTAAGTTTTGCACAGGACCCCTAAATACTCACGGCCGGCCCTGATTGTGGCATTCGATCATCCAACGGGAAGAGATTCTTCTTATATACTATCAGTAGTATCAACATTTTACACGGGTGAAACTACCGGTATACGTAGCTCTTGAAAAAATACAAGGGACGCCTACACTATAGCCATGAATACATTCAAACAGCCAAGGAGAATGTGCATCATCCTCTCCTTCATATGATTAGAGGAGCATTACTCAGTTGCCAGAGGAAACTGGAAAAGATGCAACTCTACTATAAATCCAAACAAAATTTCACGGGAATGTTAGAGTTCAATTTCGTAACGTTGAATATTATGTAATAACTTTATTTGAATTAATTAATAATAAGATTTAGATTTAAAATTTACATTTGGTATTCATAGCATTACCTTCCAAAATGCACAACTAATTCATATATATCCCTAAAATTGTGAACCAAACACAACGCAAATGTTTATGAGCTCATTTGAAAGTGCTTTGAAATTGACCCCCACAACGCTTTCGTCAATTTGAGTTTAGGTTCTAGAAGCTCTCGTTTTTTAAATTCTAATATCCATATCTATTAATATTTTTATCTTAATTCTCTCATTTTTTTTTCCTTTTTTTTTTCCTTCTGAAAACTCTCTTCTTCAAAAACCAATTCCACACTTCGAGATCAAATCAAAATCAACTTCCTACAATTGCATATAAGATCAAAACCAACTCCCCACAATTACATATCAAATCAAAATCAACTCCCGAAAATTTTAAATTCCACAATTTGAGATCAAATCAAAACCAATTCTACAATTTGGCGTCTCAGACTGCTTAACCCACCTTCATCGACGGCAACCCCAAGCTGCTATCGTCTTATTCCAAGACCTTCGCCGTCTTCATGCCGTCGTGGGCACCGACGTTCTTGGCCTCCAATATTCCTTTATCACCATTGTGTTCCTCACCCACCTTTATCACCATTGTGTTCCTCACCCACCACTGGGTTCACAAGGATTCCGTGATTTGGGTTTCAACAGCCGTTGTGTTCCTCACTCACCCTTGGGCTCACAAAGATCCTATGATTCAAGTTTGAATGGAAACCATCGACGGCGATCTGTGTCCACGATGGTCGGAGGTGGTGTAGTTATATAGGTCTTGTTAGAGGATGAAGAGACGAAAGAAAGCAAAGAAAGTAGGCGGTCTTAGCTAGTCCCCTCCGTTTTGCGGGCTCTCGCTAAAAACTTCTAGCTAGCCTGTTAGCCTACATGAGTCACTTTTAAAGCAACTCCACCGGAGGCTTTAGTCCTGTGGACAGGCGACCTAAAACACCCAATAGCCTCCCTCACTTGCTCCAGCCTCATGAGAGCGATTAGGCTCAGAGGATGCCCGATGGACAGGTCATGTGCGAATCCACTGCCCGAAAGTCTGAGGACCAGGTGATGCATGACGTCAGCCACAATATTAAAAATTTGCGTAAGGCGCATGTCATTCACGTGCACTTGGGGGCGCGTCACCAATAGTTTTTCAGTCAGTGGGGCCCGCGGCGCAGAGTTTTGAAATCTTACCGTTGGTGGGGCACGTGGCGCAATGTCATCCATTGAATTTCAACGGATAAATTTTTTGGACCGTTGGATTTCCAACGGTAAAAAAAATTTAAAACATCCCCCAACAGCTAGATGACGTGGCACAATAGCAGCCATTGGATTTCAGATCAACTATCCACGTTATTCACCTTTAAAAATTAAAAATTAAAAAGAAAAAAATTCAGAAATGTTACCGTTGTGCCACGAGGCACAATCTGGAGGGTTGGATTTGAAATTTTTTTAAATCCAAAGGCAGAAATTGATTAAGTTACTAAAAAATTTTAAAAATTAAAAAAAATATTTCGCTTTTCTATAAATACCTTCTCCTTATCTTCTACCTTACACCACAATTTCATATTTTCTCAAATATTTTCAATCACATTCCAATCTTTCTCTCAAAGTTTCAATCCAATTGGTTTCCAACAAAATGACTAATGATGCAGGTACGAATTGGACACTTATTGAAGATGTTACGTTGTGTTCTAGCTAGGTTGAAGTTACTCATAATCTGATTACAAGTAATGAGATGCAGTTGCGAGAAATGTGGAGTCTTATTCATACCAATTTTCTTGAGAAAATTGGTGGGAAAGAACCAAAGAATCGATGTCTAGTCGTTTAGGAATACTCATCCAATCGTTTAGTCTTTGGAGAGACGCCTTGGCACAAGCTAGTAGTAATCTTCGAAGTGGGAAAAATGTTTGCGGATCAGGTAACAATATATTATTTATTTGATTGTACTATACCCAAATTTACATTAGCTACTTTGATTATAATTATTTCTTCTCTCGAATTGTGTAGACACTTCAAGCACAAGCTTGGTATAATGCCAAAACCAAAAACAAAAACAAATCATTCACCCGGTGGGAATGTTGGAATATTGTCAAAGATTGTTCTAAATTCAGAGTTGTGCATGTCGGTCCATAAGTTGTCATGAACAGCACCCCTCTATACTCTACGCCTAATCATGCCTCGCATGTTCATGAAATCGACACAGAAAAAGTGCTGGAAACGCCCCCCTGAACAAGCGTTGGGGTCGACTCGTTATCCAATTAGGCATCAAGGTAAGAAGGCTTCAAAGAGAAAAAGGAGTGCTTCCAAGAATGATTATGCAAAATATATGGAAGAACTTGCTCGCCGAGGTGAATTGACTATGATGTGGGATGTGACATCCCACATCGCCCAGGGGAGTGATCCTTAAATGTATATTCCCATCCCTACCTAGCACGAGGCCTTTTGGGAGCTCACTGGCTTCGGGTTTCGTAGGAACTCCGAAGTTAAGCGAGAAGGGGGCTAGAGCAATCCCAGGATGGGTGACCTCCTAGGAAGTTGTTCGTGAGTTCCCAAAAACAAAACCGTGAGGGCGTGGTCGGGGCCCAAAGCGGACAATATCGTGCTACGGTGGTGGAGCGAGCCCAGGAGGTGGCTGTGCCCGGGCCGGGATGTGACAATTGGTATCAGAGCCTAACCCTGGCTGCATGTGTGCTGACGAGGACGTCGAGCCCCTAAGGGGGGGTGGATTGTGACATCCCACATCACCCAGGGGAGTGATCCTTAAATGTATATTCCCATCCCTACCTAGCACGAGGCCTTTTGGGAGCTCACTGGCTTCGGGTTCCGTAGGAACTCCGAAGTTAAGCGAGAAGAGGGCTAGAACATTCCCATGATGGGTGACTTCCTGGGAAGTTGCTCGTGAGTTCCCAGAAATAAAACCGTGAGAGCGTGGTTGGGGCCCAAATCGGACAATATCGTGCTACGATGGTGGAGCGGGCCCGGGAAGTGGCTGGGCCCGGGCCGGGATGTGACATGAGAAATGACTAAATTTGAGGCTGATAAGGCTAGAGATGAAGCGTTAAGATATTATTTCAAACTAATGAGAGAGAAAGAGTGCTACTTAGCAACAAAAGGGAAGAGCTTAAAGAAGAAATAAGGGTTCAACAAGATCATGACATTATGAATGAGCCTGTAGAGGTGATGTCTCTGAATTCTAAATATTTTTGGAATTCGAAGAAAGCGGATGTGGTGTGACGGAGGCATGCAAGAGAAGTGAGAGCAAGAGGAGATGGTCCTAGCACGACAAAAGGAGATGATTCTAGCACCACAAATTGGTTAGGTGATGATTTTCCATTCACGAAGGACTAGGGAATTTGTTTTTAATCAGAGCCCATAATTTTTCAATCACTTTGGGTTGTAATTTCTTATTCATTGAATAAAGTACTTTATGTTATTTCCAATTTATTGAATTTAGTGCTTTATTTAAACTAAGAGTATATTTATTTAATTTGGTAATTTATTTAAACTAAGAGAATATTTATTCAAAGGACATAAACACACCAAATAAAATTACATAAACATACCCAAAAAAAAACTCACTAAATGAACTTAAAAAATGCGCCAAATAAAATTAAATAAACACACCAAATAAAAACAAACACACTAAATGAACTTAAGTATCTTGAGCTTGTTTCAATTCCTGGTGCGATAAATAAACTAACACACAAATTAAACCCTCTTTTTGACAATTGTAGTATATATGCAAGTAGGGATCGTTCTTAAACCGGGGATTAGGAGGGATTGCTAATCTATATAAAATGAATTTAGAAGCACTAAATAAAACTTTTAAAAACACAAATCTAAAATCAAAACATTTAACTAGATTCAAATGATTCCAAATAAACTAGAATAACTTAAAATAAAATTAATAAATAAACTAAAACAAAATCACGAATGAATTTAAAAGATTCAAGCTATGAAAATTAACCAACTCTAAACTAAATTACTCAAAGAACTCAAAAGAAATCAAATAAGGTAAATTCAAGTCAAAAAACAAAAATTGAAAAAAGGGGGATTTGATCTTGATGAGAATAACTTGAAAATAAACAAATTGAAAACTAGATAGATTTAAGCACAAAATATGGTTGTTTGAATGGATGATGGATTAGCTAGAGGGGTTTCCTCCACACATGATACACTTGTATATAAACCAATTTTTAGTTGTTCTTTCGATAACTTATGAAACTCAACACTCCAAGTTAATTAGGTCCGCTTAAATTAACCTTCAGATTTCCCTAGAATCATTGAATTGGATGAATATGCATCGCAACCAAATCATTCCTAAAAAGTTCTTTATATGAACAGCATGATAAAGACACAAGTTAGAATCATTACGTTTGTTGGAAATCATAAGCATCGACAAGGCATTTGTAACTATGAAAAGCATGATACTCCTGCCAGGAATTCACTTAACACGATTGTGGATAGCAACCTTCACTACTCTTGAATATAAGTTCATAACGATTAGGTGAAATTCCCTTATATTCTAGCATCAAACTTATGCATGAAAACTAAGCGTGCATTCTTAATCAACATACATAAATAAGTTATCAATCAAATAGTTAAGCGAATTGAAATCACAAATTATTAAATCACAACCAAAAGTAATTAATTCATAATGCAAATGTAATCATGGCTTTGAATCCCCCTAGCAAAAAGGGGGGTTTGGTTCCTCATAATCATAAAACAAAGGTAAATAGATTTATACATTGAAAATGAAAGAAAGAAAACACCTAAACGCTCCAACGGTCCTCGTTGAGTGGTATGCACGTCCAAGCACTTTCCCTCCCTTCCTTTGCTATGGCACAAGGAGTGGATGTGGTTTGAAGGTTTGGTTGTATAGAGGAGTGGATAGGGGGATGTATGGTGGTGTTTATGATGGCTAGGATAGGTTTATGGGCAGATTTTGTGGAGGAAAGAAGGGGGGTTACGGGTAGGATAGTTTAGGGTGTGTGAAATGGGATTGTTGTGTGAATTGGTGAGTCTAAGCCTTGCAAGAAGTCTTTATTTATAGGTGCACAAAGGTAAGGAGCCACTCAAGTGATTCTAATAAACAAATACAAAGCAAGAATTAATCATCAAAAACAGCTAGCACACATGCTTCATTGCAGAAATTTCATGATGAAACAACTTGCATTCATCCTCCTTGGTCCATGCCTTGGATTCCTCTTGGTCTTCTCATGATGAATCAGCTAGAACACTTGCAAAACAGCTAGCACACTTGTATTTCATGATTAAACAAGCTAGCACACTTGCAAAACATAATCATTCATCCATGCCATGGGTCATCCTTGCAGCTGTCTGCCTATTCTTTCCCCATGTGCTCTCTTGACCTTCCTTTACTAAAATGCCCATAACTTCTTCTAGAAAAATGATCTTAACAATCCGCAAAATTCTCCAGAAAATAGACATCTGTAGCTTTCCAAGCATATAAGGCTCATTCTCTAGTTCATTTTGGGTCGTTCGCAAATTGCTTCCAAAATGGGCTGATCTGCACAGGCAGTTTTGACGAATTTGTTACATAAAATCTCACTTGTGCTATTTTTCTTTTATTTTCTTGACAAATCATATAAAACACAAAATCAAAGTAAATAGCTCAAAAATATAAGGAACTAACTAAGAAAAGACAAGAGAATTTGATGTAAAATATATATAAATATGAGCTTATCAATTCCCATTGGGGCTCTATCAAGTCAATTTGCCGGGCATTGTGCATATATGGGTCCTGAAGTGCAATATATCGTTGAATGAGCCTTTCATTGTAACTTCCATCCTTTTGTAATGGCTCGTGTTGCATAGGTTCTTCGGTGGTGTCATGAGCACAATATATTTGTGTTCTAGAATTGTTCATCGTGTCTAGCTCATATTATTCCACAATCATGTTGTGAAGAATGGTGCACGTCATCATGATGGATTAAAGCGACTCTAAATCAAACATTCTGGCAGCACCCCTGACAATCGCCCAACGAGCTTGAAGGATATCAAAACAACGCTCCACATCCTTCCTACACCCCTCTTGACAGCTTGCAAAGTGTTTTTCCTTTGCACTTCACAAACATGGCACTGTTTTGACAAAAAATGACCACCTTGGGTAAATGTCGTCTGTTAGGTAGTATGGCCCATGGTACTTATGTCCATTGACCTAGTACCTGTCTGGGAATGCATTATTATGAATAAAATAATTGTCCAAGAGATCCTTACCTCATCGTTGCTTGCTTCTATCAATGTTTGCGGAATAGCTGAGCCTGAAGATCTAAGCCACAACTTGGATGACTCGACGGAAATGTGAGGATCTTTGGCTTCTTACTTAGTCATATATCCTTCTACGCTCCTCATCCTCATCCTCTTCCATATCATTTTGGGCCACTGGAGATTGAACATTTCTTCCCCTTGCTTAAACAATTCTTTCTCTTGCTTATCGATTTCCCACAACATCCTTGAAGAAGACATTGTAAGAAGGAAGGAGAAACTATGAATAATGATAGAGATTTTGATTTTGGTGTGTCATTTCTTAGGATGGATGGTGGAGGAAAAAGAAAGGATTATGACACACCCCAACTTAAATCGAGGCATGTTGGCCGTCACGTGAGGGTGACGTAGCCATGTGCGCAGTGTGGAAGTGACGGTGATATGATAATATGAGTAAATGAAAACCAAAAGCCCACTCACTGGTATGTAGCCGGGTCGTAACCCCGGAGTCTTGCTTGGCTACGCTCGCCCTCTAGATACGTTTCACCTATATCTGAAACCACTGATTAAACGTTAATTATAAAGCATATATACAAAATTGTGTAATAACTTTTCATACATTGCTTAAATGAGGTGTTTGAATATACCATTGTGGCCCACACAACACCATGAATATCCTGATATTTTTAGAAAAAAATTTAGACTTCCCACGCGCCGGTCAAGGCCAGGCCATACTCGCCGGCCACGCGCGGGCACGTGCCTGGCACGCCAACGGTAACTTTGACGATGTTAGGGAATATTCCGTTAAATATTAGAATACGCAGTTAAACATACTTGACGCCGTCAGAAATATTCTGTCAACTTTGATGGAATATTCTTTTTTATCCTTCAGTACTTCGTTGGTTTCCGGCGCAGGCCACCGCTGCGTCTCCGGTTTTTAGAAAACTAAGATTTCTTAATTTCTACTTCATTTTAACACCAAATCTCACAAATATTATACCAAATTGAAGCATTGAATGAGTGGAACATGTTCTTACCTCTTGGAGGTCCTAAATTCAACGAAATAAGGTCAGAAATTAGCTCGACACAACCGGCCGAATCTGCAACTCGTCTAACTCGAGTATCCCGACGTCCAATCTTCTCCAAAATTAGTCTAGGGTTCCTATTAAGTTGATTAGGAACCTTTTTGAACCTTAAAACCTTGCAAAACTTTGACGATCATGTCAAAGCAGATTTGTCTCATCGTCGGAGTTTATGGAGTTTGTGATTTCGAAGCCAATTTGCCTAACCAATGGTATCACTAGCTTCAGGAGTTCAAAATGAGCAAGAATATAGTATCCTCGAGCTTGATCTGTGAAGCTTTAGTCTAGTTTAGTTAATGGCACCTTCGGTTTTACGGACAATTGAGAGAGTTTGAGAAGAGAGGAGAGGGATGAGGGTTACGTATGAGCGTGCGTGTGCGAGCTTGTGATTGGCCAACAAAGATGAAAATGAGGATATTTTTAGGTGTGTATGTGTATGTGAATATCCGGATTGGGCAAAGGGTATGGATTGACATGTAATTAGTCTTCCAAATTAGATTAAGCCCAACAGTTTAATTAGATCTAGAAATGTAGGAATATAAGGGATTGGTCTAGGTATAGTTTTTCTTATTTTAGCCCAATAATATTCTAAAGTTTGTAACTTTTTCGTTATGAAAATGATTCGGCCTTAATTCGCATCGCTGCACTCGTAACGATGCGTACTATTTAATTACGCTAGGGAGACAAATTATTTAATTCCAAATATATACATCCACGTCGTCATAACTCAAGGGAATTATCATCACTACACACGCTCGGGGATAAAATATATACATTAATTTGGGACGAGCAGTAACAACTAGGTTGTAGATAATGCCACGTGGCATGCCGTCATTTGTTAAAAATTTGATCGAAATCTATCCTCAAAGATTGTAAACAGATTGTGACACGTGGCGCGATGTGAATGGTTAAAAATCTTATTGGAAATCTATCCTCAATAAGATTTTGTTCCCGAAATTTCTACACTAGCACAAAAACATATCAATAACTATAAAATAGACGTGGATATAAATCTCGCATATGATCTCTTGTCTCCCAAATGGCCGCCTCTACTAAATGGTTCCTCCACAAGACTTTTACCATTCGCACAGTCTTGTTCCTAAGAACCTTATCCTTCCAGTCTAAAATTGTCACTGGCTCTTCATCAGAAGTTAAATACGGATTAGTCTCTAATGGCTAATGAGGGATCACGTGTGGTGATTTAATGGTGAAGCATGGATACGTGGAAAACATCATGTACTTTTGACAACTCTAGATGCAACTCTAGTCTAAAGGTGACTTCACCAACTCTCTCAGTGATCTAGTACAGTCCTATGTAGCGAGGACTTAACATACCCTTTTTACCAAACCGTACAACGCATTTCCATGTTGAAAGCTTTAGAAATACCCAATCTCCGACTTTATACACTCTATCAGTAGCATGTTTATTGACGAGGCTCTTTTGACGATCCTGGGCTGTTTTCAGGTTAGCTTTCATTACTTAAATATTTTGCGTAGTCTCATCTACAATCTCATGGCCCACTAATACCCTCTTGTCGACCTTAGACCAACATAGTGGAGTGCGACATGGCTTACCATAAAGTGCCTCGAAGGGTGACATACCGATGCTGGAATGGTAGTTGTTATTGTAGGCAAACTCAATTAGAGCCAAACGCTTATGCCAATCGTCCCCAAACTGCAGCACTGAAGATCTCAGCATATCCTCCAGCATCTGTATGGTTCTCTCTGACTGCCCATCTGTCTGTGGATGATATGTCGTACTGTAGAGCAATCTCAAACCCAATGCTTCTTGGAAAGCCACCCAAAACTTAGAAGTAAACCTAGGATCCCAATAAGAGATGATACTAACTGGAACCCCATGGTATTTAACAATATCTGAAATAAATAAATTAACTAATCAGCTTAAATAATAATTCTCTTGAATAGGTAAGAAGTGTGCTGACTTAGTAAGCCAATCCAGTATCACCCAAATGCAATCATAACCATTTCGCGTACGAGGGAGCTTGTACACGAAATCCATAGTAATGTTTTCCCATTTCCACTGAGGAACGAGAAGTGGCTGCAATAACCCAAAAGGCTTTTTTTCTCTCAGATTTGACTTACTGGCATATTGCATAACGGCTCACATATTCTGCAATGTCCCACTTTATGTCAGGCCAGTGGTCGAATAGTGTGATACATCTTGATACTCCCATGATGCATCGCGTACGTCGAAATATGCGCCTTATCCAATATATCTTTCTTTAATTCCGCTATGTCTGGCACGTATATTCGGTCTCCCTGCATAAGCATACCATCTGGTCTCCTGATCCTAAGATCTTTCTTTTTTTCCTCGAGACACAGCACTAATTAATTCTTGAGATTCTGGATCCTTTGCTTGAGCCTTGAGCATGCGATCTATCAAGATCGGTCTGACTTGGAAACTGGCAAGTAAAGCTTCTTCTCGCTTTTGCACTTCTAATTTCACTCTCGTGGACCTCAATTTTGTGAAAAGAGGGACACGGCTAGTGTGCAAAGCATTAAGTCTGGCATATGATTTTCTGCTGAGCGCATCAGCCACTGAATTTGCATGACCCAAGTGATACTCAATCATGCAATCATAATTGTTGAGCAACTCTATCCACCTCCGTTGCCGAAGGTTAAGATCTTTCTAGGTGAAAATATACTTGAGGCTTTTATGACCTGTGAAAATCCGGTATTTCTTTCTATACAAATAGTGCCTCCAAATCTTTAGGGCAAAAATAATGGCCTTTAACTCGAGGTCATGAGTGGGGTAATTCATCTTGTGTGGCTTCAAATGTTGCGAAGCATATACAATCACCCTACCATGCTGCATCAATACACATCCCAAGCAATTTAGAAAAGCGTCGCTATAAATCTCGAAATTACCACTGCCGTCTGGAAGTGCTAAAACAGGTGAGTGAGTGAGACAATACTTTAGCTGCTAGAAGCTCTGCTCACAATCATCATCCCACTTGAATTTAACATCTTTCTTCGTCAATCTCGTCAGTGGTAACACTATGGTTGAAAAATCTTTAACAAACCATCGATAATAATCTGCTAAGCTAAGGAAACTCCGTACCTCAGTGACAGTCCGTGGCTGCTTCTAATTCTCAACTGTAGCTACTTTCTGTAGGTCCACCAGTATACCCTGAGCTGATATGACGTGCCATAAGAAATACACCTGATCCAGCCAGAACTGACATTTGCTAAACTTAGCATATAACTGATGTTCCCTCAGTTTCTTTAATATCAAAGTGAGATGTCGCGTGTGTTTTGCTTTAGACTTAGAATATACCAAAATGTCATCAATGAAGACTATAATGAACCTGTCAAGGTATGGCTGAAATACTCAATTTATTAGGTCCATAAATACTGCTGGTGCATTCGTTAACCCGAATGGCATCACGAGAAACTTATAATGACCATAGCGAGTCTTAAATGTTGTCTTAGGGACATTTGCACTTCTGATCTTCAACTGATAGTATCCAGACCTCAAATCAATCTTCGAGAACACGCAAGTACCACGAAGCTGATCAAATAAATCATCTATATGTGGCAACGAATAACGATTTTTAATTGTTACCCTATTCAACTGTTGATAATCGATGCACAACCTCAAGTCCCATCTTTCTTTCGTACAAATAAAATTGGTGCTCCCTAAGGCGAAGTACTAGGCTGGATAAAACCTTTATCCACTAATTTTTGCAGCTGAGTTTTTAATTCCCTTAACTCTGCAGGGGCCATTAGATAAGGAGTCAAGGAAATAGAGTCTGTACTTGGAATCAAGTCGATGGTGAACTATACCTCTCGGTCTGGCAGTAGTCCAGGTAAATCATTAAGAAATATGTCAAGAAAATGCCTAACTACTTGTACATCCTCCACATGGGTAGGTGTCTCCTTGTTTAATACCACGTGAGCCAGATTTCCTTAACATTCTTTCCTCAATAGCCATTTAGCTCTCACGGTGGCGATAACACCGTGCCTTACTCCACTACGCTCGCCTACAAAGGTAACCATAGGCAAGCCTAAACGATGGAAGGTAACTGTCTTCTGGTAGCAATCTAGCTGAGCACGATTATAGTGTAACTAATTCATGTGTAATATAACATCAAAATCAACTATATCCAACGACAAGAGATTAACTGGCATTACTACATCCTCCACCAAAACAGGGCATCCCCGATATGCGTAGCTAACATAGCAAGTTTCGCCCCTAGGCATAGAAAACTCTAACTCATACCCAAGGGGTATATGGTATGGTTGTGTCTTATGAGCAAATGTATGAGAAATAACAGAGTGTATAGCACCAGAATCAATTAGCACCCTAGCAAAATATCTGAGAATATTCAACGTACCCATAATAAGATCAGGATTATTTTGAGCATCATGTAGTGTGATGTGGTGAACGCAGCCATGCTGCTGCTGACGTCCTCCACGGCCTCTATTAGCTTGATTTCCTCGTCCCTGCAGGCTTCTTCCTTGCGTAGGTTGGTTAAGCTGCCTCGATGATCCTGTGCTGCTAGAAGCAACCTCAACACTCTGGGACTACCCTTATGGATACCATTGTGATCCACCACCCTGATATGGTAGATATGGCGCATAACTTCTTGAATACTGAGGGTAACCACCCTGACGATACGGATTGTGTGGATACTGATACGATCCTCCGTAATATGGGGCTATGTCCCCCTGATAATGATAAGCTCCACCATAACCCGTATGGGTGTAACCACTAGGTCTTGGGACTTGCTGAATAGGCACTGGTGGTGGTAATGCAAGTGGCTGAAGCTTCTACTAGTTATGTGGGCATTAATTAGCCTAGTGTCCTGTCTAATTGCACACAAAACATCCTCTGCTGCCTTGTCTACACTCCCAGTATGTCGACTGTTACACCTATGGCAGAATGAAGTGTAGACAAGGCTGCCAAAATCGCACACTAAAACTGAGGAGTGTAATGAAGGGGCTGCCAAAACATCCTCCGTGGCGTAGTGGCATTGAAGCTTCCATTAAAAGAACTAGAACTGGTACCACTCTGTTTAAAGCTCTGCGTCTGACGAGATCCTTGTGATGACTGACCCTTATCTTTATTATTTTTCTTCTGCTCATTATCTTTTTCTTCTTCTTCATCGTCACTAGGCATATTTTCTGAATCCTCCACTCAAAGCAGTACCTCAAAAAATTCCTGATATGTAGTACAGGGGGTTCAGGTCGCCATCGAACGTAATTTCGTACGTGTACCCCTTTTGAATCGTTTGAGCATCTCCGCTGGATTACGCGCACTTTCTGGACAATAGCGGGACAAATCTGTGAATTTGCGATGGTAGTTAGTAGCTGACATCTTTTCATGCTTTAAATTCTAAAATTCTTATCTTTTGTGATCCAAATACTTTGGTGGAATGAATCTGGTCCGTAATCTCTGTGTGAATATTTCCCAATTATTTGCATACTCAAACGACATCGAAAATGATTCCTGACGCCACCAGGATGTAGCCTCTAACCGTAAAAACCAGGTAGCTGTCTCACCCATTTGTCATCTGCAAGTTTGCCCTCACGCTGCATAACTCTAAAAGTTTTCTGTAAATGATCGAGCCATAGCTCAGCTTTCTCAGCCCCTTCATTACCCAGGAAATTGTTTATCTAGAGGTGAGTTACAGTCTCTAAGGTAGTCCTTTGAGGAGGACGAAGTGAGGACTATATGGCTTAGGCAATGGCCTAACCCAACTGACCAATATTAGGAAAATCAGACTCAGTGGAAGGACGGGGCTCTCTACGAGGCGACATAGTTCTGACATAAAAGATCAAAATGATTAGAACACCAACAAAATATGCAGAACTGCCAAACCTAGGCTCGAATTCCAAACTGACACACCCCGACCTAAATCGAGGCATGTTGGCCGTCACGTTAGGGTGACGTAGTCATGTGCGCAGTGTGGAAGTGACAATGATATGAAAATATGAGTAAATAAAAAACAATTTAACTATTTTATATTAGGGACAAATATATAAGTGTGTATGAAGGTGTTTAAGGTGGTAATACACATATCAGAGCATATATGTCTTAGGAGCAGGCCAACATCAAATATTAATTATACATAACGTGAAAGGAAGTCCCTACATATTTGTAAAGCTGTCAGAACCGCGGTGGAGTCCTCGTGAGCCACCAATTTGAACGTCTACTTAGAACCTGGAGAGGCGCAAAACAAAAAATGTGAGTGGGCAAAAAAAAGTTTTTGAAATACATTTCGGTTTTCAAATATAATAACCCCTCACAGTAAAACCCCATATAATTTCTCAGAAATATATATATATATATATATATATATATATATATATATATATATACACGTATCTAGAAATCATGCTCGATAATGAAGAAAACCAAGTATATACCATATTGAATATCTCATAAACAAATATGTAAGCCAAGTGATGTGATGTAATGTAAAAGTAATGTGTCAGCTGGAGTCACCTAACGTGACCTGTACGGCTGAATTTATAGCTCATAAATATGTATTCCTACACACGAGTCATAACCACCTAACGTGGTCTGTACGATAGGCTGGTGTAAATAAATACGCTCAAGTGCTATGATCACGTGAATGCTGTGTGAAGTATCGTAAGTCCCCTACTAGTCGGAACCACCTAGTGTGGTTTGTACGACAGCCTGACACCTGCCTTAGATCCAAGGTGAGTGTGTGGTGCGGGAGGTGAACGGTCACATGAAGGCTAGGCCCTAGCCACGAGCGGAGCACTAGCACCAGAGTGCAGGATAATGAGCACTAATTGCTTCAAAATATAATCATACTCACCATAATCACTATCATCATGATGTATTCACCTGGGACTTACCTGGGCATCTGCAGTATCAATGAATAATATACAAATCTATACTAATGCATGTATTAACATGTAATACGATTGACATGGCATATAAAACATAAATCCATTTAAAACATTTTTGGGAAAAAAGTAAACCATATATGCGCGCGCGCGCGTGTGTGTGTGTATATATATATATAGAAAACCAAAAGCCCACTCACTGGTATGTAGCCACCCCCGAATCTTGCCTGGCTACGCTCGTCCTTTGAATGCGTCTCACCTATATGTGAAACCACTGATCAAACGTTAATTATAAAGCACATATACAAAACTGTGTAATAACTTCTCATACGTTGCTCAAATGAGGTGTTTGAATATACCATCGTGGCCTACAAAACACCACGAGCATCCCCATATTTTTAGAAAAACTTTTAAACTTCCTCCGCACCCACATGCACCGGCCATACACGTCAGACAAGCGCAGGCACATGCCTGCATGCTGACGGTAACTTTGACACTGTTAAGGAATGTTCCATTAAATATTGGAATATGCTGTTAAACATACCTGATGCCGTCAGGAATATTCCATCAACTTTGACGGAATATTCTTCTTTCTCATTCGGGACTTTGCCAGTTTCCAGCACCGATCACCGTTGCATCGCCAGTTTCTGGAAAACTAAGATTTCTTAATTTCTACTTCATTTTAACACCAAATCTCACAAATATTATACCAAATTGAAGCATTGAATGAGTGGAACATGTTCTTACCACTTGGAGGTCCTAAATTCGACAGAATAAGGTCAGAAATTAACTTAACACAACCGGCCGAATTTGCAACTTGTCTAACTCGAGTATCCCGACGTCCAATCATCTCCAAAATTAGTCGAGGGTTCCTATTAAGTTGATTAGGAACCTTTTTGAACCTTAAAACCTTGCAAAACCTTAACAATCATGTCAGAGCAGATTTGTCTCCTCACCGAAGTTTATGGAGTTTGTGATTTCGAAGCCAATCCACTTGACCAATGGTATCACTAGCTTCAAGAGTTCAAAATGAGCAAGAATATGGGATCCTCGAGCTCGATCCATGACGCTTTGGTCTAGTTTAGTTAATGGCACCTTCGGTTGTATGGACAAATGAGAGAGTTCGAGATGAGATGAGAGGGATGAGGGTTACGTATTAGTGTACGTGTGTGAGCTTGTGATTGGCCAACAAGGATGAGAATGAGGATATTTTTAGGTGTGTATGTGTGTGTGCATATCCGGATTGGGCAAAAGGTATGGATTGGCATGTAATTGGTCTCCCAAATTAGATTAAGCCTAACAGTTTAATTAGATCCAGAAATGTAGGAACCTAAGGGATTGGTCTAGGTTTAGTTTTTCTTATTTTAGCCTAATAATATTCTAACGTTCGTAACTTTTTCGTTACGAACCCAATTCGGCCCTAATTCGCGTCACTGCGCTTGTGACAATGCATACTATTTAATTACGCTAGGGAGACAAATTATTTAATTCCAAATATATACATCCACGTCATTACAATTCAAGGGCATTATCGTCACTACACATGCTCGGGGATAAAATATATACATTAATTCAGGACGGGCTGTAACAACTAGGTTGTAGATAATGCCACGTGGCATGCCGTCATTTGTTAAAAATCTGATCGAAATCTATCCTCAAAGATTGTAAACAGATAGTGACACGTGGCACGGCGTGAGTGGTTAAAAATCTTATTAGAAATCTATCCTCAATGATTCTGAAAAGGTAACAACACGTGGCACGACGACATTGGATAAAAATCTTATCAAAATCTATCACTATAAATTATCTTTTCGGATAACGACACGTGGCGCAACGAGAACAATTAAAAATCTTATCCGAAATTACAAATTTTTTTTGTATTATTTTATAAAATAAAAATACTAATATTTTATTGCCTATTTCCATGGCTATTCAATTTATGGGTAAAAATGCAAAAGGTAGTTACTGTTCACTAGGGGATTCAATAGTAAGTTGCCCTAGGGGGCATTTGCAACGCTGTAGTTGCTCTTAGTCTCATTAAATAAAGTCCCAATATATAAAAAACACTGGACTAAAGTTTAGTCTAATCCAATGAGAGTTAAGGAAGCCAAACAAATGCATTCTAAATGCTTTTTTAAGATCCACTTATATTTTCAATAAGAATTGGTTTAAAAATTAATTTTATCAAAAATCCTTTTAATAATTTTAAATTAGTTCTAAACAAGCCTTATATTAGGAGTGTGAGTTGTTGGAGGGAGGAATATATATAAGGAGAAGGAGATTTTTGTATTTCTAAAGGAAAACAATTTTAATGTTTGGAAAAACCAAAAAATTATCATGCAAGGGTGAGCTTTATTTTAAATTCGAGGTCCAATGCTATGCATGTGGAATACTGGAGTTTTTTTAGCCCGAAATGGTTTTGGTAGAGTGCCTAGCCCATACTCAAATCTAAGGCATTTGGGCACACTTGTACTAATATATTGGGATGTACTATCCACACACTCCAAATTACTTCTCAAACACTCCTTGTTAATTTATGTCCGTTGATCTTCTTCAATTCATTCAATTTGACGGCCGAAAATTAGAAGAGTGTGTGAGAAGTAAAATTGAGTGTGTGGATATCACACCCCAATTTATTTAGGGAGCATTTTTGCCCACCACCATAAACTATAATATATGGTCATTATATATCTAATCATTTGTCATGTGTCTTTTCCTGGACAAATCAATAGGAAATGCTATTTGCTTTGTAAGAATAAGAATAAACTTCTATGAAGTATGAAATGAAAGAGTTTCACGGGAATTGTCTTGATCATCGGATATCATTGAGAATTTAAACTTGGTTAATTTTTTTTCAAAATTGAAAGAGTAATATTCAATGTGAAGTATAGTTAGGTGAAAATGATACACGACAGATGATTAAGTATATGGTAAGCATAAAACATAGTTATGGTGGTGAGTAAAAATGCCTTTGAGTGACATGTCTACTACTTAATTTGTGCAATAGCTATTACCTTATATTTTCTGATTATGAGAATGGAACGAAGTGGACAACTGATGAATTGTTAATTTGACGATTTCCATTGATTATATGTTTTCGTTTACCAACACAACAAATTAGATGTTTGAAACCAACTAACTCTAACAAGCAGTGAATTGTCTTGGTGATTACTGCGTCATGGATTCACACCTTCCCCCTCTCCCTTGCTAAAATTAAGAGTTTAGTGTTTATCAAATAATTCAATTGTATTATTCCACTCCAAAGTTAAAGCATTTATAAACATATTGATTCAGCTAAAAAAATTCCCAAGTAATTGGGTTAACACTTCTATATTATTCTTAGACAGCTAATAATTTAATTACGTATATTCCTAGCTTAGGCAGAATGATTTTCTAGTAATGTTAAACACATTAATAGTCTTATAATTCAATGCGTAGCAATTTTTCTTCACGTGTTTAGTGAAATGACAACAGTTATGTAGATGCAGATTTTGTACACGTTGATTTGACGAAGATCTACCCAAAAGAATAAATATCGTTAGCCTAATTGATGAACACCTTCAAAAAGGGAGATGATGTCTTTTAAAGGGCCTTCGATTGCTAAGTCAAAAAAGTAGTAGAGAGAAAGGAGAACTTGAGAGTTTTGAGTAGTAAGTAGTGATTATAGTTTTTTTTTTTTGTTTGACCTGATTATTTATAGGGAAAAACCCAAGCAGGCAATTGGAAAGAGAGGCCGCATAGCATTCTAGGCAATCCTTAATGATGCATGCCAATCTCTGTAGTCCTGCCAGATAGCAGTTCTAAAGATCCTTGTTGGTAAGAGTCGGTGCCTTGCAAACCTTTGGGTCGGGTATGGCCCGATGGCTGGATGTATTATGGGCAACCTAAAGAGCCCATCATATTTGTCATGGGTGGTCAGGAAGAGCCCATGGTTTGTCAGTGGCATGAATATTCATTATCTTAAGGGTAGACTAAGTCTTATTCCATTAGGATAATTTTGTGATCTACTCACGACATTAGACTAAACGATCATATTGAATATATTTTTTATGTGTCCTTCTAGTAGATGTGGTTAGTTTATGTATCCACAAGTTATTGTTAGAAAGTAGAATAGAATTACTTAACCGAAGTCGTCTTCGTAATTATAGAAAGGCATTTATTTCAGGATCCTTCCACTGTCCACATAAGGTTTTTTTTTCTTTTTTCTCTTTTTTTTTTCAAACCTATATATTGTAACTATTGGGGTAAATTATTAATTCAATGAGCTTGCACGTTAAAATTTCCCTCACTGCTTCCGATGGCTCTCTTTTGGCTTCTCCTACTCATTATCGCGAGTTGTTTGACTCTTTAAAGTATCTTCACTCTCACTCACCTTTGTAGTTTTGTTGTTGTCAATATTAATGATGCCTAATTTATGAGCTAACCTCGCACTACTGATATGACTATGAGTGCTACCAAACGGATTTTCTCTGATGTCAAAGGTACTAAGGATTTTGCCTCACATTGACTCTGCTTGCTTCCGCTACTTTATTTGCAAATTTTGATGCTGATTGGACTGGTTATTTGGATACTCGTTGCTTCACCATTGGCTACTTTGTGTATCTTGGCTCTAATCTCATATCTTGATGCTCCAAAAACAGCTGACTGTGTCTCATTCTACTGAATCGGAATACCGCGCTCTTGTTGATGCTTGTGCTGAAACTACTTGGATTTGTTTCCTCCTACAAGAGTTTGGTGTTCGTTTATTATTTCTTGGTCTCCTACACTGTGATAATCTTAGTGTCGCTTACCTCGCTTCCAATCCGGTTCATCATGCTCGCACACGTCATATTGAACTTGATTATCACTTTTTCGTGAAAAGATGGCACTTGACAGTCATGTGTTTGTTATATTTTTTTTCTACTAATCAGCCTACTGAACTCCCTGCCAAGGCTCTTCATCAACCCTGCCATTGTGTTCTTTGTTTCAAACTTATCCCATCAGGCTCGTTCAGTTTGTTGAAGGGATGTTAGAACAGAATTAATTAAATCCGGATCCTCTCCGAAACTTTAGGAGTGGAATTTTATAATTGTACTTATTTTAGGATTACATATGAGTTCTGTCAAACCCTAGATATATTGTACCTATTGCAAATTATTAGTTAGGAATCATATTTCTAGAATTACATATATTTAATTATGTCAAATTTCTATTCTTAATCAAAGCATCAAAGTGGATCCTTAATCAACCTATAATCTTGATTAAGGATTTTTCTTGTTTTATTTTCTAGCAGGTCCCACCTTATAGTTTGACAGATTACAGTTTTGCTGAATACTAGCTCTTAGATGCTTGAAAGACATATAAGAGACAAAATTATGGTTCAATGAGAATATGACTGGGAATGAATGCATGAATGCCTGTTTTCAAATATTTTGTTTTCTAATATTTCTTTTGGATTCATGTCTGCAGTTGTTATTTCTTAATGCAGATAGAGCTCAGTTAACCCTGTTCTGTTGAAAATACAAAACTTGAGAGATTGACGCATTGTGGGGTCTCATTTCAAATTGTAGTTCAATTATTCGATCTATTTATTTTTCAAGTTTTTATTTAATGATAACTTCATAAAAAATAAAAATAAAAACCAGCCACAAAACTATATTCAGTACCACGACACATGTCCCTCAAGGAACCGTAAACCTACCCTTAGCCGTGTGGCTTGTTGTAAGAAGGAAGGAAGGTGAGTGCAGTCCTCAAGTGAAATGCAACAAGCCAACCAGCTGGTGTATTTGTCAAAACGTGATAGACTGCTATAATTATTGATTATAGTAGCTTAGTCTATTCCAAATTTGGTAGATCTTACCGGCTGCTGAAATTATAAAATCACAAGAACTATATATTGAAAGACTTTATAAACCTTTATATATAATTAATGCATAAAGTTTCCTTTTGTTGCTGTATATATTATATTTTGATAATATAGAGTACATGCTATATGGTTTTAGAGAGAGGTAGTCTGTGTGTTATATGTGTGTGTGTGTGTGTGTGTGTGTACAACTTTGAAATAATAGGGTTTACACTTACAGCTATAATAACATAAAATACACTCTCAATCTTTGTAAGAAATGAAATTAATTAGATTTCAGTGTCATGTGACCACCCAGCAGAGGACCGCTCAATTTGGGAGTATTGTTCATGGAGAGAAGACCATTTAATTTTGAAAAATTATATAGGTAGAAAATTAGATTGTTGTCGAATTTATATAATATGATATTGGCCGGTATGAGTGAGTATTCTAATATGCATGTCCAGAACCAGGAACATACAATATTTCATCACTGCCATACATTTTGTTGTGCAATTGTTAATTTAATTTAGAAAATTAGAAGCTGATCATTTTGGGAAATAACTAGTCTTATTATGTATGATTAGCATACACCAACTTATATTTAGTGAAAGATATATAAGCACATGAAGCCAACACCCACCAGTTTAAGGAGAGATTTTATGGTCAACAATCAATCTGGAATGATCTTATTAACAGATCGATATTAATCAATATTGTTTTTAATCACCTTCGATGTTGATCCATATGGATGTGATTCATTGGCTCAGTAAATACTTTATATATATGTTCTTAAAAGTATGAAAGAGTCGTCAAGAAAAACAAAGTAACACATACAAGTCTCTAGAGAAACTCTTATATTCCAAATGTTCTAATTGATACTAAGGAGAGGGGGAGTTCGGCTAACTTATACAATGAGCAACTTAATTTGGTATTGAATTCGTCATCTACGAGATTCGAACCTAAGACCACTCACTTCCAAGTGAAGATTAATACCACCAGACCATAGCATTGTGTGGCTGTACACCCACATTTTAACTAACATTAATTCTATTTTAATACAAACATTTGACACACTTGTTGGCACTCTTTAAGAGGTGGACTCTATCATTATATGTGATACTCACGTACATTAAAAAAATGTGTCAATGAGTGTATTTGTTTTTGTAGAGCTACTATTCTAAGGTCTTTATTTTGAGAAATGGTGAGGTCTTTTATCATATGAACTTTCGTATTAATCTTACAATAGATTAAGCTATCAACTTAAATAATCTTACACACACAAGAGAGAGAGAGAGAGAGAGAGAGAGAGAGAGAGAGAGAGAGAGAGAGAGAAGAAGAAGAAGAAGAAGGTTTCACATCATATTGAATCATTTCCATTTGCGAAACCTAATCTCCTTATCTAATATCTAAACCCAGTAAATCCAATTGCATAAAACTCTAAAAGCTTTTTACATCTAATTTCATCTAATGTTTTATCAATAATATTCAAACCCAGTTAGTCAAAAAGCACGAAAAAAATGAGATTAGTACGGCTTCAAAAATTGGGACACCTTCTTGTTGAATGCGTGCACCCCTTTTTCATATGAAATTTCTAATGACGGTGAAAAATTGAAAACAAGTCTCCATCCCTTTTTCATACGCAAAAAGGAAAAAACAAAAAACTCAGGAGCTGAGAAGGGGAGTGAACGATAGTGAGAGAGAGAGAGAGAGAGAGAGAGAGAGAGAGAGAGAGAGATAGAGAGAGGGAGAGAGATGGAGAGAGAAAGGGAAATGGAGGAGAGAGACGTTAGGGGAAGAAGACGAAGGTTTCATGCAAGAATTTTTTTTTTAATTTAATTACTTTACAGAATTATTATATATCAGTGTGATACGAATTATTTAAGTTGATAACTTAATCTATTATAAGATTAATTTGATGGCTCATATGAAAAAAGAACTCACCGGTCCTCAAAATGATGACATTAGAAAAGCAATTTTGTTCGTTTTGTGCTAAATAACATGTGCTTTAACTAAAAGATTTGGGTGTAAAATTCTCAAGGAAGAATCGTGAAGCCTTAGAGCATCTCTAATGGAATCCCTAAATAGGGACAATCACCGTATAAAATGAGTATAAAACAAATATATGGACAAAAGGACTCTCCAATGGGTCGAAAAGTGAATCCCTAAAGTATAGAAACTCACCGGATACTTGGTGTATTTAGTTTTCCATCAACCCATTGACAAGATCAAACATCAGATCACTACTAATGAGCGGTGACCCATCTAGCCAGTTGAGCTTTCCTTGCCCACCTTTTCATTACACACATATAAGAGAAATTATTAGATGATACTATAGTACGACATTATCTGTGATATTTCCATTCAAATTTCGCCGTTTGTAATTATTTTTACACAGTAAAGGAACTGAAATGGTGGACCCGTTAGACAATTTAAGTGGTAAAGCTGTCCAACCCAAATGAGCGTTGTTGTGCAGCATGAACTCCAAAAGGATTTTTGCATGAAGAAAAGGAAATTTTGAACCTTAGGGTAGATATCATTTTTACTCAAAAACGTTTTAGGTTAAAATATGTCATCTATGGTTTAGAAAATATTTTAAATGTCTACAGTGGAAAATGAAATGACTATTAATCTAAGCTGAAACATAAATTTATTTATTGACTAGAATCAAATTATTTAAACTAAGTATTAAGTTAATGTTTTGTTCATTAGGTATTGGATCAATGTATCTTTTAATTAATAGTAAGCTGATGCTATCTTTTTGTGTCTCTAATTATTCCTTAATAATTTTCACCATTGACCTAGTTGAAATATATATAAAATAATAAAAAAAAGAACGAGGTTAACACATTACAATATATGAACCTTAGTTTTTTTTTTTTTTCACTATGTGCCCAATTACGCACCTAATCACTTTGCAGGGGCATAACCTAATAATGAAGCAATTCTAAATACGTTTTTGTGAAGAAAAAAATTAGTATCAAAATTTTAAAAAAAAAAATTGGCTAAAACGTTCACAAAAATATATTACAAAAACGTAATGTTAAATTAATTCAAAAAAGTTTAACATAAACAGAAAATGTGCATCTAACAAAATTATTACATAAAATCGTAAAAACCTCAAATTTATGAATTCTACTATAAGGACTCTCTCTCATTTGAGATAATATTCTTTTAGGGACACAAAGATTTTCTTTAAGTCCTTAAATGAGTACTCAAAGGTGGTGATCAGAGTCCCCTAAATAGGACTCCCATTAGAGATGCTCTTAGATCTTGCTGTCGACATGTCTGGGCTTATTAATTTTCTGTGAACCAGGTATAGATATTGATATATGTTGAAGGAAGACCGTTGGATTTAGGTCCAAAAATGTCGGGACTTCAAATTTTCCTTAAAGCTGCCCCCGCCATTGACAAATATCTTCGCACTTCCAACTAATCTGTTGAAGTGTTGAACCCTTCGACAAAAAAAGAAACGAAAAGAAAAAAACTAATCTATTGAACCCAAACTTAAAAAACCTTGCTAGACACCTGATGTTGTATACTAGCTAAGCATAGATTTTTCAATGATTTGCCACAAGTGGGATTAGATTTGTTTATCTTAAATCATCACCATGGATTCTATTTGCAGTTCAAGTATTTGATCAACAACAAAATCTTGCATAAAATCTTTTATATTCCATTAACCCTGTAGCTAGCTAGAACATGTATTATGTATATATATTATTCAAGTTTCAAGCGCATATACAAAAATATATATGTTATTTTTGTCTTTAACTAGTGGGGTTATTTTCTAAACAATGTTATATATTTCCATCTCAAGCTGAGCGTTTAATATTTATATAGCTGGAAGTTTAACTAATCCCTTGTAAATGTAGACTGAACATGCAATCCATACAATGCATCTTTCAACATTAGTACTCTAGCTACCTTTATCCTACATTAGAAATAAGTCGTCTGGAAATTGTTTTCGAGTGTTAATCAAGCCACAATCTGACAAACTAGAATATCATATGTAATAACATGTCGATGAATTCAATCTAAGGTTGACAATGATGAAAAGTTTGTGCGTAGTAACCCCCATCCCAATATTCGTTCTTCTGCTTATGTGAATCCTAGCTCACCACATTTACATGACAGACAAATTAGGTCATCCAAGTCGTGGGTTGTAGATGTGACTAAATTGCCCACGAAAGGCCTATCTTTAGTGATATTTTTGGCAGAAATGAATCTGGATAATTAATCACACAGATAAACATGGAGATGATATTGGTCGATTTGAAATGTGAGGGACGAAAGTTATAAGTTGCCCGAACATCATGAACTAGTTGCGAAAGAAACCATTAATTAATGTCTTAAAATGGAGTGAATATTTTGATGTGTAGCAATAACATCACCCTCAACAAGATTTCATTGTTTTTGTTCTTTTAAACATTGGATATCAACACGATTCGTTGTTTTTTATTCGTGTAATTAAGCATAGTCCTGGTATATATATTTTCTTGAAACATTAAACAAACAGATGCTTGTTCCAGACAGTTGTTTTTGTTCCTGTAATTAAGCATAGTCCTGATATATATTTTTTTGAAACATTAAACAAACCGATGCTTGTTCCAGACAATTCTGTTGATATTATTTTATAGGTAGCACTTTGCATGCTGTATTTTTTGTATTTGACCATGCCAACCCTAACAAGAGGAGAAACCTGGAATAATATGCATAAAGATAAGACGCACCAGTGCTGTAGAATTAACGTTCTTACACCATCTCATAATTTCAATATTTTGCTTTACCTTTTCATTTCTCAACCAATCGATTTCAATAGAAGCTTATATATATATATATATGGACATGGTTCTACATCTCAAATCCAAAAGTGATTCAATTTTTCAGAGTATAAATATATATATATAGGAGAAACAAATTTCTTTAAAAAAAATAGAGCAGCCATTATAAATAGATGAGTTAATAGAAGATCTGCTATATTTCATCATATAGTTACCAAATGAGTGGAATATGTCACATCCCGGCCCGGGGCGGATCACTTCTCGGGCCCGCTCCACCACCGTAGCACGATATTGTCCGTTTTGGGCCTCAACCACGCCCTCACGGTTTTGTTTATGGGAACTCACTAGCAACTCCCCAGTGGGTCACCCATTATGGGAGTGCTCTAGCCCCCTTATCGCTTAACTTCGGAGTTCCTACAGAACCCGAAGCCAGTGAACTCCCAAAAGGCCTCGTGCTAGGTAGGGATGAGAATATACATTTAAGGATCACTTCCCTGGGCGATGTGGGATGTCACAGAATATCGATGTAAAATTTTATGTCAGGAATTGTTAAGTATCTAATATTTAGATAAAATGTGATAATTGTAATATGTATGAATAATATATAAAACCCAACAATTAAATTGTTGAAAAAAGGGAACTTGCAGAAAGTTATGAGATGGTTTAGTATAACAACTTTTCTTTAGCACTATTAAATTTAACATCAGTTATCAACAATCTCTTAACCTGTTGAAATTTCTCTTTCTTATGTAAAAAATAGTGATGTGTTTAATTTGCTTCCCCCCTTTAGATAATTTTTTGTGTTTACACAATTCCTTCTGGAATGGTGTGTGTCAATAATTTTTACTAGGTGACAAACAAGAATGTTTACACTTTTTAAGTCTCAGTTGCATGTGATGGGTCATAAGGCTTGTGTAAGCTGCTTTTTATCTACTTCTATAGTTTTCGATCAAACGAACCTATTTATATAGTTTCTTTTAACCAAGAAATAAAAACAAAGACATAAAAACAAAAGAGAATGTCACTACTATATTAGACTAGCTAGCTAGCTAGATGAAAAACAAACTTTACACAGAAGCAAATGAAGTGTGGACATATGGAAGTGGAAGAGCGTAGAAGCATCACTTATGTTTTTTTGTATGACTTTCGTATGTAAAATCAAATGAAGCAGCAATCAAATTGGTACATGCATGTAATTTAACATTACATAAGCAGATCGACTGGACTGCAGAGAAAGACATGGATATTTCAATACTTGAATTGACACGCCTTTTGATGATGATGAGTGAATCTGCGGAGGATCTGTGTGAAATTATGAATATGTGGTGGGGTTACCATGCATCTCGTTTTCTTGCCAGGAAAGGACTCGTGAGGGAGGACTCATGGATTTCCTATCCATGGAAACGTACACAAAATTTTGTAGGGCCAACCCAATATCGTGCTTTATTTTTGCAGGTCCATCAACTTTTACACTATAACGATAATATTAATGACATGCCCCCGATATTCCAAATATCAAGATAGGTATTTGGCCGACAACCGAAGGTGATGAAGTCATTTAAAATATGAAACTGAAAATATGACTTTAGCCCTTTAAACTCAATTTTTTTCATATAAAACCCTACATTACATTTTTACTCCAGTGACTAGGATCCACATAAGTGAATTCATTAATTTTATATTACTTCACACATTTTACAATTTTCACGTGCCTAAAACACCCCTATTCCATATTTGATGTAGACAATTAATTGTAAGGAGAGAGTAAATGATTTTGCAACAAGAAAAAAAAAGACATTAATGTTAAAATTTTATTGCATATTAATTTTTTAGAAAGGCTTTGAATTTTCATAAAACTATTCAATTCAGTTTTTTCACCCTACTCTTGAATACTTTTGAATTTATCCTTTTTTATTAATATATTATAACATTGTATTTCATTATCTACATGCACATTAATGTACCTACAACAATTATAACATGGATGTAATATAATCTCTTTTTTACAATGATGCAAAATAATGTTTATACCAACAACAAAACATGCCTAACATATGTACTAATACATGGAAAATAATTTACCTATATTAAGAAGAAATGTAGTTTGATGCATATAGTATTAAAAATATTATGTTACACCCATGTTTATACAACAATAAAACGTGCCTAACATATCTAACAATACATGGAAAATAATTTACCTACAAGTTTGAGAAATGTTATTTGGTTGGGTGTAGTATAAATTTTTTTAATAATTGGAAACATTAAATATAACTAGGTGTAGTGTAATTTTTTTTTATATAATTAGAACAAATTAATTTACCTACCTAATATTTGAAATTTTCATTTCCAATGATGCAAAATGTTCATTACCTAACTACAAATTAATTTCCAATAAGTTACCTACAACAATTATACCATGGGTGTAATGTAATATCTTTCTCTACAATTGTGACATCCCACATCGCCCAGGGGAGTGGATCTTGTAAGCCTTATATATATATTCCCGTCTCTACCTAGCATGAGGCATTTTGGTAGTTCACTGGCTTCGGGTTCCGTAGGAACTCCGAAGTTAAGCGACTTTGGGCTAGAGCAATCCAGGATGGGTGACCCCTTGGGAAGTTTCTTGTGAGTTCCCAGAAACAAAACTGTGAGCGCGTGGTCAGGGCCCAAAGCGGACAATATCGTGCTATGGTGGAGTCGAGCCCGGGATGTGGTGGCGGCCCGGGCCGGGATGTGACAATTTGGTATCAGAGTCAATCCCTGGCCGGAAGTGTGCCAACGAGGACGTCGGACCCCTAAGGGGGGTGGATTGTGACATCCCACATCGCCCAGGGGAGTGGATCCTATAAGCCTTATATGTATATTCCCGTCTCTACCTAGCACGAGGCCTTTTGGGAGCTCACTGGCTTCGAGTTCTGTAGGAACTCCGAATTGCGAGTTTGGGCTAGAGCAATCTCAAGATGGGTGACCCCCTGGGAAGTTGCTTGTGAGTTCCCAAAAACAAAACCGTGAGGATGTGGTCGGGGCCCAAAGCGGACAATATCGTGCTACGGTGGAGTCAAGTCCGGGATGTGGTGGCGGCCCGGGCCGAGATGTGACAACAATGATACAAAATATTGTATGTACCAACAACAAAACGTGCCTAACATAAGTACTTATACATGACAAATAATTTACCTATAACAAAAGAAATGCAGTTTGATGTATAAAATCAACAATATTATGTTCCACTCATGTTTATACAACAAAACGTGTCTAACATATTGATCGGATCATATTTATATATATTTTTATATCAAATTCACTCGTCTTTTCTTAGTTAGTTCGTTATATTTTGAGCTATTTACGTTATTTTTATGTTTTATAAGTTTTTCAAGAAAAGAAAATAAAAATAGAATAAGTGAAGTATTAAGTAATAATTTCGTTTAAACTATCTTGCTTGTTGTTTAGAATTTATCATTTGGAAAATAATATATATATATATATATATATATTTATACTTATAAATTTAATTTGTGTGCATGTAGTCGGTGGAAGGAATAAGTTAGTGGAAGTTATGATGAAAGGCAGGGACAGATTTGAATGGAGGGCCTTTCAGAATATAGAAAAGAAATAAGGAAATGGGCTGTTTGATTAAGCACTCGGGGGGAATCATTTGCATAGCATAATTAAATGGGGGAATGGAGCACCAAAGCATGGACGGAAAGCAAAGAAGCAGAAAATAATAAAAAAAGATAGAGCTGCCTCATTGAGGCAGAGCCAATAAAAAGCCTCACGGAGGGAATTAAAAGGGGAGAGCTCCTCGAGGAGCTAAAAGGGGGAGAAAACAAGCCTCGGGGGAGTTCCTCGGTGAGCTGCAGCGCCATTTTAAAACAGAAGCAGCGAAGCAGCGGAAGGTGGCTGCCAGCAGAGGTGCCGAGGGGAAGCTGCCACAAGGCAGCTTGCGGAGAGAGAGTCTTGGACAGAAATCAAAGCTCGGAGAAGTAAATCAAATAGGGGGGAGCTGCTTCAAGGCAGCCACTGGAGGGCTGCGAGACTAAAGGCGCCGAGAGGGGGAATCAAAACAGGCGCTGCCTATTTGGCAGCACGGGAGATTGATTGAGAGGAGAGAAGCTGCCAGTGACACAGAATTGCACAGTGGCACCGAATTGCACAGATCCTTGATCCCTATTTCGGTTTAATTCCTCCAACTTATGTTTTTATTTCTGTTTTAATTTATAAATATGTGTAACTAATTTTGTGTTGGCTAGAAGATAATTTAAAGCCATGATTATATTTGTAATTTGAATTGGTAATTTCAGTTGTGATTTCTGAGTTGTGATTTAATTTACTTAACTGCTTGATTAATAACTTATTTATGTTTGTCGATTAAGAATGCAAACTTAATTTACATGCATGAATTTGATGCTAGAATATAAGTGAATTTCACCTAATCGTTATGAACTTATATTCATGAGTAGTGAAGGTTGCTAGTCACAATCGCGTTAAGTAAATTCCTGGCAAACGTATCATGCTGTTCATAGTTACGAATGCCTTGTCAACACTTATGATTTTCTTAGAACTTAATGATTCTCGCTGTATCTCTATTATGCAATTCATGTAGGGAACTTGTGGGGAATGTTTTGGGTTGTCGTATGCAATCATCCAATCCATTAACTTAAGGAAAATCTGAGAATTAATCTATGCAATTCATGGTTAATTTGGGGCGTTGAAAATTCATAACTTATTGGAAGAACAACTGAAGGTCAATTTAGATTACATTTGTGTCTTGTGTGGAGAAAAACCCTCTAGCCAATCCGTCGTCTATCCGTTTACTTTAATTTTATGTTTTTGTCAATTTTATAATTTATTTAAGTTTAATTTACGTTTCATCCAAACCAAACCCCCCCCATTATTAAAATATTATTATTTAGTTAGTTTTTATTATTTTTAATCTTTTAATTTAATTTCCGTCCATTTTAATTCCTAGTTTTTATTTTAAATTGTTTTCATTATTTTGAGTCATTTTTAGTGTGTTTCAAGTTTTTAACTTAGTTTGTATTTTCTAGAGTCTTAAGTTGTTTTGAGTCTTTTGATTTATTTTAGTTTATTTGTTAGTTTTATTTTGAGTTATTTTAGTTTAGTGTTTTAAACTTTATTTTTACGTTTTTAAATTATTTTAGAGGTTTTAGCAAGCCCTCCTAATCCCCGGCCTAGAACGATACCCTACTTATACCTATACTACAACTGTCAAAAGAGGGTTTAATTTGTGTCGAGTTAATTCTCGCATCAAATTTTGGCGCCGTTGCCGGGGATTAGCAACTTTGCTAATCCTTTATTTTTGTTTGTGTTTATTTTTATATTTGTGTTTTTGTTTGTGTTTTTATTTATATTTGTGTTTGTGTGTTTTACTTTTGGTATTTGATTTATTTTTCTTTCTTTGATTTTAGGTATAATTGGAGTAAGATATGGATTTTGATAGTATTCAAGCTCAATTGGCAAATCTTACTTCTCAATTGTCGCAGAATGCCGAAAGGACCTCAATGCCAAATGTCTCTACATTTGATGTGCCCTATGGGCAAGGATATCAAGCTCATCAGTATCCTCAATTTTCTGCATATGACGATAATTGGGGATATCAAAGCCACAGTCAATCAAGGGGCAACATGTATTCCAACGCTTGCAATTCGAATTGGAGGGATTATTCAAATCAAATGTGGGATGAACCTCAACATTTTCAACAAAGTGGATATTGGCAGCAAGACGAGTTCTATTCCAGACCTATGCAGCGACCACAGTATCATCCACAACAATTCCAATCAAATTCAAGTATGCCCGTTAATTATAATGAAATTCTTGAAGGACTAATTTCTTTAACGCAGGGCTCACAAAGAGAAGAACAATTGCAGCCTTCGGAAGAGTCCTATCAGTGGCCATATGAACCATCACAGCCACCACAAGAATATGCCCAATTCGATTCAGGTACATCTCTGGATAATGATACGTTTAATAAGTTACTCTCCTCTTTGAATCAGGGAGTGGAAAATCGAATCCAGGAGATGCAAGACCGGACCAACAGAGTGGACGAATTGGAGAGGCAAGTTGGGGAGATTATGGAGATCATGGCCGAGATTCAAAATCAAAGTGAACTCTCCAACTCACCTATTGAAAATTCAATGGCGGAAGTTGAAATCGATGAAGCCATCTCTTTGGAAGGTGACGTGGAGGATGAAGTTAACTTGGACGAATCGCCGCTGCAAGCAGAAGAGGAAGAGGACGACCTGGGCAGTTTAGAAGAATTCTTGTCTCAAACCCCTGAAGTCCCTATGTTGTCCAACTTCGGTAATGTTGTTCCAAGTGAAATTCATTCTAACATTTTTCCACCAAATGTCTCTTTTCCTTGCAGATTTTTTCCAAATAACGAAGAAAGTGAAATAGACATTGTGGAAACTCTTCCAGAGGTGCAAAGTGATATCTCGATTCTTGGTGCACCAAAACAAGTTCCCGAACCTTGCACACCAAGAAAAGAGATTCAAGACATCGAAGTGGCTGGAGAATGCGTAGAAATTCAAGAATACATCCAAGAGACTGTGAAGGAAACAAAGGCCCAAGAAATTGAGTTTGATGACACGGGACAAGCCACAACCATCATAATAAACTTGGCCCAGTTCAAAATCCCGGAGATATCCAAAAACGTAGTTTTTGTCATTGAGTTTGCGTCGGAGAATGAAAGTAAGCCATCTTCTCCATTTTTAATTTTGTTTTTTACTAACAATCTGATTTTTATGATTCAGGCACCCACTCGTGAATTCAGACCATTGCCGGATCATTTCAAGTACCACTGTCCGTTCAAGGATAAAGCCATGCACTTGAATAAAGAAGGGAAGCCTAGGAATCACCCACAATCAGATTTGCATTCCTAAACCCTTCTATTTACTGCTTTCATTTTTGTTTTGTTATTTTGTTTTTTTGGTTGATTTTTATTTAGTTTGAGTTTAAATAAATTAAGGGCAATGTTTATTTTTAGTGCGGATAAACAAAGTCTTGTTACTTCAATTTACGTATTTTACTTTACTTATTTTAATTTGCTTAAAATAACCCTAAAAAAAATATTAATAATAATAATAATATTAGTAATATATATATATATATATATATATATATATGTATATATTTATTTAAATAAACTTTAAAAAAAAAATTAAATTAAAATTAAAATTTACATTAATTTACATATTTTGATTTACATTTATTTTATTTTGCTTAAAATAAACTTAAAAAAAAAATAAAAAAAAATAATAAAAAATAAATAATAAAAAAATAAAAAATAAAATAAAATAAAAAAAATTAAATTATTACAATAATTCGAAAAACTGATAGCAGTCATTGGTCATTGGTTAGGTGGCGCCTCAGAGGTTGACGGAGCTCCGGGAAGACGAAGAGCCAGAGTTGGAATCTCCGGAGCCGGAACGCTTGGTGCTGCTCCAGAGGACGAAGGCAACATAAACCGCGGCAGTAACGCCATGAACCGCTCATGATCGCTCTGAATCCGACCGTCCGACTCCTGCAGCTGGTCCAGCTTCCTCTTCATGCTGGCCGAGTAACTAGTTGCAAGCATGTGCAACTCCTTGTTCTCGTGCCTGAGTCCTCTGACTTCTTGCCGAAGACTGACCACCTCCGCCATTAGCGACTCCACCTGACGAGATCTTGCAAGCAGGCGCTGACCCATGTTTGAAACTGAGCCTGCACACTGGACACTGAGAGCCAGTGAGTCCTGAACAGCCAGCTCGTCTGACCGCATAGACAGCAACCTAGTGTCTCTGGGAGTAAGAAGGTTTCTTGCAACCACCGTTGCGGTTATATCGTTCCTCATCATTGTGTCCCCGACTGTAAGAGGACCATTGGGGGATATGAAGGATGGATTCCAAATGTTGTTCGGAGAAGACGAGTCATCGTCTTCCCCGACATTCAAGTTTAGGCGACGGTCGGAAGGGCAAGACATTTTTAGAGGGGGTTGAGGAAGAAAAGAGTTCGGAAAAATTAAGATTGCTGAAGCGGAAGAAGAGAGCGGAAGGAGTAAGATTAAGAAGTGCAGAAGAGAGTGTTTACAGAGGAGAGTGTTTGAGGAAGGGAGTTCAAGTGTGATGTGAAGCAGAATTAGCGCCTCTATAAAAAGAAGCAAATCAAAGAGAGGCGCTCCTCGGAGGTTGAAGATGCGTCCTCACGCAATTCGGAAAAGCTGGACGCTCCTTTCTCAAAAGAGCCGTTTCCTTTCTCAAAAGCTGGGCTTGACTCAGCAATCACGTGGCATCACGAGGGCTCAGTTTTTCCATTTTGTCGTGACTCATCACGTGCAGCTTGGAACGTTGCGAAAACCACGAGCCGCACCCGGTTTTGAACCCCGGTTTTCGAAAGATCATCATTCCAATTTGTCGTCACTCGTCGTATGCGCAGTCAGCTTCGCAGAAATTACGGACGTGTTGTCAGAAAGCGCGTAACGGGCACTGTTCATCCATCCACCGGCTGCCGACAAATAGTGAGGGAACAGTTCCGGTTGTGAAGGAAAATTTCTATAAAGTCGACCTTCGCCTTCCATATCAAAGGCACACCTTCACACCCTCTCAACCTCTCAACCTCTCAACCTCTCAACCTCTCTTCATCTCCGATAATGTCTTCCCAAAGAAAGCTTTCGAGTTATTCAGTGTTCTTCATCCCTTGGATCACCCCAGAAAACAAACCTTCCAGAGCAAAAGTATTTCATATTAAAAAGGTTAAAAGCAAAAGTATCTCATATTATGCTTTCTCCTCTCCTTCATCTGAGGAACGTGGAGAAAGTGAGATCCTGATTGCTTACCTAGTCTTGCTCTCGAGTACTCATCTCAGACCCCTCCCAGCCCACTTCAAAAATAAACCTGTGTTGATGTACTTCTTCAAAAACAAAAGTACCTCACAGACGAAGCAGGAGGAGTCTGAGGTGCACCCAAGAGCAGATGAGTCTGGGTTGATCCAAGAGTTCAAGAAGATGCCACACCTGCGTGGAGACCGGACTACTTGAAGCATGTGGAGACAACGTGCTGATTCATCCTCAACTAAGCTGAGGAGCACTTACCAGAAGGAGGCCCATCCAGTTCAAGATGAAAGCTGTGGAAAATCAACAAGGACGACCAATGATCGCCTATTAGTTCTTTTTGTTGTCTTTTATTTTCAATTTTTATTTTTCGTTTGCATTTTTCTATATTTTGCTTGCGTGCTTAACTGATTTATTTCTTTTCTTTGCAGGAACGTTTGGTTATTTCCTCCCTTGAAGTTGATTACAAAATTTACGCTTGGGGGTCATCGCTTGGTTTTCTGCAAATTAGAGAAGTTTTCAGTCCCTTTGCTTTATTTTGTTTCGTATTATTTTTATTGTGTTTTTAATTGCTTATTATTGTTTTCTGACATTGGGGACAATGTCTAGTTTAAGTGTGGGGGTATCGAGATAAAAAAATGACCAAATTGAAAATTTTTGTACCTTCGACTTTGAACTGGTTTCATTTGTTTCCGTGTTGTTGCTTTTTGTTTTCTTAGTGTTTTATGCTGTTTTGGTGTGTTTTATTGTGTTTTGAGGAAATCTTACGAAAATGACATAAAAATTTGAAAAATATTTTGAAAAACCCAAAAAGAATTTTTTTTTTAGTTGTTTTTGTGTGTTTGTGTCTTAGGTACCTTCCAACACAATGATGAGGATTTGGTTTTTAATTGCATGGCTGTTAAAGAAAGTTATAAACATGGATGGAAGTTTGATATGCTCTTGGTTTATGCTTAGTTGTAGTTGTTGTTTATGAATTTAAATTTGATCACAAAAGGATAAAATTAGTTTTTGTAACATGCTTGAAGGAAGGAACTCAAACTAATGCTACATCCCTGTGAGACTTGAGCTTATACCTTGTTTGGAGAGTTATTAATCTTGATGTTTTTGTTTTCTAAAGTCGTTGCATGATCTCATTATTCTTTGCTTGGTTGCTACTTAGAAGGCGTTTTATCATCTTAGTTCCAGATACTAGAACTCATATCCGTTTCATTCAAAGCATGACATTGAATTGCATAACACATATCAAGATGAAGTTGTTTAGTAAACCACCTTAACCAAAAAGCCTTACCCTCCATCTTTCTTATGTTTTGTAGGCTTAACCCATCTCGAGCCTTGTTTAGCCTATTTTTGTTGTTAACCTCATTAAACCGCACCTAACCGTCCGCACCCTGGTTCTTAAAGAATAGTGAGCAAGACTTAAAAAGAATTCATTTTATTCTACACTATGCAGAAAAACAAGTGTGGGGGAGGGATTGGTTGTTTCGAGCTCAATTGTACGTTTTGCGTTTCTTAAAAAATAAAAAAAAAAATAAAAAAAAAAAAAGAAGAGAAAAACGCGTGAAAAGAAAAGAAAGAAGAAAAAAAGTTTGAAATCTGGCCATAAAATGTGTGAATCTTCCCCTCGGGTTTAGATTTGAATTTTCATTCAAAAGTGAATTCTATGCGTTAATCTCATTACTTTGCTTACTATTTCTTTAAGAACCTTTGTTTTTCCATATCTTTCCTTTGTTAGCCTATATCCTTAGCCCCGTTACAACCCTTTGACTTCTATCTTGGTTGTTGTGTGTTCAATGTGTGGAGTTTGGGATTGGTATGAGCATATGGTGTCCCTGGTTCTCGCATCTAAGTAGTAGCATTCCGTTCATGAGATCATATTCATATGCACATTAATAACTCCAGAAAATGCTTTCTTTGCTATAACATATGTGAGTGATCGTTTCCTTGCTTACATCATTCTTCTCACATATACCTAGTGTAGGGAGTGTAGTCAGAAAATCTGAGCGAAAAATTGAGTGCATATCTAGTAAGGAATAGAGTAAATTCTCTAAGGCATGTTACTACATTCAAAATGTTGTTTTAATTGATTAAATGCGAACTAATAAATGGTGACTGTGATTAAGTATGTGCTTAAGGGTATGGATTGCCAAAATCTGTGTAAGTGATGATTTTTAATTTGTCATGTCCATTGGAAATCCCTGAGATAAATGTTGGAAGGTTTAGATTGAATTTTGTTTTTGTTTCTTTGTTTTGCTCGAGGACTAGCAAAAGCTAAGTGTGGGGGTATTTGATCGGATCATATTTATATATATTTTTATATCAAATTCACTCGTCTTTTCTTAGTTAGTTCGTTATATTTTGAGCTATTTACGTTATTTTTATGTTTTATAAGTTTTTCAAGAAAAGAAAATAAAAATAGAATAAGTGAAGTATTAAGTAATAATTTCGTTTAAACTATCTTGCTTGTTGTTTAGAATTTATCATTTGGAAAATAATATATATATATATATATATATATTTATACTTATAAATTTAATTTGTGTGCATGTAGTCGGTGGAAGGAATAAGTTAGTGGAAGTTATGATGAAAGGCAGGGACAGATTTGAATGGAGGGCCTTTCAGAATATAGAAAAGAAATAAGGAAATGGGCTGTTTGATTAAGCACTCGGGGGGAATCATTTGCATAGCATAATTAAATGGGGGAATGGAGCACCAAAGCATGGACGGAAAGCAAAGAAGCAGAAAATAATAAAAAAAGATAGAGCTGCCTCATTGAGGCAGAGCCAATAAAAAGCCTCACGGAGGGAATTAAAAGGGGAGAGCTCCTCGAGGAGCTAAAAGGGGGAGAAAACAAGCCTCGGGGGAGTTCCTCGGTGAGCTGCAGCGCCATTTTAAAACAGAAGCAGCGAAGCAGCGGAAGGTGGCTGCCAGCAGAGGTGCCGAGGGGAAGCTGCCACAAGGCAGCTTGCGGAGAGAGAGTCTTGGACAGAAATCAAAGCTCGGAGAAGTAAATCAAATAGGGGGGAGCTGCTTCAAGGCAGCCACTGGAGGGCTGCGAGACTAAAGGCGCCGAGAGGGGGAATCAAAACAGGCGCTGCCTATTTGGCAGCACGGGAGATTGATTGAGAGGAGAGAAGCTGCCAGTGACACAGAATTGCACAGTGGCACCGAATTGCACAGATCCTTGATCCCTATTTCGGTTTAATTCCTCCAACTTATGTTTTTATTTCTGTTTTAATTTATAAATATGTGTAACTAATTTTGTGTTGGCTAGAAGATAATTTAAAGCCATGATTATATTTGTAATTTGAATTGGTAATTTCAGTTGTGATTTCTGAGTTGTGATTTAATTTACTTAACTGCTTGATTAATAACTTATTTATGTTTGTCGATTAAGAATGCAAACTTAATTTACATGCATGAATTTGATGCTAGAATATAAGTGAATTTCACCTAATCGTTATGAACTTATATTCATGAGTAGTGAAGGTTGCTAGTCACAATCGCGTTAAGTAAATTCCTGGCAAACGTATCATGCTGTTCATAGTTACGAATGCCTTGTCAACACTTATGATTTTCTTAGAACTTAATGATTCTCGCTGTATCTCTATTATGCAATTCATGTAGGGAACTTGTGGGGAATGTTTTGGGTTGTCGTATGCAATCATCCAATCCATTAACTTAAGGAAAATCTGAGAATTAATCTATGCAATTCATGGTTAATTTGGGGCGTTGAAAATTCATAACTTATTGGAAGAACAACTGAAGGTCAATTTAGATTACATTTGTGTCTTGTGTGGAGAAAAACCCTCTAGCCAATCCGTCGTCTATCCGTTTACTTTAATTTTATGTTTTTGTCAATTTTATAATTTATTTAAGTTTAATTTACGTTTCATCCAAACCAAACCCCCCCCCATTATTAAAATATTATTATTTAGTTAGTTTTTATTATTTTTAATCTTTTAATTTAATTTCCGTCCATTTTAATTCCTAGTTTTTATTTTAAATTGTTTTCATTATTTTGAGTCATTTTTAGTGTGTTTCAAGTTTTTAACTTAGTTTGTATTTTCTAGAGTCTTAAGTTGTTTTGAGTCTTTTGATTTATTTTAGTTTATTTGTTAGTTTTATTTTGAGTTATTTTAGTTTAGTGTTTTAAACTTTATTTTTACGTTTTTAAATTATTTTAGAGGTTTTAGCAAGCCCTCCTAATCCCCGGCCTAGAACGATACCCTACTTATACCTATACTACAACTGTCAAAAGAGGGTTTAATTTGTGTCGAGTTAATTCTCGCATCACATATATAACAATGCATAGCAAATAATTTACCTACAATTTAGAGGAATGTTAATTTGATTCAAAATATATAATATATGTGTAATATTTTTTTTAAAATAATTAGAATAAACTAGTTTACCTACCAATTAACATGGATAAAATTGCTACAAAATATATGACAAAAAAAAAGGAACTACTATTCTAGTTTGACATGGATACAATTAATGCAAACAGTTTGTATATTTTATTTCATTTTTTCTACTATTTTTAATTTGGCATAAATTTAGGAATTTAAAAAAGGGACAATAAAGTATGAGTGGCATGGGTGTAAATAAATTGTATTCATAGGTCAATAGTGTTCTCATATGTTTGCAAATTTTAAATTTGGGTTGAAACTGAATCTTTAATGATAGATGGGTTTTTATCTAGAAATAATGAGTTGTAAGGGACAAAATCTAAAACACCCATTAAAATATGAAAGAATTATTATGAAAAGGCATTACTAGAAATTTCCACTTTGCCAACAAAATTAGTTTGTCGGCAAAAGTGAAAATTCGTCGGCAAAGAGCCTTTCCCAACAAAAAAATTTGTCGGCAATTTTGTCACAAAAAGCATGGCACACAAGATCTTTCCCAACAAATCTTTAAATTTCGTCGGCTCATTTTTAAGGCGACAAATCTCAACCGTCAAACTATGCCCGTCACCAAAACAACATTGCAACAAAATATTTTGTCAGTACACGTTTTTTTGCGATGAAGTTATTTGTCGGCTTAGTGATCTTGTCGCAACGAAACATTTTGTTGACTGAGTAATCTTATAGCGACAAAATGGTTTTTCGGCTACAAAGTCCTATGCCAACAAACTAATTTGTTGACTCAAATTACTTGTATAGACAAAATAATTGGTCGGTTGAATCATTGTGAACAAAAACATTTGTCGGCTAATTATTTTTATGCCGACAAAACATGTCAAGTCTAATATTTTCTTATTTTTATTCGCATTTTGTTTTTCTAATAATATTTTAACCATCACAAACAAGCAAGCTTAAGAGATTGAGAATGAGATTGTGAATGAAGAATTAATATAGGAACAACACAAAATTTCATGTAATATAAACTAATGTAAGGTTCACAATTTGGTTTAGTTACAAAATACAAAAATATCTATGTTTTCATTTCAACATTATTATAATATAGATAGCATATCCTTAAGTATCATCATTCTCTCTATAGTGCTCATCATGCTGATATGCTACATCACGAAATTCAGAAAATGTGAGGATCATCATAAAACATTCCAGTATCAAACAACTGTTGAAGAAAGACAAATTAAAAAACTTGATTAGCAAACGTTAAGGGTGCTAAATATCATTGACATTAAAGAAACGCAAGGCCACACTAGAGTATCCCAATTCATCATTGTTTATAATCTTTATCAGTGTAAACAAGAAGATATAGACATCTAATAATCAAATTAATCCTCAAATATCAAAATTACATGGCAAGAATGATCCTCACACTGGTCTCCATGCCAGGCTGATACCAGTTGTAAGCTATCTAGCCCAAAATTCCACTTAGTCATAGACAACCTGCAAGTGTTATAAAAAGGATAAACAAATATGTCAAACCTGAACCACAATATCAAAAAATTATTAATAGGTCGTACACTAGTTGGGGGTTTGAAGAAGTTGAAACAGTTCTCAATCGTTCCCCATGATGAGTCCATGTAATATAATTATATGACATTCCATATCTACCCAAATCTTGCTGAATTTCTCTTAATGACTTCAATCTACAATTATTACAATTTTGGCATGGGCACTTAGCATAACCTTCAGCGCTGACATGTTTGCTTGCAGTTTTCAAAAAGTCTAAAATCCCATTTAAATATTCCCTACTCACTCGATTCAAATTTCGTATCCATTCCCTATCCATGGCATAGAAAGTATCTACTCCTTGTTTACATGTTTACAAATTTAGTTTTACATGCAAGATTCATTAGGACCAGCAATTAAACAATGACTAAGATAGGTTGTGGGTGACGGTGCAACAACATACCTTACCAAAGAAAGCAGCTGGCCTAGAATATAATCAGGTTCTTCTGTAAATAAGCCCAGCCTTGTAACCACCACGTGTATAGGAAAATTGAACAAATTTAGAGATATATATATTCCAGTACAAAAAAATTTGAATGGAATTGAACTCGGATTCCCCCAATCCGTGTATAGTACCCAGCCACATCCCCCACCCCGCAGAAGGTAAAACAATTGCATATGAGAATTAGAAGGGGATGAACCCACAATAAACTCACAAAAGAATCGAAAAAGAAAAATGAAAACCCTAAGAGAATTACACAGAAAACTGATGGGTTTCTACATCAGAAAAGTAAATTGAAGTTGAAAATTAGGAGGGGAAGATTTAAAAAAAAAAAACCTTTTTTAGGCTTTGACTTTGATGACGGTTTTGATTTCCACCGGAAGGAGGCTGTCAGTCTGTCTATTTGCAGCGACGGAGAATGAGGTGGAGATGGAGAGAGATAGATAGGGATAGGGAGAATGAGTGGGACGGAGAAAGGACCACTTCGTGCGCTTAATTATGGAGACGATTGTGAGAGCGAGAGAAGCGAGAGAGATGATAAAGGCAGAGACGTGGATGAGAATCAGTTAAGAGTGCAATAACTCTAATATATAAACCTAGGGATTTAGAATCGTCAAAATTGTTTCTGAGCCGGAAAGACCCCGCCAAGTTGTGATAATTCTTATGAAACTGAAATCGGATGGCACAAGCGAAGAATATGGAGAGGTGCACTGATGAAAACCCCTCACGTAGAGTTATTATCACTTTGCTACTTTATTGCCTCTCTAATCAATTTGCCGATGAAAAATTTGGTGCCTCACATCGTCGGCTAATATTTCAATACAGCGGGAAAAGTTCCGCCAAAGTTTACCCTTCAAAACAAAATTCGTCGGGGTATCGAATTTACGCCTACAAAATGATCATCGACTAACGTTCGAATTTTCTCAGCTAATAATTGGTTGGAAAATTTATAATTTCTGGTAGTGAGGTACGAATCGAGGAATGAGTCTTACCCAGAGGAGACTCAAAGATGTCTAAGCAGAAGTGCCCTGACACCATGATTGTGTGCCTCGAATCTAAATCCTGAGGGGTGCAAAATCAAAAAAGGTGAGGGGACCAAAGTTTATAATAATACTACTAATAAGAAAATCATTTTATTTACGAACATATTAACCCCCTGTTTTGAAAACACATACAATACTACGTAATAGTTTTTAAGAAAACCCTAGCATGCCATGATCTCATTCATAAAACCAATGCGTATAAAACAGTTCTTGAAAATAGTAGTATAGTCACCCAAAGGAAAATTCGTAAATCTCATCAATATTGTACTCTCTAGGGGTATCATAGTCGCCCTAAGGCAGTACCTGTCTATCACCCGAAGGTGAAGTTGTACGACTCCGAGTTACTTCAAAGAAGAAATATATAACATCACACATTGACACTAGCCGTGGCTAGTGAAGCTGTCCGACACTACTTTCGACAATGAAGATAGGGGTATAACATATATCATATCTCACTTCTCCTCATCAAATGTGTCCTATGGCCATATACATCTATACCAGTGTTGTGTGGATGTGCTATATGATAACCCACCAGATAAGCATTAAAAACATACCTCAAAAATCTCATATCAAATCCAAAGCTTGAAAACCCAAAACCTCATCTCATAAATCCATTATAAATCATATCCGTAAATCCATAGAATTCCTTATATGAAAATCCCATATTCATAACTCATACTCGAAAAACGTAATATAAATCATATTCATAAACCATAGAGTTTTATTTATGAAAATCTAATAATTCATAACCTTTGGTAAAACATAAGTGTGATAAATCATAACTATGTCGTAAACTGCAAATATAGAAATCTGGAAAACAATATATAAAACATATTCAAATCATGAAATATGAAATGCATGCTAGGCTAATGTTTTATAAAAATATGTAAGTTTAGAAGGGGTCCACTCACAGATATTTCATCACCGAGGAGTCGTTCAAACTAGCAAGAATAGCGTCACTTCCCACCGATGCACCTAAACATATATAGAGACCATTAAGTAAAACTCTACTAAGACGATCGAATTTCGTGAAATGGATAGCGGAATCGGATTCACCATGTCGAATAAACTAAAAAGGTACCTCGGGTTCCCATACGCACTGCCACAGGGCAACGGCCCATAAGGCCACACGTCGAGTTGGATCATTGGAAAGTTGGCCGAAAAATGTCGTCGACGCCACCGTGGATGACGGCGAAGCACAATACCTCCGGCGGAAGTGCATGTGCTCTACGCGCTGACCGTGGAAACTGGGTTTCTGGATTGGGCCGTGGTTTCAGGCTGGTTTTAAGATTGGGTTTGGGCCTAAAATATGACCCAAAGGTTTGGGCCGGGTTGATTGTGTTGATTGGTTAGGCCGGATGACTAAGTTGGGCTGGGTTGGACTCGGTTTTAGGTTTTGGATTATAGGTCAGGTGAGGTCAATCCGATCTTGTCACTGGTTTTCCACGAAGAAGAAAGTCGGAAGTCCTCGACTCCGGTCAACCACAAGACTTCACAAAACCTAGCCTTTTAATATAGGAATCGAACTATACCTTTGGTTTCCTCGAGCGTGGGCGGTGTTTGTTGGAAAACGGCTCGAAAGTTGTCTGATTTTCGCCAGAAAACTAGGTTCGATATTCTTAGGGTATTTCTAAGTTCAAACAACACTAAAACATTTCAAAATCGTACCAATCACACTCTTAATCATGATTTACGAATATCTTGAAGGTGTTTTAGGCTCACGTACATTGAAATTCACGGAGTACTCGCCAGAAAACATGGCGTCGATAGCCTGGGTTTGTGTTTGCAACCTGGGGGTCTCGATATCGGTATTAAGACGTTGATAAACCTTGATGAGGTGGTCTAGTTGGTTGTCATAGGTTCTAAAAGACGCTAGGCGCTAGTCGGGCGATGGGCTGGGGCCTAGCGGCTAGGCGGGGTCTAGGTGGGCGCCTAGGCGGACTAGGCGGATTTAAGTAAATTCATTATATTTTGTGTAAATAAGTGTTTGTTTATATTTAAATATATATAATTTCATCATAAACTACAAAATAGAATGACATATGTATTATAAAGTATTGAAACATAATGAAAACATGGGGAACAAACATATAGTATGTGCTCATTTAAGTATTCAACAAGTCTCTTACAATTTATTGAAAAAAATTAAATGCAAATTGAAAGTTATCTATTTTCTGTCTAAATGAGTCGCAACCTAGGCAGGTGGCTAGGCGGGTCTGGACGGGCTAGGCGGTCTAGGCGGGCACTTCAGCTGATCTAGGCGCCCTTTCTTAATTTTCAAACGCCTAGGCATTAATCGGGACGGTAACCAGCCGCCTAGGGCCTAGGCGGTGCTAGGCGGGGATTTTTAGAACAGTGAGCTGAGATAGGGAGATGAGCGGTGATGGTGATGCTTGGGGATTTTCAGAGGAATGGGAGGGTCCGAGAGAGTTAGAGACAGCAAGGGAGATGAAAGGGAGGAGAAAGAGAACCGGGAGAGATTCTAACAAGAGAGGTTTCTAGAGAGTCCGGGAAGGAAACCACGTGGCAAAAGAAAATAGGAGGTTTTGTGGGTGTGGGCCCCATGGTCAGAAAATAATTATAAACAAATTAAAATATCCAATTAGAAAGCATTTAAATATATAATATAATATAATTAAAATGGTAATTTCCAAAGAAAAGAAATCTTTTGTATTTGTAAACCCATAAAATTTAGAGACGGGTCGTTACAATTAAGCTCACTGATTGGTACCACGTCGCCGGATAAAGATCTGCAGTACTTGTTCATTATTAATAATTGGTCAGTTGTGTAGATGAGCCCACGGTGGTTTTCTCTTGGCTTAATTGTATTTGTGTATGTTTTTGCCACCTAGCAGTTTGTGTGGCCTCACTTTGAGTAATGGCTATTTGTGTTATTTGGTTTTGAATCTGCCACCACTAATCTATTGTGGCAAATTGACACGGTTACTTCTTGTGCATTCTTTATTTACTGTACGTGGTTTCCATGTAGGAAATTTATTATGTTTGCTAATTGTGCGTTTATTCTCTCACAATCAAGAATTTGATCGCTGAAGAAGATGTACTCAGTTGACACATTTCTGTAATCATGTTTCTCTTATTTATTGCTATACTGAGTAAAAAAAGGCGCAGTTGATGAGCCAGGAGATCCGTGGCTATTCCTATTAGTTATAACTTATACAGTGCATAAGTGTCACTTTATTATTAGTCACACAGACCTTTTACGTATATTGTTCAATATTTTTCTGGGCACAAATTAAGGTATCAAATTCAGGCTTAAACATATAGAGAATTAATGAAATTGAGCCACAACAAGTGGCCAGTGGTAAGAGTGCATACTGCGATTCTTTAATAAATAAAAAATGTGGAAGGTTCCGTGTTTGATGTTCCGAACTGGTGAGTCTGCTTGACTGTGACCAATAGGGCAGGGTGAAATTCTCCATAGCTTTTTGGGCCTAGAAATGATAGAGAACCATGACTTGTTACCAATTGTTCCCTCTTACAGTGTAAAAAAATGTTATTGACAAACAATTCTTATCATTTTTTATATAAATTGTATTTATATAATACTTTGGTTCATGTTCGGTCCATGTTTGAGTGATATGTTTAGGGACTCGAAAGTTATCTATCTAATATTACTCATGTTTTAGATGATAGAAAGAAATATAATTCAGGGTTATCAATATTTTATTGATATTAGGGGGCACCAAACACTTTTTTCCCTAATAGTAGGGATAACTAATCTCTAATTTAAATGGGCCTCTATGTATAATGGTAAGATTTGTAACTCAAGATATATATTATAGGGGTGTGCTATCCACACACCACTTTTTACTTCTCACACACCCTTATTCCTTTTTGTCCGTTAGATCTTCTTCAATTCATTCGATCCGACGGCCGAAATCCAAAAAAGTGTGAGAAAAGTAAAAAAATGTGTGTGGATATCATACCTCTATATTATACTACCACAACGGTCATACACAGGGACACAAGGAAGCAGCTTCTGTCTCCATAAAGGCAAAAAATGACGACCTACTTCTCTTCTATAGAAAAAGGCTGAGTATGCGAGCTAGAACTGTAGCACTTTGGCCCCCTCTGCCCCCCCTTTGGACCCCCTACCCACTGTGAATGGTGCTAACGAACAAACCATAACAAGACAAAGCTAAGTGTGTGTGTGTGTGTGTGAGAGAGAGAGAGAGAGAGAGAGAGAGGACCAGAAGTGGTTTTTGGAGACGACCTCACCACCGCATTCCGATATTGTGGGCTGTCAAAAGTTGTATTGTATTCTGTGTGATGTGCGTGCATGCATTATGCAAATCAAAACCGCTTTGGGAAACCGCTTAGTGTCGGGTGGTAGGGGAAAGAAGCCGCGGTTTTCTCACACCACCCACAAGAGCCCTGTGCCACTCGTGGTCGTACCAGTCTTGTCATATACAGTTTGATTAGCTTAATCATAATTTGATCTTTAGCCGCTGTTAATTAATCTCTCAAATCTCTTGACCTGTTTCTTTGATGTTGATTTTTTTTTTATTTATATTTATTTGTATGGGTAGTGCTATACGTATCGCTTGAACAAAAACTTGTGTGTCGTGACCTCATGTGCATGGCTTAACGGTATTCTTTTATTGAGAATTTTAAGAATTTCATAATCGTGATTGTTCATCGTATATTAAACGGTTACAAATTATTTCAAAATTTGAAATTTAAAATTAAATATAAATAATATCTAATGAAAAATGACTACATGATGTACGATGAACGATTACGATCACGAAATTTTTTTTTAACTTTAGTTGCAAGTGATGGATTGTCTTAGTTTTTAAAGCATTTTATTCAATTTTGCACTCTGAGTTCAAACATTTTCCCTCCCTTTAATCTAATAAATTAGAGTAGAATATTATTGTAACAAAAATAAAATAAAAAACTTAATTTTAATCCTACACAATTTTTTGTCGCTTAGTACTACGGTCTAGTAGTATTCTTATTCACTTGTAAGTGAGAGGTCTTAGGTTAGATTCTCACCAAAGACGAATTTGAACCAAATTATTTCTAGCTCATTATAAGGCTAAGTCTGCCCCTCCCCTCTAATGTAGATAATATTGTCTGTTAAAAATAAATCAAAAAAATCCTACACATTGTTGTACAATCAAAGTATTAAGCACCACATTTCAATATCACATTGTATAGTAAATATTGTGTAAATACAATGTAAATTAAAATTCTCTCTTTAAATCTTGATTGTACATCCTCCTTCTCCCTGTTGATAAATAAAATTATTTTTATCTTAAACATAGAAATAAATTATAAACTTTCTTTTTCTTGTCAAATTCCTCTAAGTTTCTATTCCTCATAATTTTTTTAAACAAAAGATATTATTTTTAGCGAAACATGGTGATGGATATAGTTTTTGTTGTTATTTAAGACATATTACTTCAGCCACTTAATATTACGATTTAGTGGTATTCATCTTCACTTTTAAGTGAGAAGTCTTAGGGTCGTTTCTCATCAAAGGCGAATTTGAACCACATTATTGCTAGCCCTTTGTGAGGCTAAGACCACTTCCTCTCTTTTAATGTAGATAATATCGTTTGTTAAAAAAAAAAAAGCTATTACGTCAATTCTGTATTTGGTCTTGTAATTTCCAGCTACTTAATTATATTTATATAGATCAGATTGTGATAATAAATTATGATACTTCAAAATTAACATTAAGGCGACCAATACGATACTAGAAACCTAAAGTCAAAGCGAGGTTTCTTAATTAGCACGTTATATTTTTAAAATTAGCGAGGTGTAATGCATGTATATAACGTTATAGTTTTGCGTGATATTTAGTATAGATGATTTTAAGGAAAAAATAAAAGAGAGACAGTTAGATTATTTGAAATAAAAGTGATAGCATAGCATTTTGAAGAAGTTGATGTTCTACTATGAAACTAATTGGCAATATGAGAAGTAATCCAATTACTTATAATCACATGTAAAGTCCACTCTTCTCCTGATATGGGATACATTCTCTAAAGATGTCCCCTCATATGTGATTAATTTTTAATCTTAACACGCGGACAATTTTTCGATGTGAGATTATGGAGAAAATAAAATTATAAGGCCATTGGGCTTCATACATGGGACAATTTTCTCTAATATTATGGAGAAAATTGAGGTTCTACCATAAAACCAATTTATAATATGAGGAGTAGCTCAATTACTTATAAGTACTTGCAAGATCCCTTACTTTTTCAATGTGAGATCCATATTTTCAAAATATATATACACTATATATACTTTTGTGTATGTATGTATACATATATATTCATCTCATACCTAGGCTATGCTGTGCATACGAGTACCGTCTGTGAAATTAGAAATATTATACAGACAGCACAATTGATCAAGTTATATTATTTAAAGGGTTGGTTCCTGTTCCAATCAACCTAGTTGTTAGAATGAAACCTTATTTGTTTAAATAGTTTGATCAAGGTCTCTAACATCATTTAAGGGATTTAACTCATGCATTTATGCATTCAATATCCCGCAAATTATAAAATTTAAACAAATCCAAATAATTTGTTGCAAATATAACAATTACTTAAAAATCAATAATAGAGTAATTTGTTTTTCACCTAACTCTAGCAAAAAAAAAATGTATCCACGTAATTATTAATATAGTGCAAGAAATAACTATTGATATATTTTAAAACGTAAAATAAACACATATAATTAGCATGGGTACATTCATAAAAAAATACTGGTACAAATTAAATTAAAAATATGAGTACATATTAAAATTCAAAATTATGGGTACAAATTAAATCAAAAATATGGGTACATATTAAAATTTAAAATTATGGGTACAAATCAAAACTAAAAAGAATATGGGTATAAATTAAAAAAAAGATACAAATTATAAATAGAAATATATGAAAAAAGTACTAAAAATATTATATTGAAAATGATTAATAATTTTTCATTTTTAAATTGACATATGATGACTTGTAAATAATTCAATATTCAAATAATGACATGAAGAAATGTCAAAGGACCTTGATAAAAAAAATGAAAAAAAAAAGTTTCAATAAATGAGTGATGAGAACTTAATTTAAACTATAAATAATCAAGACAAAATAATAGTCAACGAAACACAAATTTAGAATTTGTTTTCGTTTACATATCTAGTACATACATGGAAGTAAAAGGATCTTCTTTGCTCAATGGCAGGGTTTAGCCATGTAATGACTATGCACGATTTTTGTTAATAATATTGGTGTGTTGTGCATGAACGTACAGTGAACGAGCATACAATTAGTTACACATATATTGAACGTACTGCACACGAATAATCATAAACATGAAATTAAGATAAATTAAGTCTTAACTAATCAGTAGTAAGACAAAGCTAGATCCAAATTCTAATGTATGTGTTGGGTAGAGAGGAATAGTCAGCTCTTGGTTGGTGGATATTTGGGTCGGTTTCGAAATCAGCCATCAAATTTTGTGTGCTTAAAAAAACAACTCACGCGGTAATTGAGATAAGCACACGATTCAGCCTTCATGAAAGTATATTCTACCTCGCGTTTTCTGAAGAGGTTTCATGCACTTCACACGTAATTACAACGTAAGTTGGCAATTCGCGTATATGTTTTGAAAACTGTTTATCAATACTTAAAAAGATTTTATTTTATTTTTATAACTCGGATTGCATGAAATCTGAAGATCGATTAATCTGCTATCAATGTGTAATGTGTAGTGTGGTATCTTTTTATTAAAAAAACTGTTTACCTTAGATATGTCTTTCTTTTTGTCTTTTGTATTAACGTTGACTGCTTCTTCCATGCATGGATGTGCTACATTACACTCAAAATTTACCATCTGAATGTAGTTTAGTTGGGGATACCTTCACTGCAAACATTTGATCAAATGTTGATTCACTTAAAATTTGGTACATACTTCACTCACAACTATGTAACACAAACAAGTATGAATATATATAATAATACATATATATTGCGGTTATAAGTACTAATCATACTTTACATAATAAGATCGTGAAATTCTATTGCCATTATATTACTATTAATCGTTATTTTATTTTTATTTTCGACCATCAAATTAAATAAATTAAAATAAAATAATATAATAGACAACATTAAATAGCGGTAGGTATAAGAAAAAATATGTGCATTCATCATTCTCCTTGTTTTTATCGTTTTACTTTGTTGAGAAAATTTCATCATTTTATGTTTGACGGTTTCAAAGTAATATATATAATAGAACACCTATGGAGTAACATTGAACAAATAGCCTCGAGAACAAAACGTATATTAAATTATGGATTGCCCTTCACAATCATTATGATGGTTCTTAGTTTCTAACAAGTTTTATTCAGTTGTTGCATGTTTCATCATTTCATACATAGAATGGTAGCTAGGCTGCTAAGAAAATGGCACAGAGTCAACACCATCAAATTTCAAATAGAAATTCAAACTTCATTCGAAACTAAATGCACGATTTCTCTTGCCACCGAATATCTATGTGCTATGTGCGTGTGTGTGTGTTTATATCAAAGAGAATTACTTACCATATCTTTTTTTTTTCTTTTTCTTAATTTCTTATGATCTTGGGAACTGGTGTTTGATATAACTAATCACAATTAATCTTTAGCGCATTTGTGAATAACATGCACACAGCTGCATAATTACTAGGTAATTAGTACCTAGCTTTGCTGGACTCTTCCCAGGTGTCGAGAACTATCTTTTCAATATTGCTTGTTTTGTTGCATGAATAACATGTGGCTCATATTCGCATTTTGGGTTCATAATTAAGTGACCAAAATGCTCAGATCAGACTCATCAGAGAGAGAACCAGTTCAGTTAATTATATTTTTTAAACTTATTAGTCGTAAACGCAGGATATGTCTGCTCTTGGTTACAGAAACCAGAATCAACTCAACCCTTGGGTTGAACTAGACCCCTTAGGCTAATCCATTGTTTAACCCTTAAAACAGCTGCTAGATTTAAATTCCTTCCAGAATACTCTGATAGTGAACAGTATTTTTATAAGACCCTTAAAATTAATGACAAAATGTAGTATAAATTATAGAGAAATGGTAAGAGACGGACTTTCTGTTATCTCGTATTTTTTTATATAATATTGACATAAAAATTAACGTTAAATTATAAAGTGTCTAAAAAATTATACAATCTCCTTAGCATTTCTCTAAATTATAACGTACCCCTGCATGTATGAACTACTCTGTCGTACCACCCATCTGCAAATTATAAATGAGCTATCTAATCTAGTAGAATGATCACACCTGCTACCTTTACACAATTAAATAAAAATATTATGTTGTCGTTTCAAGAACAAAAAATGATACTTATGTCAATTTAATATCTTTAATTAAGTGGCTTGATCTTCATCTTAATTACAATTTAAATTTATTATAGTTTCGCAACATAAACATTTGTACGATAAAATCACATCTTGTGACATCCCACATCGCTCAGGGGAGCGATCCTTAAATGTATATTCTCATCCCTACCTAGCACGAGGCCTTTTGGGAGCTCACTGCCTTCGGGTTCCGTAGAAACTCCGAAGTTAAGCGAGAAGGGGGCTAGAGCAATCCCAGGATGGGTGACCTCCTAGGAAGTTGCTCGTGAGTTCCCAGAAATAAAACCGTGAGGGCGTGGTCGGGGCCCAAAGCGGACAATATTGTGCTACGGTGGTGGAGCGGGCCCGGGAGGTGGCGTCGCCCGGGCCGGGATGTGACACATCCCTCATTAAGCAAATAACATTAAACCCTTTATAAATGCTTGTATTGACAAAGATATAAAACGATGACGGATTAGTCGGCCGTGAGTATGCAAATTGTGGCACCAATCCAATATTAGACTTGGACAAGGATACAATATCTGCGAAGTACAAACACCCTACACCAGTACCACCAAATGGATGAGGCTCTATGTCCACACCCTCAAATTATAGTTTTTATTCAGATCCCCAGCTTACCAACCAAGAAAATTGCTAATACAAACAATAGTGATAATAGTAACAATGATAATAAACACTTTGTCGACTTGGTCAATCAATGAGCAACCAAAGAACCATTGTTTTGACAGGAGTATCGTAGTACTAAGGGTTGTATATGCATCCTTAGACCATCTCCAACCCTGGGCTAAAAGCCAAATTACTCCCCAAAATTTCCCCCCAAACTCACTCCAACCCAAGGGGAAAATTCGGGCTAAATGCTAAACCAATGCCAGATTCCCCCCAGAATTTAGCCCAGAAATCTGTGTGGGCTCCACCAAATTGAATGAAAATATTTATCGAAATTTAAATTTTTTTTTATTAAAATGTTCATAAAATTAATTTAAGATAGTCTACATATTTATTTTTTTTTTAAATTTAATTTAAGAAAAAAAAATAGCCTAAGTTTATTCTTTAATAAGTCCGGGCTAAAATTTTAGGCTAGAAAGGGTTGGAGCAGAAAAACTGTTTCTGGGCTAAAAGCTAAATTTTTCGAGCTAAAAAATTTGGCTTTTAGCCCAAGGGTTGGAGATGGTCTTACATGCGTAAAATGCCCCCACATGTTTAATATGTCAGTTAATGCATTGGTGGTATGAGCGCCAAAACAGCCACATAAATATATGAGAATATATAGCCTCTATACATATTCATGAAATAGCCTCTATACATATTCATGAAATACTAGTAAAAAAAAACTTACAAATACAATGCCAAAATAGGTCTTTAGGTAACACCACTATTTTAATATATGATGGTATTTACAATTAAGAAAATACAGTATTCTAGGGGCTAGACGGTTGACCACATTTACCATTAGTTCTTAGGTGTTTAAAAAATATAAAAGGGCGTTGCCCGCCTGGGTGGACATAAGAAGGTTAGGCGGGCCTAGGTGAGTCTAGGTAGGCTGAGTGGTTTTGTGAATTATTTTTTTTTTGCTTACTTTTTTGTTTAAAAAAAATGGCTTAGGGTCATATAATTCTCATTTAGATGGAAAATAAATAACTTTCAATTTGTATTTTATGTTTTTAATAAATTGTAAAAGACTTGTTGGAAGATGAAAACTTATTATATGTTTGTTCTCCATATAAACTCTATTTCTATTAAAAACAAAAAAAAAGTAGTACAATGCTTCTCATTATTAACTTTACAATCATTCGGTGAAGACTTTCTTTTCTCGTGTGATTTATGTTAACTGACAATTATCGCTTAATTTAAAATTTATCTTGTATGACAAAATCTTAATAGTGATAGCTACCAATCAAGCTATCGCCACTAGAGTTTTATTTTGAGTGATTTTCTTTAGGCCATTTTATTTAGATTTGATCATCTCCTTAATATAGACGAGTTTCACATGTTAACTTTTATTAGAGAGACAATCAACAAGATCCATAAATATTGTACACTGAATCCATATGCATAGGTGAGGAGAGAATGAAAACCTACCATCATACTAAATCTCAAAAATAAAAGGAAGAGATTAATCAAGTTGTTTATCAGAAAACTGCATATGATGATTAAAATCTAATGTCGACGAATAATTTTTAGAAATAAGGGGCACAAAGGAAAACAAACGACGTCCACTAACTCATTCGAATTTGTGATCTCACCCAAATTTGGAGGCATTGTCGCATGGGACCCAATTGAGCCATTTTTCTTACACAGAGAGAAAGTGATAGACTAAGAGAGTATGATCGTGGCCAATTAAAATTACTGAGCTCAAGCATACAAGGAACCTGACACGGTCTATGATGCTAGCCCCACCCTTTACGGTTCAGACAGAAAGTGTGGGTCAAAGTTTTCTGAGCATATCAATTTTATATTGGTTGTTTGATTGCAGATATTTCGGTGAAAAAGACTTGAAATCCCTGCTTTAGACGAAACACACTTGTCTTCTTACTTCAGCTGCTGTTTCATCCAAATCACAGTTAAACACGTTAAAAAGAAAAGATTCGAGCTTAAATGCAAAAACAAAGAGCATATTACTCTAATTCGTTTAACTACATCAAGCCTTCTTAGCCATCTCTAAACACATGTATTTTGCAAATAAATAAGAATTTCCTCTTACATATAAAGATTCAAGTATTATTACTTATAGACATAAAGAATAGCAAGTAGTAGTTACTATTACCTATTGACATTGCTCATTTGGATATGCTTTTAAAATGATTGAAAGAGCTTTTGGTTAAAATGTAAGTAAATTCTAAAAAAACAGTTAAAGTGCTTCCTAGAAAAAGCACATAACTGTTGCTTCTTGCAGAAAGCACTTCAAGTGCTTTTGGAACCGAAAAATATTTTCTCTAAAAGTATTTTTAGTCATTCAAAAAGCACATCCAAAGAGAGAGAGAGAGAGAGAGAGAGAGAGAGAGAGAGAGAGAGAGAGAGAGAGAGATTCCATATTAATCTTAGGTTTTTGAGGGTCCTAAAATAAAATAAATAAATAAACCTAATTGATAGTGAAATGTACTAAAATAAGGGTATTGTAATGAAAAACTAACAGTACTGTTTACTTTAACGAAAAACCACATTCTTACACTAAAAAGTCAATTCTGATACTATTCACTTTACCCTTTATTTTGTTTAAAACTCAAAATTTTCAAGTCTTTTTCATTAATTTTTCTTTAAAATAATGGAACTAGCCTTTTAAGCTTGTTCCTATTTAAATGTTCCACTTGTTGCATCTTCTTGTTATCAGGGCACTTACCTAATTAGCAACATCTACATTCCCAAGAGAAATACAGAGAGAGAGGGATAGGGAGAGGGAGACGGAGATGGAGTTGAATGAAAGTTTCTTAGAGGAGTTATTAGCTGTAAGAAGAGACAGTAGTAGTAGCAGTACATGGGTAACCAATATTCCAACAGAAATGAATGATTTGTTGTCTAGTAGTGGTAGCTGGGGAAATTTTGATTACTTCGATCAACAAAACCCTTCATCTTCTTTCTTCCCAAATTCTTCTTCCATACATGAATTCTCACCTCCATTTGAACCCAACTTTAACCACTTCAACGCCACCTTTAATCAAGAAGTCTACTATCCCTTCGGCTTTGGCGTTACTGAAGAAGCACTACTCTCAGCTCAGCAGCAAGTCACTGACTCATCCTACAGCACGCATGATACGCCGCCGTTTCCGGTCCAGGAAGACAATCCATGGTCCATGCTTGAAGAAGAAGAGTTGGGTTTGCTTGGTGATGAAATACACAACTTGGAGACTCAAGCTGAAGCTGCAGCAGCCTGTAAAGTGGAGCCAACTCAGTCCCCTGACCAAGTCCCCTCTTTCAACATGGGAATCTGTGTGGAGAGAAATGCCAGAGCTACTAATAAGAAGTTGCAGGGGCAGCCATCAAAGAATCTAATGGCTGAGAGAAGAAGAAGAAAGCGATTGAACGACCGGCTTTCGATGCTAAGATCAATTGTGCCCAAGATAAGTAAGGTAATTAAGTTAAAACCCCTTTTTCAGAATGCATGTAGATATGATTAATGTTGAATACAGAGGCTAATTTTCTTGGTTAATTTGTTACTGTGGTTTTGTAGATGGATAGAACATCTATACTTGGAGACACTATAGATTACATGAAGGAGCTCCTAGAGAGAATCAACAATTTGCAACAAGAAATTGAAGCAGATTCAGATCAGTTAAATGTGATTAGCCTTTTCAAGGATATCAAACCAAATGAAATGCTAGTCAGGAACTCACCCAAGGTATGTACCCTGCAAATTTAAATCTTAAAATGCAGACCAGCGCGTACTCAAGTAGGCTAGAGCAGTTTGTGTGTGTGCTCTCCCCTCTGTGCCCGAGTCCAAATCTCCTGTCCCGCAGTTTAGATTACTTCAGAATATCGCTCGAATATCAAAAAACAAAGCTAAGAATTGACATTGGTGTTAGATTGATTTGCAGTTTGATGTGCAAAGGAGGAATGCGGACACCAAGATTGACATATGCTGTGCAGGAAAGCCAGGGCTGTTGTTGTCAACAGTGTCTACCTTGGAAGCCTTAGGCCTTGAGATTCAGCAGTGTGTGATTAGCTGCTTCAATGACTTTGCAGTGCAAGCTTCTTGCTCAGAGGTATGTGAATTGGCTTTCCAGTAATCTAAATAGAATCTCTTTGTGACTTGTTTAGTTGGAGAAGTATTAAGTTAATTTTTTTATCTGGTGATTCATTGATGTCATTAAACAGGATTCTGATCAGAGAACACTGGTAACTTCTGAGGACATAAAGCAAGAACTATTTAGAAATGCAGGATATGGAGGAAGATGCTTGTAATTGCAAGAATAAAGTGGAAGAGGAAAAGTAATAACTTTTGCGGTAAAATTTTAGAGGAGATGGCTTTTTTTCTGTGATCTCTGGAATTTCAGTGACAGTTTGCTATTGAGAGGTTATATTATAATTCTCTTTTTTTTTTTTTTGTATTTTATTAAATAATTGGTGTCGTTTTATGGAGTAGCATTTGCTTTAGTAGTAGTAGGAGATGTTAATTCACGTAGTACTTTGTTGTCCAATAGTGAAAGAGTGTCTTCAACATTTTAAGTGCCAAGAAAAGGCTAAAATTAGGGTTTAGAAGCTATGTGGGAGTGAATTGACACAGATTAACCAACTTTGTATTGGTGATGTTGGTTGTTGATCGCAAATAAAATTAGTTGGAGAAGAGGATGTAATGATGATGTAAGAAAGCTTTTCCATGGATGTAGTTGTAGATTGTTGCCTACAGATTCCTATGTGGATATACTATTTTGCATATGAGATTAAATCTTCTCCACTCAATTTTTTTTTTTTTTTTTGACTTTTTTGTTATTTATCTTATTTGTTTGACACTAGATCATTCATTTAAATTCCAATTAACAGTTTTAACTCTTCAACTTATACTCTTGATAAAAAATTTAAAAAAAATTAAGTCAAAATGACATATATTACTCAAATAGATAAGAAACAGAGAGGTCACAGAGAATTATAATTGCAAAAGATTTGAACGCTTTCCATACAAAGAGCAGATGTAGGCAGATTATTCTTATTGTTTACAATTTAATCTGGTTTTGGCCTTTTCTTTTTGGTTCATTGTGGTGATAAATAGAGTCATGAAACGAAGGTACCATCTTATGCGAAAAGGATATAGTTACACAAACTCAATTTTATTTTTCACACATTTTTGTTAATTTTTTGTTATTTATATTCTTTAATTTATTCGATTCAACTATCAAAAACAAAAAAGTACATGAAAAGTAAAAAGTGTGCGCAAATAATACTACTCGTATTGAAATCATCATCTTTGGAATGTGCAACAAAAAAAAAAAGCTTTTTATTGTTGGGACCAACCTTCTTAGCCCAAAATTATAAGCCCAAATTACTATTCCTTGACTTTGTAATGGGTCCAGCCCAGTAGGGTTTCCATTTCCTAATTACATGTTCTAAAAGCTATCCAGCTACTATGGTAATAATTTTTTAGAGTAAATTACATTTTACCTCCTCATGTTTGGGTTGATTTCAATTCCTTACAACATCTTTAAAACATTCAATTTCATACATTTATTATCATTTTATTTCAATTTCATACATTTGTTAGAAAATTCGTTAAGTAAATCGTTAAGTGATGACGTGGCAAATATGAGATCTATATTTGTGCTAGCGTGGCTGCCAAATTTGTGCCACCTGACAAATTTTCTTTTATATACACTTAAAATATAGAGCTACTAGACCTACCTCTTTGTCTTATTTCCCTACCCACGTTATATTTACACCCATTATAAAAAGTTAAAAAATTAAAATATTATTTTCCCACTCGCTATTATTCTTAAAATAACCCTACATATAATTAGAGATAAATTTCTCTTAAAAAAATAATATAAATAAACAATATTACTCTCTTCTAAAAGCCAAGAAAAAAAACCATTTCCTTTCCAAATTCCAATTGGGGTGGGAATGAAGAATTATGGGTTTTCATTCTTTGCTTTTCCCCTTTTGTTTTCTTTTTCACATGCATTTTCCACTTTTGCCACATATGTTGGAGATTCTCTTACTTTGTTGCACATTTTTACTTTATTCGTTCTAGTTTTGTAAGTTATTGGTTAATTTGTTCAGAGTGATATGTGAATAGTGGTTTGGAGCTTTTGGTCCCTCATCTTCCTTCATGCCTTTTTTCTTCTTTCTCCTTTCTCCACTGTGTTTCTCATTCTAAAATACCAAAAACGAAATTAACCCACGAACCCTAACCCCCAATGTTGATGTTCCTCTACATGTAATCTCATCCTAAACCCTCTCCCTCTTCTCGATCTCCCCAAAACCATGTCTCTAGAATCTTCACTTCCTCCGATCCCAGCCATCTGATCCTCGCTGGAGCCCCAGCAGCAAGAACAACCCCCCTCAGAACGACAACAAGGCATCAGCCCCAGCACCCACTCCTCCCTTGTCCAGGAGCAACCGCCCCTCCCGTGCTTGCACCATACTCGCCGTCGCTCGGATATAGCAGCAGAACCACCCACCAAGAAACGGCGAGCTATCAGCAAAAAGGAACATCATAAGCAGAGAGACGACGAGTGGTCGTCATCGCAATACAACAACGTCAACAAGATTGTGAGCTCGTTGGTGTTCCTTGCCCTTGCTATTGCCTCTGGATCCTTCGGTCTATGTGGGAATTGGCTTCTGTAAAAAAATTTACCCTAACCTAATGAAAACAAATTCCAATAATTCTCATAGGAAAATGTGAAACAAATTGCACCCTAACCTAATGCAAATTCAAATAAAAAGTCACAGAGTTTTGCTTCAATTGTACGATGTCGACAAATCAAGATGACCCACATAAAATTATCTTTTACCTCTTCAATAGAAACATAATCATCTACTTCTTCCATTAAAACGTCATCTTCTAAGTTCATTCTTTTTGCTTTCTTTGAATGATTTTACTTTCTCTGAATGAAAAGAGATGGGAATAATGAGTTAGGGTTTAAGGGAGACAAATTTTCTAAACAGTGTGAGAGTTATCACGCCTAAACTTTTCTTTTTTCTTTTTTTTTATATATAAAAAAAGTAATGCAAAAGAGGGTAGCTAAGGTCCTTATTAGTCATTTTACAAATGGACAAATTTGTAATTAAAAAATGGGAAATTTTATTTAGACCCAGTTAACTTATCTTTACACCCATTAATTTTTTTTCATTTTATATTCCAATTATGCCCTAATGAAAAATGGGTGTAGAAAGATATTATCAACTAGCAAATGGGTGGGTCGAAGTGGTCCTGAGAGCCCTAGTTGGCGGTTGGGTGGGTTGCCAAAAATTGAAAAAATGGATTAACAGAGGGTGGAGAAGAACGGTAAAATGATAACGGAGGAGGGTTGTGGCCTTTGACGAAATCGGGAGATCGTGTTGCCTGAGCTAAGTTGGGTTCGTTAGAGAAATATAGGGTTTCTGATGTTGATATATATCTCAAATTTAGGTCTCTCGTCAATTCCTTCTTCACCCAATTTCAAATGACTACCATCTTTTTCATCCTTGAAAGCATATACAACTTTTAAACTTGTCCACGTTTAGGACTGCATCCTTGTGACATCCCACATCGCCCAGGGGAGTGATCCTTAAATGTATATTATCATCCCTACCTAGCACGAGGCCTTTTGGGAGCTCACTGGCTTCGGGTTCCATTGGAACTCCGAAGTTAAGCGAGAATGAGGCTAGAGCACTCCCATGATGGGTGACCTATTGGGAAGTTGCTCGTGAGTTCCCAGAAACAAAAACGTGAGGGCGTGGTTGGGGCCCAAAGCGGACAATATCGTGCTACGGTGGTGGAGCGGGATCGGGAGGTGGCTGCGCCCGGGCCGGAATGTGACAATTGGTATCAGAGCCTAACCCTGGCCGCGTGTGTGTCGACGGGGTCGTCGGGCCCCTAAGGGGGGTGGATTGTAACATCCCACATCGCCCAGGGGAGTGATCCTTAAATGTATATTCTCATCCCTACCTAGCACGAGGCCTTTTGGGAGCTAACTGGCTTCGGGTTCCGTTGGAACTCCGAAGTTAAGCGAGAAGGAGGCTAGAGCACTCCCATGATGGGTGACCCACTGGGAAGTTGCTCGTGAGTTCCTAGAAACAAAACCGTGAGGGCGTGGTTGGGGCCCAAAGCGGACAATATCGTGCTACGGTGATGGAGCGGGCCCGGGAGGTGGCTGCGCTTGGGCCGGGATGTGACAATCCTTATTCCACGAATTGCAAGATCAAGTCTGATTACTGCCATTATTGGTGGTTGAGGGGTTTACGTGTTTGTGTGTGTGTGTGTGTTTTTTTTTTTATTTTTTTTTATTTTTAAAGTTTGTCAATTTTGTATTTGAGGGTAAAAAGGTAAGTTTGCCACACAAAATTTTCAAGTTTGGTGTGAAAAAATAATTATTGGGTGTAAATAAAATTTCCCTTAAAAATTTATAAAAAATGTGGGTGAAAAGATAAGACACTGGGGATGGGAATAACACTTCTCTTAAAGTATTATAATAATTTACCCTATTATAAAAAAATAAAAGACTTATCTTCTTCCCAAAGCCCTTCCCCATCCCTGCAACCCAAACACCCCATCCCCACCACCAAACCTTTTCCCCATCCTCAAAACCTAGCCCATTCCCCTTCCCCAAAATCCCCAAAATTTCATCCCTCTCGCCCACCAAACCCTCCCTCTCTTCTCTCTCCATGGCCATCGCTCAGAATGCAAACCCGGATCGAAAAACCTAATCTAGCGCAAGTTCTTGTTCGAGCCATCGCTTACACCGCTGGTCTTTTCGAAGAAGATGACGGTGTTTCTTGAATTGGATGACACCTTGATGCATGCACAGGCTGATCCGCTACCGAAGAAATTCGATTTCATATTGTGGCTGAGGATTGACGGAAGTTAGGGGCGAAGAGTGGGTGCAAATGAGAGAAGAAAGACAGGGAATTTTAGGGGTTTTGAGAAGGTGAAAAGGCTTTGTGGCGGGGTGGGTATCAAGAATGGGAAGGTGGGTGGGTTAATCATATTCAAAGGCAACAGTAGAGCAACAGAAGCACACAAACCTTCAAACCCAAGACCAAAACACACCCTCAAACCCAAGACCAAGAGGTGTGATGCAGGAGCACTTCACTATCAAGGTAGGAAGAGGGTTTGTGGGAATGTGGGTCCGGGGGGTGGGGTTCTGGGCTTGGTTTTTTTTTTCTTCCCATTTTTAAATTAATTATTTTTAAATGTATAAAAAAAATATTTTTGCCACGTGGCACAAATGTGGCAGCCACGTCAACTCTTGACGGATCAATGGATGGAAAATGTAACGAAGGCACTATATTGAAATAAAATAGTAGGTAAGGTATGAAAGTGAAATTTTTTGAAGATGTTGTATGAGATTGCAATAGACCACAAACCTGAGGTGGGAAAGTGTAATTTACCCATTTTTTTATTACTTTTTTCGTATTTAAAGCAGATGCTTCCTTTACTCTAATTGTTGAAGAATGATACGTTTTTTTTAACAAATGATATTATCTATATTAGGGAGTGAAGGAGTAGGCTAAACCTTAGACTGAACTAGTCATAATAATGTGGTTGAAATTCGCCTGTGACGAGAATCGTACATAAGACCTCTCACTTACAAGTTGTTGAGGCACAAAAATGTCACACGTAAGCGCAACCAAGCCTTGAAGCCCAATTGTCATGCAAGCCTCTATTCAAGCCCAAATAGGTGTGGGATCGAGGAAGAAATATATTTTCAAACATGCCATGCTACAGTAATTAGACCGGATCACGCCGTGCCTATTTATCACGCTAATCATTATTCATGCTAAGATAAGCCTAAGTCGCATACATGGGGCTTGTCAAGTGAATTGTGGTGTGTATGATTACGAAAGTTCAATGGGCATACTAGCTACAAAAGTTCATTGGGCCTACATGGAGTCAAGATTGTGGAAAACTTTGGGTCACTTGCCAGCCCAAAAGTCTAAGCCCATAACCTTTGTATTCCACGTGGGTAAGTTTGAGAGAAAACTAGCCTAGTTTGCCTCTCTCCCTAGCAAGCCAATCCACTTAGTTAGGACTGGACTAGATTCCTACATTAAATGCACTCTAATCCCATCAAGTCAGACATTTAATGCTGACTTTCCCTTTTTAGCTTGCTCAGACAACTAACGCGCGAAAACCATGGGGCACACTACCTGAAGTAGCGCATGCAGAAGGCTGGCTCGAGAAAGCCGTGCTTCAGGAAGAAACAGAATGCAGGTTTCAACAGTACAACTAACTTACACCAAAAGAAAGGAAGGGGAAAACCAAGCCATAAAGGAAGATCCCTTTGAAGCCTAGAGAAGAACCTTTCACTTACAAAATTAGGGGATGAGCTAGTAAGCAGGGAGAGAATGGAGACAGAACCAAGAAAAACCACCCAGGAAACATAACACAGAGAGCCAAAGGAACCCAAAAAGCATCACTCTGCGACCTTAGCATTCTCCATAACCTCCGCCTTGCTGCTACCCTAGGAAACCTAAATTATCTACCAGAAAACACCATGCAACCATGCCAACTTTCTCTCTTAACCTGCTAAACTGATGAACTTCTAGTTTCCACACCATACCTTACTTGAGTAAACCATTAATTGCTTAATCATGCTATATTCGAGTCATTGATCTAACTGAGATATTTCCTAAAACAAACAAACTCTTTCGAGATATTCTGGGACTTGGTACAAAACTGAACCAAGGGAGACAAGAGGACGTTTTCAAAGCTTAAGTTCACTTCGACTTAAAAATCCCACAGCTCAAGTGAAGAGAAATATCACTAAACTGTAGTATTAAGTGACGAAATGATATTTTTCTTTAGTCAAAAAAACATAAACTCTATCACTTCCACCAACAGAGAAATGAGCATAGCACGGTTCAACAAATTGCTCGAACATTTTACTCTGACCCTAAGTTACACAAAGTGTCTGAAAATTTCCGTTATAATTTCGTAGTTAATAATCTTCGTCTCATTTGCTATAAGATGACATCCTTTTATGCGATTTTTTTTTTTGTCATGCCAGATGACAATTAAAAAGCTTAGTTTATGAACTTTTTTGTACTAGTGCAAACAAACAATTCTTTATTCTTCTCCATGAGGAGGTCTTTATGGGGAAACAAGATACATGGTTACGTCGGCAAGATTTCATGAAATTGAGTAATTGGTTATGAATTTTTGTTACGTTTTTGCCTATTTACATTAATACTATAAAAGTTGAGTAAAAAACAATGTAGGGGAACTATATATTGTTAATGATGTGAATATTAATCCTGCCTAACATTTTAAAGAAAATATATACCAGCCGCTAATCTTTTTCGTTGTATAGGTAGTCAGCACACAATAAAGTACTAGAGCAATGACTATTTTTTCTTTTTTTGCAGACTTATGAAGCAGGATTGGATTTTAAAAAATAACATCAATTTCTGCAAAATTTGTTAGCGATTTCATTACGTAATTATCTGAACATTATTCTAAAGTATTTATCTTCTTTATTTTTCAACACTTCCAATAATATAATATTTCAGTTAGATAGTTAATTTACACCAATACTTTTGTTTTTGTTTGGTTTGTGAGACTTTAGGGATGTCGTTAAATCATGATAATATTATTTAAATAGAGGTTGAGTGAGTCACTTCCATAATGTTATAGATAATGGATGTTTATGAAACGCCAATATCATAAATTTGATGTTTTGATTGGTCTATAATCGTAGTTCGTCCAAGACACTCAGGGTGCGTTTGTTGCACCGGACTGTCTCGGACTGGACTAGTTGCAGGGACTAAGCTGGACTGGTTTAGACTAGACTAAGTTGTACTAGCTTAGTGAAGCGTTTGGTGCAGTGTCGGACTAAAAAGCAGATAACTAAAATATTCAAATATTATATTATTTAATCTATATTTATTAATAGTTTATTATTAATTTATCATTTTTTTCTGTTTCTAGAATCATCTCTCTGTCTGCCAATATATTTTCATGTTTTTTCATCTTAACCCATTCCACCTCTTTTCCTCCGCCAGTCTCTCCCTCTCCTCTCTGTATCCTATTTCACCATTTTTCTAAAATTCTCTTCCTCTCCGTATACCTCTTTGTATTTTCCTCTACCCACTCTCTCCCTCCCCTCTCCCACTTTTCCTCATCCACTCTCCCCCTCTTTTCCTTATGCAGAGATTTGCGCAGAGGATTTATCAGAGAGCTCCACCCAGTGCCTTCACCGACTTTCTAGGAAAATCTCAAAATTTTCTAGTGATTTTGCCTTTTTATTTTGAATTTGTGTGGGGATTTGTCTGCAGGTGCTTAAATCTGGGGGTTTTGCATTTTTTTGTTTTGAATTTTAGGTATTGATTTTGAGATTTAGGCAGTGGGTTTGAGATCTGGGCGTGGGTAAGGGAGTCCGAGTTGTAGACGACAAAGGCGTGCAAACGATGTTGAAGACGGGATTAGGAATCCCATGCTTTTTGGGGGGTCTCACTAGGACGACCTAGCGAAGCACTTAGTCGGAACGAGTCCGACTTAGTCTCATTTAAGTTTAGTCCAACTCGCATCAAACACGGGATTAGTAGTCTTAGCAAAGTAATCCAGTCCAGTGAACTCCAGCGAGGGCAAACAAACACGCCCTCATGGTAATACGTGGAAATACAATTACAGAAACATAAAGAAATAGTCGAAAGTTGAGAAAGTTGTTTTAGATGCATATTTATCACTTGAGTGTAGCTGGATCGAATATATGCTTAAATTAGCCAATATAGACAATTCATACTAGAATAGTGTGGATATATTGTCGAATAGAGTACTAGAGTTATATTTGTATATGTAAAAAAGCAACTACAACAGGCTTTGAATATATAATTTATCCAACATCCAATTTTTGGGATAGATTTCCTCACATGCGATCAGTTTTCATTAAATATTGTTTGTGTTTAATTTAAAATTTAAAATTTAAAATGATTCGGGCCGCACGATATTCAATAAACATATAAGATGTTTTATATATTCAACATCTAATTTTTGTGATGAGAATCCTCTCTTAATCCTCTTTGTGAGAATCCATCCTATCCAAGAAAACATGGAAAGATGCCAATTCATGCAGGTTTTTTAACTTTGATTGATAGATTTTCAGACATTATTGTACATCGTGTAGTTAGTTTTCCTTAAGTATTATTTGTGTTTACTTTTAAATAAAAAAATTAAAATAATTTATGAACTTACGATGTACAATGATAAACAAATAGTAAGTGAGGATCACATTTATCAACAACCAAAGATCACATCACAGTGAAGATATATGGTGATATGTGACCCTGACATATTTTGCTTTTGAAATAATATTTGATTAGGCAAACAGTAATAACACCCTGTGAGTTAGAAAGAGACTTTTTCTAGATCTCTTCCACCAAAACCACAAAATCAAGTGATTTGGACCTTTGAAATTTGATTCAACGACTAAAATTATTGTAACTTTTAAAGAGGGCCCTATTTTTAGACGTTGAATCAAATTTCAAAAGTCCAGATTACTTAATACGGTAATCTTGGTAGAAGAGATCGAGAGATGAACTCTTTCCCTGTAAGTTATCCTCAAAATTTGGGTATGTTTAATTGGACATGTCAGAGTTATATACAAATGTATGAATAACATATTAAAAGAACTTAATATTACAATTTAGTGATATTCTTATTTATTCGTAAGTGAAATGTTTTAAATTCAATTTCCATCAAAGGAGAATTTGAACCACATTAACCTACTCATCTATCTCCTAATTATAGATAATATCGTATATTCCAAAAAAAAAAAAATAGATATGTCAATTGGTATGTCAGAGAGTGGGAATGTTACTTCAGAATCAGATAATTGCTTGCTCATTCCGACCCTCTCCCTTCAATATTCGATTAAGAATCACATTCCTGATTTTAGTGGGACCCGCATCACTTTCCGTTCTCCTTGCATAAGTAAACGTAAAGTTAATCCAGAATGAAAATAACTCACATTCTTCACATTCCTATTCTTCTTATGTAAACATACCCTTAAAAAGACTAAATTTGAAATTATTCTTTTTTTTTTAGGCTGGTCTTTGTGAGAGTAATACTTGAGAGATTGATTTTTTATTCATGTTGTTTGAGCCTTTTCTTTGGCTTTTACTCTTCCTTAAATAGTGGCTCTACAAGATCTTCAAAAAATACTTATCCAAAATATCACATTCGCATGAAATTTCATCTCGCAAAGATTATTTTGCCCGTAGATATCCTCAAGGTTTTCGAGCAACAGGTCAATATAGACATAACATCTCCTATTGTAGATCTCACATGAATTTCAACTTATGGTCCAAACGGGGTGAGCTTCATTTGAAAAGTTTGGGTGTCAATAAAGGAAGAATTCTCTCCAGCGTTGGTGGGTTGTGCACATGGATCCGCATTGAGTACTATTCATCGTAATGACAACATAATAACGGTACAGTATTATATGTTATATAGTAAAAAGGATAAATTACACTATATCTCATCAGGTTTGATGTCTATTACAATTTTATACAACATTTTTAAAACATTTCACTTTCATACATCAAGTACTATTTTATTTCAATTTCATACATCTGTTACATTTTCCATCTATTAATCCGTTAAGTACTGACGTGGCTGTCAACGTGGCACACCACGTGACAAAAATAATAATTTTTTAATTTAAAAACCTAAATTTTCTATATATTAAAAAAAAAAAAAACAACCCATCGCATATCCCTTTCAAATTTTTTTTTCTTTCTTCTTCTTCTTGTTGCTGCAGATGCGCTCTTTTTTTTTTTTTTACTTTTTCTTTCTTTCTTTCTTTCTTTCTTTCTTTCTTTCTTTCTTCTTCTTCTTCTTGTTGCAGATGGGATCGCTGGGGGTGGGGTGGGGATAATTTTAATTCCTCTTCTTCTTTCTACTTCTTCTTCTTCTCCTTTTCTTCTTCTTCTTCTTTCTTCTTCTTGCAGATGTTTGCTGCTCTGGGGGGAGGGATAGTTTTAATTTTAGGGGTTTCTGGGTTGGGGGGTTGTCGGGTTTCAATTGGTTTTTTTTTTTAATTAAAAAATTATTTTTTTTGCCATGTGGTGTGCCACATTGGCAGCTACGTCAGCACTTAACGGATTAATGGATGGAAAATGTAACGGATGTATGGAATTGAAATAAAATAGTACTTGAAGTATGAAAGTGAAATGTTTTAAAGATGTTGTATATGATTGTAATAGACCTCAAACCTGAGAGGGTATTGTGTAATTTACCCTAGTAAAAAAAATACATTATCAATACACTATTAATATGTATCATACATAATTCATACGAACAATCTACATACGAAGAAGAGATTTTTTTTATCAATAAAGACACCCACTTACATTTGAGCCTTGTGTTATGTATGTGGATTATTATTGTTTTTTTTAAGTAAAAAAAAAAGAGCAAATTACATTTTACCACCTCATGTTTGGGATCGATTTCAATTCCTTATAATATCTTTAAAACATTTCACTTTCATACCTCAAGTACTATTTTATTTCAATATAGTATCTCCGTTACATTTTTCATCCATTGATCCGTTAAGAGCTGATGTAGCTATCACATTTATGCCACGTGGCTGCCAAATTTGTGCCAGGTAGTAAAAAAATAATTTTTTATACATTTAAAAATAAATAATTAAAAAGGGAGATTATATTCACACACCCCAAATTACATCTCCCACACATTTTTAAATTTTTAATATTTTTCTATCAAGTGTTAGTGGTGTGTAGAAAATATTAAAAAATTAAAAAGGTGTGAGAGAAGTAATTTGGGGTGTGTGAATATAATCTCTCATTAAAAAAAACCCAGATCCTATCTTCCCCCCGACCCACGCTCCCTCACCTGCCCACGTTCCCACCAACCATCTTTCCACCCTGACCCAGTACTTGAAAATCTACTGAATGATGGAAACTCTCATGGGTTGGTGCTTATCGCTATGCCAAACTCATCGGACACGCTCATACGGTCTCGGGCCCGGCGTAGGCATCTCAGAAAAGCAGCAACAGCAGGAGAACGAAAATAATCCCAAGGAGGAAGAGAAATAGCGAATTTTGGTGGGAGGATTACATGGACTGAGTGATGGGTTAGTTGTGCTTTAATCTCTCATTTCTCTCTGGATTGTGCAATGGGATAGGACAGCTGCATCACACTTCTTGGTCTTAGGTTTGAGGGTGTCTTGGTCTTGGGTTCGAAGGTTTGTGTGCTTACCCACCCACCTTCCCCTTCCCGATACCCACCTTGCCGCTAAGCCTTTTAACCTTCTCAAAACCCCTAAAATTTCATGCCTTTCTTCTCTCATTTGCACCCACTCTTCGCCCTTAACTTCCGTCGATCCTCAGCCGCAATATGAAATCGAATTTCTCTGGCAGTGGATCGGCCTGTGCGTGCACCAAGGTGTCATCCAATTCGAGAAACACCATCATCTTCTTCAGAGAGAACAACGACGTAAGCGATGGCTCGAACAAGAGCTTGTGCCAGATCGGGTTTTTTGATCCGGGTTTGCATTTTGAGCGGCGGTCGTGGAGAGAGAAGGGAGGGAGGGTTGGGTGGGCGGGAAGGATGGAATGTTGGGGGTTTTGAGGAAGAGGAATGGGCTAGGTTTTGGGGATGAGGATGGGGAATAGGCTTGGTGGCAGGGTGGGGTGTTTGGGTTGCAGGGAAGGGGAAGGCTTAGGGAAGAAGATGAGTTTTTTTTTAATTTTTTTATTTTATAATAGGGTAAATTATTATAATATTTTAAATGTAAAAAAAAAAACCAAATTGCCACGTGGCACAAATTTGGTAGCCACGTCAGCACACATGTGGATCTCATGTTTGCCACGTTATCACTTAACGGTATACTTAACCGATTTTCTAACAGATGTATGAAATTGAAATAAAATGATAGTAAATGTATAAAATTGAAATATTTTAAAGATATTGTAAGGAATTGAAATCGACCCCAAACCTGAGGGGGTAAAATGTAATTTACCCAAAGAAAAGATAGCTAGTTGTTCACCCCAAATCTCTCTAAAATTTAGTTCTCCAAAAAAAAACTCTCTAAAATTCAGAGATAGAGCTAGGGGTCTTAAAAACCAAATGGAGAATTCTTGTCCGTTTGATTACTAGAGCAATTTTGAACCATCAAAATGGACGAGAATTAGATGTCTGCAAATCGGACTAAGATTTTTTCTCCTCCTTTTTTCATTTTCTTCCATCCCCTTCTTTCACATTCTCTATTTTGTCTTTCTCTTTCTATAAAAAAAATTAATATAAGATGTTACATAACTTAACTGTGACAGTTCAAATAAAAGGAAATAGAATAGGAGAAAAAAAATGAGAAGAGAGAATAACTCCCTGCAAATCAGCAAGGCCATTCTCCAAAGCTTGGTTTACATTAGAAAAGTACAACAACAGTATAAAATGTACCACACGAGAATTGGAAAGTACAAAGCTGCATTTGTACGAAGCAATTTGGAAGGCCATTCTCCAAAGCTTGGTTTACATTAGAAAAGTACAACAGTATAAAATGTACCACACAAGAATTGGGAAGTACAAAGCTGCATTTGTACGAAGCAATTTGGAACCAACAGAGTCCTCCCCTCTCTCCGGATTCTTTTGGTGGGAATTTCGAGAATTTGTAAATTATGTCCGTCTATCATATATTGTATAATTAATTTTTGTCAAGTACTGTTTGTATTTAATTTTAAATAAAAATATTTAAAATAATTTTTATTACACAATGTACGATGAACAAATACGATTCACGAATCTCTGACGAGAATCCAGATTCCAATTTGAAATAATCAAACTGTACCACATTTACATTTTAGTACTGTAAATTCAAATGTATGATTTGTTTTCTTTTATTTATATTGTCAAACAAGAAGATTTGTACTAAAAAAAACCTTCTGTGTCTGTAGTACAATTGAGTGAAAGCAGTACACAACTAAGTTCTAAGTTCTGCTATATATATTAGCAGTGTAAGGCAGAGAAGTCGTACATGTGTTGCAGTAGTATATGTCAAAGCGGTAGAGGGGTTCTCCAGGAGTGACTTGAGATCACATATAGCGCTATATTTTGCGTTTAATGTGTTCTCAGGTCGCCCCTGCGGTGCCCTTCTCTACCACATGATAACACTACCATTGATTTGAATGGACACTCATGACGGACCCGAGGTGCTGCATCGAAAGGTGAGAGTTCTACCATGTTTTGGTGTATTGAAAAAATGTAAGCAACGTTACTAACTTTAGTCTCGACTGCTTGCATATATTATTCTACCACTATTGTAACAAAAATTTGGAGCTCATACTGCAAGTCCGTGTCGGTGCTCACAAAAGAAAATCAAATCTATTCCTACCTGGATAAATTAGTGGCTAAATTAATATCCTTACAGCAGACTTGATAGCAAGTAACTCTTCGTCCCCAACCTTCTTCCACACCCCGCCAGCCTATCATCAGACGGCCACGGACATTTCCTGAGGATAAAACATAATGTTATCTTGGTAGAATGATGTTGTTCCTTATGCAGACTGCATCTCCATACTCTGATCATTAATTATTTGACTGTTGTTTGATCTTTATGCAGCAATGTTACTATTTTAGTTCATACCAAAGAATAACAGTATGAATTAACCAGCAGTCTGTCGTAATCCAGTCAAATATACTATTTAACGATACAATTGAGAAATTTGAGAGTGAAATTACAGTAATAACATTATTACTCTAATTATTGCACACAATTAGAGTTTGCTTATCTATAATTACATCTCAATATGTTATTAGTCTTCATGGTGTGAATATTGTAAAGGGTCACCTTAGTTATACAAATACATGAATATGTCAGAGTTACAGTCACCCTATAAGTTTAATTGGATATATTATTACTATTGCAGCAGTTTGCTATTATCCCCTATGAAATCAATTGCCAATTATACCGTCTACAATTTGGCAATAGAAATAAACCAAGTGGGTTGTTTGCCCATCTCTAGTACTGCAATTCAACTTCCAAGGGGTTCTCAATTCTGAAAGGCCCCACTTTGCGTCGTAAGTGAAAGTCGATGCAGCTCAATTTATGGAAGTTGAGAGGGACAAGGACCTAATATTTTCAGGACCCATCCATCATCCTGTTATATAATATGATCTAAACAAATCAAAGCAAAAGGTAGAGATGCTCAATCCATCTTTATGGGATAACCCCAATACGAGCCGCTCTATATCCTTTCCATGGATGATCTGTTTCACCATTATTTTATCTGTAACTTTACAGGACCCACACATTTCTCTGGTTATTAATTTGTAACAAAAAGAGAAAAGAAAAAAAAAGCTCTCATTTTTATAGGGAGGAAAACTTCAATAAGAAAAGTGGATTTCTTTCTAGGCACCACTCTTTCTCAAGAGAAATATTTTAGTATACTTGGAACATGGTTTAACATATAACATATCATAATATAAAAAGAGGAACGTGTGACGCTCATGATTCGGAGTGTGACAGAATGATATCAGAGCTCTGAAGAGTAGACAACTTTAGGAAACTGTGGAGCTAGTTAGGTTGAATTGAATTGAATTAGTGACATAGAATTCCAAGAGTAGACTTTGGAATAAGGTTTAGTAAATTTCGAGGACAAAATTTGTTTAAGGAGAATAGATTTTGAGATCCCGTATTTTAGATATATATTGTATTTAAAGAGATTTTAAGGATTTTATTTATTTTTGGACAACATGTAAAGATTTTAGAATTATTTTTATAAGAGAAGTTTTGTTTTTTTTCGTTTTCTTTCTTGTGTGCCGGTGACGGGATTTTAAACCGCACAAATTTAACCCTCTTTTTGACAGATGTAGTATAGATGTAAGTAGGGTATCGTTCTAGGCCGGGGATTAGGAGGGATTGCTAAAACCTCTACTTTAATTTAAAAACGTAAAAACAAAGTTTAAAACACTAAACCAAAATAAAAACACTTAACTAAAATAACTCAAAATAAAACTAACAAATAAACTAAAACAAATCAAAAGACTCAAAACAACTCAAGACTCTAGAAAATACAAACTAAGCTAAAAACTCGAAACACACTAAAAATGACTCAAAATAATGAAAACAATTTAAAATAAAAACTAGGAAATTATTTAGACGGAAATTAAATTAAAAGATAAAAACTAATAAAAATTAACTAAATAATATAATATAATAATTGGGGGGGGGTTTGGTTTTGAAGAAACGTAAATTAAACTTAAATAAATTACAAAATTGACAAAAACATAAAATAAAAGTGAAAGGATGGACGACGGATTGGCTAGAGGGTTTTTCTCCACACATGACACAAATGTAACCTAAATTGATTCCCAGTTATGAATTCAACAAACGAACGAATGACAATGCTCCAAGTTAATTAGGTCCGCTTAAATTAACTTTCAGATTTCCCTAGATTCATTGAATTGGACGGAATACGCATCACAACCAAATTATTCTTATCAAGTTCCCTAACTATGGAATACGCATGATAGAGAAACATATCAAAGATCATTAAGTTCAATGGAAATCATAAACATCGACTAGGCATTCATAACTATGGAATACGCATGTTAATCCAACCTAGGGTTTACTAAACACAATCGTGACTAGCGATTTTTACTACTCATGAATATAAGTTCATAACGATTAGGTGAAATTCACTTATATTCTAGCATCAAGTCTAAGCATGCAAATTAAGTGTCGACCCTCAACCCACATACATAAACAAGTTATTAATCAAATCAGAATAGTAAACCACATCCAAACATTTATAAATTCATAACTGGAGTAAATCAAATTAAAATTACAAATATAATCATGGTTTCGAATTAACCTCTAGCCAATATAAATTAATTACACATTATTAAAACAGAAATTAAAACAGAAATTAAAAACAAGAGTTTGGAGGAATAAACCAAAAGAGGGATCCAAGCAAACTCTCTGTGCTTGTGCACTGCCTTGCACGCTGTGACTCTGTGCACCCCCCGCTGCCTTATTAAGCAGCCCAATGAACTCCTTTGAGGCCACACACCTCTGTCTCACTGCCTCCCCCGCTCTCTTAGCTGCCCTCTGTTTTATTCTCTGCCCTTTAAAGCTTTGCTGGCAGCAGCCTTACCTTCACGAACACTTGCTGCCTCACCGACAAACCCCAAAGCCTCGCTGCTTTCGCCGCTTTCGGTTTTACTTCCAAAACAGCCTCGTCAACGCTGCCCTCTGGCCTGCCTTGCCTCTATTTTTCTTCAGGCCCCGAGGCCTTTCACGCCTCCTCCAATTTCTCTCTCGCTCACCTCAGCAATTGGGCGCCTGTGCGCCGTGTTTCTTTTCAGCTCCGAGGAGCTCAGCTCCCTTCTCTGCTGCCTTTTGGCAGGTTATTCCCCCCTTTGACTCACTTCCCCCCAACCGAGAGCAATGCTGCCATCTTTAATATATTTTCTGTTTTCTTTTTTTATTCTCTACTTTGGCTGTGCTCTATGCTTTTCCCCCGTGTGATTCCTTCAGCTCCCCACCGAAATTCCACTCAGCTTACCAACTACATGCACACAAAATATAATTATAAATATATATATAAAATAAATATATATATATATAATATATATATATAAAATAATATATATAAATATATATTTTTCTTAACTAGATAAATTCTTATAAAACATAAAATCAACGTAAATAGCTCAAAATATAACAAACTAACTAAGAAAAGACGAGTGGATTTGATATAAAAATATATATAAATATGATCCGATCAAATACCCCACACTTAGCTTTTGCTAGTCCTCGAGCAAAACAACGAAAACAAAAAAAATAATAACATGAAAAACATTAGCTTCCCCCTATTTGACCCTCATAGAATTTCATTTGAGAACATAAATTAGCAAGAACCATAGCTAGCACCAAACAAGTTAATCCAAGTTCATCTTCCTTATTCAAATATTTGCAGTAATCTTTAAATCATCCTTGAAGTGTAGTGTGTGAGATAGCCATGCTAATGCAATTTCAAGTTTTATTTTAAAATCACCATATGCAAACCAGCAACCTTCTCACGGGATATGCACTCAATCACACATGTGTTTAGTTTTAATGTGTTTCGCTCAAAGAAACAAATGTGAAAGATCTACCATAAGCTTGCATAGAAATCACTTCTTCACAATCATAATTGCAAAACTTAAATCAAGAGGACTTTTATTGGATGTAATGAGGCTTAGGGATAGGACTATTGAAACGAAAGAATAGGAAAACACAAGTTCCAAGCTACATCGCAAGCGATTCTTTTGTTGAGATTTATAAGAACTTAAGCTCTCCAACGATTCTTTTAACACCTCCAATCACACCCTCAAACTGAAACTTTAAACTTTTTATTTTATTTTCTTTGAATACAATCTTTCTTTTCTTTTTCTTTTCTTCTCTTTTCTCATTTTTTTTTTTTTTAAAAACAAACATGAAATACCCCCACACTTATTCTTTTGCCAAACTCATTCCAAGTACTTCATAAACATTTCTCATAAGACAGTCTCAAATTGCTCGCTTGGAAAGGGTAAGGAAACATGTTTGAGGTGTAAGGATAGACATATTTGGTGATAAGAAATAAAAGGCTCACATAACGGCTCAAATTGGCAATCTAATGATATCATTTTTTTCTTTGGGAAATAAGGTTATTTGGGCCATGGTGGTGAACCTAATGCCTCTATCATTTTCAAGTTCATGCAATCAATGACAAATATTTCGAAAGATCGTTACGCAAGTTCTAGAGATGCATCTCACATAAGTTCATCACACATGAAATAATAGGAGTGTATGAAAAATGCACACACTTTCAATAGGCTCAAAACCTCACATAAGATGTATACGGTCACTAAATTCACATATGAAGCTTTAATTCATGCTTTAGTTTCACATCAACAAGGCTATGTGCATTTAGTTTTTCAAAGATAATCAAACATGTACAATACTAACAAGAGAATAAGGAATTTCATACAACACATGTTAACTAAGTTCTTGATAATCATGGTTCAAATTTCATCCAGTTATATCATTGGGTCGGGAAACTAATAAAAATCTAATTTAAAACCATAAGGAAAACAAGACAATATTTTTGGATTTTTTTTTTTAAAAAATTTCGAGAAAAATTAAATAAAACACAAAACTCCGGAAAAAAATTAAGTAAAACACAAAGCTAATTAAGAAAACAAAAAGCAATAACATGGAAACAAATGAAACCAGTTCAAAGTCGAAGGTACAAAAATTTTCAATTTGGTCATTTTTTATACTTGATACCCCCACACTTAAACTAGACATTGTCCCCAATGTCAGAAAACAATAATAAGCAAATAAAAATAAAAGGAATAAATAAAACGAAACAAAATAAAGCAATAGGACTGAAAACTTCCCTAATTTGCAGAAAACCAAGCGATGACCCCCAAGCGTAAATTTTGCAATCAACTTCAAGGGAGAAAATAACCAAACGTTCCTGCAAAGAAAAGAAATAAATCAGTTAAGCACGCAAGAAAATATAGAAAATGCAAACGAAAATTGAAAATGAAAATAAAAGATAACGAAAAGAACTAATAGGTGGTCATTGGTCATGACTGTTGATTTTCCACAGCTTTCATCTTGAACTGGATGGGCCTCCTTCTTGCAAGTGCTCCTCAGCTTAGTTGAGGATGAATCAGCACGTGTCTCCACATGCTTCAAGTAGTCCGGTCTCCACGCAGGTGTGGCATCTTCTTGAACTCTTGGATCAACCCAGACTCGTCTGCTCTTGGGTGCACCTCAGACTCCTCCTGCTTCGTCTGTGAGGTACTTTTGTTTTTGAAGAAGTACCTCAACACGGGTTTATTTTTGAAGTGGGTTGGGAGGGGTCTGAGATGAGTACTCGAGAGCAAGACTAGGTAAGCAATCAGGATCTCACTTTCTCCACGTTCCTCAGATAAAGGAGAGGAGAAAGCATAATATGAGATACTTTTGCTTTTAACCTTTTTAATATGAAATACTTTTGCTCTGGAAGGTTTGTTTTCTGGGGTGATCCAAGGGATGAAGAACACTGAATAACTCGAAAGCTTTCTTTGGGAAGACATTATCGGAGATGAAGAGAGGTTGAGAGGTTGAGAGGTTGAGAGGGTGTGAAGGTGTGCCTTTGATGTGGAAGGCGAAGGTCGACTTTATAGAAATTTTCCTTCACAACCGGAACTGTTCCCTCACTATTTGTCGGCAGCCGGTGGATGAATGAACAGTGCCCGTTACGCGCTTTCTGACAACGCGTCCGTAATTTCCGCGAAGCTGACTGCGCATACGACGAGTGACGACAAATTGGAATGATGATCTTTTGAAAACCGGGGTTCAAAACCGGGTGCGGCTCGTGGTTTTCGCAACGCTCCACGCTGCACGTCATGAGTGACGACACATCCGGACAAACCGAGCCCTCGTGATGCCACGTGATTGCTGAGTCAAGCCCAGCTTTTGAGAAAGGAAACGGCTCTTTTGAGAAAGGAGCGTCGGCCTTCGATTTGCGCGATGACGCGTCTTCAACCTCAGAGGAGCGCCTCTCTTTGATTTGCTTCTTTTTATAGAGGCGCTAATTCTGCTCCATCTCACACTTGAACTCCCTCAAACACTCTCCTCTGCAAACACTCTCTTCTGCACTTCTTAATCTTTCCGATCTCTTCTTCCGCTTCAGCAATCTTAATTTTTCCAAACTCTTTTCTTCCTCAACCTCCTCTAAAAATGTCTTGCCCTTCCGACCGTCGCCTAAACTTGAATGTCGGGGAAGACGATGACTCGTCTTCTCCGAACAACATTTGGAATCCATCCTTCATATCCCCCAATGGTCCTCTTACAGTCGGGGACACAATGATGAGGAACGATATAACCGCAACGGTGGTTGCAAGAAACCTTCTTACTCCCAGAGATACTAGGTTGCTGTCTATGCGGTCAGACGAGCTGGCTGTTCAGGACTCACTGGCTCTCAGTGTCCAGTGTGCAGGCTCAGTTTCAAACATGGGCCAGCGCCTGCTTGCAAGATCTCGTCAGGTGGAGTCGCTAATGGCGGAGGTGGTCAGTCTTCGGCAAGAAGTCAGAGGGCTCAGGCACGAGAACAAGGAGTTGCACATGCTTGCAACTAGTTACTCGACCAGCATGAAGAGGAAGCTGGACCAGCTGCAGGAATCGGACGGTCGGATCCAGAGTGATCATGAAAGGTTCATGGCACTACTCCCGAGGTTTATGTTGCCTTCGTCCTCTGGAGTAGCACCAAGCGTTCCGGCTCCGGAGATTCCAACTCTGGCTCTTCGTCTTCCCGGAGCTCCATCGACCTCTGGGGCGCCACCTAACCAAAACCAATGATTGCTATTAGTTTTTCGTATTATTGTAAAATTTTTTTTTTTTTTTTTAGAGTTTATTTAAATATTTATATATATATAAATATATATATATATATATAAATATTATTATTATTATAATTTAAATATTATTATTATTATATTTTTTTTTTTTTTTTTAAGGTTTATTTTAAGCAAATTACAATATGTAAAGTAAAATATGTAAATTAATGTAAAAAAACTTTATTTATCCGTACGTAAAATAAATAAGGCCCTTAATTTATTTAAACACAAATTAAATAAAAATCAACCAAATAAAACAACTAACTAAACAAAACAAAAATGAAAGTAAAGGCAATAAAAAGAAGGGTTAAGAAATGCAAATCTGGTTGCTTGGGTTGCCTCCCAAGAAGCGCTTGCTTTAACGTCTTTAGCCGGACGATTCTTTCCTTATCCTCCCCACGGCTCCATAGCATGGAATTTATCTTTTAATGGGAGGTGATACTTGAAATGATTCGGCAGCGGTCTAAATTCTCGAGTGGGTGCCTGAATCATTAAAATTAGAAACATGTTAGTATAAAATAAAATAAAAATAAAAATTGGAGAAGATGGCTTGCTATCTTTCTCCGACTCAAAATCAAATACAAAAACTACGCCTTTGGATATTTCGGGGACTTTGCACTTGGCCAGATTGACGATGATGGTTGTGGCCTGTCCCGTGTCATCGATCTTAATTTCTTGGGCCTTGATTGTCTGCACTGCCTCTGTGATGTTTTCTTGATGTTGCCCAACCACTTCGATATCTTGAACCATTTTTCTTGGTGCACCAAGAATTTGGATTTCACTATGGACCTTTGGAAGAAATTCCACAACGTCTTTTTCACTCTCATCAAAATTTGGAATTAAAATTCTGCAAGGAAAAAGGACATTCGGTGGAAAAATGTCAGAATGAATTGAACTTAGAACAACCTCACCATAGTTGGACGACATAGGGACTTGAGGGGTTTGAGACAAGAATTCGTCTAAACTGCCCAGGTCGTCCTCCTCATCTTCTTCTTGCAGCGGCAAGTCATCCACGTTCGGGCTATGGTTGGATGGTTCTGGGACAACTTCATCCTCCTCGTCACCTTCCAAAAAGATGGCTTCTTCATTTTCAACTTCTGCATTTGAATTTGCAATGGTGGAGTTGGAGAATTCACTTTGATCTTGAATCTGTGCCATGATCTCCATAATCTCCCCAACTTGCCTTTCCAATTCATCCACCTTGTTGGTCCGGTCTTGCATCTCCAGGATTCGATTTTCCACTCCCTGATTTAAAGAAGTGAGTAACTTATTAAATGTATCATTATCCAGAGATGTACCTGCATCGAATTGGGCAGATTGTTGTGGTGGCTGTGATGGTGATGTATAGAACTCATCATACGGCTGCCAATATTCTCCTTGGTGAGTCTCCTTAGCTTGATTTTGTGACCCCTGCACCAAAGAGTTTAATTCATTAAGAATTTGATTATAATCCACAGGCATACTTGAATTCGATTGAAATTGTTGTGGGGGATGTTGTGGTGGCTGCATAGGTCTGGAATAGAACTCGTCTTGCTGCCAATATCCACTTTGTTGAAAATGTTGAGGTTCATCCCACATTTGATTTGAATAATCCCTCCAATCCGAATTGCAAGCGTCGGAATACATATTGCCCCTTGATTGATCATAGCCTTGATATCCCCAATCCTCTACATATGCAGAAAATTGAGGATATTGATGAGTCTGATATCCTTGCCCATAGGGCACATCAAGTGTAGGGACACTTGTCATTGTGGTCCGTTCGGCATTCTGCGACAATTGAGAAGTAAGATTTGCCAATTGAGCTTGAATACTAGCAAAATCCATGTCTTACTTCTCTAGTACCTAAAATTAAAGAACGAAAACTAAGTCAAATATCAAAAGTAAAATACACAAACACAAATAAAAACATAAACACAAATATAAAAATAAACACAAACAAAAATAAAGGATTAGCAAAGTTGCTAATCCCCGGCAACGGCGCCAAAAATTTGACGGGATTTTAAACCGCACAAATTTAACCCTCTTTTTGACAGATGTAGTATAGATGTAAGTAGGGTATCGTTCTAGGCCGGGGATTAGGAGGGATTGCTAAAACCTCTACTTTAATTTAAAAACGTAAAAACAAAGTTTAAAACACTAAACCAAAATAAAAACACTTAACTAAAATAACTCAAAATAAAACTAACAAATAAACTAAAACAAATCAAAAGACTCAAAACAACTCAAGACTCTAGAAAATACAAACTAAGCTAAAAACTCGAAACACACTAAAAATGACTCAAAATAATGAAAACAATTTAAAATAAAAACTAGGAAATTATTTAGACGGAAATTAAATTAAAAGATAAAAACTAATAAAAATTAACTAAATAATATAATATAATAATTGGGGGGGGGGTTTGGTTTTGAAGAAACGTAAATTAAACTTAAATAAATTACAAAATTGACAAAAACATAAAATAAAAGTGAAAGGATGGACGACGGATTGGCTAGAGGGTTTTTCTCCACACATGACACAAATGTAACCTAAATTGATTCCCAGTTATGAATTCAACAAACGAACGAATGACAATGCTCCAAGTTAATTAGGTCCGCTTAAATTAACTTTCAGATTTCCCTAGATTCATTGAATTGGACGGAATACGCATCACAACCAAATTATTCTTATCAAGTTCCCTAACTATGGAATACGCATGATAGAGAAACATATCAAAGATCATTAAGTTCAATGGAAATCATAAACATCGACTAGGCATTCATAACTATGGAATACGCATGTTAATCCAACCTAGGGTTTACTAAACACAATCGTGACTAGCGATTTTTACTACTCATGAATATAAGTTCATAACGATTAGGTGAAATTCACTTATATTCTAGCATCAAGTCTAAGCATGCAAATTAAGTGTCGACCCTCAACCCACATACATAAACAAGTTATTAATCAAATCAGAATAGTAAACCACATCCAAACATTTATAAATTCATAACTGGAGTAAATCAAATTAAAATTACAAATATAATCATGGTTTCGAATTAACCTCTAGCCAATATAAATTAATTACACATTATTAAAACAGAAATTAAAACAGAAATTAAAAACAAGAGTTTGGAGGAATAAACCAAAAGAGGGATCCAAGCAAACTCTCTGTGCTTGTGCACTGCCTTGCACGCTGTGACTCTGTGCACCCCCCGCTGCCTTATTAAGCAGCCCAATGAACTCCTTTGAGGCCACACACCTCTGTCTCACTGCCTCCCCCGCTCTCTTAGCTGCCCTCTGTTTTATTCTCTGCCCTTTAAAGCTTTGCTGGCAGCAGCCTTACCTTCACGAACACTTGCTGCCTCACCGACAAACCCCAAAGCCTCGCTGCTTTCGCCGCTTTCGGTTTTACTTCCAAAACAGCCTCGTCAACGCTGCCCTCTGGCCTGCCTTGCCTCTATTTTTCTTCAGGCCCCGAGGCCTTTCACGCCTCCTCCAATTTCTCTCTCGCTCACCTCAGCAATTGGGCGCCTGTGCGCCGTGTTTCTTTTCAGCTCCGAGGAGCTCAGCTCCCTTCTCTGCTGCCTTTTGGCAGGTTATTCCCCCCTTTGACTCACTTCCCCCCAACCGAGAGCAATGCTGCCATCTTTAATATATTTTCTGTTTTCTTTTTTTATTCTCTACTTTGGCTGTGCTCTATGCTTTTCCCCCGTGTGATTCCTTCAGCTCCCCACCGAAATTCCACTCAGCTTACCAACTACATGCACACAAAATATAATTATAAATATATATATAAAATAAATATATATATATATAATATATATATATAAAATAATATATATAAATATATATTTTTCTTAACTAGATAAATTCTTATAAAACATAAAATCAACGTAAATAGCTCAAAATATAACAAACTAACTAAGAAAAGACGAGTGAATTTGATATAAAAATATATATAAATATGATCCGATCAGCCGGGCATGGGGTCACATTTTTTTCACCGACCCCAAGTCCGAGGCGTGATAGGACACTAAAAAAAATTCCTTCATTTATAACATGACATGTGATGTACCGACTTATATTTTGGGTACCTCAAAAAATCCATTTGGAGAATGACTTGTATAGAGTGATTCCTTGTCACATAGTTTTTCAGTTAATAACACATTCTACTGTATAAGATTTTTTTACATGATAACATATTAAATTGAGATGCTATGACATCTGTAAATTTATTTCATGTAAGTTGTCTTCATATATTCGACATGACAAATTTTTAATGACTTGTTCTACGTACTCAACCACATAATGCGCCTACCCAAGTTTTTTTCCCGAGTGGAAATATGGCAACTGTGTAATTAGCAATGTTATTGATCATACTGTGAACCCAAGAGTATGGGAGTGAACAAGAAATAGTGAATCATGCTTCTCTTACATGCGTAGATTGTTGAAGCACAAAAAAATTGTGGTACAGCAGCCGCTTCAAACGCACAAGCATGGTTTTGTATAACTAGTAATGGAAATAGTGCAAGGTTAGGAGAACGTCCTTTCATACATTTGCTGCAATGTGACAGGTTATAAATTTCTAATCGAGAAATGATAACCATTCTTTTTTCTTCATGATGACCCTCTTTTTTCTTTTTAATTATTAAATTAAGCAAATCAAACGAAAGCAAATGTAATTAAACAAGACGTATCCGTTTTAGAAACAGTGCACATATGACTATCATCCTTTCAGTTTTAAGCAAGGATTTAAATATCGGTAATATCGGAAATATCGGTAGTCCGAAAACACGGAAATATCGACGGAAATATCGATAAAATATCGATATCGATAAAAATTACATGGAAACCACGAAAATTGTAAGAAAAACTTGGAAATTTTTATTGAAACTTTGTAGGATGTTTATTTAGTCAATTATCTATTAGTTTATCACAAAAAATTGGAAGGAAATGCATTGCATGATGGATTTAACTGATTTAAGTTGATTATATAGCGAGCTGGCAAACTTGTGAGTGTAAAAAATATGTAGTAATTAATGAAAGAAGTTTAAACACACCATAATCATTTATATATAATGAATTAGTACAATATTTTACACTCATTTAAACAAGAGATTAAGCAATGTGAGCTGTTGCTCCAAACTAATAACAATTGCGCCGAACCAATTACAATAATTTATATATAATGAATTAGTAAATAATTATTGAATAATATGTTATTTCTTATAAAAAAAAAACATACATATGTGAATGTTTTATGTACATATCTAATATGCTTGCATAAAAAAAAATCTAATAATTTATAATTATATAACATTTATAATTATAACTTAAAACAAAGAGAGAAATGGATGTTTATCCAAAACCCTAATCAATGTTTAACGCGCTTGATTGAAACTTAGTAACTCATGTTCATCATAATTGAAAAGCAAATTAAGTGATCCAAACATGAAAGGGAGAAAGAACCCAGAAAAGCAAACATGAAAGAGGCGGTGCTCGTCGGAAAACTGGGTTTGAGGCCGAAGGTTTGGGCAATTTTCAAAGCTTTCTAACTTCTTTGTTTCTTAACCAAATTAAGTGATTCAAAAGCTAAAATGTAGTTAGGAATGTGGAGAAGAGGTTCATACCAAGTGAGGACCGAGTGGTGGCCGGTGTTGACCGGAAAATGACCTGAACGATGGCCAAACGACCACGGTTTATGAGTTCGGCCGGAATTCTACCCTAACTTTGAACGTCCATAACTTCTTCGTTTCTTAACCAAATTGAGTGATTCAAAAGCTAACATGTAGTTAGGAATGTGGATAAGAGGTTAATATCAAGTGAGGACCGAGTGGTGGTCGGTGTTGACCGGAAAATGACCTGAAAGATGGCCAAACGACCACGGTTTATGAGTTCGGCCGGAATTCTACCCTAACTTTGAACGTCCATAACTTCTTTGTTACTCAACCAAATTAAGTGATCCAAACATGAAAGTTGTAGTACTCGACAAGATGAAGAGATTGATACCCTGCACGCCGGCCAACTCGCCGTGGTTTGGCCGGAAAATGCCTCGAAAGGGGCGGTGCTGCCCAAACGGCCGGAATTCTACCCTAACTTTGAACGTCCATAACTTCTTCGTTACTCAACCAAATTAAGTGATCCAAACATGAAAGTTGTAGTACTCGACGAGATGAAGAGATTGATACCTTGCACGCCGGCCACCTCGCCGTGGTTTGGCCGGAAAACCCCTCGAAAGTGGCGGTGCTGCCCAAACGGCCGGAATTCTACCCTAACTTTGAACGTCCATAACTTCTTCGTTACTCAACCAAATTAAGTGATCCAAACATGAAAGTTGTAGTACTCGACGAGATGAAGAGATTGATACCTTGCACGCCGGCCAACTCACCGTGGTTTGGCCGGAAAACCCCTCGAAAGGGGCGGTGCTGCCCAAACAGCCGAAATTCTATCCTAACTTTGAACGTCCATAACTTCTTCGTTACTCAACCAAATTAAGTGATTTAAACATGAAAGTTGTAGTACTCGACGAGATAAAGAGATGGATACCCTGCACGCCGGCCAACTCGCCGTGGTTTGGCCGGAAAACGCCTCGAAAGGGGCGGTGGTCGTCGGAAAACTGGGTTTGCTTTTTGGAGTTTGTCCCACATCGGCTGTGGGAAAGCAGTCTGCTTCTGGCGTTGTCCCACATCGGCTGTGGGAAAGCATTGAGGATGCTCAAAGCCTATAAATGGAACATCCCATCCTTGAGTTAAGCATTCCTTCTTTGGCCTTTTGGCTGAGATGAAGGGTAGTGTCTTTTAGTAGTTTAATATCTCAAATGTGAACTAATTGTTCTCATGATATTAAACAAATTTTATTAAGTATTTTTTAGGTTTCGATTGGCGACGATGTCTGAGTTTGGAGGAGGCTGTCGGTCGGAGTTGTGCAAGCTTCGACCTTCTTCTCTAATTCAAATTTTGTCGGTATGGCGATATTTTCGAAAATATCGCGATATTATCGATAATATCGCGATATATTAACGAAAATGATTTGGATAGTATAAAAAATATTGGGGTGTTAAAAAAACGAAATTATCGGCGATATTTCGCCGATAATATCGATATTTAAATCCTTGGTTTTAAGTAATGGTAACTGTCACTTAGTACTATGATTTAATAATATTAATTTTGAAAATTTTTAGGTTGCACATTATTACTAGCCCAAGACTCATTCTCTGTTAATGTAAATAATATCTACAATTTTTTTTTTACATTCCGATCATTTCTACAAATTATCATCCAACAGTGGAAATATCGTTTGGATATTTAATTAGCATCGTTATCCTTTCAATTTTATTAGACGGGCAATGTTTACCTGCACAGTCTTTATCCTCAACTAATATTTAATATGATTGATTTTAAAAAACATTGACATATTACTTCTGTTCCGCATCAGATCTAAACTCATTTTAGATTGGTTGGGAAAAGGAAGTTTATTTTTTGGTTGAAAATTTTTGACACTTGCATAAGTGTGTGAATAGCTCGATCGTCTCTGAGTAGAAGTAGCTCTCATGCTAAAGTAGTTTATTGGTTGCATTCTTTTATGTGCTTAGAAATTACAATGGTTACGTGACGGGTATGCCGAGTAATAATAAGTTAATTATGCTTTTTTTTTTGTGAATGCTAGTGTGCCAACTCGCAAACAAGCTCGGTCGAGTAAGTAGAATAGATGTGGTAGTGGCCGTTGGATGTGTTATTGACTTCTGTACTTGAGGGACTATGACCGAGGAAGGAACATGTCTTGCCTTGGGTTCTAGAACTTGAAGACAAAGTTACATAGATCACTGCGAATTTCAATAACTGGCTCGGTTTGCATTGTGCTGAACAAGAGGTAACTTGGTAACACCTCACTTCGCCGAGAAGTTATGAGATGACCTCTTTAGGCGAAGAATTGGAAACTCTTTGTCTATCAAGTCTTGGATAGGTACCCAATCAACCAAAAGCAGTGATGTTCACTTGTCCGAACTGAATATGCTCCTAAATCACTGGAATTGTATATGCTTTTAAATCGCTTACTTGTACGACTCCAGTGTTGTTCACTTATCTGAATTGAAAGTATTTTCTCAAGGGTGTGAGAAGTGTTTTGCTTAGAGCGAGAGTTTTCACGGAGAACTTTTGAATTGTTTATTGTTTGAAGGGGGTTTTCTCATGTTGCACAATGTCTTATATTTATAGGATTGAATTGATGTCATGAATCTCCCCTGAATTGCTGTCATGCAGCTTCACCGGGACATTTACCTCGATGGACAGGCCATTCCACCCACCCAATAGCCAGAGCAACAAGCTCCAGCCCATGCAATGCATGTGGATGAAAGGGGGCCCGAGGGAGAGGCCTGGTAGGAATCGCTGGCCTAAGAGCCCAAGGTGGAGATGATACAAGGTTGACGTCAAGGCGACATCAGCTAAGTTGTATTTCATTTTGCGTCAGGCGCGTGCATTGCAGGCGCGAGTGGAGGCACGTCCCCGACCGAATTTGCAGGTGCTGAGGCCCATATACGCAGCGTCAGTAATGTTATTGTTGGAGGCCACATAGTGCCTTTGCATCCGTTGGATTTCAACGGTTATTTTTTCTAAACCGTTGGATTTCCAACAGTAAAAAAAATTAAATTCAAACCTTCTTTAATTTCAGTTATTGGATTTGAGATCAATGGTCCACATTAATCGCCTTTATAAATTTAAAAAATAGTAAAAAAAATCTGAAATTTTATCGTTGTGCCACATGGCACAATCTGGAAGGTTAGAGTTCAATTTTTTTTTATAATCCAATGGAAATTAATTATGTGAATAAAAAAATTAATAAACAATTTAAAAAATTAATATAAAAATTTAAAAAAATTTAAAAAAAAATTTGATTTTACATTTCTATAAATACCTTCTCATTATCTTCTACCTTACACCACAATTTCATATTTTCTCAAATACTTTCAACCACATTCCTATCTTTCACTCAAAGTTTCAATCCAATTGTTTTCCAACAAAATGACTAATGATGCAGGTAGAAATTGGACGCTTATTGAAGATGTTACGTTGTGTACTAGCTAGGTTGAAGTTACTCATGATCCGATTATGGGTAATGAGATGCAGTTGGGAGAAATGTGGAGTCTTATTTATGCCAATTATCTTGAGAAAATTGGTGGGAAAAGAACCAAAGAATTGATGTCCAGTCGTTGGAGAATACTCAGCCAATCGTTTAGTATGTAGAGAGACGCTTTGGCACAAGTTAGTAGTAATCTTTGAAGTGGGGAAAATTTAGCTAATCAAGTAACAATATATTATTTATTTGTTTGTACTATACCCAAATTTACATTAGCTACTTTGGTTATAATTATTTCTTCCCCTGCATTGTGTAGACACTTCAAGTACAAGCTTGGTATTATGCCAAAACCAAAAGCAAAAACAAATCATTCAACCGGTGGGAATGTTGGAATATTGTCAAAGATTGTCCTAAATTCAGAGTTGTGCATGTCGGTCCAGAAGTTGTCATGAACAACACCCATTTACACTCTACACCTGATCATACCTCGCATGTTCATGAAGATGGCGCAGAAGAAGTGTCGGAAACGCCCCCCTGAACAAGCTTTGGGGTCAAAGGAGGCGTGCAAGAAAAGCGAAAGGAATAGGAGATTATGCAAGAACTTGCTTGCCAAGGTGAATTGACTTTGGCGATGGAAATGGCTAAATTTGAAGCTGATAAGGCTAGAGATGAGGCAAAAACTGCAGCTGTTGAGAAATTATTTCATGCTAATGAGAGAGAAATAAAGCTACTTAGGCAAGAAAGGGAAGAGGTTAGAGAAGAAATAAGGGCTCAACGAGATCGTGACATTATGATGGAGCCTTTAGAAGGGAAGTCTCTGAATTCTAAGTATTTTTGGAATTCGAAGAGAGCGGACGTGGTGCGAAGGAGGGGTGCAAGAGAAACGAGAACAAGAGGAGATGGTCCTAGCACGACAAGAGAAGATGGTCCTAGCACCACAAATTGGTTAGGTGATGATTTTCCATTCACGAGCCTATAATTTTTCAATCACTTTGTTTGTAATCGGAGCCCATAATTTTCCAATCACTTTGGACGTGGTGCAAATAGAGTATATTTATTTAATTTGGTAATTTATTTAAACTAAAAGAATCTTTATTCGAATGACATAAACACACCAATAAAATTACATAAACATACCAAATAATATAAAAAAAAACTCACTAAATGAACTTAAAAAACACACCAAATAAAATTAAATAAACACACCAAATTAAAACAAACACACTAAAGGAATTTAAGTATCTTGAGCTTGTTTCAATTCCCACTGGTGCTCTATCAAGTCAATTTGCTGGGCATTGTGTATATATGGGTCCTGAAATGCAGTATATCATTGAATGAGCCTTTCATTGTAACGTCCATCCATTTTTAATGGCTCGTGTTGCACGAGTTCTTCAGTGGCGTCATGAGCATAATATATTTGTGTTCTGAAATTGTTCATCGTGTATGTCTTATATCAACGGCATCATAATCGTACTCATCTTCCACAATCTTGTTGTGAAGAATGATGCACGTCATCATGATGGATCAAAGCAACTCTAAATCAAACATTCTGGCAGCACCCCTAGCAATCGCCCAATGAGCTTGAGGATACCAAAACAATGCTCCACATCCTTCCTACACCCCTCTTGAAAGCTTGTAAAGTGTTTTTCCTTTGCACTTCGCAGACATGGCACTGTTTTGACAAACGATGACCACCTTGGGTAAATGTCGTCTGCTAGGTAGTATGGCCCGTGGTACTTATGTTTGTTGACCCAGTATGTGACTCTTGATGCTTTTCCTTGCAGGACATCGTTGAACACTGGAGATTGAGTAAGGACATTGAGGTCATTTTGAGCTCCCGGAACCCCGAAAAAGGCGTGCCAAATCCATGTATCAAATGATGCCACCGCCTCCAAAATGATACTTTTTGCTCCTTTTATGTCCCCATAAGCTCTTGTCATGCACTTGGATAGTTTTTCCCAAGTCTACTGCATACAATCGATGCTTCCAATCATGCCCTTCTTCAAAAGCCTTTGCAATTCCACCTAAGTGTAATTGGATATATTATTCCTATTGCAGCAGTTGGCTATTATCCCCTATGAAATCAATTGTCAAGTATACCGTCTACAATTTGTCAATAGACATAAACCAAGTGGGTTATTTGCCCATCTCTAGTACTGCAATTCAACTTCCAAGGGGTTCTCAATTCTGAAAGGCCTCACTTTGTGGCGTAAGTGAAAGTCGATACAGCTCAATTTATGGGAGTTGAGAGGGGACAAGGACCTAATATTTTCAGGACCCATTCATCATCCTGTTATATAATATGATCTAATCAAATCAAAGCAAAAGGTAGAGATGTTCAATCCATCTTTATGGTATAACCCCAATACGAGCCACTCTATATCTTGTCCATGGATGATCTGTTTCACCATTATTTTATCTGTAACTTTACAGGACCCACACATTTCTCTGGTTATTAGTTAGTAACAAAAAGAGAAAAGAAAAAAAAGTTCTCATTTTTATAGGCAGGAAAACTTCAATAAGAAAAGTGGATTTCTTTCTAGGCACCACTCTTCCTCACGAGAAATATTTTAGTATACTTGGAACGTGATTCAACATATAACATATCATAATATAAGATATATCATAATATAAGAAGAGGAACATATCACTCTCCGAATCTGGAGTGTGACAGAATGATATCAGAGCTTCAGGGATTAAACACTTTTGGGAAATTGTGGAGCTAGTTAGGTTGAATTAAATTGAATTAGTGACATAGAATTCCAAGAGTAGACTTTGGAATAAAGTTTAGTAAATTTTGAGGAGGAAATTTGTTTAAGGAGGATAGATTGTGAGATCCTGTATTTTAGAGAGAGAGAGAGAGAGAGAGAGAGAGAGAGAGAGAGATATATATATATATATATATATATATATATGTTGTATTTAAAAAGAATTTAAGGATTTTAATTATTTTTGGACAACTTGTAAAGATTTTAGAATTATTTTTATAAGAGAAGTTTTGTTTTTTTTTTCGTTTTCTTTTAATTCTACTTGCGCGCCAGGCGCGGGGTCACATTTTTTTTCGCCGACCCCAGGTCCAGGGCGTGACCAGACACTAAAAACAATTCTTTAATTTGTAACACGACGTGTGATGTACCGACTTATGTTTTGGTTACGTAAAAAATCCATTTGGAGAATGACTTGTATAGAGTGATTCCTTGTTGCGTAGTTTTTCAGTTAATAACACATTCTCATGTATAAGCTTTTTATACACGACAACATATTAAATTGAGATGCTATGACATTTGTGAATTTATTTCATATAAACTGTCTTCCTATATTCGACATGACAATTTTTTAATGACTTGCTCTACATACTCAACCACATAATGCGCCTACCCAAGTTTTTTTCCCGGGTGGAAATATGGCAACTATGTAATTAGCAATGTTATTGATCATACTGTGAACCCAATAGTGTGGGAGTGAACAAGAAATAGTGAATCATGCTTCTCTTACATGCGTAGATTGTTGAAGCACAAAAAAATTGTGGTACAACAGCCGCTTCAAACACACAAGCATGGTTTTGTATAACAAGTAATGGAAATAGTGCAAGGTTAGGAGAACGTTTCATACATTTGCTGCAATGTGACAGGTTATAAACTTCTAATCGAGAAATGATAACCATTCTTTTTTCTTCATGTTGACCCTCTTTTTTCTTTTTAATTATTAAATTAAGCAAATCAAACGAAAACAAATGTAATTAAACAAGACGTTTCCATTTCAGAAACAGTGCACATATTACTATCATCCTTTCAGTTTTAAGTAATGACAACCTTCACTTAGTACTATGATTTAATAATATTACTCTTGAAAAGTTTTAGATTGCACTTTATTACTAGTCCAGAACTCATTCTTCGTTAATATAAATAATATCTTCGGTTAAAAAAAATATAATGACAATTTTTTTAAATTCCGATCATTTCTACAAATTAGCATCCAACAGTGGAAATATTGTTTGGATATTTAATTAGCATCGTTGTCCTTTCAATTTTATTAGACGGGCAACGTTTACCTGCACCAGTCTCTATCCTCAACTAATATTTAATATGATTTATTTTAAAAAAACATTGACATATTACTTCCATTCCTCATCAGATCTAAACTCTTTTTAGATTGGATGAGCAAAGGAAGTTTATTTTTTGGTTGAAATTTTTTGACACCTGCATGAGTGTGCGAATAGCTCGATCGTCTCTGAGTAGAAGTAGCTCTCATGCTAAAGTAGTTTTTTGGTTGCATTCTTCTATGTGCTTAGAAATTACAATGCTTACGTGATGGGTATGTTGAGTAATTATAAGCTAATTATGTCTTTTTGTGAATGCTAGCATGCCAACTCACAAACGAGCTCGATCGAGTGAGTAGAATAGATGTGGTAGTGGCGGTTGGATGTGTTGTTGACTTCTACACTTGAGGGACTACGACCGAGGAAGGAACATGTCTTGCCTTGGGTTCTAGAACTTGAAGACAAATTTACCTAGATCACTGCAAATTTCAATAACTGGCTTGACTTTCACTGTGCCGAACAAAAGGTAACTGGGTAACACCTCACTTCGCTGAGAAGTTATGAGATGACCTCTTTAGGTGAGGAATTGTAAACTCTTCGTCTATCAAGTCTTGGATAGGTACCCAAACAACCAGAAGCAGTGATGTTCACTTGTCTAAATTGAATATGCTCATAAATCACCGAAACTGAATATCTTTCTAAATCGCTTATTTGTATGACTCCAGTAATGTTCACTTATTTGAATTGAAAGTGTTTTCTCAAGGGTGTGAGAAGTGTTTTGCTTAGAGCGAGAGTTTTCACGGAGAACATTTGAATTGTTTATTGTTTGAAGGGGTTTCCTCATGTTGCACGATGTCTTATATTTATAGGATTGAATTGATGTCATGCAGCTCCCCTAAGTTGCTGTCATGCAACTCCACTGGGACATTTAGCCCGATAGACCAGCCATTCCACCAACCCAATAGCCAGAGCAACAAGCTTCAGCCCATGCAAGGCGTGTGGATGAAAGGGGGCTCGAGGGAGAGGCTTGGCATGAATCGCTGCCTGAGAGCCTGAGGTGGAGATGATGTAAGGCTGACGTCAGGGCGATGTCAGCCACGTTATATTTCTTTTTGTGTCAGGCACGTGCATTGCACACACGCGTGGGGGCGCATCCTCGACTGAATTTGCAGGCACTGGGGCCCGCATACGCAGCGTTAGTAATGTTACTGTTGGAGGCCACGTAGCGCCTTCGCATCTGTTGGATTTCAACGACTATTTTTTTCTAAACCGTTGGATTTCCAACGATAAAAAAATAATAATTCAAACCTTCTTTAATTTCAGCCATTGGATTTGAGATCAATGGTCCACGTTAATCGCCTTTATAAATTAAAAAAATTGTAGAAAAAATTTGAAATTTTACCGTTGTGCCACGTGTAACACACACCCCAACCAGAATCAAAGCATGCTGGCCGTCACGTGAGGGTGATGTAGCCATATGTATAGTGTGGAAGTGACAGTGATATGAAAATGTGTGTAATTAAAAACCAAACTAACTAATTTACACTATATGAATATATAATGTGTGAGAGTGTTTAAAGTGGAGATACAAATATTCAGAGGGTATGCGAAACAACTATTTACACGTTAATTCGAAAGCACATAACCAAAACCTAGGATTAATTTATCATACATTGCTCAATTAAGGTGTTTGAATATACGATCGTGGCCTACTCAACACCACGAACATCTCCACATTTTCAGAAGAAAAAAATTTGATGTCCCACGTGCCCTCACGCACCGGCCAAGACATTGCTACACGTGCTGGCCACGTGTAGGTACTTGCCTGGCACATGGACGGAAACCCTAACGGTGTTAGGGAATATTCCATTAAAATCCTAGAATATTCCGTTAAAGTTACCTGACGCCCTTAGAATATTCCATTAAAGTTAGTGGAATATTCTCTGTCTTCTTCGGTGAACCTCGCCGGAATCCGTCATCCTCCGCCGCCGGCGCCCCAGTCTGTATTCGCTAGAAACTGGAGAATTTTAAAATCTTAATTTCTACTTCGTTTTAACACCAAAACTCACAAATCTTATATGGAATTGAAGCTTTCAACTAGGAGAACAATTCCTTACCTCTTTTATGCCCAAAAATCGTCAGAAACTAGTCGAAAAAGTCTCTTGAAAGTTTGGCCAAAACTAAAGCTGAGTGTCCTCGCCTTTTCCAACATCAACTCCACCCTAAAACTACTCTAGGGTCTCTATGGAGCTGATTTAAAGCTTTCTAAAGCTTTAAAACACCGTGAAACACCCACGATCACGTTGAAGAAAACTGAACCCCTCGCCAGAGCTCGGGTTCCTCGAGTTCTCGACGTATATTCCTCAAACGATTAGCACCACTGGGTCCGTGAGTTCACGAGGAACTTGAAGATGTCAACCTCAAGCTTGATCTGTGAAGTTTTAATAGTGGTTGAGTGTGATGGTCTACGAGTTGTACGGACAAAAGAGATGATCGAAGAAGGGTCGAGAGAGAGGAAAGAGAGAAGATGATGATGCATGTGTGTGTGAATTTAATTGGCCAACAAGGAGAGAGAAGGAAGATTTTTATGCGTGTGTGTGTGACTGCGGATTGGGCTAAGGGATTAGGGCCTAAACAATTGGTCCAAAAAAAAATAAACCAATCTAATTAACCAATTGGGTCCAAAGTTGTAGGAAAGAAAGGTAATTGGTGGATAGGTTTTGTTTTCTTATTTTTGACCCAATTATAATCTGACGTTCGTAACTTTTTCATTACGAACCCAATTCTGTCCTAATTCACTTTGACGCGCTCATGGTGTCGTGTACGATTTAATTATGACAACAAGAAAAATAATTTAAAACTATTTACGTACATCCACGTCACTTAGCCTCGAGGGCATTTTTGTCATTTTACACACTCGGGATTAAAATATATATAAATTCAGGACAGGTCGTCACAACGTGGCACAATCTGGAGGGTTGGATTTCAAATTTTTTTAATCTAATGGCAAAAGTTAATGATGTGAATAAAAAAGTTAATAAAAAAATCCGAAAATATTTTGAAAAATTTTTAAAAAAAATTGATTTTACTTTTCTATAAATACCTTCTCATTATCTTCTACTTTACACCACAATTTCGTATTTTCTCAAATACTTTCAACCACATTCGTATCTTTCTCTCAAAGTTTCAATCCAATTGTTTCCAACATAATGACTAATGATGCAGGTACAAATTGGATGCTTATTGAAGATGTTACGTTGTGTACTAGTTTGGTTGAAGTTACTCATGATTCGATTACGGGTAATGAGATGCAGTTGTGAGAAATGTGGAGTCTTATTCATGCCAATTATCTTGAGAAAATTGGTGGGAAAATAACCTAAGAATTGATGTCCAGTCGTTGGAGAATACTCAGCTAATCGTTTAGTATGTGGAGAGACGCATTGGCACAAGCTAGTAGTAATCTTCGAAGTGGGGAAAATTTAGCTAATCAAGTAACAATATATTATTTATTTGATTGTATTATACCCAAATTTACATTAGCTACTTTGATTATAATTATTTCTTCTCCCGCATTGTGTAGACACTTCAAGAACAAGCTTGGTATTATGCCAAAACCAAAAGTAAAAATAAATCATTCAACCAGTGGGAATGTTGGAATATTGTCAAAGATTGTCCTAAATTTAGAGTTGTGCATGTCGGTTCAGAAGTTGTCATGAACAAAACCTCTCTACACTCTATGCCTGATTATGCCTCACATGTTCATGAACATGACGCAAAAGAAATGCCGGAAACGCCCCCCTGAACAAGCGTCGGGGTCGACCTGTTATCCAATTAGGCCTCAAGGTAAGAAGGCTTCAAATAGAAAAGGGAGTGCTTCCAAGAATGATTATGCAAAGTATATGAAAGAACTTGCTCGCCAAGGTGAATTGACTTTGCGGGAAATGGCTAAATTTGAGATTGATAAGGCTAGAGAAGAGGCAAAAATTGCAGCTATTGAGAAATTATTTCAAGCTAATGAGAGAGAAAGAGAGCTACTTAGGCAAGAAAAGGAAGGGGTTAGAGAAGAAAGAAGGGTTCAAGGAGATCATGACATTATGAATGAGCCTTTAAAAGGGAAGTCTCCGAATTCTAAATATTTTTGGAATTCGAAGAAAGCGGACGTGGTGCGAAGGAGGCATGAAAGAGAAGCGATAACAAGAGGAGATGGTCCTAGCATGACAAGAAAAGATGATCCTAGCACCACAAATTGGTTAGGTGATGATTTTCCATTCACGACCCATAATTTTCCAATCACTTTGTTTATAATCAAAGCCCATAATTTTCCAATCACTTTGGACGTGGTGTGAATAGAGTATATTTAGTAATTTGGTAATTTATTTAAACTAAGATAATCTTTATTCAAAGGACATAAACACACCAAATAAAATTACATAAACATACCAAATAATATAAAACTCACTAAATGAACTTTAAAAACACACTAAATAAAATTACATAAACATACCAAATAATTAAAAAAAAACTCACTAAATGAACTAAAAACACACCAAATAAAATTAAATAAACACACCAAATTAAAACAAACACACTAAATGAACTTAAGTATCTTGATCTTGTTTCAATTCCCACTGATGCTCTATCAAGTCAATTTGCCAAGCATTGTGCATATTTAGGTCCTAAAGTGCAGTATATCGTTGAATGAACCTTTCATTGTAATGTCCATTCCTTTCTAATGGCTTGTGTTGCATGGGTTCTTCAGTGGCGTCATGAGCACAATATATTTGTGTTCTGAAATTGTTCATCTTGTCTGGCTTATATCAACGGCATCATAATCGTACTTATCTTCCACAATCATGTTGTGAAGAATGATGCACGTCATCATGATGGATCAAAGCAACTCTAAATCAAACATTCCGGTAGCATCCCTGACAATCGCCTAACGAGCTTGGAGGATACCAAAACAACGCTCCACATCCTTTCTGCACCCTTCTTGACAGCTTGCAAAGTGTTTTTCCTTGCACTTCGTGAACATGGCATTGTTTTGACAAACGATGACCACTTTGGATAAATGTCGTCTGCTAGGTAATATGGCCCATGGTACTTATGTCCGTTAACCGAGTACGTGACTCTTGGTGCTTTTCCTTGCAGGACATTGTTGAACACTGGGGATTGAGCAGGACATTGAGGTCATTTTGAGCTCCCGGAACCCCGAAAAAGGCATGCCAAATCCATGTATCAAATGATGCCATCGCCTCAAAAATGATACTTTTTGCTCATTTTCTGTCCCCATAAGCTCCTTGCCATGCATTTGGATAGTTTTTCCAAGTCCAGTGCATAAAATCGATTATTCCAATCATCCCAGGAAAACCTCACATCTCGCCTTTCTTCAGAAGCCTTTGCAAGTCCATCTGAGTAGCTCTCCGGAGGTATTTTGTGGTGTAGATAGATTTGATTGCAGAGCAAAACCTCATCAGGGACTCAAGAATAGTTGATTTCCCAATCCTTGCTATCTCATCCACTTGGTCTACAGATGCTCCATATGCAAGCATCCGCAAGCCAGCAGTAATTTTTTGCTCAAACAGGAGACCTATAACATCAAAAGAATCATTCTTTTGCAGAATGTAAGAATCATGGTTGCAAACATCGCTCATGATTTTGTTGAACAAATGTCGTTCCATTCTAAAACGATGTCTAAAGTATGTATCAGGGAATGCATTGTTATGGACAAAATAATCGTCCAAAAGATCCTTACCTCGTCGTTGCTTGCTTTTATCAATGTTTGCAGAACGGCTGGGCCTGGAGATCTGAGCCACAGTTTGGATGACTTGACGGGAATGTGAGGCTATTGCCATTCTTGCTTCGTCATCTCTCCTTCTATGCTCCTCATCCTTTTTCTCTTCCATCTCATTTTGGGTCACCTGGAGATTGAACATTTATTTCCCTTACCTAAACAATTCTTCATCTTGCTGATTGATTTCCCACATCATCCTTGAAGAAGAAGATATTGTAAGAAAGAAGCAGAAATTATGAATAATGATAGAGATTTTGATTTTGGTGAAAAAGGAAGCAGAAACTATTAATAATGATAGAGATTTTGATTTTGGTTTGTGATTTCTTAGGATGGATGGTGGGTTATATGGAGGATTCATAAGGGATTAGGTTGTAGATAATGTCACATGGCATGCCGTCATTTGTTAAAAATCTGATCGAAATCTATCCTCAAAGATTGTAAACATATTGTGACACGTGGCGTAACGTGATTGGTTAAAAATCTTATCGAAAATCTATCTTCAACGATTCTGAAAAGGTAACGACACATGGCACGACAGCATTGAATAAAAATCTTATCGAAATCGATCACCAATAATTGTCTTTTCAGATAATGACACGTGGCGCAATGAGAATGATTAAAAATCTTATCTAAAATTACAAATAAAATTATTTTGTATTATTTTATAAAATAAAAAATACTAATATTTTATTGCCTATTGCCTATTGCTATGGCTATTCAGTTTAGTTTAGTAGTGAAGATGCAAAATTTAGTTACTATTCATTAAGAGCAGTTACTGTTCACCGAGTGAATTGAATAGTAAATAGCCCTAAGAAACCTTTGGAACACTAGAATTGCTCTCATGTGGTCCTTATCATGCTTTTTCATCAGAATACTTTCCTTTCCAACTTGTTTGTCCATATGCATCCATGCAATCATAAAGCAGATTATAATACAATTGCAATCCTACCCCTGAACCATTATCCCACGTTTTTCCACCCTTATTTTTTTTACCAATTCGATCCTTTATCCTAACGTTACTCACCAAACCATTAGCAATAGCATGCATGGCATCCATGATCTTAGGCTCCTAATTTGGTGGCCTCGACCTCACATTCTGTTCCAACCAACATCTTCCAAATCTCAACCAATCCATACTCAATTTGGATTATACCAATATCCTAAATCAAATGGGATTGCCCTCAAACACCTTGTCCAGTTAATTATCAATAAAATGTTAGGACAATCCAAATTATTTGGAAGATAATTATTAAGGTTATCACAACCATAACAATATAAAATAATTGAAAATTACCTTAATATTTCTCTCATCCAACAGCCTAAAACCCTATTCATTCAACGGTCTTGATTGCATGCGGATAATGATGTAAAATTAGGTCTAAACAACGCTAATGTAGAGTTAAACACATATTCTTGTCGAAAAAAAGGGTAAAGTTGCCTAAGTCATATTGCACTCCATCAAAACTTTTACATGCATGGGGTTTTCCTAATGAGCACTCGTTCTTAAAAGCATGATTACTATACCAAGGAGAAACAAAACATTAGCCATATGTACTGTATCATACTAATTACTTATAGAATATCGTTTAGATAGGGTGGTGTAAAATGTAAATGACTACAAGTGGGGCAGACTGGGCAGTAACATCAACGTAGAAATATGACTCTTTTCACTAGCCGCCACGACCACCGCCACGGCTATTATAAAATAAAATGTCTTGAATCATTCGATATAAGGGCTTCACTTCGAAGAGGCATAGGAGCAATATCCCGAAACTGAAGATGGGACTGAAAGCTGCCATACGAGATTAGAGAATAGAAAGTAAGGAACTGTCTGAAAGTTTGTACCTTCAAAGCCAACTTCGTCTCTGAACTCAAGCCTTCCCTTTGACCCGTGTATCCTATCTGTAACCGAACCCGCGGGAAAGCCTAGACAATTACCACCATCGCCATGGGAATTATTCATAGGCTCAGGTGGGCTCACCACCATAAGGGCTCCACTGGAATATAGTTAGCGTTGTTTTCGGGAGTACTAAAAACATGTTGGTTGATAGAGGCCAGCTTATCAGCGATATACCTTTTTTTCTTTTCTTTTCCTTTTTTTTTTGTTTCAAGATCAGCGATATACTTTGACATGTATGCATCAACAGTGAGACTACCACTCCAACGAGGGGTTTGAAATCAACGCACTTCTTTTTACTTTTATCACATTAATTTAATTTTCAACTATTAGATTGTGAATTGAAAAGAATAAATAGATATAAATTAATAAGGGGTGTGAAAAATTAAAAAATATGTGTGGATAGCACACCATTACAACAAAACATGGTCGTGAAGGATTCTTTGTGACATGAAAATTCGTCACAAAAAAATTAGAGTATGTGAGGATTTTCTAAAGTCCATGCGATTCGTTGCCAAATAATTCTCCAACATCTGCGTGGCAAGCCATCCATCATGCTTTTGAACATTATATATGATTGACTAAAGTAGACATCAAATATTGATTTTTTATTTTTTTAGATGATAACCAACTCGTCACTTGAATTTTTTTAGACACCTTATGATATCGAAGCGGAAAATAAATATTAGCGATTTACTATACACTGTAAATGTAACGAAATTTCACTCGTTGTCACATATAATATCTCAGGGTGACAAATCAAATCGTCAGCTCAGGCAGACTGTGTACAAACAAAACAAAGGTATATGCCCATTATTCTCTTACCTGAAATAGACTCTTCCCTCACCTCAACACCCATTCACCGATTCTCATTCTCCTTCTCCCGTCCTCAACAGTCGCAGTGTTCTCCTTCTCCAATCGAACCCCGTGATTCAGTTTGTCAGATCCCATCTCTCTCCCTATGTCACCCTGCCCTTATCTCTAACCTCTCTCTCGCGCTTCGCCTTCAAACTCTCTGTCATATGACCACTAGAAAGTCTGACGAATGAGACTTGCAGAGATCCAGAAGTTGGAAGCGCAACAACATAGACTTGGGCGAGGTGTTGTTGAAGACTCAGGCATCCGGATGGGGGACGAAAATTTTGAAAAATCCTACGATTGGCTAATGCTAGGTAGAATTATGACTTTTTGTATTAATCAACGATCATAGTACAGTAGGGTTATAACTTATAACAATTTTTATTGTGAAAGAATTCCTACACTAATTACAATTGGTAATTACTTGATATACAAAATAGGTAACTAAAGAATAGATTTTGGAGTTAAGAATTCTACTGTAACAATCAAACATAAAGTAACTTGTAGGGCAAATGCAGGTGACATAATATAATCAAGATTCAAGGACTTTAATGTAAACGAAGGCAGCAAACATCTCACATCTGAATAATTAATGTATGATCAATACTATTTGTATAGTACTTCTTTGTTCATTTTCCAATAACTGGCAAGTTAGGTAGCCATAAATTTCTGTGATCAATTCTATCCATAAGTCAGTTGTCAACATTTAAGTGATTATTAGTGGCCTCGACGTTACGTAAGTTTATGCAGTGTGGTTCATCAATCATCTTGACGATCTAGCTAGCAAACAAATGATTGATTTGGATAAAGTACTTCTCCGTTGTTACGCAATATCAATCATAAAACATACTATAAAAGATCATTTAATCATTTGTAGATATATATCAAACAAATTAACAGTATTTGTATCCAGTGATATATTCATGACAAGCTCTATTTATTTTCATCAAATAACATTTATGAAACAAACAGTTACGATTATAAAATTTAACTCGGTGCTATATTAGAATCTTTTAACTTTCCTTTGCGTATTAGTTCACTTCATCTCTTTTAAAAGAGTAGAGTCGTATATCATCTTATATGTTGTTGTGACACATAGATATGATATTTAACAACCTTTAACAATTGAATCGACGTATGTTTGTCAATTCTTTCTACCAATCGGCACATACTTAGATAAACTATAATAATAAATAAAATAATTGTAGCCTTTAAACACTAAGCCCTAAATTATATATCTGTGTTGATCATCCTATCTAGTAAGACTCATGTCTCGATTAGATTCGATCGCAATACACTTACTATTACTTTACTGGTTTTGATTAGTTCTACTTTATTCAACAACTCATATTTTCTTCCCTAAGTTATAATCTGTTGATCATCCTATCTAGTAAGACTCATGTCTTGATTAGATTCGATCGCAATACCATTACTATTACTTTACTGGTTTTGATTAGTTCTACTTTGTTTAACAACTCATATTTTCTTCCCTAAACCGCCTAAAGAAACCTTTTCCCTTTATGTTTTTTAATGGGAGCTTTAATAAAACACCCCTGGCACTGTTTACTTTTAACGAAAAACCACTTTTTTACCTTTAACTGTCACTATTCATTATACCTTCAAAAAGGACTTTTCATTAAAACTGTCACTATTCAGGGACTTTTCGTTAGTTTTTCTGTTTTTAATCGATGATACTGCATGCTTTTTCAAAACCTAAATTGTGTCCCTTTCTGTACTGAATCACGTAATAGAGTACTAGTAAAGCGTACGAGCACTAGCGCCACTATCACACGTATATTATACTAAGACCCAACCCACCCACAGACACCCACGTCTAATCTCCCTCTCATCTCCAACAAAATTATCATAAGCAGTAGTTACACACTATGCATATATAAATCAAAACCCACCTCACCATTCATTACTGCTTTTTTAGGTCATAAAAAACCCAGATGAGAAAGGAAGCAGTAGGCAAGTATGGAGCAAATCGATGAAGTTTCAACTCCACCATCTCTAAATTTTCATGTTGGCTTGGCGCTGCTTCTGTTGCTGTTATTGAGCGTCAGTACCTTCTTCTTGTGTTGCCTTCATTGGGACAAGGTTCGGTCTCTATTTCTATCCTCTGTGGAAGAAGGCAACCCTGACGATCATATCCTACCAGACTTTGATCAGAAACCTACTCGTCCAAACATGGTACGTACGTACGTAAAGTTAATTTGTGCCTGATTTATTTATAAAAATTGGAAGTGTTGTGTTTTGATTGGTTTTAATTGGTACTTTATGTGATAGATGGAAAAGCAAAATCAGCAGAAGAGCCTGACAGTGCTGATGCCTGGAGAACAGGTGCCCAAGTTCATAGCAATTGCTTGTCCATGTCAGCCTCCAGTAGCGGAGAAGCCTTCTGTGATTGTGCAGAAGCCTACCCTTTTTCAGTGATGATGCTACTGTATATATCTAGTTACTGGCTAGTGTTACCTCCTCAGTTCAAGTTAGTTTTGTTCTGTTTTTAGCATTTTGGAATACCCAAAAGTTGAAAATTGGAGAGGAAGTATATATAGTTTTGTACTCAAAACATTATACTGCGGATCAATTACGCATAGTTTGAGGCTTGAGCATAACCTTAACTTCCCTTTTTGTTCTTAATTTTGGTTACTTAATTAAATTTGTTTTTTCTTAAATACATAAAACCAACCAGTGGGCTTTAGCGAGATATTAAAAGACTCTAATTTAATTTGTAAGGTAGCGCTCGAGTGTTAATCGGTTCGAAAGTTAATGCAACGTTTGCCACTTCTTGTTCTCACCTCAAATTAAATTTCATAACTTAAACTGTTTTTTTCTTCTTCATATATCCAACAATATATTTACACTACAGAATTGGAGAATAAATCATTAAACTCGTCATTCACAATATTTGGACTTGAGATCAGTCACAAGGACAAAAAGAAATATCATTAGATCCTGGTATTAAGTGGCTAAACCAGAAATAACCAAATGATTGTTAAATGGTTCAAAACATGAGATAACAATGTGTTCGTCTACTCCTTTGCTCACAGTTAAATATACTTTCAATTTGCGAACTTTTTTGCGTTTCTGAGCTTCTTTGAACTTGTAAAACTAAAGATGCATCAGTAGTTTTTCATCCGAGAGTTCGAAGTTGGCCTACCAGTTAACCGGAACATAAACCATAAGCGAATCAAGTCAATCAACATAATGTAGAAAGTGTGTGGCAGTTAGTTTTCACAGAAAGCTTAATCTTGTATTTGGTTTGTTTATTTTCCTCATGTACTAGTTTTATTTTTTAATTTTTAATTGTTTAAAAAAAGGGGATCAGCTAATAGCTTTGCCCGGATCATGTAATAGTAACACACCCTAAATTACTTCTCACATACTCCTTGTTAATTTCCGTTCGTTGATTTTCTTCAATTCATCTGATCTGACGGCCGAAAATTAAAAGAGCGTGTGAAAAGTAAAATAGAGTGCGTGGATATCACACCCCATGATATTTAGAGTTCCTGGAGGATCTCTGTAAGTTGTGTTTCTTCATCTTTCAAACAAAATCAAAAGGAAAGAGCCCAACCAAGTGGGTTGATAGCATATTATTATCTTAGAGTTCCTAGAGGATCTCTGTAAGTTGTGTTTCTTCATCTTTCAAACAAAATCAAAAGGAAAGAGCCCAACCAAGTGGGTTGATAGCATATTATTATCTCCTCTCCAACTGTTATGAAATGAACAGTTACTGTCTCATCCAAATGGTCAAGGCATTTAGCCTGGAATTAGATCCTAAGGTATTAGATACTATTCTATACCCTTACTTGCAAAGCCCATCACTAAATTTCTCAAGCCGAGCCGTTTTTTAAGGCCCAATTTGCAATTTGCCCAACACATGACACATTAATGAACAAAATCCAATTCGGGAGCTGAATTTTAGGAGACAGAGTAAAGCCGAGTATGGAGATCATATTCTCTACCACATCGGTGTATCATATAGTGTGATAAGTGATATGTACATTTCATGTTAATTAATAAATTTGTTTAATGAGTAATGCTACACTTATTACATACTTGTATCATTATTTATGCAACATCTCTAATAGAGGTAAGACCTACTAACCTATCTCTATTAGATAAATCGTATAAATGATAGTACAGATATGTGGTAAGAGTAGAGTTGCATTTTTGTTGTTTAATTGAATAGTAGTTGTATGAATCATTTGACGCATTAGATGATACATCAATATGGTACAAACATACACTTTTAACCACTTGAGATATAGACCTCATGAACATCATCATTTGACAATTTTGGTTGGCAAACTTTCTCCAAGGTGAAAAGTAGGTAAACGTGGTACATCTAAGAGCCTTGTTGCTGCGAAGACAAGTTTAATTTGTACTCTTATGATCATTTTTCTGGCAAAGTGACAAATTTGAAGGACAAACATATCTAATGTGCTGCCAAACATTATCATATGACCCAAAAAAACTGATGTTAACAACGACTTTTGCTTCGTGCATGAAGTTTGTTGAAAGAATAAATAACAAAACAAAAACATGAAGGTGGTGAGATGGTGCTTCCTCAATTTCATGAAGGAGTTTATTATAAAATTAATTGACAATATAAGTTGTGCTATTTTTTTATTTTGAACAAATAATATTATTTACACTGAGAAATATAGCATAAATTAAACCTCACAATAAATTAATAATAACGCGTGCGGTTGGTTCGTAATGTGGACGTAAAACCGAACTACTCTAAACCTCGCTCAGATCACCCTTTGTCATGGACTGGATTGTACCTTTCACGCGCCATATGGTGCGGGAGCCTAAGAAGAGTGTGGCGAGTGAAGAAAGGATGTTATGTGTCGCGGTCTGAGGCCGGCAATACAAAAATAAAAGGCGCTTTCTTTGTCCCCCAACACATCATTTCGTTTGGCCCATGTTTTTCTCTGTCCCCCTCTAAATCTCCCTCGCGCCCTCTCCTCTCCTACGTAACTTAATTACTATTATTGTTAAAAAAAACTAACTAAATGATTTATAATTCTGTAATTCCACTTGCACCCTTAGGTTTTTTTTTTTGTTTTTGTTTTTTGTTTTGTTTTCCACTTGCACCCCCATACAGGCATTTACAAAAATAAAATTACAAATTAATGAGGGTTTCCCACATTTGCCCTTTTATAATGCAAGGTGGGACCCTGGTTGGGTAGGGCATGTGGAATGAGAATTCTTTCTAGATCTTTTTTGTGAGAATTTTAGGAATTTTCAAATCGTATCTGTTCATCGTATATCGTTCGGTCAGAAATTATTTAAATACTTTTATTTAAAACTAAACATGATTAATATTTGACAAAAACTGACCGCATGATATACGATGAACATACACAATTTGAAGATCCGGAGAGGATCCTCATTCGGGCATGTGAATGTAGGATGTGGCTGTGGGATCCATTGGAAGTCAAGTCATGCATGTGACTATGCGAGAAGGAATTACATCACATCATAACACCGTTATAATAACATAAAGATGTAATTTTATTATCTGCGTATCCTAATTTTATTGAAACTATAAGAGATTTTGTACTTATATTATGTTTTTGTTTATTGATATGAGACATCATGTAGCGGTGTAACCGTGTCATATGAAGTGTGTTTATGGTATTAAAGTAGGAGTTTGGATGTAACATGGGGCAATCAGGAGGGGAATCTCTTGTTTAGAATAGGAGGGAATAGTAGGGAAAGCAATGAGTGGGGTGGTTGAACTTGAATTATGAAAAGTTTGGCTATTGTATTTGATATGAAGGTGTTTGCTTTTGGTTTGCATTTCGTAATCACCACATATGTTTCCATGTTTAATGGAAATTAAGCCCTAATGCTTTGCTTGTTTAGAACTACAAAGTGTGCACATCTATTTAGTTTTGATAACTAAATGATTTCATATTTTATTGAATTTTGCATCCATAATCTTTACAAAGTGAATTATAATATTCGATTATAAATAAGAAGTTTTGTGAATCGGCAACAAATTGAACTACTTTTGTTTAGGAACTCCTTCACAATTTTGTGGAGACAAGTATCTGTCTTGAAATAATAAAAGCACATAACCCGTGTTCAGTATCTCTATAATTTTTTCTATGCATACTAATTTAGAGTAATATTAGGTAGATTTTTTAGACCACATTTGCAAACTATGTCATGTGTCACCAATAAAAAATAAGTATATTAATTCCATTAAATAATACTTAAATAATTAACAACCACATCATATGATTTACGAAACATGGTTCAAGTTGATGGTTTCCGTAACATTATCCTACAAACTATGATCTGTTTGTTTTTCTTTTTCTTTTTCTTTTTATTATTATTAGGGGGATGGCCTTTGGTATCTGGATATTGGAGGGCAGTATGATTACATAGTCATGCATGCCCCTAATTCTCAGTTAAAGTTAGAGCATGGTTTAGTGGGTAAAAGTGGTATTTATGCAGCACCCCACGCTCGATGAAAGAAAAGGAATCACTGCCCAGAAATTGTAAGACAGTATGATTCCTCCATATATATCTGCGTATGCTGCTGCTGCTGCTGCTGCTGCTGCTGCTGCTGCTGCTGGTAGTGCTAAGTAGTTGTCAAGCTCAGCAGTGCACACACTTACGCACACATCCTCACAGAATATATCTGCTTTGCTTTATTAGGATCGTATGATGTGATCTGATGCAGGCCAAAAACTCATCCCATCTTTTATATTTGGATTCAGCCTCAGCATCCGCCATATGCATGGACAATTGGGCATGCACTCTGTTGATTATGCTATCAGAAATTAGGGAAGACAAATAGGATTTTAATTTTTATGATTTGAGAATGCGTATAGTTGGTTAATTCGAGAATTTTTTTTTTAGAGAAAAAAATCATTGAAAAGATGTTTAGTATCCATATCTAAAATGTCAAATAAATAAATAAATTTGTGTTGGTTAGTAATGCTTTTGAAAAAGAAATTTCAAGATGATGGTGGTGGTGGTGGCAATAGCGGGGTATGGGGCAATAGTGTGGGAGTGGTGGTGGTGGTGGTCATGTTGATGGTGGCAGCGATGGTGTTATAAGGTCAGTGTGTTAACAAAAGTCGTAAGAGATGTTTGTAGCAATGATGCTTATGGTGGCGGAGAAGGTGAAAAAGGTGGTGATCTTAGTGGGCGGTGGAGAATGTGGGGGTGATGTTGGTGGCGACGATGCTGGTGGGTGGTGAGATAGTGGAGGTGTTGGTAGCCATGATGGCTGAAGCCAAAATGATTCATAAAATTAAACTAGCTCCTCAATTTGGTCTCTGATAATATTAATCGATAAATATTTTTAGCACATTACAAAAAATCAAACGAAATCCTAATAGTAGAACCACATTGATGTTCTGCATTCAAAGTCAAGGAGAAGATTATCGATTTTTATTGTTAGGGGATAAATTAAGGAGTTCGGTTAACCTCATAAGCATTTCAACTAAAAAACTTTTCTCTAAACCATGTGAAGAGGAGGATTCAAGTGAAGAGATTCGAGCTTATAGAGCAAGACACTATTATAGTCAACTTAATTAAAATCAGATTGCAGGTGGTCCTCTACCATACCAGCGGAGAGAAAGTGTTGCTCTTGCACCACGGCATGAATTCGAGTTCCGTCGGCTTCTTAATCTATATCGAATCTAACAAGAGTAATGTCAATGAGACTAAATTTTGTAAACTAAATGATATGAAAGTTGACGGTTGGATTATTACTTAAACGTTGATAAACATGCTCATTTCTTATTGGTGACACGCCATTTAGTTTGTAAATTTAATATATAAATTTGATCTTCCTAACATTACTCATTAACAAATAAAAAACACTAAAATCAGATAATCGGGACACTTTGTTTTATTAATGTGTGTTATTTAAATACACTACAGACTACACATCGGACAGCTTCTCTTACTTTGTGCCGTATGGAGGGTCCTTAGGTCTTTCTCCCTCTCTCTTTCTCTCTGACTCTCAGCTTCCTGTCAGCCAAATCAAAACCTCTTCTTGTTCAATCCAGAATTTGTTTTGCTTTTTCTTCAGCCCCTGATCCACCCAGTCGTTTCAGGTAAACTCGCCGTAGTCTCCAATCACCTCCGCCGAGTCGTTTCATTTTTCCGAATTTTGGTTTCTGGTAATCTTCACTTTCAGTGACTGTGAGTCACAGTGAGTTTTCTCTTATTTTTTGTTTGTTTTGATTTCTGCTCTCTTTTTCTTTTCTTTTTTTTCCCTGGTTTTGGGTATCTCAGACTTTGAAGGGAAGAACTGGTTTTTCCGTTTTTATTTCTGGGTCTCTCTCTGTGTCTTGTTTTGAAATTTTCTTTTTATTTACTTGCATTGAATTTCCCCACAAAACCCTTTATTTGTTTATGGCACACAGAGAATCAAGGCTCATCAATTGAATTTTTTTTTTCTTTTCTAATTATATATCAAAGTTCTACAACCATTTGTCCTGAAACCTGAAAACCCACCATTAATATATATATATATATTTATAATTCCTGGTTGTGGCTGTGATTTGGTTTCTGAATCTGTGTAGATATGATGATTGCAACTTGATCAGTAGATTAGTGTTTAATTTTCTTCAGTCGTCTGACCTGAAACAAATTCTACGCTTAGTGAAATTTCAGTTTTGTACATTAGACATGTTAACCCTTTACCAGGATGTAAATATTGACAAAATCTTCAGCTTCACACTATTTAATTTTTTAGTGTATCCACTGATTAATTGTTATAGGAGAATATGCTCAAGTTTTCGTTGTAAATTATTTTGTGGGCTTGCTTGTAAGTATGGCGCCTGAAGATACTTCATTCCATTTAGCAGGTTTCAAATATAAATTGAGTGATTTTGCATTGTGAATTGTGATGTCTCCGCCACTGCTTGGTGTTGATGAGGAGGAGGGTCAGAGCGATGTTACATTATTGGCTTCTTCGGGCTCTATGGAGAGTGTATGCCAGAACAGCTTGGAACTGAAGGAGCGAAATTACATGGGATTGTCTGATTGCTCTTCGGTAGACAGTTCGAAGGTCTCTGCTGTCTCCGATGGAAGTAAAAGTAGTCTGCATTTGAAGGCTACAGAACTTAGACTTGGGCTTCCTGGATCCCAGTCTCCTGAGAGAGACTCAGAGGCGAGGGTAATCTCCACTCAACTTGATGAGAAGCCCTTATTCCCATTGCATCCTTTAAAGGATGGCCACTATTCTTCATTTCAGAAAACAGTTGTTTCGGGAAACAAGAGAGGTTTCTCCGATGCTATGGATGAGTTCTCAGAGGTAAAAACAACTGGTTTGCTTGAAGAGAGAATTGGATATGTTTATTTATTTATTATGTCTAGCTTTACGATCACCTGATTTGTGATGCAGGGGAAATATGCTAATTCAGAGGTAAACCTGTTACTGTCACCCAGACCTTCTCCAAACTTTGGACTGAAATCTGGTTCTGCACTTGAGAACCTTGGGACTCAACCACCCAAAACAAAAGAGGTGGCACCAGCAAAGGTAGTACAAGAGAGGCCTCATGCTGTCAACGAAAGCGGACCAAATCATAACGAAAATAGTACTAGCGGTGCACCTGCTTCCAAGTAAGTGCGAGAAAATTGCCGTACCACTGAAATTTATTTGGCAGATAATTTGTACTTTGGCCTTTCACAATGAAAATGGAGTCTCAGCTTCCTTATATATCAGGGCGCAGGTTGTGGGTTGGCCACCTATAAGATCATTTAGGAAGAACTCATTGGCCACTACCTCAAAAAATACTGAGGAAGCAGATGGAAAATCGGGCCCTGGTGCTCTGTTTGTCAAGGTCAGCTTGGATGGTGCACCTTATTTGAGGAAAGTAGATTTGAAAAATTACTCTGCATACCAGGAACTTTCTTCTGCTCTTGAAAAGATGTTCCGCTGTTTTACCATAGGTGAGCAGTTGTGAACATTCAATGTGGTCTTAGTGAAATATGAGTTTAAGTAGAAAGTTTCTGCATTTTGTATGGATCCAGTTACGGCTATGTTGGTATGATTTCAGGTCAATATGGATCTCATGGAGCTCCAGGCAGAGAGATTAGTGAAAGCAAGCTGAAAGATCTGCTTCATGGCTCAGAATATGTTCTAACTTATGAGGACAAAGATGGTGACTGGATGCTCGTGGGCGATGTTCCTTGGGAGTAAGTTCTCATTCATCTGCACATTTGTTTTTCAACTAAGTTCGTTTTGTTACGTACATAATTGACTTGCTTTTGATACAAAAAAGCTTAAATCTCAAAAACTGCCCCTTTACAACTTAACTTTTGCATAGGCTGGCAATGGAGTTACATTTTGTATTAAGTAGCACGGATTTACATTACTTTTTTGGTAAGGGTTACGTTAGTTTGGCTATAATTTAAAGGGAGCTGTTATCTGCACTCCGCTCTAGTAAAAAATATAATGGCGGGAGGAGTGCAGGATGAGTATTTTTGAGTGCTAATAACATACTTAATATAAAATCTGAATTGATTTTGAAATTTTGCAAGTCAATGAACTAGTGAAAGATTTTTTTTTTTTTTTTTGCACGGAACTTATGTGCGCACATTAAACTTGTTCTATTGGAACCCTAGATTAGGACATCAGTTTGATATAACTTGGGATGGCTTGAACTTGAATAGCATGTTGAAAACTTATAAACTATGACTGATCGAGGTGAAACGTGATATTGTATTGTGTAACCCATAGAACTTGATGTTAGTCATTATTTATGGTCACTGAGGGGGACTCTTGTTAAGCAATGCAATTAAAGTATATCTAAAGAATCATAAAGACATGAATGTAGATGTAGTTGCATTTACCTTGTCAACATCAACTTATATAGATGCAGATGCATTTTACTTCCTTTGTCCGCCATCTATTGAAATGAATAAGGCAGCGTCACCAAGAATGGCGTCTTTGTTATATCTGAGCTATAAGCCAACATGTCATGATGTTAGTTTAGATATTCATAGGCATAAATTTTCCAAAAATTCAGACAGTCTTAATAATTATTTTATTTCTGTAATATATGGAAACTCTTATTTGCATCGTAATAAGAGAGAAAATTAGCTTTATCAACTATTGAAAACAGGTTTTGCATTATAGGGCAAAAAGGAATACAAAGTTCTGCCACGCTATAGTTATCAAGGAACTTCTTAGCCATTAGTAAGATAGATTGTTTCTTATTCTAAGGAGGTGATCTGTTTTCTTTTGTAGCGCTGGCCTCTCATGGTCATAACTAGGTGTGATTGCAATGTTTCAAAATGTGGGCATCATGGTTGGTGAGCTTTAATGTGTTGCCATGCATGGACGGTTTATGTTACTATGTGCCTGCATCTATTCATTTGCCATTTTGCTTTGATGAAGTTAAATATGTTCAAGTGTAATGCTGATTTTGAATATGTACCAGGGCTTTTTAATATTTTATTGTCTTAAAGTCTGATTCAAAATATGAACTTTTGACAGCATGTTCATTGATACGTGCAAAAGGATGAGGATTATGAAGAGCTCAGATGCCATCGGCCTAGGTGTGCAGAATTAAGACAGCCTTTCACTTTCCCCTAAGATTGAGATTTGCACGTTACTGATTTTATTCCAGCTATAATCCCAAACAAAACATAGGTTATCCAGGGAGTTTACTTTTATCTGTAAATTTGGAACTTTTCCTTGTTAGGATTGCAATGGTCGAACTAATTGGGTGCTGATTATGGTGTTAGTTTTCATTAGTACATAATTGAAAACAAATAATTAGGATTGAAGTTTCAAATACTACAGGGTACCAGGAAGGAGTACATCCAGTATACTGTTTTATTTATTCAAGTTTTATTTAGCAAATGAGCACAACAAAGTTTGCTCTCATTTCACCTGTATGTTTAGTAACTTCAGCCTTCCTAAGATTTTACACTATCGATCTTAACCGCATTTAGATTACAAAAACTAAGTTCTTTATAAGAAATTGGGCCAAACTCTTTGCTTATTTATTGTTTCTTGTGATATTCTCCGTATTCAACCTTATTCTAGTATGTAGAGAGGTGCAGGGTACATTGGTGAGTTTGAATATAGCATATGCATATTCCACGGTATCCTTGTCGTCTTTGTATTTATTTTTGTTCGTTTTATGTGCAGCACCAAGGGCCATTGAGAAGTGCAGGAACAGGAACTAGCCAGTAATACGCATTGTGATGTCTGCCATCCAACAGTCTTATGAATTTGGAATGAAGGCAATGCCTAAAACCACGGCAACCAGATAAATCGGAGTGCAAGGATTTGTCGATCTTTGGGCTGGAAGGGACATCACAGGTTGCTGGTCTTATTATCTTAATACTACATCTGTGTTTTTTTGTTTACCGTGGATTCATGTTTCCGAGCGTTCTGTCTCTAACTTATTGACGTTATCAAAACTACCGAAACTCAATCTCTGCAGTTGTATGTGCACAGGTTCCTGTTCCCATACAGGATCCTTAAGTTTGTAAAGTGCCAATTGTTTGTGAACCTTTTGTGATGAATGCGTGTGATCTAAAACTTCCAAGTCTCTGTCATTCTGCCTCCATGTATTCTATCCCCTCATATCCCAGGGCATTTATCCGTTTGGCCCCATTCGAATATTCCGAGACCGGACGAAGGCCGGTGTTCGGCGGCTTTATTATTAAGAACTTTGTAGGGTTTATAGTTTGTGCTTGAATTATTCAGATATTGCCGATATTAGTAGGTAGTGTTTACTGGAAAGGTTAGGGGGGGTCATGTTCGTGTTGCGGTGTTTGTTATTTATTTGTGTAGTTGAGAAATTGCAAATGGGGCCACACAGCCCAAAACGAAACAACTAACCATGAATGCTCCTGGGCAGCTTATGTCTGGTATTATTTTTGTGGTGTTTGGAATTTTATTTTATTTTTTGGTACAACTGATATTGGGGGGAGCGGAATCGAACTCAGGACTTTGGAAAGTCTTGTTTGAAGGACTGGTTTGGATACGATGAGTCCCATTAATTTGAATATGAATCCTGTCTATGGTGGCGTTAAATGGTCCGGTTCGATTTGGTTACTCCTCAGAATCCAGTTTGATTTGGTTACTCCTCAAATCTTGTATTGAATTGTATAGTATTTTTGGTTTGGTTTGGTTTGGTTCTTAAAATAAATAAATAAAATCAAGAAAAACACTAAACTAAACCGGACTGACTCAGTTGCGGTTCAGTTTGGTTGGTTTTCTGTCATGGGTTTGATGTGAGGTGAGCGGAGACGAGGGAGGTGATGAGGGCCATGGGTTCGAAATCAATCCAATCTAATACCCAAAGCCTAATCCAATGCAATTCAAACCAGTCCACCAAACACGCTGCGGGTGCAAGAGTGAATGCTCTAAAGTCTTAAACTAAAGTGAACTAAGTCATGGTCTTGACATCAAAAAGAGAACTCTTAAGTTGTTCCTTTCCTCATGCACAAATATGCAATCATCATCTTGTAATAATATTGAACGTTTCGATATAATCTTGGCTTCTTAAAATTCGATTCAGCTGAGTCGAGTGCATATCTTTGTTTCTCTTTATCTTCTACACCAGTAGCTCATGTATTAATCAGTTTAATCATTTGGTACAACCACCGGAAGCCCACAAATATTCTTCTACGTCACCATTGGTTTATATACGATTCAATTGATATAATTATATTAAAAGTTAAAGTCGTGTATTGTTTTATTGTCATACACATGATTGAACTAGGGGCAGAGCCATGAAGGGACTAGAATGGTGCCGAGCTTAACTTAACATTTTTTTACATAGAAAAAAACTAGAGATTCCATATGATTTCTAAAGATTTTTTAGGGTATTAGGGCCCAACTAGATTTCCTTCATTGGATTCAAGTTGAGGCTGGTGGCTATTGTTCAACTAACCAGCGTCCCTATGAGTTTTGAGAATCAGGTGATTAGAAGAGGGAGAGAGAGGAAGTAGGCGAGAAAACTGGTTTTTAATTTGCTTTATTTTTTTAATTTTATTCCTTGAAGTCTTTTAATATAATTACTTTTGCTATTTCTTTTTTTCTTATTTTTCTATCCCCCTCCACCTTTCCTTTTCTATTTAAAGGGTCTTTCATTTGAATCTGAGTCAGGGTACTAGGCATGGAGGTTGATTGAAGATGAGGATGACAAGAACGACGTCATACCAAATCCAAATGATGATGATCGGTAGCTTAGGACACAGCTAATCTTTATTTTTCTTAAATCAAAAGGGCATTTTAGGGTGAGACTCTGGGCTACTTGCGAGCCAAAATTCTAATTCCGTCACTAAATTGAACTGTTAATTAATTGCAGTAATTTATATATATAAACACAGGATTTTGAATGGAATGCTCAAATAAATATACATTAAAAAATAAATAAAAAACCTCAATTATTCTGGTGGTAGAGGTAGAGATCATATTCATTCATGTTTATCAACTTCTGACGGCCTATACAATTGATCTAGCCTTATTCTGTCATACTACTACCTGCCCCCAAATCCATATATGCCCATTCCTCCAATTACTAATGCCAAAAAGGAAAACACCCCTTCGAATCTTTGATGCAGGTCCATTGCCCACAATTATTTCCATCACAAGCACAACTGATCATGTGCTCGTAATCGTTCATATACTTTTGTTTATTTTATTTTCTTTGACTTTTATTATTTGTCTGGAAGATTTCCTTCACTTTCCCACACAACAAATTGGGAATATTTGCTCCCTACCCTAAAGTGATGGAAATGCTTATCGCTTTTTAATTACGGTTAAATGGGTTAGAATTTAAAAGTAAGTAGCGAATAGACATAAATTTTAAAATTTAAATTTATTTAATGATAATAAATAAAATGATAAATATTATCACTACTTGAGGGTGGCGAGCAAATACGCACCATACCCAGATTTCTTCTTAGTGCCATATCTTGGATTAGTTAGCATCTACAAATAACCCCAAAAAAAATAGATTACCTTTTTGAGAAGGAAACGAATATCAGTCAACAAAGCAAACCATGGAAATTTTGGTCGGTTTGACCACAGGTCCACAATTAAACGCAAAACATTTTATTCAACTGATCCCATGATCCCATCTGATAAAAGTGGCCACTGATTAATTAAATAAATAAATCTGAGATGTAAACATGTGAAGTTGATTCGAGACGATTGATTATCTGCATGCAACCAAGGTCTGAAATGCCGATATTATCGGCGATATTTCACCGATAATATCGGTTTTTTGAGTTACCGATATTTTAGTACTTATCCACTGAGTTTTCGTCAAAATATCGCGATATTATCGATAATATCGAAAATATTGCAATATTATCGATAATATCGCGATATTTTGGATCTGTGCAAATCGGAGAAGAACGCCGGAGCTTCTACAGCTCCGGCCGACTGTAAAAGAGCACCCTAGACTCCGATCTAGGTATCAAAATGAAACACAAGACGAGAGGAATGTTTTTATACCTTCCGTTTGCCGTGAAACGGTCGAAAAACCTCTCGACACCCAGGGCCTCGCCGGAGATGGGTGTGCCTATTCCCGAGCCGATTTCGTCCCAAAAACCTCTCGACACCACGGCCTCGCGGAGGAAGCTGAGTCGTAGGAGGAAGACTTCGAGTCTGTTCCTATGAAGGGGAAGAGTGGTGCCGTTTGAGTTCGCTTTTCGCTGGCGTCGTGGTGGTGAGGGTGTGGGACGAAGCCGTCGTCGAAGCGGGCAGGGTGGAGGTGGACGGGGCAGATCTGGCTGATCTCGGTGACGATGGTGATGAAGACGGAGGAGGATGAGGATGAGGGAGAAGGAGTAGGAGGAAACGAAGAGGGTTTTGCAGGGCCTTGATGCGGTGGCGGAGATTGCGAAGAGGGAGAGGAGGGCGATGAGGAGGAGGAAGGATCGTTCTCTCTGTCTTATCTTCTTTCTCGTTTCAATTGGCAATTTAGGGATTTAAGCAAGTTTCAGGCCCCCAAATCATCTACTTATATTGCCCTAAAAACTCCAAGTAATTACAACATCGTATTAGAATTGTAATTGATCCTTGTTAGATTTGGTTTAGAAATTCTATGTAATTTAGTGATTGTTTCATATTAGGTTTAGATTTGAATTTTTTACTCCATTCAGATTTTAAAGGATTATAATAGATTTAAAAAATTATGAATTTTGATGAAGTTTAATAATTTTTAAAACTTTTATGTAAAATTTTAAGTGAATTCCCTCAAAATTTCAAGGAGCAATTTGAGAATGTTTAAAATATTATGTGAAATATTTCTATTTTTTTCGAGTTTCCCAACTTTTTAAAAGTCTCTTCGAATCAATTTCTAAATGAATACATTTGGAATGTATGAATTTCTTAAAAATCATGATCGAATACTCCTTAAACTTTAAAGAGTCACTTAAAATCTTGATTAAATGCCCTTAGATTTTTAAAGAGAATTAAAATGTTTATAAGCCCCAATTGGATGTACCGCTTAATTTAACTAATTGACACAACACAACAAAACCAGTTAAGATTACAAATTAACACAAAAGACGACTTGATGCGAGGTCATATCTAAAAAACTTGCCGCAATAAGCCCCAATTAGTGTGTTTAAACTTCTTTCATTAATTACTACATATTTTCTATACTTACAATCTTTGCCAGCTCGCTATATAATCAACTTAAATCAGTTAAATCTATCATGCAATGGATTTTCTTCCAATTTTTTGTGATAAACTAATAGATAATTGACTAAATAAACATCCTACAAAGTTTCAATAAAAATTTCCAAGTTTTTCTTACAATTTCCGTGGTTTCCATATTATTTTTATCGATATCGATATTATCCCGATATTTCCGTGTTTCTGGACTACCGATATTTTCGATATCATCGATATTTTATACCTTGCATGCAACAATATTCTTTGGTACTTTCTGTTTATATATAATAATATTACTGGGGAGTTGGAGTGGTTAGCAAATGTTACTTGGAATTAAATTCAACAAAGTGGGATTGCATTTGAAGATTTTCCGTCTTAATTATTATCATCAATTTTTAATTCCCACCATCAACTTTCATAATTGCTGCTTTAGACTCTCATGCATGATTATTGTCATCTGATTTTTCCTGTACTTGTTATATGAAAAGATTATAACACTAAATTCTACAAACAGCCTCTGTATAATACGTTATATGACTGTATCTATTGAGAGTTCGTTTGATAAATATTTTATTTTTAACTTTGAACTTTTACTTCTTATAGTTGAGATATAAAGAACGTTTATAAACGGGAGGGGTGAAGAAGGTTGGTGAGAGGGAAGAAAATAAATGAAGAAGAAAACATCTTAAAATGAAAATTAAAAGTTGAAAACCAAATAATTATTTAACAACCCATATATGTGTGTGTGCGATTAATGTTAGAGAAACCAAATTTGTTAAACCATATGACGTGATTGTTGATGATTAAATTATTACTTAAGTGTTGATTAATGTGTTTATTATCTATTGGTAAAACATCACATAATTTACAAATTTAGTTTAAAAATTGAGTCTACCTGACATTACCGTGTGTCTAAGTATGTATGGAAAGATGGCAGTGAGTGAGAACAATATTTCGTATGTAGAGAGACAAGATTGTTTTGATTTAGATAGAAAATTAAAGCAGCCTACTGCGTGCATCTTGCTCCTGCATCAAAGCCATGATCTTCATAATAATTTATAACCAAACGCTCAGTTGAGTCAATTTTGTGACATGCCACCACAAGCAGCTAGACATAATTAACAACTCAATTTTGAATTCGAGAATACTCCCGTATATTTCATTCTTCTCTGTAGGCAAGTATTTTAATAATTAGAATTTTTATAAGAACGTAATTAAAGACTAACTTAACAAGGAACTCAATAATGGAAAGGAATGAAATTCCCCACGGGCCAGATACTTAGGCTTTCACCGATCCTCTTTCTCAAGTTGGTGCATAAGAGCATTTTCACTTATGTTAAATTGACATGACTAGATCCTAATTCCCAAATCCAACCCAAAACACACCTCCTCTATTTTTGGGTCACCAAAGCTCATCAGTCATGACTGGCGCTGTGTCGATTTTGAGTAAAAGCCCTAATCCTTGGCGCTTACATTAACGGATTCATTTTTTTTTTGTGCCAGGTGGGTGCGCCACACGCGTCCAACTGGAAGAATGGCACAAAAGATGACGCATGGGGACCACCACAACAGTTGATTGTGCTTCGAACAGTAACTTGCCAAGTGGACATCTTAAACGTCCATTTCAAATTCTCACTTCAATTTAACGGTTCATTTTAATTTTATAATACTAATTTTTTAAAGATCGACTCTGCAAAAATCAATTAAAACTAAGGTCTTTTAATCATTGAACTGTATAAAAACAGATAACAAAATTGGTAAAACCTTACGAACCGTCTATGTATTTGCTACAATAGATTGACTAAACGACTTTATTTTTAATTCATTTTTTTTTTTGCAAACATGATATTTACAGAGTGATTCATAATATGAACAATTCTTATTGTAAATACAAAGCTCTGGTTTCGAACACAAAGAATTTTAATTTAGAGTTCCTACTCATTCTTTAGCAACCAATCATTCTTCTTTATAAAAGTCGAGTATGCAAGGCAACTTGAAATTGATAGGAGAGGTCGCGAAACTATGTCCAAGAAGGTAGACGAAAATGCATCCCCGAATGCTTGAAGCTTTTTCGAGGCACGAATGAAGAGAAGTGACAAGGAGAAGAAATATTTTCCGTAATGACGGACCTAGCACCTCGAATCCTAGTGAAGACGAACCTAGCACCACAAAACTTGGTGAAGATTGGCCAAGCACCACAAATTGGTTTGAAAAAAAAAACATAACATAACTAAAAAAAGCATGAAAAAATAAACATAATCCAAAAAAGCATTAAAAACACAATAACCGAACCATTTAACGCTTCGCTCTAGCCCTCTAATTTAGAAGAGAGAAACGTAAATCTAATGAAAATTATATATATCTTTGATCACATAACAGAGATATACATAAATAAAAGAGATACATACCGCGTTACAAATAACTTTTAACTTTAATTTACCATAGGAACTTCATCAAAACGAGTTCATGCAAATCTTATTGTTGTCTCTCTTGTCACACGACAAGCTTCATAAACTCTTGATGTTCAATTTTTTTTTATCGTAATTCATTTACATGGACGGGCCCCAGGACCAGGAGTAGGGGCTTGTGGATCGTACGGACGCATGCTATATATGATTGGACGGTGCATGCAGAAAGAGGCCACACACATTGACATGAATCTCGTGATTAAGGTTGGATATTCCTTAGCTTAGCTGTTGTAATATGAGTGCTGCAACTAGTTTCCTCCATAGCCAGCGGCAGTACCCAGACGGTCAGATATCAATGTGACCCCATGTTTATTGGAATCTCAATTGCTACATACATTGCTAGGTTGAGGTTGATATAAGAGCAATTCTACCTCTAAAAAAATGTGCCAATATCCAGCTCATTTATCCACTTAATAAACAGTAATAGGCTTCAATAAACAGTAATAGGCCAAAGCATTTCTATCTCTAAAACTAAATAGCCTCGTCAATTTTATTAAAATATTATTAATTTTTATTATAAAATAATAAAAATTAATAATTTAATTTGTAAGACTTTACAATTTCTAAAATTGCTCCTCCAATGGAAGCAAACCAGAGCACGCCAACCCATCCTCCATTTCCACCCTCCATCAAAACCTCACCTCCCCTTCACTCTCCACTTCCTCTCCACCGCCTGTCGCGGTCCGACCCGCCCCAAATAAGTCGACATCGGCGCCTGGGCTCGCCAGTTCCAAACCTGCCGCCTCTGGACCTATGCCCTGACCTTCAGCTGCATCGCCGAATTCATTGTCATCGTCCTCAACAGCTTCCAAGACCAACTCGTCCTCGAAGGTAGCGTCGTCCAGCCGTCTTCCTCGCCGGAGATGGAGTTCGTCGTCACCGATTTGATGACCATGACGTCATGTAGGCTGATCTCTAGCTCAACACATTTTGGACCAGTCTATAGACTGGCTTGGGCTGGGTGCCAGCCAATCTGCTGGGCTAGAGTGGAAAGCATGGGTGCTGGGCCATTTTTTTGGCTGGGTGACGGCCTATCAGTTCCCCGGTGGAACTGCTCTAAGAACACGTTCCTCCCTCAACAACCATTTCTTTCATCATTTGTGATGATAACTGTGTTGTTAGATTTAGAGACTGAACCAAACAACTATTCACTTGCATGGCTTCGTTTGCGTAATTAACGGCTTCAGTGAGCCTGACAGACTTCAAACTACTAATATGAATAATTTAGAAAGAAAAAAATGCTACTGAGATAGCATTTTAAAAAAAAACATATTTTAGTGTACTACTTGAAGTGGCAAGTAATGTATAAATTTTATGTCAATTAATAAGTTTATTTCATTTGAGGCTGGTTATAGATACACAAATGTGGTTGACAGTTATAATTTCTATAGCATTATTCATACTTTAGTACCGCTGGGTGTGTTCCATTAATTAATTTTTTGAGATACTGAAATTTGACTACAACAAAGCACAACAAAGCATTTAAACTTGTGTGATTGAGTAATTTGGGTTGAGTTCGTGGAGTAAGATATCGAGTAATTTTTTCCCCGATTCAAGGAACGGGAACTGGAGACAATAGTTGATTCATTTTTTACAAGAAGTGACAGTACATTCTTTAGTCACCAATACATTGATCTAGGCAAGTCACAGTGGTGGAAATGAATTGTGCCTTTACATGACAATGTGGATTCGAACTCCAGTAGCTAATCTAACAAGATCTATCGTTTGACAAAAGAAAAATACATTGATTTAGAGATAATCGCACAAATATGCATAAAAATGTAACTCCTAACCGTTAACACAAGCAAGCACCTTCGTACTGGCACAAGCATTCCGGTATAAATCCGCCACAAAGACAGCAGATGCAACAAACCTATACCGAAGCACCAGTAATGTCATTTCCGACAAGCGAGACTACAAAAACCATCACTAACAAGCGATACCATTACCATATCACTCACTAGGAGGAAAGACTGGCGCTGACCTCTTGCTCCGGCTTGGGGGAGAGAGAGGACAGTACACTATATCCTTTATTGTACTTAATCACTCAACCTTCTGAAATTGAACGTTGAAACAACAATTAATGAACCGTCGACAAGAGTTGATCTTTGACTGTGATATATATATGATGTAAATGTTCTTAACACAAGAACTGTTAAATCCTACCAAATTTTTCATTCCCGCCATCAACTTTCATAATTGCTGCTTTAGACTCTCATGCATAATTCTTGTCATTTTATTTTTCTTCTATTTTTTTTTAACAAATGATATTATCTACATTAAGGGGTAAAGAAATGAGTTAAGCCTCACATTGAGCTAGCCATAATAATGTGGTTTAAATTCACCATTAGAGAAAATCTAATCTAAGACCTCTCACTTACAAGTGAAGAGAAATACCACTATACCGTAGTACTAAGTGACTATTTTTCCTCTACTTATTATATGCAAGATTATAACACTACTTATTCTCTATCTATGTAAGGCACGTTGGATGCCTGCATATACTTAGGGCTCATTTGATAACAATTTTAGTTTAACTCTTAATTTTTTACTTCTTGTTCTTGAGGTATAGAGAAAAGTATTTAAATATGAGGGATGATGAAGGTTAATGCTAAGGAGACTCTTTCAAACTCACCTCACAGTTTAACGTTAATTCTTATACCAACATCATAAAACATTTTGTTAAAAACATGAGGCGACAGAGAGTCCATGGAGAGTCCAACTTTTGACACAATCTCTTTACCATTTCTCAAATGGAGAAGAAAACATGAAAGGGAAACCTTCTTAAAACGAACTAAAAACAAAATAGTTATTTAACAAATCATATGTGTGTGCATATGTATGTATGGAAAGATGGCATGTTGCAATTTGGTTTAAGTTTTCTTGTATATTTCATATGTATCGAATGTACAAGGATACACATATATATGAGAAAAAGGACTAGTTACAATCAACTATCCTTAGACTAAACCCTAGAGACTAGCCATACTCCTTAATTGGAGGAAACCAACCACAAGTAAAGAGTGATTTACACTTTTCTGTCAAGGAAAAAACAGCAACCATGCTGCAACTAGGCAGTTAAAGTTGACAAAGAAAATGCCGTGATTTCCAGATTACATAATCTACATAATTTGTCTAGGGTTAGTTAGTAACTCTCAATACTCCCCCTCAAGCTGGATTGAGTAGTATAGTCGAGCCAAGCTTGCTTAGAAGACTTTGAAAATGTGCAGATGATAGAGCCTTAGTGAACACATCTGCCAATTGATCATAACTGCGAGTGAAGATTGTTTGAATGAGTTACGACTGAACTTGAGCCCTGATGAAGTGACAATCAACTTCAATATGTTGTTCATTTCATGAAAAATTGGGTTTGCAGCAATGTGCATGGCTGCCTGATTATCACACATGAGAGACATAGGAGTTGTACTCGAGAATCCTAGATCAAGCAAGAGACCTTTGAGCCAAATCAATTCACATGCAGTAGCAACCATGGCTCAATGCTCAGTTTCAGCACTAGAGCGGGCAATGACTTGTTGTTTTTTACTCTTTCAAGTAACAATGTTGCCTCAAACAAATGTGCAATAACCAGTGGTGGATTTTATGTCAATTGCACTACCTACCCAGTCAGCATCAGTGTATGCATGAATCTCAGTGAATTATTGTTGTGCATAAGAATACCCTTATCAATGGACCCTTTGAGATAGCAAAGGATCCTTTTAACAATATTGAGATGTTCAACTGTGGGTGCATGCATGAATTGGCTAACCAAGCTGACAGCAAAAGTAATATCTGGACGAGTGATGGTAAGATAGATTAGCTTACCAACCAATCTTTGATAATATGTGACATTCTTGAGTGCTTCGCCATATATGGTAAGCTTGAGTTTACTATCAATTGGGGTGGCAACTGGCTTACAATCAATGAACTCAGCTTCCTCGAGTAGATCCATGACATATTTGCGTTGGTTTAAAAACAAACCTCGTCGTGAAGTTGCCATCTCAATGCCAAGAAAATACTTCAACTTCCCAAGATCCTTGATGGAAAAGGTTTGATGTAGGGAGGAATTTAGGGCTTCAATTTCAGATGCATTGCCACCTGTGATGATAAGGTCATCTACATAAATAAGAACCACCAACTTCCCACTGATTCCACTTCGCACAAAACAAGGAAGAATCAACATTTCTTTTAAGAAAGCCTTCCATTTTCCAACATTGAACTAAGCTTGGCATACCAAGCTCTTGGTGATTACTTCAAACCATAGATAGCTTTGTGCAGTTTGCACGCTATGCCATCCTTTGCTAGAGAGTAGCCTGGGGGAATTTTCATGTATACTTTCTCCTAAAGCTCTCAATAAAGGAAAGCATTTTTAATATCCATTTGATAAAACGATCAACCACAGTTGATAGCAACATAAAGTAATACACACACTATGTTCATTTTTGCTACTGGAGCAAAGGTTTCCTTGTAATCAACCCCAAAGGTTTGGGTGAAACCATGAGCAACATGCCTAGCTTTATGTCTCTCTATTGAGCCATCAGACTTAAGTTTAGTTTTATAGACCCAACTACTCCCAACTGCCTTTTTCCTAAAGGTAATTGAACGATACTCCAAGTACAATTCTCCTCCAAGGCTTAAAGTTCTTCATACATGGATTTCTTTTAGTAAGGGATGTGATTGGATTATTGAAAGATGTTAGGCTCTACAAGAGTTGAGACTTTAGTAAGAAAAGCAATATGTGAGTTTGAAAAACTGTGATTACTTATTGCTTCAGAGATAGGATATCTGGAAGCATAAGTAACAAAGTCAACAAACTTGGCAGGGGCCTTCCTTTCTCAAGGTGGATTCCTCCTTACATCTTGAGCAGGTTGGTGAGTGAATGATTGAGATGTAGCCTCAAGATTATCATTTTCTTATGAATTGGATTGAGATGTATCGTCACAACTGCCACTACCTTTTAAGGAATCATCATGAATCAAGGGCTCAGTGTATATAGGCAATGGAAACAAATCACACAGAAGCTCCCCCTCACATGAAGTAGGATCCCCTTTAAAGAATGGAGTTTCTTCCTCAAAGCAAACATCTCTGGATACAACATACTTGTTAGTGATAGGATTAAAACATTTATATCCCTTTTGAGTGGATGAGTATCCCATGAACACATATTTCACAACCCTAGCATCCAATTTGTCACGATGTTGATTTTGCACATGTACAAAACAAGTGCAACCGAAAATTTTCAAGTGTGATAGATTTATTGGTATGTTTTTAAGGGTTTCATATAGTGATTTGAAACCTAGAACTCAACTAGAAAGTCTATTAATCAAATAGGTGGTTGTAAGGATTGCATGACAAAAAAAATTTGGGTACATTTATATGCAACATGAGTGCCCCAGTCTTCTCAAGTAGGTTCTATTCTTTCTCTCAACAATCACATTTTGTTGTGGGGTTTCCACATAACTTGTTTGGTGAATAATTCCTCGTGAACTAAAGTATTGAGTCGTGATATTTGACAATAACTCGGTGCCATTGTCTGATTTCAAGGTTTTAATAGTTAAGTGAAATTGTGTTACCACCAACTTATGAAAATCTTTAAAAATAGTTGAAACCTCAATTTTAGATTTCATGAGATAAAGAAAAGTAATTCGAGTGTAGTCATCCACAAATATGACAAAATACTTGTAACCCTCTATTGATTCAAAAGTTGAACCCCATACATCAGTGTGTACCATTTCAAATAGTGTACTAGACTTGGACAATGAAGAACCAAAAGGAAGCCACGCAAATTTGGAAAAACAATAGGTATCACACTTAAAGGATGGGTGACAAAACATAGGAAATAGTTTTGACAAAACAACTTCGGGTTGATGAGCTAGTCTTTGATGCCAAAGTTGTTGATCCTAGGGTTTACTTGAGTTTGCTTGAAGAGCTTTATGTAGATGAGACTTCTTGCAAAAATATTACAGGCTATTTAGGAAAGAAAAAAAAAGTCCTTCACTAATCATCTTCTTGGTGATACAATCCTGAAAAATCACATTAGTTGGTGAGAAAATGGTAGTGTATTTTAGAGTGGAAGTGAGTTGCCCTATGAAAGTAATTTGAAAGGAAAAGATGGAACATATAGAGCACTAGACTCAATGTTTTTTGACATCAAATTTATTTTTCCTCTACTTATCACTGAGACACTTTTTCCATTTGCAACTGACACTTGAGAAGGTTTTGAAAAAGGATGAAAACCATGCAAGTTTGAGACTTTATTTGTCATGTGATCAGTGGCACCTTAGTCAATTATCCAACAATCAAGTTCAATACTAATTTGAAGTGTAGTGGAGAAGGAGTTTAAGATACTTGTAGCTTTATCAGGATGGAAATGATTGTGGTCAGCAAGGAACCCAACAAATTGGCCAAAAAGTGCAGTGTGATTTGTCACTCTCGACCTTAGGAGTTGGTACAACCTCTCCATGTCATTTGCTTTGAAGATACGCTATAAATTCATTGATAATAGATAAGGGGTTTGCAATAAAGTCTACTGAACCATGGTTGAGTGAGCTCGAAGCATGGTTTGCAGTATGTTGTGCTTTGTAGGGGGTTGTCTGTGATGCTCGGGGATTGAATGGCCTAAGATTCTTATTGAACTTAGGTTTCAGCTCTGGATGTAGTTCCCAACACTTTTCTTCCACATGCCATGTAGCATAGCAGTACTTGCACTTTAGGTATGGATTCCTCACCTTGTATGCCTTGCTATCAGTTTGCCTGTAGTTCGCAGCATACTCTCGAGTCTTAGGTAGTTTGTGGCTTGACTCTTGGTTCATCACCCTTCTTTTTGCTTCTTCATGTTGCACAGTAGCACAAACATTTTGAAACGATGGCAACTCCATGCTCATTAGAATGTGACTTTTGAGATCTTCATACTTGGATCTTAAGCTTCCTAGCAACTAATATATATCTTCCTCAGCACATTTGAGAAGAATAGATGGATCAGTGGTATGAGGAAGATATACATCCAGCTCATTCCACATGGTTTTAAGGCTACCAAAGTGTTGAACAAAGGTAATTCCTTCTTGTTGAATACCTACAATATTCTTCTTCAGTTGGAACACACGAGCATAATTATTCTAGTTCCTATACATGTCATTCATAGACTTCCATAAATCTTGTGAGGATTCTAAGTAGCTAAAGATCTCAGCTACATGCTTCTCCATGTTGTTGAGTAACATGGACATAACAAGTTGGTCTTTACATAACCATGCTTCGTATGCTTGGGTCGAAGGCTCAGGTGCTTTAACTCCTCCATTGATAAACCCTAGCTTTCCTCTTCCACCGAGAGCAACAGACACTGCTCTAGACCATGGGAGATAGTTGAATTCATTCAACAAAACGGAGCATAAATGCTAATTCGTATTTATCTCAGTATCTGGAACAAAAGAGGGAGAATTGTGCGAGTTTTCTCCTCCAAGGTTTACTGAGCTTTCTTCAGCCATAACTAGAGCTTGAGGATGAACAATAGTGGAAAAAAAATGGGGAAAGACAAGTCAAGGATGACACTGCTCTGATACCATGTTGCAATTTGGTTTAAGTTTTCTGGTATATTTCATATGTATTGAATGTACAAGGATACACATATATATGAGAAGAAGGACTTGTTACAACCAACTATCCTTAGACTAAACCCTAGAGACCGTCCATACTCCTTAATTGAAGGAAATTACACCAAATACTAGTTACTTGCCATACTCCTTAATTGCAGGAAACCAACCACAAGTAAGGAGTGATTTACACTTTTCTGTCAAGGAAAAAACAGCGGCCATGCTGCAACTAGGTACTAAAGTTGACAAAGAAAATGCCATGATTTTCGGATTACATAATCTGTCTAGGGTTAGTTAGTAACTCTCAATATGGCAGCTATGAGTGAGAACAATATTTCATGTAGAGAGACAAGGTGGTTTGGAATTTAGGAAGAAAATTAAAGGAGCCCACAACGGGCATGTTGCTCCTGCATCAATGCTATGATCTTCATAATAATTTATAACCAAATACTCAGTTGAGTCATTTTGTGGCATGCCACCACAAGCAGCTAGACATAATTAACAACTCAATTTTGTATTCGAGAATACTTCCGTACATTTCATTCTTCTCTATAGGCAAGTACTAACTTTACAAGGAACTCAACAATGCAAAGGAAAAAAAAATTCCCGGCTGGCTAAATAATTAGGCTTCCGCCGACCATCTTTCTCAAGTTGGTGCATAAGAGGCATTTCTACTTATGCTATTGAGATAGCGTTTTTATAAACATATACTATTTGAAGTGGCAAATAATATACTTTTTATGTCAATTAATAAGTTTATTTCATTTGATACTGGTTATAGATACACAAATGTGGTTAATTAATTTGAGATACTGAAATTTGACTATTACAAAAGCATTTATACTTGTGTGATTGACTAATTTGAGTTGAGTTGGTGGAGTATGATATTGAGGATTTTTTTTTCCCGACTCAAGGAAGGGGAGCTGATCAGGGAAGATGAGTTGATTCCTTTTTATAAGAAGCGATAGCACATTCTTCAGTCGCCAATATATTGTTTTAGATATAATCGCACATGTATGCATAAAAGTAAACTTCTAACAGTTGTCACAAGCAAGCACCTCTGTACTAGCACAAGTACTCCGATATAAATCCACCACAAAGACGGCAGACGCGGCAAACCTATACCAAAGCACACGTAATGTCATCCCTGACAAGCAAGACTACAAAAATCATCTCTAACAAGCGATGTCCCATCACTCACTAGCTAGGAGGAGAGGCTGGTGCCGATCTCTTGCTCCGGATTGGGGGAGAGAGAGAGAGGACAATACATCCTTCATTGTACTTATCCACTCAAGCTTCTGAAATTGAAAGTTGAAACAACAATGAACCGTCGACAAGAGTCGATCTTTGACTGTGATATATGAGGTAAATGTTCTAACACAAGAACCGTTAAATCCTACCAAATTAATAATGGATGTTTGGAGGAAAAGAATGTCATTGGAAAATACTTTTTTTATATCTCCTTTGTTGTCAATCTGAGAAGGGGTGCGCCCCTTCCCTCTGCTAAAGAGTATGTTTGATTTTTTTTTAGAAATTTATGCGTAGATAGTTTGGTTCAGGAAACCACCAGATTTTTGTTAATGACGATTAATTACTTGAGGATTGTAACCATTTGAATTAATATTAGGGTTTCTTTTGTTCAAGTTCTCGCACTGGGACGTCCAAGCGGGGAAAAAGAGTATGTTGCATAGTCACTCGCAATTCCGATCCTGATGTATATTTTGTCTCACTTAATTTTCTATGGTTTGAAACAAGTTTTCTCCTGCTCGGTTGTAATCATTTTGAAAGAAAGAAAGAAGAAGAAAAACTTTTCGTATATTACAATCATCATTTAATTAACTAGTTTTTTTAATTATTAGTTTATTAAATAATGAACTAGACTTTAAAATTTGATTAATTTAAATAATGTGGCTGTCCACGTCAAATGCCATCTAAGATGGTATGAAAATGTAGTACAAAAACATGGTATAAATAACATTAGTAAAAAAATTATATATAATGAATAGTAATGTTGTTATATTTTGTTTATTACATCCGCAATGCTTCAAAAGCCTCGAGACCCAATCGGCAATAATATATTCATGGGATTCGTTGGCTAGGCTGCTAAACTGGATTAGAATACTAAATAACCATGGTAATGATGAGAGCGGCATGTTATATATAAGCTTAATTCTTTTTAAGATCAGCAGTCATGTTACTAATTAATTAAAAAGGGGATTATTGTAATTTTATTTTTTTTTAACAAATAATATTATCTACACTAAGAGAAAAAATGTGAGCTTAGCCTCACAATAGGCTAGTAATAATGTGATTTAAATTCATTTTTAGTAAAAATCAAATATAAAATCTCTGACTTACAAATAAAGAAGAACATCAATAGACCGTAATACTAATTAATAGGATATTATTGCAATTGGTTTATCACGTATGTGATCAGTTGGAACATGTGCCCCAATAATTAATTAATGGTAGCATCTCACAGGCCAATTAGAAGGAGATCCTCACCCAATTATTTATATCTTTTTTATCCCATATTTCAGGTATTCCTCTTAAAATAAGAAAAACTAATGAAAATAGTTTGAAAACTTTGTGTTTTAACGATAAGGACAAAATAAATGGTAAAATGAATAGTACCAGTATTGACTTTTTAGTGTTAAAATGTAATTTTTCGTTAAAGTGAATAGTACCGAGAGTTTTTCGTTAAAGTTCCCTTTAAAATATATCCATCACTTAATACATACATCACCCATGTGCCTCTGTAACCTTACCAACCAATTACCGTCACTTTGAACTAACTATATATTCCAAAACCAACTGCTAATATCTATTTTAAAAGTCCTTTCAATAAGACAAGGCCAACCACCTCTTACACGTAGTCGCCTGTAACATCAAGGTTCATGACTTATCAAATAAGATAATGTTATCTACGTATTTATTTTTATCTTTCACACTCTTTCATAATTTTTAATTTTCGAATCAAATAAATTGAAGATGATCAAATGACGTAAATTAACAAAGGGTATGTGAGAGGTAAAAATGAATTGTGGCACATATAGTATCAAGTTCATGACTTATTCAATAGGGTGGTGCTATCCGCATATTTATTTTTCTCTTTCACACCCTCTTGATTTTTAGCCATCCGATCGAATGAATTGCAGAAGATAAAAAAAAAAGTAATTAACAAATGGTGTGTGAGAGAAAAGTAAGTGTGGAATAGCACCACCATTTAATATTATAGATAGAGAAATACTAGCAACTTTCTTACTTCTCTTTATACCATTAGTATTCTAAAAAATTTCTTTCTTCTTTCAGTAATTTTCCTTCTTTATTAGCGTAATTAAAATTTTAGTTTGTCAAGTAAAAATAATCATATTTTTAGTTTTGCGTGTTAATGGAAGATATGTAACGTGATGATTTAGCTGGTAAAATTAGGAATAACTCATCTAAAATGTCATTGTGAAGTTATACTTTCACCTTTTATGTTCTTCTTCTTCATTTTGTTCTTTGATAATCCTTTGAGCGCTACTCAATTCAATGACTAGAAAAAAGAGAAATAAGTGTAGAAGGTAGAAATGGAGTGAAGAAATCACTTCTCAAACTCGACAACATAATAATTAGTTTGGGATTAGAAGATAAAATTAATTATTAAATAATCAGCAACCATGCTATATTAATTAGACAGGTTCAGTGGACTAATTCAACAGGTTATGGTGAATGCATTGTGATGGGATCTCTCGATTAACAAGTTGCTGGACAACAAATCCAGAGCTTGGAGTTTGCAAACTGATGGGATCTCTTTCCGTATGGGTTGTCCAATATTATCTCATGTGCTATAAGGGAGGTTTTCCTAAACTCCAAATTGTTCTTTGTAATATTCTCTTCTCTTGCTCAAGCTGTCTAGTAAATTTGCTACACAGTTTACTTTTATTCATCATCTACATTTTATTTTAACGTTCTTCTATAATATAGTAATTTTTACCATGCGGACTGCGAATATACAATTATTTTATTTGCATAATCCCTGATTTTATTGATTTAAATCCAGTGAGATGTTAGTCATGAAGTTAATTAAAATTGATGATTACGAAACAAGGCCGTGAGACAATTGACTTTATTTTAGGAAACTCTTATTAGCTGTAACATCCTACATCGTCCAGGAGAGAAGATTTTGTAAACCTTAAATGCATATTCTCATATCTACCTAGCACGAGGCTTTTTGGGAGCTCACTGGTTTCAGGTTCCGTGGGAACTCAGAAGTTAAGCGAGTTTACGGGAGAGCAATCCCATGATGGGTGACCCACTGGAAAGTTCTTGTGTGAGTTCTCAGAAATAAAACCGTGAGGGTGTGCTTGGGGCCCAAAATGGACAATATCATGCTACGGTGGAGTTGAGCCCAGAGCCCCTAAGGGGTGTAACATTCCCACATCGCCCAGGAGAGAGGATCATGTAAGCCTTAAATGTATATTCTCATCTCTACCTAGCACGAGGCCTTTTGGGAGTTCACTGGTTTCGGGTTCCGTGGGAACTCCAAAGTTAAGCGAGTTTGCGCGAGAGCAATCCCATGATCGGTGACCCACTGGGAAGTTCTCGTGTGAGTTCCCAGAAACAAAACCATGAGGGTGTGCTCGGCAAGGTATTAAATATCCATAATATCTCGATATTTCGATCGAAATTTCTGTGTTTTTGGACTACCGATATTTCCGATATCATCGATATTTCCATCAAAATTTTCGTGTTTTTTTAATTTCTATATTTAAAAAAACACCAAGGGGATTCGAACCCCTCCCATTTTACTCCTTCAACACTTTGACCACCATATCACTTATGTTTTTGTGAAAATATGCTAAAATATTTACATATTTTCTACACTCACAATGTTTGCCAGCTCGCTATATAATCAACTTAAATCAGTTAAATCCATCATGCAATGCATTTCATTCCAATTTTTTTGTGATAAGCTAATAGATAATTGACTCAATAAACATCCTGCAAAATTTCAATAAAATTTTCAAGTTTTTCTTACAATTTCCGTGGTTTTTATTCAATTTTTATCGATATCGATAATATCCCGATATTTTCATCGAAATTTCCGTGTTTTTGAACTACCGATATTTCCGATATCATCGATATTTAATACATTGGTGCTCGGGGCCCAAAGCGGACAATATCATGCTACGGTGGAGTCGAGCCCGGGGTGTGGTGGTGGCCTGGGCTGGGATGTGACATTAGCACTCCAATAATCTCATTATATACTTCTTACAAGTATTTTTTTTTTTCCATCTATAGAATGTTTGGAGTGTCAAATGAGATTTTAGAAGTGCTAATAACAATTTTCTTATTTTAACGTGAAAAATTAGTAGTATATGAAGAAAATCACTATTTTCCCGTGTAGTAGTATGCATATATACACTCTTGTAGCTAAAATTATAAGTGTGTGATGAGATGCTAGCTAGAATAAATGAAGGTTTCATATTTGCGAACCAATAATCCTGGATTATAATGTAAGACTTGTAAATAACTAATTTAATCTAAGGTTTTGTGGTCATGCAAAATCTAGCCATAGACCAATGAAAAGTTTACTAATTAGTTATATATCAATGACTTTATTTATTTATTTATTTTAGAATTAGTTAATGTAGTATTTTTATTAATTAGGTTTAGATCAATTAAAAATGTCACAAGTATTGCATGCTTATATACATACACATTAATTTTAAGGAAAACTAATGAAAAATGATTGAAAATTTTGAGTTTTAACGATAAGGACAAAATAAAAGTTAAAGTGAATAGTACCAGGATTGACTTTTTACCCTTGAGCGTCGAGTGTGTGTTTGTGTTTTGGGTTAAGAAATTGGGCCAATTATCTTATATCCTAAATAATTGGACCCAATTAGAACTAAGTTTCTCTTAGTTTTTGATTGGTTGCATTTGGACCACACACACACTCCAACTCATCCCTCTCATGTACCTTCTCTCTCTCCCTCTCTCGGTTTCTTCTGCAAGTTCCGTACAAGTGTACGGATAACCTTTGAACCAACCATTTCCGCCACAGATCGAGCTCATGCTTAGCACCATTGTTTCCATCTTCTCCTTACAAACTTATCCATACCATTTTTGGAACTTGGAACCTTAAAAAACACGAGAACTCAGAGAAACCGAATTGAGCATTGTTCATGCACTCGTGAATGAGGAAGTTTTAAAAGATTTCAAGCTTTTAGAGAGCTGTACGACCTCTCCACGAAGCTCGGAGAAGAAAAACGAGACGATTTGGATGTCGAGAAGTCGAGTTTGACGAGTTCAAAGTTTTGGCCGGATTTTCAAAGTTTCTAAGGTGAAATCCCATGGATTTCAAGGCTTCAAAGTAGTAAGGTTTTATTCTACTCTTTATAAGCTTCAATTTGAGACAAGTTTCATGACATTTGGTTGGAAATCGAGTGAGATATCACAATTTAAAAAATTTCCAGTTTTCCGGTGACGGCGACAATGACCGGAGACTTGCCGGAGAAGAAAGGTGAATACTCCGTCAAGTTTGACGGAATATTCTAACATCGTCAGGTTAGTTTAACAGTTTCTGTTAAGATTTAACGGAATATTCCTCACGGCGTTAATGGGCTCCGTTAGGGTGCGTTTGGTACGCGGGAAGGGACGGGACGGGACGAGGCGTTCCGTCTCGCGTTTGGTACGCGGGAAGGGACGGGACGGGACGAGGCGTTCTGTCCTGCATTTGGTACGCCTAAAATGAGTGGGACGAGGCGTTCCACGGGACAGATTTTGGATGATTTTTGGTTCCACCTCCCCCCCCCCCGGGGAACGGGTTGTTCCACATTCGTGGGACAGAAATTTCTAACATTTTAGTACAAAAATACCCTTTTTCTTTTTCAAAATTTACAGCCTAAAAATCATATAAAAAACCCTAAAAACTATTTCTCTTCTTCTCAGCCGCTGGCCCTCTTGACCCTCATCTCTCCCCTTCACAACCTTCATCATCTTCTTCGCAGCTCCCCTTTGCAACTCTTCCGTGTAGCAGCTCTGTGAACCTTCCTCCTCATCCTCTTCTGTGTAGCATCTTCAGATCTGCATCTCCGTTCCAGGTTCGATCTGTTTTTGTGTAGCTCTCGATCTCTCTTTCTTTGTAAACAAGTGGATACTTGATGTAAGCTGTAGGAATTAGGAGAAGAAAACAGTTATTTTGCTTTATGTGGTTGACATTTCCACTGCCCAGTCGTCTTCTTCTTCTTATTATTCTTTATCTCTCTGCTTTTTTCTTTCAATCTGTTTAATTTAGTCGTTCAATTTCATCTCTCTGTTTTTTTCTTCGAATCTGTTTAATTTAGTCGTTCAAATGTGTTCAAAGTATCTATTTTTTTCTTCCCTGTTTGAACTGTTTTGCTTCTGATTTTTCTTCAATTCATAGAAGTGTTTGATATGAAAAATAGCAAACTGTGAGTCCTTTTTCACTTCACTATGTATATAGGTGGAATGAAGGGAGCTCTTTGGGGGCATAGATTGAATCTTTTTGTAGTTTCACTTTCTTCTGGGAAATATTAGTCAATCGAGCTAGTAGCATAACTGTTTCTCTCAATCATCAATTTCAACTTATTTTTTGTGGTGGGAAGGAAAGACGTTTAAAACACCTTCCCAAATGGAGCAGGGATAAGTTAGTCATTTTAATCTTTTAGTTTCGTTCCGTCCTGCGCTTACCAAACGCAGAACAGAACAACTCTTCCGTTCTGTCCCGCGCTTACCAAACATAACATGGGACCACTATTCCGTCCCATCCTCGTACCAAACGCACCCTTAGGGTTCCTTGCGCGTGGCCGCACATGTTGCCGTGCACTCGCCGACGCGTGGATCCTTAGAAAATTTTCCTAAAAATATGGGGATGTTCCTGAGGTTATGTAGATCACGTTGGTATATTCAAATACCAAAATTGAGTTATGTATGAGAAGTTATTTGCGAGTTTCGTTTATGTGCTTTAAAATAACTTTTTTATAGTTGTTTCTCATATAGGCGAGACTTATCCGGAGGACGAGCATAGCCAGGCCAGGCTCGAGGGTTACGACCCGGCTACATATCAGTGAGTGGGCTTTTGGTTTTCCGTATATACCTATATACTTACTATTTTTCCCAGAAATCGATTATAATGAAAGTATGTTTCAAATGCCATGCATACAAATTTACTTTTAATATACGTATTGGTATATGATGCGTACATGTGAATTGGTGTTGTGGACGCTCAGGTGAGTATCAGGTAAGTTACGATTGATTGATGTGAACTTATGATTATGATGTGATGTGTTAAGAGCTCATAAACCTGCACCCCGGTGTTAGTGCTCCTGCCCGTGGTTAGGGGCATAGTCCTTCACGTGATGTTCACCTCCTGCACCACACGCTCATCTTGGATCCAAGTTAGGTGCACAGTCTTGTCGTATAGACCACTTTAAGTGGGTTCAACTCATGTGCAGGATATTGTTATGATTAAGATTGATTATGAGCTATAGATTCAGCCGAGGGCTAATTTGATACCTGGCACTCATATTTGTTCATTGGGTTACTTATGGCATTTCGTTGAGTTACTTGGCATGGCATTCTTCTAGCATACTTCGATTTCCACTATTGCTGAGCATGGCTTTGAGATATATGAGTATATGATATTTTCTGGGTGATTATACAGGTTTTATGGTGAGGGGTTAGAACTTTTGAGAAATGAAATGATTTTGAAAAGCTTTATTTTTGCCCACTCGCGCTTTTTGTTTTGCTCCCCTCCAGGTTTTAGGTAAGGTTCGTTGGTGGCTTACGAGGATCCCAGCGGAAGTTCTGACAGACCCTCACTCATGTAGGAACACCCTTGGGTGTTATTTGAGTTTAGTACTTCTTCTGCTTGACTGTACTTAGACTTTATGCTTTGGTTGTGTAATCACACTTATTCTCGCACTAGCACGCTATCTTAGTTCGGATTGCTAGTTGCTTGGTTTTAATTTGTTCGTATTCCTCTCATTAATCTTGCTTCCGCACTGTGCATATGCTCACGTCATGCCAGCACGTCCTGATTTAGATTGGGGTGTGACACTTTATTCAAAGTACACAAAACAAAACAAAAAAGAAAGAAAATTTACTAAAAATTGTGAGTTCAAAACCACAACTTGATTTGAACCAAACCACTCGGTTGAGTTCAAGTGACACACCCAACCAGAGTCGAGGCATGCTGGCCGTCACGTGAGGGTGACGTAGCCAAGTGTGTAACAGAAGTGATAATAATAAGAATATGTCAACAAATAAAAACTAAAACTAAACTTATTTAAACTAGAGATAATATGTAAGTGCATGAAAGTGATCAAATTCAAGATACAAACATCTCAGAGCATAGGTAATTCAATAGTACAGTCGAACGGGCTAAGTACTAATTATACAACCAAGGAAAAGATCCATACATTTATTTTGTAGAATGTCAAAACCGCTAAATAGTCCACGTGAGCCACCGAGAAGTACAGCTACCTAAGACGTGGAGGGGTACAAAACAGAAGGGTGAGTGAGCAAAAACAAATCTTTTGAAAACATATTTATCTTTTCTGAACATAATAACCCCTCTCTGTAAAACCTGTATAGTTCTCAGAAAATAATACTACGTACGTATAAGAATCAATGCTCAAGAGTAGTTAAAATAGAAGCATGCCATGTCATAACATTTCAGCACTAATGGATGTAAGCCAGGTGTGAAATCAATATAAACTAACATGCCAGTTAAAGTCACCTAACGTGACCTGTACGACTGGACTTATAGCTCATCAACCTATGCCTGCACACAAGTCAGAGTCACCTAATGTGACATGTATGACAGGGCTGGGTGTAAATATGTACACTCAAGTGCTATGATCACATGAAGGCTGTGTGATAAATCGCGGGTCACCTACAAGTTGGAGTCACCTAATGTGACATGTACAACAAAGCTGGCACCAGACTTGGATCTAAGGTGAGCGTGCGGTGCAGAAGGTAAACATCACGTGAATGACTCCACCCTGGCCAGGGGCGAGAACACTAACACCGGGGTACAGCAATGTTGAGCTCTAAATGCATTTATGCAGAACAATATGATGCAACCAATACAATCACAGAACAATTCATCAGAAGCTTACTAGAGCCTCCGCAACGTCATTCAATATAATCACAAATCACAATGATACAATATTTAAAAATGTAACTCAACTTAAGACATGGCATGCAAAGCACGATCCAATTTAAAAACGTTTCTGGAAACAGAAAAACATATATATATATATATATATATATATATATATATATATATATATATATATAAACAAACAAATGCACACTCACTGATAAATAGCTAGATCGTAGCCCCCTAGCCTCGCTTGTGTGCGCTCGTCCTCAGGGTATGTCTCACCTATATGCGATACAACTATTTTTATGTTAATTAATTAGCACATATACGAAATCTAGGAATAACTTCTTATAGTTTGCTCAAATGAAAGTTTTGAATATACGAACGTGATCTACTCGACGCTACAAACCCATACAAATTTTTATAAAAATTTTTGGACACCGGATGTGTCGCCATGCACCGACCAAGGCATAGCCACACGTGCGGCCAAACGCAGGCACACTGGACGAAAACTTTAATGGCCGTTAGGAATATTTCGTCAAAATAGGCGAAATATTTCGTTAAATGGTAACAGCGTAACAGCGTTACCTAACACTGTTAAGATATTCTATTAAAGTTAATGGAATATACCTTCTTCTTCTTCGGTTAGTTCGTCGTCCGCCGTCACCGGCACAACCGTTTGGTAGGTCGGAAACTGGAAAATCTCACCGGTTTTTGGAAATTTTTTAAATCTTTATATCTACTTCATTTATTAACCAAAATCCATGAAATTTATATGGATTTGAAGGTCTTGAAGAGTAGAACAAGTTCGTACCTACCAGAGGTTCAAAATCCAATGGAAAACAGTCAGAAAATCCCTCGAAATCGTGTGATCTGACATCAACGTAACCTCAAACCTACTTTAGAGTGTTAAGGAAGTTGCATGGGTACTTTTCCAAGTCCTAAAACCCAATAATCTTGTCAAGATCATGTCAGAGGAAAATTGCACCTCGTAGAAGCTCGTGAGTCGACGGGTTAAAACTCACCAAAACAGAAACCTAAGGGTACCAATGAGTTCGTGAGGTCAAGGTGAGTGCGATAGTAGTGATTTCGAGCTCAATCCATGGGAGTTTGATGATGGCTCGGGTGCAAAAGAGAGTTTTAAACTAATTGGGCCAAAGAAATTAGGAATTAAATTGATTGGTGACTAAGGCATAGATATGGGTCCACGATCAAAAGAAAAACAACGTAATTTTACCCGTTTACGTATTCATTTGTTCTTAACTTTTTCGTTACGGCTCCAATTCGAGTTTAACTCGCGTCAACACACTCGTAGCATCAAGTAAAATTTAATTACAACAGGGAGGAAAATAGCTTAAAACTACATATGTACGTCCAAATCACTTGGCCAATGAGGGCATAATCGTCATTTTACATACTCGGGAAGAAATTATAATTAAAATTGGGACGGGTCGTCACATCAAGCCACCACCACGCATTTACTGTAAATTTACTAAAAAAATCAGTTTATCACTGAGACATTTCGTTGAACATTTGATAAGCTTGTTGTCCTTAGTGAAACATGTTGTGCGCTTTATAGATATTGATATATGCCAAAGCAATCTTTATGAGTGATATCTTGTTGAGTGTTGTCAACGCAACCTATTGAGAATATATCTTTATCATTGGTAAGTACAAAAAGATTCATATTTGAAAGGTCCTTGAAAAATCTTTTCATATATGCTTCCCGAACTCCAAATGGTCTTGGGACCATCTTAATTCCAATGTGCATTTGCCCTTTCCAATAGGCACCAAGTATTATGTTAATGTATCTATTACATAAATTTCAATATTTAACCTACTCTAAGAGTAAGTCCACCCCTAAAATAATGCGTTGGGACTCAACCCATTTAATCCACTCAATAAACAGTGATATTCTCCATGAACAGTAAATTGGCCAAATGCTTCTCCATCCCTAAAAAGTGCGTTGGCACAAACAATCTTCACTCCTACAAAATACGGTAGCACCCAACCCATTTATTAAAACATTATTTTTTTTTATAAATAATAAATTTTATTTATATTTAGTTGTAATTTCAGATAGGATTTTTAACCAATCTCGTCACACCACATGTCACTATCTGTTTACAATAATTTAGCCAAGATAATATTTTCAATCAATCTTGTCACGCCATGTGTCATTATACAAAGTCTGTGGAGCTAGGATATGTGGTGCTAGAATCTTTATTGCTAGGATATGTGTAGTTAGAACCCCTTGAGTTGTTTTCGCATCTCTTGCACACCTCATTCGCACCATGTCTCTTTTTTCCGATGTCCAAAAATATTTTGAATTCGAAAACAGTCCTATTATAGGCTTGTTCATAGTGTCACAATCTTCTTGAGCCATCATTTCTTCTCTAAGCATCTCGTTTTCTCGATTAAGTGCTGCTCTAATCATCTAGTTTTCTTGATTAAGTATTTCTCTTTGTCTTTCAATCACCACATCATGTCTCTCAATAGCTGCTAATATTGCTGCCATAGCAGCAGCTTTTTCCTTATCTCTAGTCGCTTCCCGCTCCATGTTCAATTCACCTTGGAGAGCAAGTTCGTCTATATATTTTGAGCAGTCATTTTTGGAAGAACTCCTTTTTTTCTCTGGCGAACAGTGTAGCGCAAAACGCTTCTGCAATTCTACTCCACATTTCTCACAACTCCATCTCATTACCCGTAATTTGGGTCATGAGTAATGTGAACCCATCATTCACACAATGTAAGATCTTCGATGAGCTTCCACGTAGCCATTTTTTTTCACACAAAAACTATATGAAAGGTTTGGTCGAAAATGTTGAAATGTGGTGTAAGGTGGAAGATGAGGGTTAGGTATTTATAGAAAATAATAATAATAATTTTTAAAAAAAATCCGAATTTTTTTAACAATTTTTAATAATTTTAATTCATTTTAATTTAATTAATTAATCTGAACCGTTGGATTTAAAAAGATTCAAATCCAACAACCTTTATGTTGACACGTGGCCAATGATCATAATTCTGATCGTTGTGCCTTTTTTTTTAATTTTGGGAGGAAAAACGTGAATTGTTGATCTTTGGATTAGACAGTCCAAATCAAGCCACGTCACTAGTTGTTGGATTTCAAATTCAAATTTTTTTTAATGTTGGAAATCCAATGGTCCAAAACTAAACACGTGGCCTCCTCATCAGAGTCGTTAGTGTGCCTGCACATGCGGGCCAGCCCATATTTTCTTGTCAGAACATGTGTCCATGAGCGCGTGTTTTGCGCTCACCTGGCGCAAAAACAATTAAATGGCCTTTGACGTTAGATGGGCCGTCTCATAGCTCAGCACATTTTGTACTAGCCTAGAGACTGACTTGGGAGAGTGCCAGCCTATTCAGCTGAGCTGGAGCAAAAAGAGGGGAGGCTGATCCATTTTTCATGGTGCCGGCCTATTGGTGCCCGGTGGACATGCTCTACCATTTTAGAGTGGTGAGCATCATTGCTATTTTAACTATTTAAACTACTGAGCAAAAATACACTGTGATTTCCTACTCATGAATATGCGGTCAACAGCTTTGACTGAACCGACTTAGGTGACGGCATAAACAAATTCGTACTGATGTGACGATGGTGACGTGGTATCCCACATGGTATATGTGCTAGTGCCACCTAGGCTAATAAAAGTGGTCCACGCGGGAAGAACCTGGGTTAAAGCCACTAAAACTTCATTGCCTCGGTATTCACAATCATGACTGACATGCATAGATGCATTTACTTGTTGGACCGCGGCATCCGATAATTTTTTTATTGTACTCGGCACACCGACGTTACATTAATTGTTATAACATAAGTGAAGAAAAATTTTATTTTTAAATTATTAAATTTTTAATATAAATATCTCATTATTTATATACAAACATATATGATGTATTATTTTATATTCAGAGACATTGAAAAATCTCCCGTAAGAAAAAAAATCTCCCATTGCCCGATGCCTAGTTGCCTTTGATTTAATTAAGGAAGAAAAGTTTTATGGTCTAAGTCACCGGAAAAAGATTATCTTTAGATTTAATTTGTAAGAATTATAAAGATCTTCACATCTTAGTTATTAATCAGATTTTTGACCGCACGATATACAATAAATGACTAAAATATGAGAAATTCTAAGATCCCACAATTTGGATCGGATGGAATCCAAATCCTAGTTTAACTTTGAAGATAATTGGAGTTTGAACATAAAACTAATGCAATTATTATGCACGGTATTTTTATTCTCTCTCTTTATTACATAATAATTTTGTTTTGAAATATCATTAATTTTTATTTATTTATTTAATGGCCAAATTTTTTTCGTGATCATTGTGGTGATACCCTACTTTTAAATAGGCCCTGTAGTGAAAAAACTATTAATTGTAATCCTGTGGTAAAATTCATTATTAATCATAGTCCAAATTGGATTTTTCCTCATTTTTCTGTCATTTGTAGGGGCAAAATTGTTATTTTCGATTTTATTGATTCCATCAACCAATCATAAAAAGCCATATAGACATTAAAAAATTTATTTTAAAAAGTTTTAGAGCTACAATAAAAGAATAAATAAAAAATAAAATTACAAGATTCATATTATCATGCTTTCTCATTTCAAGAAAGCCAAGAGTCCAAATTCAAGATTTAAAAAATCACAAAGTATCTCACCGCATTTAGGTTAGAATATAAGTTATTATGCAAACATTAAATTTAGTTTCATTTTAAGAAGAACAGTGGTGGATGGGATGGTTAGAGAGGGGGAAGGTTGTGGATGGTCACTGTGGATGTGACTGACAAGGGTAGGGATTGTAGATGGTCGCTGTGGTTGTGGCTGACAAGGGTAGGGATTGGGGAGGGATTTCTTCTTGTTTTTTTTTTCCTTATATTTTAGGGTAAATTACACCATAGCCCCTCAGGTTTGAGGTCTATTACAACCCCGTACAACATCTTTAAAACATTTCACTTTCATACCTCAAGTACTATTTTATTTCAATTTCATACAGCCGTTACATTTTCCATCCATTGAACCGTTAAGTGTTGACGTGGCCGCCACATATATGCCACGTGGCTGCCAAATGTCTGCCATGTGGCAAATAAAAATAATTTTTTATTTAAAAAACCTAAAATTTCCAACCAAAAAAAAAATTTGGGTAAATTACACCATACTCTCTCAGGTTTGAAGTCTATTACAACTTCATACAACATCTTTAAAACATTTCACTTTCATACATCCAGTACCATTGTATTTCAAAATAACATCTCCGTTAGATTTTCCATCCATTGGTCTGTTAAATGTTGGCGTGGCTGCCACATTTGTGCTGATGTGGCTGCCACGTGGCATTTTTTTATTAATATTTTTAAAAACCTGAATCTTCTCAAAAAAAAAAAAAAAACCCTAAAATCGTCTTCCCCGACTCACCCCCTTCTTCCATCCATCATCACCCCCCCCCCCCCCAAATCCCACTCGAGCCACCCTTTTCTCCCATCCCCCATCACCCACCCCCAAAAATTCCACCCGAAATTAGATGGATCTACTACAAAATGGTACTGGATGTATGAAAGTGAAATGTTTTAAAGATGTTGTATGAAGTTGTAATAGACTTCAAACTTGAGGGGTTATGGTGTAATTTACCCTTTTTTTTTTTGGTTGGAAATTTTAGGTTTTTTAAATAAAAATTTATTTTTATTTGCCACGTGGCAGACATTTGGCAGCCACGTGGCATATATGTGGCGGCCACGTCAACACTTAACGGTTCAATGGATGGAAAATGTAACAGCTGTATGAAATTGAAATAAAATAGTACTTGAGGTATGAAAGTGAAATGTTTTAAAGATGTTGTACGGGGTTGTAATAGACCTCAAACCTGAGGGGCTATGGTGTAATTTACCCTATATTTTATGTTGATTATAAAAAAGTGGAATTACCAAAAAGAAAAGAAAAAAGAATGGAATGACCTTTTTACCCTTGCATGCGGATGAGATTTTGACATAAATTTCAATTTAGACTACAATTGATAACGAACTTCACCATATGGTTAACATTAACATTTTTTTTCACCACACGAGTTGATTTAAAAGTAATGTCTCATTACAATGATCAAGAAAAAAAATTTAGCCTTATTTAATCTAATAGTTAGGAAAAAAAAGAAAGCTGGAAGGGACCAAACATTTTTGTTCTTTATTTTTGGACGTAGAATACTTTTTTTTGGAACTGAGACAAGTTCAACTTGCACGTCTATCAGAACGTACGATGAATTTTGGCATTTTAAAACCATTAAAGAGTTAAAAATTGCTTTAAAGTTTTTTGGGTGTTTTGAGTAAATTTATAATTTTCTTTTTAATCTTTGCGTCTAGGGTTTTCCTAAAAGTATAAGCAACTTTTAGGGTTGTATTCATTAAACTTTTCATCATATTATTAATTAAACATGAGTTTGTATCAATGTATTAAAATGCGGAGGTGTAGGCGAGGCGTTCTATGGATAGTCCTACTTAGGCATGAGACGAAGTCTCACGTGACCTAGATAACTTAAAATGTAACAACCCATCCTGGAAATTTTGTATCGTTGATGTGAATTGACGAAATTACCCTTGGACGGTATTGGTGTGGTGTGGTTTAAACCTTGTTTTGGGTCAATCAAATTAAATCCAATTAGTTTGGACCTAATAGGAAACAAGATATTTCTTAGTTGTGATTGGTTGGGAACACTTGGACCACACACTCTCTCTCACTCCCGTGTTATCTCTCTTTATCTCTCAAACTTTCTCTTTCTCTCCTTCCATTTTCGTACGGACAACCCCCAAATCGCATTCAAACTTCACAGATCGAAGGTTTTGAGTGCACCATTGTGTTCGTGAGGACCATACGAGTCAAGTGGTACCACTTTCAGGTAAGAATAGATTCGTTTTCACGTGAAAATCTTAACCTCCGTTCATGCACTGTTCATGCACTTTTTAATGCGTGATTTTTAGGAAATTTCAAGCGCATAGGGAGTTTAAGGAAGTCCCCATGAGGCTTGGGGTGTCTCGTTGGGTGGTTTTGGACGTCGGAAAGTCAAGTTATGCAAGTTTAAATTGTTGGCCGGAAGTTCGAGGGTTCTTAGGCGAGATCCAGTGGTTTTGACAGCTTGAAATTGGTATGATCTTATTCTAAATGTTGTAAGCTTCATTTGGGTTAGAATCGAGCGAGTTATAACGATTTGAAAATTTTCCAGTTTTCCGGCACCGGCGACGGTTGCCGGAGTTCAGAGGTAGGAGACGACAGAATATTCCAACGTCGTCAGTTAGTTTTGACGAATTCCGTTAGGACTTAATGGAATATTCCCCGGTATATACCTAACGGCGTTGACTGACGCCGTCAGTGTGCCTGTCACGTGGCCGCGTGTGGGGGCTTGTAGGGCTGTGCCGTCGCCTGCGCGTGGGTGGTTGGAAAAAATTTCTAAAAATATGGGGATGTTCCTGAGGTTGTGTAGATCATGTTGGTATATTCAAATACCAAAATTGAGCAATGTATGAGAAGTTATTTTACGAATCTCATTTATGTACTTCAAATAACGTTTATTCAGTTACTTCTTATACAGGCGAGACTTACCCGAAGGACGAGCGTAGCCAGGCTAGGCGTGGGGGTTACGACCCAGCTACATACCAGTGAGTGGATTTTTGGTTTTCCGTATATACCTATATACTTATTGTTTTTCTCAGAAAATGAATTTGAATGATTATATGATTTGAAATGCCATGCAAAGTATCTGCCTATTTTATTATGCATTAATTGTTGCATATATTTATGGTTGGTGTTGCGGACGCACAAGTAAGTGTCAAGTAAGTTTATTTATTTGTTATGATGAGAATGATGTGATATGATGAGAGCTCATAAACATGCACCTTGATATTAGTGCTCCTGCCCAGAGTTAGGGCACAGTCCTTCACGTTAGACCTGGCAGTTTCTTACACGACACGTAAACGACATGAAAATAACGAGTTTCGGGTCAACACGATAACTAATCGGGTCGTTATCGGGTCACACGATAAGAACCCGTTAATAACGGATCCTTAACAGGTTTACACGAGAATGACACACGGGTAACCTGTTTCGACATGAAAAGGAAAAAGTTATTTTGATGATTTTAATTTTTTTTAATTACTAAAAAAAAACTTACTATAAAATACAATAAATATAGTGGATATATATATATATATATATATATATATATATATATATATATTGTTCATTAATTATTATTCTAAATAAATTTTAAAATTTAAAGTTTTATTTATTTATTTTATAAAATATTATGAGCAAAGAGTGAGATTAAAAAATTATAAAACACATTAAAAATAAAAACATCAAGTAATTTAAAAATACAAAATACATTTAAATATTTATAATAATTAATTTACAGGTACAAAAAATGTGAAAGAAATATGCAAGCACTCTTAATCGAATCCTCTATGCTTTAAAGGTGCTTACATAAAATTTTAAAACTATACAAACCCTCATGTATTTTTAAGGAAGTTCAAAATAAATCAAATTCATAATCATTAATGTGTAAGTCTGAAAAATGTGAAAGCATATATAAAGGGGTGTGATATTCACACACCCCATTTTACATTTCACACACCCTTCTAATTTTCGATCGTCGGATCAAATGAATTGAAGAAAAGCAACAAATAGAAATTAACAAGGGGTGTGTAAGAAGTAAAATGGGGTGTGTGGATAGAACACCCCTATATAAATGCTCATGATTGCATCCTCTACCCTTAGACAATCGTTACATGGTTGTTTAGATTTTTAAAACCCTCCAAATCTCATGAATAATGTTTTTTTAGTGCAAAATTAATAATATTGTAGAAGTGTAAAAAATGTAATATATATATATATATATATATATATATATATATATATATATACAATTACTTTAATCACAAGTATTACAACTTTCGTGAAGGGACCAACTTCGAAATCTAACACCATAATCCATAAACCTTAGATTTAAATTTAACCGTCCATTGTCGTTTTGCACTTTATTCTACTCACCAAATTTCATTTTTTAGATTTTCTTTTTTTGAAAAGTGATCTTTTGACTGATGTAGAAAAATGAACAGTTTAGATCGTTGATGTAACATTCTGATATTTACGGTTAACTAAAATATGAGTTCATATTATATAGTTTCTAGAGACTTTATAGACTTTGAGCTATATTTTCACTAATGGCAAAACTTTCATCGTAATATAAACAATCCAAACCATTCATCTTCCTACATCCTCTAAGAGAATGGAACGTAAATGTAAACGACAATCAACGGTTAAATTTAAATCTATAGTTTATGGATAATGGAAAACCTCAGTGAAAACATCGTCAATAAGTTCCAATACCACTTCCTTCCGTGATTGATGAAATTTGAAGGGTTTTATTGTAAAAAATGTACAAGGTTCCTCAATCTTGAAACATAACTCTCTTCATTTTGCATATCCTTGAACATTTGTATTTTGTAGTATGCACTAATGTTTTTTCATTAGACTCTTATTTTGGGGTATGTAAACTTGAAAGAAAAATGTTTTATTTATTTATTTATTAATGTTTTGAAGTAGTATTTATGTGACAATGTGGTGTGTATATATTAATTTAGTATTATGTTTTACATTTTTAGGGTCAAATTATGTTTTTCATTTTTATTATTTATTGATTTAAATATATTTTTCTTAACGGGTAGCGGTTCGGGTCATATTACCTGATAATATTAACGGGTCGATTTCGAGTTGGGTCATATTACCCGTTTATTTTAACGGGTGTTACACGACACGACCCGTTAAGCTATCGGGTATGACACGAAAACGACACGAACACGAGAAACACGACACGAATGCCAGGTCTACTTCACGTGATGTTCACCTCCCGCACCGTATGCTCGCCTTGGATGCAAGTTAGGTGCACAGTCCTATCGTATAGACCACTATAAGTGGGTTCGACTCGTAGGTGACCCGCGATTATTCGCATAGTCTTCACGTGATCGTAGCACTAGAGCATATTATTTTATATTCAGTTGTGTTGTGCAGACCAGTAGAGGTGGTGTTGATTTGCGTGCAGGGCATATGTTATATGATTGAGATTGTTATGAGCTATAGATTCAGCCGAGGGATGATTTGATTACCTGGCATTTATTCATACTCACCGAGTTACGATTAGCATTCAGTGGCAATACTTTGGCATGGCATATATTTCCTAGCATGATTTTGAGATATATATGTATATGAGTATAAACTTTATTTATGGGAAATGAATGGTTTTGAAAAGCTTTGTTTTTGCCCACTCACGCTTTTGTTTTTCACCCCTCCAGGTTCTAGGTATTGTTCCTTGGTGGCTACGAGGATTTCAGCGGAAGTTCTGACAGACTACTCCTTATGTAGGACACCCTTTGGTGTTACTTGAACTTATTACTTTCCTACTTAACTGCACTTAGTTATTTATGCTCTGGTTATGTAAACACTTTTAATTCTCGCACTAGCATGTTACCTTAGCTTGGACTGCTAGTCGTTTGGTTTTAATTCGTTCGTATTCCTCTTATTAATCTTGCTTCCGCACTGTGCACATGGTTACGTCACACTCACATGACGGACAACATGCCTTGATTTAGGTCGGGGTGTGTCATAAAATATATTGCATATATAATTATCTGTATAGCATAATACTTTGTAAAACAAATATAAATATAAATAAGCCAAAGATAATATCTTCTTCTTCATTACTAAGTGTATTTGTACTTGGAAATTATGTCATATGGTCTTAAAATGTTGCAATTATTTATTTTATTGTAAGCAATTATAGTGAACTTCAAGAGAAATAAGGCTGAGTGGCCACAATTATAGGAAGTTTGAAAGGAAATAAAGGCAAATGTCGCAATTATAGGCAATTCAAAAGGAAATAAGGGTAAGTAGAGCTATTATATGGAATTTAAAATGAAATAAAGATTGAGTGGAGCAATTATTATAGGAAATTTAAAGGAAATAATGGTTGAGGGGAGTAGTTATAGGAAATTTCAAAAGAAATAATTCTTGGCTAATCAAAATGCTAAGTGGCAGAAACTGAATGGGCAATAATTAATAAAAAAAACAAAAAAATATATAAAAAAAGATAGAGTTGGACTTTGCCACTAGGATTTGGAGAGAGAAACTTTCTCTCTTTCTTGAAACCAGAACGGCACATATATGAATGGTAGAAAGAGAGGAACGACAGAAATAGACCTGAAATTGGAAGTCAAAAAATGCCCAATTGAACGCCTGGGTGCGCCTCAGCTGCCTAGATGCAACCCAACGCCAGCTTACGCCTACCCTCGCAAAATAGAAGTAGAAACCCAATAGGCCTGCCTCCAAGGACACCTAAGCGTGCCACGAGGCTAGTTTTTTTATAACACTGGTTTGTATCGATTATCTCTACAAATACTATATAGATGATTTACATGTGACTTAAAAAACATAATTTCAAAACATCATCCCATAATTAAAGAGAATATGCTTGAACCAAACAAAGTCCGAAAACCTCATCTTTCAAAAAATCCCAAGCTGTTTAGCCAAATATTACAGCAAACAAATTCGCCAGACCAGTGAAATTTCCTCTTTCAAGAGATTGAGTGATGAGAGATTATATTCACACACCCCAAATTACTTATCTCGCACATTTTTAAATTTTTAATATTTTCTACACACCACTAACACTTGATAAAAAAATATTAAAAAATTAAAAAGGTGTGAGAGAAGTAATTTTGGGTGTGTGAATATAATCTCGCTTGACTGATTCCTCCCAAAACAACAGCAAAAAACAAAAATAGGGTGAAGCAGCACTATAAAACATTACCTACATTTGTAGCCCGTCCAGAAAACTGCCAAACAAAATACACAGAGACTCATCTCCCACACGGAAGTGATCCGCAGGAAGAAAATCTGGTAACTGAAATTAGTAAACAAACGTTAAAGCCGCTTTACGGTTTTAATCTGCCAAACTCTGATTGAGAAAAGATAAAAGATGGTAATTAAAAAATGATTAGGTACTAATTAGATTAGGTTTGAACGCACTTTATTCTTTGAGGAGTTGACATTGACAAACCCTTTCAGCATCGGACTTGAAAAAAAAACGTCAGCAGTGGGAAACTTAGGGTTAGGGGTTAACAGCATACGTAGTAGGACTAGTCAGAGTCCTACAGGGACCCCACGTGAGTGTCGAAATTATTGACCTTTGATGACTACTTCTGTCACACTTTGCTGTCCAAATCAATCTGTGCCACTCTGTGATGCTTTTTTGGGAAGGTACGAATACTACAGTCATCCCTTCAGGAGTCATGGTTCATTGGTTCTCTCTGCCAACCCAAAAATTTATCTAACCCGTAAAAAAGGTACAAAAGTAATTCAATTATTACAGTTTGGTCGGAGAGCTTGGGTTTTGGGAGTAGGCCCGTCAATTCGAACGAAATGAAACAAAAATAAGAAGTTCTGAGTTAAATTGTTAACAAATTTGATCGTTGTTGAATTAGTCATCAAAGATGCGTTTGTTATCAGACTGTTTCGGACTAAATTAGTTTTAAGAATTAAGTTAGATTGGCTTAGACTAGACTAAGCTGTACTAATTTAATAAAACGTTTGGTACAGTGTCGGATTAACAAATAGAATAATAAAAATAATATTGTAGTTTATTGTCGAAATTAATTTATTATTAATTTCTTCACATAATCTTTCTCTCAGCTTTCCTTCTCGATCTCGAGTCCACCAGCAAACTGCTTCACTTCCCTCATTAACTTCACATTTTCACAATCTCTCTACTCATCGCCCTCTCAATATCAAACTTTATCTCACATCATTTGCTCCATTTGGGTCTCTATCTGGGTCAGAACAAAAACACCACAAACACTCTTCTGCAACTCTAACCCAACATTTTCCTTGCTCTACTCACTCAACTCGCTCACAAGCGACTCAATCTCCACAGCGGAATCGACTCAGCTTAGACTCCAAATCTGCCTTGCCCTGCTCCAGCGACTCCACATGCTGCTGGCGGTCCTTGGTTTCGTTGAGCAACAGAGAATTCAGCAACTTGAGGTTTTGGAGCTTCTCGGATGGCTCTTCCATGGCGGTGGTGGCGTCATGAAATATGAGATTGGGAGTTTTTTTAAGGGTGATGGTTGGTGGTGGAAAATGTGAAATGGGAGATTTTTTTTTTTTTTGTGGTTGATGTTGGTGGTGGGAAATATGAGATTCGAGATTTTAGAGGATGATGACCATGGCGAAGCGAAGCAGCTTGCTAGGGATAGTCTACAGATCTTAATTAAATCCCATCGAAATCCAAAATTAAGAAGTCCGAAACTCACAGAGGGGCTCGCAGGGAGGAGGAAGAAGCCGGTCCTAGCAAGTCCCATGGTTTGGGGAGGGCCTCGCTAAGAACCTTTAAGGAGACCTCTAGTCCACACGAGTCCCCTTTAGTCCCACTTAACTTAGTCCCAACACCTATCAAATATGGGACTGTAGTCCAGTCCAGTCCAGTCCCATTTAATGAGGCCAAACAAATGCACCCTAAGAACCTATTAATAAGTTAGCTTGTTGTTAGATCACTAATTAAGAATTCAATAAGATATAATTTATCAAATCTAGGCATTTAGCGTGGTAGTTTTTTCATGACTCGTTAACTTGACATGATCTGTTAATGAGTCGGGTTGTTATTTAGTTATTTTTTTTAGGGGTGTGCTATCCATGACACACCCGTACCCGAAAGTAGGGCATGCTGGCCGTCACGTGAGTGTGACGTAGCCATGTATGCTGTGCAGAAGCGAAAATCGATGACGAAGTACGAATGAATTAAAACCGAAGTCTAGCAACCCAGAAATGAATGTGTGCTAGAAGTATTACAATACTTATACATATTCAGAGCGTACTAAGTCAGTGCAGTCGAGCATAAATAAAAGATGTTTAAATACACCCTCGGTGCCATACATATGATAAATCTGTCAGAAAAAGGCCGGAAGATCCTCGAAGTGCCAAACTCGGAATTCTAGCTATCTAGAACCTGGAGGGGCGAAAACAAAGGGAGTGGGTCAACAAAAACAAATCCTTTTCAAAATCATTCTTTTCTCAAAATTCTAGCCCCTCTCCGTAAAACCTGTATAATTCCCAGAAAATAATACGTACATATGTATCTCAATTTTTCTCACTATCCTGTTCAAAAGCATTCATTATCAAACGTTTTTCAAATATGCCATGCAATGCATCAATCTGAATCTCTATAACATCTCATTTTAATGCATATCATTTATCATATATCAATCATATCTCATCTCAGCCCTCGGCTGTAATATAGCTCATAGCATCTCTCTATCTCATCATCATATATATATATACACTGCACATGCATCAACATCATCATCATATCATCATCATTAACAGCGCTGTATCAATAATAAATGCTCTAGTGCTACAATCACGTGAAGATTGTGCGAATGAACGCGGGTCACCTACATGACGTACCCACTCAAAAGTGGTCTATACGACAAGACTGTGCACCTACTTGGATCCAAGGCGAGCATGCGGTGCGGGAGGTGAACGACACGTGAAAGACTGTGCCCTATCTCTGGGCGTGAGCACTAACAATATGTGCAGGTCTATGAGCTAACAATTCATGATATCTCATCATTTCACATCATGTCTCATCATTTTCGTTCTCGACTATGCAGGTACCTACCTGGTACTTACCTGGCGTCCTCGGCACCCACATATGCATGAAATGTATAATTAAATACTCATGCATCAAAATCAAGTAATATGCAAGTCGATAAAACGTATTTTCCATTTAAAAAGTGATTCTGGGAAATCATTAAATATATATAGGTTATACGGAAAATAATACTGCCCACTCACTGATAAATAGCTGGATCGTAGCCCCACGTCTAGCTTGGCTACGCTCGTCCTCAATATACGTTTCACCTATATGAGAAATTATTAAATAAACGTTATTTAACGCACATACACGCAAATACGGAAATAACTTCTCATACGTAGTTCAATTTTGGCATACGAATATACCAACGCGACCTACTCGACGTCACGAGCGTCGCTATATTTTTTAATTAATTTTTGGAGGCCTCACGCGCCCCCACGCGCCAGCACAGCCACGGACACACGCGCCTTCTCCGACTGGCCCTCGCCGGACTGAACTTTCTGACGGCCGGTTTCCGGCCAACTTTGAAACTCCTTGTTCTCCTTCGTTTCTCAACCATTTTTTTCGTATTTTATACCAAATTGAAGCCCCAAACATGCAGAATCACGATAAGCGACTTTTAAGCTCCAAAAACAACTAAATCTCACCGGAAAAATCCAAGCAAAACCGGCCAAAATCGAACCTAGTGATCCCGACGTCCAAAACCTTCAAACGAAGCACTCCGAGCTTCCTTGGGACCTCACTAAGCTCACAATAAGCTTAGAATTCCCTGAAACACAACATTTCACGAGTGCATGAACAGTGACCAAAAATGGGGGGTTCGAGTTCACGTGATATCGAAGGTTCACCGTCCTAAAAATAGCACTAATCAACTCAGAACATCACAAGGATGAAGAATCTTACCTTGTTTGCTTCGATCCACTGAGTTTTGGATGGTTTTGGGTCTCGTCCGTACACTTCGAGAGTGAGAGAGTGAGAGAGTGAGGGTCTGAGAGTGAGGAGAGAGATACGGGAGAGAGAGAGAGAGAAGAAGTTGTGTGTGTGGACCAAAACTATCCAACAAGTGAGGATATAAAAATATCCTATAAGTTCCAATAATTGAGGGCTTCGTCTAATTGGTCCTCACATAAACACATGCATACGTACAAAATTCCCGTAAGGGCAAAATTGTCATTTCACCAATTAATATTTTAATATGTCGGGACGGGTTGTTACAATCCACACAACCCTTTTTACTTCTCACACACCCTTGTTAATTTCTGTCCGTTAGATCGTCATCAATTCATCCGATCCGGCGACCGAAATCCAAAAAGGTGTGGGAGAAGTAAAAATGGGTGTGTGGATATTATACTTTTTTTTTTTAAGACAACTCGTTAAGATAATAAATATGACACGATAACAACAAAAACATGACATACAAGATCTGTTCGCTGTGCCTAAATTGGGAGTACATTAGATGATGGTAACTTCAAAAAAGTAGGATATGAAGGTAAAGTTTGTGTGGAAGTAACTTGACTCTTTATAAATATTTGTTAAGCACCTTGCGCGGCACTCTCACGCCTTCTTACATGCAAAAGTTTTCAAATTTAATAGGTAAACAACACAAATAGGTGACAATATTTACTTTTAACTCTTATACGATAAGTCACTCAGTAATATATTTTAGTGATATTTTTTTTACTGGCAAGTGAGATATCTTAAAATCAAGTCTTGTAGGTGACAAATTCTATTGTGTGATTTAGCTGAACTCATTGTTGTAAAAAAACAAAAAAAGATGAAGTTTTGTCGTTGCTTTCTCCTTGAATGAGAAACAAAAATATACTAATTCCCTTCGATTCCCTTCTACAGTGACAGCTATTAAAAAAAAAGGAGAAAAAACAGGAAAAAGAGATAAAGAAGGGTTAATCTGGAAAGAGAAAAAGAATCATTCGACGACTGCAAAACAACTTTGGAACCCACGAGGAAGAATGATAGAGATGATGATACAAACCAAGGGCAACAAGGTTGAAAACGTAACCTTATTGAGATAAAGAATAAGGAGAGAAAGACATATATGCATGCTTATTTGACTTATTGGTATTCTTTTGGATAACGTTGTTTTTTCATTAGAGTCAAGTGTTGGACTGAAATTTAATGCTAACCCTATGATTACCTTCATGTGTGCAAAGTTAAAGGTGGAGATTATGTACCAATTTGTCCGCGATTTTCTACCCATGTACACATTCACAATAATGTGAATTGATTTACTTTCTATGCAATAAAAAATAAATGTACCGGCTTCACCAGCATTAGTTGAATTAAGGGTTCTCTAATCTCTAAGTTAGACTTAAAAATAAATGATAATTTAAAAGCTTAAGATTTCTCGGCAGATGAACTACCTCTAGCTCATGATTGAAGGCTGTCTTTCTATGCCAGTAGGGTTAAGCATGACGGTGGATTCGAGTGGTGCTACGAATGGTGTTTCCAGACAATAACAAAGTTGGTTTGAGATTCGTTATTTTTCTTAACAAACGATATTATTTACGTTAAAAATATAGAGTGAATTAGTTTCACAATGAGCTAATATTAACATGATTTAAATTCATTTTTTATAAGAATCGAATTTTAATTTACAAAAAAAATAAAATTAAAACATAAATAGTATAAGACTAATTATTTTACCGGTCAAACCTATTAGCCATTTGACTAGAGGAGCCGTCACGAGGGACGTCATACTAGATATGCTTGGTAACATTGATGATTGTGCCACAATTATTCGGTTCGTTGTCCAATTCTATTGATCATGCGGAATTTGATTACAATTAACCAACCAATTATTAGGCATTGTTGTGCTTAAGAGTTGTTTAGGCTTCGAGTATGATTCTCTTTATTCTTAATTTTTTTTCTTCTCTTCTTTTATTTAAATGATTAGGATTAAATTACGTTAAAAGTGAAAACTATCACGATGGGTTTTTTTGTTCGGATGCATAATCCAAATTAGCAGTATATAACCATACCAGATTTCTTACCATATATTATAGGATTCCACAGCCCTACATAATATCATTCCATGTACTACATTTTCCACTCTTTTACCACATCACCAACAATCATTCCGTATACTCCATTTTTCCCATTTACCACCGTCACATTTCTACTTATCCGACCAGATGTCAAATTTGAAATGACATGTCATCTCCATAAGGATCACGTGACCCAAAATTTACCATAATCTCTTCCCTTACAAAGAGGATGAAGAGGAAATTTTTTTCAGTGTGTCGAATGAGGAAATTGTTTTTTATCAGTATGCCAAAAATGCAAAAAATACAAAAAAATAAAAGGAAATAACCTAATTTCTTGAATTCCTAAATTACCTTAACCAACGAATACAAATAATTAAATAAATATTGGATTTCAAAAACTCTCTGAATCTGATCACGTAAAGGAGACTTAGGAGAGAGAGACTGAGAGAGAGGAGAGAGAAGCAGTAGATCTCTAGTCTTTTGATTGCAGAGATCTTTTTGGTGCTCTCAATACAAAAAAAGTAAAAGAAATAAAAAGCCAAAACAGTAGGGAAGAGAGAGAGAGAGAGATAAAAAGAAGTCTACAGATCAGACCCAGAGTAGAGAGGACCTCTCTCTGTCTCTATCTCTCTCTCTCTCCTCTCTCCTCTCTCTCTCACTCTACCTTGTTTATTAATCCCAGTAGTGGTTTGTCTCATTGCTTTTTATTTCATTCGATCCCATGCTCTCGTCTCTTCTTTTCCTAAATCCTATCTTTCCCCTTTGTCTTCTGCCCTCCTCTCCGTATCTTCTTCTTCTTCCTCCTCCTCTGTTCTACAAAAGTTAAACAAAAGCTAGATTCATATTATATTTATATGATATTGTTTTGCTTCTTTTTATGATCTTTTATTTTTTCTGGGTTTGAATTGTAAAATGGCAACTGGTTGGAGGCGAGCTTTTTGCACTACAATCCCTCGAGATCCAGCCGATGAATCCATACTCTCTGAAAAGATAAGCCCCAGCTCAAGTCCCACTCCCAGAAGCTGCACCAGGCTCGGCTTCTTCTCCGGTGGCAGCAACCCTTCTACCCCGAGATTGCAAACCCCGCAGCCCCAGCAGCAAACCCAGGTTGGCGACCATGATAATCCCAAAAAGCTTGAGTGCAAAACCACTACTCCAAAGAGTAGTAGAACGTCGCTTCTCTCGAGCTCCAACCCGACTTCTCCTCGATCCCCTCTCAAGCTCTCCCTCTTCCGTAACAGCTTCAAGTTTCGAGTAATTAACTCTCTTATTAATCATTAATCCACCCATTAATTTGTTAATCATTTTGTTGCCCAGTTGATTAGAATTTGTTTCATTTCGATGTGTTTTTGGACTACTGCAGAGTAGCTGCGGGATATGCCTGAACAGCGTCAAGACCGGCCAAGGCACCGCCATTTACACGGCGGAGTGCGGCCACGCCTTTCACTTCCCTTGCATAGCTGCCCGTGTCCGCAGCCATGGCATCCTTGTCTGCCCCGTCTGCAACTCCACCTGGAAAGACGTCCCTCTCCTCGCCATCCACCAGAACCTCAACAACAACGCCCAGAACGAGGTTGTCCGAAGTCAAACCACCCCAAAGCAGAAACCCAAATCCAAGCCAGCCGAAGTCGACAAGAAGATAATAATGGAGTACACGCCGCCACCCAGAGCCTCGTCCAAGCCAATGTACGACGACGACGAGTCTCTTCTCTCTCCAACGTCTCGGATCATCCCCATCCCGGAAGCCGACGACGAGGAGGATGAAGATGACGCTGTCGCATACCCCGAGACTGACGACGTCCAAGAGTTCCAGGGCTTTTTCGTCAATCCCAACTCTTCATCTTCCGATTCTCAGTTCAACGGCAGAGATTTTAGAACCAATAATAATGTTCAGGTGCGGATTTTGCCCGAATCCGCTTTGCTCTCTTCCAGTCGGGGCTCCGACACTTATGCCGTGGCGTTGCGGGTGAAGGCTCCGCCTCCGTCGATTTTAAACCCGTCGCACCGTGCCCCGATCGATTTGGTGACAGTGCTCGACGTCAGCGGAAGCATGACCGGCGCCAAACTCCAGATGCTGAAACGCGCCATGCGTTTGGTCATTTCGTCGCTCGGCTCCAACGACAGGCTTTCGATTGTCGCTTTCTCGGCTTCGACGAAACGGTTGTTGCCGTTAAAGAGAATGACGGCTCACGGTCAACGTTTGGCTAGAAGAGTCGTTGACCGGCTTGCGTGCGTTCAGGGTTCGAGTGTGGGTGATGCCTTGAGGAAGGCGACAAAAGTGCTTGAGGATCGAAGGGAGAAGAATCCGGTTGCCAGTATCATGCTCTTATCGGACGGCCAGGATAGGGCGAAAAATTCGGCCAATCACCGTCAAGGTTCCAGCCACGTGTCGTCCACCCGTTTTGCTCATATTGAGATCCCGGTTCATGCTTTCGGGTTCGGCGAAACCGGCGGCTTTAACCAGGAGCCGGCTGAGGACGCGTTTACCAAGTGCGTTGGGGGATTGCTGAGTGTGGTTGTCCAGGACTTGAGAATTCAGCTGGGCTTCGATTCCGGCTCGGCTCCCGCTGAGATATCCGCCATCTATTCGTGCAATGGTGGGCCAGCAGTGCACGGCTCGGCTTCTGTTCGGCTCGGCGACTTGTACGCCGAGGAGGAGCGGGAGCTGCTGGTAGAGTTGCGGGTTCCACGCTCTTTAGGAGTTCGTGGATCCCGACACGTAATGTCCGTACGGTGTCTCTACAAGGATCCTGCAACTCAAGAGATTGTGTATGGTAAAGAACAGGCACTTTTCGTGCCCCTCACGGATATCTTGAGATCGTCTTCGAGCCCGAAGATCGAACGGCTGAGAGGGCTGTTTATTACAACTCGTGCGGTAGCCGAGTCGCGGAGATTGGTTGAGCACAATGACTACTCTAGTGCGCATCATTTGCTTGCATCGGCTCGGGCTCTGCTCATGAAATCCGGCTCAGTATCAGCTGACGAGTACGTGCGCGGCTTGGAGGCCGAGCTCTCAGAGCTGCATTGGAGAAGGCAGCATAAGATCATGGAGGAGCAGCAGATGATGATGATGATCCAACGGCGGAGAGGCGGGGTGGAAAGAGACGTGGCGGCGACCGCTGTAGTGGATGAAAACGGGGAGCCGCTTACACCGAGTTCGGCTTGGAGAGCTGCTGAGAAGCTGGCTAAGGTGGCGATCATGAAGAAGTCGCTGAATAGAGTTAGCGACTTGCACGGCTTTGAAAATGCTAGGTTTTAGTTCTTGTTTTTAGAGGGAAAATAAAAGCACTTTTTATTTTATTTTTTCCAACTTTTAGTTGATAGGGACAAGGCCGGTGAAAAAATGTACCCCCACCAGGACATGCACATTCATATGGGTGGGATTTAGTTTGTTGCTTTTTTCAGTTATTTCGGTTTGACGGTGATTTTCGCACTTTTATTTTCTTATTTTGCAGTTCTCTTATTATTTCTATACATTGAAGACAATGAACAAATGAGTAGCTTTTGATGTATGAATGACAAAATAGATCCTTCTGGGAGAGATTGGCAAATCCTTTTTGTGTTTTTTTCTCTTCTTTTTGGCAAAATGAATGGTTCGTTTTTAGTATTTATTTCGTGGAGGAGGATTCAAATTCAAGAACTCGTTTAATATAATGAGATGAAAATATCATTGGATTAATGATCACAAGTCATGGCATAACATTATAGCACTTTTATACAAGTTCTACACGTACATAATGGGCTTCACTAACTCTTAAAACCATATGAACAAAATGAAGATCTCGGCTTAAACTAATTAAGTGACAAGGAATAGAATAAAAAAAAAAGGTAAATTAGGATTAAATACCAAGTGGGATATAAGTTATAAGAAAATCACTGAACCGTCGGATAATGTTCTTGCCAGCGGCGGCAGCACGGAGATAGCTTATGTAGCAAGAGTTTTTTCTGCTATTAGGGTTTTTCTGATCTGGACTTCAATTTCTGTATTGAGCTCTGTCTTCTGTTTACTTCGTGGGTCTATTCCTTTGCTCTGTGCTTACTACTGTATTTCGGTCACCTTTGTGTAATTTTTTTTTATATGCTAATGAATCTTATTTCCTTTGCCAAAAAAAAAAAAAAAAACTTACAAATGCATGCATTTGTTCCTGAATACGATAAGCTAATTAATCATATTTCTCTAATCAATTTATGAAATTAATAAATTCATTTAGCTGCCAAATAATATAGGACCCTTTACTAAAAATATACCAATGCAATTCATCTGATTTAATGCAAATTACCAATGCAATTCATCTGAATTATTGCAAATTTAATGAAAATATTTGATTAATTTGCGTACCATTTTTGTGCAGACATGTACATATAAATACAACGGAAGAAGGTCATATGCATCAGACTACAACAAATCAAAAGAAAATGGTAGGAGCTTCTTGGCCTCATTACCCTCCTTGTGTCAGCGAAGGTTGTACAAATGCTGTATGTTGTGGTCAAGGTTTGTTCTCTCTTTCTCCAACATTTTGCTGTTCGAATATATATATATCAAATACAAACTTACAAATTTGAACTTCGTTTTTACCGTTTCCAGAATTCAAATATGTTTGGCCTGAGCTAGTTGGAAAGCCGGCGTCAGAGGCCGCAGCGACAATCAACAAGAGCAACCCAGCTGTTACAGTTCTCATCCTAAAACCTGGATTCATTAGATTGGACAACTTTTGTTGTAACCGTGTTTATGTTTTCACTGATGAAAAATGCATTGTCTCGGAAGTACCTACAGTCGGATAGAGACTAGAGAATTATCCCGTGATCTAGTCCTTCAAAATTATGTCTATCGTCTTATCGCATTTATAATAATTGTGGACAATTCTACTATGTCCACTTATGTTTATTCGATTCATTTTCAAGTTTTAATTTAAGATGAGACTTTTATTTATTTAACAAATGACATTATTTACGTTAATGAGGATGAGTGAGCTTAGTCTCACAATAAGCTAGCAATAATGTATGAAATGGTATGTGAGCTTAGCCTCACAATAAGTTAACATTTATAATAATTTTGGAAAATTCTAAGGTAAATTACACCATACCCCCTTAGGTTTGAGGTCTATTACAATCCCATACAACATCTTTAAAACATTTCACTTTCATACCTCAAGTACTATTTTATTTCAATTTAATACATTCATTAATCCGTTTAGTTGATAGGGACAAGGCCGGTGAAAAATGTACCTCCACCAACACATGCACATTCATATGGGTGGATTTAGTTGCTTTTTTCCGTTATTTCGGTTGGACGGCACTTCTGTTTTCTTATTTTGCAGTCTTCTTATTATTTCTATACATAAAAGATAATGAACAAATGAAGTAGCTTTTGATGTATGAATGACAAAATAGATCCTTGAGATATTATGGTCGTTGAGATTGGCAATATCATTGGATTAATGATTACAAGTCATAGCATTACATTATAGCACTTTTATACAAGTTCTATACGAACATAATGGGCTTCACTAACTCTTAAAACCATATGAACAAATGAAGATCTCGGCTTAAACTAATTAACTGACAAGGAATAGAATAAATAAAAAAAACAAGGTAAATTAGGATTAAATACCAAGTGGGATATAAGTTATAAGAAAATCACTGAACCGTCGGATAATGTTCTTGCCAGCGGCGGCAGCTCGGAGATAGCTTATGTAGCAAGAGTTTTTTTTTTTCTGCTGATAGGGTTTTTCTGATTTGGGCTTCAATTTCTGTATTGAGCTCTGTCTTCTGTTTACTAGGTGGGTCTATTCCTTTGCTTTATGCTTACTATTGCATTTCGGTCACCTTTGTGTAATTTTTTTTAGTAAACTGTCGATTTGCTCCCTAAACTTTCACCTAATTTTCCATTTCCACCCTGAACTTTTTGATTGGAAAATTAAGGACTCAAACTAATTTTTTTAGCCAATTTGCCCCCTACTGTTAGTTTTTCAAACATTCCATCCATAATTCTGTTAAATGAGACCATGTGCACAACATGTGATGGTAGTTAAGTCATTTCATTCTTAAAAATGATTGAAAAACTAAAAATAAATAAATAAGTAAATAACTTGCCCTCCATTTTTTCCTCTAATTCATATCCTCAATTTTATTTTTTCACTCATTCCTATGCATGAGAAATGACATATGGTGTTATTGCCTTCAAAAGTATCTAAATTAGTCTTTTTCTTGAAGCATGTACTGCCATTTTTATTTTCTCTAACAAATTAATAATTTAACAAATGTTCATGGCGTTATTGTCTCTAAAGCAGTGCATTAATATAAGAAACATATTCGTACTTCTATATCAATAAGATTGCGGTAGATGACAGTTAAACCTAAAAATCTATTGTGAATAAATCAAGTATATATTCTTCACCAAAAAGAAATAAAAAAAATTCAAAAGACAATTGTTAATGATCATTTTGTGGAATTGTATTGGGATTATTATGGCATTATGAAAAGTATGTAATTATCTTGAGCATTTTTATGAGTATTATGAACATGTTTCTTATATTAATGCACTGCTTTGGAGACAAGAACGCCATGAGCATTTGTCAAATTATTAATTTGTTGGAGAAAATAAAAATGGCAGTACATGCTTCAAGAAAAAGACTAACTTAGATACTTTTGAAGACAATAACATCATATGTCATTTCCAATGCATAGGAATGAGTGAAAAATAAAATTGAGGATAGGAATTATAGGGAAAAAATAGAGGGAAAGTTATTTATTTATTTTCAATTTTTTAATTATTTTTAAGAGTAAAATGACTTAACTACCATCACATGTTGTGCACATGGTCTCACTTAACAGAATTATGGATGGAGTGTTTGAAAAACTAACGGTATGGGGCAAATTGGCTAAAAAAATTAGTTTGAGTCCTTAATTTTCCAATCGAAAACTAGGTGAAAGTTTAGGGAGCAAATCGACAGTTTACTTTTTTTTTTTTTTATGGTAATGAATCTTATTTCCTTTGCCACAAAAAAAAAAAAAAAAAAAAAAAAAAAAAAAAAAAAAAAAAAAAAAAAAACTAACAAATGCATGCATTTGTTCCTTAAAACGGTAAGCTAATTAATCATATTTCTCTAATCAATTTATGAAATTAATAAATTCATTTAGCTGCCAAATAATATAGGACCCTTTACTAAAAATATACCAATGCAATTCATCTGATTTAATGCAAATTACCAATGCAATTCATCTGAATTATTGCAAATTTAATGAGAATATTTGATTAATTACCGTACCATTTTTGTGCATACACATACATATAAATACAACGGAAGAAGGTCATATGCAACAGACTACAACAAATCAAAAGAAAATGGTAGGAGCTTCTTGGCCTCATTACCCTCCTTGTGTCAGCGAAGGTTGTACAAATGCTGTATGTTGTGGTCAAGGTTTGTTCTCTCTTTCTCCAACATTTTACTGTTCGAATATATATATATCAAATACAAACTTACAAATTTGAACGTCGTTTTTACTGTTTCCAGAATTCAAATATGTTTGGCCTGAGCTAGTTGGAAAGCCGGCGTCAGAGGCCGCAACGACAATCAACAAGAGCAACCCAGCTGTTACAGTTCTCATCCTAAAACCTGGATTCATTAGATTGGACAACTTTTGTTGTAACCGTGTTTATGTTTTCACTGATGAAAAAGGCCTTGTCTCAGAAGTACCTACAGTCGGATAGAGACTAGAGAATTATCCCGTGATCTAGTCCTTCAAAATTATGTCTATCGTCTTATCGCATTTATAATAATTGTGGACAATTCTACTATGTCCACTTATGTTTATTCGATTCATTTTCAAGTTTTAATTTAAGATGAGACTTATTTATTTATTTATTTAACAAATGACATTATTTACGTTAATGGGGATGAGTGAGCTTAGCCTCACAATAAGCTAGCAATAATATATGAAATGGTATGTGAGCTTAGCCTTACAATAAGCTAACATTTATAATAATTGTGGAAAATTCTACTACGTCCACTTACGTTTACTTGATTCATTTTCAAGTATTAATTCAAGATGAGACTTTTTTTTTTAAATTTAAATTTTTTAATTTTTTACAAACGATATTACCTACGTTATTGCTGGCCACCATCCCAATTAAACCTTAGGTGTATGAAAATTAAAAAAGGGTACTTAGACCTACCCAGGCACCCAAACGAGCCTAAGTCACGACTCTCACTTAGATTAAAAATAAATAATTTTAATTTTACATTTTGTTTTTTCATTAACGCTTTTTAGAACCTTGTATCCAGGTGATCACCTAAGGCTCCTCATCGGAACCTTCAGTGTTTCACTAATGCGAGACAACAGAACAATAATTTCGCCAAATTATGAATTACAATACACATTCATCACAAATGACTTTTAATTACAAGAATTGACAGTAATACAGATATCTCATAATTTCGATACAAAGCCGAACAGCCACTTACGAACATGTGGTGGTAGACATATAAACAACTCCCAGAGAAAAATCATGTCACGGTGTCTTACGCCAGTGAATGAATTGGAAGATCCCCCAGCCGGGACCAACACAATTTGTCTATCGAGTTGAAGATTACACCAGAAGGAACACGAAAATGACAATGTGAGGATGTTTTCCCCTTATTCGAGTTTGAGGAAGTCGATGTGTCGTGAAAGAAATTTGACATCGTAGCTTTACTTCTGGGTTTGTTCCACCTTAGCTCGAATTTTCTGTTCCAATACGGATATTTCTGTCTCGAGGCTGAACATTCTGTTCAGAGCGTGCATGTTCTCAAGCGTCTCACTCAGAGTTCGACTATCACTCCCATCGCATCTTAAGTGCTGCATCGGACCATGAAGGAGCTTGTTCACAATTCCTCGGCTGAGATCATCTACGGCTCTTCTTGTTTTCTTTGATATGTCATCGCCCATTTTTGATAAACATTTGTCGAGCTCTGCAGCTCTGATTCTTTCAGCATAAGCTCTTAATTTCTTGATGGTAGGTACCGTCTCCAAAGAATCCCTCCAAGCTTCAAATTGTTTTGATTCCTCAGTGATAATTTCCTGAGCTTCCATTGCTTTCCGCAGACGATCTTCTTTGTTAGCAGCCACAACCTCCTTAAGGTCATCAACATTGTAAAGTCGAGCACCATCAGCATCTGCAACACATGAACTCACGTTCCGGGGGACGGAAATATCAACAAAAAGCCTCAAACCGCCAGTCTCTGGACCTACAGAAGGAAGGTCCTTCACATCGTCTTTGAAAAATAATGGGGTTTCTGATGCGGTGCTAGTAAAAACCACATCTGCCTCTGCTGCACAGGTAAGCATTTCTGTAAGAGGCTTGTAAATGATCTCAATACCCTTTAGCTCCTCGCGGATAGATGCCACTCTCTCCTCGGTCCTATTCACAACAACCATCTTTGTGCAACCTTTTGCTACCAAGTGTTTGATCACAAGCTTTCCCATTTTGCCGGCACCAATCACCAACATTCTTGCAGTAGCATGTGACGATGCAGGAAGCTTCATCAAGGCAAGTTCAACAGCAGCAGAGCTTACAGAAACTGCCCCAGCAGCAATGTTAGTTTCAGTTCTAACCCGCTTTCCCACAGTGATTGCATGCTTGAACATCCCACTGATGTTTCTACCAAAGCCAACAACTCCTTGGCCGACTTTAACAACTTGTTTCACCTGGGCAAGAATTTGACCTTCTCCGAGGACAAGAGAGTCAAGACCTGCTGATACTTCAAAGAGATGCTGAGTGGCGTCGTTATTATAGAGTAAAAACCGGTGCTGGCATAGCTCGGAAACAGGGACTCCACTTGTCTGCAAACAAAAGCAAATAGTGTCAGGTAATGTTTTAGAGCAAGAAACGAACACGGTAAATTCAGGATACTCTACTAATAAGCAGGAGAAAGGAAACACCGTATGGGCTCAAACTATAACCCACAAAGGAATTGAGCGTAATTTTTCGTTCAAGAAAGAAATTAAAAATAAATAAATAAACCATTTTCTCCAATGTCAAATAAGATGATTGATTAATCCATGTCACATAACATATGCCGAAAACAACAAACAAAGAAAGGAAAAGTACCTTTGACATCCACTCGGTAACTTCTTTGACACCACGATGCTGAGATAGAGCTACAACATATATCTCCATTCGGTTGCAGGTGCTAAGAACAGCAGCTTCTTCTATGTGATTTAAGCCACACAGCTCCCCTATGGCTCGAGGCCATTCTGCTTCTGGAATGGCAAGTTTTTCACGCATTTCAACCGGTGTTGTGTGAATACTGAGTCCGATGACCACAATGCTGCTTCTTTCCTTTGTGTACCCTGAGAAGAACAATTGTGGAACTTTAGTCAGACAACATTGCAAAAAAAAAAAAAACAGTACGCCAAACACATTCTTATATAAAGTATGCAAACAACCTTGAATCATGAACACAATCAAACAACGGTCATCAAAAGCATCTGAATCATTGTATGGCTGTGATTTTTATGACGCAATTCTAAACCCAAACAATCTCCAAATTTAAGCACACACAACACACACACATATATATATATATATGGGGAAAAAACCCCATAAAAAATACACCAAAACCCATCATGAACTAACTTACTTAGAGCAAATACATTCACAAAACCAACAATTGCAAGCAGAAAATTCAATTCCAATACAAAACCATTAGAGAATTCACACAATAAAGTTCATAAATTCAATAGAAAAAAATCGCATTAATGGGAAAAAAAGGCACGTACTGTCAGAAGCAGAGGTCTTGAGCTGCTCAAGAGCGGAGACATTGGAAGCGACAGACTGAACCACCGCGGTAGAAGCATCAGAAGAATCGGCCACTTCGCACCTCACTCCTCTCTGAATTTGGAGCCTTCTAGTCCTAATGGGCCTCATAGAACCCACCAAAGAAGAACCGGTAGCGGCCCTGGAGGACGTCGTCGCAGCCGACGACGAAGACAATGACAGCAAAGCCTCCAACTTTGCTCCGGCGAAACTGGTCGACACCGCCATTGACCCAAACCAGACGGCGTTTCCAAACGCTCAAAAAATATGGGAAGAGTGAAAGATTGGAAAAGTGTGTATTGGGATTGGGATTGGAGCAGCGGAAGGAAGGAATGCTGGGCGTTTGATTTGGATTTTGGGTTTTGAGAGGGGCGGAGGGAGAGGACTGGCGTTGGGGTGGGTTTGGACTTTGGTGGGTGTACAAAAGAATCGACCCTCTCACTCTCTCTGTGTGGGAGTTTGGACTTTTGGTGTGCTTGGGATTTCTTTGCATTCTGATTGGTGGAATGGAACGCACGTTTTATCCACGCTCCCCCTTCAACCTTGTGTGGACCCCATCTATTCGTTTGTTCCGCTTTTTGTTGATAAGATTTCGGCCAAAAATTCAAGATAATACTTACATTTTGTAGATTAACTACGTATTTATTATATCAACTGCACAAATTCTTGTCACTTAGTATTTTTGTAAGTTATAGGTCTTAAGTTTGATTCTCGTTAAAGACGAATTTGAAAAAAATTACGTACAAATCTCCACCCTCTTAATAAATAATATCGTTTGTTATAAAAAAAATTACGTACAAATCTTCGTTTAAAAAAAATACAAATACAGACAACTCCAACAAAATGAAGACCTAGTGCTACTAGCTATATTTGAACTCCTTAACTACCTGCTTTAAGTCAAAGTTATAATATAATTTTTATTAGTACTACGATTTAATAGTATTTAATACATTATTATTTGAAAATGTATAATTTATGTGATTATATATATTTAGTGTAATTAACATCTGACCGTCGAGATAATATTTAGGTGGATATCTAGATATGTAGCTATTCCAAAGGGTCCAATAGAGACAATCTCACTACCGACAACAATTAAAACCAAAGTGGGTATCAAACTAAAGATGTCATTATGATTCTTTCGAACTGGACTTGATGCCTTTATTCGAAAACATTATGTGGAAATAATTTTACCACTTGTATTGATCTTACTTGGCTCCATGCCATCCGTTGGATTACACGTTACACTCATCAGCACAACGGAATCCAACGGCCAGGAACTCAGAAAGAAGCTAGCTAGGACCCACAGCAGCAGGCTGCAACTCAGAGGGATAAGATTGGAGGGGGTGGGGTGTGAAGATATGTGAAAGAGATTGCTTTCTGAGATTTCAGGCCTCTGTTTGCCACAACTTTGGTTTCAAATTAAGTCCTACGTGGAGAATAAACATGCTCACACTTTTGGATATCCAACTTCGTGGTTTTCATAATTTAACCACTATCTGTATAGTGTGAGTCGATACTGTTACTACACAATTATTGTGAAGAAACGGTAGAAATTTGTCACAATGACGATAGACGTAACAGATCTGTTATTAGATGCACACAGAATCATGATTACAATAATGAGTTTATATCACACCATCATTCAAACAACAAAATCACAACAACTCGTCGAAGCGACACGAAACATTTATAACTCGATGTAGTAGTCGAGCTTTTTATTACTAAACCACATCATCCCCTAAGCGAGACACATTATGAGCTATCTTTGATAAGGATAAATGAAAGACATTGGAATATTGTCCTCTAATTTTTCACATTAACTAAGAAATTAGTATATGCATAAAGAGAGAAAAAAAGGCATACTAAGAAATTAGTATAAAATTCGATCTTATGTTAGATAGTATATCGGATAATAAAAGAAAAAAGAAGTATTGATCATCTGTTTTTGCGTGAACAATAATTCAGAATGAATACTTTAAATGCGTGCAAGTTACTTCACATCGTTGGTCACAAGTAATCGAACGTACCATTCCATCATAGAATATTGATCAACATGCTAGAAATCAAAGGACAAATCTAATAAAAAATCAGCAGTGCAGTTTTTTTTGTTACCAAAACCAAGCATATACCATGTTTAGAAGTACTTTGGAGCAATATAATTTGAAGTATATTATTCCAAAGCATACTCAAACACATCAAATATCCGACAGTCTTGCCGTAATGTTTATGTCAGAATAATGAAGAATTAATTTGTGCTTGAATTCATCTTCATTCTAGTTTTGTACATGATATTGGGTGCATTCCAAGATAACCCTACAACTTGGTGCCAGCAATTTGGGTTTTGTATTCATTTTTTTAACCACAACTGGTTTCATGCAACAAGGAAGTTCAAGAATCGAGATCCTCTTCGAATCTTGCATTCCATAACGATGGACCAAGCAATCTGAATCATTCATTTCAAATCATATGACTCCCATTAATCTATTTCATTGGTCACCTCGCAAAAATCTAGAGTGTGGATCTCTCTCCTTCCCTTGAATGGTTCGAATTACACAGTCCGTCACTCCGAATTGCAAGATCCGTGGGTTTAAGTGCAAAGGGCTACTTTTTCCCCCAATAAGGACATTGTTTTTGGTGTATAGTTAACTAGAAAAACTCTGCATTATCTTCACAGTGAATACAAAGATTGCTAGAAAACATAACCTACAACTTTTAGAGCTGTAAATTATATATTTTAATGGAAATGATATGGCACAAGTACTAACCAAGTAGTTCAGATCACTTGTGTTTAAACTGTGACCAAAACAGAGAAAAATTGAGAGCCTTTCCTGTCCCGTGATATATTAAGTGATGTGGATTGTCCAATTAAATATATCATGTGTTACAAATGTTTGACTATCAATGAAAAAATTTTATGCGATAGAATTTCGTTGTGCGATAAAGTAAAAAAACTCGTAGCAGAAGTTTATAATCGTCTACGGTATTGTGTTTGATTGTTGATGTGTCTGAATTAATCAAATGTACCGTTCAGATGTGCAAATTGGTGTGAAATAAAATTTCCCCGAGGCAATATTGGGCTAGAAATGTTACTTAATAGAAACGGCCCAAGTAAAAGACTACAATGGAAAGCCCAAGTTAACCACAATTTGTGTACCAAGACACTTATAAATATGAAATATATACATTTTGAACCATTGCACATGATCCACGGGCCACCTTCGTCAGTGCCAAAAATTATCATCGACCACCATCGTTGGTGAAAGAAAATTTTTCCGGTCACCGGATAATTTGTCATTGTTCGGTAGTGATATGAAAAATAGCAACTTTTTCTGATCAAACTCTTGGTATCCTAAATTTGTTATGTTATAGTAATTTTCTCTCTTTTATTTCTTCATTGTTTGTTATTACCTTTCAGTAAATTTCCCTCTTTTGTTTCTTCATTTTTTTAATTATAACTTATCAGTTTTTAAGTTATTATTTTAAGAAATAAAGTATGGTTTATTTGTACAAAAAAAAAACTTGAAATTAGAATACAGGTGTCTAGAGAATTCTATTGGGTTGTAAACAAAATTTGTTTAATTTCTATCATTAAGGCATTTCTACAGTGGTTCACGTGAGTGTGATACCTATACTAGAAATCAAGCATCCTGATTTTAATTTTTAACACTATTGCTACACTAATATGAGTTTAATGTATTAATACCACACTCATGAGTTCAACAAATTAGCATCACACTTCAACTTTTCAGCACACTATCTATATAGTTCAATATACAGTATTACACTCATGTTTTTCGTCCAGGCCTAAGACCGTTTTAACTACAGTGGACTCCACACTTATGCATACACAACATAAGAATAGATAGCTAGACCCTCAGGCTGGCCCAACTGACAAGGGCTTGTGCAAGACTGACTGTCCATCACTCATGTACTATACTACTAAAATCGAATTAAAAGTGCGTGTCGTGCTTGACCTGACCCACCATTATGTTGTTGTACGCCAACTTTGAAAGAAATGAACACGGGCACGCTCGTGTTGTACTTTTAGGCTCGTTTGTTTTACCTCTTTAGCTAGGGTTGGACTAGCTAAGACTAATAACTCATGTTTGGTATGGTTATGGACTAAGTTAAATGGAATTAGTCTAGACTCGTATGGACTACGGGCCTCGTTAAGTCATCCTAATTAGTCTAAGCCAAAAGCACGGGATTGCTAAGGGCTGGTTTGGTATTGATGTGCTTTGAAAAAAAAAACTGTTTATCATATGTTGTGAGAATAAGCTTATTTCTTCTGCTTCACCTTTTCAACTTTTTTTTTCACCCAAAACTGTGAAAATAAGTTGTTTTTAAGTATTTACCAAACACTTTTTTTAGCTCAACTTAAAATTAAAAAAAAAAACTCACTTTGTATAAAAGCACATCAATACCTGGTTTGGTATTGTTGTGCCTTGAAAAAAAACTGCTTATGCTATGTTGTGAGAATAAGCAGCTGTGAAATAAAGCAGCAGAGTGTTTGGTAAACGTTTTTTGTAGAAGTGTTTATGGAAAAAAGCAGTATTATAGTGTTTGGTAAACTTTTATGTAAAACAGCTGTTACTATGAAATTATAAAAAAAAAGTATAATACTAGATGTGCCATTAATTTAATTTTCTCCATCTACATCGAGTAGTCTCTCCCACTACCCCACTATTGAACAACACTTTCCAAAAACAAAAAACATCTCTCTAAAAGTCTCCCCCACAACCCCAATTTTCTCAGTTTTTATTTTTTTTTGCTCCGCCTTTTTTTTTTTTGCTCCATTCCTCAATCTCTCTCACCTGTCATCTAATTTGCAGTACATACATGGTCTAGCTGCTCGAGGAGTTCATTATATACATCGGGCAGGGCCAACGCTCTAGGATGCTGGTTTTTTTCTTCTTTCGAGACTATTCATTTTTTCTTTTTGAAATTGTATAATATGAATTTGATCATATGAAGTAGTTTTTTGTATTTAATTTTTGGATAGTTTTTTGTATTTAATTTTGGGTATTTAGAATAACTGAGTTTTGGTGTTCGTTTGGGCAATCTAGGCTCTCTTAATTTGTAGAAATACGAAGATCAGTCGCCTGTAAGGAGTGCAATCTGGGAAATCTGTGTAAATCTACAATGCCAAAACTGAATCTGGTCTTCGCCAGAAAAGATGGTGGTATTTCTTGGCACAATTTTGTTGGCATGGGAGTGAGAGAGGACATACAAGAGATGGGAGAAAGGATAGAGGAAGAAACAACGTCCTAGGGTATGGAATTCAAGGTTAATAATGGTAATTTCTGAAGCTGGGAGTGAACGGTGTTGTGGCAGGATTGACGATGACGACCTTCCAATTGAAATCGACGATGTTTTCTAGTTGGTATTATGTGAAATTATTTAATTGTTTAAGGTCATTTTGGGTGTTTGAAAGTTTCATTCATGGGCTCAGCGCCTCTTACAAATTAGGTTTGCGCAGAAGCTGTGGAAGCAAAAAAAGTCAGTTTTTCAAAACTAGCTTTTGCTGCTTTGAACTTCTAGGTTCTTTCACCCAAAACTATGAAAAAAACCTGAAGTTGAATGTTTACCACACACACACAAAAACTCTCATCTTTTTTTTATACCCGTTTTTTTTAACAGCACCTCAGTACCAAATTAGTACTAAGCTTCCTTCATGTGAATGGTTGGAGAGAAATCGATCTGCTTCCAGAACAAGTGTCCTCTTTCTCTCTCATATCGATATGGAAATTGCAGGATGAACTGGGTAATTAGAGCTGCTCATGAACTTGGTCAATTCGCCTTTAAAATTGATAATATTTCTCTTGAATTGAAGAAGAACCATCTGGTTGTCTCTTTATTCCATGATGATGTTGTGCCCGTTGGATGCTGTCAAGAAATTCCAATAAAATTTTGAAAGCTCTTGTTGAAGCTCTGCCGTGGTAACTTGACAAATTTGTCCTATTTCTGAGGGGTGAATGGGTTGGCGCACGGGAGGGCTGAAAAAGCATTGTGATGAGGTATATTTTGGCTATTATTTTGGAAGAATTTTGATACTTTGAATTGTATTTTCAATATAGGACTTTCAACTTCCTTTGAAGTAAAACGTGATTAAATGGATGAATTTTTGGAAAAATAACAGATTTTTTCAGCAAGATTGATCAAAATATCAGATTTTGGAAAAATGAATTATGGTATTATGTGTATTTTCACCTAGCTTGATCAAAATATCAGATTTTTCAACCAAGTTGTTATTTTCTGGCAATAGAATAAATGAGTAGTGCGGGGTGCTGGAAAAGTGATGTTCTGGGCTTAATTGCATGTTTAAGAGTTAAAGATAGCCTATTTTGGTTTTGGCCCATTTTGGAGATATGTTCAGAACATTCCGATCTTTAAAATGAGCTATCATGGCCAAATTTGAAGGATATTTGAGGCTAAAATGTGGCTGGACAGTTCTTTTGCAGATTCTCCTAGCTTAAATATGACTTTATTTTCTAAGAAATTTTATTATTATTTGGTTTCCTAGTTGGAAAAAAGACTATTTTTTAGGGATTGTGCGATGGCTTAGGCATAGGATATAAGGCTTTGGCCGACCCTAGCATTTGGACCTCTTTTTTATGCGACTTTGGAGATAGGAAATTGGAAGGGTTCTTGAAGAATTTCAGACTTTTACTTCAAGATGTTTTTATTCTTTTTCTTCATAATAATATTTTCTATGATTTTTGTTATGAATATGCTTAGCTCATCCGTTTTGCTAGGGTGAAGCTTTGAGCCTTAGTATGAATATGTAATTTTTATTTAATTGCTTATTATTGATTGCATGCATGCTTTGAATTATTGATCACCATTTTAAACTATCTAATTGTCTTAATGTTTGATCACCATTAGGATCTTTAGAAAAGTAATTTGATGCAATTTTGGTCGGAAGGTTCCCTAAAATTGATGTTGGCTTCTTGTGGTTAATAATTGTAATTTCACTTAAGATGAACACCACGTCTTAAGGGTTGCATGGTTTTTCAAAGGGTTTTCACAAAACATAACGAGTCTCTTATGTTCATATTTGATCCGAACGTCCGGACGGATTGCATGTTAGATATACGTTCTATGTTGGAGATTCCAAGTAGAATATATATTAGGAAAACTTAACCTTTAAAGTGGCATTTGTAGATCATAAGTAATTGGTAAAAATACATAAGAATGCTAGGTGATGGCGGAACCCTAGTGCTTTTATAAATTGGTATTTAAAACTCTTTTTTTTTTGTCAAAGATGAAATAATATTAAAACTCTTTTCTTTTATCGTATTAATTTTGGGCGAATTGACTATTTGTTTTTAATTAAAATTCGTTTTTAATATTACCTAAATTCAAAATTTCTTTTTCTCAATTTTTAGTTTTAAGTAGTTAATTATGAATTGTTTTTACATAAATTATTTAAATTGTCCTTATGGAGAACGACCTTGCATGAGCAATTATACTACAACATCCTTGTATTCTTGCAAGTATTTTGTGTGATTTTAACCTTCTTTTAGTAGGTACAAAAAAATCCTATCAAGAAATTGGCGATGTTGCTGGGGATTATTTTAGATAATTTGTGTTTAGACTTTTCTTGATTAAATAATTTTTTTCGCGAATTTTTTTAATTCATATTATTTTACTATTTTCGTTTTACTGCAGATTCTGCAAATTATATGGTCCAGACCAGATTAGAAACTGCCTAGATTGCTCAATTTGATCCAGAACGCAGATTGCGACGACAGTGGCGAGAAACTAATTTGATGTGGGACTGTTCACTACAAGACACTTTTCTGTAGAATTTGTTTGCTGATTTTGTGGACAGAGAGGTAATAATAGCATTAGCATTGCCTAAACTAGGCAGACCACTCAAAGAATCATTGGCTGCCTGTGTGAATGATGTTCCCAATTATATTCCGTATCTCGCCAAGGAAGAAGGCAATGCATTTGAGATCAAGCACCACATGTTTGAAATTTTACCAACCTTTCGTGGCTGCTAAATGAGGGCGCAAACATACATATTGCAAAATTCATTGTGGGCTGCAAAAATATTTTAATCAGGAGTTTTTTTTGCCGAGGCTATCAAGCTACGTCTTTTCCCTTTCACCTTAAAGGATAAGGCGAAAACATGGTTATTCACTCTACCAGCTAATAACATTACTATTTGGCAACAATTACATACAAAGTTCCTGAACAAGTATTATCGAGCATCCAAAACATTAAATTACAAAAGGGAGATTACGACATTCACTCAAAAGCCTAATGAAGAGTTTCATGAACCATAGGAGAGATATATAGAGATGTACATGAAATGTCCACATGCGAATATTTATTCAGATACACAAATGAATATTTTTTTCGATGGGCTTAATCCTACATCTAAGAGCCATGTGAATGCATCAGTTGGAGGATTGTTGTCAAATAAATTTGCAAGAGAGGCGTTTGAACTGTTTGATATGGTGTCCACATAATCTCAACAATGGGCAGCAGAACATTTACAGAAAATGGGGCATTTTTGAGTTGTCAGCAGGTTTTCCTAACATATCTGCACAAATGAAAAAAATGGAAAAGAAAATTGATGCAAAGTTTAACATTATTTTACAACAAATATCAAGTTCTATATAGCAGCAGCCATCTACAGCAATAGTTTGCACTATTTGCAGCATGGCCACACACGACATAATAGGCCACTCGCATAAGGAGTCTTACTTGGAGCTAGTTGAGCAACATATTAATATAATGAATAATTATCAAAGTCCTAGGAATGTTGCATATGCAAATCAATACAATGTAGGGTGGAGAAATCATCCCAATTTAAAATGGGGTGACAATCAATATAATGCAAGATCATTCCAGCATGCACAAAAACCTTTTGTACCACCAAAACCATCTTTGGATGATCAACTTGCTAAATTGCCAACATTAACTTAAACATTCATAGATGGCAGCTATCAAAGATTTCAAAATGTTGAAGCATTAATTAAAAGTTTAGAGCAACAGTTTGGGCAGCTAGCTACACAGATTTCAGACAGAGAAGATGGCAGATTTCCTAATCAAACAATGCCTAATCCAAGAGGAACCGCAAACTACAGCATTGTACGGACTTTATGGTGTGGTAAAATTTATGACAATCGTGAAAATTGCATTAAAGATGATCAGCCAACAGTGCAAATTTCTTCAAAAATTGCAAAAAAAAAAAAAAACGACAGAACCTACAAATTCTACAGCAAAACAAAATCTGGTCGGTGCATAAATTGTTTCAAAACAGGTTTCTGAGCGTGTTTATGACCCTCCACTGCCATATCATGAACGTTTAATTCCTAAGGCATTGTACGGACTTTATGGTGTGGTAAAATTTATGACAATCGTGAAAATTGCATTAAAGATGATCGGCCAACAGTGCAGATTTCTTCAAAAATTGCAACAAAAAAAACGACAGAACCTACAAATTCTACAGCAAAACAAAATCTGGTCGGTGCATAAATAGTTTCAAAACAGGTTTCTGAGCGTGTTTATGACCCTCCACTGCCATATCATGAACGTTTAATTCCTAAGGCAAGAGATTAGGCAGCTTAATAATTTTATGCAGACATTATTTATAATTCAAATCAACATTCCATTGGTGGATGCAATCAAGAAAATTCCATCAAATTCTAAATTTTTGAAAGATTTTTACATCAACAAAAAGAAACTTGCAGATTTGGACAAGGTTTTCTCGACAGAGCAGTGCAGCACAGTTTTGTTACACAAATTGCCACCCAAGAAAAATGATCCAGGGAGTTTTGATATTTCTTGTACTATTGGAAAATCTAATTTTAAGAGTGCTTTAACTGATTTAGGTGCAAGTATTAATTTGATGCATTTTTCTGTTTTCCACCGATTGGGACAATGAGACTTAAAACCTACATCAATTATTCTTTAGCTAGCTAACCATTCAGTGACTTATCTTAGAGGCATTATTGAAGATCTAATTATTAAGGTTGATAATCTCTATTTACCGGCAGATTAAAAGCGTCCATCATTTTGGGGAGACCGTTCATGCCAACCGCTAAGACTCTAATTGATGTAGAAGCTGGAACACTAACTTTACGAGTTTAAGATCAATCTGTTGTTTTTAATTTGTTTGAGGCAGCCAAATTTCCTGCTGAACAGCAAGATTGTATGCGTATTGATGTGTTAAACAGTGTGGTTCAAGACAGTTTTCATGCTAGTTCAAATGCAGATCAGTTGTTGCATGTTTTACAAGGGGAAATTGGGACAAACTCTGAAGATGAAAGGGTTATTGAGTACATTTATGCATTGAAGAGTTTGCCAACACATTTGCCAAATTGGAGAAATGTTTATGAGAGTTTAGGGGAGACTAAATAGCCCCTTAAACAGTCTAGACAGCAGCCACCAAAATTGGAGCTGAAGCCTTTGCCAAACACTTAAACTATGGACATTTAGAGGGCGTTTGTTTACCCTCACTAGCCCTTACTGGACTAAAGTGGACTAACTATTAGTCCAATCCTGTGTTTGTTGTTCCACGAGACTAATGTTAATAAGACTAGCTGGGATTAGCCTAGATTAAGGACATCGCTAGAGGTTCTTAGCGAGAGTCCCTGGAAACCATGAGACTAGCTAAGACCCCTATCTGCTCTCTGTTTCATGAGACGATGACCACATTGTTCCTGCTCTCTCTCTTACACCACCAGCCGACCATCACTCTCTCCCTCATCGCCTTGAACCCACAATCACGAGACCTTAGATTCACCCATCCCTGAGATGCTTTATCGCTGAGCTCGTTTTCGAGAGGCAACATTTCTCTGCTTCATCGACTCCCAATCTCACTCTCCCAAAACCATTTTTAAACACAGATTTAAAGGACCTGCAACGTCGCCATGTTTTTGATGGATTGCTTTTACGGGTTGTGGCAGAAGGAGGCCAAGATTCTATTTTTGGGTTTGGGTGGCGATTGGGATAATCTGGGGACTGGGTTGCTTTGGACGGAGAAAAAAAGATGGGGAAGGAAAGAATAGAAAAATGGAGAATTGTTATGAAAAAAAAAAAGAATGGAGTATACTAATAATATGAATTAAATAATATAATATTAATATATATAGATTAAATAATATAATATTAGGATTTGTTAATTATTTTATTTCTTAGTCCGACATTGCACCAAATGCTTTACTAAGTTAGTCCAGCTTAGTCCCTGAAGCTAATCCAGTTCGAGATAGTCCGGTGTAACAAACGCACCCTTAGGGGCTCCAAAAATGCTGCCAGTTATTGTTGTAGTAGATTTAACTCAGACAGAAGAATATAATATGCTTCGTGTTTTGAGAAAATATCAGGATACATTAGGATGGACAATTATCGATATCAATGGTATTAGCCCAGCAATTTGTACGCACAAAATTTTAATGGAAGAAGACGTGAAGCCAACAGTAGATGCTCAACGCCACCTTAATCCAATTATGAAAGAAGTTGTCAAAACATAAGTTATGAAATTACTTGATGCTGATATGATTTATCCTATTTCAGATAGTCAATAGGTGAGTCCTATGCAGGTTGTGCCAAAACGTACTGAAATTACATTGGTTAAAAATGACAACAATGAGCTTGTTCTTACACGTTTAACTACATGCTAGTGTATGTGTATAGATTAAAGGAAGCTAAATGCAAGTACAAGAAAAGATCACTTTCATTTACCATTTACTGACCAAATGTTGGAAAGATTGGCTGGTAGGGCTTTCTATTGTTTCTTAGATGGTTATTCTGGGTACAATCAGATCCCAATTGCACCAGAAGATAAAGAAAAGACAACTTTTATAGGCCCATTTGGGACGTTTTCTTATCGGAGTATGCCATTTGAGTTATGCAATGCACCAGCTACTTTTTAATGTTGTATGATGAGCATTTTTTTCTATCTTGGTTGAAAATATTGTGGAAGTTTTTATGGACGATTTTTTTGTGTTTTGGGATTCATTTTATCAGTGCTTAAAGAATTTATCATTAGTTCTTAAGAGATATCAAGAAACAAATTTAGTGCTGAATTGGGAAAAGTGTCATTTCATGGTGAAGTAGGGCATTGTTTTGGGTCATTCAATTTCTAGCAAAGGTATTGAAGTTGATACAGCCAAGATTGATGTTATTGTAAAGCTACCCACCCCTACATTAGTAAAAGGTGTTAGATCATTTTTGAGACATGCAAGATTTTACTGCCAGTTCATTAAGAATTTCTCCAAGATTAGCCGACCTTTGTCCAAATTTATTGGCTAAGGATACACCATTTAATTTAGATGAGGCTTGCTTAGAAGCGTTCAACAAGTTGAAGTCACTTTTAACTTCAGCACCCATCATTGCTGCACCAGATTGGAGTTTACCATTTGAATTGATGTGTGATGCATCATATTTTGCAGTTGGAGCAGTGCTTAGACATCGAAAAGACAAGCTTCCCCATGTAATTTATTATGCCAGCAAAACTTTAAATGATGCACAGTTGAATTATGCTACCACCGAAAAAGAATTGGTGGCTAATCATTTATCCAGATTAATTATTTCAGCAGCTGCAGAAGAAGATTCCCTCCCATTAAGTGAGAGTTTCCCAGATGAACAGTTATTTGCTGTCTAAATTAACACACCCTGGTTTGCTGATATTGTTAATTATTTGGCTAAGGGTGTGGTGCATCCAGATTTTTTGTTTTAGAAGAAAAAGAAATTTTAATTTGATGTAAATCATTATTTTTGGAATGAACCATACTTATGTAAGTACTACCCAAACCAAATTATTCGTAGTGCATTCTTGAGGCTGAAGAGGAAAATGTTTTACAATTTGCTCATCATTATGCATGTGGGGGACATTTTGGGCAAAAAATGACAGAAGAGAAAATTATGCAGAGTAGGTTATTTTGGCCTACAATTTTTAAAGATACAAATAATTGGTGCAAGGCTTGTGACATGTGTCAAAGGGTCGGGAACCAATCCAAAAGGAATGAGATGCATCAACAAAGTATTTTAATTGTTGAATTATTTGATGTTTGGGGTATTGATTTCATGGGACCATTCTTATCCTTTAATGGGAACCAATCTATTTTAGCTGTTGTGGAATACGTTTTTAAATGGGTTGAGGCCATTACAGCACCAACTAATCAAGGATCAGTGGTTCTAAAGTTCCTCTAGGGGGTTATATTTCCGCGTTTTGGAATTCCGCACGTTATTCTTAGTGATGGGGGGAAGCATTTTATTAATAAACTGTTTGCTAATTTACTAGCAAAATATGGGATTAATCATTGCATGACATCTAGGCAAGTTGAAGTTTCAAACAAAAAATTAAAGTGTATTTTGGGGAAAACAGTTGGTTGTACACGTAAAGATTAGAGTTTAAAATTAAATGATGTTTTGTGGGTTTATAGAACAGCTTATAAGACTTTTCTTGGGATGTCACCATTTCGACTCATTTATGGGAAAACATGTAATCCACCTATGGAGCTTGAGCATAAGGTTTACTGGGTAATTAAATAGTTAAAATTTTCGTATGATTCAGCTGGGAAAAAACGCAAATTGCAACTCAATGACCTGGAGGAAATTGGTTAGGCTGCCTATGAAAGTTCTCGTATCTACAAGGAAAAAACTAAGGCATTTCATGATAGTCAAATTTCAAGGAAGGAATTTTAGCCATGGCAAAAGGTTTTGTTATTTAGTTCAAGACTAAAGTTGTTTTCAGGGAAATTAAAATCTGACTGGATTGAGCCATATCTGATTACTAAAGTTTTTTCTCATAAGGCAATTGAAATAACTAATGAGGCTTAAGGCAACACATTCAAGGTAAATGGTCACAGGCTAAAACCATATGGGAGTCACCTTTCGCTACTGCAAACGAGTCTTTGACTATGAAGGAACTAGTGATTTGACCACCAGGCTTCTGCGACATCTAGCTACAAACTTAAAATAAAGCGCTGGAAGGTAACCCAAATTTTCTAAATTCTTTTCTTATTTTATTTTTCATTTGATTTTATATTTTATTATTAGTTTAAAATTCTAGATGCATTTACATATCTAAGTTTTCAAAAAAGAAAAAAAAACTTTGAAAAATCCAAAAATATGGTGCTTTCTTTATTTACCTAGTTGATTTGACATCTTTTTAATTTTCACAAATATTGGTTAATTGCAGGTTGCAAATAGGGCAAAATAAAGTCGAATTATCTTATACTGGATCATGCACCTAGCAGCAAGTCTACATTCACATAAACCACACCTTCACTATGCTGGAATTTAAAGCAATTAACATGAGCCATTTAAAGATGCAAGTTTGGGGGTGGTTGTTGTAGATCCAGCACCAAGGCATAATTTTGAGCAGTTAATTTTTTGCAGCTCAATTTTGGGATGCATGGATGAGGAGCACAGTTAAATTATAGATCCATACACCACATAACTGAGTACAGCTATTAGTACCAGATCTATAACAACTGAACTTGCAGGAATATGAAATTTTACCTCCCAGATGCACAGATTTGGGCCCTTGGTAGCTTTGGCTGTTTTTGTCCGTTCAAGGTCACGTGTTGTTCATTTGTCCCTCGGGTCTTACATGGATCCAAGCATCCTGCACACAAACCATCAACATGAATATACAAAGGTACATGGTAATTTAACCACAACTCAGGGTTCGTTATAATCTGAGGAAGAGCTTTTACCTTCTAATCGTTCGAATCTGTGATGTTCGAGTCCCATCTCTGCTCATTGCTTATCCTACTTGTAGCTCAAGAGTTTCCTACCATAAGTAAACAGCTCTATGAGTTATTGAGGAAACACGATTGTTTTCAGCAGATCTGTCACTAATGCGTTCGAAAAGAAAAAAAAAAGACATGTCATTTATTCAGTTTGGAGGTGGATTCTGCTTTCATTCTCAAAACTAGGTAAGTTGCAAATGGTCCACATGTATCTTCAGGTTTGCTCTAGGTCTTAATTCTTATTTTTACTAGGCGCCAGCGTATTCAGTCCAGAGTCCTCATCAACTTACAGTTACTAGATTCACATTTTTATAGCGTTATTATTTCCACATTATGACTTATATTCAGTTTGGGATTATTCTCACATATGATACATGCATTCCATATCCATTCACAAAAGTTTACATATCCAGCAAAATCCTAGCATAGATGAGTGTATACCTTTCAGAAAAGTGATGTGATTGACTCAGCTTTGTGCTTGTTGTCTGCCTCATCGACCTCTGTTTCCTTGGTTCTGATTTCCTCGTCCCTAATTACCTCGACCTTGATTTTCAGATTAGGCTGCCTGGTTGATGCACCACTCTACCACCTTGATAATAAGGATCAGACGGGTACTTATACGCTCCTTCTAGATACTGAACTACTTCACCCTAATAGTGGAAGGTACCACCATAACTTGTTGACGTATAAGCACCAGGTCCTGCAATCTGCCACAGAGGAATTGTAGGTGGTAGAGTGGGAGGCTGGGGTTTCTGATTCTACGGCCAATTATTAGCTTTATGCCTTATTTGTCGACACGTAAAGCATCCACTACTTCATCTCTTACATTCACCGAAATGATGGTTATTACATTTGCGATAGAGCGAAGCATTAGAATTGCTAGGGTTCATCTGATTATGAAAATGAGAACCGTCTGCAGACTTGTTATCTCGTCGAAAAGTATTGGAATTTGAACCACCACTCGATGATCCCAAACTATACCACTTAGCTTGAAATTCTGGGTCTTCCTAAGGCCAACAGAAGACTGCCCCCTATTATTATTCTTCTGAGTATTTTTCTCATCTTCTTCATCGTCGTCATCATCATTAGGAGCATTCTTTGAATCTTTAACCCAAAGTAAAATCTCGAAGAATTCTTGATAGGTGGAGCATGGAGTAGTAGTCGTCATAGAACGCAACCGTTTGCGAGTCCCATTCTTAAAGTAACGAAACACTCCCTGGGGTTTCTTGCAATCTCAGGATAATATCGAGACAGGTCAGTAAACTTTCGATGGTACTCAATGACTGACATCTTCTCTTGCTTAAGACTTGTGAAATCCTTTCTTTCAATCTTTATACTCTGAGGGAGTAAATCTAGCCTTAAACCGTTGCTTAAATACATCCCAATCCATGGCTTCTTGAGCAGATAACTGAAGGGATTCCTGGACCCATCATGATGCTGCTCCCAAACAAAGAAACCATGTCACTGTCTTGACCCATCGATCAAGCTGAATGTTCCCTTGCCGCTGTATAACTCTAAAAGTTTTCTCAACATGGTCCAGCTAAATCTCTGACTTCTCAACCCCTTCATTGCCAAAAAGATTATTGATCTGGAGATGAGACACTATATCCAAGGTAGTCCGTTGTGGAGGATGAATGGATGACTGAATAGCACTAGCAATGGCTTCTCCAAGTTGCCCAAAATTAGGGAAATTAGACTCGGAAGTGACATGTTGCTCTCTACGAGGTTGCATGGTTTTGACATAGGAGATCAAGTATTATTAGAACCTATAACACAAACAAGGAATGCAGGACTGCCTAAAAACCTATGTTCTGATACCAACTGACATACCCTGCCCGGAGACAAGGATTGTTGGCCGTTACCCGAATGTGACGTAACCAAAGTACAAGTGAAGTAAGAATGTGGATAAATTAAAACTGAACTAGAACCTAAATTAAACTACTAAATAGAGTGTGCGGAAGTGGTAAAACCAATAAGTTACAATGTCAGGGCATAGATAATAAATAGTGCAGTTGAACTAGCAAATGTACTTATTACATAATTAGGAACAACTTCTACATTAGGGTGGAGATATATCAGAACTGCCAAGTGATCCTCGTGAGCTACATAAAATATCAACTAATTAGGACCTAGAAGAGTGAAAAACAGAAGGGTGAGTAGGCACACAAATAAAGATTTATAAAACCATTTATTTTTCCGAACATACTAACCGCTCGCTGTAAAACATGTATAGTTTCTAAAATATCATACTACATATAAGTATGAAAATCTAATGCATGCCAAATGTAAGTCCAAAAATATGCCACAACAGAAATTCTCAACAACAATATAGATATTATCATGTGTTGTAATCTATACTAACATGTCAGTCTGAGTCACCTAATGTGACTTGTACGACATAACTAGGTGTAATAATAATAGCTCTAGTGCTACGATCACGTGAAGACTAGCGCTATGCACGGGTCACCTACGAGTTGGAGTCACTTAATGTGATCTGTACGACAAGACTAGCACCTATTTAGATCTAAGGAGAGCGTGCGGTGTGGGAAGTGAACATACACGCGAAGGACTAGCCCTAGCCTTGGGTGGGAGCACTAACATCGAGGTGTAGCAATGATGAGCAGTACATGAACGTATGCATGCCAATAAGATTCAATTATGCCAACCAACAACTTAGCCTTACCTAGATTTACCTGGACTTACCTGCGCGTCCCGCAATCACCTTAGTATTTCAAACCATTCACAACAATTATAAGCAGGTAAAATGCATATGAATATGCCATGATGATGCATAAAACTCAATCATAGTATAACATTTTCAAAATATATAAGTCATGGCATAAAATGCAAAAAACCATTTAAAAATATTTATGGAAATTATAAAGTATATACGTAATATACGAAAACAAAATGCCCACTCATTGGTATGTCGAACGATCGTAGCCCACTAGCCTTACTTGACCACATATGTCCTCGGGATAAGTCTCCCTTATATGTGAAATTACTAATTTAATTATGTTAATACCACATATACAGAAACTTAAATAAAACCCCTATAGTTTGCTTAAATCTAGGGTTTAAATATACGAAAATGATCTACTCGACGTCACGGACCTACACAAATTTTCAAAAATTCAATCGGAAGCAGGATGCGCCACCACGCGCTGGCTAGGGCATAGCCAGACGCGCCACTACGAGCGGCCAAAAGCCTAACTGCCGTTACGAATATTCCGTCAACTTTAACTAAGAGGGTTAGTGGCATTACCTGACGCCGTCATAATATTTTGTCCACTTTGATGGAATATTCCCTTATCTTCTCCGATGAGCCTTACTGGTCATCGCCGTCTATCGCCGGCGACGTTGCCGTTTATCGCCGGCGACGTTGCCGTCTGGTTTCACCAGAAACTAGGGAAAATTTCAAAACTTCATATCTTCTTCATTTCTCAACCATTTTTCATGAAATTTATATGGAAATGAAGCTTATGGAGAGTATAACAAGATTGTACCTTCCAAAAGTCCAAAAGTTGACGGGAAATGACTTGAAAAAGCCTTTAAAGTCTCAAACAAAAGTTTAACTTCTTAAACTCAGGTTGTTTCACGTCAATGTCTCCTCAAACATTGACTAGGGACCTTGGCGAGTTGAATATAAGCTTCCCCAACTTTCAAAACATTGTAACTCGGTCGAGATCACGTCGAACTCAAACTCACCAAGTCAGAGCTTCCGAGTTGGTGAGTCAAAACTCGTCTATTCGAGGATCGGTGGGTATGGTTGTGTTTGTGGTGTCGAGGGGAGTCCAAATATGTGATTTGTGGGTTTGATCTATGAAGATTTGTGGTGGTTCTTTGAGTTGCAGAGAGAGAGGGGAGCTCGGCAAGGGATTGCGAAAAAGAGAAGATGAGAGAGAGTATGTGTGATGGGTTTTGATTGGCTGACAGAGAGAGGGAAAATGTCTGATTGGGGAGAGATTTGAGGGATGAGATTGGTGGATGAATGACAAGTCACAATTCCAATTTTTTAAAAAGGAAAAGGATAGAATTCGTACGACGTAATCCAATAAAATCTATCCATAACAGTGTTTCCAACACTGAATAATTTAACTTGCACTCGTAACTACGAGTATAATATAATTATAATGGCAAGAAAAATAATTTAAAACTGCATAAATATATCCACGTCACATTACATTTTTCCCCAAAAGGGTAAAATCGTCAAATCACATAATCAGAGAGAAATTTTCGAGAAAAATTAGGGAAAAGTGAGATAGATAGAACTGGACAAGATGTGTTATGAATCAACTATAAAATGAATTATCTAACATATCCAAATATCTTTATACATGTTACAAGTTATGTCTTATAAGTTCTTGTCAATCCAATCTTAATCCTATAGCACAATCTCTTCCAACCCACCAAGCCCTTAGTGTACAAAAAATGGCGCTGATCAAAATTAAAACTGACTATGTATCAATCAACAATCAACAACATCATCGCTCAATTTACGACGACAAATCAATAAAATTTTAACAAGCGATAATTTAACAATTGAGATTTAAAATTTCACTATGTTAACACTAACTTAAAAATTAAGCAACTAAATAATTCAATAGAAGAAGACATTGGAAAGCACCCAAAACTAAAGCAGTCTTGTGATATATATCACGGGGTATTTCTTTTTCATCAGAAAACTTGTGAAATTTGACTTGACTCAATGTTAGCATGTGACTTGTATTGGTTTTCTTCTCCATTTGGAAATAAATTGTTCTCTTGTATTTTCTTTTTATTTCAAAACCTTTTAAAGCCGAACTAATTAATCCAACACAGATTTTTTTATTCATATATGTCAACAAAACCTTCAGCATCTTATATTTCGCCATGTCTCGTTTGATATGGAGGATTGAATTGAAATAGATAAATAACTATTTCAAAGTATCTTGAAAGAAGAAACGAAAAATTTGGGTGGGACTTAGAGTTAAAAGATGGATTACTCAAGAAGAAACGTTGTTTATTTCAATCCTCCCAAAAATGAGAGTATTAGAAGAGATAAGTTTTTTTCATGTCGAATCTTCTTCTAATTTCCTTAACATGATAAATAATTCTCATCTACTTTGTTTTTTTTCATGTCAAATCTTCTTCTAATTTCCTTAAAATGATAAATAATTCTCGTTTGTTTATTAAAGAGTTATCTATTCCAACTCAATTCTGCATACCAAACGAGCTACTAATGTTATAAAATCTATATTTATTTGACATGTTCATTGTACCAAACTATAAGAAGAATTGCAAACCAACTCATCAATGATCAATGGTCAATATCAACTCATCAATGAGATGATGTCGTTTGATTCAGTTCTTTTATAAGTTTTGGAAAAAAAAGGGATGATTTAAATTAGAAAATAAAGATATCTAAGGAATGATAGAGAGATTATTTTCTTACAATCTTATTGGAAGGAATCGCGTTATATTTAAGATTTTATTTAGGAGATATACAAGATTTTTTTTCTAAATTATTTTTTTACAAGCGACATTTAAAGAGAATGGCATTTGAACTCAAAAATTCAGTTACAATCATAAATATTTTTGACCAACTGAATTACGAATAATTTGCATCTTGAATACAACTTGAATCGAATCCAAAACATATCCGCATCTCAACCCATTTTACGGGTAAGATTGTAAGCTGCTCATCGGCAAGTACATCATAAGTTTTGATCAAAACCCAATTTGGATGAACAGAACAGAATAGAACGAATACAGGTGTAACAGACATGACGTTGTTGTCCAACTGCAACACAAAAACGCGTCCTCCTTTTGGGACAACTTTTGATATGATCACCCATATTGAAAAGCGTTTCGCATTTATTTTCAACTTGGAAATTTCTTCTTCCCATTATCTCCGTAGCTTATGGGGGAATTGTTTGCCTTCCCACTTTCTATTCTTTTTTTCATTTATTTTTATTGAGCTAGTTAAGTCATATTAATATTTTATATTAATTTTTTTTATAAAAATAATAAAATAAAAAGTAATAATATAAATATAAAATGTTAACGTAACTTAACCGTGATTGCTTTAACTGTGATTGTTTAAATAGAACAGAATTGAAATAAATGAGAAGTCGGAGAGTAAACAGTCCCGATCCCTATATTATCTGCAAGTGTGACATTTCTTATTTTAATTTCTTTATATAACATATAATAAATATCAACCATGGTTACTTAAACTAACTCTAGTTAATCTATAAAGCTTGAATCCCGGGACTAAAAGCCTTTTTATATGGATCGTTTTCAAGTGATCTCTCATATCAAAATCTGCAACTCTCACTTTCATCCTCCTGTAATTTGAAACTTGCAGGCTTTCTTGGTGACTGATCTCACTCTCAGTTTCTGGTTCGAATTTCTCTTTGTTTGTTACCATCCTTTACATGCAAAAGAAAGGGTAAATAATGTTTAGTATCCGGTACTAATTTACAGTATTATTTGCTCGATTTTCATTTGGATTGCTTAATTATTTAGCCAAATACATTTTGCATGTTTTGCAGGGAAAAAAAATAAACAAACATGGCTCAGAATAATAGGGCAGAAATTGGAGGGTTTAACTATTCAAGGACTGGAAGTATGGGACGCCATGGACTGCCGAAAATCCAAACCCAGCATGAGAAGTCCTCGGCCGAGGTTTGCCACGACGACAGCACAACGCCGGTGAAGGCCAAGACGATCGACGAGCTCCACTCTCTTCAGAAGAAGAAGTCGCAACCCAACACCCCCATCACCGGATCGCCGGGGGCTTTTGCCGCCACCATGTCTGAAGAGGATCGCCACAGGCAGCAGCTCCAGTCCATCAGGTACGTATTTGTTTTAGATTAATCATGCAGTTCTGAGTTCTGACCGAAACGCTGCGTTTTTATGTTACTCAAATGGCGGTCTACTGCAACGTGGGTGTTTGTGACAGTGCCTCCTTGGCGTCGCTAACGAGGGAGACGGGGCCGAAGGTGGTGAAGGGGGACCCAGCGATGAAGTCAGATGGGCAGAAGGCGACGCATGTTGAACATCATCTTTACGACGCTTCTCTCTTTGGCGTCAGTGACAGTGCCCTCAAGTTTACCCATATCCTATACAATCTCCCTCCCGCTGGTAATTCATGAATTTACAATCCCTGCCCATATTATAAAGTTGATTAGAGTAATAACTATAGATTGGTAAGGATCATATTAGGCGATATATCTTTAGGTATTCTGTGGGTATTGGAAATATAAGTCAAGTGATATGTTATTTCACATGTTATAATGTGGTGTTATTGGTGAATTATTGTGTTGGTATGTCTTATTTATAGTGTATATATTTTGATGAAAAGGAAAATACTTGGTTATTTACTGGTGAATACTTATATACTCATTTTTTAGATTTGGCGCAATATTACTTTAACACATGTTTTATTATTTCAAGCAATAGTGTATATGTTATTTAATTTTTCTTAAACTTAAAAAGAAATAAGAAATATGTATCATTTTTTTATTTACAACTCTTCTTTATATAGAAATTCGACCTATTGCTCCGCATCTAGTCGCTCTGATTTCATACTGTCTCGGTCGTATTTCTTTAATTGGAAATCAAAAAATCACGTATTATAATATTATGAGTGAAATAATAATTACACTTTACGTAACCGTGTTTTAGGTGGAACAAAATTTCTCTTAATATCTATCTGAAATAACAATTGGTCATAATGTTACAGGCCGAAGGCACACGGTATGTATATGCGCGCGTACGAATTAACTAGTCAAAATAATCATGATTAGACTCCAAGGAGATGCTAGATCATATAGTATTAGTATAGTGGGATAAGATAAAAAAAGAAAAAAAAATTGTAGGATAAGGACTCTTTGATTCTGTTATCTGCACCAAAAAAAGGAAAATGAATCCTCTTCGGATGAGGATTCTAGGGATCTCCACATTGCAACCGTTTATTGTATATTATACGGTCATTTATTATTAGATTCCCTTTGTGCTTAATTTTAAATAATAAAAGTCAAATAATTTCTAATCGCATAATATACGATGAACGGCTGATATGTGAGGATCCCTAGAATTTCTTCATAATGGATTTGAAGAGGATCCATTTCCCAAAAAAAGACAGATTATGTGGTATTTAAATATTAATTAGAGTTTGATATGACATTTCCAAGTGTCATTTTAAATTGAGAGATTATATTCACACATCCCAAATTACTTTTCCCACACATTTTTAATTTTTTAATATTTTCTATCCACTACAAACACTTGATAGAAAAATATTAAAAAATTAAAAGGGTGTGAGGGAAGTAATTTGGGGTGTGTGAATATAATCTCCCATAATTTTCAAGTTTGTGAGCAAGTTTTTTTCTCATTTTTTGTCAAACGCAATTAATACTGATATTTTTATAAATTTGCATATTAATATTTTTACCGATATTAATACTTTAAACACGTGTTATAAACTAATTTATTCTTCTTACTTACTTACAGAACTATATGAGCAAGCTATAAAGTACGAGAAAGGTTCGTTTATAACAGCATCGGGTGCGTTGGCCACATTATCTGGGGCAAAAACTGGCCGTTCTCCGAGAGACAAGCGAGTCGTCAAAGATGAAGAAATTGAAAACGAGCTTTGGTGGGGAAAGTAAGTGCCTGCTTGCTTCTTCGACGTACTGCAATTGCAATTAACATATTTGATTAATCTTATTAACCAATTGATGGATAATTTGTTTTGTTTAATCAATTAGGGGCTCACCCAACATTGAAATGGACGAGCATACTTTCTTAGTGAACAGAGAAAGAGCCGTAGATTACTTGAATTCCTTGGACAAGGTATTATTCAAAGACATGTTTGATCATTATTCTCCCACGTTTGCTTTTTTATTTATTTATTTATTGGCAAATCGTCCAATTTATGTTCTAACTGATTCTAGGACTTGATTGTTTACCTTCAAGTTTTGCTAACAGAACGAGTAAATAGCTTGTTTGAAAATGTTTTTGTGAAAAACGCTTCTGAAAGCACTTTTGTTAGAAAAACAATAGAATACAAAACATTCTAAAAACGCTTCTAATTATCTGAAAGCACTTTAACACTGATAAAATCGATGTAAATCAGCCCTAAATATCTTAAACATTTTGTGCTTAAACATGGGGTCTCCTAAAATCATGGACCAAACATGTTAATCAGCTGGCAATGACTGTTTGCAAACTAGATTGCGTGGATGGTTATCTTCTTGTTATCCATTTCCTCAATCCAAGCGATGTGCAAATATTATACTAAGTCACCCAGTACCAATATGCCTAATATCATATGTAGGTGTATATGGTGATGCATTGGCTGCTAATAAAAAAAGATATCCTCTCTCAGTCGAGATTTTTTAGTCCTGAGATTTTTTAGTGTGACCGGTACATGTGGTGGTATACCACGTGTCACTATATAAATGGTGAGATATGTGTGTTAAAAATTTGATAACTTAAAAAATAAAATTTATCATTACTGATATAAAAACATGTAGTGTACTATCCGTGTTCCGGTCAGAATGAATTTTTTTTCTCTCAGTCGCTTTTTTTTCTTTTTCATCAACTTGACTTTGTGGTCTGCTACGTGATATTTAAGACAAACAGTTGACCAAACTATTTTACTGGGTTTGGTCTGACCAGTCTTTAATTTTGGACCTTTTATTTTCCCTTATGAAAGTCTTGCATTGTTTCTGTCATATAAAAATTCAATAAGCTAATCATAGATGTAACACATATCCTCATGAGTCATGATGTACTAACAACTCACTGTCTATGAAAGCCTCTTTCGAACTTAAAATTTTTCACTAACAAGTAGGGGTGTAATTTGGGTTGGGTAAACCCGAATCCGTCCATTCCCAATTCGATTTAAATCCGATCGGGCAGGTTAGAATGAAGAAAAAAAAACTTGCCCAAACTCAATAGGACCAACCTGATCATTTATTGGGTTGGGTTGGGTTAGATGTCTGGGCTGCCCATGTCATCCCAAACAACCAAACCCAACTGATTTGAATCCAAATTCACTCACCCACATATTACCCATCCCAATTCATATTATATAAGTTATGTATAATTTTTGAAATGACTATACTTGATGTTTATTGTTGGTTTTCATATGGACATTTCTTTTGGTTGAAGCTTTGATGTATGTCTTGTCATTTAATTTCAATTTTACATGGTGGAAACATTATAAATACTCTTCAAAAGTTGTTTGTTTTAACTTTTATGTGGAGATGATCTGTAACTGAAATTTTAACTAATATTGACTTGGTTCAAAACATGAAAAATTATGCAAAATAAAATGTTATAAGATTGAACTCGATAAAGTTAGACAAACCCGAACCCAACCCGAATAAGCCTGAACCCAATTAAAACTTGAACCCGACTAAACCCGCATGAACCTGAACCCAATTCAAACCAGAATTGTAAAAGTTGGGTTAGGGTTGGGTTGATCATCCAACCCACCAACCCCTTCGAGTTGCACCCCTACTTTCAAGTGAAATAAAGTGCCATTGAACTATTTCTTTCTTTAGTCTCGAATGATCAAAATTAAACTGTCAACACTTCTGTCATTACAGTTAAAAAGGAAAATTTCAAGTATCATCAGTAACGGTGCAAACATGTTAACTATACTGTTGATAATTGCTTGACGAGTAATTTTGTCTTATATTTACGCGATGTTATCCATCTATTTTTGTTATAATACGTTAAGTTGTTTTGCCAAAACTGGTCTGCAACAAGGTGAACTTTTACACTAGGAAACAACTTAACAGTGACTGGTGTTATGGTAAATCTGCATTTCAGGTTTTTGTGAATGATCAGTTTCTTAACTGGGATCCAGAACACAGAATCAAAGTTCGGATTGTATCTGCAAGAGCTTACCACTCCCTCTTTATGCATAACATGTAAGTAATGAAGCTGATATGCCTAGATTATTACGTGCATAATGCTGAATGCAACAACATATCACACTCTTAGCGTAGTATTGAAACGATGACTGGCTGGATGGCAGGTGCATCCGCCCAACTCCTGAAGAGCTGGAGGATTTCGGCACTCCAGACTTCACAATATACAACGCTGGGCAGTTTCCATGTAACCGTTACACTCACTACATGACGTCATCTACAAGCGTAGACCTCAATCTCTCTAGGAGGGAAATGGTCATCCTTGGCACCCAGTATGCTGGGGAAATGAAGAAAGGCCTGTTCAGTGTCATGCACTATCTCATGCCAAAGCGTCAAATCCTCTCCCTCCACTCTGGATGCAATATGGGGAAAGGCGGCGATGTTGCCCTTTTCTTTGGCTTATCTGGTACAGTGTTATTGCACTGCCACAACCGTGTGTGCAACCAATTGGCAACGGATACATGAATCTTTTGTGTTTCAGTTTCTTTTGTGTTTGTGTAACTCACCGTGTAATATATTATCTGCATTATGTTTGTCGTAGGCACTGGGAAGACGACTCTATCTACTGATCATAATCGGTATCTAATTGGAGATGATGAGCACTGCTGGAGCAACAATGGTGTGTCAAACATTGAAGGCGGTTGCTATGCCAAGTGCGTTGATTTGTCAAAGGATAAGGAACCAGATATTTGGAACGCTATCAAATTCGGGACTAGTAATTAACATCTTGATATAATTTGAACGTTCTATTTTAAAAACGACAGTTAGCACGAAATGTTTCAGTTCTGTGTCATGATTGGAGTGATGTTTCAATTTCTTATCAAATATGGTTGCATGTGTTTGGCAGTTTTGGAGAATGTTGTGTTCGATGAGCATAATCGAGAAGTTGATTACTCGGAGAAATCTGTTACTGGTAAGTCCTGCATATCTTCAAAGATTAACTGACTAATTTCGGTTTAAGCAAACTATCATTTCGCAAACTTAGCTCAAGTAGTAACAAGTGAATAAGATGTTACAGACAATGATATGAATCATAGTCCATATAAAGAACATTTTCTTGATCTGTACAACTACTTACTCTGTCCTCCTGATTTTTGGTCTGACCTTGGCAAACATTGTTACAGAAAACACCCGGGCAGCATATCCGATAGAGTATATACCGAATGCTAAAATACCGTGTGTTGGTCCCCATCCGAAAAATGTCATCCTCCTGGCATGTGATGCATTTGGTGTGCTTCCACCAGTGAGCAAGCTGAGCTTGGCTCAGACTATGTACCATTTCATCAGCGGCTACACTGCTTTGGTATTCTTTTGACCTTGTTTCCAGTTTGTAGTAGTTGCATGCATTTGATTTTATTGATGGAACTTCGAATGCAAAAAATAGGTAGCTGGAACAGAAGATGGTATTAAGGAGCCACAAGCTACATTCTCAGCATGTTTCGGTGCAGCGTTTATAATGATGCATCCGACAAGGTATGCAGCAATGTTGGCTGAAAAGATGCAGAAGCACGGAGCCACAGGGTGGCTTGTTAACACAGGCTGGTCTGCAGGAAGGTATAAAATCTATTGAAACAGAAACCGCTGATGCATTAGATGGTGCCTGTCCCGCATTGGAAAGAGAAATACAACTCGATCAAGAGTTAGTCAGTGCACTTTGATTATATAACATTTAGTTCTTTTGCAGGTATGGAACAGGTAACCGTATCAAATTAGCCTATACCAGGAAAATTATCGATGCGATCCACTCGGGGGACCTTTTGAATGCAACCTACACAAAGACTGAAGTTTTCGGCCTTGAGATTCCTACTGAGATTGAGGGTGTACCTTCAGAAATTCTGGATCCAATCAACACCGTAAGTTGCTCATTTCTTTTTCCGTCTACGTATTTTATTGCTGCTTTAAATTTTGGTATGCATTTTTTCATTTGTATTAACTAGGTCTCTGTGAATATTTTCAACGGCAGTGGTCGGACAAGAAAACCTACAAAGACACACTTCTTCATCTTGGTGGCCTGTTCAAGAAGAACTTCGAGGTGTTCATGAATCACAAGATCGGAAAGGACAACAAGCTGACCGAGGAAATTCTTGCAGCGGGTCCAAATTTTTGATCCGGAAGCTGTGTGATTGATGAAATGAAATGAAATAATGAACCTTTATATGTATATTTATGCATGTCATGTGAACCGATCAATAAACTCACTACCTTGTGTAAAGAAAGTGTCATTCAGTTCTCATTTTTCTTGGTTGTGTTCCCCGATTACTCTATGCAACCTTCTAAACCTTGTGTAAAGAAAGCCTGTAATTGTTAGCTTTATGGATTGTGGAATATGAATTTGGTTTAAGAAGCTACATGAGGTTGATATTTGAAAGCATGACATAATTTGCAGGGTTTTTTTGGTTCGAGTTCAATGAGTTAGCCTTTCAATAGCCAACTCCGCCATGTCGACGTTCTCGTATACCCAACACGCCCCGAGTAAGGCAGCCCAAATAACGGCATCTGCTTCCATTGCATTTCCTCACAGAGTTCATAGCCTGCTCCTAAAGACCAGAGCGTCCAAGCAGATCAACCATACAACCGTAGTGCTCAATCTTAGGCACAATGAAATAGTCATCAAGCATCGACTAGAAGTACAAAAAGCCATCTTCGACTAATCCAAGATGCATACAAGAGCACAAAATGCCTATGAAGGTGATCCCATATGTTTTTTTCTCCACAATTCTTCATTACAAACCCCGAAGTGTCGGATTGTTCGACACTCCGGCACGCCTCAGACACGGGTTGGTCACGGTCAACAGTTTGGACACAGTTAAGACACGTCCAGAACAAATCAAGACAATACAGGAGTATTTTTGTAAATATAAAAAATTGGGGCATTTTTGTAAATATTAAAACTTTTAAAACCACTAAAACCTAAAACGTAAAACTTGAAGATCATTGATACTAGAACAATATGTTGTTTTAATTATTATATATAGTGAATGAATTTGATGAATACGAGTACTTTGTAATATTATGAATTCTAAGTATTGTTTTAATATATGTAATACTTATTATATTTTAATCGCTGTATTCTAGTTGCGTTCATGTCTTATTTTTTAGTTTTAACATGTCGCCATATCTGTATTCATGTCTGTGTCTATGTCCATGCAACCTAGTGAATATGTACAACATCACTCTTATGGTAATTGGGCTTAGTAGTCCTTTTACAAACCCACCAACCAAAAATAGTCCTATTCTAAAAATACAATCTCTACTCGTTTTTTTGACGAACCTAATACATTATCGACATAATATTGACCAATGTAATATTAATAAATCATTGACACAAAGTTGAGGATATTTTCATGAAAAGAAACCAATAAAGATTGTATTTTGATAGCATGATAAATTTTAATTAGTGTTTTTGTGTAAGATCAAATCCAACCCTGGACTAAATGTTATTTTTAAGGTTTTATTCCCCCCCCCAAAAAAAAAAAACCCAACTCACCCCATGAGCTAAAAGCTAAAAGCCAAACGGAAGCCAAATTCCCTAGGATTTAGTGCAAAAAATGGTGTGGGCACCACTGCGAGACCCTATCCACATGGGCATGTTTATCAGGATTTATTGAATCCAACAGCTGAGATCGAATAGAATCAAATCTAACGATAAAAAAAAGATCTAACAACCAAAATTTAAATTTAACGGCTAAAATAATTTAAAATTTTATTTAACTCAAAATTTATCCAAATATAGTGATTTTTCAATATTTATTGGAATTTAAATATTTTTAGATTAAAATGTTTATAAAATTAAATTATGATAGTGTACATAATTTTTTTTAAATTACTTTAAAAGAAAAAAATTAGCCTAAATTTATTTTTTAATAATCTCAGACTAAAAAAATTTAGACCAGAAAAATTATTTTTGGACTAAAATCTGTTGTGGACTATTTTTATCTGACAAAGAGAGGGAAAGAGCCGGCGGCAGAGGGAGGAGAAAGAGAGAATTGTGGGGAATTGTGTTGTGTATCCCTCCTACTTTGCACCTCTATTTATAATAATAAAGTAAGGGTATTCCTTGCTCTCCAAGGAATGAGAGATACAATAGGATAAATATAAAGAACCCTAATTAAATCTAATCTAGTATTTACACAATCACACTTAAACTAGAATTGTTTACAACACTCCCCCTTGAGTGTGTAAATACTCAAGGTAGATTTAGCATCATGCAGAAGTTGATGAAGTTGATGAAGTCGACTTGTCAGTGCTGATTCCAAGGATCAACGCTTATTCTCAATAAGGTAGGAATTTGCATAAGTAAGTAAGTCTCACTAAAAACTCTAAGGCTATGGCAAAAACCCGAGTAGGGACAAAATCCATAGTATAAGGAAATGCGTGAGAAATGCAAAGTCAAAAGAAACGTCTACAGGACGTCATCAGGGATATGACCAGCCTAAGGTGGGTGCCTTGTTAAAACCTAGTTAGGTAGCAAAAATCCAGTAGGAAAAATGCTCCTAATCGTAGGAAAAAAGAGTACATTAAGATCAAGCAAGTATCTACAGGATACTCCTCCTGAGTTTGACATAATTCCAAAGAGAAATAACAAAGTTACAACTTAGAAAGTTTACGCATACCTATTCCATGAACAAGCTTCTGAAACGTCGCCTTCGGCAGTGATTTGGTGAAGAGGTCGGCTAGATTGTCTTGTGAACGGATTTGCGTGACTTCAATCTTCTGATGCTCTTGTTGTTAATGTGAAAAGAAAAACTTTGGCACAATGTGCTTGGTGTTGTCTCCTTTGATATAACCCTTCTTGAGCTGTTCGATGCATGCTGCGTTGTCTTCAAAGATCGTCGTCAGGACATCAACGGCAGGATGAAGATCGCAAGAGCTTCGAATATGGCACACTACTTATCTCAACCAAAAGCATTCCCGAGTTGCTTCATGTAAGGCGAGAATTTCAGCATGGTTAGATAAAGTGGCAACTAAGGTCTGTTTCGTTGACCTCCAAGAGATTGCGGTACCTCCAACGGTAAAGACATAACCCGTTTGAGAACGCGCCTTGTGCGGATCAGATAAGTATCATGCATCGGCATAACCAACAAGGCAAGAATCAACTCGAGGAACATAAGGTGTAGCATCATTCGAGGATTCGTAGGGATAGAACAAGCCCAGATCCGTTGTACCCTTAAGGTAACGGAAGATGTCTTTCACGCCAGTCCAGTGTCTGCGTGTAGGTGCAGTGCTGTATCTTGCCAAAAGATTAACAGCGAAGGAGATGTTGGGTCTAGTGCATTGAGTTAAGTACAATAAAGCGCATATTGCACTTAGATAAGGAACTTCAGGCTCCAAAATCTCTTCATCATCCTTTTTCGGACGGAACGGATCTCGTTTTGCATCTAGCATACGAACGACCATAGGAGTACTCGAAAACTTCACTTTATCCTCATTAAAGCGGCGCAACACCTTCTGGGTGTAGTTCGATTGATGTATTAGGATTTCATCCAAATAATGCTTTATCTTGAGATCGAAATAGTATCGAGTCTTACCTAGATCTTTCATCTCAAATTCCGACTTCAGGTGCGAAGCAGTTCTCGCGAGCTCTTCAGGAGTTCTAATGAGATTCATGTCATCGACATATACTGCAACAATCGCAAATCCGGAATGTGACTTCTTAATGAACACACAAGGGCATAATTCGTTGTTCACATATCCCTGACTAGTCAAATACTCACTCAGACGGTTATACCACATTCTTCCGGATTATTTCAAACCATAGAGTGAACGCCTCAGCCAAATTGAGAGCGTGTTCCAGGGTTTGGAAATATTTGAACCAGTCAATGTAAGTCCTTCAGGAACTTTCATATAAATTTCTGTATTAAGATCCCCATAGAGATACGCGGTTACTACCTCCATCAACTGCATATCTAGTTTTTCGGAAACTACCAAACTGATAAGGTAGCGAAAAGTAATCACATCCATAACGGGTGAATAAGTTTCGTCATAGTTAATCCCGGGGTGTTGTGAAAAGCCTTGCGCAACAAGATGAGCTTTGTAATGCACAATTTCGTTCTTCTCATTACGTTTCCGAACGAAAACCCACTTGTAGCCAACGGGCTTCACATGTGGAGGAGTAAGAACTACAGGTCCAAACACCTTACGTTTCGCAAGTGAATCAAGTTCGACTTGGATTGCTTGTTTCCAGTTTGACCAATCAGCTCTACATCGACATTCATCAACGGAACGCGGTTCAATGTCATCGCTCAACATGATCTCAGTAGCTATTGCAAATGCTAATGCATCGTCGACAATCATCTCATTTCTACGCCACACATCATCTAAGTTAGCATAATAGACCGAAATCTCACGATTATCGGGAGGAGGATTTGTCTCTTCAAGGACACTTCCATAATCTAGAATTTCCTCATGAGTTGGGTATAATGAGTAAGCGATAGTCAGATTCACGGTAGGCTCTTCAGGACCTTGTGTCGTAGTTTTTCTCTTCCGTGGGTGTGAATCCTTTGAACCAAGAGGTGTGCCACGCTTTTGTGTAGGGGCAGATGATTGGCTAGCTGTTAATGTACGTGGATCACCAGAATTGACGTCCCGGGCTTCCAGGAGGGCAGTCCGTCGTACATTTGGTACATCTATCTTTGTAGGCGTATTCGCAGCTGGAATGTGTGATCTTGTCACGCGTGCTAGATCGGTGAAAGCATCTGGCATGCTCTGAGCTATGCTCTGAAGATCTAATATGCGCTGCACTTCAGTTTCAGACTGAGCGGTGTGGGGATCTAAGTGAGACAAAGTGGGAGTCGTCCACGATAATTCACGTCGTTCTTTAGGAACTTTGACGTTCTTATCTCCCTCTAATGACGGGAAAACTGTCTCATAGAAATGACAATCCGCAAAACAAGCGGTAAACAGATCGCCTGTCAAAGGTTCTAAGTAACGAATAATCGAAGGAGAATCATTTTCGACATAGATTCCCATCCTTCGCTAAGGTCCTATTTTTGTACGTAAGGGCGGCGAGATCGGCACATATACCGCATAACCAAATACGCGCAGATGCGATATGTCGGGTTCGTATCCGGTAACCAACTAAAGGGCACTAAATGGTTGTGTCGCAATAGGCCTCAGGCGGACCAACTTTGCTGCGTGCAATATTGCATGGCCCCAAGCAGCGATCGGGAGCTTGGTACGTATGACCAACGATCGAGCAATCATTTGTAAGCGCTTAATGAAAGCCTCTGCAGGCCGTTCTGGGTGTGAACATGAGGTACTGGATGTTCAACTTCAACCCCAACCGACATGCAATAGTCATCAAAAGTTTTAGATGTGAATTCTCCAGCATTATCAATCGAATAGATTTGATTAGATAATCAGGGTGGTGAGCCCTGAGCTTGATAATCTGAGCCAACAGTTTGGAGAATGCAACATTCCTTGTGGACAATAAACACACGTGTGACCAACGTGTGAAAGCGTAAACCAAAATCATAAAATATCTAAATGGTCCGCAGGGAAGTTGAATCGATCCACAAATGTCCTCCTGAATCCGTTGTAGAAAAATGAGAGGATTCGAACGAATCTTGTCATAAGAAGGCTTAGTAATAAGCTTTCCCATAGAACATGTTTGACATGCGATTCCTTGGATCGAACCTAAACTTCGGGTTAGTGGATGCCCGTGTGATGATTGAAGATACAGCGCATCGCTATTCGTCCAGGATGTCCCAAACGATCATGCCAAACTGTAATTTCGTGCACGGTCCCAGTAGTAGGGCCGGCCACATAGTGGCTTTCTATGGGGCGTATGGTTGTTGTATACAAACCACTAGGGATACGCTCCATCTTCTCTAGAATACGCTTCTGGCCATATTCGTAGGAAGTTATGCACAAAAATTCAACTCCGTTTTCTACGTGGGTTTCAGCGTGGAAATTGTTATCTTTAATATCCTTGAAATTTAGTAATGTTATTCCGGAACGTGGAGAATAGAGTGCCTCAGCAATGGTCAAGATTGTACCATTGGACAACATTATACGTGCCTTACCATATCCTTCTATCAGGTTGGATGGGCCTGATAGGGTTGTAAGAGGTGCATTCTTAGGTATGAAGTTAGTGAAATAGATGCGTTCACGCAAAATAGTGTGCGTGGTTGCACTATCTGCCAGACAACTAACTTTCCCACTAGTCATACCTAGAATGAAAAAAAAATTAATTTGAATCGGTCACATGCATAAAAGTTTATAAAACAATTATCAATTCAAAATAATATCATTTATTCAAGGATTAAAACTTAATATCCAAAAACAAATCACCAATTAATAATCCAAAACATAAAGGAAAATTGTTCAAAAATCAACCAAAAAACAAGGTGGGGTTCGGCCACTAGGTGGAATTTTGCATGAAAAACTTCGGGTTTTTATGGGTGATGTGTTTATGTGAAAACTTCAGGTTTTCAAACAAAGACATGTTTATAAGAAACTTCGGGTTTCAAAGTAAATATGAACTTCAGGTTCATATATTCCTACAGGCAAACACAAATATATATGCAAACAAGTATGCAACAAGTATATGCAAAAATATAACATTTAGGTGTATTATAATTGAATTTAAATTTATTTGGACTTCAGGCCAAAAATAGAATGTGGGTAAAAAAAATATAAAAACCCATTGGGCCTAAAATAATTATGCAAATAAAATTCGAGACGCAAAAAAATTTTTTTTAAAAAATAAAATAAAAAAATGAAGCCACAAGTGGCTAAAAAAAATTGGTCCGTGAGACCTAGGCCCAATATTGGGCTAGGGAGAGTCTCGGGTAGAGCTGCAGGCAGACCCAAAGAGAAAAACATGTGGTCCACTGCAAGCGAACCCAATGCTGAAAACGAGCCGAGAGAAGAGGTGGGCTAAAGCAGTGGGCATATATGGGTCACTGCAGGTGAACCCAATGCTGAAAACGAGCCGAGAGAAGCTCAGGGCAGCAGCAAGCCCAAGGGGCGCTGATGCAGGCCGAGGGTTCGAGACCCAATTGAGGCTCATGTATTGCCGAGGGAGAGGCCAAGCCCAAGTGGGCTTGGTGTTGCTGTGACCCAGACACGCCAGCGCGAGCTAGGTGAACTCGCCAGAGAAGAAGAACGGCGCCACCACTTCAGGCGGTCGTGTCATGGTGCAAAAATCAAGGCGAAGGTCGTAGGTGTAATCGGCAAACCATAAAATTGAACGAAGAAAATCCGATGAGATTTAATTGAATCTCAGTCAGTTGATGTCTGCGATGAGCTGCAGGTCGTCGAACATGGTGATCCAAGGTGGGAGGATGTGTTGTAGGCCATCTTATGATGATGGAGACGCCGTGATGGGCGTCGGGATGTTCTGGGTTTCAACCTAGGTTTCTCGGCGCAGGCTGCAAACTTGGCAGCATGTGGGAGACAATAGAAGCCCAAAAAGCTCAACTATGTGTGCACAGGGAAGCCCATCTTCAGGATGGTGTAGGGCAAGACACGGGTTCAATTATATGCATACGAAATTCAAGATATATTTCAATGAATCACATATTTACTTTGATGCATATGCAAAATAATATTTTCAATGCATGTACATATGTAAGATTCAATTCATGGCAAATATCAAATTCACATAATTGAACAATTATGGTTATGAGGCATACACAATTTATGTAGAATCTAAAATACGTTAAACATAAAGTTGGGTCATGCATCATGGTGAATGTTTATACTATCAGGGCTGCAAAATATCGAGTTAAAAGCCGATGTTTTGAAAGAACCTGATTGCGTGATGATATGGATGAACTGGTTTGATGCAGAAAAATTACTCCAACATCAGATTCCATCAGATTCCTAAGCGCAGCGGTAGGAGCGTGCTGATAACGTGTTGTGGACTATTTTTATTTGACAAAGAAAGGGAGAGAGCCGGAGGCAGAGGGAGGAGAAAGAGAGAATTGTGGAGGAATTGTGTTGTATATCCCTCCTACTTTGCAAATCTATTTATAATAATAAAGTAAGGGTATTCCTTGTTCTCCAAGGAATGAGAAATACAATAGGATAAATATAAAGAACCCTAATTAAATTTAATCTAGAATTTACATAATCACACTTAAACTAGAATTGTTTACAACAAATCTAAATTTTTTGAATTTAAAATTTAAAATTTTAACTCAAAAATTAGAGCCCTTTTACATAAACAATTTTATTTTTCCTAAAACATTCCAAATCTTGGAATAACTAAAGCCCGAAATCCGGGCTAGGGAATAATGGTCGATGTCATGAGCAGAATAAAGGTGTCAGCGAGAGGGAGAGAGAGAGTGATGGTCAGCACCAAACACTCACCTCCTACTTTCTGAAAATTCTTAGACTTCGATTATCCTCTTCTACCCCAAGTCAATCCCAAAACCCCAAAATAAAGTTAAATTAGGAAAAAATACATAAAAATATAAACCCTCATCGTTTTCATCGGGACTTAATCGCACTTTGAGCTGCTATTTTGTGCTGTCTAATCAGAAATTAATACCCATTTAAATATTCGGCACAGAGTGTTGGCGTCTGATTGCTTCCTTTGTTAAATTTGAAGCCGTCAGCCGCTACTTTCCTTTTTCATTTCTATTCTTTTCTCATTATTCTCTGAGAGAGAGAGAGAGAGAGAGAGAGAGAGCAATTAATGTTCTCAAGCTGAGATTTTGAGCTGAGAGAGAGAGATGGTGGTGAGGAAAGTGGGAAAGTACGAGGTTGGGAGGACGATCGGCGAAGGGACCTTCGCCAAGGTGAAGTTTGCTCAGAACACTGAGACGGGTGAGAGTGTCGCCATGAAAGTGCTGGATCGCACTACCATCATTAAGCACAAGATGGTCGACCAGGTATCCTCCACTTTCCCAGAAACTTACCCAATTTACCTGTTTTGCATATTTTAATTTTGAATTCAAAAAGTTTTCTAATTTACCCACTTTTTTTTGTTTATGGTAATTTACCCACTTTCTGATTTAGCTTGGTTTCTATTTTTACTGCCCCATTTATGTAGTATCTAGGATTACAGAGTGACCCAATTTGAGGTTTTTTCTTAAAAGAAATTTGATATGTGTGGTGCAGATCAAGAGGGAAATATCTATCATGAAGCTTGTCAGGCATCCCTACGTTGTTCGTCTGCATGAGGCATGTCATATCTTTATTTTTAGCTGCAAAAACTCTGTTTCTGTAAATTGTTTGATTTGTGCAGTCGGTCACTGAGGATGAATGTTGTTTTCCGTAGGTTCTAGCGAGCCGTACTAAGATTTATATAATCTTGGAGTTCATTACTGGTGGTGAATTGTTTGATAAAATCGTGAGTACTCCTAACTTTTCAAATACCACAACTCAATTTCGAATTGTGGACCATTAGTTCTTTGAGAAAACGGTGATGGTAATGTTGTACTCGCCTGTTTTTAGGTTCATCATGGGCGACTAAGTGAAGGCGAAGCCAGGAGATACTTCCAACAGCTTATTGATGGGGTGGATTATTGCCACAGCAAGGGAGTATATCATAGAGACTTAAAGGTCCTCCTTTTATAGCATTTAGCTAGCTATTGTGATTCTTATCATGAGATTCTTATCAGTGTTTTTTGCATGAGATTCTTATCGTTCTTCTTTGCAGCCGGAGAATCTGTTGCTTGATTCTCTTGGAAATTTAAAAATTTCTGATTTTGGTCTGAGTGCATTGCCTGAACAAGTAAGATTCTTATCCGAATCATTCTTGTCCATTGTTTGACACTTTAACGGTTGAGAGATTTGATATTTGTCCGGATTGTTGACATTATAATGGTTGTGAGATTTATTATTTATCGAGACTGTCTCGTTGTCTGACATTTTAACGGTTGAGAGATTTGATATTTGTCGGGATTGTTGACATTATAATAGTTATGAGATTTGATATTTGTCGGGACTCATTTTTGCGATGTCTCATTGTTTGACATTTTAACGGTTGAGAGATTTGATATTCATCGGTATTGTTGACATGATATTGGTTGTGAGACTTAATTTTGACGGGACTCATTTTTTTGGTGTCTGCACATAGGGAGTCAGCCTCCTTCGGACAACCTGTGGCACCCCTAACTACGTAGCACCTGAGGTAGCGACAAATTTATGTAGCTTCAGCGTTAAATGTTGACTATATCTCAACTGCTGATTGTTTTAGTTTCAATCATTGTCATGTAATGTGCTGATTCTTTTTTCTTATATTTTATTTTGTGCTCTAGGTACTCAATCACAAGGGTTATGATGGTGCCGTGGCAGATGTTTGGTCCTGTGGGGTCATCCTTTATGTTCTGTTGGCAGGTTATCTTCCGTTTGATGAGCTTGACCTAACCACACTATATAGTAAGGCATGAACTTCTTTCATGTGTACTCATTTCTGCTTATTGTGCCTTTGAGCACTAAGTTTCTTGATTGATATTTTGGATCAATATGTGCACACTCTGAAAAATATTGTGTTTGGTTAATGAGTAGCTCAGTTACTACCACTATATGATAACATTGAAGGGGTGATTAAGTGTATTTCGTTGCGAAGGAACGTAAAAATTCTGTCTCTGTTCTTTCACATGCTAGATACCCCTTTGACATTATTTTTAGGTCCAGTTTCTAGTGGATGCTAGGTTTGATTCTTTAATCATCTAGTTTCTGTCGCAACTCAATACTTTGCCTCGTCTGTTGACTAGTTTTCCACAAGGATGTCGAAGTAGGATGTTAATTCTAGTCACTGTCGTCTAATTTCTGCAGATTGAGAAAGCAGACTTCACATGCCCATCTTGGTTTCCAGTGGGAGCAAAATCCTTGATTCACAGAATTTTAGAAACAAACCCTGAAAATGTAAGTATTGGCTAAGCTATAAGACATTTTTCAGTTTTTGTATGTGTAAAGTGCACATTTTATGGCTTCATTACTATTTCGATATCTAACAAAAACACCATCACAAAGTGTTGGTGTCAGTTTTTTATCATATTGCTTGACAGTGGACATCTTAAAGTCTTGGAATGAAATAACACATGTAACTAACCAAGATAAGAGTGAGGTGTGTAATAAAACAAATATTAGAAGAGAAGTATTTAATTAGAAGTACCAAGGCCTATGCTTCATTTAATCAGAAACCGGATTGAGTCTGTTTAGTGTTTGACCCAACATTAAGCCTTTGCTGAGAATTTTGACTTTTCTTGAGTTCGTCACCTTTTTTTTATCTCTGTATTATTGTTTTCCTTCCCTTATTTGGTGTTTTCGTCATGCCAAGGGATATACAGGGGAGACCATCATGTTTGAAATTTCGGATACAAATCACCTTTGCTCTATGTTCATTTTTAAAAATTTTAACTCTTAGTAATTAAAGAAAAGTTGGTATTTCATTAGTAAAGATTCATATGATATTCCACAGTTCAAGTTTTATAGTTTTTCTCGAGCACCAACTTTACTATGTCCTCAGATTTCTTTAACCATTAAATGATTTAATTCCAATGCATGTTAAATTGACAAATAAAACTTAGTTTTTCAGAACTTGGTTCGTTAAAGATTTCTAAGGAACTAATGTTTTATGTGCCTTCTAAACATTTTCCTCTGGCTGTCACCAACCTTGGATTGGGTCATGACAATCTTCTTTCAGTCACCAATCCCAGTTACGGGTGTGACTGTTAAGGGTATCATAAATTGGTCCGAAGAAAAACGCTCCTTACTGGAATATGACTGAAATAAAGTCAGTGCTTTTAAGCGTGTCATATTTGCAAATGTAATGCAAGAGAAATCTAACTATAGATTAGCTGGAATATGACTGAAATAAAGTAAGTACTTTTAATTTATTTATTTTTTAAATTAACAAGAAAAAAAGTCCACCATGGATTTTTTTTTTTTGGAGAGCAGTTAAAAATTCTAAGTTGGAATAGTTCATATTAAAAGTAGAAGTCTAGTTGTTACGAACAATAAATATTTTTTTCTTTATTGAGATTTTTTTTTTTTGAGAAGAAACAATTCTATTAAAAAAGAGGGAAGTACACAGACGTGGATAAGAAATCCACCTTATACATGAGTAAGAAAAAATCCCAATGGGATTTGGCTACAGCAGCCAATTCTAGACCTAACTCACTTAACTGCTGCTAACAAATCCCACAGTAATTGAGAAAGAGAGTAGTTATTAAACTCTTTTGTGACCGAAGCCCAAAGAGCAGCCCAATATTTTACTTTCCCCCAAAGTACTTCTACCCCCACTCCAGTATAGTCTTCAAAAATTCTTTTGTTGCGCTCTAGCCATATGTTCCAAAAAATTGCCGAGACTAGGCAACCCCACAAAACTTTGGGTTTTCTCCCTTTTCCAAGTGCCTTAAAGTTGGTGCTTAGTAGCTCAAAACAACCTTTAGGAATGACCCAACTATCCTTAACCTCCTGAAGCAATTTCCACCATAGTTGGATCGAGTAAGAACAATGGAGAAAAATGTGATTTACACTCTCCTCCTTAGCTTTGCATAAACTGCACCAATGTGGGGATAAGCACATGAAAGGGTTTCTCCTTTGAGTTCTGTCGCAAGTGTTGAGATTCCCATTGGCCACAAGCCACACAAGAATTTTAACCTTCGGAGGAGCTTTTGATTTCCAGATCTAGGGTGGGAAATATTGCATACTCCCATTGTTACTCAGGAATGAACGATAGGATTTGCATGTGAACAAACCTGATGCTTCCAGATTCCACCTTCTGTTTTCTGTTCTTGATAGGGACAATCGAACCTCTTCCACTTTCTGTAATAATCTAGCTGCCTCTTCTATCTCCATCTCATTCATATTTCTCCTGAAGTCAAAGTTCCAACTCAGGGAATTTGAAGTAAATTCCACGAAGCTCGAAATGTTATGATTGTGCATCCTCGATAGTTGGAATAATCTAGGAAATTGCACTTTCAGCAGTCCCCTTGCTAACCACCCATCCTCCTAAAACGTCACCCTCTCCCCGTTGCCCACCTCAAACTTGCAACAGCTAAGAAACTGATAAGAACCACTCGAGATGTCTTTCCATGGACTACGACACGAACCTCTCCTTGGAGGAATTGCATTCCATCCATTATCCTGTAGCCCGTACTTACTTCTTATTACCTTGTGCTAAAGAGAAAGAGGTTCATTTGGGAATCTCCACAACCACGTAGCCAGTAATGCTTCATTCTGAATTCTCAAATTCCCCACCCCTAGACCTCCTTCCTCTTTATTTTTAGTAACTGACTACCATTTTAGCAGATGGGTTTTTTTACCTTCTTCCACGCCTTCCTAAAGAAACCTCTTCATTAATTTTTCTAGACGTCCAATTACCCCACAGGGAATTTTGAACAGGGACATATAATAGATTGGCAAACTTCCCAAAACTGATTGAATTAGAGTTAATCGACCTCCTCTGGATAGGAAAGCCTTCTTCTAGCTTTGAAGTCTTCTTTCCATTGTTTCAACCACTGGATCCCAAAACTTAAGTGCTCTTGGCTTGCCCCCAAGGGGAAGTCCCAGATATTTTATAGGCCAACAACCCCCCTCGCAACCCCAAGAATTTGCCATCCTGTTTAATTTCTCGCTCTTAGAATTTATTCCAGCCAAATAGCACTTAGCTTTGTTAATTTTCAATCCTAAAACCGAACAGAATAAATTGAGCACTTGTAATAGATTGTTCCAAACTTCCTCATCATCCGTCAAGAAGAATATGGTGCTGTCTGCAAATTGAAGATGAGAAATCTCCACCTTTTCTTGCCCAATACACAAGCCTTTGATGAGATTATTCTCTTGAGCCTTCTCCATTAACCTACTCAATACATCGACTACTAAGGTAAAGAGAAAGGGTGACAGTGGGTCGCCTTGTCTCAATCCTCATGAAAGCTTGAAATTTTCCCCTAGGCCTCCCATTGATCAAAACGGAGAAGTTTGCAGAACTTAAGCATCCCTTCATCCATTTCCTCCATCTGTTGCCAAAGCCTTTTCTTTATTGAGAATTATGAGTGCTGGCTTGTGCCATTTACAGTTGGGATATATCCCCTAGTTATTCTTCAACCCACTTGGCCTCTCTTTTTTTCTCCTTTTAACGTCGATAGTGTTCAGGACCCACCCATGACATACATTTGCGTTCTTGGTTATGTTTTTGCAAATTTTGAAAGTTTATTTCCCACTGCTTCTCTTCTCAAAAATTTCCCACTGCATCACATTATTCATCCCCTCTGAGTGATTTAATTCAAAAGTCTGGACAAACATCAAGTACTATATTTGAATAAAGTTGAATGAACTCTATGTAATTAATTATGTAACAAGTGTTCTGGGATTTACGTATCTTGAATATCTAATTCACTGAGTTATTTTGGTTTTTGTTTTTCTGAAACGTTTGTGTGTGTGATTGTGTAAATGCAGCGTATTAAAATTGAACAGATCAGAAATGATGAGTGGTTTCAGAAGAATTATGTTCCTGCCCGATTACTTGAATATGAAGATGTAAATCTGGATGATGTGAATGCTGTTTTTGATGATGCTGACTCTGAGGTTGTCAAGACTTAGTGAAGCTACATTTTATTTTGTTGAGATTGACAACAGAAGTAACTCTCTTGTTATATATGGTTTATAGCAGGAACAAAGGGCTATCGAGCACCATGGAAATGAAGACATGGGTCCTTTAGTTCTTAATGCATTTGACTTAATAATTTTATCTCAAGGCTTAAACCTCGCAACAATGTTTGACCGTGGAAAGGTAAGACACTAGCTTATTGGTTAATTTCCTTTTATCTTTATCCTTTAGCTACTTAGTAAACCGTACTTCCAGTTTTACAATTTGGTGCAAAGTTCTGTGTGTTTCATATGAAAGGTACCCTCTCACCCTTAAAGCTGCTGATCTTATACCGTTCTATCTTGTTTTTTCAACCTGTCAAAATCTTCACAAAGCAACTGTCAATTGAGATTCAGTATTTAACCATCATGACTTTTGCTTATGGATACAAGTTTTCACAAGATAGTTACTTTATGCCGGTTTCCTACTAATCTGACATATGAATTGCTTCCCCAATTGTAGGATTCTATGAAATATCAGACGCGCTTTGTTTCACAAAAGCCAGCAAAGGTTGTATTATCCAGTATGGAAGTTGTTGCCCAATCAATGGGATTCAAGACACACATTCGCAACTATAAGGTAAATCAGCCCAGATCTATACTGATCTATATTTTTGGTGCTTCATTTGACTTCTTCCCCTTTATTTGTATACCAATATCGTGATATATACAAGTCCCTTTACTCCTATTTTGTTTGCTAAATGCGTGTGTGCGTGCAAGCACGTCTGTTCATAATTCTGGGAGGACAATCGTGGAGAGAACAACTTGAAAACTCACTCCTAAACATGCGTATATTTCTTTTCTTTTTTTCCAGATGAGAGTGGAGGGTCTTTCAGCAAATAAAACTTCTCATTTCTCCATTATTCTTGAAGTAAGCTTTTACTCCTCCGACACTGAACTGAAGCCACCCCTACCAGTTTAGTAGACTGATTATTTTTAATATTTTGTATTGCCTGCAGATTTTTGAACTTGCTCCGACCTATTACATGGTAGACATTCAGAAAGCCGCTGGAGATGCTAGTGAATTCCTCAAGGTTAGTTTTCGGTTTGCTTCTAACTATTTTTGCTTGATATCGATGACATGGTAGCTTGTGTCGCCTGCGTGTGCATGCATGTGGGTTGCGTCTGTCTGCATGTAAAAGAGTAGGGCTTTTCCTCTCTTGTTTAGTTCTGAATTGAAAAGACGTGCTTCTGTTGTACAGTTTTACAAGAACTTCTGTAGCAATCTTGAGGATATCATCTGGAAACCTCCTACTGAAACTAGCAAGTCGAGGATCAGCAAGAGTAAAAGTAAGAAGCGCTGATTTCTGACATGCGCATCATCTGCTTTCGGTTTTGACCTTTGGGGGCACGGGGTGAAGTTGTAATCGCAGTTTACCAAACCCCGTCTGGCATCTCCTTCCCCGTGACACTACAGCCCCTGAAGAAGAGGGAAGAAAAGAAGAATCCCGAAGGAAAGAGATGTATTTCGTTTTTGTTTTTCAGCGTGAAAATTTGTATAAACCGAGTTGTTCTAGTTAAAAGTTTGTATAAACCGAGTCTTAATCAGGATGTAAGGAATGTACACGGACGTAGCTAACCAGGAAACTGCCTTTAAAGATATGAACAAAGCAGCCTCTTATATATCTGCTGTTCTCTCTCTCCCTCACATATACACACAGCACAAACGCGCAGTATAAACTCTTAAGATACTAAGAGTTGTATCTAAAAGATTGGGGGAAGCTTCACAATGGGCTAGTAATTAATAATGTGGTTCAAATTTGTGAGAATCGAACTTAATACCTTTCATTTACAAGTAAAAAGGAATATCACTAGACAGTAATACTAAACGACAATTCTTCAGTTATTAAGATCCTAGCATCATATTTTGACTACACCTAGATGTTTGTGGACTTTTTAAAATCTTAATCGACTACCGTTGGATTTGAATGTATTATTTAAAATCCTCTTAAATAAGCCACTTAGTGTTGCATGAGTCAACCTTGGGAAATAAGGAATGTAGAGTTGTTTTGGGTATGAAATTATGTAATCGGTATTCCTGTAGAATTGGAATACTTATTTCCTAACTTGTTGGAGATAGTATTAGTGTATATATTTCTCTATGTGAAGAGAATAATATCAGATTATTATTAACCAAGAACATAGAAATCTATCTTGGTATCAGAGGTGGGTTCGACCTGTCTCATCTCGGTAACAAACCCTAGCCGTCAAACTCTGGTGCTCATCAAACCTTGAACCCAGAAACCTAAATCCCGTAGCCTTTGGAATCAACAAAGCTACGACAAATATCAAAACAATCTACAAATATTTCGTAGCCTTTGGAATCAACAACGCTACAACATCAAAACAACCTACAGAATCTGTCCGTGCAATGGCAGAAGTAAAGCTTGGCGATATAATCCCCATGCAAACTGTGTCTGTCCAAGGTGAGTCATCCAACATCAATGCCATTCCATTCGGGTTTCGGTTGAGCGACTCAAACTTCAAGGTTTGGTCGAAGATGATGGAGGTTCATGCTTCAGGTTTCGGCAAGCAAGGTTATCTAATAGAAAAAATTCAGGCAATTGATGAAGATGATCCAGGATATGCGAAGTGGTCTACTGAAGATGCCATTGTGAGAGGGTGGTTGCTAAAGACCATGGAACCACACTTGCTTGGTCTCTTTACAAACTTGCCCACGACCAAAGATATCCGGGAGAGTGTCACCTATATGTTCTATGATGGTTATGACGAGTCACAATATTATGAACTATCGTGCAAAGCTACACGGACAAGACAAGACGGTTGTCCAATTAATTTGTATTTTACATAACTAAAGGGTGTGTGGCAGGACCTTGACAAGAGACGTTGCCTTCACATGGTGTGTAGAGCAGACTTGAAAACTCGTAAAGAGGAACTTGCAAAGGATAAGGTGTATGATTTTCTTGCTGGGTTGGATAGTAGTTTCGACCAAGTTCGGAGTGAAATTCTAAGGATGAAGCCTAATCCTGGAATAGAAGAATGTTTCAATTTGGTACGACGTGAATCTCAGAGGCAACCCACTATGATGGGAACAAAGACTACAATGACAGGGCCCTCAATGGCTATGGCCACCAAGGCACCTAGTTCTCGTCCACCGTCACATGGAAACTCTCGGTCATTCCGTACCCAAGAAGATATTGATAAAGATAAACTCCATTGTAATCACTGTAATGGAATGAGACACACGGTTGAGACTTGTTTTGAAATTCATGGCTATCAGAATGGTACTGGGAGAGAAAGAATGAGCTAAAGGCCCGAGGAAGCAAAAAGATGGGCTAAGCCTGAGTGGCAGTTGCTGGATCAGGAACAGTGCCTAATGCAGCTGGAGGTCAAAATGAGCCTAAAGCCCAACACGATAAAGTTGATGGGGGCAATGAGGGGTTGCGGTTGTCGCAACAAGTCAGCCCTGGTCCAATCTTTACAACCAAATGCCAACTGCCCAATATCCAACCGCAGTTCAATTTCCAAAGCAGGCTTCAGAGGCAGCATCCACAGATAGGATCGGTCCAATTTTATCCTTAATCAATCAAATTTCGATGGATGACAACTCGGGAGCTTCAGGTAAAATCGGTACTGTTTTAATTAGATCCATCAAAAGAGACACTAGTTGGATAATTGACACTGGAGCTACTGACCATATGACATACAATGCATCATTATTTTTATCACATGACTTCATGATCTAAAGAAGATGTTGTTACTGCCAACGGTGATGTTGCTCCTGTAACGGGAGCATGCTCTATTTCCTTTCCGTCATTATCCAATCATCTACTTTTTGTTGGTCAAGTTACTGAGCAATTGTTTTGTGTTAATGTTTCCCACTTTTTGCCTACTTTAGGATATCTAGACTAGGGCGATAATTGGGCGTGGTACTAAGCAGAGAGGGTTATATTATATGGATGATGTGTCGACAAGCAGAGTAAATCAAGTGCGCAGTAGTCACCAGAACAAGAATAAGGAAATCTGGTTATGGCATCATCAATTAGGGCATGTGTCTTTTGGTTATTTGAAAAAAATTGATTTCGTCTTTGTTTCATGGCATTTCAGACTCTGATTTTCAGTGTAATGATTGCGTTCTTGCAAAAATTTATCGTACTTCTTATCATTTAAGTTTCAATAAACGAGCAGTTCCTTTTGAGTTAGTCCATTCTGATGTGTGGGGGCCTTCTTCGATATCTACTAATCACGGGGTTTGTTGGTTTGTTATCTTTGTGGATTACTGCACCAGAATGACATAGCTTTATACTATGAAACATAAAAGTGATGTGGAACAAATTTTTCAACAGTTTTACTACACGGTTAAAAATCAATACTCTCTTCCACTCAAAGTTCTCAGGTCAGATAATGGTGGGGAATATCTCAATGCTGAACTTTCTTATTTTTTCCAAGAGCATGGCATTTTTCATGAGATTACTTGTCCACAAACTCTGCAACAAAATGGTGTCACAGAACGAAAAAAATAGACATATTTTGGAAACCACTCGTGCACTACTCATCGGTGCACACGCACCTCACTTCTATTGGGTGGATGCCGTAAAATACTTTGTTTATCTAATAAACCGAATGCCCTCTCGAGTGCATAATTTTTGCACTCCTATGGAAGTTTTTGCTAATCATGTGACATTACCATCTTTCCTTCATTTGTCCCCACGTATTTTTCGTTATGTGGCCTATGTGCACCTTCACAAAAATCAGCGAAGTAAGTTGGATCCTTATGCAATTCGATGTATTTTTCTAGGATTTAATGGCTAGCAAAAAGGGTACCGGTGTTATCACCTATAAACCAAGCATATGCACGTCACCATGGATGCTACTTTTTCCAATCACAAGATGTTTTTCCTCACTGAATACCCCTCATATAATCTTCAGGGGGAGATAACACATGAAGATTATAGTTAGATTGATTTACCAATTGAGCAGCCCATGTGTCCAAGAGCATTGGGTTTGCGTGATCGTGAGCCTAGCAGAATGGGTGAGCCAAGTCTAGATTTAAGTGGTCGTGAGCCCAACGGCACAGTTGAGCCCAATTTGGGTTTAAGTGATCATGAGTCTAGTAACGCAATTGAGCCTAATCTGGGGCTGAATCGGGAAATGGGAGAACCAAAAGGTAGGCCTGAGGGCGTTTCTCAGCCTAGTGCACAAAAGAGGCCGTCACAACCCAGAGAGCAATGAAACAGTGAGTTGTCTTCTTCAAGCCAAAGTTCTGACAGCCCAAGCATTTCAAGAAATAACCCTTCTCTGGTGGTACCCGTCCATGTGCCCGAGGATATCCATGAGGTAAGTTCATCTCAATCTAATGAAGCTCATAATTTGACTAATATTGAAAGTGCTTACATACTGCCTCCTAGACAAAATCATGGAAAACCTTTTGACAGGTATTCTCCAGATGGAAAAGTTAGATACTCTATTGCAAAGTATGTTTCTACACATCGACTGTCTTCCAAGTACCAAGCCTTGGGGAACACAATGGATGAAATTAAAATTCCAACAAAAGTGGAAGAAGCTCTGCAGGATCCTAGATGGACAGAAGCAATTGAGGTCTAAATGAAGGCCTTACAGAAAAATAGAACTTGGAACGTGGAACGTGGAGTCACTACCACAAGGAAAGAGACCAGTGGGATGCAAATGGGTATTTGCCATCAAACACAAAGCGGATGGAACAATTGACAGATATAAGGCAAAGTTGGTTGCTAAGGGATACACACAAACCTTTGGAGTAGATTATCAGGAAACATTTGCTCCAGTTGCAAAGATGAACACCATAAGAGTTTTTTGTCTTTAGCTGCTAACTTTGATTGGCCGTTGAAACAATTTGATGTAAAAAGTGCTTTTCTACATGGAGACTTGGAGGAAGAAGTGTACATAGAGCTCTTACCTGGGTATGAAGTGCAGAATGAAGCAAGCAAAGTATATAAATTGTGAAAGGCTCTTTATGGACTCAAACAATCGCTGAGAGCTTGGTTTGGAAGATTCATTGATGCAATGAAGAGATATAGTTACCGACAAAGAAAAGTGGATCACACTTTGTTTATCAAACGCAAGGGGGGTAAGGTCACCTTGTTGATAATATATGTGGATGATATGGTGGTTACAGGTGATGATACAAAAGAAATAGAAAAACTACAAGTGTATCTTTCTTCGGTGTTTGAGATGAAAGATCTAGGAGGTTTGAAGTACTTCTTGGGATTGAAGTTGCTCGTTCTCGTGATGATATTTACTTATCTCAACGGAAGTATGTTCTGGATTTGTTGTCTGAGACAGGGATGTTGGCATGTAAATCAGCAGAAACACCTATAGTTCAAAATCATCATTTGGCGATTTACCCGGACTAAGTTCCAGTGAACAGAGAAATATACCAGAAGTTAGTAGGAAGATTGATTTACTTGTCTCTCACGAGACTATATATTGCATATGCTGTTAGTATAGTAAGTCAATTTATGCACTCTCATAGTGAGAATCACATGACTGCGGCGATGAGAATATTAAGTTATTTGAAAGGTGCACCTGGAAAATGATTGTTTTTTAGGAAACATGGGCATTTGGAGGTAAAAGAATACACTGATGCTGATTAGCCTGGGAACATCATTGATAGATGCTCTACATCAGGATACTTTAGATTCGTTAGAGGAAATCTTGTGACTTAGAAGAGCAAGAAACAAAATGTGGTTGCTAGGTCCATAGCAGAGGTTGAATACCGTGGCATGGCACATGTGATTTGTGAGTTATTATGGTTGGGAATTCTTCTTACAGAAACTGGGTTCAAACCTCGTGGAGCTATGCTATTATATTGTGATAATCAGGCTGCGAGAGAGATAGCTAATAATCTAGTTCAGCATGATCGTACGAACACATGTTGAGGTGCGTAGACATTTTATCAAAGAGAAGTCGGACATTGAGTTAATTGATATTCCCTATGTAAGATCTGAAGACCAATTAGCAGACGTGTTAACTCATGCAGTGGCGACAAGAGTGTTTCAGAACTCGCTTGACAAGTTGGGCCTAGGTGATATCTATGCACCAACTTGAGGGTGAGTGTTATATGAGTCAACCTTGGAGAATAAGGAATGTAGAGTTATTTTGGGTATGAAATTATGTAATCGGTACTCCTGTAGATTTGGAATACTTATTTCCTAATTTGTTGGAGATTGTATAAGTGTATATATTTCTCTATGTGAAGAGAATAATATCAGATTATTATTAACCAAAAACATAGAAATATATCTCTTAGTACTATGGTCTAATAGTATTCATCTTCATTTGTAACTGAGCGGTCTTAGGTTTGATTATCGCGAATTTGAAGTACATTATTGTTAGCTCATAGTGTAGATAATATTATTTGTTAAAAAAATCCTCTTAAATCTTAATTTGACTACACAATGATTTTTTTAAGTTTTTTCAAATTCTAATTGACTGTACTCGAATTTTACTTTACAGTCTATTAAAATCCTATCAAACACTAATTTAACTACACAACCATAAAATGAACCATCTTTTAATGGAAAAATAATACCAAAAGACACACGCAAGGGGGAATTCTTGCATTTCTATCCCACAAAAAAAAATACTATTTGTATTATCTAGACCTGCATATATTAGTGGACCCTAAAAAAATAATACAAAAGTGCTTACAAGGGGAGGAATACTTCATGGGAGCTCATTTCTAGATGCTTACAAGGGGAGGAATACTTCCTGGGGTTAGAAAGGCATTTTCGACGCACGTAAGGTGCTATTGCATGGCCTAAGATGGCAGGTAGGGGATGGGGTTAGCATCCGTATAAGGATGACCCCTGGTTCCCTGTACCTTTTACCTTTAAAGTTCGACTGAGGGTTGGGCTTTACAGTACCATGGTTAGCGATTTGATTGACCCGTTCTCGAAAAATTGGAAAGTTGATGTAATCTTAGCGAGCTTTAAACCGGAAGATGTGGCTCCAATTTTAAGTATCCCTTTGAGCAGATTTGGGTGTTGTGATAGACTGGTGTGGCATTATAATGCGAATGGGGAATACTCGGTCAAATCAGGCTACAGTGCTGCTGTTAACTTAATGAAGAACGGTGCCCTTGGGAAAAAAAAGGCGGGGTATGCCCAGTGAGAGTATGTCGAATACCCATGTTTGGAATTCGATCTGGAAGCTGAAGGTACCTAACAAAATCAAAAATCTTGTCTGTAAATGTTGCAACCATGCGCTAGCTATTCGCCAAAACCTCCAAAAAAGGCAGATGCAAGTATAAAATGTTTGTGGGGTGTGCAACACGGTCGGTGAGGCTAAAAACCACCTGTTTTTCCAATGTGAGCTCAGCCACCAATTCTGGTTCTGCTCCCCTCTCCATCTAGAGTCCCGAGGCCTGGCTCGCGAGGACTTCCTTGCGAGCTGGGAGTCTTTTTGTAATTGAGTCCGGGGAGGACTAATGCTGATGAGATTTTGCAGGAGTTTGCCTTTGGACTCTGGCGAATATGGAAGAATAGGAACATTGTGGTTTTCAACGGCGTCCCTATCGACATCTTGAAGTTATGGCGGAAGAATATTTCTGAATTTAGAGAAGCCACGACCCATGTGACCAGGGTGGCGGCTTTTAATGGCGAGCATGTTACTACGGGGGCAAGATGTAGGGATGCACAGTGGCAAAAACGTAGCTTTGGAATCATCAAGGTGAATAGGGATGCTGCTTGGTGTAAGAAGACCTTGAGGATAGGAGTGGGCTGGGTGTGCCGAGACTTTGCCGGTTTACTCCACGCTGGTGGAGGCTCGGGGAAGGTCTTTGTCACTTTGCTGCCGCTGCTGAGGCGCACGCAATCCAGGAAGGCCTGCTCGCTTGTTCTGCCAACGGTTTTGTGAATGTGGCCATTGAATCTGATGCCAACGCGATTATCCAAATGCTAAGAAAGGAAATTCCCCATGAGTTTAGCCTTGAATGTATTCTTGGTGATATTGAGTGTCTAGCACGAAGGATGTTGTTGGTGACTTTCACCTTTGTGCCTAGGGAGAGCAATTGTGCTGCTCACTCGGTCGCTAAGTTCGTATTCAAAAATGGTCAAAACCATGTCTGGGATTGTATTGGCCCGGAATTTTTGTTTAACATTCTTGCTCAGGATGTAAACATTCCTATTCGACCTTAATATATTTGGGTGCATTTTTGCTCACCATCATGAACTATGGTGTATGCTCGCCATACACATTATCATCTGACACGTGTCCTTTCATTTAACTATAGTTATTTTTTTTTTCAAAATTAGAAAAGGAACATTTAATATTAAAGTTAATTATAGTTAATTGAATGGACACGTGTCAAATAATGAGGTGTATGGTGAGCATACACCATAATTTATGGTGGTGAACAAAAATGCTCCCAATATATTTTATCCTTCGTTTAAAAAAATAAAGTGTAGTCTATTTTGATGCAAAGTTGATCCACTTGCACGTGCGAGTCGGGTCCATGACGTGGCATGAAAATCAGAGTCCAACACAAGTGACACTGACACACATCCTCTTCCTCCATCCGCGGGACCCACAATCTGACAGTCGTCCAAGCCACCAACCCCAACCTTAACCCCGACCCCACCAACACCTACCGCACTCTAAACCAACTCAAATCTTCAAACTAAAATTAGCAAAAAACACACACACAGAGCGACGGAGAAGAAACTCACTCCCATTTCAATGGCGCTTCGCAGGCTCTCCAGCTCCATCAACAAGAAGCTGCCCTTTCAACCTTTCGCCCATGGCGGCTCCATATACCACATGGTACGTAAACTTCTTCGATCAGTCAAATCCTAACTTGTGTAATTCCAATTTCCACCCGCCATAGTTTTGAAACCCGTTGTTGTTTTGATTGCAGTCCTCTCTGGCCAGCCAAGCTGCTCAAGACAAAGAGAAAGCTCGCGCCACTGTATGTCCTTGTTCTCTTCACGATTTTGTGATTGATTGGTTTATTTTGGATCTGGATTTGTGTTGTGTTTCGTTGTCTTGATGGTGTGGAATTGTTTGGATTCAGTGGATTAAGCAGCTGAATGAACCGCTTGAGGTTGTCGATCCCGAGATTGCCGATATTATCGAGCTCGAAAAAGCTCGGCAATGGAAGGTATTTTTGATTTGATTTTGTATTTAAGTTTGGAATATAATTGTACTTGTCATATACATCAATAGAATGGAAAATGTTCTCTTACGAGACAATGAATGTGATACCCTGATACGCCTTTAATCTGTTGAGAATGAATCCTAAATTGATGAGATGAGAGATCTTGCATGTGTAGTTGGACTCCTCCCCATATTGCCAATTGGTTTTATGGTGAAACCCAAGTTCTTCATGATATCAGAGCAGGTTGTCCCACATGTGAAGCCCAACAGCCACATGTGCTTCACGTTACCCGAGTGGGTGAATCCCTGTTAAGCCTGGCAAGAAATCATTACTCTCAATGCAATGTTGAGCATTTAAGTTTTGTTGATGATCAGGGTGTTCATATTTATTTACTTTTTGTTTTTATTTTCTTCTAGAATTTGTTATTAATTTTTAGTTTATGATAGGGGCTAGAGCTTATACCGTCAGAAAATTTCACGTCACTTTCCGTGATGCAAGCTGTTGGGTCTGTCATGACCAACAAGTACAGTGAAGGGTATCCTGGTGCTAGATACTATGGAGGAAATGAGTAAGTAGATCCCCAGTGAATATCTTATGAATGTTTGTGCTTTCCTGTATGTAACTATTATGCGAAAATATATCTATTCATCAGTTTTATCTTTCCTAAACTGTTTTTTTTTTTTTTTGGGAAAGTGGTATCTATCACTGAAAGGAGAAAGTAGATGATGGTGTGATTAACCTCATTTGACATTCTTCTTGTACTTTTGTTTTAATTAAGTACACTTGACTGATATTTATTTTTATTTATAATTGTAGATATATCGACATGGCTGAGTCCCTGTGTCAGAAACGAGCATTAGAAGCCTTCCAGTTAGATCCTGCAAAATGGGGAGGTAATAGAACTAGATATAGGGTTATACATGTGGCATTGCCAACACTTTTCTTCCATCAGTTCAACATAAATTTTCACATTTTGTGATTGTCTACATTTACGTTGTACAAGTTATGAATGATGTCTTGCACCCAACGAGTTCAGACTTTCAAATTATTTGGTAGGGAGGGCTTTACAGTTAAGTATTTGCTTTAAAGAAAAAATAATTGGGCACACTTTGATCTGATTCTTTCCAGTGAGTGATGTTCATTGTATACAATACTCTGTCAACAAATAAAACTGTTTGGGCTTGTCTTGCTATCTGTTTCTTAATGCTAGTGCATGCAAGATGAGTGGTAAATTTTTATTTGTGTTTAGTTGTTATTTTCTTTGCTGATCCTAAACTTTTATCTATTGATCTCTTCGGTGTGGTTTGTGTTTATATCACTGGCTAAGCACTTTGTTTTTCCCCCTCCCTTTTCTGACCTTTTACTGGAAGAAAATCAAGATTGCATCTTACGGTTATAGTTATGATTTATTTGGTACGCTATCAGGATTTATCCGATACAGTTTTAGTACTGTTTAATTGATTTTTATTCCTGGTGTTTTGTGCGTAAAGAACAGAATTTATCAACCAAAGAGTATAGTTTTCAACACATTATTGAGTCCCATCTCCTCTTTCCACAGGAAGGGAAAAAAAAAGGCTCAATATATTGCAGTGTTGAAGTATAATGGTTCTTCTTTTGTGAATTGCAATGGCATGGTCTAGTGAATATGCTTAGTAGGGATTCCAGTAAAAGCTATTTTGGTAACTTATTTCTTCATGATTCTGAACTTGGAATGTAATACTTTGTAAAATTTGGCTTTGGGATTAGACGGCATTAGAATAGCATTGTTTTACTTAATTAGATTATTGAAAATGGGACTAAAGGAATTAAAATCTGTTATGTTGCGTAAACATGTCAACCATTGATTTATAAATGCATGGCTCACATAATAGCTGTGTTATAATAAAATTCTATTCTGGGCTTTATCTCTTGCTTTTGTAACTCATGTTCATTCTAATATTGGACTATTGATGTATTTAGTAAAATATATCTCATATACTTATTTTGGGGGTCTTGCCACAATGGTACGTACCTACGAGTTTTATGCAAGATCTAACTTTTGCAAAGGTCCATTAGATCCCTATATGGAAGATCTGACTGTTGATTTAAATGATATGTACCATGGAAGAAAAATTGCTTATTTTGTTAAAGATACTTTACTTTGTTCTTTCAGTGAATGTGCAGCCACTATCTGGATCCCCTGCAAACTTCCAAGCTTACACTGCATTGTTGAAACCTCATGAAAGAATCATGGCACTTGATTTACCTCATGGCGGCCATCTTTCTCATGGTTATCAGGTGTCTATGTCTCTTTTGATTGTTTTTCCAGATTATACTTGGCTATAATTTTGTGCTTTTTGTGGTTAACAGTGACAGCCTGTGTAGCTCTTAGTTAGTCTAGTGTGTCTGGGTTGTTTTGTTTATATTCCCTTCCATTTTTCCTGGAAAGAATAAATTAAACCTAGTACTGTCTTTTCAGAACAATTTCTCTGAATATCCAATGAGTACATAAACTGGAATCCCTTTCTAAGTATATTTATGAAATATTAATTATTTTGAGAACGAAATTGTGTTTGGTATTCCAAGCAATCTGGATATTCAAAACCATACAGAACAAGTAAAGCTAAATTTTGTTCTGGTGATTTTACATGCTTCTGATGTCTGGACGTCGCATATCATTTTTGTTTGTAAATACATAAATGTAATGCTGCCTGTCTATATACTAATTGACACAAACATTTCACCATTGTGCAGACTGACACCAAAAAGATATCTGCTGTGTCAATATTTTTCGAGACGATGCCATACAGATTGAATGAGAGCACTGGTTACATTGATTATGATCAGGTTCCTTGCTCATCCCCATCTTCATTGTTCTAAATTCTCATACTTTTAAGCATACTTAAGAGTTCGTCTTACATGTGTCCTGCAAATATTATTATCAAAACATGAATTTTTTTGGTCCAATAGGATGAAATGGGGTGCAATGGGGTTCTGTTCCGTCTTACTTGTTTCCTTCAGATATTAGTAGCAAAACTGCAAAAAAAGTGTTTTAAGTGAATCATTCTGGTTATTGTAACGTGAAAGATAACCATGTGAAGAAATTGCCCACAGGGCCACAGTTTAGTTATCATCAAATGGATAATAGTGGACATTATTTGAAATTAGAGTGTGTATCCTACTATCCTTGACTAGTCCTGGGAAATACAAAACTTTGTTAGCCTAAGGATGTCTTGAACTCGGAAATTTTTTGGCATGTCGCCTTCGTTGTTTTGGAGTTTGAGTGTCTATAGTGCGCATTCGCCATATGTTATTTGCCATTTATCTTTCAAGAATTACATTTACTCTACGTTTTTTTTCCAACTTTTTACATTTGAATTAAAGGCTGACCTATGTGAATAAATATGTCCACAGATGGAGAAAAGTGCCACACTTTTCAGGCCAAAGCTAATAGTTGCTGGTGCTAGTGCTTATGCACGCCTGTACGATTATGAACGTATCCGCAAGGTAAATTTTGGCTTGAGTTTTGTGATTATCATAATCAGTGTTGTGCATGTCTGAAATTCTTATGGTACTATTCTTTAAGTGAGATGTTATTCTTGTGGTGTTGTCAGGTCTGTGATAAGCAGAAAGCAATTCTGTTGGCCGATATGGCACACATCAGTGGATTGGTTGCTGCTGATGTTATACCATCTCCTTTTGAGTATGCAGATATTGTTACAACCACAACTCACAAGTCACTTCGTGGACCCCGTGGGGCTATGATCTTCTTCAGGAAGGGTGTCAAGCATATAAACAAGCAAGGGCAAGAAGTAAGTTCGGATAATTAATTTTAGAATATATATATATATAAACGAAGGAAATTGAATGAATTATTTAATGCTTGAGTTTCCTTCTACAGGTTATGTATGATTATGAAGACAAAATCAATCAGGCTGTCTTTCCTGGGCTCCAGGGTGGTCCGCACAACCACACCATAGCTGGGCTAGCAGTTGCACTGAAGCAGGTTCCTTTGGTGTTTTTGTTCTTTCCTTTTATTACATGTTGAATGTTGATCAGATTTATGCATCTTCTTGTTACTTGACCGCTGACTATATTATGATTCTAGGTCAAAACTCCGGAGTACAAAGCTTATCAGGAACAAGTTCTCAGTAATTGCTCAAAATTTGCAGAGGTTTGATGAACGTCACTTTCTAAAATATTAATGCAAAATCTGAAAGTTTTTCTCTTTTTTTTAATGGGTTCTCGTTATAGCAATTTGGAGTCATTTTTTATATGACTAAGGCACACTATATTTTATTTCTTTTATTTGGTTGTTTCATCTGTCTCACTATTTCCTCTTATCGTTTTTGTCCTTTGAACATGCAGAGCTTGCTAGAGAAGGGCTATGATCTTGTTTCCGGTGGAACAGAGAACCATTTAGTGTTGGTGAATTTAAGAGACAAGGTAATAGCAGATTGATTCTTCCACTGACGGGAAGATTGCAAATAGGAGATTGATTCTCCCTCTGATTGGAAGATTTATTCACCCTTAAGTTTTCAGCATGTTTGACTGGGGGTTTAAGAAAAATGATGTCATATGATTACTGAAAGATATGTTACTAGATGAACAACTAGGCCTGGTAATCAAAAAGTGTGATAATATCTCATTATTCCGTGTTTAAACCCTCTGAAATAGATTTGAAAAGTGATTTATGTTATAGACAAATGTATAAGAAGGGAAACTTTAAAACCTTTAGTCAAGTTCTGAAAGTTGGGTTATTCCGAATCCATGGATTTCTAATGCTTTAGAAAAGTCTAATGGGAAAATCATAGAATTTCCCTCATTTCTTATGCACTGGAGGGCTTGATGTTGATGTATGCTTTTGTGCTGTGAATGGGTTATAGGCTTATAGCAGGAGAAAACTAATGAATATGGAATCTTTGTGGCAGGGCATTGATGGCTCAAGAGTTGAAAAGGTTTTGGAATCAGTACATATTGCGGCAAATAAAAATACTGTTCCTGGGGACGTGTCTGCCATGGTCCCTGGTGGCATACGCATGGGTAAGGCCATCCATCTCCATTTAATCATTTTGCACCTACTGGTGATTAGCCAAGTACTTTTTCTGACGAATGCCATATTTTCTGGTTCCTCAGGAACCCCAGCTCTTACATCTAGGGGGTTTTTGGAGGAGGATTTTGTGAAAGTAGCTGAGTATTTTGATGCAGCTGTGAAGCTGGCCTTGAAGATCAAGGCTAATGCCAAAGGTTTACTCTACGACCGTCATTGTTGATATAAATTATTTTAGGGTTTGTAATGTCACATGTTTCACTACCATAGTTACATGCTCATGCACGTCTGGGTTGCAGGTACAAAGTTGAAGGATTTCGTGGCAGTTCTCCAATCAGACAGTCAAGTTCAATCTGAGATTACAAAGCTTCGCCACGAGGTTGAGCAGTACGCTAAACAATTTCCAACAGTTGGATTCGAGAAAGAAACAATGAGATACAGACAATAAAGTCATAATCTCACAGATCATTGTCACAGGTCAACTCCTTATCTCCACCTCCGATGTGTGCGTAACCACAATGCTTAATATTCTTGTAGGGAAGTGCAATTTTATTCAATTTTCGTATGAACTATATTGCAGATAAGTCAAAAGATTTCCAATACAAGGACCATGTCGGACTTTCATCGACACAACACATTAGTAATGGAATTTTGTTATAAACTACAAACTTTTCTATTATTATTTACTGAATTTTGGTGCCGACATTGCAACTGTTGAATGAGATGTCGTTGTAGATGTCTCATCATTATTTACTCAATAATCGATGCTATTTTTCTGTTGAATGAGATGTCGTTGTAGATCGAATTCTTCTGCACATCGTTTACCAGCTTTGATGTAGTTAATGGACAGCATCGTAGCAATTATAGAAAGATGAAGAAAAACAGTGGCATGTAGGGTGTGAACGGAGCATGATGCCTACCGCCGATTTTTATATGGATTTATGTTTGGTTTAGTTTAACGTGAATACAACGTTATGAGGGGAACTGGCCATCTTTCTTGGAAACATTCAACAGGATGACCTGGTGATTGAACAAGTTTTGGATTTTTGGTACATTTGAAGGGAAAAATCCGAAAAATCCTTCGGAGGGTACAGGATCGTGTTCTCGGGCACGTAAAGTTGTTTGTTTTTCTAATGATATTGTTTTTGCTCCAAAAAGATTCATAATTTGGTTGCTAATTAGTGTAGCTTTGTGTAAGAGTCGTTTGCTTCTTGTCAAATGTCAAGGATTTTGATGGGACGAAAGGTATCCATTTTGTTTGTTTTCTAAAGGATGATATAGATCCCAGTTTTAATTGTTCCTCGCCAAAAATAAAGAATGTCTTACTTATTAAGTTTAATATAATATCCATGGAAGGCTGGGAATAGGGAGAGACAATCATTTTAATACTAATAAAAATAAGGTTTTTTTAGCTAAAATGGTATATGAGACTCTCACAACTTTTCACTTTGGTCCTTTTTTTTTTTTTGGAAGATAGGATATATATCAACCGGGCAAAGATGCCAAAGGAATACAAGGAGGCCTACAAAGAGGCAAACAACCAATACAGGGAAAAGGAACAAGAACTACGACGCCGCACCTAGTGCTACAGCGTCCCCCCTCGCCCTACCAACACAATTAATGCGGACAGGGAAGTCTGTCATTACACAAAACATGAACAAGGGAGGATGGGGGTCTATCGACCCAAGTAAAATCACATGCCTCCCAACAACGCCGCAAAGTCAAAAGGTCCGCTGCCACATTGGCTGATCTTGGAACCCACTTCCCAGAATACTACATCTCGAAATAATCGGGAAGGCTTCCCAACTGCCCTTCCTTTTTGCGTCCTTCAAACAAGAAATATACTCCAGAGAATCAGACTCCACCATTATCAAGTTCCACCCTTTGTTCATACCCAATTTACATCCATGCAAGATAGCTTTCGCCTCCATCAATGCCAGGCTTGTGGCTTTCTCCTTGAACCTGCAGGCAGCCAAGAATCTGCTATCCTCATCTCAAGCCACAACACCCGTAAATCCCAGGACGTCTGATGCACACCAGCTGGCATCCACGTTAATCTTCACGAAACCCCCAGTTAGAGGAGACCAACCAACGGCAATGCTAGCTTCCATAGGATTGGGCACCTCAGGGGTGGGTTGGATTGACCATGCATCTCTAAACGTTGTAGTCGAGTGAGAAATAGCGGCAAGCACTTGTGAAGGGTAGATATGTTGTTGGTTGAATTGGAAGTTACATCTTGCCTTCCATATATGTCAGCAGGTAATGGCAATATATGACATCATGTGGTTCCTCAACTCCTTCACGCCATTGGCAAATTCATACATTTGCAGCAGCCATCTTGCCCAGGAGGTTATCTCAGACTGATTCACTCTAGGATTCAAACATCCCCCAAACCAAACCACTTCCATCCATGGGCATTCAAGGAAGAGGTGTTCGATGGACTCATCCCTTACCTAGCAAATAGGACATATCACAGAGGGATACGAGTGTTGTTGGTATAGGCTTGCCATAGTAGCAAGTGCCGCATGCAAGGACTTCCACAGGAAGCATCGGATCTTTGGTGGAATTTTCAAATGCCAAACACACTTCCATAGATCCGCAGTCAATCATTTTGGTTTTTCAATGAAAAATATTTGTTGAATTAAAGAAACCACCGATTCAAGGGGGGGTTTATTTGACAAAAATACTTTTGATATATTATAGATTTCTCGTGGAATGGCAAGATGATTAATGGTGGATAATCTCAAGAATGATTTCTATCGATTTTAAATTTCAAAGACCAAAATGAAAAGTTATCTAAAAATAATTGTGGCCATTGATCATCTATGACTATTTTTTTTTTGCTCAAAGGACGCTGATGGTGTGGCTATAGCCGCCCACTGATGGGCCACAGGCTCCACCCATCTCAGTGAGGTACAAGAGTGCAGCTACTCACTTGATTTATGGTAAGCATGGGTACAAATTGTAAAACGAAAGTATAATTAATGAGAATTCTTGAGCACAAAAGATAAACAGCCAGCGCCAACCTCACTCGCTTGGACTCGAATTCAAGGAATGTTTTGGTGGAGAAATTTTTTAAAGTGTTTTGTATTTAAGAGGATATTTTATGTGTCATTTTTTTTCATTTATATTATGATATGTGAAGTACTGCTTAATACTTGTTATTGGGAAAAATCTCTTATTTTATTGAGGGCATGAGATGGATTGTGGGAAATGATCAATCTCTTATGGAGCAACAGTTGCTTTCTCCCTAGTTGAACGTCGACTATCAAAATAAAAAGAGTTTTTTTTCAAAATATCATATGAACTTATATATTTTTTAAATTTGTCATATAAATTTAAATTTAAATGATTTGTCATACCAATTTTTAATGATTTTGTCATCTCATTCTAACTCCATTAAGTTTTCCATCCAAATTAACCTATGTGCCTTGCACATAACTTGTATTTAGAGTTATTGCGGACATTTCAACATAAAGAATATCATCCAACTTTACTATAGATCGGAGGGTCCCCAATGGAAAAGGATCCTCGCCCGATCCTTTTCCAAGGGATCCCGTGATCATAACCGTTCATCGTATATCATGCGGTCAGTTTTCGTTAGGTACTATTTATATTTATTTTTAAAATTTTAAATTTAAAATAATTTCTGACCGCACAATGTACGATGAACGGTCATGATCACGGGATCTCCCGGATCTCCAGGAAAAGGATTCCTTTTCTGTCCCCAATAATTATAGTTTGAGTCATCTTCATTGAGAAACACAGAGAAGTAAGTGCAAGTTGTTCCTGTTTTTTGAGAAACCTTAGAAGTATTTTTGGAGAACATATTAGAAGGAGAGTGAATTGTTGAAATAACCAAAATAATCCAGAACACAAGTTATGTGCAATTATTTTGGATAAAAAACTTAACTGAGTTATGGTGAGATAACAAACTAATAATTTCGAAAAGTTGGTATGACAAATCGTTTAAAATATAACAAATTAAAAAAAAAGAGTGGATAAGTGTATAAGGTCATTTGCTATTTGAGTTATACTCTATATTTTTGTATCACATAACTGATATTATGGTAATGATATTCTTCACAAATGGTTATTATCAAGGAATATTGGTGGAACTAGTATTTTCTTTTTCTTGAAGCGTAACTTCTAAAAGAATGACTGAAGGAAATTAAGATGAGCTTATAAATTTTTATTAGTAAACGATTGAGCTGAGTTTAATTTCAATTCAATTAAAAGAACTAATAGTAAGTAATTACTGAATTACAAAATTTATTGCTTCAAATTCGAATTTTGATCTCCTTCCATACTTCACAAGCAGCAGCTAGTTCAAGACTCCATTTACTAGGCTCACGAATAATTTCATTACCCTCACGAACAAGATCATGTCCCTCATTACGAGCTTGCACACTTACTTCTAGAGCTACTCGATTACGGCACCAGTGCATTTTCCCATGGGTGTCCTAAAGTTTCTTCACCAAATTGTAGTACAAAATCATCTCCAATGATTTGCTTCATTTTTCTTCTACAAAGAAACCATGCATAAAGAAATACATAATAAATAACTCAATATTAATATCTTTGTTAGCTTCCTTAGTATAACTTAATCATAGATTAATAAAGTATCGATATTATCCACATCAAACCAATTTAATTAATTTTGCAATCAGCACAACACGCTTCTATGTATTTCTTGTCAATACCTCCAATTCCACCTGACGTACCCGGCCGGCAAAGAAATGTCGATGACAAAAAATCCAAAATCATAAAATTGTAAACAAACTATAAAAACACTTATAAAACCCCTTCATTTCAATTCATACGTTCACCATCCAAACCCTTGACACACATACATTCACCATTCAAAAAAACCTCTCCTCTCCCTCCCTCTCTCTTCCCCATGGACACCCCAGCCACAGCCTTGGAAGTGGAGGCCGCTGCTATAACCGAGATCGAGGGGGAGGACAAGAACGATGATGACGTGTCATCGGTCGAGCAGGTCCGTCTAACGGTCTCCAACGAAGACGACAGTTCCCTCCCTGTATGGACGTTCCGTATGTGGACTATAGGCATGTTCTCGTGCTTCCTCCTCTCATTCCTCAACACCTTCTTCTCGTACCGCACGGAGCCGCTCGTGATATCAATGATTTCCGTGCAGGTGGCAAGTCTGCCGATCGGGAGGTTCATGGCTAGGACGCTGCCGAGGAGAAAGTTTTGGATTGGTGGGAAGTCATTCTCGTTGAACCCGGGAGAATTTAACATAAAAGAGCACGTGCTGATTTCGATATTTGCAAACGCCGGAGCTGGGTTTGGGAGCGGACCGGCGTATGCGGTTGGTATTGTGAATATAATCAAAGCGTTTTACGGTAGGAAGATATCCTTCTTTGCAAGTTGGGCACTTGTGATTACAACACAGGTATGTACGTAATGCATGCATGCATGCAGAAATTACTCGTAATTAACTACAATATTAAGCATACTTGTGGGCGAGAGAGAGAGTGTGTGTTAAATGCTAAATTTATGGTAAATAAGTACTGCAGGTATTGGGGTATGGGTGGGCTGGTATTATCAGAAAGTACGTGGTGGATCCGGCGGCGATGTGGTGGCCTAGTAGTCTCGTTCAGGTTTCTTTGTTCAGGTAATTTATCATAAACCAACAATAGTGTTATTCTTACCATAATATTATACCACAATCTTATACTACTTTATGTGGCGGCTGAGTTGGACATGTCACCTTACTTAATGACAATATTTGGATTTCCATATAAATTTTATTAATTTTAATTAGTTTGTGTTTGGAAACAGATATTAGATTGAATAAAAACACTTAAATTTTCATATTCTTGCATCCCTTGTCCAGTCGTTCTCAAATACTCTTTCCATCATTCCAATCTCATATCCCTCCTTAAAGTTCCTCTCATTGTCTTGTGCTTCTTCATCCTCCTTCCTCCCCTTTTCCAGAACAAATAGAAAGAACATTAAAAAAAACAAAAGGCCATTTGCAAAAGGAAAAAAAAGCATATATAATTAATTTCAATAATTGGCGAGCAATTGCAGCATAAATCTGAGGATTTTTCAAGAACAGTGACCCCATAACCTTCAATCTGATAGAAAACTTATTCCTTTTGACTCCTTCATCAAATTTTTAAAGATGCATATAAAGTCATTGTTCAATGAAATGATTAGCTAACCCATATTTTATGACAATAAAAAGGAAAACAAATATGGTCAGTTAGAAACCAAATAAAATTTGACAAAAAAATGGAGATTGCAGGAGGCTCAAGAGGAAGGAGGAGGAGATTGGGGTGAGAGGGACAAAAGGAGATGGAGTGGAAAACAAAGCGTTAGACCTAATTCTAATTAGGGTGTTTTAATTATTAATTTTTTTTAAAAGAGTAAGTGTGTTAATTATAGTAATAATAAAACTAAAACTAAAGATGTGTCATGTCCAAGTAAGTTGCCACATAAAGTGGTATAGAAATTATGGTATAATAATATGATAAGAATAGCATTACTCTAAAACGAAATTGTACTTTCAATTCTCTGTGAGACAGACTCACAAATTGGTACTCCATCTCCATACATACATATATATATATATATATATATACATACATATATATATATATACATACATATATATATATATATATATATATATATATATATATATTTACAAGAGGGAAATGATTTTTTCACACACTTTTATTCCTGCAGAATCATGTTTAATTCTTGCATTCGTTAAATCAGACGCAAAAAATGCACCAAGAATGTGAAAGAGAAAATAAGTGTGCACAACTCATTTCCTTAGAAAAATATACTGGAAAATGCTTTGCAAGGTTATAACATATATGTATATATATTTACAAGAGGGAAATGATTTTTTCACACACTTTTATTCCTGCAGAATCATGTTTAATTCTTGCATTCGTTAAATCAGACGCAAAAAATGCACCAAGAATGTGAAAGAGAAAATAAGTGTGCACAACTCATTTCCTTAGAAAAATATACTGGAAAATGCTTTGCAAGGTTATAACATATATGTATACAATTTGCTATATTTCCATAATAATTCTATGAAAATAAAGAGTTTACAAATTAATTTGGTACATACATTCATAATGGATTGACATGTAATGGAAACCAAAGATATTAAAGAGACTATATTTTTGCACCACAACTACATATTATATGATGAAACAACTAGTTGTATGTATGCATTATTTGTCACAAGAATATAATTTATCTAAATTAATGGGATAAAGTCGTACTACAAATTTACAAATTAAAGATCCCTAGAATATATGTTTTTTTTGTGGTGTTGTGTTGTGTGCGGTTAATAAAAATGATAACTTTGTCATATAAAAAAATGAAGTTGTGACTTTAACTTTGAAAATCAGTGATTCAAATCATTCAATACGAGTCTAGCAAGAAAAGGTATTTTGTATTTTTAAATTTTTTTTATATGTACTCCATTATTGATTAACAATTTATAGGATAAAAAAAAATTATATGTTTGTAATGTTTAAATATACTGGTAATGTAATAAGTATATTAATTAGTGGTAGTAACAAGGGCTTATAAGTTGAATCCCCTTCTATACTGATATATATAGCTTTTAAGGTAAGATATCTCTATTTTTTTAAATGGGGATTAGTTGTGGGGCAAAAAGGATACTGAATTTTAATGATTTAAACCTTCTATTTTTCAAGTTGCACCTCATAGATCATTGCAAAATCTTAGCCAAATCGAAAATATTTGAGGCATCTAATTGAGTTAAAAAAAATAGACGAACATTGTGGTCTAAGAAACATTGAAATTTCATCATGACAATTGAATGGGCAAATGTTTGGATTAAATTGAATTTTTGCAAGGATGATCTATGAATCGAGATTTACGTGTGGCTCCCTAGTTTTTTTTTTTTGTTTGTGGTATTCCTGTCAATTTGTACTAATTAAGTTGTATTCTTCCCAACTTGTACTTTAAGTAGGTCTTAGGTTTAACTTTCACGAACAACAATTTTTTATACTAATTTACTATGCTTGACCCACTCTGGTTTAAACCCAAATCATATATTCCTTAGTATAAATATATCGTTATATCTTACTAAAAAAAATTGTATATAAATTTGTAGCCAGCTAGTTTATGCATATATATTTACTTCAGCTCCTAATTGATGTTCATATTCCTTTAAAACAATTAACCTAATTAAGGAAGCGAAATATTAATCTTGCAATATCAATGTATTTTATTTCAGTTTTAAGACAATACATATTTATGAATGGATATTTGACTTTGATTTGCGTACAATATGCATGAACATAAAGGGCTCTGCATGAGAAAGACAAAAATCGAATGTCCAGAGGGAAATTCTTTTTGATAGCACTGGTATGCAGCTTCTCTTGGTACGCAGTGCCGGGCTACCTCTTCACAACTCTCTCAATAATTTCATGGCTTTGTTGGATTTACCCTAAGTCCATAAGAGCTCAGCAAATCGGCTCAGGCTACCGTGGACTTGGCCTTGGGTCATTTACCCTAGATTGGTCGGTCATATCCTCTTACTTGGGGAGCCCCTTGATCAGCCCCTTCTTTGCCATTGCCAACATCACCGTCGGATACATCTTCATCATGTATGTCATCATTCCGATTGCCTACTGGACGCTCAACTTGTACAACGCAAAGAATTTTGCAATCTTCTCTTCGCACTTGTTTGATTCCGACGGCCAAATATATAATGTCCAAGGAATTGTGAATGACCAGTTTCAGATTGACATGCCTGCCTATGAAAAACAAGGATACATAAACTTGAGTGTATTCTTTGCCCTAACATATGGTCTTGGTTTTGCTGCTGTTATATCAACCCTCACACATGTGGCTCTATTCAATGGAAGGTGCGTGAATACTTTGCATGACTCCAAGTTTACTCTGTGTGTGTGTGTGTTTTATTTTTTTATTTTTTAAATACTATTACACACAAACTAACATGCTGAAACAATTTCTAATAAAAATGTACCTTGTCATTGTACGTGGTATTAACTACATTGTAAAAGATGAAGATTTGGTACAGAGAAAGAGAAAGAATTGGTAGAGAGAAATCAAAAGAGATTGTATTGATTGATTAGGAAAAAGTATACAACTAAAACTTAATGAAATAATAGCTGTACAATTCCTTATATAGCCATATATTTCAACTACAATAATACCCTTCTAACTATACTAACAAACTCCACTATTGAAATAGTGTCACGTGGCATTTCTGTTATTAGGAACCCATCCCTTGTTCTATTTTTGTTTTCTATATATAGGCATGATTTTGGTTTTCATCTTGAGATGTGATTGTCTAATTACTTGAGCCCAAGTATGAGATTGAATTTTGATTTTTATACTTGAATTAGGCATATTATTTTGAGTATATTCATATATAAGGTGCATTTGTAAGTTCATATTTATTCGTAGGGACACTAAGGATAGGTAAAATGTACCAACGAATGTACATACGTCTTCTTTTGTACCTGCATAACATGTTCATATAACGTAACTAAGTAAAAGATCAAAATCCAAATTCAATTTTAATGCTTAATTATAATTAATAATTTATTTATAAAAATGTTAATCTATTTTTTATTTATTTTTAAAGTTGATGTTTCACCATAAGATGAAATGGTACAATGAGGAGTAATTTAGCTTCTTATAAGGACATACAAGGTTCCCTAAGCTTCTGTTGAATTCAAACTTTCAACAATTTTTATTGATTTTGTTAAAAATATAAAAAAATTATTTATTTCTGGGCAATAAAATGTTACTAGTTATTATCGTGGCAGTAATGTGAACGATATTCTTCTAACAGGGACATATATGAACGATACCAATCGTCATATAGTGGAAAGATAGATATACACACCAAATTAATGAGGAAGTACAGGGACATACCCAGCTGGTGGTTTCATGTTTTGCTTGTGGTGTCGTTCGTATTCTCTCTAGCATTGTGCATTTTCATGAAGGATGAGGTGCAAATGCCATGGTGGGGACTCGTTTTTGCAGCAGGAATTGCATTGATTTTCACACTTCCAATCAGCATAATAACTGCCACAACAAATGTGGTAAGTTTGCAACTCTTGAACCTCCTCCTTTCGCTCACACTTTGGTGAGACCCATATATATTAGAGATTGCGTCAACCTGGTCTATTTAGTGTGTCTATAAATAGCATTACTTTAAAAATAATGTTATAAGCTATTCGATTTGGAGTGCAGATGTTTAAATGGTGAGTGTCGCACACCCCATATCTATAATTGATAATTTAAGATCATGAATCTCTAAGAATCTTATCTCTTTTCTAATTTTTCAGACACCAGGACTAAACATCATCACGGAGTACGTCATGGGTTTGATACTACCCGGATATCCGATAGCCAATGTATGCTTCAAAACTTATGGATACATAAGTATGTCACAGGCAATTTCATTTTTGAGTGATTTTAAGTTAGGCCATTACATGAAGATTCCTCCCATCTCCATGTTCGTAGTTCAGGTATGTTTATATTCTTCTCCCTTTACATTTTAGTTATTAGATACGATCATACTATAAATTAATTAAAAATGTAACTCATATCTTATCCTTTGAATTATAGTTAGTACCTAAATTAATATTAATGTATTCCAGTTATTCAGACTAAATGGCCTCAATTAACTTGTAATATTATAATATATATATAAAATATGAACAACCAATTTGTACCATCTGATCAGCAAACAACTCTCCACAACATGCACATACATATATTATAACATGAATTAGATGCGTGTGTCTAAAGTGGTATTAAATATGCCAATAATAAAAAAGTGGTATTGAATTCTGAATGAGATTGATTAACTATAGTATCATATACAAATCTAGTAAGAATGTGGATATTGATTTTTTTTTTCTTTCTAAATTTTATTATCTGAGAATATGACTTTACCCCTTCAAACTCAATTTTCTTCATATAAAACCCTACATAATATTTTTACTCAAAGAAAACCCAGTGACTAGGATCCACATAAGCAAATTCATTAATTTCATATTACTTCACACATTTTACAATTTTCACGTGCCTAAAATACCCCTATTCCATATTTGATGTAGACAATTAATTGTAAAGAGAGAGTAAATGATTTTGCAACAAGAAAAAAGAGACATTAATGTTAAAATTTTATTGCATATTAATTTTTTAGAAAGGCTTTGAATTTTCATAAAACTATTTGATTCAGTTTTTTCACCCTACTCTTGAATACTTTTGAATTTATCTTTTTTTTATTAATATATTAGAACACTGTATTTCATTTACATGCACATTAATTTACCTACAACAATTATACCATGGGTGTAATATAATATCTCTTTTTTACAATGATGCAAAATAATGTTTATACCAACAACAAAAGGTGCCTAACATATGTACTAATACATGGAAAATAATTTACCTATATTAAGAAGAAATGTAGTTCGATGCATATAGTATTAAAAATACTATGTTACACCCATGTTTATACAACAATAAAACATGCCTAACATATCTAACAATACATGGAAAATAATTTACCTATAAGTTCAAGAAATGTTATTTGGTTGGGTGTAGTATAATTTTTTTTAATAATTGGAAAAATTAAATATAACAAGGTGTAGTGTAATTTTTTTTATATAATTAGAACAAATTAATTTACCTACCTAATATTTGAAATGTTCATTTCCAATGATGCAAAATGTTCATTACCTAACTACAAATTAATTTCCAATAATTTACCTGCAACAACTATACCATGGGTGTAATGTAATATCTTTCTCTACAATGATACAATATATTGTATGTACCAACAACAAAACGTGCCCAACATAAGTACTTGTACATGGAAAATAATTTACCTACAACAAAAGAAATGCAGTTTGATGTATAAAATCAACAATATTATGTTCTACTCATGTTTATACAACAAATCGTGTCTAACACATATAACAATGCATAGAATATTATTTACGTACAAGTTAGAGGAATGTTAATTTGATTCAAAATATATAATATAGGTGTAGTATTTTTTTTTTCAAATAATTGGAACAAACTAATTTACCTACCAATTAATATGGATAAAATTGCTACAAAATATATGACAAAAAACAAAAAAACAAAAAAAAAAACTACTATTCTAGTTTGACACGGATACAATTAATGCAAACAGTTTGTACATTTTATTTCATTTTTTTCTACTATTTTTAATTTGGCATAAATTTAGGAATTTGAAAAGGGACAATAAAGTATGAGTGGCATGGGTGTAAATAAATTGTATTAATAGGTCAATAGTGTTTACATATGTTTGCAAATTTTAAATTTGGGCTTAAACTGAATCTTTAAAGATAGATGAGTTTTTATCTAAAAACTATTACAATAATTCAGTGGAGGAAAAGTTTCTAACCCATGACGCATGAGAAGCTGCTGTATCTTATCACTATGAATTTATAATTTTCTTTTTCCTGCCATTATAAAGTGCATAGGAACTATAGTAGCCGGAACAGTCAATATTGGGACAGCATGGTGGCTGCTAACTACAGTGGAAAACATATGCAATACTGAGTTACTTCCTGACACTAGTCCTTGGACTTGTCCTAATGATAGTGTCTTCTTCACTGCATCTGTGATTTGGGGTCTGGTTGGACCGAAACGAATCTTCGGCTCTCTCGGACTCTACGGAGGACTCAACTGGTTCTTCCTGGTAGGTGCACTCGGACCTGTCTTGGTATGGTTGTTGCACAAAGCTTTCCCTAGTCAGAAATGGATCGCCTACATCAACCTTCCAGTGCTTTTCGGAGCAACGGCTGCGATGCCACCAGCTACAACTGTGAACTTCAACAGCTGGATTGTGGTCGGAATCGTTTTCAATTACTTTGTTTTCAGATACAGAAAGAAGTGGTGGCAGAGGTACAATTATGTTCTTTCTGCTGCCCTAGATGCTGGAGTGGCTTTCATGGGGGTGCTTATATATATATGTTTAACCATAAACAACGTAAGCATTTCCTGGTGGGGTACAGCAGACCATGACCACTGTATATTGTCTACTTGTCCAACATCCAAGGGCATAGAACCCGGTCATGCTTGTGTATTCCCTTAAGCTACTAGCCTACTACATCGTATGTTGCTTTTGGATTTTGAAGTTGATTTTATGCAAAAAGGTTCATTTGAAGGAAACGACGTTGTAAATAACCAAAAATGAATGAATGAATGAACCCTTTTTTTCTATTTAAGTGTTGTCTCGAATAAGAATCTTATATATATAAGATAGGTGAAAAGTCAAACCCTAATTTGCCCGTTTGGGTACCTCTAAATAAGATTATTTTTAATTAAAATTGGGTGTAAGATTAAATACTAATTTTGGTCCTTTAACTTCATATACCACCTAAATTTAGGGTTCAAAGCCCCAGTAAAGTTTTTATAGAGGCCCATATATGCACCACTATTCTCTTATTTGTACGCTTCATTTCATTTTAATGAATATCGTACTGTTTATCTAGCTGATAATTATTAACTTTTGTTTAGTTTTATTTTGAGTATTACAAATAGACAAATTTTACTTAAAAGTTTTTATCACAAATAATCATTGAGATTGACCAAACTCATCATTTTGGTCCTTAAGTTTCAAAATCAATCAATCTGGTCCTTAACATTCACTGCCGCACATCAATGTGGCCCTTTCGTTAGAACTCTGTCAATAATTCTGTTAGTTTGCTTATGTGGCACATATATAGGACCCACAAGTCCAATAATATAATGCCACGTGGATTTTACCAAAAAAAAATTAACTACTACAAAATTCTAAAATATGTAAAGCAAAATAAAAAAGAAGAAAAGAAATGATATTCAATATTTAATATATACTAAAACCCAAAACAAATTGTTTCACTGTTCATAAGCACAGTGTGCTTCCTATTTTGCCCCTACTAATTTTGTGTTATTACAATTCCTGCCACCGTCTCAGAAAATGTTTATGTTTTTTTTCCTTCTCTCTACCCTCTCGCTTCCCTCCCGTGCTCCTCGAATGGTCGAGCTTGCAGAGGCTGTGGATCGATGGCCGTCAGCTGTTTTCACACCATCAAATCCAAAGTCTGGATACTTCTACACCGTTTCATCCACACGCATCTTTTCCTTTCTCACCATTTCGTTGCTTCCTCTCCACCGCTTCTTGCTCTACTGCAGAATAAAATTAAACGAAAATTTTGAAAATTAAAAACATACATATCACCAGCGTATATGAAAGCGAGAAGATGAATGGCGTAGGGCCAATCGTCCTGAAGCATGAGTTGGTCGCAGATGTGAAGACCTTTGGCGTAGAGACTGAAAGAGAGTGTTTAGTGGCAGTAAAGACCTTTGGCTTGTGAATTCCAACTTTAGCCCTTGTAATCATAGGATGTGAATTAATATGCACGGGTGCAGGTGTGGAAGAGAGAGTAGACTGGTCACATGTTGTTGGAATGCTGGAAGTATGAGATAGGGAATCACCAGATGTTGAAGAGACGGGATGCTGTGAGAAACTACCTTGATTTGCAAGCTGCAAAGTAGACTGGTCACATGTTGTTGGAATGTTGGAAGTATGAGATAGGGAATCACCAGATGTTAAAGAGATAGGATGCTGTGAGAAACCACCTTGATTTGCAGGCTGCAAAGTATATGAGGCAGGGGAACCGGAATAGTCACAGTAATAGGAGGTGATTGCATAGGATGAGCAACCGGAGATGGAGTAGAACCTGAAAATAAGCCAGCCTTAAAAGGAAATAATTGTTCATCAAAAGTAACATGCCGTGAAACATAAACTTTATTAGCCACAAGATCAAAGCATCTATAACCACTATGATTGAGACTATACCCCAGAAAAACACACAGTTTGCTCTTAGAATCCAGTTTATGAAATGAGTAGGGCTGCACCAGGGATAACAAGCACAACCAAATGATTTAAGATTATGATACTTAGGAGAAGCTTTGAACAGTTTCTCCCAAAGACTAACAGATGATGATTGAGGAGGCAATCTATTGATGAGATACACTACAGTTTGAAAAGCCTCTACCCAAAATGTTGGAGCCAAACCACTCTGAGAAAGAAGAGTCTGTCCCATTTCAACAATATGCCTATGTTTCCTCTCAGCACACCCATTTTGCTCAGGTGTATGGGGACAAGTTAATTGATGTGTGATACCATGCTCATTAAGAAAGCCCTAAAGATCCTTACTTAAGAACTCACCCCCTGAATCAGACCTTAAGCATTGTATCTTACAGTCAAAAAATGTTTGGACTTTGTGAACAAAAGTCTTGAAGACTGAGAAAACATCATATTTATAGAACGTTGGATATAACCAGCTGTATTTAGTGTAATCATCTACTACAATAAGGTAGTACTTTTAACCAATACATGAAGAAGTGGGAGAAAGTCCCCAAACATCAATGTGTAGTAAATGAAACGGTTTAGTGGAAGTACAAGGCAATGTGGAAAATGGTAGTCTAGAAGCCTTCCCTAACTTACAATCAGTACAAATATACCCGATATTGACAGAACCAATAACAGGTAGCTGGTTTTTATTTACAACAGTATGTAAAACTAGACTCGATGGATGCCCTAGACGTTTATGCCAGATATGAGCATCCGCTTTAGTAATCATCAATGCTTATGAAGATAGAGCAATTCTAGAAGTACCATTAGATGCATCCCAGTAAAAATGATATAAGTCAAATTCACAGGGGCCCTGGAAGAGCATCTTCCCAGTTATTAGGTTCTTTAGGGATTAAACGTCAGAAAAGCCCAATTATCACAGACAAACTTGTAAACGGATAACAAGTTATGGGAAGCTTTTGGAACTAACAACACATCATTGAGTTTAAATGTAGCATTCATAGTACAAATTAAAGCAGATCCAGTGTGAAAAATACACAGACCTTTGCCATTACCAACAAATAGTTGATCACTGCCAGTGTAGGGAATGGCAAAATTTAGAGAAGCAGGATCTGGTGCCACATAATGAGATGCACCACTGTCAGTTAACCAATAGCTTAGTGAAGGAGAAGTAGTAGCAGTCAAGCCAATAAGAGGTCTAGAGTGTGATCTTTAAGAGGCGAATTGAGAGAGTTTCTCACAATTTAGAGCTTCATGACCAGATTTGAGGCATAATCGACATTGAAGAAACCTTCCAGACAGGTAAAGATTTGAGTGTTAACCAGAACTTATGGATCTTGAATTGGGAACAGGACCAAGAAGACCAGTAGAATTGTTATTGTAGGTACGTTTACCTCCAAAATTTTGATTTGGATTGAATCGATTATGATTCTGGAAACGGCCACGAGAATTGCCTCTGTAATTGTTAACACTAGAAGATCCTTGTTGAGCCGTATAGGCATGAAATGGTGCAGATGATGAAGAAACCCTAGTTTTTCGTTTCTGAAGAGAAATCTCCTTACTAAGAAGTAGTAATCCATGGAGTTCATCAGTGTTGACGGCTTCAGTTCTTGTTTCAATAGAATCAACAAAGGAATTATACTCATCAGAGAGACCAGAAAGCATGTAAGTAACAAGATCGGATTCAGAAATCGGATCACCAACCACAGCAAGTTTATCAGAGATCTCCTTGAAAGAGTTGAGATAATCAGTCATCGAATAGTCTCTTTTCTGGATAGTTTGAATCTTTGAGCGTAGGCTATGAATATGAGTGCCAAAGAGATCTGGAATCATCCATGCCAAACGTCAAGGGAAAAAGATCTTCAGATAAAGTCGAATTGATCCAAATCATCAAGATCTGATCGCGGTCACACCAAGTCTCATACGCCAGATTAAGCACTCAAGATCCAGAAGAATTAAGTACAAATTGAGGAGGACACACATCAGTACCATTGACAAGCCCTAAAAGCTTGAATCGCTTCAGAACAGGGATGAAAAGACTGCTCCAGGTGATGTAATTGTGACGAGTGAGTTTCCTTGCCACCATACTGATAATATTCTGGACCGTAAACGAAACTGATGGATTTGTAACATCGCCATGAGAGCTAAACAAAGCAGCCGGAGAAGAAGAGTTTGCCGAGTTCATCGCAGTCGCCATCAGAAGATCAAGATTTGAGAAGAAATTGAAGAAATTAGAGAAATTAGGGTGAGTAAGTGTTGTTTGGAAGACGAGAAATGGTGAGAAAATTCAAGGAAAGTGGAAGCGGTGGATCGAAGTCGGTGGACTACGGCGAAGATACCATGTAGAAATTCATCTCTCCAGAAGAAAGATTAGGGAAAAAAAGAGAGAGAATTGTAGAGAGAGAAGCTATTGAAAAGAATGATTTCATTACACCAACATAATGTGTACAATCCCATATAAATAGGTACAATCAGTTAATTACCCAACTATTCTAACAACTATAGCTTAACAACTAAGAAAGCTTTTAATCAGATATTGACATAGTTGGTGGTCTAATTGTATCCTTAACAAAACCACCTAGTACAGGCAGATGTGAGTGAAGATGCATACCGACTCCCTACTAAGAAGATGGAAGCCACCAAGTTCAGGTGGATGTCAATGAAGATGCATGCATATATTATTCCCTAAGATAAGTGCAGGGAGGAACCACTCCAACTCGGGTAGATGTCAATGACAAGATAACCACAGCCTAGTTTACAGACCCTTAGGGCCCGTTTGGTGGGCATAATGGGATGGGTTCTAGTCAATTAAAATGGAGTCTGAGTCTGTTGTAGCATCGTCGCGGGGTCGTCGTTGTAGCACCGTCGTGCTTCTTTTTTCAGAATCTCATTTCTGATTGCATGTGGAAATCGTACACTTCCTTTCTAGAAGCGTGACCAGCATTGTGGATGTTGGTGGGTTGGCGGGTTGTGATTTGTGAGTGTCGATCTGAATGAAGGAGGAGGTCGTAGGTCACAAACGTCATCGGGGTTGATCGTCGTGGGTGGGCGGCATCGTGGGTTGGTGATTGGGTGGGTCGCAGACAAACGTCTGTCGTCGTTGTGGTCTCGACTTCTCTGTTTAAGCTAAAGCTATCTCGCATTTCAATCCAATCCAAATCCAGTGGAGTTAAACTACACCAAACAATCGACAAAAAGCCAACCTATCCAATCCAATCCAATATCCTAGCCTAACCAATCCGAAATACGAAATTCTAGATTGTCCGGTCCACCTAACATGCCCTTAACTACTGCGTTTAAACTTAGTCCGTATGAGCTACTCAGACGCCTTTCAACTTTGATGTGTGAAGTAAATTGGACACGGTACAAGCTACTCAGAATCATAGTTCAATATGGAATATCTCAAGCCAAAACAATCGCGAACAATAATTTTAATAACAGAAAGAGAACATAACAAAAAAAAAAATTCAAAAATTATGGAGCAACGATGCAATTTTTAACAGCAACTCTTTGGTTAATCTTTTGCGGCATTAAAGGGAACTATCATAAATATTTTAGAGTGGAGACTACTCGACACTTCGACAGATAACCATGGATTCATCGGCAGCACAAGAAACAGATCAAATAAAATGACGAGAAGATTACACGGATATCTAACAAAATCGATCTTGGATTTCGCTCCTCAAGACAAAGAAAATGAGTGAATTAAAGAAAACATACTTTGGACACCATGGAAATCGTTATCATGGGAAATGAGGTCGACGAAATTCAATGGCATACTTAAACAATGACCTACCAGCCGAGAGTAAAAGTTGAACTGCGTACGTCTACATCTTGACTGCCACCTGTTCAGCAGAGCTTTTCTTCACAACCCCTCTATAGCACAATTCATTCAATAACTCCAGAGCCTCTTTTGCTAACCCTTCATAAGCTATGCCTTCAATGAGAATTGTGTATGTTGCTTCAGTAGGTTTGCATCCTCTAGATACCATATAAGTGAGGAAATCAATTGCACGACAAGTTTGCTTAGCCTTGCAAAGCCCCAACATGATGGAGTTAAAAGTGATAGCATTCGGCTTGATGCCCGCATCTTCCAAATCATGGACAAACTTAATTGCCTCGTCAACCTTTCCTTCTCTGCTAAGCCCTCCCACAAGAGAAGAATAAGTAATTACATCGGGCTTTAAACCCTTTTTGCGCATCTCATGCAAAAGTTCTAAGGCACGTTCTGTTTTCCCCACCTTTGAGAGCCCATCAATCACTGTATTGTATGTGATTAGAACAGGAGAGCAACCCTTGCTACTTAGTTGATTAAGTATCTCAACTGCGATATCAACCTTTCCATCTTTGCACAAAGCTGTGAGCAAAGTATTGTAGGTTACAATGTCAGGATAACAGCCCCGAGAAACCATTATATCCAAATACTCAATCGCCCTATCCATCTTCTTTTCCTTGCAAAAGCCATGAAGCAATGGATTGTAACTCAAGGAATTTGGTGTACAACCGTGCTTAGGCATCTTCTCCAAAATGTCAATTGCTCTACCCAATAAACCCTTCCGGCACAAGAAATTAATCAAAATATTGAAAGTAACAACACTGGGAGAACAGCCTCTGTGAACCATTTCAGCTAATAGTTTCTCAGCATCCATCCACCTCCCGGTGCTGCACATGCTACGCAATATAATATTGTGGGTAATGACATTTGGTTGGCAATCAGATGATGGCATGTTGTTCAAGAATTTGATTGCTTCATCCAACCGTCCTTCCTTGCAAATTCCATTTATAAGAACATTATAAGTGACCACATCAGGCTTGCATCCTTTGCTCCTCATCTCATCCAAAAGCCTCATCGCCTGCTCAACCCCACTTTCCTTACAAGTTGCTTCAATCAGTATGGTATATGTAATCACATCTGGATAACATTGCCTTTGCATCTGTCGATCAAGAACTTCCATTGCTTGCTTCAATTTCCCACTATCACACAAAGTACGCAAAATTGTATTATACGTAACAACGTCTGGAGAAACACTCATCCGGTCCAAAACCCTCAAAGCATTATCAATCTCACCAGCCTTGCAGTAGCCACTGATCAAGACATTGTAAGTTATAACATCAAGGACAGCCCCGGAGTCTTCTAGAATGTTCATAATCCGAGTCGCCTTCTTTGTCTTTCCACTCTTACAAAACCCCCGGATTAAACTCGTACACGCAATAATATCCGGCATATCACCGCGATAAAGCATGTTCTCTAGAAACTTAAATCCCTCTTCTAATTCCCCATTTCTAACCAACCTGCGGAGATGATTGTTACTCTCAAATTCTTCGAAACCATTGGAAGAGTCCATTCCATTCAAACCCCCATGTGGGGTATACTCAACATTCTGCAGCCTACCATTGGAACTAAACGTTTCGATTTTCGACACAGCAAGTACACGCTTTTGCCTATGTTTCTGGTAACCGTCCTGTATTCTACACTGAATGCTATCAGAGAGAACAAGAAACCGAGCTCTGCAGCCCACAAAGAGCCTCCCAGAACTGGGTTTGGTGGGACCAACCTTACCACAAACCGTAGCTCCAAAATTACCAGTCTTTCTTGTCCTCTCCCTACCAACTCTGTGAAATGAGCAAAACCCATCAGGGGTTTGCTTCACAGGTACCATCAAATCCATAACTTCACCTACTTATTTATAAAACCACAACCCAATACTCAAAACACCATGCTTAAACGGAAATACAGCAAAGAAAATAGATAGAAAAACAAATTTGCAGAGTTGGGTTGGGTTTTTTGTGACAAACAGAAATGAACTTAGAGAAGAAAGGATGAAGCTGAGAGAGCTTACCCAAAGCAGAGCGAGCTTCTTTCGTTTTCAAATGGAAGGAGAAGTACTACATAAGAGATGGGGCAGAACGTTGAAAGAAGAAAGAGCGAAGAAGCGGTGGTGGGTGACAATGTGCCGCCGTGCTTATCCGTTTTATGTCGTTTTCTTCTGTGTGTCTGCAAAACGCGAGGAACGCTATAGCTGAACGAGGAGGGCCTCGGCGTCGTAGATGGCACTTGAAACTGGGAGGCACTGAGGAGGTGGGTTGATTGCAGGGCAGGCCTGTGCGGCTTGCTGATAATTTTTTTCAATGGGCCAAGTTTATTTGGACCAAGCTTAAGGTTGTGATCTTTCTATTCCCTTTGTACATTTTTGCCACTTTTGTTTTGAAAATAACGTCCATATAAACTAGATAAGACGATTACGGTAAAATAAAAAAAAAATTAACGAACTGTTATTAGCAATTTAAAATTTTAATTATATATTTTTTATAAAAATATTTTTTTTATAGAAAGCTTGAAGTGCACAATTAAAATTTTAAAGTGCTAATAAAAATTCTCTAAAATAATAGTAATTTACGTTAGACTCAGTATTGTGTTCTAAAGCTAGATTAGGATACAGACTAAAATTCTGTCCCTTTTTCTCCTCTTCCCTCCCCTCCTATTTGAACACTCAAAATTTTATCTTTCTTTCTTCTTTTTTTCTATGCTTTGTAGAGAGGGAAAAAGGAGAAAAGAAAACTATGAAAGGATGGGAGGGAGGGGAAAGAAGAAGAAATTATTTGGTGTGACTGTGAGAAAGCGATGTGATGTAGTTGTTCATTAAGTTATAATGCGTATTTTATTTTTTATTATTATCCCTAAATATAAACAAGTCGTTTGATTGTATTACAATAAAACTATTAATTTGCCTGAATATCTAGAGTAGTTGGGCTCTAGTATTGTATGTAGGTTTTTCATGTATTACAAAATGTGGAAGCAAATGTGTTGTTTGTGTGTTTCTAAACAACATCGCCCCCATATTATAGCATGTGAAACAGTGGGTGTAGAAAGTCTCAATTCAAGATCTTCCGCCGTACGAATTTATGATTTGTAAGTTTTGAAAGTGGTGTGATATAAGATCTGAAGTGACAAATATATGATCAAAGAGTTCATGCACTAAGCATTGTAAATTTCCAGCTATCGGTCTTCCGTTGCGGGCATTGGAATTGGAGTCCTCAAAATTAGAGTTAGAGAGCAGAATTGTTGCTTATAATTGGTTTTCCATTAACATTTAACACTGATAAGAAAATTTTGCATGAGCGTGCATCTCAAGATGTACTTATATCTTTATTTTCTTAGTCAAGTTCGAATTAGACCGTTTAGATTTTTCTTTTGTTATTACACTTAAGCTTTATGTAGTGGATTAACTTGTTGTCACATTTCGAATCACAGTTCCAAGCTATGTACAGAAAATTTACACATGATTTTCTATTAAGTCAAAATGTTACGATATAAATTCATATTATGTGAGTTGTTCTTAAAGTTTTATACAATTTTTAGTTAAGAGTGATGCTATTAGTTGAAAATCAGTGTAGTGTACGCATAATGAAAAAACAAATAAGCAAAGTTCAAAATAAATATATCACTCGATTAACCAAACAAGAGAGAACACTTCAGATTATCTAAGACAGCTACAAAACTCAAAAGGACTACATTGTTACTAACTTGTTTATTATACTAAATTACAAGCTATATTTATTTATTAAAAAAAACTAAAAAACCTAAACTCAAATTGGCTAGGCCTAAATCTTATACTAACAAGCAAAATCCAAATAATTAAATAAACACTAAGGATCTGTTTAGTAGTGTACTTGAATCTAACTTTTTAAACTCAAAAACAGTTTTCAAGTTTTAGGTCTTAAAAACTTGTTTGGTATGATTATTTTTAAAAACTGAACTCAAGACTAACTCAAAAATATAGTATATTCCTTAAAAACATAAAAAGTGAGTTTTTAGAGTTTTTAAACTTAAACTCACTCATTTCTTTTCTCTCTCCCTCCCCTTTCACTCCAAATATATCTCTCTCTTTTCTTCTTTCTTTCTCCTTTTTTTTTTTACTTTTTTCATCTCTACTCCAATCCAATCAAGTTTAAGTCGTAAGATTTAAAAATTTTAAATTGGAAACCAATCAAGTTTTTGAGTCTTAAAGAAAATTGTTTTTAAGAAATGTTCTTAAGAAATGTTTTGAGAAATGATAAAAAAATTTCAAATACAATACCAAACAGGCCCTAATATTTTTCAACGCTATCTACATACTTAACTTTTATATTATTTTATTAGGGTACATACTAAGATTCTCTCCCTTTTCCTCCTCTTTTCTCCCCGTCTATTTGAACGCTCAAAATTTCATCTTGTTTTTTCATCTTTGTAGAGAGAGAAAAAGGAGAAAAGAAACTGTGATAGGAGGGGAGGAGGGATGGAGAAAAGGGAGGGGCAAGAATCCCCATCCTTAGAGCAAGTCCACTAGGAGGTGTTTTTGCCCAGCACCCAGCACAAAACACAAGCTGGGACACTGTCCATTCCCTCCAGCCCACCATTTTGCCTGGGACGCAGCCCATGCTGGTCTCTGGGCCAGACAAAAACTCACTGACCAAGAAGCCAGGCAATTGGCCTGGCGCGTGTGTTTCACGTGGCCAAACCGGCGAGTAGCCGACAGGAAAATTTTTTAAAATTATTAAAAAATACATAAAATTATTTTTAAAATACAGAAAAAATTTTAAAAAAATTCTATAAATACCTAACCCTCATCTTCCACTTTATACCACATTTCAATATTTCTACACTTTATATACTATCTACATTTCAATATTTTCTACACTTTAAGAGAGAAAAAATGTCTTCGTGGAAGCTCATTGAAGATCTTACGAGATAATGACACGTGGCGTGACGAGATTCGTTAAAAATCCTATCCGAAATTAAAACTATTTTATTTTTTTATTCTTTTACAAAAAATTTAAAAATATTATAAATGGGCTGGGTGCCAGCGCATTTTTTAGGGATGGAGATGCAGTGGCCTATTACTGTTCATTGGAGTCTGTTACTGTTCACTTGAGTGGATAAATGGACTGGGTGCTGGCACCCAGTCTTAGAGGTGGACTTGTTCTTAGGGTACTAGTCGAGTGCCGGCTAAATCTCATGGTCAGAAGAAATTAATTGGTGTGACTGTGAGAAAGTGGTGTGATGTAATGGTTGATTAAGTTATAACTCTCATTTTATTTATTAATATTATCCCTAAATATAAACAAGTCATTGGATTGTATTACGATAAAACTATTCATTTGCCTCATTATCTAGAGTAGTTGGGCTCTAGTGTTGTATGTAGGTTTCTCATGTATTATAGAATGTGGAAGCAAATGTGTTGTTTGCGTGTTTCTAAACAACAACGCCCTCATATTATAGCACATGAAATAATGGGTGTAGAAAGTCTCAAATTTCAGATCTTCTACCGTACGATTTTTGTAAAGAAAATAATAACTAGAAATGATTGTTAATACCCCATAGACTAAGGAGCAAAGAAGCTCAATTAACACTAACTAGCGAGACAATAATTTACCAAGATGATGATGAATAGCAGCAACTGGAGCATTGTCATGGTACAAAAGACATTTTAGAGGCTCATGAAATCCCATTTACTGGCCAGCAATGATTTATAAGTTTGGAAAGTGGTGTGATATAAACACTATTCTAAATATTCCCGCCTAGCGCTGCCTAAGTCCTTTTTAGGCGCTAGGTGGCTGACCACCGTCCCGATTAATTCATAAGCTTTTGAAAATTAAAAAATGGCGCCTAGACCTGCTGAGGTGCCTGCCTAGCCTGCCCAAACCCGCCTAAGTTGCGACTCACTTAGACAGAAAATAGATAACTTTCATTTTGCATTTTATTTTTTTACAATAAATTATTAGAGACTTGTTGTATACTTAAATGAACATACATTATATGCTTGTTCCCCATATTTTCATTATGTTATAATACTTTGTAATATATATATATATATATATATATATCATTTTACTTTGTAGTTTATGATGAAATTATATATATTTTAAGTGTAAACATACACTTATAAACACGAAATATAGCAAATTTATTTAAATCCTCCTTGTTTGCCCAGTGCCCGTTTAGGTCCCACTTAGGCGCTAGGTCTGACTAGCGCTTAGCGTCTTTTATAATATTGAATATAATATCTAGTAACATAGATGTATGAGCAAAGAGTTCAAGTACTAAGCATTGTAAATTTCCCTTCCGTTGCGGGCATCGAAATTGGAGTCCTCAAAAGTAGAGTTAGAGAGCAGTATTGGTGCTTATAATTGGTTTTTCATTAACATTTAACACTGATTAGTACATTTTGCATGAGCATGCATTTCAAGATGTACTTATTTCCTTATTTTTTTCATCAAGTTCGAATTAGACCGTTTAGATTTTTCTTAATGGATTAACTTCTTGTAACATTTCGAATCACAGTTCAAAGCTATGTACAGAAAATTTTACACATGATTTTCTATTAAGTCAAAATGTTAGATATAAATTTATATTAGTTGTCCTTAAAGTTTTACACAATTTTTAGTTAAGAGTGATACTATTTGTTGAAAATTAGAGTACGCATAGTGAAAGAACAAATAAGCAGACTTCAAAACAAATATATCACTCAATTAACCAAATAAAAGAGAACACTACAAATTATTTGAGACGGCTACAAAACTAGAAAGGATGACATTGTTACTAACTTGTTTATCATACCAAACAACAAGCTATATTTATAAAGATCAAAATCTAAGCAATCTAAACTTGGATGGGCTAAGCTTAAATCTTATATTAACAAGCGAAATTCAAATAATTAAATAAACACTAATATTTTTCAACGCTATCTTCATACTCAATTTTTACTTCCACATATGCCTTGTTAATTTATATTATTTTATTTTCTTCAATTCATTTGATACGAGAGTCAAAAAGTGAGATCATGATGTATCAATTTAATTTCACAATGGAGCTATCTACATATTTATTTCTACCTTAACAAATTCCTTATTAATTTTTATCTTGATCTTTTTTAATTCTTAATCCGACAGTAAAAATATGAAAAAAAATTCATAAGAGATAAAAAAAAGTATGAACTCTTATTTAATTAAGACTTGCTCATGTGTAAACAAGATTAAGGCTTACTAAATTTTGAATATGTGGTCAGCTTTCATCCAACGTGTAGGTACTTCGTAATTCAACCAACAAACAAGAAAAGTAAAAACACACGATAAGCCCAACAGCACAGGTCAGACACCTTTGTCCTCTCCACAACATTTTACTAGGAGAATTACAGACAACCGACACGTGTCCACAACAAGTGGGCGGGGCCGCTCTCGTTCGTACCTTTCATACGTATTATTTATAGTTTTCGCTTCCGGATGCTTCGAAACAGGAATATAATAATGCAGAACCATGATTAGATTTTGAAACATTACCAATCGCGCGTTCTAGAGCGTGGGTACGTGTCTGGTTCAGATCTCCCCACGCAGGCATGTTCTTAAATCCGAGTTCTAGAGCATGGGTACGTGTCTGGTTGCGATACGCCCACGCAGGCATGTCCTTATATCTTAGTTTGGTCTTGTCGTAGGTAATCTTCTATTTGCTGTCGCAACACCATGGACCCAGCCCGTTTCTCACGTCCCTGCTTTTTCTTCTCTCGTTTTATTGGAAGACGGAACGGTTTGAATGTTCGCAGCTCAATGAGTTTCTACTCAAAGTTTTTGGTTGTCGGCTGGCCTTCCACAGTAATTTGTGTTAGACCATCTCTAATTATGACTTAAAATTTGAAAATATTTAGTTTAAAAAATTTAAGTTTTAGTCCATAAATAATTTTTCTACATGAATTATTCTGGCCTAAAATTTTAGCCAGAGATTATCAAAGAATGAAATAAGGTTAATTTTTTTTTTAAATTAACGTTTAAAAAAATAATTATATAGACTATCTTAAATTAATTTTATAAACATTTTAACCTAAAAATATTTAAATTCCGATAAATTTTGAAAAAGCACTAAATCAATACATGAAAATCATGATAAACCACATAAACTTAATACAAACGACATTTAATAAACCACATAAACTTAATACAAATGACAATTAATAAACCACATAAACTTAAAAAAAAAATTAATAAACCACATAAACTTAATACAATCGACAACTCATAAACTACATAAACTTAATAATGATATCCACCATCTTGACTTGGTGACAGTCTTGAGATGAATCATCATCTTGAAATATACTCATTATGGCATTCCTTCGTAAAATGTTTTTTTGCTTACCATGTAAGTATTTTTTCCTCTCTGGAATGTATTTGTCGAGGTCCTCCATCATCAAATTAACTTCGAACCTTTCTTGCTCCCTATCCCATTCTTCATTCATGGCCAAACGCATTTGGGCCGATTCTTCTTGCCAATGGCATTGATTTCCATTCATTCTTGCCATTTCACTAGCAAATTGTGTACGTATCAGATCTTGGGACTTCCCTTTTCTCTTTGCTTCCTTTTACTTATCTCTACTTGGGGGCCTTGAAAAATTTGTTTGACACCTTCATTGTCGACAAAATTCACACCTTCATTGACATCATTTGGGGGTGGGGCTTCACTATGAAATAATCTTCTCCATTGTTGGTCTACATCGGTTCCCCACCTCGGACAATCCTTGAGGATGTTCCAAGCATGATGCAACTTAAAAGCTTGATTTTTTGGTGTAGTTATTGTCTTGTAAATTGTCATTGCTTTGTCACCCTATGCAACAAATACATAAAAACAATTAGCTGCAAAATACTATTACGTACATGACAAATAAAATATCAACAAAGAAACTCACAATTTCTGATGCGCCCCTTTCACTAGGCATGTCAACCATTACTCTCTCCAAGCTTCCCTTCCACGAAGTGCATGTTTTGTTGATAATCTTCCACCGATCATAAACATCACCAGCTTCCCTTGAACCGGCATTTGAGTTTTCATGGAACTTATCAACGATTTTACCCCACCAAACCGTTCTATTTTGATTCGTGCCGACCGCCAACATCTTCGCTAATAGAAATCTATGCCAAACATAAAGTAATATCGTCGTAAAAAATTTAGAAATGAGAAGAAATGGTAGAAAGAAAAATTGGAAGAATTGTAGGAGAAAAGTGAGTTTTGTGTGGATGTTTGAACAAATACATACGTATTTATAGGAGAAAAGTTGAGTTAAATAATTTTTATAAATTATTTTAGCCATTGGATTTTAATTTGGACCGTTAGATTTGATTATATTCGATTTAAGCCGTTGGATTTAATAAATATATAAATATAAAACTAAAAAAAAAATTAATGTGGATCGTTGGATTAACCAATGGTCCAATTACCACCACCACTCGATGAAGAAAAGTAGCCTACAGACAAAAGTTGACAAACCGAGGGACACCCACGTGGGTGGGGTCCACCTTAGTTGAATGCAAGTTGAAGGCAGTTTGAATGCCTTGCGTGCTGCGCGTGGAGCAAGTGACAGAGGGCAATTGGGCTTCACAGCCCAGGTTTCAATCACAGGAGCTGGGTCCCACTCCAATTTGTGGCCTAAACTTGGGTTGGTATTTGACCTCCATTTGGGTTTTAGGTTAATTTTAGGTCATGGGTTGGAGTGGATTTTTTTTGTTTGGAGGGGGGGAGAGAGAGAGAGAAAGGGGAATTGTAGGTTTTAGCCCATTGTTAAAGTTGGTCTTAATGTGATATCTATATAAAAATCAACCAATTTAAGTTTGATATCTATAATATTCATGTTGTATTAGTGTGCGTTCAATGTATTAGTATCACATTTATGAGTTTGATATGTTGAATTCATGACAAAAATACATTGAACCTTAAACAGTAATGGGTATTACACTCGAATGTTTTAGCCAACTGTAAAAGTGTGATTCTTATGTGAGTTCAATATAGCGGTATCACACTTATTTTTTCCTTCCTGATGTGGAAGACTTTAATAGAATTCGAGCTTATGATCATAATCAGTTATATTATAAATCATTATGTAAAGATCATCTTTGCAAAATGTCATTTAAAATTAATGTTTAATCAGTTAACAATAACAAATTGATAGACGATTCATAAAGCTTTTACTAAATCCTTCTACTTGTTTTTATACCGGTCAATTTTTAGCGCTTAAAACTAGGAGGTCAACAAAAACCAGCATGACCAACGGTGGCCTTGAGATGTAGAGCTAGACTATATACAAAAAGATTTGAGTGGTTCATTGTTAAAAATGAACTATGACCACTGTAGTGGTCTAATATGTATTTGACGTGGATTACAAGAGAGCTCAACAATAGAATAATGTAGTTTTCTTCTCGTGGTTTGACCGCTTATAAGAGTTCATTGGCCTATTTAGGCTTTGAGTGAGCCCCAAAAGTTCTAGCTCTCAATTCTCTCACTGTCCTATCATTTAATGAGCCAAGCAGTAGACATGACCTATAAGTTATTCCTCCATTATTCACTCGACATGTGGAGAGGAAGTGACATTCTCTTAAAGCTACTTGCACAATTTCTTGGATGCCACATAGTGAGCGCACTACTCATTCAAAAGTGGTTGGAAAACACTTTACTGAGCGCTAGGCCTGACAGCCTTTAAGTCTCTTCATAGACTTCTTTGCATGCCGATGATTAACACGTGGCTGAGAGTTCATGTTCGGCAGACTTGTCCTTGGAGCTCCGTGCCACAAAATTGGTTAGGTTTGCCAACTAGCTCAAGCGGTTCGAAAAATACTTTTAACTTTTGTGCTCCGTAGTCCTTATACATAATACACTTCTCTTCTCATAATGAAAATACCACGCAGCTATTAATTCCGTTTTATATAAATTGCTCTCCAAATACTCCACTTGCTAACCATCACGGGTGGCCCAGTGGTTGAGAATGAATTCTAGGTTCATATTCAACAAGGCACATCTTGGGTTATTTTCTTGACGCTGGTGAATCATACCATAGTGGATAGGGGATGTTAAAATGTCGTTGTGAGTCTTCACGACCTCCAAAAAGGAGGTGGACTACCGTGGCGAAACCATCAGCTAGTTTTTTTTTGAACAAATAATGTTATCTACACTAAGGAACGAGGGAATAAGCGGCTAAGCTTCACAATGAATTAGCAATAATAATATAGTTTAAATTTACTTTTAACGAGAATCGAACTTAAAACATTTCATCTACAAATAACAAATACCTCTAAAATATTAAATGACACCATCTAGTCCTCTTTCAACAAAATAATAAAATAAAAATACAACACATGATGAGCCGATGGAATAATAGCTGCTTGTTCTAGTGAAAGCCATTGGGAGAATCCAAAACCCTAGATTTATCTAATAATATATTATTAGAGAATCAGCAAATGAAAGAGAGGAAAAAAAGAAGATGACGTGCAAGATCGAGTGGGGGCATCATAGACCTCCATAGCCCCCACCAGCCCTCTCTGTGTCCTCCAGAGTCTCCCCCACCATCATTTCCCTTCTCTTTTTTAATTCGTCTCCTTCTCAGATATTTTTCATCTCTCAACTCCCTCGTCTCTCACACCTTCTTTTTCCTCGGTCGGCATCCGCTCTCCTCCTGTCTCCTCCATTGAAGCAGAGATCTCCTCCTCCTCCTCCTCCTCTGTTTGCCCCCTTTTCTCCGTCCGATTCTCCAATGGATTCCACCGACCTCGCGATTTTCCTTAATCACCGCGTTTATCTGCCTGCATTCTCCTTCTTCTGCTTTATTCCGTTTCCTCCACCTCTTCCGACCTGTAATTTCGCTGTTTCTTGACGAATATCCGTCCGCCTTCGACCGCGAACCGTCTGTTTGGCTGCCAAGAAAACTACGAGAAAATTCCAAGCTTAAATGAAACTGAGAAAGAATCGCGTAATAGTGGAGTCCTTATCGTAAGCCCTACGTTGTAAGTGTCATACTTATCTTTCACTTTCAGATGATTTTTATCTTACTGTGAATTGAGCATTGAGCTGAGCTTCTTTATATATATTGCAAAAGCATTTCAGAGGAATATATGTTCACTACCGCTAACCTTTTTAATTATATATTGCAAAATTTGAGAAAAATATATGTTCACTGCCACTTGTTTGTGATCTCTACTTATATTTTTGTTCTTTGGAATTTTCAGAAAATATTATTGTAGAGGAAATTGATTTTGTTTTGGAGACAGACGCCTTCACTTCGCAATTCAGGTACAAGTTACTACTTTTTCTTTTTCCTGTAAATTGTACTCTGTTCGCCACAAATAATTTTTTTTTTGGGAGAATATCGATATTTTTACAATAAAAGGCAGCGAGTTTAGCTAAGTCACTGGGCAGTCTAATTTGATATATTTTTTTTAACTTGGTTATTGTCACTGCCTTGATCACCTTTAACTTTACTTTAAATTTTACCTTGTTCGATGCACCTTTTTTTTATATATTTATTTCATAAACTCTCTATCCCTCGTAGTGTGACATTAATTCCGCAAAAGCATTATAAAATACTGTGCCAAAAAAATAGGTGACAAAGAGTTATGGAAAGTCTCATTTTTGAGGAGTCTTCTTAGCATCTCTCTTCCTCATAATTATGTTAAATTCATGTCATGCGTTACACGTTTCGGTTTTAGTTTCTAACTACTAATAGGCTGGCTATGTTCCATCAGTTCTTGTCCTAGTGTTATCTATGATTTATAGGGTATATAGTAGACAAATCGAGGTGGTAGTTGCTACGGATATTGTCAATTTGATTTGAGGATTCATTTATTGGACCATATCGGCTCCACAATATCTCTTTAATTCAGGATATGCCGCTAAGTAGGTGTTAGCGTCTGCAATCTTGTACAAGTACCAAAGTAGCTTGTAGTATATTAGTACCGATGCTTTATGGGTAAACCCTCGAACCAATTGTATACCCGCTTGTTTTTATGACAAAGATTCCAGATTTGTTCAGTTATGTTATTATTTTATCTTCCAATTGTTAAGTGTGTTTGTCTGATGCAGTTCATCGAGTTTCTGGTCTGCGTAAGAAATGTACGATGTTCAATCATAGCTTTAAAATACATTATGTAATGTACATCCGTTATTAACAGTTGTCAATGTGTTATGAACTTACATTCTTGATCTATATTATATGATAACTTTAGAACATTATGAATGTACATACTAAATGTGCATCCATTAATGGAAGTTATTAGAATACGTCTAAAAATAAGCCCTTTTTAGCCTCAAGGAGGCATCTAGGTTTTCATATTTGCTTAATAACCTTTTTCAGATAGTTATTTCAACGTTCAGATAAACTAGCTAGGTACCTGTGTATGACCTGGCAGGTCGTAGTTGTAGTGCTTGTGGCATTAACTATGGCACGTTGGATTAATGCTTGTTTCATGGCGGATTGTATAACCAAGAGGTGGTGGCATGATGATTTTTAGTAGTACATTTGTTCATTGGTGGAACTTAGTCTTGTAGTTGCAGTGGTTATGTTAGCGTCCTTAGAGTTAAGGTGGTGATAAAAATGTTGATTTTATAGTTAGCTGTTCATGGTGCTAATGCCTTAAATGACGGCGTTTTTTAGGGTGATTGAATATTGTGAGTTGATAATGTGAATAATTCGAAATTTTGCCTTACTTAGCAGTGGTTGATCTCAATCTCATATTTATAAAAAGTCCTGGAGAATAAAAATATAGAATATTCAAATCTTGCGAAGGAACAATTACTGAGTATATATGATAACTTTCACTTTTTCACATGAGAGAAGACTGATGATTATCAGTGATTTGAAATTTTGTTAATTATGTTTTGATTTGCTCTTTTTTATCTGGATGTGTTTTCATTGTAAAAATTGTGGATTCACAAAGTTTTCTTAAGTTCAATTAGACTTTGTCTGGTAGGTGGTTATCACCACCATATGTAGAGGAGCATGATAGACTGATAGTTTGTGCAGATGAACCTATAAAATTGATTGGAGTTGAGCATGATAGATTCAAATTGTTCTCATAAGTTATAAAATACTTAATAGTATTGCTTAATATACATTGTTGGTTCATCCTTCAAGTGTTTGTTGGGAAATGATATCCAATGCTTGGGTTGTGCAATAGTAGGATTATTAAGTTGTTAGTTGAGCATGCATGTTCAAGTTAGCCTGTGTTTGTGTAGATCAACTCTGATGATCTTTCGTTTCCAATAGTTAACCACAAGTTGACATTTGGATTTATAGATCTTGCTCAAGTATCATTACTTTCCCAGGTCATCCATGATGTAGGATTCAAGGTATTCCCTTGCCCCCCTGCCGTCTTTCCCTCTCAGTTTAGGGCTGTTTGTCCTCACTGAGATGGGAAGCTTACCCATAACAAATGGGGAACTTTCATGAAAAGGGCTTGGACTAAGTTTATTTTAATAAAAAACCATGCTATAACTTTATTTAATTAAAAAGACTTAAATTTTAATGAAAAACTTTTAATATTAAAAAAATTTAAAACAAAATCTGACGCGCGGACTCATGTCCTCACACTGTTTATGAAACTTTTACTTTGTTTATGACATTTACGACACTGTTTTTGAAACTTACTGCACTGTTTATGAAAACTTATGACATTGTTTATGAAACTTACTACAATATTTATGTAACTTAACGGTACTGCACCACTGTGTTGTGTTTGTAACCTGGCTCACTCTGTTTTCTTCCCCTTTTCTTTCTTCTTTTCCTTTTCCCCCGTGAACACTCTAGAACTCTCTCTCTCTCTTTTCGAACTCTCTGCCTTCTCTCTAAACCACCATAGCCAAAAAGAACTCCAAGCACCATCACCACAAATTCCAAGTTAATTGAGACCCCAAACCACCAAAATACAAGACTTGCACAAGTTGGGATCCCTATGGTACCATTGCATGTTAAATTCTGTAATGGGAAGTAGGATAATCCAAGCAGGGGTTATCGGTGAGAGTTGCTCTAATGGAATCAAACTACAACCCTTGAAAAGAGGAGGTAAAATTAGCTTGGTTTTGTTGTAATTTGTTGCTAGTAATGTCTTCTAGAATCTTGGATCAAATTTGGGTTTGAAATAGTTTTGGGTGGACCACCCTCCTACGTTCTAGTGCGACTGCTTCAGGTGCTACATGAGTTTTTGGGCACGGTGGGACGCTTCGCCGAATCGGCAGCTGATCCATGAAATCCTTGAGGCTTATGAGGAGAGGTTGGTGGAGAAGAAGAGGAGTAGAAACTCAAAGGTGAAGAAAGAGGGAAGGAAGGCTAACAAGGGTAGTGGACGGCGTCGCTGGCTCTGATCCTCTTGTTCCTAGTTGCCAAGCTCGTCGCCATGGCGGTTGCTGGCTGGGAATCGGAGGCGAAGTTCGGGGAAGGTGGGGATGTTGGCAGTGAAGGAGTTGGTGCGGAGGAGGTGAGCTTCGAAGAGAGGAGGCTGAAGCACCAAACTTTTGTTATGTATTTAATTATTTATTTTTCTTGTCATTGTCATTAAATAAAGTTAGTAGGTGGTTTTTGGTTAATAGTCAAAGTTTTGAAGTCATTTTCATTAGTTTTTCTTAAAAAATATACATGGACGAACCTATTTGATTTGCTTACTTGTTAGAGTAAGGGAATAGTGGGGAGCACTTCCACTACGAGATAGAGAATAGGTTTGGAAGGAACAATCTTTGAAAGAACTTAAAATAAGAGTGTTTACCCCTCAGCAAGTAGAGTGACCTCTTCTAGTTACCAGTAACTTTGTCCTTTCTTCTGTTAGCTATCTCAACTCTTCAAGTCAAGTTCTAATTGCTATAAAAAAAAATTTCCCATTGAGTTTTGAGTTTGTTCCAGTGGACTATATAAACATGCATGTTTTGCTTTATGAAGGACCGTATTATGGACTTCTTAGTTGCTTTGTTTATGCCACCTAGTATGGTAAATTAATGCAATGGCTTACCTGCTTATGAATTATGTCACCTTTGGTAGAAGATACTTTCCTCATAACTATATGGCCCACGATCTAAGGCCTTCTAAAAAAGTGATTGCTCAAGCTGCTTTTCTTGAGTAACTTAGACCTCCTCAAAGCATGCATGGCTGCTGTAGGATTCAGAGTATCGCAATACAAGCTTTCCTCCATGAATAACTTGTAGTAGTTCGAGTTGATATTTGAATTTCTATGCCTTAGTTACGTTTCCCAAGTCTCCTCGTTGTCATAATTCCGACTCCTGGATCTTGCTCTTTGATTTATCCGGCAATAGACTAAACTTAGCAAATTAGAGAATAACTAGAAATACACAAGATTTTATACTAGTTCGGCTTGGACTATTGCCTACTTTCAGTTGTGATTTTCCTAGGTAGAGAAACAACTTATTTGATTAATAAAAGAGTTACATTACTTTTGCAAAGCCTTAGAACTAATCGCCCTTTATCCCTCTCGACTGCATTTGGCTTTTCTCTTCTTTTCCTAGCCTTGTTGCCCCCTATTTATATGTGTAGGGTATGGTTTACATGCCTATTTTCTGATTAAGTTTCCTATTCTATATGGAATAGGAAAGTACACTTTCTTACCTATTCCAATTAGACTTCTAAGATTTCTTATCTAATTAAGGAAACTTTGATTCTTTCCTAGTCCCTTTAGGAGAAGAACCGATGCACCCTTACGTTCCCTAATACAATCCTAAACAAAATAGGACACTAACTTTGATGAGCCAAAATCCTAACGTTCTCAAACCACACCTTTTTTGCACTCTGTTAACTGGCTTATCAGACCACACCTCTTTTGCACTCTGCCCAAAAACGATCAGGTAATCCTATATGAAATTGCATGCTACTCTCTTTCCAAGAGAGCTTTATTCATCCCCTCAACTACATTTTGTTGGAATTTTTTTTACTGTGAAGTGTCTTGTGATGCTTTCCTGCTTACGGTAATCGACAAACTCCTTGCTTGTATGCTCACCTCTGTTGTCATTTCTGAGATACTTGATCTTTCTTCTAGTTTGATTCTCGATTTCTGTCTTCCATGCCTTGAGCTTGGCAAAAACCTCGGATTTTTTCTTCATGAAATAAACTCAAACTTTCTAGAAAAACCATCCATGAAAGTGACAAAATACTGGCTCTACCTTTGAATTTAGGTGGTGTAGGGCTTCAAACATCTGAGTGAATATGGTTGAGTAGCTCCTTGCTTCGATTATCTGCAGTGCCACTTGTGAATGATACCTTCGTTGCCTTTCGAGAACGCAGAATTCACAAAAGTCTAGCTTGCAATGTGACGCCCCTTCTAGCAAGACTTTTTTGTGCAATTCTTGCAACCTCTTCTTACTTATGTGCCCTGACCTATATGTTAAGAGTTCAAACGTCTTATGTACTTTGCTTTGTGGAAACAACTGCTCCTCCAACTATCATTTTTCCAATTAGATTGTACAACATTTTATAATGTAAGTTACCTTGCATTACCACCAATGATCCACATTGGGCTTGGGATGAAACAAGCTTCTCTATCAATTGGCAAATTTGAGCCATAATCTTTCTATTCAAATTAGGGTTATAAAATATGAATATTTAGTAGGAAGTCATCCATGCCAAGGTTAACAAAGAATTGGATTCCCTATGAATTTTAAAAATTAATTGAAAGCCAGAACATCATTTACTCAACTTGAGTCATCTTGCTTCATACGGTACCCATAACCGACCTTGTCTAAAGTACTCAAGAAAATCAATTTTTTTTTCTTTTTCTTTTCAGTCTAGGGATATATCTGACATTTCCCAAAGCCCGCACACAATCCTGATTCTAACAGGCCAATTCCCTTATAGGACATGGTGAATCGTTTCCATTAAAACTTATCCGCTGCTGACCTCTTTGTAGGTATCAAGCCATTCTCTTACGACACACAAATGGAATGTGCATTCGATATCCAAAATTCAACTTGTGAAAGCTTTGAAGCCTGATGTAACTGAAAGAAGCCCCCTATCACTCACTTCTTCGGTAACTGTACTAGTTGAACTTGAGCTTCTTTCCATCTTGATTTTATTCTCTTTCCAAATTTTGCTGTCCTTTTTTCATTGATTGGCATAACCACATTCGTAGCAACCTTCCTTTTTTCCTTTTTCTTCTTGGATTTTGACATACCCCTATTGTTGCTCTTTCTTTCTTTGTCTTTTCCCGCCCATTCTCCTTGACTTTGACATAAAGGCCTTGAGAGCTTTCAGTTATATCTAGTTTAGTGTATGAAGGGCTTGTCTTCAAGCTTCAAGGACTCCTTTTCGAATATTGGAGTTGTTCGAAAGTGTTTGAGAGACGAAGATAAAGACCTCAACAAGATGATAGCCATATCATCATCTTTGCAAGTTTCTTCAACCTTCTAAAGATTGGCTATTGGAACTTCCATACGTAATCTTCAATATCACCTCCTTCCAGTCAAAGCTCAAATAGCTCATCTTTGAGAAATAGTTTGTTGGACATGGTTTTACCCATATAAACGTTCTCCAACTTGTCCCATGCTTCCCTAACGATCATCATTTTTATGATATGGGACCTTACTGATCTCGTGCGATAGATCTTGATGGAGCTTTGGGCCTTCTTAAGAATCTTGGTTCGGGCCTTTGTTGTGATGGTCGTGGGCCTCTCACCAATGAATGCATCATCCTACTCCTACTGTATCAATACATTCTTCATCGTTCTTTGCTAGTCCGTGAAGTCATCCTTGCCATCAAAAGGTTTTAGTGCAGGCCTTAGGTCCGTGGTCGCCTTGCCTTTTGGCATTGCAGAACACCTTGAACCAATTTCTCGACACTAATTGGTATAATTGTGACTCCCTCTGGATATTTTTTTTGATGTACCCGACAATATATTAAACTTAGCAATTTAGAGACTAACTAGAAACGCACAAGATTGATATTGATTCAGCAGAATTTTTACCTAGGTCAGAGTTACAGTACTTTTGCAAAACCCTAGAATTAATCACCCCTAATCTCCCTCTGCTATCTCTGGCCTCTCTCTATTTTCTAGCCTTACAACACCCTATTTTGGTTGACATGCCTATTTTCTGATTAAGTTTCCTATTCTATATGGAATAGGAAAGTACACTTTTTAAAATTCCTAATCTAATTGTACAAGGAAACTTTGATTCTTTCCTAATCTTTTTAGAAGAAGAACTGGTGTACCCTTACTTTCTCTAATACAATCCCAAAGAAAATAAAACACTAACTTTGACGAGCAAAAATCTTAACACTCACCACATTGCCAATATATGATTAGGTGGATCACACGATGAGAAGTCTTTTGGACCAGATTTTTGAAATCCAAAAGTCAATTTGAGTTTGCAGTTCTAATTTTGCACTTTTTTCTTGCTTTTTGAAAATTTCAAAAATTTTTGAAATCCAAAAGTCAATTTCGTTCTTGTTCTTTCTGCAAGGGTTAGGAGTTAGAACAACTAATTATTGTATGGAAGATTTTAGGGTTCGTCGTTCATTAACGTTTTGCAAAACAGTTTTTCGTTTTGCAAATACAAAACGAGAGAAATATGTGTTTGGCAAACTGATTTGTGAAAACAACAACAAACCCTTTTCCCACTAAGTGGGGTTGGCTATATGAATTCTGGAACGTCATTGCGCTCGGTCCTCATGTCTTCCGTTAGATCCAAATACTAAGTTTTTTCTTAAGAGTCTCTTTCAAAGTCTTCTTAGGTCTTCCTCCACCCCTTCGGCCCTGAACCTCTGTTCCGTAGTCGCATCTTCTAACTGGAGCGTCAATAGGCCTTCGTTGCACATGCCCAAACCACTGTAACCGATTTTCTCTCATCTTTCCTTCAATTTCGGCTACTCCTATTTTACCTCGGATAGCCTCATTCCTGATCTTATTCTTTCTTGTGTGCCCACACATTCAACGAAGCATTCTCATCTCCACTACAGCCATTTTATGTATGTGCTGGTGCTTTACCGCCCAACATTCCATACCATACAGCAATGCCGGCCTTATTGCTGTCCTATAAAATTTTCTCTTGAGCTTTAGTGGCATACGGCGATCACACAACACACCAGATTCACTTTTCCACTTCATCCACCCATCTTGTATTCTATGGTTGAGGTCTCCATTTAAATCTTCGTTTTTTTGCAAGATAGAACCTAGGTAGCAAAAACGGTCGCTCTTTGGTACTTCCTGGTCTCCGATCCTCACCCCCGACTCCATTGGGCCTCCAGTTGCACTGAACTTGCACTCCATATATTCTGTCTTTGACCGACTTAGGCGAAGATCCTTAGATTCCAACACTTCTCTCCAAAGGTTAAGCTTCACATTTATCCCTTCTTGAGTTTCATCTATCAACACCACCACCATCACCTCCCACAACCATTGCCATCATCACTATCATTACCCTCACCATGGCCACCACCACCCATCCCATTACCCTCACTACTACCATCACTGCAACCACCATTGCTACCAACACCGTTCTCATCTCAACCACCATCTCTACCACCACCGTCACCATTACAACCAAACATGAATGTGTACGTGTGTCAGTGTTATAAAAAACTCACCTCGGGGCGCGCCTAGGTGGCCTTGAAGGCTGGGCGGCTGGATTTTCGCCTCTATTTTGTGGGGGTTGGGCATAGGGCGGCTTCAGGCCACGCCTATGCCGCTGAGGTGGGCCTGGGTGTTTTTTCCCTTCAAAATTCATGTCTATTTCTAAAATGCAGCAGATTTGTTCTAGTTTAAACGAAGAAGAAAAAGAGTGTTTCTATCTCCAAATGGCAAAGTCTAACTCCAACTCTAATTCTTCCTTTATTTTCATTTCCTATAATAATTGTCCCACTAAGCCTTTATTTCCTTTTAAATTCCCTATAATTTCTCCACTCAGCCTTATTTCATTTAAATTCCCTATAATTTCTCCGCTCAACCTTTATTTCCTTTTGAATTTCCCTATAATTGTGACATTCAACCTTATTTTCCTTGAAATTCCCTATAATTGTGGTCACTCACCCTTATTTCTCTTAAAAGTTTTCTATAATTACTTACAATAAAATAAATAATTACAACATTTTAAGACTTTATGACATAGTTTCTGAGTACAACTAAACCTAGTAATGAAGAAGATGATATTATCTTTGATTTAGTTATAATTATATTTGTTTTACAAAGTATTATATCTATAAAATATACTTATATATGTAATATATATTAAAATTTTAGGTACCATGAGACTCCGCCTCACGCCTTACGCTTAGTCGGGGCTATCCATGGAACGTCTTTCCTACACCTTCACCTTTTAATACGTTGGTGTGTGTGTATATTTTTTTGTGACATTATAGCTATTGGTGCCATACCCGTTTTCAATGTTTTCATTATTGGATTAAACTACTACATGCATTTACTGTTTGATAGTCCCGGAGCCTTATTATTTGTGGATTGCTCTGAATTGCACTTGTATCTGATAAATGAAACATTGTATTCACATGTTTTATGTTTGTTTCAACCAAAGTTTGTCCAAGATCTACATTTGATCATAAGATTCGTAACCAGCCTTAAAGAGTTTTACTTTGATTCGACCATGCATGTTTTTTTTTCCGCTGATAACTTAAATTTTGAAATTTATTTTATTATAGTGTCCTAGAGGTGGATTTATTATTATATCAGAGAATTCTGCGTATTGTCATACTTACATGTAATGGTTGTTTTATTGAATTTATATATGGTTTACCATAAACAAAACTATCAATGGCTTGATTTCGCTTACTGTGCTTAATTACCTATTACTTCCATGGTGAACATTATATTGCAGTCAGGACGTCAAATCATTACAGATGCTGTCAGTGAAATATCAAACTGCGTGAACATGAAGGTAAACACCTCATACACCATTTTGTGAAATACAATACTTCAGTGGACCAAACCTGAATGCAGTAAGTTGAAAAGTTTTGCTTCTCTCTCTTTATATTTTCATCTTTTGTCAAAGCAAGTGCTTTTGTTCACATGTTTTGTTGTACAAAAATTGAAGACATGCATATAAATATTGCAATATGTTTCAGAGCATTTTTGTTCCACAGATGCATAGAGAGACTTAGAGATTTCTAAACGCTGCAGTGCACCTGAAGTGCAAGTCAATTATTCTTTATTATATATGAATCTCATCTTTACATATGTAGCTGGTTTCTTTGATTGTCACACACACATCCAAACATTGTTTTCAAATCAAGGTCCTTTTGCTGATTGTTTTGCAGCTCCTTTACCACATTAGTGTGATAGAACATAAATTTTATCCAACAGCCTTGTTCTTGAGAAATCAAGTAACATCATCCTAGTCTGATGCATCTTCTTTGCTAGCGTAGTTGTAGTCTGCCGTAGTCGTCACGGAAATTGTTTGATCAAAAAATGAAAACTTAAAAAGTGATTATCATAATGGACACTGTAGTTTTAGGAAGGAGGTATACCCCAGATTTGTAGCCCTTGCTGCTGGCTCGTAGTTTTGCTGCTGTGGCTGGCTAAGCTGGAGGCGGACAGGTCCATGTGAGTCCTCTTCAATACCTTGACCATTTGTCAGAATGGGACTTTGGTTGGCTTCATTTACATCCATTGTTCCATAAACCTGGGATGTGAAACTTTTCTGTTGAGGCGTTGTGAAAAAAGTTGCAATTTGTTGTAGGTTGGATTATAGATTTTATTACTCTTTCGTGGATAGTTAAAGTTTATTAAGTTATCAAAACCAGTACCTTCTTAGATAACTCCACATTTTCTTCACGAATAAGGTTTACCTTCTTAAACAGATGGACATTTTCTTGGTGAATGAGGTTGCCCTGCAGAGACTTTAAATTAGCTACTTAAGTAATAAAGAGGAAAAGGCTGAAAAGTTGTACCAAAGTTTTGCCAGGTTTTAACCTTTCGGTTTAGTTCTTCTATTTCATCCATTAAAAGTTGGTCCTACAAAAGTAAAAATTGTGATTTAGCCCTATGGGAAACATTATGTAAACAGATGATTTTCAGAAATTGAGCGACTGTTTGTACCTTTTTCATTCGAACAGCCTGAAGACTTGTTTCCAATTGGTTCTCCAGATTCTGTAAATCTTTCACACTCAGACCAGAAAGCTCTTCTCCCATCATTTGCCTGTAGTCATTGAGAGAGAAGCGTTGTTTAGGCCCTAAAATGGACTTTGGACATCTTAAACCCAGTAGTGAGGCAGATTTATGAGTTGCATAGCAATTCTGTTTGATGCCAAACATCTATATCCTAGATTATGTCTTCATTTTCACCTATACCTAATCCCATTGTTTAAGCAATGTATTGTCCTCTACCTGTGTTGTGCTCTATACTGTACGAGTATAAACAATGTCACTCCTTAGTGAAAATTCAATAACTTGTTATGAAGAGTTGTCACGCCCTCATTGTATAACATCATGGAACATGCCAATTGGTTCAATGCAGTGCATTCACCGATAAGAAAAGACTCCACCAGAGTGCTTCATTAAGTTGGAATTAGCATTATGAACATTTTTAGGATCTTTTAATTTATTTTTGACATTATGTATAAAGCTAAAAATTGTATATGCAATGTCTCTGGCTTTATGCATGAAATGATTTTGTATTTCAAGGAAAGCACTTAGTTGTGATACAATTGGAATAGCAGAAATATATGTCATACAAAAATAATTTGGGAAGGCAAAAATTTGTTTCGCCGACAGTTTTCGTTTTAGCATAATCAAGCATGCAGGATAAGATGTCCTTCAATATCATAAACTTAACAACAATTGGCTAAAGAAAAACTGAAAAAAAAAAAACTTCAACAATCAAAATAAACACAGATAGTTATTATAAATTTTTGTTTTATAATCTTATTATTTCTTTTATCATTCTGCACCCTATATAAACAACTAGACATAGTTTTAAAAAGTAGCTTCCATAGTTGTTTGTTTTAGCTAGCAATCAACTTGTTCACCCATTGCTGTTTCATGTTTTAATTTAATTAGCATGAGAAGTGTGCATATCAAAGTAAAACATGTGAAATGTTCCTGTAAATTTTTTTATTAACCACTGCAGGAAAGGTTGAGAGCTAGATCCAAACCTTTATAAAAACCATTAGAAATTAAGAACTTGACCAAGAATTTTCTCCTGTACAAGTCTTGTTATATATTCTATATCTATAACGACATAGATCATTCTTTTTCTCTTTGAGCTCTTTCACTAGTCCCTTAAGTAACAAAATAGCTTCTATAATTGTTTGTTCTACAAATCATATGCATGGCCGGGCCTGAGGGTGTCCAAGCAGTGCCACTGCACAGGCCCTGGTCTTGGAGGGCCCATGATTTTATTTTTCTCATATACTTGTATAATATATATCATAGCTTGCAGTGGAATAACAAATTATGGACAAAGAGCGGCGTTTAGAGATTTTCTTGTTTTCCTGTAGGGAGTAGGTTCAAGCCCTTACCCTAGCACTTTTACTTTCTGCATGTTTTCTTAAATAAGACTTAAATAGCAAAAGAATCCAAAACTACAATTCGAACCTAAGATCACTTAAGGCAAGACTACAAACCCTAGCTGCTGTTTATTCTTTGGTGTTTATAAGAAATGAAGACTGTTTAAAATAAAGTCAGTAAGGCACCATTACAGTCTTATTAAGAAAATCAGGCTGTACGCATATTGTCGAAGAATTTGAAACCTTCAGTAGGGCTTCCATTGAGTTCAGTTTGTTTCTCTTACATTCATGTTCTTCTTTACCAATTTGACCCAGCTACCCTGAGTCTCCGTTTGGTGTAGCTCTTCAGACCACTAAACCACACTTTTACACTATAGAAGTGCATTATCTGCTAATCTGTTTTTCTTCTGTTGAATTTTAGTTGAAATTGAAAAGAGTTTCTGGTGAAGCTAAAGTTCAAGCTTCTCCCAGAAGATGCAAAACAAAGAAATCTTTACGTAGGAAAATTTTGCCTTATGATTTTGATTAAAGTGCACTCAGGCTCTTTGAATTATTCAAACAGCAAGTAATTTCCTGGTATAGCACCTTCTGAAGCCTCTGTGAACATTAATATCTTAATTTTATATATACAATTGGTGATAGACGTAGTAAGATAGTTCACCTTTATGAATGGATAATGCTACTATGCACTTTAAACCTCAAAATGGAAATTTGTAAATTTTCGTGTTTCCTGTACACACAAAGTTGGAGTGCACGAGTGCCAATTGTGCTGCCTTCACAAGTATTGAATTCTCTTTTTATACAACTTTAGTAAAATGTTTTTTTTGGTGAAAACGGTGTTTAGACACTTGCGCATTAACTTCTCGTGTGTAAGGGGCAAGGTCTTGTAGTCTAGTCTAAATGACATGAAATACCCCAATTGTATTGTGAAATTTTAACTTTTTATTTCTCATCTTCATTTGCTAATGATAGTGTTTCTTGGTTATGATATGCTACAAAGTATTCATGATAGAAAGGAAAATCATTGTACCTATGGTTTTCTTGCAAGTTTTGAAGTTGTTGCCTCAAGATTGCTGCTTCCCTTTGCCATAACTAGGAAGTAAAAAAGTACCATCTTTAGACATAACTATAGAATGAACAAATTTAAATTCGAAACTGGAAATTTCAATACAATTAAAGCACTATATGTGGGAGCAATACTCTCATTTGTATAACATTTAAACGTGCAAGGAAAAGTATGAGCTTATATTAACCTATGATAATCTCCTTACTCGTAACATCTTTTGAATGCAACAAATAGCTAAAGCTACTTAAAATGTAACTCCTATTTGGACCTTATATTGTGCAGTTAGGTGAAGTAACCATTTCAGATTTGCACTTTCATTTTTCTTGTACGAGACTATTGGATGGATAATTCTGTCCATCCATTGACTTATATAACGTTTTTCTTTTATTTTCTGAGTCATTTTTATCTTCTTTTTCCCCCCTTTACTTTTCACTCTTTGCATGATATAGAGATAAAGACCCATTGTAATGTTTACATGTATTAAGTGGCGCTGGACAATGATATTGAGAAATGAAGGCATGTGGACTTTCACACCTTAAATATTTTTTCCCTTGGGTGTTGGAGTAATATTTATGAGGTCTTAGGCATTTAGTGGGTATGCTTTGAGTCGGTTAGTGGAGAGACATGAGGGCTTGTTTGGTGAGGATCTTTCCCTTTGAACTTTAAACTGAGAACAGTGATGGAAACTATGAAACCTATAAATTTTTTGGCCCTTGGGTGTTCGTGGAGTATTTGTGAGGTCTATGCTTTGAGTTGGCTAGTGGAGTCTCTCAAGGTGGCTTAGTTGGTGATGGTCTTTCCCTCTGAACCCTAAACTGAGAACAGGGACTGAAATTCTCAAACCTTATATATTTTGGCCCTTGGGTGCTGGAGGAGTATTTGTGAGGTCTTGGGTATTTAGTGGGTATGCTTTGAGTCGGTTATTAGATAGACAAGAGAGCCAAGGTGGCTCTTTTGGTGATGGTCTTTCCCTCTGAACCCTAAACCGGGAACAGTGACAAAGTCTCAAATCTTAAAGTTTTTGGGCCCTTGGGTGTTGGAGTAGTATATGTGAGGTCTTAGGTGTTTAGTGGGTCTGCTTTGAGTTGGGTTGGTTAGTGGAGAGACGAGAGAGCCAAGGTGCTGCATTTGGTAAGGGTCTTCCTCTAAAGGTAAGGCTGTGGTTTCTTTAGGGTTGCAAAAATGACCAAAAAGTCGAAGAAATTCTTTGTGGTAATGTTTGGTAGAAGGGAAGAATAAACTGTAGTATAAGTTTGAACCAAAGTCAATAATTCCTTGCACATAAAATTAGTTTGAGCAGACCTCCAGAGTTCTAGCATATACTGATGGCCTTACTCATTGTGGTGCCTATTCTAATACAAAACTAGGAGCCAATTTGGCAAGTTGGGAACATTAATGCAAAGGAGGAAACTTGGCCGATTCAGTAAAGGAGACAGTCTGATGAGCCAAATGCCAAGCTCAAGGAATTGGTAGAAAGAAAAGATGAACTAATATTTTGCAAAGGAGAGCTTGGTGATGGTTTTCCATCTAAGGAAAGGTTTCCATGGTGGATTTTTATGAATGTTTATGATGCGGACTTCCCTCAACATTTAAGTGTACATCATGAACGTAATGTTTTAAGAGTTGTACCCATTCGTAGACACAAGGCAGAGAGGCTATAGCCAAGACTTAAACTTGAGGTTGGAGTTCATATTGAAGACATTTTGAGGGGGTTTCATCTATAAAAATAAAAACATCAAACTTTTATCAAAATTTTGCAACGTTATTCAATATTCAGATTTGACAGTATGTACAGTACCAGCAAACCTTTTTTTTTTTATTGAGAAATGGACTTATCTTTTTCTTCATTCCAGTTGTTTTGGGCTTATGGCACAATTTTTTACGAAAAAGGTTGAATTTCAATGTTTCATCATGTGTTGCATTGTTCATTGAGTTACAGTGTACTTTTAGATGAGAGAAAAAGGCGTTTGATTTGTACTCTGACAAAGCTTATTCTGGTTATATGGATAGCTTATTTGTGGGTAGTTTGCATTGAAATTTCTCTCATATGTGCTATTCATAGAAATGATTGGTTTGTTCTTGAAATGAGTTTTAATAACAATGTAGTTTTTATAATTAGTAGAATGTAAGTTTTTATTTCACGGATGTTTCTGTTGACAAGAACAATCCATGAACATGAATTATTGATGGACTAGAATTTTGGCACATGCCTGCACATATAATGCCTTTGTATGGACGTCGAACTCGATTTCTGTGATCAAGGAAAAACAGGGAGCCAGCACGACCTTAATGTTTTTTGCCTTAATTTACTTCATTGATTTCACTAACCCTATGTGCACTGATTAAAGAGAAATTTTTGTTGGGAAGAAAAGTGGAACTGGAAAAGTTCTCAGAGCGAGGTTATTACTGCCTCTGGGATGAGCCTTACCAATAATTGCATTCGGACTCTCGTTCAGAGCTCCATTCTTGAATTGAAACACCTCAAAGTAAGAAGAGATTCCCTGGAGATCGTGAACAGATTTCTTATTACTGAGCAACTTCTTTTTTTGGTAAAGAGGAGGGCAAGCCCGGCAAACAAACCAACACAAAAGAAACTAGACAAGAACAGCCCTAGGAGGTTAGCCATTCAGTCTTTGCTCCTTGGGAGCAGACATATTTGGTGCTTTGTCATAGCAATAAACCTCATGCCCCATTGTTACTGAACTTGGGAGGTTAGCTATTCAGTCTTTGCTCCTTGGTTCCAAGATTCTGTTTGGAATTAATGCCTGAGCTTCCACCAAATTGCAACTTTGTTACTCTGATCTGTCAAGAAGAACGAACTATCTTTTAACGGAATTATTTCAAAAGCTATGCAGCTGTTGGAACTCCGTCCTTATGATGCATCAGTTGGTTTCTTGACTGCCCATTTTCCTCTGCAATTGCAAATGAAGAGTGTCGCGGCTTTGGCGGATGAAACAACATTGAATTCTGAATGGATTTTGGCAATCTGTTTCGTTCATAGTCTTCCTGCCACCTCAAATGTTTCTTTGAAAAGAGTGAAGAAAAACATTCCTGTTCTTGATTGATCTCTATCTTTAGACAAAGACCCATGTCATTGGAGTTCTTCAAATCCATGATTTTGACTTATGGGCTCACGAAACAGACATGCACATTGAATTGGCAACTAGTTATGCAAGGAAGTCCTCTGTTATCACAGTTGTCCTTCTGTGACCAACTCTTAATCACGACTTCTTATGCAAATGAAGAAGGTGAAATTGGATCGACAATTTGGAAGGAGTAACTAGCTTGAAGCTGTCTTCTCCCTGTATGTTATTTCTTATGCTCCTTGTATGTTATTTCTCGTGATAGCAAAGAAGAATCTGGGTATTTGATTCAAAGGATCCAGAAACAGTATTTATACTTATCTGGCTCCCAATCAATTTACATTTTCGTTTTCTCATCTTTTTTACCATGCTATTAATTTAGTATTCAATGCATTGCAGCACTTTTATTGTGTTCGGGACTTCTGATTGGAAATTTACTTCTGGGAGATTGACATTTTGGATGATATGCTGTTATATATCAAGGAATAATATGCAACGAAGCCTTCTGTAGTGTCCTAACAAATAAAAGGAACGGTATTACCAATACTTTAACTAGTCGACTCTGGACATCTTGGTAGGCTTCAGTTTCCTCGGATTGTAAGGTTTGGTCCTCTCATGCTATCTATTCTGATTGGAAAGCTTTTATAAATTAGTCATTTCTCTTCTTTTGTTCTCATTGGTTTCTATTTTGTTGTTCTTTAGATCGGTGTAATTCAGTGAACACCTTGTCCCCTGTTTTGTAGTTTCTTTGTCTTTGCTGCGAAAATATTTGTTTTCCATAAAATAAAAATTAAGTATGCCAACCATATGTTTTTAGAGCGTTTATAATTTCTTAGGATGGGTGAGGGTGCAAATCTCTTCAACTGCATATACAATTTACGAGCAGATGTTTGTATCCCTAGGTTGGAGAGCTGATATGAAGATTCGACAAGAATTATGTTGGTGGCGAAACTTACTAAATTGGTGCATTCAATGCCACCAATGGGATCACTTGAACCATTATATGAAGACTTTATTTCAGAGTATTTGTTCCAACTTCTATCTTCCAAACATACATCCACGAATTCAGGTTGTATATGGAGCATAGTTGTATCGTTGTTTGCTTTCATGTGTGTTTTTTTTTTATTGTAGAAAAGTCTAGTATAGGTTACAGGTGCGAGTCATTTTTAAATGCGTTTTCCTGAAAAGCAGCCGTCAGTGAGCAACCATCATTGCCGGTACCCTTTGGCTGTCCTAAAAATCATTGGGGTGGCTGCTGTACTTCATTAAATTACTTAGCAATGACAATCTGATGCATTCTGCGTATGTTCTGTTATGATGAATCAAACAGCTGTCTTAACTTTCTAGTTTCTCCCAACACTCTTTTCTTTGTAAAGTTTTGAGATTTCTTACTGTTATATAGAGTTTAATTTCTACTTTATTCTCACATATTTTTAAAATTTAGTCAGTCAATAGATTTATTATAAAAGATATGTGTGAGCACATACATATCTTACTGTACGATTTGATGAATGATCTGTTTGTTATTTCATAGCCGTAAGTTAAAAGAAACTGACATGTTAAGTTTTTTAAAGTATATTCTCAAGGAAAAGCTTGCAGGATAGGGAACTGAAGGATACCTTAATCTCAGAAGCCGGATTCCCAAATTGATGGTGCTCCTCTTTTGCTTTGTTGTATCGTTCATTTACTGATTTCATGCTGGTAAGAAGATACATTTATATTAGAGATACTCTTCGCTTTATGTGAGCTTAGCACAAAAAAAATTTGGAATATGATTTCAAGAATCTGTATATGGACATGGAATGAAAGAAAATTGACATATCATGGTAACATATTAGACTATTAACTTTTTAATAGACTTCCATGCAAGCTTCTTTTTGCTTGTAAGCTGCTGTTACTGATAAAGATGTGGTTTTCAGATCTGCTACCAGACATTGTTGAAGCAGGGAACTAGAGATAAGTTTCCGTATCTTTTCCTAACTTGTTTTTCAGACCTCTAAACTCTAAATCTAGTTAATTCTATAGTTGGGACAGTTGACGACACAAGTCATTTCATGGCTACTGAAGATTTAACACGAGAACTAGTTTTAGCAAATTTTAAACAGCTCTTCATTCTCATTTCTTGTAAGCGTGCTGCTATATAATTACAGACTAGCACGTTTAGTCATTTGCATATCAAGAATTACTCGTACATACGGACAAGATTAAATTGAACTGCATATTTTACAGATATACAGGAGCTTTCCTTAGTTTCTGAACTATGTTCTACAAGAGCTTATAGTTCGTCAATGTCAGTTAAGTTAATAATCTGCACTGGGAACAGGAATATGTCCACACTTTGTACTGTTGCGGTGCAAGGGTTGTTGCTTGTGAGAAGTACCTTCTGTAGGATTGAACAATATATCTACGGAATACTTCCGCTATTTATAAAATCCTAGCACCAGATTTAGTGGCAACTGGTAATTATTGTTTATACTAGCACTCTTGTTGGAGCTCATAGTCTGCAGTTTCTAGTTTGATTCCATAGGAGCTCATCATTTTTCAACTTCGTCGCTTTTCTACGTGCTGCAGTTTCTACAAAATGGTAGTCAAGTTTAAACAGGTTAAAGTGTTTTGCTTCTAATGTGTCAACGACATGTAGTGTTCTTCCAGATAGTCACTTATTTTGGCATGAATTAGCCTAATACATATCGCGTATTTTGGCAAGAATTAACCAATACATATGTAAAATGTTGCTAGTGTCAGTTGTTCATGTGAACACACAAACACACGCATACCAACAGACAAGAAGCTTCAGTTTTAATGTTATTTTGGAGAATTGTTCATGCAAAGGATCAACCAAATAAAAAATTAAAGCCATTTGACTGCAACAGGCATTCTTTCTTTTCTTTAACTGAGCAATTGTCCGCCTAATGGTCTGATGGATGAGTAGATTATAGAGAGCTTGATCCTGACCAGGCTACATGATGAGTTCCAGATTTTAGGCCACATTGTGATCCATATAGACAGTAAAGATGCATCGATTACGTGAATTACAAATTCAGTGGAGAATTTATTACACACCGAGGCTAAGAAGATTTTAAGGACAAAAACAAAACCAAAAGGAAAACAAAGAATACTGTACTAGCATTTTGGACATAAGGCTTCGTTTGGTTTAGAGGATTGGATTGGAATGGTAAACTCACCATACTCAATGTATATTGAAGGAAAAAAAATAACAAATTGTTTTTGACTTGAAGATAAACGATATATTACACACATTAAGTGAACTTATCCATTCGCATACCCTTCAAAATGGCGGGATTATAATAGACAAACTTGGATGACTTTATTTCTTGTGCCGTAATTACTCTCTTCCTTTTCATTCATTGATCTAAGACAACTCTTGCTTGAAAGGGCAGTTGAATTAAGATTAATTAGGTGTTCTATGAGTCCTTATACCCTTGCTGACTAAATTCTTGTCTTCTACATTGGCGAGCTTTGTGTCTGGCTGCCATATCGCCAATGTTTTAAAAGGCTCGCCTCAGGGCGTTCCTAAGGCACCCTGTGAGGCTGGGCTTGAGGGTTGTCACCTTTGTTTTGAGGGAGTGGGCGGAAGGCGCTGTTGAAGCCGCCTAGGCAGGCCTCGAGGGAAATTTTATTTTATTTTATTTTAAACTTCTAAACCCAAATTTTGGGTAGGGTTTTAACTCTCATACTTCTTCTTTGCACTGTTGTATATATTTATAATATATGTGTGCTTAGGGTGATTATTGATTAATAATCTTTTTTTAAATATAATATATGTGTACACTCAGTGTATATATTAAAAAATTTAGGTCTCGTGAGGCTTGAAAACTCAGGTTTTAAGCTTTGGTATTCGAGCACAAACAAATTGAGAAACTGTGTTGGCATCATTGTGGATAATACTTTGACAAAAGATGTTGTAGATGTCAAGAAGGTTGATGATAGAATTATAGCAATAAAGTTTGTGATAGTACAAACTCATCACTGTGATTAGTGCATGCACCTCAAGTTGGGTTAGATAGGAATCTGAAGGAGAAATTTTGGGAAAATCTTGGAGAATTGGTTCAAGGAGTATCTTAGACGAAGAAGTTACTCATAGGAGGGGATTTAAATGGACATATGGGCAAGGACACAGTAAACCATAAAGGTTTGCATGGTGGCCATGGTTGCAAGAAGAGAAACGAGGATGAAACTATTTTGGATTTTGCAATGGAATACGATATCTTTCTAGCCAATATGTTCTTTAAGAAGTGAAGAGCATGTGATCGGCTACAAGAGTGGGTCAGAAAAAACACAAATAGATTGATTTTAATGAGGAAGAGGGATTGTATAACTTGTAAGGATTGCAAAGTTATATCGGGAGAAAGCCTGACTAACCAACATTGCCTGTTGGTGATGGATGTACGTATCAAAAAAGATAAAAGAAAGAACAAGACCTTGAAGTGTCAAAGAACTGGATGAGGGAATCTAAAGGGAGAAAAACAAGTCACTTTCAAAGAGAAAATACTATATGTGTGTGATACAGAGGGGAATGCTAGCCAAATGTGGGATTCCATGGCTAGCTATATCCGAAAAGTTGCAAAAGAGGTATTAAGAGAGTCAAAGGGTTTTGCCCCACATTAAAAGGAATCTTGATGAAGCAAGAAGAAGGTACATGAAAAGGTAAAGGCTAAAAAGGAATGTTGTAAAACTTTATACAAGGATAAAACAAATGAAAATGTGAGGTATAAAATAGCGAAAAAGGAGGCAAAGAAAGTCGTGAGAGAAGCGAAGCTAGTGGCTTTAGATGATATGTATAAGCGATTAGATACCAAAAAATGAGAGTTGGAATCTATAAAACAAAAATATGTCATATAAGTGGCAAAAAGTACTTTGTTGCCTATTTACAAGAATAAGGGTGATATATAAAATTACACGTACTATAAAGGTATTAAGTTGACGAGTCCTACAATGAAGCTTTGGGAGAGAGTGACTATAAACTAAGGCAAGAGACATGAATCCCAAACAATCAATTCGGGTTCATGCCAATGTGCTCGATCTATCTTTGATGCAGATCAATGGAATGATATAGAGATATGAAAAAGGATTTGGTCTTTATAGATTTGAAAAAAAAAGTCGTATGATAAGGTCCCAAGAGAAATTCTTTGGAGGATTCTAGAGAAGAAAGGGGTACGAGTAACATATATCCAAGCAATAAATGATATTATGATGAAGCAAGGACTGCAATAAGAACTCATGAAAAACAAAATGAAAATTTTCCCATAATCATAGGGTTACACCACGGTTCAGCTTTAAGTCCTTACCATTTTGCATTGGTAATGGATGAGTTAACGAGACATATTCAATATGATATCCCTTGGAGTATGTTTTTCGCAGATGATATAGTGTTGATAGATGAAATGTGGGGGCAGGGAGAGAGGGATGTGGAGTACATGCGAAGCTTAACCTTTGGTGGGAAATGTTGGAATCTAGATATATTCGCCCGAGTAGGCCAAAGACAGAGTATATGGAGTGAAGTTCAGTGAGAATAGAGATCCAAATGAAATATAGTGGGGATTGGAGATCAAGAAGTACCAAAGAGTGAACACTTTAATTATCTTTGATCTATTGTGCATAAGAACAGAGAACTGGATGAGGATCTCAACCATAAAATACAAGTTGTATGTCTGCAATGGAAAAGAACATCATATGTGTTGTGCGCGACCGTTGTATGTCAAGCTCAAGGAAATTTTTATAAGAGGACGATAAGGCCAGCAATGCTTTCTGGTATGGAATGTTGGGCGGTCAAGCATTAACACGTGCAAAAAATAAGTGTAGTGGAGATGAGAATGCTTCATTGGATGTGTGGGCACACGAGAAATGACATGATTAAGAACAAGGATATCCAAGGTAGAGTAGGGGTGGTCGTAATTGAAGATAATATGAAAGGAAATCGGTTAAGGTGGTTTGGACATGTGAAATGAAGACCTACATATACTCTAGTCAGAAAACACAATTATGAGATTGAGGCTCAAGACAAAAAGGGTAGAGGAAGACTTAAGAAGACTTGTAAAAGGACTTTAAGAAAAACATGAAATACTAGGAGTTAACGGAAGACTTGGCGCAAAACCAAGCGCAATGGCACTCTAGGATTGTATAGCAAAATTTCAAAATGATTGAAATTAAAATGACAGGAATTTATTTTCTAGAATTTATGAATTTTCTTATTTGGTTAACCTAAAAGAACAATGGAATTGAATACGGAATTTGTTATTTTTAAACTCTCAATCATAGAAATTTAGAAATGACACCGTTTTACATATAATTTAAACTTGGGAATTGAAGGTCTCAAATTTCAAATTTTTTTCCACGCAGAAATGGTTACTAATCCAAACAAGAGAATTGGTGCATATCAATTTATAATTTCTAACTTTTACACAAATTCCAAGTTTATTCCCTCATCCAAACATAGTGTGAGATACAGTTTTGTTGTTGTCACAACATTCAAACAAAAATGCATACACCTATAATGGATCCTTCCCGCTAATGTAGATGCGCATTATATATGGATTGAAGTAATGTGATAAGAGCATCTCCAATAGGCCCCTTAAATGAGCTCCTAACTAGAATTTAAGAAGGATTTTTAAAAATCAATTCCAATAATGCTCCACATCACCTTCTAAGATAAAAATTCAATCCACAATTTTTGTCGTAAAATAAGTATGAACTGAATCGAACGAGAGAGGTTTTATAGTCTTTATCTTGTACACGTAGTTGGTTCTTATTGGAGGTTGAATACACTTATCGTTTCGGGAACCCAAAGAAATTAAAACCCTCATTCCCTTTCTATTAGAAAACTATCAATCGCCATTTTCTCTTATCGTCTTTTCTCTCATCTCCTCCTCTTCCTTATCACTCCTCAACCTCTTCTCTTGTTGCACTCTTCTCATCCTCATCTTTCTTCTCATATGTCTTTCTCTATCTTCCCTTAACGCCATTGACTGATGCTCAGTTCAGTGCAACCTCATTGTCACACCCTTTGCAAAGCCTTTCTGTACATTAACGTCCTTGACGAAGCCTTCCTACCTTAATCTCGACAAAACCTCATTGCTTCAGGCCACTCAAGGTCTGAGTCAAATATACTAATATCGAAGATATGTGGTATGTTTGGATCCTGGCCACCACTTGTATGTATGTAGTTTTGTAATGGCTGAGCCATGAAGAGACCATAATGGGTCAGGCATATCTTGACATTTTTTTCACACAAAAAAGGAGTTTTCTGTCTAATTTCCAAAGATTTTTAGGGTATTAGTGTCCCAACCACAATTTTTTCCTTATTCCTTCATTTGGTTTGATTTAAGGCCAGTGGCTCTTATGCAGTTAACCAGCGTAGCTGTGAGTTTTGAAGGAATCAGGTGATAAAAAAAAAAAGGAGAAAGAGGAAGTTGGCGAGAGGTTGGTTATTTTTTTTAATTTTTTAATTTTATTCCTTTAAGTCTTTTAATACTATTATTTTTTTTTTAAATTTCTATTCTCATCCCCATCCCTTCATACTTTTGCTTAAAGGGACTTTTAATTTGAGTCTGGGCATGGGGGTTTAGTTGAGGATGAGGATGACAAGAATGACATCATACCAAACCCAAATGAAGCGTTTTAGGGTGAGACTTTTGACTCCTCATGAGTCACAATTCTAGCTCCACAACCTAAAGTTTCGCCACCTCTCATCTTCCAAACTTGATGGGCTGACCAACGAAATTGACTCTCGAATAGAGTGATTTGGTTTAGTTGTTGCCACCATTTTAAGTGAAAAACTGAACCAGACTGAACTATTAGGGTTACTATGGTCGACTAGCGGTTTAGGTGTGGAACCAGGCTCAAATAATGGCCACGCTTACATTTGATGACATGTTTACTTACCATGAATAAGTTTGAATCATTCCGATTTTACTAAAACATGAGTGTTCAAATCATATGAATAAAGGGTGGGTTTCACTTTAATGTATGTAATTTTTGTACCTCAAAATCAGGAAATCATATCAACAATTGATCCCATACATATTTGGCTTTTAAACCAAAATGGTCTCTGAGATTGACATAACTTCTCACTTTGGTACTTAACAATGAAAATCAATATAAGTAATCCCTAAGTTTGCATAAATCATTTTGGTATTTCTGTAATCTATCAATATCCTCATTAAAGTGTCACATGAACAACCACGTGACTGCATTTTAAAGGGTACTTTTGTCAAACCAAGCAGCTCAGTGATCACTTATAATGATTTTCATTGTCAAAGATCAAAATGAAGAGTTATGCAAATCTCAATAACCATTTTAGCTAAAATGTCTTCATATTTCTTTCTCTTACCGGATTCATAACTTCATTAAAGTAAAGATGCGATGAGTAGAAAACATGCCATGAGTTTGTTATTATCAGAAATTTGTTTCACTCAAGGACTCCTACGGATATATACGGATCAAATATGTCGAGAACTCTACATATGTTTATAAATAATGTACTTCTCCAGATTAAAGGATTTGATATAAATTAAATATTAAACCACGTCAGATTCAATAATATCAATTTCTCATCCTACAAAAACATGAAATTGTTGGGTCATTCATAAAGAAATCGATGATTGTTTGATCATTTTAAAGAGAAGCCGTATTTATTTTTGAAATACGAAGTAAACATACAAGGGAGGAGCCTCTACCAATCCTATCACAAAATAACTCAAATTAATTTATGAAATGTGTGTTGAAACAGTAAAAGTATTAATTACCCCATATAATTTGGAATGGCATAAATAGTTAATTGGTGTTATTTTTAGGAAGAAAACAAATTCTATACTTCATACCGTAACACACTTTTGCAAACCAGCAAATAATTGTTCAATCTATATTCTAGTGATAGATCATGCACTTTCACCTAAGCCTTTGGTCGTTTTAAACTTCCCAAAAAAAGGAGACCGGAGCTATTATCGTATGGTTTTGTAAGTTTGAGATTAGAACTAATTTACCTTTTTTTTTCAAAGAATGTATTAGTTCACCTTCATTCAAAAGAGAACTTCTCTCCCTGATATAAGGTAGCTTCGCCCTTCGAACATGGTGTAATCTTCGTTTACTCTTAAGACTAAGCGGTGTTTTGAATTAACTATGTACTCCCTTAGTTAGAACCCATATCCAATTTTTGTTAGTAAATGAGAAGAGATACCATTATGGTACACAAAAGGAGAAAGTGATTATACGATATACGTTGATTCTTATGAGATCTTGTAGTATGGGTTTGAAATTTCAAAAGGAATTTAAAATTAAAAAGACATTACTCAATTTACGAACAAGGAATTATTAGTTCTAATATACTAATGTGTAGTCCTTGCATGTTATAATTTATGTGATTCCGAACAAAATCTGTCGGGCATTTGTGAACAATGAAGCACCACAAGACATGCATATTTTCAGGCTAATTTATCAACCATATTAACTTCAAATCTACATGGATCTCAAGCTACGAATAAATGCCATATCATCAGATACAATGAATAACAGATGCAATTAAGCTTAAATATTGTTAAACTAAAGTTGATAGAATTAGGAAGACCTGGTGCTTGCAAAATCATAGAGCTTGCCGGTGCTGGAGAAGATCATGACTCCGACCTCAGCATCGCACAAGATCGCCAGCTCCTTCGCCTTCTTCAACAGCCCGTTCCTCCGCTTTGAAAACGTCACTTGCCTGCTGGTCGAATTGTCGATCCTCCTTATCACAATCTTACCCCTTCCCATTGATCACCTACCAAATCTGGGTTAATCAAATAATTCACTACTTCAAATTTAATCATCTGCCCAATAAATTACATGTATATGCACGAAAGATTAGTGAGAACAATTTATATCAGCTAAAGTTATATGAGGAAGTTCATTCATTTTTCAATCAGTTCAAGATCGGGCAGGTTAGAAATCAAAATGGTGGATTTACGAAACGATATTGAAATAGAAGAAAGGAAGGAACCGAGGAATTAAAATTTAGGGAAAAAAGAAAGAAAATTAAAGGAAATAAAAGAGAAAAAAATGGACTTAAAACTTACTCGGTTCTCAAAGAAGCTATAGCTTTTAAGTAATGGAGACAAATCGAGGTTTCGCCCAAAATAGCTCTGGCTGCACTGATGATTCACATCAGCAGAAAGCTATATAAGGAAAGTGTGCCTGAGGACAAGGAAACCACTATCTTTTCGCCTATAAAACCACTAGTGGTTTCATGTTCTTGACACGTGGAGCAATCAGCTGCAAGGAGACCTTAAAGCCGCCCATCGTATAGATCTCTGACGCGTGTGTATAGGAATCCTCATACCCTTTTTTGGGAATTTTCTCTTTTTTAAAATTACCCGGGAGACGTTGGACGAATAGAAAAATGCAGCAGACAAAGTTGCCCTAGCAGAGTTTTGGAATGGCCGTTGTGTCCCCCTTGGGAGTGCCCGCTATACTTACACGTGGTTAATGTCATGCATGTCAATGTCATATTCGGCAGGCTATTCCAAATCTATGTAAATATGTTTTGGATAATGTTAGAGAAACTAAATTTGTAAAGAAAATTGTATAAACTAAATGATATGTAAGTTGATAATTGGATTACTACTTAAAAATTGATAAATGCGCTAATTCATATTGATGACACATCATTTAGTTTGCAATTTTATCTACAAATTTAGTTTTCTTAGTATTACCCATACGTTTTTCTCAATTCTTAAGTGGCGGTGATCACTTACTGATTGATTATCATTAAATGAGTTTAAGTTTTAAGATTTGTATGGCAATAAATTAAATCAAACTCATGACAAACTTCACCATCTCTGATATTTGAATAAGAGAAATAAACTTGAAATTTGAACAAAAAGTTGGAATTTATAAATTGACATTCACCAATTTCCTTATTTGAATTCATAAACATACAAATTTAAAATTTTTGGAGGATTTTTTTTTTTTTTTTTTTGGGAATTTGGAACCATCCCTCTATCTTTCCCTCAACTAGAAATGATAAGGACAACCTTGAATCGGAGTTTTCATGCTCACACCAACCAAAATTCACTACAGGTAGGGTGAGAATAAGAAGGGTGGATAACCCCTAAGATAAAGCAATCAACATCCACCTTCTTCCGAGTGGGATAAAAGAGAAGTTTTCCATCAATCCATTGACATATTTAATTAGTACAAGGATTGCTCTCTTCCTTCGGGAACTTTCCAAGAAGCAAGAAGAGACCTCTTAAGAGGAGTAGCCGCACATTTCATTCAACAAATAGAAGTGCATTTTCACCCCTCCAAATTTCAAGTTTAAATTACATGTAAATAAGAGTAATTTTCAAATTTCTATACGAGTGAGTATAACAATAAAAGGGAGTTTTAACGAAACACTTCCGGTACTATTTACTTTTAACAAAACTGACATTTTTACTCTAAAAAGTCACTCATGGTACAATTCACTCACAACACCTTTTTGTCATTTTGATTAAAATTCAAAGTTTTCAAGCCATTTTAATTAGTTTTCCTAAAATAAAATGTATAAAAAAAACTCAACTATGAGTGTGGCCACCACCACCACATGTCACTACCACCTACCGCCGCCACCACCATCACAGTTACCGCCACCACCACATACCATTATTGTTGCCGCCATCACCCACCGCCGTCAGAAACCCACCATCATCAATGCCGTCACCATCACCACTATTGGCACATTTTGTAACTATTATATTTGATTTATATACTAATGACTCTATATGCTCATTAAATTATGTATTCAAATTCCATTATTCTTGTAGGTTAACCAAACAAATTTTAGAAAATAAAATTCTGTTATTTTTGCATTCCTTAGTAATCTTGAATTTTCTCATCCAAAGACTATATTGAGCAAGAATTCACTCCCAAATAAAATATAGGGTTGTTTTATTCACGCCTTACATTTTGTTGACTGCACCCAAATACTTAATAAACCTCACATTTACTTTTGAAATTAAAATTTATCTTAATACACCCCATACTCTTTACATACACCCCACTCTCTAGTTAAACCCTACTTTAAATTTAAGGTTATGTCAATTAGGAATTTTGGGGTTTCTCCTGTAATATGTGGATGTATTCACTAATATGTGAAGTGCTAATAAAAAAATCCTGGAGTATAATGTTTTTTTGATTATTTATTTTTTTATTTTATACTTTCGCTGTCCGTGAACACGAAATGAGAATTTGTATCATATATATATACCTCTAAATTATGAGATATTTGTTACATGGGAGCTTTCCATAAAGAGGTATGGTGGGTAAAGTGACGTCTAAACCATTTTGGCATTTTAAAAAATAAACTAACACAAGTGGTTATTTTAGCACATAATAAATATTGGCATACTTGCCTAATTGGGTCCAGAATAAACAATGAGAATTTTATTAGAAACTCTAATTCTTATATATTTCAATGACTAAAACAAACATAGTAAAAAAGAATTGACAGAAATAAAGAGGTGTATTTTAGAGACATAATTTTGAAACTACTTAGCAAAATAATTACATCTTGCCAAAAACTTATTTCTTATATTTAATCATAAGAGGTGTATTTTAAAGACCTAATTTTGAAACAAACATGAAAGTAATTTTTCTTTTTCTTTTATAAGGTAGAAACGTTCATTAATCAATTACAGAAAGGAGTGTCATTGGTACGGAATACAATTTCACGATTTCAAACACAACGTAAATCAATACAAAACATAGCTACACAATCACATCCAACCAATTGAAAAGATAATACTCACAAGACGCTTGCATTACTTCTTGATGAACTTGCAAAAGATGGCCCTCCTTCGAACATGAAAGTAATCTTGAGTCTTAGTAAAAAATAGGAAATGAATCATAATCCTTCTCTCACTAAAAAACACTAACACGTAAAATACCAAAATTATTAAATGCAACATAAAAACAAACCGAATTTCTAACTCGATAACTTTCGAGCAACTAATATGTCTTTTAACTTCCGATTTTTAATTTGGTGGAACATATACAAATATATATATATATATATTTATATTTATATTTATATTTATAGTGTAGTGAGTAGTTAATTATATGTATAAGGGACTGTTGACACTATAAAAAGATCAGTATGTACTCGTCCGTGTTTATTTTGTATTTGTATTTTTTACAAAGGACTGCGAGATAACATGTTTTGAGTGCTAATAATAGTTGCATGTATATATTGATTTTTATCACAAATGGTTTCTGTTGTTTTCCTTCCAAGTGTAAATATGTAAGTAGTATAATAATACAAGTAAGGGTGTCAAACCACAAGGACTGATGAGACCTTTACAAATCACTAGCTTTATAGTAACCATAACTGACAATGAAAATAAAAAATTGAATTTGATTTTTGTGTTGTACACGAAAGTATCTTTAAAATGCAAGGAGAATGTAATGGTGAATGATATACTGATTTAGAGGAAATGTGGATGGACTAAGTGTGACGACCCGTCCCTAATTTTATGTGTCAAAGTGACGTGGACGTAATTATGCAGATTTAAATTATTTCTCTCACTATCGTAACTAAATAGTACTCATTGTTACGTTACGTTAAAGTACATTAACAATGGATGGATTTGTACATGCGGGTGTGCAAATTTTTTAGTGTTCAAAACACTATTTTGGATATCGTCTGATTACATTTGTACAAACCCTATCCTTTTCCTTTAAAAAAAAATGTCCTTGTGTGCCCTCCAATCCCTCACATTCACTCATTTTTCCATAAAACCCTCACAACCAATCAGAACCTTTCCTCATACCTCTCCCTCAATTCGAAGAGCTATCAGTCTCTCTCTCTCTCACCTTATCCTTCATTCTTTCCTCAACCGAGCTTCTTCTTCTCTGTAACTCACATACACATCACCACACTTCACAGATCAAGCTCACAAACACCACCGTTGTACTCCTCTCGAACCCACGAACCCAGCCGTACCAACCGATTCTCAAATGGTTGAGTTTTGACTCGCCAACTCGGAAGCTCCGACTTGGGACAAGTTTACACCGACGTGATCCCGGCTGAGTTACGATGTTTTAAAGGTTTTAGAAGCTTCTACTCAACTCCCCAAGACTCGTAGTTCAAGTTTAAAGAAGGTTCAACGTGAAAACAAGCAAGTTCAAAGAGTCAAGTTTTTTATCAAACTTTTTTGAGCCATTTTTAGGCCACTTCTGTCCACTTTTTGGACTTCCAAAAGGTATAGACTTGTTCTACTCCTTAAGAGCTTCATTTTCATATAAATTTCATAAAAAAAAATGATTGAGAAATGAGCAAGTTATGAAGGTTTGAAAATTTTCCAGAAACCAGCGAAAATCCCTAGTTTCCAACGAACTAGTCGGCAGCGAACGACAAAGCTCAATGAAGAAGACGAAGAATATTCTGTCAAAGTTGACGGAATATTCTAACGGCATTAGGTGACACCGTTACGATTTAACGAAATATTCCATCAATTTTGACGGAATATTCCTAATGTCCATTAAGGTTCTGTCAGTCTCTGCTAGGCGCATGTGGCCGTGGGTTGGGTGGCGTGTGAAGGTGCGTCCGGTCTCCGACCGACAAGTGGTTGACACGTTCGGGTCTGTAACTTCAAGTAGAACATTTTCGTATATTCAAACCTTCCGTTTGAGTAAGCTATAAGGAGTTTTTCCTAGCTTCTAGTGTATGTGTTATTTAAATTAATTATTATTAGTTGTTTCGCATATAAGGGAGACTTACCCTGAGGACGTACGAGGGCAAGTGAGGCTAGAGGGTTACGATCCATCGACATATTAGTGAGTGGCATTTTGTTTTCAATTATGATCCATCGACATATCAGTGATTAGGCATATTGTTTTCATATATATATATTGTATAATTTCCACAAATACTTTTAAATTGGTTTATGCGTATTATGCCATGATTTATTTAATTCTAAAAATACTGTTATGTGGTTGAGATTTATATGTTGTCATGGCAGATTCATATACATTTTACTTGCTCATCAATGCTATACTATTGTAAAATGCTAAATTAACCCTATGGGAAGCGCATGTTAGTTTAGGTAAGTTTATTAGGTTGTTTGGAATTGTTGAATCATTATGGCATGCTTATATTTATATAATCTGCTCATCATTGCGACACCCAAGTGTTAGTGCTCAGCCCAGGGCCAGGCTAGTCTTTCACGTGTTGTTCACATCAACACCGTATGCTCGCCTTGGATCCAAGTAGGTGCTAGTCTTGTTGTACAGATTGCAATAGGCAATTTCAACTCCTATATGACAACGAATAGCACTAGTCTTCACGTGATTGTAGCACTAGAGCGTATATTATTACACCTAGTCTTATCGTATAGGTCGCATTAGGCGACTCCGACTCGTGTGCTAGCATAGACTAATGAGTAATAGGTATAGTCGTACAGGTTGCAATAGGCAATTCCGACTTGCGTGCTAGTATAGATGGTTGAGCACATGATTATATTTAAATTGCTGTTGAGTTATCGTGCTATGGCATATTCTGAATTTTACTGTTGGCATGCATTTGATTTCATACTTATATGTAGTATGATTTTACGAAAACTATACATGTTTTACAATGATGGGTTAGTATGTTCATAAAATAAATGAATTTTCTAAATCTTTATTTTTGTGCCCACTTGCCCTTCTGTTTTTCGCCCCTTCAGGTTCTAGATAGTTGACCTACTATGTGACGTGCGAGGATTTACCCTTATGTTATCTATGCTCTGAATATTTGTAGTTTATGGTTTCTACCCACTACTGCACTCACTTTAGTAGTTTAATTAAGTTCTTGTTACGGTTTTAATTTATTCACATTCTTACATCACTTACATTTTTTGTTACGTCTTCCTTCAATACTTGCATAGTGGATCGTCGAGTTGCTACCTAGTTAGACTTGATTTCTCCGACTCCTCCTCTTAGGATGCGGAATCAGATTTTTTGATACTTGAAAGAAGTGACGGCATCCAGCTTGATCAGGCGAGGTCTCTTAAGAATTCCATTGTAAGGAGATGGGTTGCTTACGATCATGAACGTCTGTTTTAAGAGAACTGGTGGTGTTTTGATATCAAGTGTGATATAGCCGATGACAGTCGAGGTGTGCCCGTTGAATCTGGTGATTACCTCCGCTCGGCGTATGATTGTGCTTTCCTGGCCCATCTTCTGAATTACTAAGAGTTGAAGTAGGTTGACTGTATTTTTGTTGTCAACCATCATTCTGTCAACTATAACATGGACCAGTTGGACAGATACTACTAGTGCGTTGTTGTGTGGGAAGTCAGCGCCTTCGACATCCTGCTTGGTGAAGCCAACAATAGGTCCAGGTTGGGTGTTAACTGCTTGGACCTGTGAGATTAGTAGAGCTTGCTGGATCTTCTTCTTTTCAGAGTTGTTATTGGCCCATTCCGATTTAGTGAAGATGTCTGAATCATCTTGGTAGGTGGCTTTTCATTGGCGTCTGCATTCCTTATTGGCTGCACAGCTGGCTTGTCCAAATATCTGTCGACTTTGCCTTTTTCATGAGCTTTTCTAGGTAGTTCTTCCAAGTGTAGCAGTTGTCAATTGTGTGATTGGGACCTTAATGGAATGCGCAGTACTTGGTGTGGTCCAACTTGGAAATATCTCCATTTGATGCTTCGGCTACTTGAATCATGGTTCCCTCTTGTTGTCGCGGAGGATTTATGGATCAGAATCGAGAACTTAGAGTAGTTCTTAGTCGTCAAGCTTTCTTTGGTCATGGGTCGATCCCTACACTTGGCTTCTTGCCTGCTTTTATTGTATTGCTTCCCGTAATCCTTCTTACTGTTTACTCTTTTTGAGGCTACTCGGGTGCCTTGTCTGCTTACCGAGCCTCATCCCAAAGTGCGTGCTTCTCTACCATAGTTAAAAAGTTTACTATGGTTAGATCTTCATTCATGATCAATTCTCCAAACAGTGGGTGGTCTGCTAGGAGTCCTTTTTGGAAGGTTGCGCTTGCTATTGAGTTGTTACATCCGACTATCTTCGCCTTCTCTGCTTTGAACCTCTTCACGTAGTCGCAGAGCGACTCATTTGGGTTTTTCTTTACGTTGAACAAATGATCGGACTTTTTCTTGATCGAGGAGTAGGATGAGTATTCTTTGGTAAAAATCAAGGAAAGATCATCAAAGCTCCGGATGGATCGTGGCAATAGGGTGTGAAACTAATCTTGCATCTCGCCTTATAAAGTGGTGGGGAATATTTTGCACATAAGGGCATCATTGTTCCGATAAAGAACCATTGTGTTTCGATAGTGCTTCAAGTGCCTTTTCAGATCTTAATCTCATTTAAAAGATGTGAAATGTGGCATGCTAAAATTGCGTCGAAGGTCTGCCTGCTCGATCTCGTCCGTGAAGGATGACTTGCTCATATTGGTCATGTCCCATCGTAGCACTTCGTTGGTGACTTCGTTGAGTTGAAAATTAAGTAATCACTCATTTAAGAACCTTTTTACCTCTTCCAAAATTTACGTTTGTTGAGAGTAGCGGAGCTCTCGGCTGTCCCCGATCTTGACCTGGTGGTTTAGGCTACTCTTTTATATGTTTGACTCATCTACGCCGCAACTGCGGTGCTTATGGCCTGTTCCTAGCAGACGAAAGAATTCTTCGGAGGCTGCTGGTTAAGCATGAGCCGGATTGAGTAATTGCTCATCTTCGTCCGTCGTGCTGCCTACTCCGATGTGAGGTGGAGGGCGTTCCTTGCGGCCTAGCCGAGAAGGAACACTTCGCCTAGAAGATTGCTCATACTAATTATTGAAGTACAGTCCTAACTGTGAATGTATGCTCGTCTGTGGGCCTAGTCGAGAGTGCACACTCCTCCGCGCACTAAGAAGGAAGTATACGTTATCTCAGGGCCTAGTCGAGAATGAACATTTCCCAAACGCTTGGTTCGTGACTGGTCAAGTGGCTACTTACCAGGATGCTGCTAGAAAGGTTCTTTATCTACCCTTATTCTATTTCGGGACACCTCGTCTGGGGCACGTTGCATCTTGGTGCGCTACAAAAGTTAATTCACCAAGGTCGTCTGCTATGAGAGAACGCTCGTCAATTCTATAACTTGTCGAGACAATTGTTGTTCTCTATTTGGGTTGGAAGAGCTTGGAATGAATGCGTCTCCTTGAGTAGTGGAAGTGTGGTAGACTCCGGGCGCGAGATTTGAGTTGGGGAATGTCAAATCCATGGGAGAAATGTGGTGAAAATACCTTCGGTTCAATTATCGGCCCATAAATTTGAAGCCAGGACGGTTGAAATGGTCTTGGACCGACTTGGGCCACTTAGAAGGCCACAAAAGTGGGTTGGGCCACGAGAGTGGGTTGCTCGGCGTGCGGCACACGTGGGTGCAAGGTTAGAGCTCGGCTCAACAACATGTTAGGCTCGCGTTAGACTTGAGTGGCTTGGGCCGACTCACCTTAGGCTTGGGCCCGTGTAGCTTGAATAGCACAGTTTGGCCCATTGTTGTGGCGCCGTAAATCTTGTTGAGGGTGGCTACCGTGGTGGTTGCCATGGTGGTGCCCCGTGGGGGTGGTGACGCTCCACTCATCTTCGTGTTGAGTCTTGTGGATCATTGTGGTCCTATTTCTTGAATGTTAGAATTTTCATTCATCGAGGTTCCCGAATCTCTTGTCATTGTACTTCTCTTTTATGTTTTATCTAAGAATTTTTATAAATAAAAATTTCAAGAATAAGAATGTACGAAAAATCTACAAATGTACAAGAAAACGAAAACCTTGAATGCGAAAGTCTTCTATGAGTGTGTGACTCAAGCTCTCAATGAAAGCACCAATTTGTGGATGCAAATTTCTGCCTTCTTCTTCTTGGAAAAAATTGCACCTACAAAACAATTAACACCTTAGGCCAAGGCCAAGAGTCTCACGCGCTCATGATCAATTGGGGGTAGGGGGCTTTGGCTGAAGAACCTCTGATGCCAAAATTAGAATTTGAGGGAAAAATGTTTAGAGAAACTTGGAGGATTTAACAAGAGAGTAGACTTAGGTTTTTGGAGAAATGAGGTGGTATTTATAGGGGTGTGGCCAACCCCTTTGGGAAAGATGGAAACCGGCCACATTTGGTGATTTTTTGGGTGTAATTGCAAGATATTATGTCAAAATAATATCTTGCAATCAATTAGAAAATTAATTAGGAAATTAATCAATTAATTTAGGTAATTAATCCTATTTTGAATAAATATTTTGGAGGTCACCTTGTGGAAAGGATTTGATGAGGATGGATGAAATAGGTTTTGAATAAATACCTATTTTGATCACTTTTGAACTTGATTGAGTTGTAATTGTCCGTTGCTCACGCGTGGGAGTTCTGATGCACCTCAAGGGTAATTTTATCTTTTTAACTCAAGTCCACATGTTGCCTCATTCTTTGAGTGCAGAGGTTAGCAAACTCTTTTTTTTGTTGTTGGAAGAGATTTGAGTTCTCTATCGATCTATAAGTCCCAGAAAAGGATTGGATATTGCTTTACTGGTGAAGCACTCATATGAAAGATCTATAACGTTCAAAAAACACATCTTATTATGTAAATGGACAAGAATTTTCTCTCTTATTTTTATCTCACATTTTCTCCCCTTTTGTTTGAACGTTCAAAATTTCATCCCTATAAAGCAAGAAAAAAAATAGTCAGAGAAAGAAAAGAAAAAAGAACTGTAGAATGAGGGGAGCGAAAAAGGATGGGGATCACGACGAAAAAGGATGGGAATCACCCAATCCTATGTAAATGTGTAGTTGTGTCACTTTAACTAAGCATGCATGACCGCTATATCGTCATATCCAACTAGGGTGTTTCATTTCCCATCTAAAACAATTACCAGCCATAGAGTCCCACAAATTACTTTAAAAGAGGATATCCTGGTTAATTCCAAAATTAAAAGGGTGTATTTGCCACTTTAATTCAACCAAAAGAAGAAGGTCACCACTCACGTGTATCACGAGTCCCCAGTTCCCATGATATGTGTGGTGTGGGACGAGTCAGGAGTTAGGAGCGTAAAAAAGTGGGGAATGGAATTGGGCCTTAAAAAGTTCCTCGCAAGGAGGGGGCTTCCGTTTCCGCTCGCGACCGTCTTCGCTCCGAGTTCTCTCACCCCCGTGAGTTAAGTTTGTGATCCTCTCTTGTCGAATTTGTTGGGGATGTCTGTTGAGAGAGGTTTTTCTTCGTCAGTGGGTGGGGATTGCTTGGGCCTTTCTATAGATCCCGGATCTTAACTGGGATATTTTAGGTAATTTCTGGTGGTCGTCCGTGAAATCTCAGATCTGGGGCCCTGGGTGTCTTGAGGGAGTGTGGTTTCCTTGTGACCTCCTCTCTTTTGGGTCGCTGTAAGGGATTTAGTTTGGCCTCTCTTGGGGGCCGCCGCTGTTGATCTAGATCTGGGATCTGCTATCCCCTTCCTATGGGTGGATTTCTACGAGTAGATAGGGGATTGGGCATCTTGAGGAAATTGGGTTTTCTTCGATATGGACGAGGATAGATCCAAGAAGGAAGTAGAGGACTTGGGGTCTCGATTTGGATCAAAGCTGAAGCTGTTCGAAAAGAATCTAGGTGGTATCAACATTCAAAGAAAAGATATCGAATGAGCCTTATTGGGGCTCCAGTATACGTTGATTACCGAAGTTCTTACCTCCAAGGAAGTAAATGGGGAAGTTTTCATTGACTGCTTCATGTCACTCTGGCAAGGTAGGGATGGGGTTTCTATCAGGGACATTGGTAACCGTAGATTTATGGCGCGTTTTACGAGTCAAAATAATCTTCTTAGGGTTTTGGATGCAGACCATCATTGGCATTTCAAAAATGACCTGGTGATGGTAGCGGATCAGACGAACAGTGGTTTAAATAGATGGGCTCCGCTTTCACTAGGCGTTTTCTAGGTCTAGATCCATAACATTCTGGTTCTAAGTATGACTCAGGTGGTGGCGGAATCCATCGACGGGCTTATGGGCACAGTCAAAATGGTGGATAAATTAGGAAGTAGGGACTGTGTTGGAAGGTTCATCCAAGTGAAAATCATGTTTAACGTCCGTGAATCCCTCATGCGGGGGCACTTTTGTGAATTTTCCCGATGAAGGGAGAGTGTGGGTTGATTTTAAATATGAAGCGCTCCCAAAATACTGACTGATTTGTGGTTTGATGGGTCACGCTACTAGAGTCTGTAAAGACTACCATAATACTGGGATGCATGTTTCTGGAACCTCGGGGGAATATGAGGAGGAACTTGCTTTCAAAGGCCTGGATGCTGCTACGGATATTCGTGGTAATCCTTTGGGGGTTGGCGCCAGTCACAGAACCTCTCGAGGGTCTAGTGGGGGATGCCAGGAAACAGAGCGATGGAAGAACAACCGAAGTGAAGAACATGATGAAGGTAGATGGTCTGGTAGATCATCTACGACCTCAAGCATGGGAAGTTACTCGTAATTTGGGGGCTCTAAGTCTCCTAGTGGAAGCGAATGTACTGAGAAGGTACTTACGGAAGAAGCTGACATTGCAATTTCCCTGAGCAAACCTCGTTGGTCCTCGACTAAAACTGTCAAGGGGGGCCTGAATCTCGTGGAAAAAATTAGCAACAAACAGAAGGATGAGGAGGAAGCCCGAAAGGCCAGATAAATTGTTTTTGACACTGGTCTTATTAGACCTGTAGGAGTAATTGCATAAAGAGCTAAGCATATTATCCTCAATGATTTTCCAGAACTGAATGAACGGGCCGAGTTGCCTTGTGTGACTTCTGAAACTGGGTAGTGTTTTGACCTAAACACTGAGCCAATTTTTACTGATGACATTGGCATTGAATTGCTGGCTAGAAAAGAGAGCGCTTACGAAACGTTGAGTGGAGCTGGGAAAGGAGAGGCGGAAATAGGTACAGAGGATGATCCTTTTGAATTAATTCTAATCATCGAAACTATTACAAAGGAGCAAAAAAGGAAAAAACGAGGTATCTAAGATGTAGAGTTTTCGTCGACCTTTCCTTCTGAGGAACCTTTAACTATTCGTCCAAAGAAATGTTTACCTGTTGTGGTGGAGGAGACCAGCCGTAAGGGGTCTCCCAAGAATCCATGAAGATAATCACTTGGAACTATCAGGGTATCGGGGGTGACCTGACAGTTGACAATTTGCTGGATCATAACTGGCTTCACACCCCTGACATAGTTATCCTGTTAGAAACAAAGAACAAGAGTAGGAACTATGAACATCTAAAAAGAAGTTTAGGTATGGAGTATTTGTATGCTGTGGAACCTAAAGGCATTGGCGGTGGGCTATGTGTTTTTTGGAGAGATGACTCTCTTGTGATGCTGATGAAATCGGAGGAATTCTTGATTGACCTTAAGCTTTGGGACGAGAAACAAAATTGTTACTGGCGTTTATTTGCAATTTATGCTAGCACTGATGATAAAAAGAGAAGGGTTCAATGGCAGAGTTTATCGAAGCGGCTTGACCAAGACAGGGACCAATGCCTCCTTATTGGAGACTTAAACGACATTTTGTGTAATGAAGAGAAATATGGGGTAATTTTCAGACTGCTACTAGTCTGTGTGACTTCTGAGAATTTGTTGCTAGGAATGAGCTTATGGATTTGGGTTACGAATGTTATCTCTTCACTTGGAGAAATAATAGGGACTCGCTGCCCATCCAACAACGGATCGATCGTGGGCTAGTATCTTCAGGGTGGTACGATTTGTACTCGGACTCTAAAATCAAGCATGTGGTACTAGAAGGTTCTGATCATACCTTACTGCTCATCTCCACTGATTTGACCCCAGAATGGCGGGGAAGAATTTTCTCCTTCGATGGTCGCTGAAGTAGAATGGTGGATTGTCGTGTTCTGGTTTCCGAGGAGTGGAGAAATAAGTTTGTCGAGTTTTACGTTTTCCGCTTCTGTGAAAAGATAAAGAATCTTAGGAGGAGCTTGAAGACTTGGTACAAAGGGAAGGGCAGGAACTCCAAAAAACTATCACTCAATTGAAGGAGGAGATCAAAAGAGCCTTTGAATCTAACGATTTTGCTTGTGAGGTGATTAAAAAAAAGAACGTGATTTCATCCTAGCTCACAAACAAGATGAGGCATACTGGAAAATTAAATCCAGGGTGCAGTGGCTTAGAGAGGGAGACAAGAACACTAAATTTTTCCATGCTCAAACTATAAAAAGACGTAGAGCCAATTTGATCCGTGGGATTGAAGACTCTCACGGGGTATGGCATGAGAGTGCTGACGGTATCTGTGCTACGGCTAATGATTATTTTATCAATCTTTTCCAGTCTTGCAGACCAGATCAATCAGGAATGATTGAGAGTTGTGTGGAGGGCCATGTTTCCCCTGAGGATAACCGGGGCTTAATCGCCCCGATTACTGATGCCGAAATTATCGAGGCTGCCTTCCAGATTCCTCCTACGAGAACCCCGGGACCTGATGGCTTCTCTAGATGTTTTTACCAAGATCACTGGGACATTGTGGGGGGCGGATGTGATAAAAGTTATTAAAGCCTTCTGGCACTTGGGCACCCTTCTTCGGAAACTTAACCACACCAATTTAGTGCTCATCCCAAAGGTGAAGTGTCCCAAACTCATTTCCCAATTCCGCCCTATTGCACTATGCAATGTTATTAACAAGATCCTTGCCAAAGTCCTCGACAACCGACTTAAAAAGGTCATTTCGAAAGTTATTGGGGATAACCAATCTGCCTTTGTTGTTGGGAAACAAATCCAGGACAACATTCTTGTGGTGCACGAGATTCTCCACTCCCTGCTCCACCTAAAAAGAGAGAGCCAATCTGGAATGGCAATCAAATTAGATATGGCTAAGGCTTATGATCGTGTCGAATGGGATTTCCTCATTGGCATGATGATCAATCTGGATTTTGACCCCCTCTTCTGTAGATGGATCAAGGAATGTATCTCCACCGTCTCTTTCAGTATCCTTGTAAATGGGTCACCAACTAAGGCCGGAAAAGGGGCTCAGACAAGGCGATCATCTCTCGCCCTACTTGTTTCTCCTCTGTACTTAAGGTTTCTCTACTTTAATTAAGAGAGGTCTGGAGCGTAGCGCTTTACATGACTTCAAGGTTTCGCATACTGGCTCCCCCCTTACTCATCTATTTTTTGCCGACAATTCGGTACTGTTCGGGAATGCTACGGTGAAGAAGGCGAAAGCTATAGCAGATGTTCTACAGACCTACACTAGGGGTTCTGGGCAGAAGATTCATCTGAGTAAAAGCTCCATTTTCTTCGAAGCTAAAACTTCGAAACGTTGCAAAAGGAAAATCGCTGACACCTTGGGGATCCAAGGCAAGCAGGGTTTTGGGAAATACTTAGGCCTACAAGCTGACTTTGGGCATTCTAAACAAGTGACTTTTGCTGAGGTCCGGGAAAAGATTGAAGCCCGTCTTTTGGGTTGGGCTGTGCAATATCTGTCTCTGCATGGGAAGGAAGTTCTTTTGAAAGCAGTGGCTATGGCCCTGCCTAATTATGCAATGAGCTGTTTTAAGCTCCCTATCAGTGTTTGTAAGGACATCGAAAAAGCCATTCGGAATTTCTGGTAGATGAGTAGTGATCCGCGTAAGGGTATCCACTAGATTTCTTGGGACCGATTAATGAAGTAAAAAAAAATTTGGTGGTCTGGGATTCAAGGATATCCAATGTTTCAATCTTGCATTCCTAGCCAAGATTGGTTGGAAATGGTAAGTCCATTAATATCAGGGAAGACCTTTGGTTTCTTAAGCCCTCGACCTTTAAAGTAAGGCCGAATGCAACCTGTGGAGCAATTTTGGTTAGTGATTTAATTAATACTGCTTCTAACTCCTGGCGGGCTGATTTGATCACAGAGGGATTCAACCGTGAAGATGTGGTACCGATTCTAAGTATACCTTTAAGCCATTATGGCCTAAGCGATCGTTTGGTATGGCATTATACCACTAACGAGATTTACTCAGTCATGGACGAGGGTGCGTTGGGAAGGAAAGCCTGTGGCATTTCCAGTAAGACCTATCTGGAAAATCAGGACTGGAACAAGATCTGGAGTTTGCAGGTTTCTCACAAGATCAAACTTTTCATCTGGCGTTGTTGCAATCACGCTCTGGCGGTTAGACGCAATCTCAAAAGGCGACATATAAGGATCGACAATGTGTGTGGGGTTTGTAATTCCTTCAACGAAACTAAAAATCACCTGTTCTTTCGATGTGAATTTAGTCATCTTTTCTGGTTTTGTTCCCCTTTGCACTTAAACTCTCACGTCCTGGAGGGCAAGGATTTCTTAGACAGTTGGCGGATCGCGGCCATGGATAGCGTAAATGAGTTGAGATTTTACAAGACTTTACCTTTGGTCTGTGGAGATTGTGGAAAAACAGGAACGAGGTTGTTTTTAAGGGGATCCACCATCTGCCTATGGAAGTATTGGAGGCTTGGAAACAGTGCTCCTCCGAATATCGAACCTCTTTGTCTCAGGACCTCGGTGAAGTTCCTCCTCTGTTGCCTGGGAGATCCATTGATTCGGGACAATCCTGTGTTGCGTGGCAGAAACCCAATTTTGGGACTATCAAGGTGAACACCGATGCGGCCTGGTGTAAGAGTACATCACGTATGGGGGTTGGTTGGGTGTGCAGGGATTTTACGGGCTTGCTCCAAGTTGCTGGCGGATCTGGTACGGGTCACTGCCACAGTGCAGCTGCTGCTAAAGCTTATGCTATCTATGCTGCTTTGTTGGGTTGCATCGACCATGGATTTGATGATGTGCAAATTGAAATGATGCTAAATTGGTTATCCTGATGTTGAGGAAGGAAGCTGTGATTGACTTTAGTTTGGAATGTATACTTGGCGACATTGAGATTCTAGCTCAAAAGTTGAAGTCAGTGACTTTCGCCTTTGTGCCTAGGGAGTGTAACCGTGCTGCTCACTCGGTGGCTAAGTATGTTTTTCACGAGAGTCGAGCTTTCATTTGGGATTGTATCGGGCCTGTCTTTTTGTTTAATATCCTTGCCCAGAATGTCAACATTTCTATTCGTATTTAATCTACTTCTATATTTCGTTAAAAAAAAAAAAAAGAAGGGGGCCTTGAACAGACGTATGGAAGCCAGGTTTCTAGAAAAATGAGGTTTCCGGAAAAGGAAGTTGGCTACGCCCATGATTTCTATCCATGCACTACTTAACTTGATGTTGCCAAAGCACCTGACTGACCTCGACCCTCTCTCTCTTTTTTTCTTTTTTTTTTTTTGTTATCAACTATGGCACGAAGCACCTGATTCTCTCTGCCAAGTGCTAATTTTGTCCCTCACCTGAAACAAAACAAGTTCCAAAGTTGGCACTTTCAAATATACATGTAATAAGTACATCAACCCACTTGCAGTTTCATGCCCACCAAAATATCATTCATATCTTCAACAGTACATTACATGACTTATCCATAAGTGGTAAGAGTCATGGCTTCTGTACTTTTATCTATACTAAACCTGGTAATTAGCAAAACTTGTATACAAATCTCAATAAATATTCATGTATTTTAGTCTTCTTGCTTGAGAAGTTTGATTGGTTCAATATCAATATTATAATCCCTCCTTTCTGTTCAATACCTTTCTTATCGAGCTTGAACTTTCAGTTGCATAACAATGTCTTGTTTTTTGACTTCTTATTCTGCTACTTTAACTAAAGAAATTAAATACTCTACGCCATTGGACATTGGGCATCCAATAATGTTACCCACTGATATATTTATATTATCTTGTTAGATGTTGATTGTCTGTCTCAATGCAGTTTATTCTTTCCCGACTAAATTCTAATATTTGAAATGATCAAGTGTGTGAGATAGTCTATGCTATGTAAAAGGAATATATATATACACCTATGATCTGTATCTAACTTAACAACAAAGTGACAGATGAGTTGTTATTATTATCTCTTATCGAATCATTATAATAACTCATCGTTGATGAATTTTTCTTATTGAATGTTTTGACGAAGGTGCCCTGATAATGAATTATTTATTCAATATGCCCAGAGAATCGTATTGGGCTCAATAAGTGGGATCCACTATTATGCGATAGGTTCCTGATCATGAAAATTAATTCTTACATTATTTAAAACTCCAAAAATGTGTTGACATTTGAAAAAATTGCTCCATAAAAATGATAAAATGATATTGAGATGTTACAATCAATTTTCAGATTTAGAACAACATACTTGTTGCTCTACAAACTTACAATTACTCATTTAAACAACTAGGAAAATAATGTCTTCCATTTTGTTTTGTTTCATCTATATCATGAACTTACCCCTATATATAGTTTTTCATCTGTCAATCCGGACCTTTAACCCATACTTGTAAAAGAACGTGCAAGTATGTCGAAAGAGGTACAATTTATAGAATGAAAAGGAGGTTATAGAAGATAAAAAGCAAACGAAAAATATGGGTGATATTACAACTGAAACGCACTTCACCAGACCTTAACTCTTGAATTCAATATATATATATATACACACACACACATATGTTTCTTTCAGAACGAGTGTAACTTGGACATGCGCAAAACACAACTCTAAGATGTAATACAGGTTCGATGCTGATGTCGCAATCTCCATAGAATCTGATATTGTATCCAAACCCATGGGAGCCGATAGCAGATGTCAAAATATGATTGAAACACCCTGCACGTGCAAATGCACAAAATAGCTAATCGAGGGAGCAATTTGAACACCGTTAAGGGGTTTGTAGTCCGATGGCATTCAACAAGAATCACAATCCTGCCAATAACATCTCACCATTTCTCAAAAGGGGTATTGCAGGTTACAATAAAAACAATTTGTATGTACTCACTACGTACTTTTACCAATATTATGTTACAACCGCGAGTTTCAAACTTTATATTTCTAGCCTACTATTACTCATCATCTTATTCGTTCTCACCCGTCGATTGACTCTAACAACTTCACCAACTACTTCTAAGAAGAAAAAAACTTTTGTATGATTGATTTTTTTTATATATAACAATTTTGAGTGATATAATGGTTCATTTAAAAAAGAAAACTTTAATGAAAAACTCTCTGTATTGTTCACCTTAACGAAAAATCACATTTTTTATACTAAAAAGTCAATCATATACTATTCACGTTACCATTTATTTTGTGCTTATCTTTAAAACTCAAAGTTTTCAAGTCATTTTTATTAGTTTTCCTTTTAATGGTACAATCCATTTTTTTTATATTTAGAAACAAATTCACTTACAACGTGAAAAGTAATGGTCTCCAAAAAAGTAATGGTACAATCCAATTTTTTTTTTATTTAGAAACAAATTCACTTACAAAAAGTGTAAAATAACTTTTTTGCAGTTTCAATGAAATTCCTTAAAAATATAGAACGCTTTGTAAATTCTTATAGGGGTGTGCTATCACTCTTTTTTTACTTCTCACACACTTCTTATTAATTTATGTTCTTTAATCTTATTCAATTCATCTAATCCGGCAATCGAAAATTAAAAGGGTGTGTGGATATCACACCTCATTCTTATAACGCATAAAAGAATTCATTTTTTGGGTTTTATCACAAATGGTCCCTAAAATTGACCCTCACCATCAAGATGGTCCTTGAAATTAAAAATCAATGAATGTAGCCCCTGAAAATAGGTGTTACAAATCAATGTGGTCCTTTCGTCACAATTCTGTTAAAAATTATGTTAAGTGCTGATGTGGCACATAAATGGTTCCCACAAGATTTACGGGTTTTTATCACAAATGGTCCTTGAAATTGACCCACACCATCAAGATGGTCCCTTAAATTGACTCACACCATCAATATGGTCCCTAAAATTGAAAATCAATAAATGTAGTCCTTGAAAATAGGTGTCGCCAATCAATATGATCCTTCCACCATAATTCTGTAAAAAGAAATTATTATGTGCTAATGTGGGTTTAATAACAGTGATGTTATTCCCACCCCAATGTCTTATTTTCCACCCACCTTTCAATGAATTTTTTAATTACAATTTTTGTCCATTTACAAAAAGACTGATAAGGAGATTAATTATCTTGTTTTGCTTAATTTAAAATAAAAAAAAGGTTGGGTGTGGGAGACGGTTTGTCTACCTTAAACCCTAACTCATATTTTTATCTCCTTTCATTTAGATAAAGTAAAAAAATATCAATGGACTTAGAAGATGACTTTTTCATTGAACAAGTGGAAGATGACGTTTCTAAGGAAGAGGTAGAAGATTATGTTTCAATTGAAAAGGTAGAAGATTATGTTTCAATTGAAAAGGTAGAAGAATAATTTGTGTGTAGGTCATTTGAATAGAAGAATAATTTGTGTGTGGGGCATTTGAATTTGTCCATCGTATTTTTAAATTTGTCGTTGTCGAATTCTTTTGAATTTGGATACCTCTATCGTTTCCATTTGAATTTGCAGACCTTAGTGGTTTTCATGTACATATTATTTGTTATATTTTTTAGAGACAATTTTATAATTTCATATGTATGTATATATTAAAGGTTATTCTGGGAATAATAGTGGGTGGGGAAATAGCATTTTAATTTTTTAACTTTTTAAGGTGGTGAGATTATAACGTGAGTGGGAAAATAAGACAATGTGGTGGGTCTAGTAACTCTCATTTAATAATTAATTAAAAAGTTGTCTAAATACCTTTTTGCACAATTGAATTTTTTTTCTTATAATAGGGCCTACTCCGAAGAGAGCTCCATTCCATAAATTCTCAAAAGCACAAGGCTTAACCAAGGCCTAAAAGGGGGTGTGGAAATAGTTTTCAACCAACCATGGACGCACCTCGGTTATAACCTCATTATCTCAAGGCAGACCTCGTCGTTCTTTGTATTACCAGACCACTAGGAAAGCGCCAAACAAGCTCTCCAAGATTAATGTTGTGAGGATATTGATCACCTAAATGTTAATGGTGATGTCCCAAAAGTCGTTGCCAATGGGCCAAGCCGTCACCAAAGGTGATATTGATCTAGGTTCAATTTAGGGGAAGAGTGTCAAAGTATGTAAAGATGGGTGTATTGAGATTTTTTTTTTTTTTTTTTTAGAGAATAGAGAACGAATGAGGTATAGAAATGTGGACTGGGATCGGAGGTGATTGCAGGATTGGGTTTTTGGATTGACAATTTTTTCATTAACTATTAAATAATTAAGCCTACTTGTGATTTTTTTATAAATTTAATTAGACTTGTGTGACCCCCATTTATGTGTCACATTAGCACATAACAAAATTTTTGACAGAATTGTGACGAAATAACTACATTGATTTGAGACACTTACTTGAGGGATTACATTGATTAATTTTTAATTTCAAAGGTCATTTTGATGTCATGAGTCAATTTCAAGGATTATTTGTGAGAAGAAAAAAAAAAGGACTTATGAAGCCAATTTATGTGCCACATCAGCATTTAAAAGATTTTTTAACAGAATTGTGATGGAATGACCACATTAATTTGTGACACCTATTTTCAGGAACTACATTGATTGATTTTCAATTTCAGAGACCATTTTGATGATGAAGGTTAATTTTAGGAACCATTTGTGATAAAAAAAAAATAAAAAAAAAACCCTTTATTTTTAATGCTTTTTTTTTTAATTTAAAAGAATCTCTTATTGAAAACTGCATAGAAAATTGTGCTTCTTTCTTGAGTAGTTGTTTGGATTGGCTGGCTCGCGTGAATGATATTCGATATTTACTAGGGTATCGAGTATCGACCAATAAGGTAACCTTGGAGATTTATATGCTAATCGAAAACTAAATGCATCCCAATAAAAAAAAATCAGGTCTGCCGTGATTCTAGTTAATTACACTCCCCAAAGTTTTTCAATTTTTCAAAACTCCCTCAGATTTAATAACTTACATTAACACTCTTTTAGAGCATCTCCAAATGAGATGCCAAAATATACACATCAGTTATAATAGTAAAAAATGACCACACTAATATTCTTCAACCGAAGTGTCAAATCCTACGTGGTGATGACATGGATTGGCAGCAAAAGAGGTTGTTGTCAAATTTGACAACAGCTTCAAATATTTTTTTAATTAATTATTAAATTTATTTTATTAATTTTTAATTAGTTTAATCATTTATTATAATTAATGTTGAGTTGACCGATGCAATTATCTTACTTTTTTTTCTTCTTTTTAATCAAGGAAGGTGAACAGATTACTGATTAAACTTTTTTTTTAGTACAACGATATTTTTACACTAAGGGAAAAGGGAGTTCAGCTAAGCCACACAATGAGTAACCTAATTTGGTATCGAACTCGCCATCCACGAGATTCGAACCTAAGACCTCTCACTTCCAAGTGAAGAGGAATACCACCCGACCGTACTGAGTGGCGATTATTGATTAAACTTTAAATGTCATTTATTAAATTTAATTAGTTTAATAATTTATTTTATAAAATAATAAAATAATAATTTAATTTAACATATCTGTTGGAGAACAAAGATATCAAAGTACCACATAAGCTATCAAAATTTAAATTTTATATTCAAAATTTGACATATCCTTTGAAGATGGTCTTAAGTTTTAGTTCACTTGCACGTAACTCCTCAAGAACAAGTTACCCTCTAAAATACCTTTTTACAAACAAAAACCCTATTTGAATAATAAGGAAAAGAAAAAAAGGAAAAGGGAAAAAAAACCTAGGCATCTCCTTCTTGTGCATCTTCTCCTCCTCTTCTTCCTACATTTTTTTTTCAAACAACCATACCTCAAATTTTACCAAAACTCTCTCTCGTATGAGATGTTTAAGAAGGCATCATGATTATTAACCTAACTTGGCTAGCCAAGCTGATTCACTCTATTTTTCTAAAGACTTATCACCCACAAAAATTACCATGAAATTAAGAGCTCGCCATCATCACTACTCGACCATCAACCTCTCCATTTTTCTATCACGATGCTTTTAAAATTGTCACTGCTTGAATTGAAGAATTCTATAATTTGGCTCTTTTTTTATGTTAAAATTCAAAACCCACTAGGGCTGATGTAATAGTTGTTGATTGCCCAATATCGTTCATCGTGGATGCAATTTCACATAACTGGAAATTTCGAGTAGAAGACAATTACACACTTTCTGTGTGGTTTGTATATTCGTTTTTCTTGCCTTATCAAAATTTGTAATTGGAAAAACTGTTTTGTTCTATGTTTTACTGATGTCAATGAGAAACTGTTTTGTTAATTGGTGGGGGAAACGATTTGTGGTCGGGAAAAAAATTGCAAGGGGAAGAAGAAGACGTATAGGTTTTTCTGTTTTTTTTTAATGTTTAATGCCATCTTTAATTTGATTTATTTTTCTATTCATTTATAGGCTTTTTTATTATTAAAATAAAATTAATTATAAGGGTAAATATTTCATTAAAGGGTGAGGTGAAAGTGAATTAAAACCTCAGAGGGTTTTAGTGTATATTCTTAAACTTAAAAGGATGTTAGTATAAGTTCTTCAACTTATTTATACGTAACGAGTTCATCATTATGTGACTTTTCAATTTAATAGTATAACATTATGTCTTAAACCAATTAAATATAATTCATTCTCTTCCCCACCTTTATTGGACATATAAGATATTGTATCACTTTCATTAATTGCAAAGAGTGGAAATGGCACTTTACTAATTCATTCTCCCTTTTAAAATTTCTTTCTTCTTTATGAATCCTGATGATGATCAGATGCAGGTGAACTTTATCTTTTATGGAAAGAAAACTTTACTATTATTTTTGTAAGAAAGCATGCTTCCATATATATTCATCGCGTATATGGATTCACCAACCTTATTTTGTGACTTGTCCCAACTAAATTTCTAAAAGACGCTAGTTGCTAGTTAGGCAGTGGATTAGTATCTAGCGCTTAGGCAACTAGGTGGGGTTTAGGTGGGGGCCTAGGCAGATTTAAGTAAACTTATTTATATTGTATAAATAAATGCCTATTTATCCTTAAAAAATACATAATTGCAAAATAAAATGGCATATAGATTAAAGTATTTGAACATATTGAAAATATGGGGCACATGCATACAAAGAGTGGTCATCCAAGTATTCAACAAGTCTCACAATTTACTGAATAAAAATAAAATGCCAAATGAAAGTTATCGATTTTTGTCAAAGTAAGAGTCGCGACCCAAGCAGGTGCCAAGGCGGGTGCCTAAGGAGGTCTAGGAGCTCTTTCTTAAGTTTCAAACGCCTAGGGGTTAATCAGAAAGGTGGCCAGCCACCTAGTACCTAGGTGCGCTAGGTGTTGAAATATCCCACATTGATCGTATCTATAAGAAAAGGAGTTTAAATATCACAACCACATTCTAACTAATACCAAGACTTTTTGTGATAAAACCTCACCCCTGACAAATTGTGTAGGTGATAATTAACAAGTTGGAGACAATATCGGTGTAGTTGGAAGTGGGCCTTTGACTCGTCTCTCTGATAATTGAACATGGTATCAGAGCCAGGGAGCGGGCTTGTACTACCACGTGATGGGTGGATCCCCTTGGCTCCACATGGTTAACAATGTGTAGATCTCCCATGTGTAACCCAATAATTGGGTCCCACGTGAGGACCAGGACGTGTTGAAATATCCCCTATCGACCGTATCTCTAAGAAAAGAAGAGTGTAAATATCCTAACACCAATCCAACTAATACCAAGGTCCTTTAAGGTAAAAGTCCACCTAACAGTTTGTGCAGATGATAATTAACAAGTTATGGACAATATCAGTGTGGTTAGAAGTGGGTCTTTGACCCGTCTCCTTGATAATTTGACACTAAACAGGATTTTTTGAACAGTAGTCCCAACTACAAAGTATGTCTAATCAGGGTCCTAGCTTCTTTTTTCTTCTTGCTGGAAACTCATTATTCTAGCTAGCTTCTACGTGATGGAAATTTTCTCCTCTTCTCCCCCTAGACTAACCATATGGCACTTCTGTATTAAATAAATGGGTGAGGTTATTTTTCAGTATTAAATTAATGGGTGAGATTATTTTCTTCTCTTATTATCTTCCATCAATGGATGAGATTATTTCAGTACCATACATTAGATGAAAACGGACGTTTTTATTTTCGTTGATTCATATGTTAATTTTCTCAGTTGTAATTAAGCAGAGTTTTGAAAATGCCCGTTGTCTCCAATTTAAGTAAGTTTGTAAAGTGACGTGGATGTGTTGTCATTTTAGGCAGGGTGCTCAAAACCTAGTTATCGTTAATTTTTTAATCACAAACTATATTTTACTCTAATCTATACTAAAAAGAGAAAATTTAGAACTCGGAGCATAGTGAGTTAGAAGAAAAAGACATCAACATCGGTGCCGAAGCTATCCCTTTTTTAACACTATTGTGCTTTCTCTGAAATAGAAATGGAAATTTATATCATTATATGCATGATAAAACACCTTAAAAACGCAAGAAGAATATAACGGCAAAATGATATACACTGTTTTAGAGGAAATGGGGATGGACTAGGGATCTCAAGTTTGCCACAGTATGCTTGAATATGCACATGATTCATGCTAATTTGAGAGAGTTGATTTTTTTTTTTCCTTTTTAATAAGGCGAAACAAAGAAGGGGAGTTTCGAAATCAAACTTTGAGTGCGGAGGTTAGCAACTCTTTTTCTTTTTCGGTGGAATAGATTTGCTACTCTCTCGATCTAGAAGTAGACCGATAAGTTCCAGAAAAGGACTGGATATTTCTTTACTGGTGAAGTACTCAAATGAAAGACCTAGCTAGCACGTTGAAAGCACATCTTATAATGTAAATATGTAGTTGTATCACCAACTATAAGCAGTAAGCATGCATGATCGCTACCGTCATATCCAACTAGGATGTTACCTTTCCCACGTGAATCAAATACCAGCCCTACCAGCCCCACCAGCCCCTGACGAGTCACACAAATTACTAAAAAAGAGGATATCCTGGTCAATTTCCAAAAGCTCAAGGGTGTATTTGCCACTTAAATTTAACCTAAGGAAGAAGGTCACGACTCACGTGCATCACGAGTCCCCATTTCCCATGATATGTGTGGTGTGGGACGAGTCAGGAGTCAGGAACGTAAAACGTGGAGAATGGAATGGGGCCTCGAACAGACGTACGAAAGCCAAGTTTCCTCTTTCCTTTTTTCTACCAGAAAAAAATGAGGTTTCTGGAAAAGGAAGTGAGCCGCCCATGATTTGTCTCCATGCACTACTTAACTTGACTTTGCCAAAGCACCTGACTGACCTCGACCCTCATTTTCTTTTTCTTTTTTGTTAACAACTATATGAAGCACCTGATTCTCTCTGCCAAATACCTGAAATAAAACAAGTTCCAAAGTTGGCACCTTCAAATATATATGTAATACGTACATCAACCCACTTGCAGTTTCATGCCCACCAAAATATCATTCAACGGTACATTACATGACTTATCCATAAGTGGTAAGAGTCATGGCTTCTGTACTTTTATCTATACTAAACCTGGTAATCACTTGGTAATTAGCAAAACTTATATACAAATCTCAATAAAAATTCAAGTATTAGTCTTCTTGCTTGAGAAGTTTGATTGGTTCAATATCAATATTATAATCCTTCCTTTCTCTTCAATACCTTTCCCATCGACCTTGAACTTTCAGTTACATAACATTGTCTTGTTTTTAGACTTCTTATTCTGTTACTTTATTAAAGAATAAATACTCTACGCCATTGGACATTGAGCATTCTAATAATGTTTACCCACTGACATATTTATATTATCTTGTTAGATGTTGATTGTCCCAATGCATTTATCCTTTTGCAACTAAATTATGATATTTGAAATGATCAAATGTGCCAGATAGTTTATGCTATATAAATGGAATATTTATACACATGATCTGTATATAATTTAACGACAGAGTGACAGACGAGTTGTTATTATTATCTCTTATTAACTCGTTATAAAACTGATAATAACTCATCGTTGATGATTTTTTTCTTATTGAATGCTTCGCCGAAAGTGTTCCGATAATGAATTATTTATTTAATATGCACATAGCATTGCACTGGGCTCAATAAGTAGAATCCACTATTACGTGACAAGTTCCTAATCATGAAAATTAATTCTTACATGATTCAAAACTCTAAAAATGTGTATGACATTTGAAAAAAAATTGCTCCACAGAAATGATAAAATGATTATTGAGATGCTAAAATCAATCAGATTTAGAACAATATACTTGTTGCTCCACAAACGTAAAATTACAATTACTCATTAAACAACTAGAAAAATGATGTCTTCCATTTTGCTTTGTTGCTTACATATATGAACATACAACTATAGTTTTTCATCTGTCAATCTAGACCTTTAACCCATACTTGTAAAACAACATGCAAGGATGTTGAAAGAGGTACAAACTATAGAATGAAAAGGAGGTTACAGAAGATAAAAAGCAAATGAAATGGTTGATATTATAGTTGAAACAAACTTCACCAGAGCTAAGAGCTCTATATATATATATATATATATATATATATATATATATATATATATGCCAAACCCGTGGGAGCGAATAGCAGATGTCAAAATATGATTGAAAGACCCTGCACGTGCAAATGCACAAAATAGCTAATCGAGGAGAGAGACATTTGCACACCGTTATTGGGTGTATAGTCCGATGGCACTCAACCGGCTCTCAACTAGAATCACAATCCTGCCAATAACATCTCACCATTTCTTAAAAAGGGTTCTGCAGGTAACCATTTGTATGCACTCACTACTTTTACTAAATTTGTTTTTTACAACCGCGAGTTTCAAACTTTATATTTGTAGCCTACTATTATCTATCATCTTTTTCATTTTCATCCGTTGGTTGACTCTAACGACTCTGCTAACTACTTTTAATAAGAAAACAACTTTTGTGTGATTGATTTTGTTATAACAATTTTGAGTGATATAATAGTTCACTTAAAAAATAATTGTTATTATTGACGTTCCAAAAAAATAATATTACACTCTAAATTTTTTATATTCAAAAACAAAAATTTAGAAGCGCAAGTTTTTATTTTTGTTGCAATTTAGCAACATTTCCTTGAAAATTTAGAATGCTTTGTAATTTCCTATAGGGGTGTGGTATCCACACATCCCATTTTACTTTTCACACACCCTTCTAATTTTCGGCCTTCGGATCGGATGAATTGAAGAAGATCAACGGACAAAAATTAACAAGGGGTGTGTGAGAAGTAATTTGGGATGTATGGATAGCACACCCATTTCCTATAATGCAGAAAAGAATCGCCTTTTAATGCTATTTGTTTTTATTTTATTTTTAATTTGGATAATACTAGAGAGATCAAAAATTTAAACCAACTTTGCAAACCAATGATGTGTAGCCAATAGGAAATAAGTACGTTAATTGACATTTAATTAATAATTCAATCATCAACAACATCATTTAGTTTACACAATATCATTTAAAATTTTGATCTCCCTAGCATTATCTCTTTTTTTTTGGTCAAACGATAGATTTTGTTAGATTAAGTATTAGATTAGCCACTAACGAAGTTTGAACTCACGCCGTCATGCAAGAGCTCAACTCATTTCTATCACTATAGTAAAAAGTCACTCGCCTAGGATTATCCTTTTGGAGGCAGATTGTTTGCCCTCCTATTTTGGTGCCATCCCCATGCCTTCTTATTTCGTGCAGTCACAGTTAAATCACGTCAACATTTTATATTGATTTTTTTTATAGAGATAATAAGATAAAAAGCAATAGAAATATAAAATGTTGACGTGGCTTAATCGTGACCGCACAAATAAGAGAGCATGGGGAGGGCACTATATTAGGAGGGCAGACAATCTGCCTCCTATCCTTTTTACCGCATAGAAAATTGTGCTTTTTTCTTGAGTAGTTGTTGGGGTTGGCAGGCTTACTCACGTGATTGATATTCGATATGTACTAGTAGGGCTGGGCAAACGGGTACAGGAACCGCGGGTCGGGGCGGGTAATAAAGGTTCGGGGCGGGTACGGGCCGGTTCTTGATTTTGTAAAACAGAAACGGGGCGGGGCGGGCCGTCGACATTTTCAGTTCGGGCCGGTTCCAAAAGTAAAGAGAAAGGGGTACCCGGACCGGCCCGTTTGTAATTAGAATGGACGGACGAGATTGAATATCATCTCTCTATCCAATCTTAACCGTTCGTTTTAGGTTTCCTTGTCCTATCGAATTTTAGTCTATCTCTATCTATCTCTCTCACTCGAGTCTCTCTCTCTCGTCGTCTGTGAAATTGTGAATTGTCCTCCCCTCCCCTCCACCACCCCGACATCACGACAGTCCTGGCGACCACCACGACAGCCCTAGCAACTTCGACGACATCCTAGACTTACAGAACCCAGCAACTTCGACGACATTTCTCAATCTCACAGGTAAAAACCTCTCTGTATATAATTGATTTGAGTTTAGTACTCACTCAGTCTCTGATTCTGAATTTTGAACAACCTGTGTATCTTTTAGGTGTAGCTGTTGAACAACCTGTGTGCTTTCAGGTTATTCTAAATTTCTAGCTAATCCATGCCTTCTAATCGTTTTCGTGGTTATACACAAATTACCCTAACATTGTTGTAGGCAATGCCTGTTATTTTCAAGGTAGTGATAGTTCCTTGGATGATTGCATCTATTGGACTGCAATGATGAAGTCAAATTCACCTATTGGACTGCTAGATGCTTAATTAGTTGATTTATCTCGTGGTTTTTCACAAATTGGGTTTCTTTCGTTTTTCTTGTTGTCTTGATTTTCCTTTTTTATAGGTAAATCTTTTTGGCAAGATGGGTAGTTTTGATCTGTCTTTCCTTTTCTTTTGTATAAATATGAAGCACTCGGAGGCCTGCAATCAGCATTCAACACTTACTTTTTCAGGTTTCTTTGGCCTCGTTTCGAAGAAATTTAGGTGCATTTCTTGGTACGATTTTGTGGGTTTGTTTGCTTGTTTCTTTTGATATGAGGTTGATAATATATCAATTTGATGATCGAGAAAGGAAGCAGCAGCTGATTGGCAAGCAGTGACTACGTGAATCATGCATAAAAAACTTTTCTTAAGCATCAAACAAAATGATGATGTTATTGAATTATTTGCTTTTCTTGGTTTCCATGGCTTGAAGTATGTCCCATGTTTGTTTGCCCTTTCTGGCTTAGTGGGGAGTAAAAAAAATAGAAGGAAGGTGGAGTTTGATGGAGTTAGGGCCCTGTGCCATGTGCGGGACATAAAAGGAGGTTGACATGGAAAGTAGAAAGTGTCGGCAGTTGCCATGAGATCTTGTAGTTTACGGCTTATTCAAGTTGTTTATGTTTTTTGCATTACTTTCTTTGGGTGGACTGAATGCATTTGCTAGATCTAGATCTGGATCTATCCCAGGAATTCAGTTTCAGTTTTCCTGTGTGTGATCCCATGTTTAGTAATTGATTGATATGGTTTGAGTAAGCTGCCTGATTTAAGTTTTAGGAGTGTTCTGTGCTTCTACTATGTGTTAGTATTGGATAGATGACAGGTTTATGCGTTTTATGGTTATTACTTATTACATGAATTTCAGTGATATAAACCTGTTATGCAATGCATTGACTTGTGCTGTGCTATGTCATATGTTTTCGGATGTCTGGGGACTAATTTGATTCTAGGAGACTAACATATGTTTCTCCTCATGCTATTAAAAAAAAAAAGAGTTTATCTCCGTAAGTTAGGATTGCTTAATTTTCTTTAATAAGGAATAGATGTTTCTGTGTATGCTTTAGGGCAGTTTTATTGATTCTTCATCTTCTTAATGCAGATAGGATAAGAGCATTTCAAAACTGCAATGCAATCTGTGCAGTTTTTCCAAACTGGAATATGTGCAGTTTTTTCAAACTGCAATCTGTGCAGCAAACCTTTTTAAACAGAAAAAAAAGAAGAAGAAGGACCCGTGTACCCGAACCGAATCGGCCCGTTTCAACTGGGCCGGGTAAGGTCCGGTTCCTATTTTCAAAATTGTAATGCCCGGCCCGGCCCGCCCCGTCTCCTTTAATTCCGGGTCCGGTCCGGTCCCTTAAAAAATGGGTCCGGCCCAGCCCGTGCCCAGCCCTATGTACTAGGGTATCGAGTATAGACCAATAAGGTAACCTTGGAGATTTATATGCGCATCGAAAACTAAATGCATCCTGGTAAAAAATCACGTCTGCCATAATTCTAGTTGATTCAATTTAAAAAAAAAAAAAAAAAAAACTCCCTCAAATTTTACAACGTACACTAATACCTTTTAAATTTTAATTCACTTTCACATGGCTTCTCAATAACAAATTTACCCTTTAAATAACTTTTCTACAAAACAAAATCCTTTTTGAATAATGAGAAAAACGAAAAAAAAAAAAAGAAAAAAAAAACCTAGGCATCTTCTTCTCCTCCTCCCATATTTTTTTTTCCCAACAACCACCCCGAATTTTACCAAAACTCTCTCTCTCTCTCTCTCTCTCTCTCTCTCTCATGAGATTTTAAGAAGGCATCATGATTATTAACCAAAATTGGCTAGCCAAGCTAATTCACTCTATTTTTCTAAAGACTAATCACCTATTAAAATTATCATGAAATTAAGAGCTCATCATCATCGCTACTCGACCATCTACCTCTCCATTTTTCTATCACCATCCTTTTAAAATCGTCAATGCTTGAATAGAATTCTATAATTTGGCTCTTTTGTTCAAATTCAAAACCCACTAGGACTGATGTAATAGTTGTTGATAGCCCAATCGTTCCTCGTGGATGCAATTTCACATAACTGGAAATTTCGAGTAGAAGACAATTACATGTTTTCTGTGTGGTTCGTATATTCGTTTTTCTTGCCTTACCAAAAATTGTAATTGGAAAAACAGTTTTGTTCAATGTTTTACTGATGTCATTGAAAAACTGTGTTGTTGTTAATTGGTGGGGGAAACGGTTTGTGGTCTGGAAAAAAACTGCAAGGGGAAGGGGAAGATGCATAGGTTTTGCTGGTTTTTTAAAAATGTTTAATGCAATTTTTAATTTGATATATTTTTCTATTTATTTATATGCTTTATTTATTTATTTTTAAATAAAATTCGTTATAAGGGAAAATTTTTCATTAAAGGGGCGAGGTGAAAGTGAATTAAAACTTCAGGGTATTAGTGTATGTTCTTAAACCCAGAAGGTTAATTAGTGTAACTTTGTAAGTTCTTCAACTTACAAGTAATGAGTTCATCATTATGTGACTTTCCAATTTAATAATATAACATTATGTCTTAAAAAACTTTATGAGTATCTTTGCTTTATTAGAACGAAACGCCAATGTGACGTTAAACCAATTCAGTATATTCTCTTCCCCAACTTTTATTGGATATATAAGATAATATATCACTTTCATTGATTGCTTTATTATCTAAGAGTGGAAATGGCACTTTACTGATTCATTCTCCTTTTTAAATTTGCAATACGATTTTCTCTCCTTCTATTCTCATCATTTTTCATCCCCTCCTGTCATACTTTGTTTTTTTTTTATCTTTCTTGTCTCTACAAAAAAATCACTGTAAAATGTTGATGTAACTTAATCGTAACTGTTCAAATAAAAAAAGAGAAAAGAGAAGAGAGATTAGGAAGGCATATATATATATATTCATCGTGTTATTTACCAACCCTATTTTGTGACTGGTCCCAACTACAAAGTATGTCTAATCAGGGTACTGGCTTCTATTTTCTTCTTGCCGGAGACTCATTATTGTAGCTAGCTTCTACGTGATGGAAATTTTCTTCTCTTCTACCCTTAGACTAACCATATAGCATTTCAGTACTAAATCACTGGGTGAGATTATTTTTCAGTACTAAATTAATGGGTGAGATTATTTTCTTCTCCTATTATCTTCCATCAATAGTGAGACTATTTCAGTACTATACATTAATTAGATGAAAACATACATTTTTATTTTCGTTTGATTCATACGTTTTTTCAGTTGTAATTAAGCTGAGTTTTGAATATGTCCGTTGTCTCCAATTTAGGTAAGTTTGTAAAGTGACGTGGACGTGTTGTCAAGCATCGGGCATCATTTAGGCAAGGTGCTCCAAATCCAGTTATGGTTAACTTTTTGAGTAATGTTATTCATACTATATTTTTGTACTATATTTTCATGTTATCTTATGTGGCATTTGACGTGGACATTCACATCATTTGAATTAATCAAATTTTTTTAATTTAGTTCATTATTTAATAAATTAATAATTAAGAAAAACTAGTTAATTAAATGATATTTATGGTATACGAGGAGTCTTTCTCCTTCATTTCATTGTGTTTTGCAAATTTTTCAAATGATGTGGTTGTCCACATCAGATGCCACCTAAGATGGTTTAGAAATATGGTATGAATAACATTACTCTAACTTTTTTTAATTACAAACGATAATTTACTCTAATCTACACAAAAAAAAGAAGACGAGAAAATTTGAACTCGGATCACAATAAGTTAAAAAAAAAGACTTAAACACCAATGCCGAAGCTATCCTTTTTTTTTTTTTAACACTATTGTGCTTTCTCTGAAGTAGAAATGAAATTTGTATCATTATATGCATGATAATGATAACATTCATCCAGAGATTATAGATGAATGTGTGCAAGAAAATGTAAGAGTAGTATTCGAAAGAATAGAGGAAGAAGAAAGAAACTGAAAGCTTTTACTTCTAGAGAGATTCCAAAAGTTACATACAATCTGAGCAATTCTACCTTATATAGTTACACACGTAGCTTATTAGCTAAGCAACCTATGTAACTAATTTCTAACAACCTAACCAATCTTGAATGGCTGAGGTGGCATTCTTATCTGACTTGTGATGATGTGGCAGTCACCATATCTTCAACAGATAAAACACCTTAAAAATGCAAGAAGAATATAACGGTAAATGGTATACTGTTTTAGAGGAAATGGGGATGGACTAGGGATCTCAAGTTCGCCATTACAAAGCCAATTCTATATTTATTAAGTTATATTCAACTACCACCTGCCTCTAGAGTTTGTTTTACATACGTGTGATCAACCATATGATGTGTGGTTATGATCAAATTCTCCTAATCTAAAACCTAACTAGAATGTATAAATTCGATTGCAAATTAAGAGTCAATAACGTTCAAGAAAATTTCAATAACCATGCAAAATACATGGTAGGATGTATGCATACCATTGTCTTTATTCATACACATGCCAACCAAGATTAAGCATAATGTATACTACAACTTTGGTCATATAATTTGTAAGCAACCATAATGGTGATCAAACATTAAGATAAACAAAGTAAATATTAAAATCAATGAATAAAACAAGAAGCATATTAGAGAGTTGAATACTTTATCTTAATGATAATTAGTTTTGCAGACTACGGCAATATCTCTAGCTGTTTACACATGGTAAGATCACATCATTCAGAAAAATGCCAAAATAAACAGATGAAGCTTGAAGTTGAATCACCTACCCACTAACAACTTTTTAATTAAATATAGGACTGACCGGTTGGACTTTTGTGGTGCTGCAAAAATATAAAGTACTATTGAATATTATCATGGTCTAAAATGGAAAAAGTGGTTCACCTAAAAAAAAATGGAAAAAGTGGATCTCTTTCTAATATTTGTAGAGTAATTTAATGAAGAATTCTCTGCCAAACAAAATAAAAACAATAAAGATGTGTACCATAAATATTAGAGGTGATCAAATATAGGTGGAAATATTTTCGTATATATTTACGCCTCTTTACGTTTACATTTTTGTACGTTTTCTCACACCCGGTGAATTTTCAAGTTAAATGCGTGGACAACACGAACTGGGTGATGTGGTGCATGTGTATCGTTAGGCTTCACACGTGGGCTAACTTGCTCTGATACCATAAAGAAAGTCGAAGTTTTACTATAAAACCAATTGACAATATGAGGAGTTGCCCAACATCTTAGCCCTGGTAAGATTTCTTATTTTACCAATGTGAGACTTTTTTCTTTTCACATTCTCACATTGATTCCATTAATAACATAGTATACTTAAATATGCACATGATTCATACTAATTTGGAAGAGTTGATTTCTTTTTTCTTTTTCAATAAGGCAAAACAAAGGATGGGAGTTTCGAACTCAAACTTTGAGTGCGGAGGTTAGCAAACTCTTTTTCTTTTTCATTTTTGGTGGAATAGATTTGCATACTATATCGATCTAGAAGTAGACCGATAAGTCCCAGAAAAGGGCTGGATATTGCTTTATTGGTGAAGTCAAATGAAAGACCGAGACCGTTTAAAGCAGATATTATTATGTAAATATACAGTTGTATCACTTCAACAAGCATGTATGATCACTACCGTCATGTCCATCTAGGATGTTTCCTTTCCCACCTAAATCAATTACCAGACCTACCAGCCCCTGCCGAGTCCCACAAATTATAAAAAAAGCGGACATATCCTGGTCAATTTCCAAAAGCTCAAGTGTGTATTTGCCACTTTAATTCAACCTAAAGAAGAACGTCACGAAGTTTCTAAAAAAAAAAAAAAAAAAGAAAGAAGAAGGTCACGACTCACGTGCATCACGAGTCCCCAGTTCCCATGATATGTGTGGTGTGGGACGAGCCAGGAGTCAGAAACATAAATGCGTCGGGAATGGAATGGGACCTCGATCAGACTTATGAAAGCCAACTTTCCTCTTTCGTTTTTTTTGTTCAAGAAAAATTAGGTTTCTGGAAAAGAAAGTTGGCTACGCCGCCCATGATTTCTCTCCATGCACTACTTAACTTGATGTTGCCAAAGCACCTGACTATGGCATATAGCACCTGATTCTCTCTGCCAAGTGCTAATTTTGTCTCTCACCTGAAACAAAACAAGTTCCAAAATTGGCACTTTCAAATATATATGTAATACATACACCAACCCACTTGCAGTTTCATGCCCACCAAAAGATCATTCAACAGTACATTACATGACTTATCCATAAGTGGTAAGAGTCATGGCTTCTGTGCTTTTACATATCTTAAACCTGGTAGTTACTTGGTAATAGCAAAACTTATATACCAATCTCAATAAATATTCATGTATTTTAGTCTTCTTGCTTGAGAAGTTTGATTGGTTCAATATCAATATTGTAATCCCTCCTTTCTATTCAATACCTTTCTTCTCGACTTTGAACTTTCAGCTGCATCTAACACTGTCCAACAATATCTTGTTTTTTGACTTCTTATTCAGTTACTTTACAAAAGAAACTTAAATACTCTACACCAATGGACATTGAGCATCCATTTATCTGACTCAGTGATATATTTATATTATCTTGTTAGATGTTGATTGTTCCGATGTAGTTTTCTTTTGCGACTAAACTACGATATTTTCGTTACGAAATTATGATATTTGAAATGATCAAGTGCGTGAGCTGTTTATGCTAAGTAAAAGTAATATGCGCATATGTACACCTATGATTTGTATGTAACTTAATGCTAGAGTGACATGTGAGTTATTATTATTACTATCTCTTATCGACTCATTATAAAACTGATAATAAATGAAAGTTGATGAATTTTTCTTATTGAATGCTTTGTTGAAAGTGCCCCGATAATGAATTATTTATTCAATAAGCCCAGAGCATCACATTGGGCTACATAAGTGCGATCCACTATTATGTGACAAGTTCTTGATCATGAAAATTAATTCTTATAGGATTTAAAACTCCAAAAATGTGGGTGACATTTGAAAAAAAAATTGCTCCACAAAGAAGATAAATTGATATCATTGAGATGTTAAAATCAATTTTCAGATTTGGAAACAATATGAATGATTTGATTATTACTTAAGTATTGATTAACGAATTTATTTGTTATTGTTGACATATAATTTAGTTTGTAAATTTAGTCTACCTAGCATTACTATTTACTTAAACCATATTTTATTGATCACATGATACAACAATTGATGATTGTATTCCTTATTTAATGATTTAAATAAGAAATCCAACTATATGATACACCAATTGATGATTGTATTCCTTATTTAATGATTTAAATAAGAAATCCAACTATATATCAACCGTCACTTCATATGTTTACAAAATATAGATGGTGTCCCTAACATTTTTCTTTTTTAATTATCAATACTTTGCCTGATTGAGGCCAGAATTGAATGGAAAAAAAAGTGATCCAAGTTTCTACAAGACAATGCTGATGTTTAGGCAACTGCTTCTACTTTACCTACAAGTATTATTATATTATATGTATACACTATACAGTATACTTATTTGTATACAACTATACAATATATGTTCAAAGTCGTTTAAAATTATGCACACATTTGTATAATATGTTTTCGTATTATACAATTTTTTTTGTCAATCTATTCCTTTCCACTTCCAAGTTCTTCCACGTTCTTCCACGTTCTTTCTCGCTCTTTTTCTTATTTTGCTCATATGGTGTACAATCTTTCTAATGATTTGAGCGATATTTTTAATCTAGTTTAACCCACGAATATGGGATTGGAACTTAGATGTGAGAGGTCACATTGTCCTACCCAACTTAGATTATTTGTGGAAGACTAATATATTCATCTAGTAAGTAATGGTTTGATAGCAGAAGCAAGTATTAAAGCTACTATCTGTGAAGTTGAATTACCCACACACTTTAAGGTCTGAAATTGGTTGGGCGTATTTGGTGCTCCAAACAGTTGTGAATTAAAAAAGTAATGATCAATAATTAGTCTGGCAAACAATAGAAATGAATTTCTTTCTATTATTGTTAGTAGTAACATTTTTATTTATTTTTTTGTTAGTAGTAACCATGTCAACTGTGAAGATTAAGAACAACTAAACTCTAAGTTAACACATCCCTTTACAACTAACTATTTAATCCATCAACGGTTTAAACCACTCTACTAAAAAAGGAAAATCTAAGTTAAGAAAGTTATCTCAGAACACGGATCGCATTCTTATGGCTACTACTGTTTTTTTAGGCTTATTTTTAGCTACACCTCTAGAATTTTATTTTGATCTTACTTTGGCATTTGAAACTCAAAAGTCATCACTTTACTTTTTGAAACTCAAACTTTGTTCCAATTTGATTTGTGGACTCTCTCTTCTCGCTGAAACTTATGAGTTGCCTCTTGAAACATATGTGGGATGCTAACACCCAATAAAACTATGTCACATGTGCAATAAATTTGATTATAAATCTCCATTATATGTTAACATTCAAGAATAAGAGAATACTAAGTTGAACAGGAATTGAAGAGATGAAAAAAAATTGATTATCTTGGCACACCTAAATCAAACCCACGTAAGAAATTAACAGATCGAAGGCAATGTAGAGTGAATATTGAGCTTTAGAGAGACGATTTTTAAGTTTTATGGGCCAAAATGGGATCAAAATTGAGTTTCAAGGAATAAAGTGACGACTTTTAAGTTATATGGAGTAAAATGAGATTAAAATCGAGTTTCAATGAGCGTAGCTAGCTAAAAATAAACTTATAATAAAATTTTAGTGATATGGCTAGTGCTTTTTAAAATAAACAGTACGTAATTCATGAGCCTGCAAATTAAAATGGAAACTATGTTTATGAACCGCTTTTTACTTATCACATATATTTTAACATCTCTCATTTTATGTATGTTAATGGTAAAAATAATTATGGGACTCTCAAAAGTTTGTGAATGCACCGGTTCAAACCAGATGTTGTACAATTTTCTCATATTAATATCGATACCATCAACAATTCCAATCAAAACGAATGCGATAAATAATTTCTAGAAGAATCAAAACGAATGCATTGTAAATTATTTCAATTACAATTATTCGTTCAAGTTTTGTAATTTTTAACATTTAGTACATGAATTTTTTTTTGTCTCAGAGTCATAGTTAAAGTGTTAATTTTATGAAAATCTCATACATCAATTGGTCTAAATGTTAAGTCTTTTATTAACTGATAACGTGACGTCAACATAAACAATGACTTCATTAAGGGGTCTACCTAAAAATTAAAAATTAAAAAAAAAACCAAAATTTCAAAATTCAAAACCGCCTTCCCATTCCTCCTCTGCAACACCAAATCTTCTTCCAATCTGACAACGCCGCCACCACCACCATGTCCCAAAAATCCAAATCACGACGCAAAACCCCAAAACTGGAGCAAAGCCCAGCACCCCCAATTCAAAACCCGACCCCACCAATGTTCCAATTCGCCATAGCTAGGATCGCGGTGTCTCTTATCACCCTATCAGTCGGATTCAAATCCACGACGCCCTCCGCCCTCGAAACCCTAACCCACATCGCCGTCAATTATCGGCGTCGTAGCCTCCGCCTCGGCCTCCTACTCCACCATGGCCAAGCGCACCAACACGAACGTCTTCGACTTCGCCAACGCCCTCCACTACTTGCAGTCGGTGCAGGGATTCAGAGGCGCATCCGCCCTCCACGAAAACGGATTCTGCGTATTGGGTTCGAGTGTTTTGAGCGATCTCGCAGGGTTCGTGAGGTGGAATGAGGAAACCCCTTCGCCAGGCCAATTCCGCGGGTGGAGAAATTGGGCGCGGAGAAAAGAGGAAATGGTGTTCCCATTCCGCCGGAACTGGATTTCCAGAGGGGTTTGCACGTGCCGAGATGGCTGCCGGCGTTTCCAGACATGGGGAGGAGCTATGGTAGGAATGGAAAGACGGTTGGGAAGATGAGGAATGGGAAGGCAGTTTTGAATTTTGAAATTTTGGGTTTTTTTTGTTTTTTTGAATTTTTAATTTTCACGTAGACTCTTTAATGGCACGTAACGTTTAGTTATTGTTTACATAAGCACCACATCATCATCAGTTAACAAATTTTTTTACAGATTAACACTTTAGGTATAATTCTAGCATGAAAAAATTTCATATACTAAATATTAATAACCACACGAAACTTGAAAGTATTAAACTAAAATTTATCTTATTTTAAAACTAATTAACTTTTGGTGAGCGATGGTGATCAGTCAGCATCCAACTAAATCTACCACCACTTTTTTTATCTGTCAATCAGGATCTCCAGCCTATAGATAAAAAGAAGGATATATAGAAGGTAATTATAAGAAGCAAATAAAAAATATGAGTAATTATTACAATTGAAACTAGAAGTATTTTGATATGAGTCCAATTTTATAAATCTTTTTTTATATGAGTTCAAAATTGGAGCTAAATCAAAAGTAAACACACAGTTTTAGGCTACAAAAATTTGAACTCAATAAAAAATAACTAAAAATTAGATCCATATCAAAAGAGACTTATAAAATTAGATTTATTTCAAACTTAACCAACTAAGAGCAAACTGCCCTTAAATATATATATACACATTCCTTTCAGTGTTGATCTCACAATGTACCTGGATTGCTCTCACCATTGAGTATAACTAATTGCTACGTAATTACATGCTCGAGGGTTTATATCGCAGTGGCCATGACCTCATCTTGTATTCAAAATCTCCAAACCCAGGAGGCAATAGCAGGTGTCAAAAATATAATGAAAATCCTGCAAGTGAAAATGCACATGATGGCTAATCGAGGGATGCGTTGCAGTTGCACGCCCTTACTGGTGTAGTCCCAGGGCATTCAACTGGCACTCAACTAAAGAATCGCAAGGTCCGCAACCCTACCAATAACATCTCATTAGTTAAAAAAAAAAGGGTTTTCCAGGTTCATTCTCAACAGCACCCGCTGTACTTTACTAACCACACATTTGTAGTAAGAGATCAACTTGTCTGTGATTGATTTTGCCAGCAACAACTTTGAGTAATATAATAGTTAAAAAATTCCAAGTTCAATCAGTAACATGATTAAGAATATATAACTGTATAACAATTTTTTTTTGAAATTGTTGTTGGTGCTCTAAAATTCTCTATTGTGATGAAAATTCTCCATTGTTATTTAACGGCTAATTAACGAGTTGACCCGTTAACCACCCGACCCGTTTATCACTCATTCGAATATTAGTTTTAACGAATCGAGTCGGGTCGGGTTAAAAATGCCAGGTCTACCCATAAAGTACTAAGTATTGGCGTTTATGTGATAACCAATAAAGTAGTTTGTAGTCCTGGACTTACATTTGTTGCTGCTCATAAAGTATTGGTGTTTAGTCAGATTACAACAATGAAGTTGAGTATAAGCAAACAGGAAATCCTTTTACTTCTGAGTCTCTGCATGTTCTTTTCTCGTTCTCTTTTAGTGATTATGCTATTCCTTTCTAGCTAGTAAAAATAGACTTTCAATGTGTTTTAATCAAGGATAAAATGCATTTTTTTTGGGGACAAACGACAGTGTTAGTGGGTTAAATGGTTAGTTGTTAGTAGGGAGAGATCGAACTCGTACCATGGTGTATAAGAATGATTGTTTTCAGCCATTGTTGTGGAGCAAAAAATAATTCAAAAAATTCTGGAACTGACACATGTACTTGTAACGAGAATGACCTCATTAATTGGCAAGATCCACATTCATTCTACTAGCAGGTCAAACAACAAAGAAGGTCCGAGTTGCAGACTACAGTTTCTCCAACCTCCTCTGCCTATGTCAAGGAGATAGGGCAAGGAAATTAAAGATAGAGTTAATAACTAGTTCATACCTTTAAGCTTTCCAAATTGAAGACATATTCCTTAGATCCAATAAAGGATTCTCCAACACTTCTAAGACATTTCAACATCTTTACTTTCCTACTGCATCCAACGAATGACACACTAGAACATGTCATAAAAAATCAAACGCACAAGAATGTGCCATATGTCACAACAAAAAAATTTCAATTTTTTTTACTGTTGAAAATCTGACAGTCCAGATCATCAGCCGTTGGAAATCCAACGCTCTCATCGTGCCACATCATAGAGCAGTTGAGCTCTTTTGTTGGAGCTACTGCAGCGGAGCCCGCCGTTGCAGGTTTTGACGGCCCACTCTCCCTCATGAGTGTGTAATACACGTGCCAGACACAAAATCTAAAGCAATTGAAGTCATCCTGGTGTCATTCTTGTCTGCTAGCTCAAAGTCGAGCTTAACTTGCTTGGGCTTTATGGGATTTCACATGGCCCACCACTTGCCCACCACTTGCCCTCTTCACTTTAGCCCATTCGAGGTGATTTTTTGGTTGAAGAACATGTTTCAAGCCCTAGCGTTTGCCATCCATCGATGGTGGAAATGCTCTTAGCCAAAAGAAGGAGAGTTCAAATTGAACTTGGCCGAACAACTACATTCTTAAACTTGGAATAACAAAGTTTCATAAAAAATTTATGCAATCATATGTTAAAACAGTATATGTTTTGAAAATCCGAGAAAACAAGAAAAATATTATGTATACACTTGTGAATAGTAATTGTCATCACAACGATAAAACGAGTATAATTGCACAAAGGCAATTATTTTTCAAAATGTATAGTAACTTCATTGGGCTGACGAGTTTGAATTGCTTTATGTAAGATTTTTATGTTTGAGTACCTTAAACCACGAGTTTGACACCAACTTATTCTCAACGCTCTCATTTTAATCGCAGCCCAGTAGATTTGAGAGAGAGAGAGAGGGGGGGAGAGAGAGAGAGAGAGAGAGAGAGAGAGAGTTAAACCTATGCCAAAGGGCCGAAGGGCCCAAGCCCCGGTTCGACACCGACGGTGTCCAGCCAGCTGAGCCTTCTCTCAAATAATCCATTGTCAGTGTAGACCGCTACTCTGTTTTATTAGGTGCTAAAGTCTTCATAATTTTTTTTAAAGATAAAAGGGGAACGGGCTGCCTAATTTTATTAAGCAATTCTGAGTTCCTTCCCTTTCGTTCGATCAAAGAATTAACAATAATTGTCAAGTCTACCGAAATCCAAAAGCTCGTTTTTGCTCTAGGTAAGATTTCATCTCACAAATTGTTCTTCTTTTTCCCCAATAATTTCATTTGATTTGTTGCCTAATTTGTTTCCTGCTGATATCTTTTTTTTTTCTTTTCAAGATTTCTTAATCGATATGGCTGTTGCATCTGAAGAGGCAACCACAATATGCGATCACTGGTAATTTTTTTTATACAGTTTCCGGCTATGAATTTCGTAATTCTGGTATTATATATACATGTTTATGCATGATTTCTGTGTTTTAATTGTAATGATTTGAGAAATCTGGGATACCCCGATTATATAAATCATGGATTACCATAATTATGAAGTGGGTTCTTGTGTTTTTAAATTTTTGGCAGTTGGTTTGAATTTTGTGAGATACCCAGTTGATGCTAATATTTTTAAAATTTGACATAAATGGGTGAATTTTCCTAGCTTGAGCTGGGATCATTTAGGCATTGAGTCAATCAACTTCGTTTTCACTCTACGTACTTTTGAATGGTTGACTCTTTGTTTCGGTTTTATAAGATCAAACACACCCTTTAAATGTTCAATGCGTCAAATTTGTTTACTTTGCTTTATGTTTGTAAACATCCAGGTGATTCATTGCACTAACTGTACTCACCTAATGGATATTTGTTTTTATGTTTCCAGTGACAGAGCTATCCCCTCGTCAAATATTGATTTGCACTCTGCTCATTGCTTCCGCAATCTAGAAAAATGTAAAGTCTGTGGTGATATGGTTCCAAAAAAATATGCCGAGGAACATTACTCGAACACCCATGCTCCGGTATGTGTGTTTCCATATTTGCCTTTTCTTCCTAGTGCAGTTCATGAAACATTAAACAAAAGGCAGTTTCTCCTGTTAGTTTTAAGTGAAAACCTACAGTTGCACTGCTTTTGTTTCGCCTAAATTTTGCCAGCTTTTACCTGTATTCAATGAGAAAAGTTATATTACAATATTTTAATGTGTGTTGAGTGTTGCCATCCTCTGGGTTTAAAGGATCTCATTTTCTTCTCTGTTGTCTTATCAATTGTATTAGCTACTTCTTTGCTGAATACTTTTATAAGAAAGTTTTCCTTAAATTTTTTCATTTAAATTAAACGCTTCAGAAGTCACTCCACCATGGTAACGTTCAGAGACCTAAATTCTTCAAGTCCTAGGCCATCATAATAACATATGTAACCTGGTCTTTAGTTTTAATCTAAAGCTTCTAGAAGTATTTGAGGATACAGAGATGCCTTCTCTAGATGATAATTGGAGGCATATGAGAATCCATTTACGACCAACCGTTATTCTTGTCTTGACAGTGACTCTAAGAGTGATTTAGTTATTTTATTACAATAAGTTGATAGGCACTTGCAGAACTTTCATGCTTGTAGTCTGTACACGTGAACATGGTTAGTATCTATCAAAGAATGTCTCTTCAAACTGGGATAGTTAGCAAAAGAGATTTCATTTAATCAGTTTTGGGGCTTTGTTGAGTTGACTGTTATTTGTTAGATTGTAAATGTTGAAAATTGTTAGTACAATGTTGGAAATTATTTACTACTTAGTCATCATTATCGAACCCCTTGTAGGGCGGTAAGTGTCCCAAGTAGGTTTTTAATACACTATTTCTGCTACATTATGATTAAAACATGTTTATGATCATAAAGGTAACTTCAGCATTCTGTATCAAGCTCCTTGTCAGTTTACTTGGAAATCAAACAAAAGCTTCATATTATTTTGGAAGCATACAAATCATTAATTATGCCTCTTGCATGTCCTTTAATATAGAGTGAAGGCTTTTCATCTATACTGTAGCAGTGTAGCCTGAACATGCACCTTTTTTCATATAGGTTGCGAATCTAACTTCTACTTTACCCTCCAAAGTTAACTCCATACACTATATCTTTATGGAAAATCACCAGCCTACCCTCCAATGTGGATCACATGCAAGTAACGTGACTTAAATTGATGGAAAATTGAATATAGTAGCTTCGAATCTAATATTAGGATGTAATTAGCAGATTTTTATAATTCAAGGACTGATTTTTCTGAAAAAAATAGTTTAGGGACCTAATTTTCACTCAGGTGGTAATCGGGGACTAAATTGGCAGTTCATCCTATTTTTTTAACACACATCATATTTGTTTAGGATTATCTTAAATTGGGTAGATATACCATTTAACTGTAATTTGCATCCAAATTGTCGTGTATTATTGCAGGTAGCTTGTTCACTTTGCAGTGAGACAATGGAACGTGAAATATTAGCCATCCACAAAGGTGAAAACTGCCCTCAAAGAATTGTCACGTGCGAATTCTGTGAGTTCCCATTGCCTGCAATTGATCTTGCTGAGCATCAGGTAAACACTGAACAAAATTTGAAATTTGATGACATTGAATAATATATATCAGCACCAAATGAGTGTTACTGCTATCTCAGTGCTTCTTTGTAATTGTAGGAAGTATGCGGGAATCGAACGGAACTTTGTCATCTTTGTAACAGATACATCAGACTGCGAGAACGCTATAACCATGAAATTAGGTGTAATGGTGTCTCAGATAATACTGCGGGTCCTTCCAGGTTGGTTACTATCATTTAGCATTTTTCATATATTAAATCATATGGTATAATTTTATAGCTGTGTGTAGTTGAGTAATTTAGTGAAATATCTTTGAGGAAGGCGTAAGAACAAATTCACTTGCCATCTTTTAGCTTATAATTGATAGTCAACTACCTGTGTTTCATAGGTTTAGTTATAGATTCTTGGACATCTCTTATTTCCTTCCCCCCTCCCTAATTCTGTGGATGGTATTGTTTTTATTAGAAACTGTACTGTGTGTATATTGACCTAGTTTACAGTGAAGTGTTCTTCACAAACTACTTCAGAAGTCTTAATTGATCGTGACTGATTTAACATTGGGTGCTGTTTTATGTTTGCATGCTTTTTTTTTTTTTTTTTTTTTTTTCCTTTTCTGTATCTCTTTTGATAATTTCATAATTGGTTTGAATTTAGTGACCTTAATTATACATCTCAGAATTTTTTTAGTGTTGTATCGTTGCACTTGTTATGTTAGGGTGATTAAAGAACTATGCTGGTCCTCTGTTTGGGTAGCAATGCTAGTATCAGTAGTAGTTACCTCATAGTAATATTACAAACATTTTATCCTTTTTGGTCACTTTCTGTTCCTAAGATTGGATTAAACTGGATCATCCACTAGATTTGATCTGTGTTAAAGTAAGAATTGAACGTCAATTTCTTAATTTTGTCCAAGTGGAAGGATGGAGTAGTGAGCTGACCACACTTAGTTGGAAAAGGCTTTGTTGTTGTTTTGGAAGGATGGAGTAGTCACGAAGGAAACTTTACCTTCCAATCCCCACAAAATGATTGGATTAGGAAGGAATTAAGTTTCCTTCATGACTAATATATATTCTAACCTTCATCATCCATGGATAAAATTTGGATGTTGGCCTCCTTTTCTTACTTCAACGTATCTTGAATCTAGTGAGTTACCCAATCAAATCCTTGATACCAAAACGACGTAATTACTTATTTGGAAAGAAAAGTGTCCTCAATTGTTCCATTATTGATGCCTTAAGTGTGTAGCTAAACCTTCATCTGCTTTTTTATTCAAGTTAATTGAAAAAAAATTAATTAGGATAAGGTTACACAAATCTTTCTGACTGATCAGTCTTTGAAGTCACTTTCTTTTTAATTTGGGTTCATTTGCAACTTTTTGTTATTTATTGTTATAAAGTAACAAAAGAGAAGTCAAATTGAGTCACGATATTGTGATTTCTAGCTCTTGCTCTCTGTACAAGCTGATTTACATGTTATTCAGCACGGTGTTACAATCTGATTATGAGTGGATCAGATTCATTAGATTTCTTTGGGTCGGTGAATCTTGTGAATAACCATGGTTTTGTAATCCTGCACCATCAGCGTTTCACCATCTTTGAACGAGCTGGGAGAGACTTTATTTTGTTTACTTCATTTGAAACTGCCTAACCTTTTAGCGCATGTATTCATTGGTTGACATTAGGAGATGGCCTAATCTTATAATTACAGTGACTGGTTAAGTGTTATTCCTGTTGTCTTCATCTGTCGAGTATTAATCCTTGGATTTTCATCTGAAGGGATGCTAGGCCAGCTGAAAGAAGACAAGGTCCTCCAAGAAGACAGGCAAACGAGTTTTCACAGAAGCGGCTTATATTCACCATTGCACTAGCAGGCATTGCTGTTCTATTAGGGTCTCTTTTTTTCCAGAGAAAGCCAGACGAGAGTCGTGTGCATTAGCAACTGAGAAGATATACTCATTGGGCTATGTAGATCTTTTTCAAGCTTCCAATTTATATGTATCTTAAATCTTCTGAAGTCATACCCACTGCTGTAACCGTATTAAACTACATTGAGATTGTGATAATACAGTGACTGATTCTGCCTCACTGCCATATGCTTGTTTTATACTTATTAATTTCTCCATTTTGGTTGGAATAAATACGACCTTTGTAAACATGAGATGTGCAACAATCTTCTTCCATACCAAATGCTATTTTATTTGCTTTTGTTTTCTTTACTGATCTTAGCAATGCCAAGGATTACCACTGGCGACATAAGGTCTGTGATGTGCATTTCAAGGCAACTAACGCACTGGTTGGAAATGTTGTGCAGCGGTTCTGTCAACAGTGTAGCAGGTTGGTACCATTCTATTGTTATTTCTTGTTTGGTCGAAAAAATTCCACGATTTTGTTTATTGAAGATGAAATACAGAGTTTGGTTGTGTAAGTTTCTTGTTATGCGTTTGTTGTCCATGGCTGTTCATCAATCAGTTTTTTTGTATTGTTGAGTTCTGCAGAAGTTTTCATTTGTTGATTAAATGTAACAGGGTTAACACTCAGGGACAGGTATCATGCTATTGGAGAGCTTGATGAAGGGAAGAGAAGTTGCCGTAAGGGTTTGGCTGGCCATAATAGGAGGAGAAGAAAAACACATCCTGATACTGCAGTTAATGGAGGCTCTTTAAATAACGAAAGCGGAAGCAGTTATTCATTGATTAGCTTGCCGAGAATACTCTCGAATAGGTGAAATTATGGACTAGTTTAATTTAAGAGGAGACATGCTGCAAGCCTTCATTCCTTTTTTCCTTTATTGTTTCAGTTTTGCACTTGGCTAAATATTGAGTGATTGGTAAAGTCTTATGTAGGTTTCACTAGATGGAAGTTGAAAAATGAAATAAGGACTCTGTTTTGACCAATAGTTGCCTTGTAGGACCATGCAGACGGCAGCGGCTGTTTTGGGGGTGAAGCATACAGAGACGGGACAGACGTACCTCCGCAGCACGGGATAATGTTTATAATCGTACGAGTCCCTTTCTTTTTCTCCTTAATTTTTGTACGAATGCTAAGCTTAAGAGTGGAATTTTGTTTATATGCAGCTTTGCTAATTGTGAGCTTCGTTCAGTGGTAATTGTTGATAGGAGGTGAGCTTCTTGTTCGTTATGTTTTGACAGCGCGCACACACGCATGTATGTAGTGGAGCTTATTCGGAATTCTTATAATTTGTCTTCTGTGTGCAGTTTGATGGGGTCTGATTACACAAGTAACACTTGATTTTTCAGGGGCTGGGGGGCTTATTTTTACGCCGGAGACGGAGATTTAGTCGTCTTAAAAGGTTAGGGAAAGACTCGGAATATACCTCGGGCTAATCTGAATATCGTCGATTGTTTTACAAGTTGTTTTTAGATCACACTTTGTCTTCCCTGTCAGTGACATAGGCACAAATAGCAGTCGTTCTATGGTTAGAACGAACTTATGTGTTAATGTGTTAATGTCTTGAGCGATCGCTCGAAGGGCAAGGTTCACAGCATGCCCAATGAAACTTGACAAGGTCAATATTCAAGCTTAAACTAATCATGTATTTCATTTAGTAATTTTTCAATCGAAACCATTACGAGCTTGTTTGATAATCACTCCTGTTTTAATTTTTCGTTTTTATTGTAATAAAATGAAAATATAAAACTTGTTTGGTAATCACTTATTTTAATTTTCAAATGAAATCATGACCATTAGAATTGGAAGGACATGATTGTGCCGTGCTTCATAGAGATGTTGAAGTAGCTATTATGTGGGACTTGGATCCTCTCCTAAGCCCAAGGAGAGGATCCCTAGTAGAAGATCCTCCTGACCAAAGGATTTGGGTCGTTGGATAAAAATTTAACGGCTATACTTAATATAACTTTAAAGAGACTCTCCTGTTTGTACTCGTTCGATTTTCATCTAACGGTCCAAGACCTTTGGTCACTTGGATTCTCTCATTGGGCTCATGGTCCTATTACGTGCGCAACAGACAATTGGGGCGGGCACCATGCACAACTTTTTTGTCTCCGTCAGGCACGTCTCTCGTAAAATATTTAAATAAGAGAATGTGGTTAACATCAGCTAAAGATGACTATCCTTGGGGCTAAATTAACCATGGCTAGAAAAAAAAAGGGAGATTATATTCACACACCCCTCAAATTACTTCTCCTATACCTTTTTAATTTTTTTAATATTTATTTATCAAGTGCTAGTGGTGTGTAAAAAATATTAAAAAATTAAAAGGGTGTGAGAGAAGTAATTTGAAGTGTGTGAATATAATCTCTATAAAAAAAACGGGTAGGCGGCGTTTTAGAGTTGATTTGATATCTGGTCATGGCTAAAAAACATGAACGAAAGTATACTACAAAGAATCAATAATTCAGACTGTCCAATTTTTAAATTGCCTTTTAAAAAATTTCTGTAAAATAATATGATTGAAATCTACAGTCGTTTAACTATTTATTTATCTTTATAAACATTTTCTTATTTTGAAAAAGAGATTACGTCTGTATCTTTTGTAATTGTTTGCTGACAACATAATTTTGGATTTGTGTGATGTGAAATTGTGAATTACACTAAAATAACAAGAAGGGGGTAAAATTGATTTTAGGGATTCCGCAAAAGAAAAAAGAAAAAAAATGGTAAGAGAGTTGACCAGGTTTGACTTAAGCTTCCAATTCCAGTCCATTCACTATAACCGTCACTCGTCTGACGCATGCAAGGCATTTGGAATCCTGAAATTTGAAATTTGAAATCTCGCTCTCGAATCGACCGTTGAACCGCCTTATAGCGGCTATCTATCCATCTATCTCCCCTCCCAACGGTTCATTCTCTCTCTCTCTCTGCAAACAGCGCCTGATCGATCACTCCTCTCTCTCTCTCTCTCTCTCTCTCTCTCTCTCTCTCTCTCTCTCTCTCCGTCTCTGTGAATTCTGATCCTAAAGCCCTAAGCCCACTCTGTCTCTCTCTCATTCTGTTGACTACTGATCCGAAACACTAAACCCACTCTCTCATTCTGTTGAATTGATTTGGTTTTGTGAGAATGAGTTCGAATTTGAATCTTTTGTCCGAGGTTGCGGTGGTCCTTCTGAATTGGGAGGAAGAGAAAAGGTGGATTTTTGATGAATTTTCTGTTGTTGCAGATTTCATCGGTTTCTGTGCTGCCAAGAAATCGAAATCTGATATTGATTCCTTCCCGATTGTTCCGAGGAAGCAACGGTCGTCTCTGAGAAGGAGGCCCAACAAGAAAACAAGTTTTGGGTTTTTGTGTGTCCCCATCATCATTCCCAAGAAGAAGAGATCTCTGAGAAGGAGGGCAGCCGCATCTCTGGGTATGACATCGACAAATCTGAAAAGGAAGCGGCTTTCTGGGTGTGAATCTTCTACAAACAACGATAGGGTTGAAGGGTTTCTTCTTCAGAAGAAGCAGAAGATTGTTGATCCGATCTGTGGTGGTTGAGCACTGACGACCCAGGTTTGCGTGTTGTTCGGTTCAATTTTGTCGCTTTATTTTTTGGAAGAATTCAACTTCACTTATTAGATTTTACATTGAAACCCTAATTTCCCCAAGTTTTTGAAAGTGGTCAAGGATCCGGCAGTGTAGCACATGGATCGAAAAGAAATAGACAGACCTTTAATTCTGATCATTTTTGAGGTTTTACAGTGTAGAATAGCAAATCGGGTCGTAGGATGATCTGCTCCACTACATACAGAGTCAAGTCGATCTTGTTCTTCAATACAACTTCTTCGCATCTAGGTTATTCGTATATGCATATACCATACTTTTGCGTCTGCTGACTTTACGGCCCTGCTTTTAGATGTATCTCCTTTTGAAAGCGATGATAGCTCTTGTATTACTGAATCTTTTTGTGGCTGCTGAATATTTGGTGAATTTTATGTTTGGTTTAGAAATTAGTTTTCAGTTGTGATTTTGTATGAGTCTACGATTCTCGAAACATTTAGCTGCTGTTTGTCAAGGCACTGTTGTGTTGGAACTCTTGAAGAGACAGTTCCCTATATACCAAACAAAAAAGAGTCTGAACGTTTCACTTGGTTGGTGGAAGTTGAAAATCTAAAAGGAACCTGTATTGAGTCTGTTGACCAATGGCAGCGTATACAGTCAAAATAGATTTACATCCTCTACAGGTTGCAATGCTGGGAACAGTAACCATCATTCAGTTTCAAGTGTAATCTGCCCACCATTTACAGCGGGTGAGCTTTGCCGCGAACATTTGGTACGTCATGTTATTAACAGGCTTCTCTTTCTGTCACATTCTTCTTAGGCTTTTATCTTAATTGTACTAAGTAGGCCTGTGGTTGCCCCTTGTAATTGAAATCACTTGATTGAATCTTGCATAGCATCTGAACATTTAGCTTATATTCTTTTCCATTTCAATTTTCATAGCTGACCACTTTCACTTTCTGGAACTGATTAGAGTGGTAATGTAATTGTAAGTTTTACAATAAATCTAATTGACCAAACTATTTCGTGAACCTACGTGTTACTGGTTTAAGTTGTAGATTCAGCTCTTTTGGCAGTGTGGAAAGGTGTTAACTGTTGATTGTTTCAATTATGAAACTACTTGATTAATTGATTGAATACTTGATTGGTGAGTCTACGTTCTTTGAAAGGATTTAGTTGCAGTTTGTCGAGGCGCTTCTATTTTAAGAAGACTCTGCCCTATATACCAAACAAATAAGAGTCATAATGTTTCACTTGGTGGAAGTTGAGAAAAGAAAAAACAACCTGTTTTGGTCAGTGGTAGCATTGTATGTGTCTATGGGGGTGAATCATACACAGACAGAATAGATGTCTGCCTTCAATGGTTGCAAATGCAGGGAATCATGACCCTCAAAAAGTTTTAAGTATAAACACCCACCATTTATAGGGGTTGAGCTGTGCCGGGACCATCTGGTACATCATTTTATGTTAAAACTAATATCAGCTGTCACAGTTTTGTGTGGAAGGTGAGGGGAGAAAGATTGAGAATCCCTATTTTCACTGGTTATTTTTCCTTTGCGAATGGTTTAACCTTTCAACTGGTTGAAGATCAAATTTACTTGTTCCGTGCCCGTGAGACTTCACCAACAGGTAAATTTATTTTTCTCTTATATGTTAAGTTGTGATACCTATATCCACACTACTGTGTACAGAGCCTCTAAGCTGAGCCCCCTTTTGCTCACACAATTTACAGACCTCTTTGGAGGTTATTTCTTTCGACATATTTTATTCACCTAGTTTTCATATAAATGTTTGTGTGAAGAGGTTTAGTCCGAAATTCCTCGTCCCACCCTCCACATAACCACTGCATTTTAATTGAACACAGCATTTAAATGTGTTTCCTCTGTCACCGCAGGGTGATCATCCATGTGAGCAGAGAAGAAACGTTACCGAGTATCGGCCTCTTTTTCCTGCAAATGATCCTTCAATGACAAGTGATTTAGTGTGATTATATATCGGAGAAAGCTCTGATTTTGATTGCAAATGATCTTTCATTGACAAGTTACTTGTTTTTATGTTATTTCCACAATATGTAGTGTTTACAAGTTACCTGTTCTCTTTTATGTTGTTTTTATGCAGCTTCGCTAATTGTGAGCTTCGTTCATTGCTAGTTGTTGATAGGAGGTGAGCTTGTCGTTGGAAAACCTCTGCAGAATTGTCAGTTTTGGTCTCGTCTTCGCGGTTTGATGGTGTCTATCCTGGAAAAACTCCTCGGGAGCTTGATCCTCCTGGTGACGATGACGGTGAGAAGCATCCGGAGAAGGTGCTTCCAAGTAATCAGAGGCCATGATTATGGACAGTGCTACACAGTTAATATGATTGTTCTGATGCCTTCATTTTTCAAGCGCTGTTGGAGATTTGAGGTCATCCGTTCTTTTTGTATTTGTAATTTCGAAATGAGCAATGAGCGAAACTTTTATCGTTCAAAATGACAGAATCAATTGTCCTGCATGAAAACATGTAAAAGAAAGTCAATTTGGAGAAATGAACGCGAAGCAAAAAAATCAGACGGTGCAAGAGAAAATAGATTATTAGATTTGATGCGCTTTGAAACTTTCCCGATCAATCATAAATTATAGTTCAATTGGTTAAGAGTTAAAAGACACATCCGATGTCCTGAGAGTTAAGATTGTTGTCATAATTTTTTTAAAAACAAAATTGGTAACTTGGCGCTTGATCAAAATGAAAAAAAAAAAAAAGGGAGCAAATGTCGGTTTCAAAGCAACAATTAAGCAACAATTATGTTTATGCACTTTAGTGTAAATTGAATCTGTTTTGCTTTGCTAAATAAAGAGTAATGCTATGGATACTAAATGTTTGGATTAATTTTAATAAACTAAATGACGCGAAAGTTAATGATTAGATTATTACTTTAAATATTAATTAACATGTTTATTTCTTATTAGTAACAAGTCATTTAATTTACAAATTTAGTCCGTTACTCTAGACAAATAAATAAAGACTAAGGAAATTTTGCAATATTTGCCACCCAACCGACTTGTTCAGTCCGTTAAATCCAACTACCGAAACCGTCCTCATTCTCCCCAAGTGCGCGGTAACGGCCGCCATCAACTGCCAAATTAATCATCCTATGCCACCACCCCATCACACTCACTCCCTCTCACTCACTCGCCCCCACATCGAGGGAAGAAGACGATGACATCTTCCGGTGCATCTTCGTAATTTCACAAATCCCGGCAAACCCATCTCTATCGTGTAAGTGATCTAACTTTAACAAACGCAAATATTGTTTTCATTTCTTGAAGATTTGATCTTTACATACATACATGTGTTTTTGGTAAATTAAAATCCATCTGTGTAGTTATTGCAAATGACATATTTTCCATGATCTGATTGTGCCACGCATCATAAATTTGGGTTTTTTGTGTTCTCCAGAAATTCATTTTCTGGGGTTTTTCCTTGTGGCCAACAAGTTCCAGTTGATATCAAGAGTCTCACACCATGTCATCTGCTGCGGTGCGATTGCATATTCAAGGTCCCCATGTGAGTGAATTATCAGCCTTATAGGCCACAAGTTGCTAAATTAGATAATAGTTTGAATTGATCAATGGATGAGCTTGGATTTTTGTTAAGGAAAAACGATTTTCCTTCGGTTATGTGGTTGAACTTGATTCCATGTGCAGGTGGTGATGGATAATGGCATACTCCAAGTCACTCTATCAAACCCAGATGGCATTGTCACTGGAATACGATATAATGGCATTGACAATTTGCTTGAGCCTCTTAATAAGGAAACTAACAGAGGGTACATGATCACCGTGTTTAGTTGCTTCTGTTTTTGTCCCTCCGCTTCCTTCTCCTTCTTTCTCTTGTTTTCTTCAGCGTTTAATATAATATATTCGGCCTTTGTTGTCTTTGAGGATTAAGAATTGACTTTGGATTCCAATGAATGTGTAGTTATTGGGACCTTGTTTGGAGTGCACCAGGAAGTAAGGGAATATTTGATGTGTATGTATTTCCCTCTTTTCTCTCTACATATATAATGGGGCAACTTTTTAGGTTATCTGATGGAGTGAAATTATCTGATAACTATACAGGATAAAAGGTACAACTTTTAAGGTTATAGTGGAGAATGAAGAACAGGTTGAGCTCTCGTTTTCGAAAATGTGGGATCACTCTCTTGAGGGGAAATATGTTCCCCTAAATATAGACAAAAGGTCACTCCTGAATTTATAGAAAGTTTCTATTATTATGATTACAGCCAATTCCAATTATACTTTAGGATCTAGGCTTATTTAAACTGACTGTAACCTTATGATTCCTGTTATGTCAATGATAGTGTTATCTGTATTTCATTTAGGTTTGTAATGCTTCGTGGTTCCTCGGGCTTCTACTCCTATGCCATTTATGAGCACCTGAAGGATTGGCCTGATTTCGACATTGGTGAAACCAGAATAACCTTCAAACTGAGAAAAGACAAGTAAACAATATATACTTCTGCTTTCATATTATTAGCTACTATTTCTCATTTTGCATAGTGGTTTTGTAGAAACTGATTATTAGTAGACATTGTGTTGCATACGAGTATATAATTTTGGGTAGGTGCAAAGTTGCAAACTAGGGATATGTATTAGAATTCCGGGATTATTTAGTTTGTAGTTAGTAGAGTTTCTCAGGATTAGTTATTTGAAGTACATTGTTTTTCTGTGTTTAACTATTTGAAGTATATTTTTTTTCTGTGTTTGTAATACCATTTCAAACTTGAAGTGAGAAAAAAGGTTATTGACTTATTGTGCGTGTGTCTTACATTACCTTGTCAGCATATGCTATAACAAAAAATTAGGAATAAACGTATTCCTTTTAGTATTTTAGCTTGTATATGAATTATTAACAGTGGTAAGTGGATAGGTTCCAATACATGGCTGTATCAGACAACAGGCAGAGATACATGCCCCTACCTGATGACCGGTTACCAGGACGATGCCAAACCCTTGCCTACCAAGAAGCTGTCCTACTTGTCAATCCCAAGATGAAAGACCTCACAGGAGAGGTATTTTCTCACAACTTCCTACTGTAATAGTACTGTGTTGGAGTTTTTTCTGTTTCAGGAGTGATAGTGGTGTGGTACTATTAAGCCAATTTTTCTCGCATATTCTTCCAAGCTATTTGACTGTTGTCATTGTTTTTTTTTTTGGGTGGAAGTTACTCATGTTTCTAAACTAAAGTTCTGGACTTTGAAGGCCATACAAACCTCTGTTATGTTTTGATTCTTTTGTTATAATTTCGTGAGCTGTAGGTGGATGACAAGTACCAGTATTCGTGTGACAACAAAGATAATAAGGTTCATGGGTGGATATGCACCAACCCACCAGTTGGGTTTTGGCAGATCACGCCCAGTGATGAATTTCGATCGGGTGGACCTCTGAAACAGAACCTAACCTCACATGTCGGCCCTACCACTCTTGCTGTATGTGATTATTCATAGAATACTAGTCACTATGAACATTTTGCAATGTGGATCGTCTGCTTGTCAGAGATGTTGGTATAACTTTGGGACATTAGTCTGATTATGACCTTTCTATTGGTGTCATCAGATGTTTCTTAGTGGTCATTATGCGGGACAAGATCTGGTGCCAAAATTTAGAGGTGGTGAACCATGGAAGAAGGTTTTTGGCCCTGTTTTTATCTATCTCAATTCTTCCACAATCAAAGATGATCCATTTTGGCTATGGGAGGATGCTAAAATACAGGTTTGTTGTCGAAAACAAACCCAATTTCATTCTAAAGATGGAAAATTAGGAAAGCAAGTTTTTAATCAGAAATTGCTGATACAAAATGGTATTCAGATGATGACAGAAGTACAAAGCTGGCCATATAGTTTCCCAGCATCTGAGGATTTTCAAAAGTCGGATCAACAGGGTAATGTGAGTGGTAGACTACTTGTCTTGGACAGGTTCGTATCTAGATACACTTGGTTGTATTATTAGTTTTATCTTTCAGGGTTTGTACTATTAATTACTAAATCTGAGTATTGAAAAGATTTGCTGGTGTCCTATCAGTTTCACTTTTTTTCTTAGTTTCTTTGAAAACTTAAATTGAAAATAAGCAATTAATTAACATGAGTGGATGATAAATTAATTTCCAATTATCAAATTGATGGCTGTCATTGTAGAAAGAAAAATAAGAAAACTAATGGTCGAGTACATTTGTTTTACCTCAAAATCTTTCTGAGTATGCATAAGTTGATCTCAGTCTTCTTAATTACAATGTCCAGGTACATATGTGAAGAATACACACCAGCTGGTGGTGCGTATGTTGGTCTTGCCCCACCAGGAGATGTGGGATCATGGCAGAGAGAATGCAAGGTAAATTTTTTGAACTTCTATATCAGTTACATATTGGGCTGCACAATGTTTGCTGATTAGTTATGTGCTACGTCGAAGAAAATTTATGGTTTATATTTTTTATAATTATGTTAATTTCCTGATAAGGTATTTGAAATCTAGATCAGGGTTCTATTCTTTAATATAGCTTGGCTTCATTAAAGGCCACAGTCACAGAGCACTGGGACATTATCCCATACATGTGGTTTTTGTGTTAAAGGTCTCACAGTTACCACGAACAATTATCTCATATTTTCAAACATGCTACTTTCTCAGTCAATCGCATGTCCACCATATAATAAAGAGCCTGCAAGATGTTAAGATTTATTTTCTTAATGAGGAAACTGTGCTTCGAAATGATGCAACTGGAAACAGTATAACTCACGGTTTCTGAGGAGCTTGATGAAATATGAATTGCATTGTGATAATGCTGCTATCACTGAGCTGCTTTTTTATGTGATCTTGTGTCAGAAAAAGTTTCAAGTGATCTATTTTATGGCATAGCATGCTTCGTTGATACATGCCTTTTGTTATATCTCTTAATTTGGAAACTATATGAAGCAACCATATTATATACTATATGCACCAAAACACCATCCAAAGTCCATTAGTCACGTCTAAAGACATTCTTATTTCGTTATCACACTTCTTAGGACTATCAATTCTGGACAAGAGCAGATGACCGTGGCTATTTTGCTATTAACAACGTCCGTACTGGCAATTATAATCTTTATGCATGGGTGCCTGGGTTTATTGGTGATTACCGGTATGATGCTGTCATTGACATAACCTCAGGTATATTTTCTCAACTTCTGCAAACTTCATAAATGTAGATTCAATTGTTCTTTACATTTCATTTTCGTTTCCCTTTATTGAACATTTTGGTTTCATAACTTGTGATGCAGGTTCTTTTATCGAAATGGGTGATCTTGTGTATGAGCCTCCAAGAGATGGGCCAACATTGTGGGAAATAGGCATTCCTGATCGTTCTGCTGCGGAATTTTATGTTCCTGATCCTGATCCAAAATATATCAACAAACTTTTCATAAATCATCCTGACAGGTAAGCTATCTTTATTTCAGTGTTAAAGTGTTGATTGTTTGTCGATCTTCATAAGGTCATAACAGTGTGATCAAACATTATCTATATCAATGTCTCTTTATTCATTTAAAATGATCCATCAGCCAATTAAGCGCCTATATTTTTCTTTGATGCAAACGATAGTGGGTGAGGGGGGAAACCAACCTAGGATCTCAAACCCATGTTAATGCTCAAGAGTTCGGTAATAACTTCTTATTAAAATCTTGACCTTGTCCTGGCAGATTCAGGCAATATGGGTTGTGGAACAGATATGCTGAAATATATCCTGATGAAGACTTAATTTACACTATCGGTGTTAGTGATTGTGCTAAAGATTGGTTCTTTGCTCAGGTTCCCAGGTACGGTTCTTCTTTTAAATAATGACCGTCAATGTGAAAATCATAAGGAAAATGAGACTCGTGTTGGTTACCTGGTGCTTAAAGTTCTTGTGTACTGCAGGAAAACGGAAAACGGACATGAAGGAACAACATGGCAGATTAAGTTTGAACTGAAAAATGTGGATCGGAACAGTACCTATAAATTGCGAGTGGCAATTGCATCTGCAACTCTTGCTGAATTGCAGGTATAGTATATCATTATTTTTCTCATTAGTAGATTATAACTCACACTGATTATCTTTTCTTTTCGTAAGGTTCGGATTAATGATCCAAATTCAAGGCGACCTCTATTTACTAGTGGATTGATAGGGAGGGATAACTCGGTTGCGAGACTTGGAATTCATGGGATTTACTGGCTGTACAACATTAATGTACCAGGCACTCAGCTTGTTGATGGGAATAATACTTTCTTCTTCAGACAACCAAGATGCACCAGTCCTTTCCAAGGGATTATGTACGATTATATACGATTTGAAGGTCCCCCGACTTGTAATTTTAGTTCATCTTAGATTGAAACTCATATGCTTGTATCAGCGTGTGTAATATTTCATGTTCATATATCTACATACATACAATTGAATAAAATAACGTATATTTACGTGATTATAGTTCAAAATAAAATAAATGCTATGTTGTATATTCTCCTCTCTCTCTCTCTCTCTCTCTCTCTCTCTCTCTCTCTCTCTCTCTCTCTCTCTCTCAATGTAATAATTCATTCTTCAATAATACGCATATAATCTATCTATTGCCAACGAGATTACTTTTGTCCATTACTTATCAGGTATCTGAAGTGAGTTTAATTGGTTGTTTGATTTGCATTGGAGCATGAGGAGGCTATTACTTATAGCTAAGACCATCTCCAACCCTGACCTAAAACCTAAAAATATTTAGCCCAGAAAATTTAGGTTTTAGCCCAAAAACAGCTTTGTTACTCCAACCCTCCTGGCCTAAAATTTTAGCCTCAGATTATCAAAGAATGAATTAAGGCTAATTTTGTTTTTACTCGTGGAATTTAAAAAAAAATTATGTAGACTATCCTAAATTAATTTTATGAACATTTTTACCTAAAAATATTTAAATTCCGATAAATTTTGAAAAATCACTAAATCAATACATGAAAATCATGATAAACCACATGAACTTAAAAAAAAAAAAAAGACAATTAATAAACCACATAAACTTAATACAATTGAAAACTCATAGACTACATAAACTTAATAATGATATTCACCATCTTGACTTGGTGATGGACTTGGGTGATAGTCTTGAGATGAATCATCATCTTGAAATATACTCCTTGTGGCATTCCTTCGTATAATTTCTTTTTGCTTACCACGTAAGTATCTCTTCCTCTCTGGAGTGTATTTGTCGAGGTCCTCCATTATCACATTAGTTTCGTACCTTTCTTGCTCCCTATCCGCTTCTTGCTTCATGGCCAAAAACCTTTGGGCCGATTCTTCTTGCCGAAGGCAATGGTTTTCGTTCATTCTTGCCATTTCGCTAGCAAATTATGCATAACTCGGATCTTGGGACTTTCCTTTTCTCTTTGCTTCATTTTGCTTATCTCTACCCGATGGCCTTGGCAAAGAAGAAGTTGGGGTCATTTGGTCGACACCTTCATTGACATCATTTTGGGGTGGGGCTTCATTATGAAATAATCTTCCACATTGTTGATTCGCATCGGTTCCCCACCTCAGACAATCCTTGAGGATGTTCCAAGCATGATGCAACTTAAAAGCTTGATTTTTTGGTGTAGTTCTTGTCTTGTAAATTGTCATTGCTTTGTCACCCTATGCAACAAATACATAAAAATAATTAGTTGCAAAATACTATTATGTACATGACAACTAAAATATGAACAAAGAAACTCATAATTTCTTAGGCGCCCCTTCCACTAGGCATATCAACCATGGCTCTCTCCAAGCTTCCCTTCCACAAAGTGCACGCTTTGTTGATAATCTTCCACTGATCATAAACACCACCAACTTCCCTTCGACCGGCGTTGGAGTTTTCATGGAACTTATCAACGATCTTAGCCCACAAATCCTTTCTATTTTGATTGGTGCCGACGGCACCATCTTCACTAACAGAAATCCATGCCAAACATAAAGCAATATCTTCGTCAAAGGTCAAATTACGACCTCTAACATGCTCTTTTGCCATCTTGAAAATTTTGAAAATGAGAAGAAATGGTAGAAAGAAAAATTGGAAGAATTGTAGGATAAAAGTGAGTTTTGTGTGGATGTTTGAACAAATGCATAGGTATTTATAGAGTTTTTGGTTGAATTTTAAGTTAAATAATTTTTTAAAATTTTTTTAGCCGTTGGATTTAAATTTGGACCGTTAGATATTTTTTTTACCGTTAGATTTGATTATATTCAATCTAAGCCGTTGGATTCAATAAATATATAAATATAAAACAAAAAAAATAATAATTTGAACCTGGGCCGTTGGATTAACCAACAACCCATTTAAACAGAACCGTTGGATGACAACAAGTAGCCGTTGGCTACTTTTCTGGGCTGACATGCAGGGAACACCCCCACATGGGGGCTGTCGGCTGCAATTAAATGCCCAGCGTGTGTGGTGCGTGGGCAGGTAGAAAATGGGAAGTGGGCAACACAGCCCAGGTTTCACTCTCAGATGGTGGAGCCCATTTTGATTTGTGGCCTAAAATTGGGCCTAAATTTGACATTCATTTGGGTTTTAGGTTTTAGATTTTTTTTTTTAAGCCATAGGTTGGAGTGGATTTGGGGGGGAGGGAATTTAGGTCAATTTTAGGTTTTAGGTCAGGGTTGAAGTTAGTCTAATGCCTAGGGTTGTAAGTCGGCTCAAACAGTTCAAGTTTGACTTGTGTTCGGCTCGTTTTTAGTTCGTTCAAGTGCCATTCGTATGTTAAACAAGTTGAACTTGAACAAAACACAAGGCTCGTTGGAAAAAATGAGCCGAGCTTGAGCTTTGGTATATTTGACTCACAAAGCTTATGCGCAGCTTGTATTGTTTTATGCACAAACTCTTGCAATATTATTATCAACGGTTTGTTATTATCATTATTTTATTAGGTTTTAATGAAAACTAGGTCGAACTAAACATAAGCTTTAGCTTGTCTGAGGATTGAGTTGAGCAAAGCTAATTAAAAAAAACCATGTATAGTTTACAAACAAGCTGAGCCAAGCTGAGGTCGAACTTGAAAAAATTATTTGAGTTGAGCTTGAGGTTGTGATTACGAGCTTTTTTCGAGCTTGAGCATGAATTGTGTAATGTTACGATAATATTGGGTTTTTATTGAAATTCTATTTGTAAAAGATTTGATCCTAGAATCCTAACCCTATAAATTAGTCGTCAATCCTTTCAAGTTCAACAAAGTAAAAGTATTCGTACAACAAAGTTATATATGATAGTAGCGGCTGGCCTGCTCTACATAACGAGTCTTGCACGCCTAACAATTAAGCAATGGTGCCGACTAAGTAACGATATATATACAACACAAAAGAAATCTGGAAATGCTTTGCTTTCTTTTTAGTCCAAGTAATCACATTATTCCTTATTTATTTATTTTTCTTTCTTTTAGAAGGTCATGCTATAAAACTAGATAAATTAAGACTGATAATTCCATTGGAGTACAGAAATCAGCTCGATCGATCATCCATGGCACCTATTGGGGTGCAATTGCTTGTTCAAGATGACCATGTAAATCACCTGATAAAATCTGCAGTGCATATTACTCTTAATTTTTCTGCATATTAGTTTGATAAATCTGTAGGCATGCATGCATGCATGTTTTGGTCTGGTTTGGAACCTTTTTATGGTAAAATGGATTGCAGGTAGTGATGGATAATGGGATTGTCCAAGTGACGCTATCAAAGCCAGAGGGAATCGTGACTGGAATCCGATTCAATGGCATCGATAACTTGCTTGAAGTTCGTAACGAGGAATCTAACAGAGGGTATTCATACAGCTTACTACATAGTCCTGATTAATTTTATGTTTTATTTATTTAATTTGTAGTTAATTTGAATGGAAATATTGTAGGTATTGGGACCTTGTTTGGAGTTCAGCTACTACTGGAACAACAGGAACATTTGATGTGTACGTCCTATATATACTATAACAATAAATAATCAGAACATAACACAATATATTCCTCAATCTGTGTCCTAATATCTTACATGATCTGTAATTTTAAAACGATTGACTATGAACTTACCATGAAATTTCACAACGGATCACTTAACATATTGCTTTCTTTTTCTTTTTTGATCGACGAACTTGGGTTTAGAAATGGTACTTCCAATGCTGAGAAAAGATCATACCGTTCCCACTAGCTTAGCTCAAGTACTAGTTGGTTGTTACATAGTTTCAAAGTTATTTAAACTAATTAATAATACTTATTACATGAAATATATGCTCCTTTCTGCAACACGAGACTTTTCTTAGCAAGGATCTCATTCTATTATAGCAAAAACGGGACGATAAGATTCTTAAAATATAAAATGGGAAAACATTGAAATATATAAAACGTTCTATATGGTTAATAAATGGTCACTACGATGGTCCTACACCTATCTCCTTTTTGCTATTGAATTCCTCCAATATTAAGTTATATGTTGTCACTCAATACTATAGTCTAGTGTTATTCGTCTTCACTTGAAAATGAGAGGTCTTACATTCGAATCTCGTGGATGGCGAAGTGTACACATTACTAAAACAATATGCATGCAGGATCAAAGGAACAAGCTTTACGGTTATAACGCAAAATGATGAACAAGTAGAGCTCTCTTTCACAAGAACCTGGGATACCTCCCAAGAGGGACAACTCGTACCCCTAAATATTGATAAAAGGTCATTGCTCTCTATCCACATTGCCATCATTGTCATTGAATATATAGTAAAGATCTTGAAAATTTATCGATTACTATGAATGATCATACGTAGATTTGCACGTAGGTTCATTATGCTTCGAGGGTGCTCAGGCTTCTACTCCTATGCCATTTACGAGCACTTGAAGGACTGGCCTGCTTTCCAGCTTGCAGAAACCAGAATTGCCTTCAAACTCCGGAAAGACAAGTACACAAATTCTCTCAATTTGTGCTATATAGGAAAGAGATACAAACTTATGTGTACTGGAACGCTGTTACGTGGTATTACTGTTTCACATTTATAATATGGTTGGAAGACTGATCAAGGGTACATTAACAAAAAAAATATACATTATTATATAATTTGAGTGAAATAGTAACACTACGTGATGATGTTCTATGTACCCTAAAAATTACTCCAAAAACACATAGCACTTTATTAGCGCTTAAAATAGTTACTAGGATAAAAGGGTTAATCTAATTAGTGATATGTGTGGCATTTTGGATTGAAAAAAAAGCTTTCACTACATGGCCATGGCGGACAATAGGCAAAGATTCATGCCCTTGCCTGATGACCGTTTACCACCAAGAGGTCAAGCCCTGGCCTATCCGGAGGCAGTTCTTCTCGTAGATCCTGTGGAGCCGGAGTTTAAAGGAGAAGTAACAATTTTTCCTACCTATATATTTTCTCATTGAATCTTGCATTACATAGGAAAAAAATATGAAAAACAAACCTTTTTTTAAGGATGACAATCTTATTAATTACCCCTGTTGCTTGATGCTTAATTAATCAGGTGGATGACAAGTATCAGTACTCATGCGACAACAAGGATAGTAAGGTACATGGGTGGATATGCACCGAGCCGCCGGTAGGGTTCTGGCTAATTACACCAAGCCAAGAGTTCCGATCTGGTGGACCCTTTAAACAAAACCTCACCTCCCATGTTGGCCCCACCACCCTTGCAGTAAGTAGACCCAAAAAACTCAACCATCTATGTTTGTTATAGTGTCTGTTATTCACACTCCTAATTTCTCATTCTTGAACTTTATTCTAGCATCGGAGAAGTAAATCTCATATCATATTATAAAAGATTTTGACTCTCTCTTTCTCCCCAAACATTGCCAACTAATTTTGGGTTAAATGCTTTATCTAGTTCTATTTTTCGCTTAAATATGAATGGTATAATCAGGTGTTTCTAAGCGCACATTATTCTGGAGAAGATTTGGTGCCAAAATTTGCAGCTGGTGAGGAATGGAAGAAAGTTTTTGGGCCAGTTTTTATGTATGTTAATTCTGCATATGAAGGAAATGATCCACTTTCGTTATGGGAGGATGCTAAATTACAGGTTTAATTTACATTAATTAATATCCGTATTCACCAAATTTTCTTTAATTTTATTCCAAACAGTAAATATAGATCACATGACCGTTGGTGACGTGCATATAATTTAGTGACATTTCATTTGGAGGGATGTGATTTTCGGACACCATTTTTCTCCCCTGCAAGCCTCCTTTTAATCCTAGCTAGCTTTTAGACTGAATAAATCAGCAAAGAACCAAGGGACAAAAATAGTGCAGAAATAATTTTCCCTCAACGAACTAATTAAATTGAAGTAGTACTGCTGCTGCAGATGGTGAGGGAAGTCCAGTGCTGGCCCTACAGCTTCCCAGCATCTGAGGATTTTCCCAAGTCACGCCAACGGGGTAATGTTAGGGGCCGATTACTTATTCAAGACAGGTACATAACTATACATGTGAATTATTTTAGTCACGTCTTAGATATTGTTGGTAATTAACTTGTATTCCAAACTATGTAAACTAAACATGCTTCCGTTTGGAATTTTGGTATTTAATTTTTTCAACATCAAGATACTTTAGCGATGATTATATATCCGTCAATGGTGCATATGTTGGGTTAGCCCCGCCAGGAGACGTTGGATCGTGGCAAAGAGAGTGCAAGGTGACTGAATTCTACATGCTCACACTAAGTTCAAACATATAATTCTCAACTTAATTTGCTCTTAATCTCACATTTCGTTACTAATCAGGATTATCAATTCTGGACCACAACCGATGAAGATGGCTACTTTTGCATCAACGGGGTACGCACGGGCGATTATAATCTGAATGCGTCAGTACCTGGTTTTATTGGAGATTATCATTACGATGTTGTTATGACTATAACCTCAGGTGGTTCAACTAATTCCCTAATGTTAATTTGTATAGGGCTTAACTATAACCTCAGGTGGTCCAACTAATTCCCTACTGTTAGTTTGTAGGACTTTCTTAAAAATGGAAATTAACAATGTATGCAATGCAGGTTGTGACATTGATATGGGTGATCTTGTATATAAGCCTCCCAGAGATGGCCCTACTTTATGGGAAATAGGCATTCCTGATCGTTCTGCTGCAGAATTTTATGTTCCCGACCCTAATCCAAAGTACATTAACAAACTTTTTGTCAATCATCCTGACAGGTTTGCTTAACTATATGTTCGTTGCTGTTATTCATACTTTTACGCATATGACTCTTCAAGTACTAGCAAATCACAGCCTGACATGTGTATACAAAATTATTATAAAAATTATAAGAATGATATGAGTCACTGTGATCTTGCATAAATGAGGAACAACAAGGTATGAACTAAGATTTCGATTGGCAGGTTTAGGCAGTACGGACTGTGGGAAAGATACTCAGAGTTATATTCTGAACAAGACTTGGTTTATACAGTAGGTGTCAGTGACGACAGTAAAGACTGGTTCTTTGCTCAGGTTACCAGGTGCCAATTCTTCCCATGCCATACCATATATAATCGCTTTTTCCTGATCCCCAAGCAATTTGCACGGTTATCATATGTAGTACTAGAAGCAAGAATACCGATTACCAGTGTATCGGCTTAATACTTACGGCATTTTATTGCTGATTACCATATATAGGAAGAAAGATGATAATAAATATCAAGGAACTACTTGGCAAATTAAATTCAAACTTGAGAATGTAGACAAGACTGGTTCCTACAAGCTAAGAGTGGCACTTGCATCTGCAACTTATTCAGAATTGCAGGTATATTTCACAACTCACTATTTGATTATAATTTCATCATTAACGTGCCATGCGTGGATATTTTTTTTACGCGTGGATAGGTTCTATTGTCAAACTTATGTTACTAGATAGATCCTTATATTGTCAAACTGTAAAGTGTATGTGCGTACCATGCATTCATAAAATAATCAACTTGATTATCAATGGATCAAATCCACACTAATGTTTTGAGGCGGTTTGGCGAGAACATATTCTTTAAATTCTGCTTTAACTAGTGAATATTAACTATAGGTTCGGGTGAACGATCCAAAGGCAAATCGCCCTCTATTCACGAGCGGGATGATAGGGAAAGACAACTCAATAGCGAGGCATGGAATCCACGGGCTTTACTGGCTTTACAATGTAAACGTACCAAGCTCTCGGCTTGTCGAGGGAGACAATATTATCTATTTGACGCAACCAAGAAGCACGACAGGCCCTTTCCAGGGTATTATGTATGATTATCTTCGCTTAGAAGGTCCCCCATCTCCAAGCTCCAAATGATGATAGATTACCTGCACTTTGTAGAACATTGAAGCAAAGAAATTGTACTTTTGCTTTATAAAGTGCATGACCTGAGATAGCTTGATTAAATAGCAAAAAGGATGCATCCTTGCGTGGTTGTCCATAATTTCTTTGCGTTCCCCATCTCTTGGTTCAAAACCCCTGCTATGCTTCTCCACAATTCTCTCTTGCCTTTGTTTCATCAACATATATATACATATACATATACATACATACATATATATATATATATATATATATATATATATATATATATATATATATATATATCTTGGAAATGAGAGTACAAAAGTATCCTATTTTTAATTAAAAATACAATTGGCAAAAACAATTTCATTGAAGGAAGTGTGACTCAAGGTCAAACAAAAATTAGAAAGAAAACTGGTTTAGGAAAGTACGAGGCATGTGCATCCAGTTATGCCATTTTGAGAATGTCTTATAATTAGAACTGACTTTGATGTGTGAATTTATAAAAATTGGTTCATGTTGATGATCATTATTTTTGTGTTACATGTATTATGTACCAAAAATCCAAAAACTGCTGGAAATTCCAAAGTGGTATGAGTTTATGAAATTCGAATTTTCTATTCCTGAATTAGAAATTTAATTCAGTTCCGAAACCTTTTGGATTGAAAATGGCACCAAGTGTTTATGATTCTATCCAGCCAAAAATCAAGCCTAGTCTCCAACTTCTAAGATAGAAGCTACCATTGGAGAATCCTTATCGGGCCTGCAACCACCATTGAAGCCATCGATCGTGACCACCACCGTGGCACCATGATCAACCACTGCCGCTGATAGGAAATTATAGCGCACCACAAAGTAGCACACTATAATCCTATTGATTTTCCTTATTAACACTAAAATTTGTCGATTGTAGTATATGAAAATAAGGGTCTTTCCCGCAGAAGATTGTTTTATCCAAATACTTAAAAAAATGTCACAGAAATTGGTGGCTGTCTCCACTGACCAGCCACCGAAAAATAATTATTAGACCAACTTACACTTAACCAAATGCAACGAAATTTTATACACATAAACTAGACACACCAAGCTATGCTCACACAAATTTTTGGGATTTTTGGAGTTGATTTGCTATTTAAATTAAATCGGACGAAACAGAATAGAAACAAATTTTAAATAATGCCAATAGATTTTAATTCACAAGTTAGAAAAAACTAGTTAGGGGAAATGTTATCCACCACCAAATATTCATGCAAATGTGTTATGTTTCATTCAAATTCCTTTTATTTCCGGATGAAGATGCTCAAGTTGGCTCAATGTTAGAACTCAACTTATTACTCTTTCTTACGTAGTATGTTAAGAGAATGGCGTTTTCAACTTAACTTAGTCCCTAACATGCAATCTAGAATGGCGTGTTCATAGATTTAACAAGTAGAAATCATTAAGAATGAAAAGAGTTTGAGACATCACAAGGCATCGTAAGTACTGGCGTTGTCTTACTTATCCTAGAAATCGATTCACATGTTAACCATAATTAACAAGTGCTACTCTAGAACATATGTAGGTCCTCATTCAACAAGGGCATGCACACATATATTCATAGCATTAAAATCCTTAATATGCTCACTAAGTATGCATCCAGAGAAACACATCAAGAATTTATCAATGACATAAGTAGTGAAACAATTTTCATCCATTCATAAAATTCATTCAAACAAAATATCACAACACATTCACAATCATATTTGGGGCTTCAAAACAGCCCCTAACTACTAAAATTTAATTACACATTATTCTCAAATTAAAACAAAAATAAAACATAAGTTTGAGAAAGGATAAAACCGAAAGAGGAATTTCTTCCTCTCCACCGTGAGCCCTCTGTGCAAACCGTGAGCTTCCTGTCCCGTGCTCTTCTGGCGCTGGTTGGTTGGCAGCTCACGCTGCCTTCCTCTGTTCTTCAACGCTGCCAAAGCCCCCACTTCCTCACGCTGCCAAAAGCAGCTGCTCCTGAAATGTTGCGCTGCTTCTTTTTCTTCCGCAAGCTGCCCAGTCAGCCTTCAACGCTGACTCCCGTGCCTTCCTCTTAACCCTTGCTGCGCTGCGCCTTCTGGCAGCCTTCTTCCCTGCCGCAAGCTGCTCTGCCGCAAGCTGCCTTTTTATTTTTTTTTATTTTCTTTTCTCGCTGCCTAAAGGCAGCTCTGTTCTCACACTCTACAAAATGCTTCTGCCCAGTTTTTCTTCTTTTTTAAACGCTGCCTAAGGCAGCATCTTCTTCCTTTTCTTTACTCTCCACTTGCACCGAGTGAGCTCCCACGTTTATTTTTTATTTTTCTTTTTTTTAAAGCCAGCCATCCACCCACAAGCTCTCTTTTGTTTTTTATCCTTTTCTTTTATTCTTTTCTGTCCGCACCTTTCATCATTCATCATCATTTTCTTTCTTATTTTAATTTTCTGTTTGTTTCCTTTCATTTCCACTTGCACCGATTCTTTCTTTCCTTTGGTGCTATCATGAGCCGGTTGCCTTTCAATTTTTGAGAGCTGCCTTCCATCATTTTCTGCACTAATATAAAACCATCAAAACAGCTCTCATTTATTTTTCACACAAAACAAACCAACCCAAATGCAATTACTCCAAACCGAATCGAAAACATAAACAAAGAAAATAAGTGAGTAAGTAGTTTTGACGAATTTAGCACTTAAAATTTCACTTATTCTATTTTTATTTTCTTTGCTTAACAAATCTTATAAAACATAAAAATAACGTAAATAGCTCAAAATATAACGAACTAACTAAGAAAAGATAAGGGAATTTGATATAAAAATATATATAAATATGATCCGATCAAATACCCCCACACTTAGCTTTTGCTAGTCCTCGAGCAAAACAAAGAAAACAGAAAAAGTAATAACATGAAAAACATTAGCTTCCCCCTATGTGACCCTCATAGAATTTTATTTGAGAACACAATTCAACAAGAACCATAGCTAGCACCAAACAAGCTAATCCAAGCTCATCTTCCTTATTCAAATATTAGCAGTAATCTTTAAATCATCCTTGAAGTGTAGTGTGTGAGATAGCCATGCTAATGCAATTTCAAGTTTTTATTTTTAAAATCACCATATGCAAACCAGCAACCTTCTCACGGGATATGCACTCAATCACACATGTGTTTAGTTTTAATGTGTTTCGCTCAAAGAAACAAATGTGAAAGTTCTACCATAAGCTTGCATAAAGATCACTTCTCCACAATCATAATTGCAAAACTTAAATCAAGAGGACTTTTATTGGATGAAATGAGGCTTAGAGAGATGGTTATTGAAACGAAAGAATAGGAAAACACAAGTTCCAAGCTATATTGCAAGCAATTCTTTTGTTTAGATTTATAAGAGCTCAAGTTCTCCAGCGATTCTTCTAACACCTCCAACCACACCCTTAAACTGAAACTTTAAAAACTTTTTTTTATTTTCTTTGTATACAATCTTTCTCTTTTTTTTTTCTTTTCTTTTTCCTCTTTTTTTTTTCTTTTTCAATTTTAGCACAACTAAATACAAACATGAAATACCCCCACACTTATTCTTTTGCCAAACTCATTCCAAGTACTTCATAAACATTTCTCAACAATCTCACATTGCTCGCTTGGAAAGGGTAAGGAAATATGTTTTGAGGTATAAGGGTAGACATATCTGGTGATAAGAAATAAAAGGCTCAACATAACGGCTCAAATTGGCAATCTAATGATATCATTTTTTTTTTTTTGGGAAATATGGTTATTTGGGCCATGGTGGTGAACCTAATGCCTCTATCATTTTCAAGTTCATGCAATCAATGACAAATATTTCGAAAGATCGTTACGCAAGTTCTAGAGATGCATCTCGCATAAGTTCATCACACATAAAAGAATAGGAGTGTATGAAAAATGCACACACTTTCAATAGGCTCAAAAACTCACATAGGATGTATACGGTCACTAAATTCACATATGAAGCTTTAAGTCATGCTTTAGTTTCACATCAACAAGGCTATGTGCATTTGGTTTTTCAAAGATGATCAAACATGTACAATACTAACAAGAGAATTAGGAATTTCACATAGCACATGTTAACTAAGTTCTTGATAATCATGGTTCAAATTCGATCCAATTATATCATTGGGTCGGGAAACTAACAAAAATCTAATTTAAAACCATAAGGAAAACAAGACAATATTTTTGGATTTTTTAAAATTTTTGAAAAAAATTAAATAGAACAAAACTAATTAAGAAAACAAAAACAACAACATGGAAACAAATGAAACCAGTCCAAAGTCGAAGGTACAAAAAATTTTCAAATTGGTCATATTTTATACTCTTGATACCCCCACACTTAAACTAGACATTGTCCCCAATGTCAGAAAACAATAATATGCAAATAAAAATATAAAAATAAAAATAAAAATACTAAATGAAAAGAAACAAAATAAAGCAAAAGGACTGAAAACTTCCCTAATTTGCAGAAAACTCAATCGATGACCCCCAAGCTTAAATTCTGCAATCAACTTCAAGGGTGGAAATATTCAAAAATTCCTGCAAAGAAAAGAAATAAATCAGTTAAGCACGCAAGAAAATATAAAAAATGCAAACAAAAAAATTGAAAATGAAAATAAAAGATAATGAAAAGAACTAATAGGTGGTCATTGGTTGTTGATGTTGATTTTCCACAGCTTTCATCTTGAACTGGATGGGCCTTCTTCGTGCACGTGATCCTCAGCTTAGTTGAGGATGAGTCAGCACGTTGTCTCCACATGCTTCAAGTAGTCCGGTCTCCACGCAGGTGTGGCATCTTCTTGAACTCTTGGATCATCTCACCCTCCGCCTTCATCAGGATGCACCTCAGACTCCTCCTGCTTCGTCTGTGAGGTACTTTTGCTTTTGAAGAAGCACCTCAACACAGGTTTATTTTTGAAGTGGGTTGGGAGGGGTCTGAGATGAGTACTCGAGAGCAAGACTAGGTAAGCAATCAGGATCTCACTTTCTCCATGTTCTTCAGATGAAAGTGAGGAGAAAGCGTAATATGAGATACTTTTGCTTTTAACCTTTTTAATATGAAATACTTTTGCTCTGGAAGGTTTGTTTTCTGGGGTGATCCAAGGGATGAAGAACACTGAATAACCCGAAAGCTTTCTTTGGGAAGACATTATCGGAGATGAAGAGAGGAAGAGAGGTTGAGAGGTTGAGAGGGTGTGAAGGTGTGCCTTTGATGTGGAAGGCGAAGGTCGACTTTATAGAAATTTTCTTTCACCACCGGAACTGTTCCCTCACTATTTGTCGGCAGCCGGTGGATGGATGAACAGTGCCCGTTACGCGCTTTCTGACAAAGCTTCCGTAATTTCCGCGAAGCTGACTGCGCATGCGACGAGTGACGACAAATTGGAATGATGATCTGTTGAAAACCGGGGTTCAAAACCGGGTGCGGCTCGTGGTTTTCGCAACGCTCCACGCTGCACGTGATGAGTCACGACAAAATTGGAAAAACTGAACCACGTGATTGCTGAGTCAAGCCCAGCTTTTGAGAAAGGAGCGTCCAGTTTTTCCGATTTGCGTGAGGACGCGTCTTCACCTCTGAGGAGCGGGCGCCTCTTTGATTTGCTTCTTTTTATAGAGGCGCTAATTCTTCTCCACCTCACACTTGAACTCCCTCAAACACTTCCTTCTGAAAATACTCCCTTCTGAAAATACTCCCTTCTGTAAACACTCATAATCCTTCCGAACTCTTCTTGCACTCTTACTCATTCCGCTCATTTCTTGCACTTCAGCAATTTTAATCTTTCCGATCTCTTCTTCCGCTTCAGCAATCTTAATCTTCCCGAACTCTTTTCTTCCTCAACCCCCTCTAAAAATGTCTTGCCCTTCCGACCGTCGCCTAAACTTAAATCTCGGGGAAGACGATGACTCGTCTTCTCCGAACAACATTTGGAATCCATCCTTCATATCCCCCAATGGTCCTCTTACAGTCGGGGACACAATGATGAGGAATGAAATCACCGCTACGGTGATTGCCAGAAATCTGCTAACTCCAAGGGACAATAGGATGCTGTCTAGGCGGTCGGACGAGCTGGCCGTTCAGGAATCCCTTGCCCTCAGCGTCCAGAGTGCAGGCTCAGTTTCGAACATGGGCCAGCGCCTGCTTGCCCGAACTCGTCAGGTGGAGTCGCTGATGGCAGAGGTGGCCAGTCTTCGGCAGGAGGTCAGAGGACTCAGGCACGAGAACAAGGAGTTGCACATGCTTGCAACTAGTTACTCGACCAGCATGAAGAGGAAGCTGGACCAGCTGCAGGAGTCGGACGGTCGGATCCAGAGTGATCATGAAAGGTTCATGGCGCTACTCCCGAGGTTTATGTTGCCTTCATCCTCTGGAGTAGCACCAAGTGTTCCGGCTCCGGAGATCCCAACTCTGGCTCTTCGTCTGCCCGGAGCTCCGTCGACTTCTGTGGCGCCACCTGACCAATGACCAATGAATGCTATCAGTTTACACATCATTGTAAATAATTTAAAATATTTCAGCTTTTATGTTTATTTAAATATATATATATATATATATATATTATATTATATTTTTGTTGTTTTTTTTTTTTAAATAATAATAATAATAATAATAATAATGTAAAATATGTAAATTAATGTAAAAAGACTTTATTTAACCTTCCCCCACACTTCAACTAAATATGTTATAAATTTAAACTCACACAAATCAAACAAACAACACAATTAACTAAACATGGAAAAATAAATGCAGGAAAGATAAGGGTTTAGGAATGCAAATCTGATTATGGGCGATTCCTAGGCCTCCCTTCTTTATTCAAATGCATGGGTTTATCCTTGAATGGACGGTGGTACTTGAAATGATCCAACAACGGTCTAAGTTCTAATGTAGGTGCCTGGATCATCAAAATCAGGATGTTAGGAGAAAACAAAATTGAAAATGGAGAAGATGGCTTACTTGCTCGTTCAAACTCAATGACAAACACCACATTTTCAAAAGTGTCAGGAACTTTGAACTTGGCCAGATTGCATGTGATGATTGTGACTTGTCCCTTGTCATCAAATTCAACTTCTTTGGGCTTGATTGTCTCATGCACAGCCACTTCATCTTCTTGAATCATTTGTCTTGGCGTACAAGGTTCTTTGAACAATTCAACACCATCTGAGACTTGTTTTGTAGCACCGAGAATTGGGATCTCACTTTGTACCATCGGCTACTCAAAAACTTCTTGTCCACTCACAGTCACAGAATTCATCTGCTCAGCATTTGGATTCACCACCGTTTGGCTAGGCAACCTTCCTTGTTGGTGTTGTTGCCCCATCAAACTTGCTAACTCACTCATTTGGTGCTCAAGGCTTTCAATTGCTTTGTCTATTTTCTGTTGATGAGATATAGTAGAGTTAGCTAACGAAGCAATTAAATCCTCAAGAGACTTACTAGGAGCTTGTTGTTGTTGAGGCTGAAATGGTGCCTGTGGTGGTGCAAATGGACATTGATAGAATTCCTCAGATGGATTCGATTGGAATTGTTGTGGGGGAGGTTGTGGTGGCTGCATAGATCTTGAATAAAACTCCTCTTCTTGCTGCCAATATCCACCTTGTTGAACTTGTTGAGGTTCCTCCTACATATAATCTGTATAATCTCTCCAATCCGAATTATAAGCGTTGGAAAACATGTTGTTGCTTGGTTGATTATAGCCTTGATAACCCCAAGCATCTCCATTCGCAGTGAATTGAGAACATTGATGAAGTTGAAATCCTTGCCCATAAGGCACATCGAATCTAGGAACACTTGGCATTGTGGTCCTTTCGGCATAGTGAGTCAATTGAGAAGTGAGATGCGCCAATTGATCCTGAATGGTCGCACGTGCCATGTCTTGCTCCATTTGTACCTTCGAGTATAAAAATACTACAAAGAGTACCTAAAATAAAACAAATAAAACAAAAACACTAAATAGACAAGAAATAGCAAATAATAAAAATAAATAACAAAATAAAAATGAAATAATAAAAAAATATATATTAAAAAAATAAAAATAAAAATAAACTAAAATAATAATAATAAAATATAAGCAATTAGAAATAACAATCCCCGGCAGCGGCGCCAAAAATTTGATAGGAAATTATAACGCACCACAAAAGTAGCACGCAATAATCCTATTGATTTTCCTTATTAACACTAAAATTTGTCGATTGTAGTATATGAAAATAAGGGTCTTTCCCGCAGAAGATTGTTTTATCCAAATACTTAAAAAAATGTCACAGAAATTGGTGGCTGTCTCCACTGACCAGCCACCGGAAAATAATTATTAGACCAACTTACACTTAACCAAATGCAACGAAATTTTATACACATAAACTAGACACACCAAGCTATGCTCACACAAATATTTGGGATTTTTGGAGTTGATTTGCTATTTAAATTAAATCGGACGAAACAGAATAGAAACAAATTTTAAATAATGCCAATAGATTTTAATTCACAAGTTAGAAAAAACTAGTTAGGGGAAATGTTATCCACCACCAAATATTCATGCAAATGTGTTATGTTTCATTCAAATTCCTTTTATTTCCGGATGAAGATGCTCAAGTTGGCTCAATGTTAGAACTCAACTTATTACTCTTTCTTACGTAGTATGTTAAGAGAATGGCGTTTTCAACTTAACTTAGTCCCTAACATGCAATCTAGAATGGCGTGTTCATAGATTTAACAAGTAGAAATCATTAAGAATGAAAAGAGTTTGAGACATCACAAGGCATCGTAAGTACTGGCGTTGTCTTACTTATCCTAGAAATCGATTCACATGTTAACCATAATTAACAAGTGCTACTCTAGAACATATGTAGGTCCTCATTCAACAAGGGCAGGCACACATATATTCATAGCATTAAAATCCTTAATATGCTCACTAAGTATGCATCCAGAGAAACACATCAAGAATTTATCAATGACATAAGTAGTGAAACAATTTTCATCCATTCATAAAATTCATTCAAACAAAATATCACAACACATTCACAATCATATTTGGGGCTTCAAAACAGCCCCTAACTACTAAAATTTAATTACACATTATTCTCAAATTAAAACAAAAATAAAACATAAGTTTGAGAAAGGATAAAACCGAAAGAGGAATTTCTTCCTCTCCACCGTGAGCCCTCTGTGCAAACCGTGAGCTTCCTGTCCCGTGCTCTTCTGGCGCTGGTTGGTTGGCAGCTCACGCTGCCTTCCTCTGTTCTTCAACGCTGCCAAAGCCCCCACTTCCTTACGCTGCCAAAAGCAGCTGCTCCTGAAATGTTGCGCTGCTTCTTTTTCTTCCGCAAGCTGCCCAGTCAGCCTTCAACGCTGACTCCCGTGCCTTCCTCTTAACCCTTGCTGCGCTGCGCCTTCTGGCAGCCTTCTTCCCTGCCGCAAGCTGCTCTGCCGCAAGCTGCCTTTTTATTTTTTTTTATTTTCTTTTCTCGCTGCCTAAAGGCAGCTCTGTTCTCACACTCTACAAAATGCTTCTGCCCAGTTTTTCTTCTTTTTTAAACGCTGCCTAAGGCAGCATCTTCTTCCTTTTCTTTACTCTCCACTTGCACCGAGTGAGCTCCCACGTTTATTTTTTATTTTTCTTTTTTTTAAAGCCAGCCATCCACCCACAAGCTCTCTTTTGTTTTTTATCCTTTTCTTTTATTCTTTTCTGTCCGCACCTTTCATCATTCATCATCATTTTCTTTCTTATTTTAATTTTCTGTTTGTTTCCTTTCATTTCCACTTGCACCGATTCTTTCTTTCCTTTGGTGCTATCATGAGCCGGTTGCCTTTCAATTTTTGAGAGCTGCCTTCCATCATTTTCTGCACTAATATAAAACCATCAAAACAGCTCTCATTTATTTTTCACACAAAACAAACCAACCCAAATGCAATTACTCCAAACCGAATCGAAAACATAAACAAAGAAAATAAGTGAGTAAGTAGTTTTGACGAATTTAGCACTTAAAATTTCACTTATTCTATTTTTATTTTCTTTGCTTAACAAATCTTATAAAACATAAAAATAACGTAAATAGCTCAAAATATAACGAACTAACTAAGAAAAGATAAGGGAATTTGATATAAAAATATATATAAATATGATCCGATCAGCCGCCGCCACCACTATTCAATGGCTTTGTTTGTTTGTTTTTTATTTTTACCATTCGGTTATAAGTTAAACCTTATTGTCATCTAGACCGTTGTTTTAGGGGGGTGTATTCAATTGGGATTTTGAGGAATTTTATTTCTTTTAATGAATCTAGGGGTATTCAATCAGGAATTTAAGTGATTCTCTGAAATTCAATGTGTATTCAATCAAGATTTTAAGATAGTTTATTAAAATTCTCAAAAATCCAGGTGTATTCAATTAGGATTTTAAAGAAGTTTATAAAGTGTATTCAATTAGAATTTGATTTTATAGAATTTGAAGAAGTTGAGGAATTAGAGGGAATTGGAGAGATTTTGTAGTGTATTTTAAGCATCCACAAATCTCTTCTTTTTCCAAGAGATTTTGAGGGAATTGAATCAAAATTTTACATGAAATCTCTACAAATGAATTAGACTCCATAAAAATCCATGGATTTATAAATCCATCAAAATCTCTCAAATTCAACAGCCAAATTTAAGGGGGGTGTATTCAATTGAGAATTTGAGAGATTTTGATGGATTTATAAATCCATGTATTTTTATGGAGTCTAATTGATTTATAGAGACTCCATGTAAAATTTTGATTCAATTCCCTCAAAATCTCTTGGGGAGAGAAGAGATTTGTGGATGCTTAAAATACACTACAAAATCTCTCAAATTCCCTCTAATTCCTCAACTTTTTCAAATTCTTTAAAATCAAATTCTAATTGAATACACCTAGAATGTTATAAACTTCTTTAAAATCCTAATTGAATACACCTGAATTTCTGAGGATTTTAATAAACTATCTTAAAATCCTAATTGAATACACATTGAATTTCAGAGAATCACTTAAATTCCTGATTGAATACCCCTAAATTCATTAAAAGAATTAAAATCCCTCAAAATCCCAATTGAATACACCCCTCTAAAAATCTCCTCACTGTCAAATTTTTGTTGTCCAACCAAGGTTTTTTTTTTCTTCTTTTCCGTAAAAAGGAGGACGACCAGTGGCATGGAAGGACAAAATCGGATTTTGCTCAAAGCTAAAAGCATAGTAATATGTTTTAGGACTGTTGGTTCAGCCCAATTTTTAATGGATAATACTTGCATCACGCACGAGGGAGATGCACATATATTTTCTTTACGAATAACGTATTTTAAGCATATAACTTATAGAGTGTACAAATGTTGGAACCAAACTTTAAAAAGTCTTCGAACCTTTTGTTTTCAAGAGCTTAATCATCTCAATAACTTGAATCCGATCATCAGCTGCAGCCTGCACCCAAAATCAAACCCACAAATTTCGTAAGAATAACGTTAACTCAAGTCCAACTGAAAGTGATTAGAGTTGAGGACAACACTGAGATATGATCATATAAATACCAGGAAAAAGTAGATTTTCAAGGGGTTTGCAGTCATAATTTACCATACAAAAATCTCCACAAATTCACTGCAACCCTTCTGCAACTTCAACTAAGAACATATTAAATTGACAAGTTCATGAATATGCAGACCACTGTCAACCTTGAAACAACAAATGATCTCCCATTCAGTGTGGGTATTCAAGAATAAGATAAAGAAAGCAAAGATACTATATTTATGACCAATGGGCAGAGGACAAGATACAACAAAGCATTTACATATGAATGAGGGATAACAGAAATGAGAATGGAATATCAGTGAAGAGCGCGCGCATACTCACACATATAAATGCATTAACATTTTCTTTTTTTTCTTCAGAAACTCAAAAACCCCGAAAATTCCAATACAAGAGATCACCAACTAATGATCAAGGCAGCTACAAAACAGAAAACAAAAAAGTGAGTTCTAATTGAATTCATTTACATATACCCTACACCATTAAGACTTAGTAATAAATTTATATTCTTGTATTCCGTAAAGAAAAGAAACTCGTCGTATAGAACAATTATTGGTACATAATGATTTGATAAGATAGCACTTACAACTGTACAAGACCTTGCTATTGCACCAGCATGGTAGCAAAGCGTAAATTATGCACTTACTTTTTTTATATATTTTTTATTTTTTTATATATATATTTTTTTTAATGATGCACTTACTTTTTTTATATATTTTTTATTTTTTAGTGCTGCACTATATATATTTTATTTTTTATTTTTTTATTTTTTTTATTTTCTTTATTTTCTTGTTACCCTACTATCAATATTTTATTCTTTTATAAATCCTATATATATGTGTGTGTGTGCTGAAGACGAAGACAAGCAAGCATTTACAGATGTGGAGTGTTTGACCATTTGAGGGGTAAAACACACACTGTAACTTTTTTTTTTTTTTTTTTTTGGGCCTGGGCCTGGGCCTTTGGCTCATATTTGGGCCGGGTTTTTGTTTTTTTTTTTGGGCCTGGGCCTTTGGCTCATATTTGGGCCGGTTTTTTTTTTTTTTTTTTTTTTTTTTTTTTTTTTTTCAAAACTTTTTTTTTTTTTTATTAGCCGCATACATATATGCATGTATAACATAATGTGTGTACCCCCCACTGATGGACTTCTTTGTTGTGAAGTCAGGGATTACGTAAACAATTTTGTGGAGGCATAACATGATGTCGGGATACCCATGAAGCTTTTGGAAGTGGAGTGAACGACGGTGTTCTTTGTGCTCTTTGCTGTCAAGTGCTTGCGCGAGAGACTGCGCCGGAGTTCCGCCGTGTAGTGCCTTTTGATTACAGTATTCCCTCGGTTGGTGCGCTGCCGTGTGGTGCTGTACAAGAGGCTGCACAGGGGCTTCGTTGTGTATTGTCTTTTGGTCGCAATTTTTCCTCGGTGGTGGCGTTGCCGTGCGGTGCGAGAAACTGCTTGCGTGGTCGCTACGCGTTTACGTAGTGTGACTACGTGGCATTTTAGTTTCTTTGCTACCGTAACGTGCCTTTGAAGGACCGTCTTGTAGCTGCCCTTGTTACCGTGCTTGCTGCCCCTGCTGCATTGTCCATTGCCCTGCCGAAGTCTTGTGGCTGACTTTTTGTTGCGGTCATGGTGTTTTTCAGGTGTTTTACGGGCGGTACCCTTACTGTTCTTGCAAAGGAAGGCGATTCCCAAGATAGCGGAACGACGTTGAAGCTTTATCCGCCACTGACTGGTCCTAAGGCGCTTGTCCTTCCCGCCAAAGACAACTCCATGCATATTAAGTCATGGTCTTCTGAAGCAGCTTGGAAGGTGGTGGACTCCATTCGATCTAATGCAAAGAAGAGGGTGTGTCCATCCAGGATTCTTATTTTGAACTCTTCGCACCATGTTTACGACAACCCTCCGGTTGTGTTTGATCTTCTTGGTCATCGTATCCGCAGCGGAGCCGTGTCTTGGAGTGGTACCCTGTCGACCACTGGAGGAGCTGCCTTTGTTGATTTTTATTGGGAATGGCTTGAAGATGTCTTGAGCCGTTCCAAGGATGTGCTTACCAAGACGGGCCTTTACCATGCTGTATACGCATCTTTGTTCAGTTATGATCGCCAACCCTCTGTCATTCGTGAATTCTTCGAGCATTGGTGTTCAGCAACCAACACACTTCACATAGCTCGAGGGGAGATGTCTCTCTCTCTTCGAGATCTTCACAAGATAGGGGGCTTGCCAATCCAGGGAAAGTTTTACGACGAAGTTGTCCCTAGCGTGGAGGAGTTTTCTTGTCGTAACAGTCGAGGATTGCCTGCGAGCTGTCGCTATTTGTTTTGGGCATATCACAAGCTTTCCCAAGAGGCTTCGGGCAAGTCAGGCGTGAAGATATCTTCATGGATTCGATTTTGGTATTGGGATGCCATGAAGTATAAGAGGCCTTCGAAGAAAAGTGGTCGCAATAAGACGACCAGGCCTAAGGGAGACTCGGATCCATCAGGCTTTATTGGTCCAGTTGGGCGCCGTACTCCCACTGAGTTGAGGGCGTTCGAAAACCTTGGCGTGTCATCAGAGCACTTGGAGGAATCTTACTTAGCCGCTTTTTTAGCCTGTTGGCTTTGTAAATTTGTTTTCCCTAAAGATGACGTCAACTTTGTCCGTCCCGGAGTTTTCAAAGTTGCCAGCAAGATGGCTGCAGGCGAACCTTTTAGTCTTGCCATCCCGGTTTTAGCCAATATTTACAACGGTTTGAGTGTTGTTTCGAACTTGGCAAGCACTGAAGACCGTGCTGCGGTACTTCCCTACCATTATGTGTATGGCTGGTTGGGCGAATACTTTAACACTCATTTTTCTTCATCGACTTCAATGAAATTGGGGCCCTTAATGACGAAGTATTCCGGTGTGCTTTCTGCGAAGGGTTTTGATGATTCGCAGGCGCGAGCGCTGTTTGAAAGTTGCGAAGGCTCGAGGATGGATCGTTTGGCAAGAGTCGGCTTGACGCGGCAAGTCATTGTGGATGATTCGGACCTTCGCTCCTCAGACTTGTCTTATTTTATAAGCCTTCGCTCGGCGTATGTTTCTTTGCGGCAAGAAGACCGATGCATTATTCAACCGTATAATCCCCACCGTTTTAGTAGGCAATTTGGTTTTGTCCAAACTGTTCCGGGTAGGCTGAAGGAAAGAGACCAATCGAAATCTTTGCAAAATATGTATATGCATTGGGAGTCTTGTACCCGTGCATGCACAAATGCTTCTATCACCCTGCCAGTTAAAGACGAGTTCAAGAATAATCCTGTGACTCGTGCTTACGTAAATTGGTGGTTGAAGGCACACCATGAGAATTTGGGGATGGCAAGTGACACTAATTCTTCCCATTCTCACCATAAGGCATCGAAAGAGGGTTGTTCTTCAGTTCCTCCGCAGCTGGTATCTATTGATTGTGCGAGTGTGACTCCTTTGCAAGATAGCCCTGTGGTCTTAGCCTGCCCACGATCACGCTTGCTTTCTTCTCATTTGGATGCTTCTGAAGAGGCGGGTGACGAAGTCGGTTCGCACGAGGATGGACATGCTTTGCGGTTGCGTCAACAACCTTTGAATAAGCGACCACTTGAAGTTTCTCAGGTTGGCAGCGATGTTAATATTCGCCATAAGAGGAAAGAAGCATTTAGGCTTCCTCTATCTGATTGCCGTATGTCTTTTGAGAGAAACGTATGTACTTTTTCCCTTTCATGATTTCTTTTCTTTATTTTAGCTTTTGTTTCTAACATTTTGTTTGTTCTCCTTAGGTTGGGCCTTCTATGCCGGTCGGAGGCAATCTATCCGCCGATGAGGGGATCAGGGATCTTCCTGGTGCAGAGCTTACTCAAAATCCGTCGAGCCTCCCAAGCTTGCCGCGTGTTGGTGAATGCGTACAAGAGTCTGCTATGCGTCCGGTACCTTTGCCAGCTAATTCTGAGATTTCTTTGAGGGGGCCAAACCTTAGCGGTACTGAGCAGCTCATTCATCGTATTAGTCTCCGTGCGGCCATGGACATCAAGGGCCATATTGACAGTAGGATCTCAAAGTGCCCGCTAGAAGACCTTGCGTTGCTCCGTGAGGATTTGTCAAAGTTTGTTTCAGTAATTGACAACCTCAACGTTGATTCTTCGATCTTGAAAGCCAAAATTGCCGAACTTATGGCCGCCTCAACTGAGTATTCTTCCTTGCGTGCGACCTCTTTGGAGAAATTGGATCCGGATGTTAGGGCTCAGCAACTTGCGACAATAGATTCCTCGCTAGCTCGAGTCCGATCTTCTCAGCAAGCTGTTTTGGGAGTTTATCAGACTGTAGAGACTTCTTTAGCTTCCGTCCGAGCGCGTCTTGATGCATTAGTGCGAGAGCGAGAGCGGTTGGAGGCCGAATCGTCTCATTTAGAAAGAGTGCTTGCGGAGCACCAAGAAGAGATTTCTCATCTAGAGCAGGAGAAGGGTATGGCTATGGAATCGCCTATTTTGTCTCCTACTGAGGTCGAGTCTTTGAAGAATTTGGAGGATTTACTTGAGGATCGCCTTCGTAGTTTTAGAGACATAACTTTTGAGTAGTGTCTTTTCTTTCCTCTTTTGTAACAAGGCTTTAGGGCCGACATCTTCTTTTAAAGTGTTTTTCGTCATTGAATTTGCCCTTTATTCTTCGAAGTGTTTGTGTTTTTTTTTTGTTGATGATGTGACTGTACTTGAAGTTTTGAAGTTTCAAGTTGCCTACGTACCCTCGGTTTAAGGAGGGATCAAGTCATCACGTAGTTCAAATGAATGATGGAAAATTTTTTTTATGGTGATTTTGATGATGATTTTGCCGTACACAGTTTATGCTCTTGCGGGCCAGGAGCGTGGTATCTTCTCATGCGTAGTACCGCTTCAAAAACTTGCCGTTTATGGGGCCAATCCTCAAGCCATCTTCTTCCACGATCATGTAAGCACCGTTTGTGTAGACTTCTTGTACTATGTAAGGCCCATCCCACTTTGAGGTGAATTTGCTCTTCGTCTTGTGCGTCATGATGATAGGCCTACGTAATGCAAGGACGAGGTCTCCTTCTTGAAATGACCTCGGGCGAACTTTCTTGTTGAAGGCCTTGGACAACCGTGCTTGATAACACTCCAAGTGCTGCTGAGCTTCGAGCCTCTTATCGTCTAGTGCTTCCAACTCTTGAAGACGTAACTTTGCGTTCTCTTCGTTGGTCAGTCCTTCTTGTATAGCCATTCTCAGTGAGGGAATTTGGCTTTCCAGCGGCAAAACTGCCTCTACGCCATACACGAGCGAATATGGTGTAGCCTGAGTAGGCGTACGGTGTGTCGTCCTGTATGCCCAAAGTGCTTCGCTCATCCTTTCGTGCCAGTCTTTCTTGCTCCTACCAACGATCTTTCTCAAAAGGTTGCATAGAGTTTTGTTGAATGCTTCCGCGAGACCATTAGCTGGGGCGTGATACATGGAAGACTTATGCTGTTTGAATTTGTATTTCTCACAGAGTTCGTCCATGAGTCGGTTGGAGAATTGCTTTCCATTGTCCGTAATGATGTAGCGAGGCACAGCATATCGGTGGATGATATGCTCCTTGATATAACGGACGACAGTTTCTTTCTTGACTTCCCTCAGGGGTATGGCTTCAGCCCACTTGGAGAAGTAATCTGTTGCAGCTAGGATGTAAGCTTCTCCTGCAGATGACTTTGGTGCGATCGGTCCCACGACGTCCAACCCCCATGCGTCGAACGGCCATGAAGCAACTGTAGGGTGCAATGGTTCAGGCGGTTGATGTATGAAGTTGGCATGGAACTGGCAGGCTTGGCACCTTTTGGCGTATTCCATGCAATCTCTCACCATGCTTGGCCAATAGTAACCCATTCTTTTGAGCTGGAAATGTAGCTTTGGCCCCGACTGATGTGCTCCACATATACCTGAATGTGCTTCCTCCATGGCTTGACTGGCTTCTTCTTCACCTAAGCATCTCAAAAGTACTCCTTCAAAAGAGCGTCGGTAAAGTGTTACTTTGTAGTAGAGGAAGCGATGTGCTCGTCGACGTATCTCAGAGCGGTGTCTGGTAACGTCTGGAAGTCTTCCTTGCTCCAAGTAGTCGATTAACGGCTGTCTCCATTCTTGGGTGTTGACTAGGAGTACTGAGATGACATTTGTGTCATTTAGCAGTATCTCAGCGGCAAGTGGAATCACCCATCTTTGGCAAACTGGCACATTTGCGACTTCTCCTTCTCCTAACGTCATGCTAGAGGCTAGGTTGGCGAGAGCATCTGCTATTTGATTTTCTTTTCTTGGCATATGTTCTAGTGTCACCATCTCGAACTTTTGCAGCAGCTGAGTTGCCAGTCGGAAGTAGGGGACCAGATCATCTTTCCTCACCTCATACTCGGTCAGGAGTTGATTGATTATGAGCTTCGAGTCGCCATATACCTCAAGGGCTGTGATTCCTATATTGGTTGCCATTTGGAGGCCGAGGATCAATGCTTGGTACTCAGCGACGTTGTTAGAGCATAGTTCGCTCAGTTGGAAGGAATAAGGCAGTATTTGTCTTTGTGGTGACATGAATACCACTCCTGCCCCCGCTCCATCTGTTCGGGCGGATCCGTCGAAGAACATCGTCCATGTTGGGAAGACGTCGATGTAAAACACCTTCTCGTCAGGCAAGTCGTCTGAGATTTCCCAATCGGCTGGGATCGGGTGATCGGCGAGGAAGTCTGTCAGTGCTTGTCCTTTAACGGCTTTAGCTGGAACGTAGATGATCTCGTGTTGATTGAGAAGCAACGCCCATTTAGCTAGTCGCCCTGTCAGAACTAGTTTGGACATGACGTATTTAACTGGATCAGCTCTAGCAACCAAGTGGATGGTGTAAGCCTGCATGTAATGTCTGAGCTTCAGGATGGCGAACACCAAGGCGAGGCACATCTTTTCTATTGGGGAATAGTTCAACTCAGCACCGGTAAGAGTTCGACTGAGGTAGTAGAGCGCTCTTTCTTTCTGGGATTCATTTTCTTGTCCCAAGAGTGCCCCAACTGAACTTTCCTGAGCGGCGATGTATAATATGAGTGGCTTTCCAGGTGTGGGTGCCCCCAAGACAGGTGGACTTGACAAATATTTTTTTATGCTTTCAAAAGCATTGTGGCATGCTTTATCCCATACAAATGGAACATCCTTTTTCATGAGTCGGCTGAATGGTTGACAGTGCCCTGCGAGGTTGGAGATGAAACGCCTGATGAAGGCTAGGCGTCCTTGTAGACTTTTCAGCTCGTGCAGGTTTCTCGGCTCAGGCATGTTTTGAATGGCCTTGATTTTTGATTGATCCACTTCAATGCCGCGGTGTTTGACAATGAAGCCCAGGAACTTTCCAGATGTGACGCCAAATGCACATTTCAACGGGTTCATCTTGAGATTGTACTTTTGCAGTCTTTTGAACACTATTCGCAAATCCTTCAAGTGGTCTGATTTTCTTTTTGTTTTGACCACCACATCGTCCACGTAACATTCTACATTTTTGTGTAACATGTCATCGAAGATTTTTTGCATTGCACGCTGATATGTAGCTCCAGCATTCTTTAGACCGAATGGCATTACTTTGTAGCAGTATATACCTTTTGGAGTGCGAAAGGCTGTTAGTTCCTCATCCTCGGGAGCCATGCGAATTTGATTGTATCCGGATGAGCCATCCATGAATGATAGTGCCTCGTGGCCAGTGGTTGCATCCACCATGATTTCGATGATTGGCAAAGGAAAATCGTCTTTCGGGCATGCATCGTTGAGGTCTCGAAAGTCCACGCAAACACGTATCTGTCCTGATTTCTTGAGGACGATAATGATGTTAGAGATCCACTTTGGGTATTGCACCTCTCGAATGAAGCCTGCTTCAATTAGCTTGTCAATCTCAGCCTCAATCTGTGGGATGAGCTCAGATCGATAGCGCCTTTGAGTTTGCTTTATCGGTCGCGATCCAGGCTTGACTGCAAGGTGATGTACAGCAATGGTAGGGTCAAGGCCGGGCATTTCTTTGTATGTCCAAGCGAAGACGTCTTTATACTCTAACAGCAGTTGGTAATACTCCTCTGCCTCGTCTGTACTTAGCAGTGCGCTTATGAAGATAGGTTTTGGTTCCTCGCTTGTGCCCAAGTTGATTTCTTTGAGATCATCTACCGTGGCTTGCCCCCCGTCTTCGAGCTGTGGTGGTGCAGCAGTGACATCCTCCTCAAGGATCTCGTCTTCTTCGTCTTCTCGGATTGTGATGTGGAAGACGTCTTGGATTTCCTCTTCAGTGCCGTCCTCTTGGACTTGCTGGCATGAGGTTTGTCCGGTATGGATGATGGTGCGCCTTCTTACTTTTAGTGGTCCTTTTGTGTCAATCTCCAAGATTGCTTGACGCTTCATCCTTGAAGGAATTGAACTCCGAATATCGCCTTTTTCTGCTAGCCTGTCGGGCTTTTCTTCTTTTGGCTCTGTCTCCTTCCTTCTAGAAGGCTTTTTGTTGTCTTCCAGTCTTTCGGAAACTGACCGTTGCAAAGGCGAGCTAGCCGTGTTGCCTTGTTTCTTAGGTTCTGACAACCTTTCAAAAACGGATTTTTGGGATGTTGGCGTGTTAAGCCTCTTGAAGACGGAGGTTCGGTTTTGACCACCAATGCGATGCAATGCCGATATTCTGGGTCTTGGGTGATTCATCCTATTGACGACCGGTATCCGAGGGGCGGTTTTAGGCTCTTCAACGCTCACGCTGATGTGCTGAGTGCTAGCATTTTTCGCCTTGCTCGAAATCTTCACAGGTGCACTTGGCGTGAAGCCGATTCTTGCTTTGCCGTTGTCAACTCCGTAACCATGCTTTCTCAGCCTCTTTTGAGTCTCGGTGAGGTCACGTTCTTTGTTGACAGTATCTGAAACCTTATTTCCAGGTTTTGAAGAGGGAACGAAGTCGTACCCAGCCTTTGACATGAGTTTGTAGGCGTTTGGATCAAAGCCCTCTTCGGTCCTCTTGGTTGGGAGAAAGCTTAATTCTACTCCCTTTGGCAGAGCTTTTATGAAACCTTGTGGTGGTCCTGCAATCTTGGTCCCGCCTAGCTGTGTTAGAGGTAGAATTGCATTCGCCTTGAGTAGTTCCACATCATCCTTGCACTGTTGCATGTCGGTTTTGCTTGTCCCGGTTTCGAATGGTGTTTGACCCTTCTTTCTTCTCGACATTGGGATGTATCGGAAGACGGGCGTATTTGATTCTTTTGAAGGCGTCTTACCCCTTTTTGCTGTCACGAGTTCGTCGTTGCTTGAAGATGGTGTGGCTTCCCCTCCTTGCTTTCTGGGAACGGATTGCCATTCTTGTTTTTTAGGCGTTGCTTTGCCTGTGGACTTTAATTCTCTCGGGAGAGCTTCGGGTATCATATCCTCCTCCATGTAGAACTTGGCGTCTGCAAAGTGTGATTCGGCCTCGGTAAATGGCTTTGTATCGCCTCGAATCACCTTTACTCATTCCCGGTAGAATTTTAAACATTGGTGAAGGGTAGACGACACTACTCCATTCTCATGGATCCAAGGCCTTCCTAAGAGCAAGCCGTATGAAGTTCTTGCATCGATCACATGAAATATTGTGCTTGATTTGAGTTCACCGATGGTCATCTCCACTCGGATCATGCCTATCGCTTTTTGTCCTCCTTGGTTGAAACCTTGGATTAGTAGACGGCTTAGAGACAGTTCGTCCATTTTGATGCCAATTGTGGCCATTGTAGACTTTGGCATGATGTTTATGGCCGATCCGCCATCTACAAGCATGCGTTTGACTTTGCTTTCCCTTATGTATCCTGAGATGAAGAGAGGACGGTTGTGAGGTTTTGATCCCAGCAATAAATCTTCGTCAGTGAAGCTGATTGAGTCTTGGGCGGCACAGCATGCTGTATATTCATGTGACTGAAGTTTTGAGCATTCGTCTTCGTTTCCTTGTACCCCATGGTCATCGGGATTTGCTAAGGCCACCATCAGTGCTTTCCGCATCTCTTCGGGTAATCGTAATGCCTCTTCGATGCTCACGTGAGTCGGCAGACCTTCTTTGGTCATGAAGGTCTTTACTTCTTCAGTGGTGATAACTTCCCCTCTTGATGGTTCTTTTACCTCTATTACGTGACACGTAGTGACAGTGTACCGTTGGAAGAAGTCTTTTGGGAAGTACTCATGCAAGGAGACGGGAATGCGTGGCTCTTGTTCCATAGGCTCCCCAGCGTATGTTGGCTTAGCAGCTCTAACGCTTCTTTTGGGTTTCCTATTGTTGCGACGACGGTGTCTTCTCCCATATTCTACCTTTGGCTTTGCGGCCTGTGGCTTGGGTTTCTTTGATTTTCTGTGGGTCACTAAGGTCCATTCTTCACTATCCTCAATTGGTGCATCTTGATTGTTTGCCCCCAATGGTAGTGCAGAAGGGGCTGCGTGACGATGGTCGTGTATTACTTGAAGAGGCACAGGATCAAAGGACCCAAACACGATCGTCGTAGTGTGTGTTGCGACTGTGTCTTCCAAGTCGAGTTCAATTCGTCCTTGTTGTGCCAACTTCATGATGAGCTCTTTGAGGATAAAGCATTTGCCGACGGGATGGCTTACGATGCGATGGTACTTGCAGTATTTGGGATCATCAACGCGATTCATCTCTTCTGGGCGCTTGCATTCAGGAAGCTCAATTACTTTCTTCTCTAACAGGTCGTCTAGCATCGGGGCCATGTCAGAGTCTGGGAATGGGTATGTTTTCTGCTCCAATTCCTTTAAGGTGTTTTTGTACCTTTCTTGGGTACAGGAGGGCTCACCTCTTTTTATCTCCTTTGCTTTGGTTTTAGAGGAGATTTTGACGGGTGCCGCTGAAGTTTTAGTGGGGATAGCGTCAACGGCAAAAGTTTCCTTAGCGGGCTTCTTTCCATGATTGTCCGCCTTCGGAGTAAACACCTTATCCCTCTTGAAGTCGGTGATCGGCTCCTTTTTTCCATGATGAGCGATGCTCAGCTCCATGTCGTGGGAACGAGTTGCCAGCTCCTCAAATGTTCTTGGTTTTATGCCTTGGAGGATGTAATGTAACCCCCAGTGCATGCCTTGAACACACATCTCAATGGCGGAGGTTTCGGAAAGTCGATCTTTGCAATCCAGACTTAACGTACGCCATCTGTTGATGTAGTCGACAACCGGTTCGTCTTTCCATTGTTTAGTACTTGTTAGCTCTAGCATGCTGACTGTACGGCGGGTGCTGTAGAAGCGGTTGAGGAATTCACGCTCCAGTTGCTCCCAGCTGTTAATGGATTCGGGCTCAAGATCGGTGTACCAATCGAAGGCGTTACTTTTCAGTGAGCGCACAAACTGTTTGGCAAGGTAGTCCCCTTCAGTTCCAGCATTGTTGCAGGTTTCAATGAAGTGGGCGACATGTTGCTTTGGGTTTCCCTTTCCATCGAATTGCATGAATTTCGGCGGCTGATACCCTCTTGGCATCTTCAAAGCGTCAATCTTCCTGGAGTAGGGCTTTGAATATGACATGGAGGCATGTGAACTCCCTTCATACTGCGCTTTGATGGTGTTAGCGATCATTTGTTGCAGCTGTTGGATAGACAGGGATCCCACGGGTGCTATTGCCTGGTCTGGTTTATCCTCGAATTCTTGTGTCGGAGGTTCCTCCTCATCACCGCCTCCTTCTTTTCTGTCGTTCTCTTTTTCCAATCGATTGACAAGCGCGGCGATTTGTAAGTCCTTTTCCTCCACCGTCTGTGTGAGTTTTGCAATTGCCTCATTCATTTGAGCCAGCTGCTCCTCGATTGAAGTTGCTCCGGTGGTCATGACTTGCATGGCCGTGCTGCTGCTCGAGTCGGCGTCAGAGAGCAGGGACTCGGAGTACTTCCCCAGGCTTTTCTCCCTTGGCGCCTTCAGTGAGGCTAGGGTGATCACAGGCTCGTGCCTTGGGTGTCCTTGTTTCTCCAGCAAAGTTGATGCGGGGGTGGAAGATGCGGCCAAGAAAGCTCTTGCCTTGCTTCGAGTTACAACCTCTGAAATGCTCCTACCTGCAGCGAGGACGGTCTTGTTCTTCACATTGGGTGCGAGAACGGTTTGAGCCCTCCTTGATGCCATCGGTGCTTTTCTTTTCGGATTTGAAGATAGAGATGAGAGGTAGAGAAGGTCCCACTGGGCGTGCCAAATTTGTAAACACGAAAATTTCCTGAAGGAACAAGAACAGAACACGTGTACAAAATATATTTGTTATTTGATGAATTTTGGGGTTACAATCTCTATTTGTTCCTCTGATTCTATCTTCGTAAGGTATGGATTTGTTGATGGGCTGTTGATCCAAAAGGGCCGTTGGGCTTGATCATTGGATGAACAGTGATGTGGATTTGTTTGTGTTGATCCGAAGGGGCTGTTTGGCGCTTTGATTCTTGGGATGAACAGTGATGATCTTCAGATGTTTGATGATGAATGTAGAATGATGAACGATGAACGATGGGTGAGTTTCAAGGGGGCTTTGATCTTGATTCTTGAAGGATGAATGTATTGATTCCAAGGGCCGTCGGGGCTTGATCTTGGAGGGTGGATGAATGTTGTTTCAAGGGCCGTCGGGGTTTGATCTTGAAGAAGGTGGATGAATGATGAACGAAGAACGATGAACGATGGATGAACTATGGATGAACTTATGGATGAACTTCAAGGGGCTTTTGGGCTTGGTTCTTGAAGAAACGGATGAACGATGAACGAAGAACGGTGGATGGATCTTCAAGGGCTTCTGGACTTGATCTTGAAGAACAATTGTGCTAATCCAAGGGGCCGTTGGGGCTTGATCTTAGGATGGATGATCGTTTCTTCAAGGGCCGTTGGGGCTTGATTTCGAAGAACGATGAACGATGAACGAAGAACGAAGAACGAAGAACGAAGAACGAACTTCCAGAGAATTCTCTTCCAATTTGGGAGTAGAGAAATGTATTTGTGAATTGGTGAAATGAAATGAATGAAATTGGCTTCTATTTATAGAATTTTCCAAGGCCTAATTTTGAATATAATATCCCAGATGAAATAAGCCGTCTCTGCCAGGTGTTGACACGTGTCTTGTTTGACAGCTTTTCTAACTCTTTTCGAATTTTCGTCGAATCACACAATATGTGTACAATTTATGTAATACACGAGTGTTAAAATTTTGACCATTGGTCAACATTTATTTACTAAAATTTCATTGTCTACAGATGGATTTAACTGATTTAAGTTGATTATATAGCGAGCTGGCAAACATTGTGAGTGTAGAAAATATGTAAATATTTTAGCATATTTTCACAAAAACATAAGTGATATGGTGATCAAGGTGTTGAAGGAGTAAAATGGGAGGGGTTCGAATCCCCTTGGTGTTTTTTTAAATATAGAAATTTAAAAAACACGGAAATTTCGAAGGAAATATCGATGACATCGGAAATATCGGTAGTCCAAAAACACGGAAATTTCGATAGAAATATCGGGATATTATGGATATTTAATACCTTGGCTGCAATTAAATGCCCAGCGCGTGTGGTGCGTGGGCAGGTAGAAAATGGGAAGTGGGCAACACAGCCCAGGTTTCACTCTCAAATGGTGGAGTCCATTTTGATTTGTGGCCTAAAATTGGGCCTAAATTTGACATTCATTTGGGTTTTAGGTTTTAGATTTTTTTTAAGCCATAGGTTGGAGTGGATTTGGGGGGGGAGGGAATTTGGGTAAATTTTAGGTTTTAGGTCAGGGTTGAAGTTAGTCTAATGTCCAGGGTTGTAAATCGGCTCAAACAGTTCAAGTTTGACTTGTGTTCGGCTCGTTTTTAGTTCGTTCAAGTGCCATTCGTATGTTAAACAAGTTGAACTTGAACAAAACACAAGGCTCGTTGGAAAAAATGAGCCGAGCTTGAGCTTTGGTATATTTGACTCACAAAGCTTATGCGCAGCTTGTATTGTTTTATGCACAAACTCTTGCAATATTATTATCAACGGTTTGTTATTATCATTATTTTATTAGGTTTTAATGAAAACTAGGTCGAACTAAACATAAGCTTTAGCTTGTCTGAGGATTGAGTTGAGCAAAGCTAATTAAAAAAAAACCATGTATAGTTTACAAACAAGCTGAGCCAAGCTGAGGTCGAACTTGAAAAAATTATTTGAGTTGAGCTTGAGGTTGTGATTACGAGCTTTTTTCGAGCTTGAGCATGAATTGTGTAATGTTACGATAATATTGGGTTTTTATTGAAATTCTATTTGTAAAAGATTTGATCCTAGAATCCTAACCCTATAAATTAGTCGTCAATCCTTTCAAGTTCAACAAAGTAAAAGTATTCGTACAACAAAGTTATATATGATAGTAGCGGCTGGCCTGCTCTACATAACGAGTCTTGCACGCCTAACAATTAAGCAATGGTGCCGACTAAGTAACGATATATATACAACACAAAAGAAATCTGGAAATGCTTTGCTTTCTTTTTAGTCCAAGTAATCACATTATTCCTTATTTATTTATTTTTCTTTCTTTTAGAAGGTCATGCTATAAAACTAGATAAATTAAGACTGATAATTCCATTGGAGTACAGAAATCAGCTCGATCGATCATCCATGGCACCTATTGGGGTGCAATTGCTTGTTCAAGATGACCATGTAAATCACCTGATAAAATCTGCAGTGCATATTACTCTTAATTTTTCTGCATATTAGTTTGATAAATCTGTAGGCATGCATGCATGCATGTTTTGGTCTGGTTTGGAACCTTTTTATGGTAAAATGGATTGCAGGTAGTGATGGATAATGGGATTGTCCAAGTGACGCTATCAAAGCCAGAGGGAATCGTGACTGGAATCCGATTCAATGGCATCGATAACTTGCTTGAAGTTCGTAACGAGGAATCTAACAGAGGGTATTCATACAGCTTACTACATAGTCCTGATTAATTTTATGTTTTATTTATTTAATTTGTAGTTAATTTGAATGGAAATATTGTAGGTATTGGGACCTTGTTTGGAGTTCAGCTACTACTGGAACAACAGGAACATTTGATGTGTACGTCCTATATACTATAACAATATATATTGTAGTATAATCAGAACATAACACAATATATTCCTCAATCTGTATCCTAATATCTTGCATGATCTGTAATTTTAAAACGATTGACTATGAACTTACCATGAAATTTCACAACGGATCTCTTAACATATCGCTTTCTTTTCTTTTTTGATCGACGAACTTGGGTTTAGAAATGGTACTTCCAATGCTGAGAAAAGATCATACCGTTCCCACTAGCTTAGCTCAAGTACTAGTTGGTTGTTACATAGTTTCAAAGTTATATAAACTAATTAATAATACTTATTACATGAAATATATGCTCCTTTCTGCAACACGAGACTTTTCTTAGCAGGGATCTCATTCTACTATAGCAAAAACGGGACGATAAGATTCTTAAAATATAAAATGGGAAAACATTGAAATATATAAAACGTTCTATATGGTTAATAAATGGTCACTACGATGGTCCTACACCTATCTCCTTTTTGCTATTGAATTCCTCCAATATTAAGTTGTATGTTGTCACTCAGTACTATAGTCTAGTGTTATTCATCTTCACTTGAAAATGAGAGGTTTTAGATTCGAATTTCGTGGATGGCGAAGTGTACACATTACTAAAACAATATGCACGCAGGATCAAAGGAACAAGCTTTACGGTTATAACGCAAAATGATGAACAAGTGGAGCTCTCTTTCACAAGAACCTGGGATACCTCCCAAGAGGGACAACTCGTACCCCTAAATATTGATAAAAGGTCATTGCTCTCTATCCACATTGCCATCATTGTCATTGAATATATAGTAAAGATCTTGAAAATTTATCGATTTCTATGAATGATCATACGTAGATTTGCACGTAGGTTCATTATGCTTCGAGGGTGCTCAGGCTTCTACTCCTATGCCATTTATGAGCACTTGAAGGACTGGCCTGCTTTCCAGCTTGCAGAAACCAGAATTGCCTTCAAACTCCGGAAAGACAAGTACACAAATTCTCTCAATTTGTGATATATAGGAAAGAGATACAAAATTATGTGTACTAGAACGCTGTTACGTGGTATTACTGTTTCACATTTATAATAAGGTTGGAAGACTGATCAAGGGTACATTAACAAAAAAAATATACATTATTATATAATTTGAGTGAAATAGTAACGCTACATGATGATGTTTTATGTACCCTAAAAATTACTCCAAAAACACGTAGCACTTTATTAGCGCTTAAAATAGTTACTAGGATAAAAGGGTTAATCTAATTAGTGATATGTGTGGCATTTTGGTTTGAAAAAAAAGCTTTCACTACATGGCCATGGCGGACAATAGGCAAAGATTCATGCCCTTGCCTGATGACCGTTTACCACCAAGAGGTCAAGCCCTGGCCTATCCGGAGGCAGTTCTTCTTGTAGATCCTATGGAGCCGGAGTTTAAAGGAGAAGTAACAATTTTTCCTACCTATATATATTTTCTCATTGAATCTTGCATTACATAGGAAAAAAAATATGAAAAACAAACCTTTTTTTAAGGATGACAATCTTATTAATTACCCATGTTGCTTGATGCTTAATTAATCAGGTGGATGACAAGTATCAGTACTCATGCGACAACAAGGATAGTAAGGTACATGGGTGGATATGCACCGAGCCGCCGGTAGGGTTCTGGCTAATTACACCAAGCCAAGAGTTCCGATCTGGTGGACCCTTTAAACAAAACCTCACCTCCCATGTTGGCCCCACCACCCTTGCAGTAAGTAGACCCAAAAAACTCAACCATCTATGTTTGTTATAGTGTTTGTTATTCACACTCCTAATTTCTCATTCTTGAACTTTATTCTAGTATCGGAGAAGTAAATCTCACATCATATTATAAAAGATTTTGACTCTCTCTTTCTCCCCAAACATTGCCAACTAATTTTGGGTTAAATGCTCTAGCTAGTTCTATTTTTCGCTTAAATATGAATGGTATAATCAGGTGTTTCTAAGCGCACATTATTCTGGAGAAGATTTGGTGCCAAAATTTGCAGCTGGTGAGGAATGGAAGAAAGTTTTTGGGCCAGTTTTTATGTATGTTAATTCTGCATATGAAGGAAATGATCCACTTTCGTTATGGGAGGATGCTAAATTACAGGTTTAATTTACATTAATTAATAGCCGTATTTACCAAATTTTCTTTAATTTTATTCCAAACAGTAAATATAGATCACATGACTGTTGGTGACGTGCATATAATTTAGTGACATTTCATTTGGAGGGATGTGATTTTCAGACACCATTTTTCTCTCCTGCAAGCCTCCTTTTAATCCTAGCTAGCTTTTAGACTGAATAAATCAACGAAGAATCAAGGGACAAAAATAGTGCAGAAATAATTTTCCCTCAACGAACTAATTAAATTGAAGTAGTACTGCTGCTGCAGATGGTGAGGGAAGTCCAGTGCTGGCCCTACAGCTTCCCAGCATCTGAGGATTTTCCCAAGTCACGCCAACGGGGTAATGTTAGGGGCCGATTACTTATTCAAGACAGGTACATAACTATACATGTGAATTATTTTAGTCACGTCTTAGATATTGTTGGTAATTAACTTGTATTCCAAACTATGTAAACTAAACATGCTTCCGTTTGGAATTTTGGTATTTAATTTTTTCAACATCAAGATACTTTAGCGATGATTATATATCCGTCAATGGTGCATATGTTGGGTTAGCCCCGCCAGGAGACGTTGGATCGTGGCAAAGAGAGTGCAAGGTGACTGAATTCTACATGCTCACACTAAGTTCAAACATATAATTCTCAACTTAATTTGCTCTTAATCTCACATTTCGTTACTAATCAGGATTATCAATTCTGGACCACAACCGATGAAGATGGCTACTTTTGCATCAACGGGGTACGCACGGGCGATTATAATCTGAATGCGTCAGTACCTGGTTTTATTGGAGATTATCATTACGATGTTGTTATGACTATAACCTCAGGTGGTTCAACTAATTCCCTAATGTTAATTTGTATAGGGCTTAACTATAACCTCAGGTGGTCCAACTAATTCCCTACTGTTAGTTTGTAGGACTTTCTTAAAAATGGAAATTAACAATGTATGCAATGCAGGTTGTGACATTGATATGGGTGATCTTGTATATAAGCCTCCCAGAGATGGCCCTACTTTATGGGAAATAGGCATTCCTGATCGTTCTGCTGCAGAATTTTATGTTCCCGACCCTAATCCAAAGTACATTAACAAACTTTTTGTCAATCATCCTGACAGGTTTGCTTAACTATATGTTCGTTGCTGTTATTCATACTTTTACGCATATGACTCTTCAAGTACTAGCAAATCACAGCCTGACATGTGTATACAAAATTATTATAAAAATTATAAGAATGATATGAGTCACTGTGATCTTGCATAAATGAGGAACAACAAGGTATGAACTAAGATTTCGATTGGCAGGTTTAGGCAGTACGGACTGTGGGAAAGATACTCAGAGTTATATTCTGAACAAGACTTGGTTTATACAGTAGGTGTCAGTGACGACAGTAAAGACTGGTTCTTTGCTCAGGTTACCAGGTGCCAATTCTTCCCATGCCATACCATATATAATCGCTTTTTCCTGATCCCCAAGCAATTTGCACGGTTATCATATGTAGTACTAGAAGCAAGAATACCGATTACCAGTGTATCGGCTTAATACTTACGGCATTTTATTGCTGATTACCATATATAGGAAGAAAGATGATAATAAATATCAAGGAACTACTTGGCAAATTAAATTCAAACTTGAGAATGTAGACAAGACTGGTTCCTACAAGCTAAGAGTGGCACTTGCATCTGCAACTTATTCAGAATTGCAGGTATATTTCACAACTCACTATTTGATTATAATTTCATCATTAACGTGCCATGCGTGGATATTTTTTTTACGCGTGGATAGGTTCTATTGTCAAACTTATGTTACTAGATAGATCCTTATATTGTCAAACTGTAAAGTGTATGTGCGTACCATGCATTCATAAAATAATCAACTTGATTATCAATGGATCAAATCCACACTAATGTTTTGAGGCGGTTTGGCGAGAACATATTCTTTAAATTCTGCTTTAACTAGTGAATATTAACTATAGGTTCGGGTGAACGATCCAAAGGCAAATCGCCCTCTATTCACGAGCGGGATGATAGGGAAAGACAACTCAATAGCGAGGCATGGAATCCACGGGCTTTACTGGCTTTACAATGTAAACGTACCAAGCTCTCGGCTTGTCGAGGGAGACAATATTATCTATTTGACGCAACCAAGAAGCACGACAGGCCCTTTCCAGGGTATTATGTATGATTATCTTCGCTTAGAAGGTCCCCCATCTCCAAGCTCCAAATGATGATAGATTACCTGCACTTTGTAGAACATTGAAGCAAAGAAATTGTACTTTTGCTTTATAAAGTGCATGACCTGAGATAGCTTGATTAAATAGCAAAAAGGATGCATCCTTGCGTGGTTGTCCATAATTTCTTTGCGTTCCCCATCTCTTGGTTCAAAACCCCTGCTATGCTTCTCCACAATTCTCTCTTGCCTTTGTTTCATCAACATATATATACATATACATATACATACATACATATATATATATATATATATATATATATATATATATATCTTGGAAATGAGAGTACAAAAGTATCCTATTTTTAATTAAAAATACAATTGGCAAAAACAATTTCATTGAAGGAAGTGTGACTCAAGGTCAAACAAAAATTAGAAAGAAAACTGGTTTAGGAAAGTACGAGGCATGTGCATCCAGTTATGCCATTTTGAGAATGTCTTATAATTAGAACTGACTTTGATGTGTGAATTTATAAAAATTGGTTCATGTTGATGATCATTATTTTTGTGTTACATGTATTATGTACCAAAAATCCAAAAACTGCTGGAAATTCCAAAGTGGTATGAGTTTATGAAATTCGAATTTTCTATTCCTGAATTAGAAATTTAATTCAGTTCCGAAACCTTTTGGATTGAAAATGGCACCAAGTGTTTATGATTCTATCCAGCCAAAAATCAAGCCTAGTCTCCAACTTCTAAGATAGAAGCTACCATTGGAGAATCCTTATCGGGCCTGCAACCACCATTGAAGCCATCGATCGTGACCACCACCGTGGCACCATGATCAACCACTGCCGCTGATAGGAAATTATAGCGCACCACAAAGTAGCACACTATAATCCTATTGATTTTCCTTATTAACACTAAAATTTGTCGATTGTAGTATATGAAAATAAGGGTCTTTCCCGCAGAAGATTGTTTTATCCAAATACTTAAAAAAATGTCACAGAAATTGGTGGCTGTCTCCACTGACCAGCCACCGAAAAATAATTATTAGACCAACTTACACTTAACCAAATGCAACGAAATTTTATACACATAAACTAGACACACCAAGCTATGCTCACACAAATTTTTGGGATTTTTGGAGTTGATTTGCTATTTAAATTAAATCGGACGAAACAGAATAGAAACAAATTTTAAATAATGCCAATAGATTTTAATTCACAAGTTAGAAAAAACTAGTTAGGGGAAATGTTATCCACCACCAAATATTCATGCAAATGTGTTATGTTTCATTCAAATTCCTTTTATTTCCGGATGAAGATGCTCAAGTTGGCTCAATGTTAGAACTCAACTTATTACTCTTTCTTACGTAGTATGTTAAGAGAATGGCGTTTTCAACTTAACTTAGTCCCTAACATGCAATCTAGAATGGCGTGTTCATAGATTTAACAAGTAGAAATCATTAAGAATGAAAAGAGTTTGAGACATCACAAGGCATCGTAAGTACTGGCGTTGTCTTACTTATCCTAGAAATCGATTCACATGTTAACCATAATTAACAAGTGCTACTCTAGAACATATGTAGGTCCTCATTCAACAAGGGCATGCACACATATATTCATAGCATTAAAATCCTTAATATGCTCACTAAGTATGCATCCAGAGAAACACATCAAGAATTTATCAATGACATAAGTAGTGAAACAATTTTCATCCATTCATAAAATTCATTCAAACAAAATATCACAACACATTCACAATCATATTTGGGGCTTCAAAACAGCCCCTAACTACTAAAATTTAATTACACATTATTCTCAAATTAAAACAAAAATAAAACATAAGTTTGAGAAAGGATAAAACCGAAAGAGGAATTTCTTCCTCTCCACCGTGAGCCCTCTGTGCAAACCGTGAGCTTCCTGTCCCGTGCTCTTCTGGCGCTGGTTGGTTGGCAGCTCACGCTGCCTTCCTCTGTTCTTCAACGCTGCCAAAGCCCCCACTTCCTCACGCTGCCAAAAGCAGCTGCTCCTGAAATGTTGCGCTGCTTCTTTTTCTTCCGCAAGCTGCCCAGTCAGCCTTCAACGCTGACTCCCGTGCCTTCCTCTTAACCCTTGCTGCGCTGCGCCTTCTGGCAGCCTTCTTCCCTGCCGCAAGCTGCTCTGCCGCAAGCTGCCTTTTTATTTTTTTTTATTTTCTTTTCTCGCTGCCTAAAGGCAGCTCTGTTCTCACACTCTACAAAATGCTTCTGCCCAGTTTTTCTTCTTTTTTAAACGCTGCCTAAGGCAGCATCTTCTTCCTTTTCTTTACTCTCCACTTGCACCGAGTGAGCTCCCACGTTTATTTTTTATTTTTCTTTTTTTTAAAGCCAGCCATCCACCCACAAGCTCTCTTTTGTTTTTTATCCTTTTCTTTTATTCTTTTCTGTCCGCACCTTTCATCATTCATCATCATTTTCTTTCTTATTTTAATTTTCTGTTTGTTTCCTTTCATTTCCACTTGCACCGATTCTTTCTTTCCTTTGGTGCTATCATGAGCCGGTTGCCTTTCAATTTTTGAGAGCTGCCTTCCATCATTTTCTGCACTAATATAAAACCATCAAAACAGCTCTCATTTATTTTTCACACAAAACAAACCAACCCAAATGCAATTACTCCAAACCGAATCGAAAACATAAACAAAGAAAATAAGTGAGTAAGTAGTTTTGACGAATTTAGCACTTAAAATTTCACTTATTCTATTTTTATTTTCTTTGCTTAACAAATCTTATAAAACATAAAAATAACGTAAATAGCTCAAAATATAACGAACTAACTAAGAAAAGATAAGGGAATTTGATATAAAAATATATATAAATATGATCCGATCAAATACCCCCACACTTAGCTTTTGCTAGTCCTCGAGCAAAACAAAGAAAACAGAAAAAGTAATAACATGAAAAACATTAGCTTCCCCCTATGTGACCCTCATAGAATTTTATTTGAGAACACAATTCAACAAGAACCATAGCTAGCACCAAACAAGCTAATCCAAGCTCATCTTCCTTATTCAAATATTAGCAGTAATCTTTAAATCATCCTTGAAGTGTAGTGTGTGAGATAGCCATGCTAATGCAATTTCAAGTTTTTATTTTTAAAATCACCATATGCAAACCAGCAACCTTCTCACGGGATATGCACTCAATCACACATGTGTTTAGTTTTAATGTGTTTCGCTCAAAGAAACAAATGTGAAAGTTCTACCATAAGCTTGCATAAAGATCACTTCTCCACAATCATAATTGCAAAACTTAAATCAAGAGGACTTTTATTGGATGAAATGAGGCTTAGAGAGATGGTTATTGAAACGAAAGAATAGGAAAACACAAGTTCCAAGCTATATTGCAAGCAATTCTTTTGTTTAGATTTATAAGAGCTCAAGTTCTCCAGCGATTCTTCTAACACCTCCAACCACACCCTTAAACTGAAACTTTAAAAACTTTTTTTTATTTTCTTTGTATACAATCTTTCTCTTTTTTTTTTCTTTTCTTTTTCCTCTTTTTTTTTTCTTTTTCAATTTTAGCACAACTAAATACAAACATGAAATACCCCCACACTTATTCTTTTGCCAAACTCATTCCAAGTACTTCATAAACATTTCTCAACAATCTCACATTGCTCGCTTGGAAAGGGTAAGGAAATATGTTTTGAGGTATAAGGGTAGACATATCTGGTGATAAGAAATAAAAGGCTCAACATAACGGCTCAAATTGGCAATCTAATGATATCATTTTTTTTTTTTTTGGGAAATATGGTTATTTGGGCCATGGTGGTGAACCTAATGCCTCTATCATTTTCAAGTTCATGCAATCAATGACAAATATTTCGAAAGATCGTTACGCAAGTTCTAGAGATGCATCTCGCATAAGTTCATCACACATAAAAGAATAGGAGTGTATGAAAAATGCACACACTTTCAATAGGCTCAAAAACTCACATAGGATGTATACGGTCACTAAATTCACATATGAAGCTTTAAGTCATGCTTTAGTTTCACATCAACAAGGCTATGTGCATTTGGTTTTTCAAAGATGATCAAACATGTACAATACTAACAAGAGAATTAGGAATTTCACATAGCACATGTTAACTAAGTTCTTGATAATCATGGTTCAAATTCGATCCAATTATATCATTGGGTCGGGAAACTAACAAAAATCTAATTTAAAACCATAAGGAAAACAAGACAATATTTTTGGATTTTTTAAAATTTTTGAAAAAAATTAAATAGAACAAAACTAATTAAGAAAACAAAAACAACAACATGGAAACAAATGAAACCAGTCCAAAGTCGAAGGTACAAAAAATTTTCAAATTGGTCATATTTTATACTCTTGATACCCCCACACTTAAACTAGACATTGTCCCCAATGTCAGAAAACAATAATATGCAAATAAAAATATAAAAATAAAAATAAAAATACTAAATGAAAAGAAACAAAATAAAGCAAAAGGACTGAAAACTTCCCTAATTTGCAGAAAACTCAATCGATGACCCCCAAGCTTAAATTCTGCAATCAACTTCAAGGGTGGAAATATTCAAAAATTCCTGCAAAGAAAAGAAATAAATCAGTTAAGCACGCAAGAAAATATAAAAAATGCAAACAAAAAAATTGAAAATGAAAATAAAAGATAATGAAAAGAACTAATAGGTGGTCATTGGTTGTTGATGTTGATTTTCCACAGCTTTCATCTTGAACTGGATGGGCCTTCTTCGTGCACGTGATCCTCAGCTTAGTTGAGGATGAGTCAGCACGTTGTCTCCACATGCTTCAAGTAGTCCGGTCTCCACGCAGGTGTGGCATCTTCTTGAACTCTTGGATCATCTCACCCTCCGCCTTCATCAGGATGCACCTCAGACTCCTCCTGCTTCGTCTGTGAGGTACTTTTGCTTTTGAAGAAGCACCTCAACACAGGTTTATTTTTGAAGTGGGTTGGGAGGGGTCTGAGATGAGTACTCGAGAGCAAGACTAGGTAAGCAATCAGGATCTCACTTTCTCCATGTTCTTCAGATGAAAGTGAGGAGAAAGCGTAATATGAGATACTTTTGCTTTTAACCTTTTTAATATGAAATACTTTTGCTCTGGAAGGTTTGTTTTCTGGGGTGATCCAAGGGATGAAGAACACTGAATAACCCGAAAGCTTTCTTTGGGAAGACATTATCGGAGATGAAGAGAGGAAGAGAGGTTGAGAGGTTGAGAGGGTGTGAAGGTGTGCCTTTGATGTGGAAGGCGAAGGTCGACTTTATAGAAATTTTCTTTCACCACCGGAACTGTTCCCTCACTATTTGTCGGCAGCCGGTGGATGGATGAACAGTGCCCGTTACGCGCTTTCTGACAAAGCTTCCGTAATTTCCGCGAAGCTGACTGCGCATGCGACGAGTGACGACAAATTGGAATGATGATCTGTTGAAAACCGGGGTTCAAAACCGGGTGCGGCTCGTGGTTTTCGCAACGCTCCACGCTGCACGTGATGAGTCACGACAAAATTGGAAAAACTGAACCACGTGATTGCTGAGTCAAGCCCAGCTTTTGAGAAAGGAGCGTCCAGTTTTTCCGATTTGCGTGAGGACGCGTCTTCACCTCTGAGGAGCGGGCGCCTCTTTGATTTGCTTCTTTTTATAGAGGCGCTAATTCTTCTCCACCTCACACTTGAACTCCCTCAAACACTTCCTTCTGAAAATACTCCCTTCTGAAAATACTCCCTTCTGTAAACACTCATAATCCTTCCGAACTCTTCTTGCACTCTTACTCATTCCGCTCATTTCTTGCACTTCAGCAATTTTAATCTTTCCGATCTCTTCTTCCGCTTCAGCAATCTTAATCTTCCCGAACTCTTTTCTTCCTCAACCCCCTCTAAAAATGTCTTGCCCTTCCGACCGTCGCCTAAACTTAAATCTCGGGGAAGACGATGACTCGTCTTCTCCGAACAACATTTGGAATCCATCCTTCATATCCCCCAATGGTCCTCTTACAGTCGGGGACACAATGATGAGGAATGAAATCACCGCTACGGTGATTGCCAGAAATCTGCTAACTCCAAGGGACAATAGGATGCTGTCTAGGCGGTCGGACGAGCTGGCCGTTCAGGAATCCCTTGCCCTCAGCGTCCAGAGTGCAGGCTCAGTTTCGAACATGGGCCAGCGCCTGCTTGCCCGAACTCGTCAGGTGGAGTCGCTGATGGCAGAGGTGGCCAGTCTTCGGCAGGAGGTCAGAGGACTCAGGCACGAGAACAAGGAGTTGCACATGCTTGCAACTAGTTACTCGACCAGCATGAAGAGGAAGCTGGACCAGCTGCAGGAGTCGGACGGTCGGATCCAGAGTGATCATGAAAGGTTCATGGCGCTACTCCCGAGGTTTATGTTGCCTTCATCCTCTGAAGTAGCACCAAGTGTTCCGGCTCCGGAGATCCCAACTCTGGCTCTTCGTCTGCCCGGAGCTCCGTCGACTTCTGTGGCGCCACCTGACCAATGACCAATGAATGCTATCAGTTTACACATCATTGTAAATAATTTAAAATATTTCAGCTTTTATGTTTATTTAAATATATATATATATATATATATTATATTATATTTTTGTTGTTTTTTTTTTTAAATAATAATAATAATAATAATAATAATGTAAAATATGTAAATTAATGTAAAAAGACTTTATTTAACCTTCCCCCACACTTCAACTAAATATGTTATAAATTTAAACTCACACAAATCAAACAAACAACACAATTAACTAAACATGGAAAAATAAATGCAGGAAAGATAAGGGTTTAGGAATGCAAATCTGATTATGGGCGATTCCTAGGCCTCCCTTCTTTATTCAAATGCATGGGTTTATCCTTGAATGGACGGTGGTACTTGAAATGATCCAACAACGGTCTAAGTTCTAATGTAGGTGCCTGGATCATCAAAATCAGGATGTTAGGAGAAAACAAAATTGAAAATGGAGAAGATGGCTTACTTGCTCGTTCAAACTCAATGACAAACACCACATTTTCAAAAGTGTCAGGAACTTTGAACTTGGCCAGATTGCATGTGATGATTGTGACTTGTCCCTTGTCATCAAATTCAACTTCTTTGGGCTTGATTGTCTCATGCACAGCCACTTCATCTTCTTGAATCATTTGTCTTGGCGTACAAGGTTCTTTGAAAAATTCAACACCATCTGAGACTTGTTTTGTAGCACCGAGAATTGGGATCTCACTTTGTACCATCGGCTACTCAAAAACTTCTTGTCCACTCACAGTCACAGAATTCATCTGCTCAGCATTTGGATTCACCACCGTTTGGCTAGGCAACCTTCCTTGTTGGTGTTGTTGCCCCATCAAACTTGCTAACTCACTCATTTGGTGCTCAAGGCTTTCAATTGCTTTGTCTATTTTCTGTTGATGAGATATAGTAGAGTTAGCTAACGAAGCAATTAAATCCTCAAGAGACTTACTAGGAGCTTGTTGTTGTTGAGGCTGAAATGGTGCCTGTGGTGGTGCAAATGGACATTGATAGAATTCCTCAGATGGATTCGATTGGAATTGTTGTGGGGGAGGTTGTGGTGGCTGCATAGATCTTGAATAAAACTCCTCTTCTTGCTGCCAATATCCACCTTGTTGAACTTGTTGAGGTTCCTCCTACATATAATCTGTATAATCTCTCCAATCCGAATTATAAGCGTTGGAAAACATGTTGTTGCTTGGTTGATTATAGCCTTGATAACCCCAAGCATCTCCATTCGCAGTGAATTGAGAACATTGATGAAGTTGAAATCCTTGCCCATAAGGCACATCGAATCTAGGAACACTTGGCATTGTGGTCCTTTCGGCATAGTGAGTCAATTGAGAAGTGAGATGCGCCAATTGATCCTGAATGGTCGCACGTGCCATGTCTTGCTCCATTTGTACCTTCGAGTATAAAAATACTACAAAGAGTACCTAAAATAAAACAAATAAAACAAAAACACTAAATAGACAAGAAATAGCAAATAATAAAAATAAATAACAAAATAAAAATGAAATAATAAAAAAATATATATTAAAAAAATAAAAATAAAAATAAACTAAAATAATAATAATAAAATATAAGCAATTAGAAATAACAATCCCCGGCAGCGGCGCCAAAAATTTGATAGGAAATTATAACGCACCACAAAAGTAGCACGCAATAATCCTATTGATTTTCCTTATTAACACTAAAATTTGTCGATTGTAGTATATGAAAATAAGGGTCTTTCCCGTAGAAGATTGTTTTATCCAAATACTTAAAAAAATGTCACAGAAATTGGTGGCTGTCTCCACTGACCAGCCACCGGAAAATAATTATTAGACCAACTTACACTTAACCAAATGCAACGAAATTTTATACACATAAACTAGACACACCAAGCTATGCTCACACAAATATTTGGGATTTTTGGAGTTGATTTGCTATTTAAATTAAATCGGACGAAACAGAATAGAAACAAATTTTAAATAATGCCAATAGATTTTAATTCACAAGTTAGAAAAAACTAGTTAGGGGAAATGTTATCCACCACCAAATATTCATGCAAATGTGTTATGTTTCATTCAAATTCCTTTTATTTCCGGATGAAGATGCTCAAGTTGGCTCAATGTTAGAACTCAACTTATTACTCTTTCTTACGTAGTATGTTAAGAGAATGGCGTTTTCAACTTAACTTAGTCCCTAACATGCAATCTAGAATGGCGTGTTCATAGATTTAACAAGTAGAAATCATTAAGAATGAAAAGAGTTTGAGACATCACAAGGCATCGTAAGTACTGGCGTTGTCTTACTTATCCTAGAAATCGATTCACATGTTAACCATAATTAACAAGTGCTACTCTAGAACATATGTAGGTCCTCATTCAACAAGGGCAGGCACACATATATTCATAGCATTAAAATCCTTAATATGCTCACTAAGTATGCATCCAGAGAAACACATCAAGAATTTATCAATGACATAAGTAGTGAAACAATTTTCATCCATTCATAAAATTCATTCAAACAAAATATCACAACACATTCACAATCATATTTGGGGCTTCAAAACAGCCCCTAACTACTAAAATTTAATTACACATTATTCTCAAATTAAAACAAAAATAAAACATAAGTTTGAGAAAGGATAAAACCGAAAGAGGAATTTCTTCCTCTCCACCGTGAGCCCTCTGTGCAAACCGTGAGCTTCCTGTCCCGTGCTCTTCTGGCGCTGGTTGGTTGGCAGCTCACGCTGCCTTCCTCTGTTCTTCAACGCTGCCAAAGCCCCCACTTCCTTACGCTGCCAAAAGCAGCTGCTCCTGAAATGTTGCGCTGCTTCTTTTTCTTCCGCAAGCTGCCCAGTCAGCCTTCAACGCTGACTCCCGTGCCTTCCTCTTAACCCTTGCTGCGCTGCGCCTTCTGGCAGCCTTCTTCCCTGCCGCAAGCTGCTCTGCCGCAAGCTGCCTTTTTATTTTTTTTTATTTTCTTTTCTCGCTGCCTAAAGGCAGCTCTGTTCTCACACTCTACAAAATGCTTCTGCCCAGTTTTTCTTCTTTTTTAAACGCTGCCTAAGGCAGCATCTTCTTCCTTTTCTTTACTCTCCACTTGCACCGAGTGAGCTCCCACGTTTATTTTTTATTTTTCTTTTTTTTAAAGCCAGCCATCCACCCACAAGCTCTCTTTTGTTTTTTATCCTTTTCTTTTATTCTTTTCTGTCCGCACCTTTCATCATTCATCATCATTTTCTTTCTTATTTTAATTTTCTGTTTGTTTCCTTTCATTTCCACTTGCACCGATTCTTTCTTTCCTTTGGTGCTATCATGAGCCGGTTGCCTTTCAATTTTTGAGAGCTGCCTTCCATCATTTTCTGCACTAATATAAAACCATCAAAACAGCTCTCATTTATTTTTCACACAAAACAAACCAACCCAAATGCAATTACTCCAAACCGAATCGAAAACATAAACAAAGAAAATAAGTGAGTAAGTAGTTTTGACGAATTTAGCACTTAAAATTTCACTTATTCTATTTTTATTTTCTTTGCTTAACAAATCTTATAAAACATAAAAATAACGTAAATAGCTCAAAATATAACGAACTAACTAAGAAAAGATAAGGGAATTTGATATAAAAATATATATAAATATGATCCGATCAGCCGCCGCCACCACTATTCAATGGCTTTGTTTGTTTGTTTTTTATTTTTACCATTCGGTTATAAGTTAAACCTTATTGTCATCTAGACCGTTGTTTTAGGGGGGTGTATTCAATTGGGATTTTGAGGAATTTTATTTCTTTTAATGAATCTAGGGGTATTCAATCAGGAATTTAAGTGATTCTCTGAAATTCAATGTGTATTCAATCAAGATTTTAAGATAGTTTATTAAAATTCTCAAAAATCCAGGTGTATTCAATTAGGATTTTAAAGAAGTTTATAAAGTGTATTCAATTAGAATTTGATTTTATAGAATTTGAAGAAGTTGAGGAATTAGAGGGAATTGGAGAGATTTTGTAGTGTATTTTAAGCATCCACAAATCTCTTCTTTTTCCAAGAGATTTTGAGGGAATTGAATCAAAATTTTACATGAAATCTCTACAAATGAATTAGACTCCATAAAAATCCATGGATTTATAAATCCATCAAAATCTCTCAAATTCAACAGCCAAATTTAAGGGGGGTGTATTCAATTGAGAATTTGAGAGATTTTGATGGATTTATAAATCCATGTATTTTTATGGAGTCTAATTGATTTATAGAGACTCCATGTAAAATTTTGATTCAATTCCCTCAAAATCTCTTGGGGAGAGAAGAGATTTGTGGATGCTTAAAATACACTACAAAATCTCTCAAATTCCCTCTAATTCCTCAACTTTTTCAAATTCTTTAAAATCAAATTCTAATTGAATACACCTAGAATGTTATAAACTTCTTTAAAATCCTAATTGAATACACCTGAATTTCTGAGGATTTTAATAAACTATCTTAAAATCCTAATTGAATACACATTGAATTTCAGAGAATCACTTAAATTCCTGATTGAATACCCCTAAATTCATTAAAAGAATTAAAATCCCTCAAAATCCCAATTGAATACACCCCTCTAAAAATCTCCTCACTGTCAAATTTTTGTTGTCCAACCAAGGTTTTTTTTTTCTTCTTTTCCGTAAAAAGGAGGACGACCAGTGGCATGGAAGGACAAAATCGGATTTTGCTCAAAGCTAAAAGCATAGTAATATGTTTTAGGACTGTTGGTTCAGCCCAATTTTTAATGGATAATACTTGCATCACGCACGAGGGAGATGCACATATATTTTCTTTACGAATAACGTATTTTAAGCATATAACTTATAGAGTGTACAAATGTTGGAACCAAACTTTAAAAAGTCTTCGAACCTTTTGTTTTCAAGAGCTTAATCATCTCAATAACTTGAATCCGATCATCAGCTGCAGCCTGCACCCAAAATCAAACCCACAAATTTCGTAAGAATAACGTTAACTCAAGTCCAACTGAAAGTGATTAGAGTTGAGGACAACACTGAGATATGATCATATAAATACTAGGAAAAAGTAGATTTTCAAGGGGTTTGCAGTCATAATTTACCATACAAAAATCTCCACAAATTCACTGCAACCCTTCTGCAACTTCAACTAAGAACATATTAAATTGACAAGTTCATGAATATGCAGACCACTGTCAACCTTGAAACAACAAATGATCTCCCATTCAGTGTGGGTATTCAAGAATAAGATAAAGAAAGCAAAGATACTATATTTATGACCAATGGGCAGAGGACAAGATACAACAAAGCATTTACATATGAATGAGGGATAACAGAAATGAGAATGGAATATCAGTGAAGAGCGCGCGCATACTCACACATATAAATGCATTAACATTTTCTTTTTTTTCTTCAGAAACTCAAAAACCCCGAAAATTCCAATACAAGAGATCACCAACTAATGATCAAGGCAGCTACAAAACAGAAAACAAAAAAGTGAGTTCTAATTGAATTCATTTACATATACCCTACACCATTAAGACTTAGTAATAAATTTATATTCTTGTATTCCGTAAAGAAAAGAAACTCGTCGTATAGAACAATTATTGGTACATAATGATTTGATAAGATAGCACTTACAACTGTACAAGACCTTGCTATTGCACCAGCATGGTAGCAAAGCGTAAATTATTTTAATCAGGTACATACCAATCGGTTGTGAATTTTCTGACTGCAGGTTGTTGAAATACCAGCCACAACAATCTTTAACATCAACCTCCTCGTGCAAGGAAATGAAGTTTAACTTAAAATAGATCAATATGGGAACACACGTGACCTAAAAAATGTTATGCATTAAACTTGTGCTTCCAAGCATATATTATATATGACTTTTCCTGGATGTTCTTCTTATATTAAAGAAACCATGATTATTGTTGCATATACCTTAAGCTCTAATAGTACCATAGATACAACCCGATAATCAGGGTCTTCTGTGCTTTCCACGATAAACATAAACTCTAAGGGACCACCATAAAGAGAAGTTACCTGTTTTCGTTAATTAAACAAAATAGTTCAGACCATATTGGAAGGAATCCTTGGATACAGATTCAACCTATTAAATCAGTTAACAGAAGGATTTTGAACACTTCACCAGATAAGACATCCCTACAACGCAAATACAGAAATTTAGACATGCCCACCAAAAGAAAATATAGTTTAACTATGTTAATCTAATATCACAAAGATATTGAGTTTCCAAGTCTCAGACCCAATAGAAAATAAAAACTGCCGCCATAAATCAAAATTGAAGAATTCAAACTTGGAATTGAAGAATTTCGCAATCCCAGAAGTCGAATTCAACCACAAAATAGAGATAAATTGAATAATATAAGTAAAAAATAACATGGAGAAGGGGCTGAAATGGAAGCTTTGATGAGGGTTGAAGGCCATGACTTTACCTAGATTGACTTGAATCTACTACCGAGGGGTCTTCATTGCTGTGACCCTGTCCATGAACTTGCTGCAGTTGCTTTTCGTCTTCTCCTCCCTCCCTCCTCTCTGCAAGTTGCATGCCTTCCCTTCATCGAATATATATATATATATCTCTCTCTCCCGCCCTCTATCTCTCATCCTCTCTATAAGCCGCACGCCTTCCCCTCACCAAATCCCACACCGAGCCGTCGATCTCATCAAAAGGGTTAGGGAGGATGCGAGGAGTTGAGCTCAGGGAGGAGAGAGAGGGGGAGAACGGCTGGGTTGAAAATTTTAGGGTTGTCTAACTTCGTATTTATTTGGGGGTGAAACTACTGTATAATAGGATTATTAAATGAAAAACAATTATTTTTTTACAGATAAAATGGAGAAGACTGAAAAAGAAATAAAAAAATAGGGCCCAAAGTTGAAAAAACATGTAAAGTCTTTGGTGTAATTTTAAGAAATAAAGTTAGTTAACAGACACCAATCATTGGTGGCTGATTTCTTAAGGCCACTGATATCAGTGGCATCCCACTGTAAAGCCACCAAAAAATAGTAAGAGTAGCAGCATTATATCTATGGCCACCAATTGCAAAGGGTTGCAAAAAATGGTGTGCAATGAACATAATTCTAGTAGTGCCTCTTCCTAATTCTAGCACCAAATATTGACCTTTCCCAATGCGCCCGCCGCCGGGACCTGTTTTTATGCAAACTCTAAGACCATCTTAAAAAAAGATGTTAAATTCTAAGTGGAATGCCATGTAATCAATTTTAAAGGTAAGAGCAAGCTCTAAATGATATGTCAATCCTATGTGGATTGGCATATGAGTCAAATTTGACATATGAGAAAATGTGATGTCAAATAATTTTTAATTAGGTACATTAAATTTATTATAGTGCATTTCAATGCATATATTTAGGTACACATATTTCAGTATATACATTTTGATACAAACATTTAAGTAAATTCAATATAATACATTTCGGTACATACATTTCGATACTAACATTTCAGTGCATACATTTCGGTACACACATTTAGGTACATTAATTTAATATAATACATTTCAGTGCATATATTTCAGTATATACATTTAAATACATTAGTTCAATATAATACATTTCGATACATTCATTTGGGTACTAACATTTAGGTACATTAATTGAGTCTTTCAAGTTTGAAGAAAGTTAAATAAAATTAAAAAATTAAAAAAAAATTTGGTCAAAAATTTAAATTTAAATTTGTTTATTAATAAATTTAAATATTTAATGTGAGACATTAAATAAAATGCACATTGATTATTTTGAATTAAGGACACATTAAGGGACTATAATCAATATGTAATCCAACACTAGGTTTATTTTAAATTTCAATATTCTTGAAGAATTAATGTCACATCCCAGCTCGGGCTCAACTCCGCCATAGCACAATATTGTCCGCTTTGGGCCCCGACCACACCCTTACGGTTTTGTTTATGGGAACTCACACGAGAACTTCTCAGTGGGTCACCTATCCTGGGATTGCTCTCGCACGAACTCGCTTAACTTCGGAGTTCCGATGAATTCTGAAGCCAGTGAGCTCCCAAAAGGCATCGTGCTAAATGGAGGTGGGCATGTACATATAAGGCTTACAAGATCATCACCCATGGACGATGTGGGATCTTACAATCCACCCCTTTAAGAATGGCTCTGATACCCCTGGGTGATGTGGGATCTTACAAAGTTCGTCGGCACACTCGCACCACACCACATAATGGCTCTAATACCAAATTGTCACATCCCGACTCGGGCTCGACCACTTCCCCGGCTCAACTCCATCATAGCATAATATTGTCTGCTTTGGGCCCTGACCACACCCTCACGGTTTTGTTTTTGAGAACTCACACGAGAACTTCCCAGTGGGTCACCCATCCTGGGATTGCTCTCGCTCGAACTCTCTTAACTTCGGAGTTCCAACGAACTTTGAAGCTGCCAGTGAGCTCCCAAAAGGTCTCGTGCTAAATGGAGGTGGACATGTACATATAAGGCTTACATGATTCTCATCCCTAGGCGATGTGGGGTCTTACAATTAAAATTAAGAAACTCTATTATTTTATTGTGTGGGTCCCATTAATGTACCAATTATAGATCTTAAAAAATTATTTTAATTGATTTCATTTTAAAATGAATCATACAAATATCATTTATAACAAAAAAAAAACATACCGGTTGAAAAAAAATAAAAAATTTGGCATTGTTACGTTAGCCATCAAATTAACATTTGACATTTATTTTTTAACATCTCATTTAAAGATGCCCGGCACATGCATTGGTTTATGGATCAGATTGATCACGTTAACAGCTGTATGCTTACGTAGCAGCAGGGAAATGTATGAGTCAGGTGGAGTCCATGCCTGCATGCATGGCAGCTGGTTTTTATGTTGTTTTGGCACTCCTGGTGCTCTTGTTTCTTTTGTCACGTGAATTTCAGTTTCCTCTTCCCTTTTTGTTTTTTTTTTTCTAACCAAGATTGGAATTTGAACTATTTGAATTTCAGATTTCAGGTTTTTTTTTTGTTTTTTGTTTTGGTTTTTTTTGTTTTTTGCACCTTTGTCAGTTTCAAAAATTCAAAATTTAATTTCTTTTCAAATTTTGATTTTAAGTTTGGGTGATGCTTGAAAGATATCTATTAAATTATATTTTATAGAGCATATAATATGTTTGTTGCTAGTTGAATTCATTGTTTAATGCTTTAAATAAAGAATTTAACCATCAATTCATAATAGATTGCATTTTATTTCAATAGATTATATTTCAATAGATTGTAAGAGACTTGTTGAATACTTAAATGAACTCATGTTTTCAATAGATTGTTGCTAGTTGAATTCATTGTTTTTTTTTGTGTTCATTTAAGTACTCAACAAGTCTCTTACAATCTATTGAAATAAAATAAAATTCAAAATGAAAGTCTATTTTCTGTCTAAGTGAGTCGCAACCTAGGCGGGTCTGGGCGGGTTGCCTAGGCGGTTTAGGCGGACGCCTCAGCAAGTTTAGGCACCCTTTCTTGGTTTTCAAACGCCTAGACATTAGTTGGGGTTGTGGCCAGCCACCTAGCGCCTAGGCGACGCTAGGTGGGGACTTTTAGAGCAGTGGCTATACACTTATATCACATATTTGTATCATCATTTATACCACCTCTCTTATTGAATATCAGATCGAAACTAATTTAACAACATAAAAAAGAAATCTATGAGACGTACTAAAACAAAACGAGGAAGCTGAAGAAAGTATCTACTCATGCATTTTATGCACCAGTCTTAATATAATTGAGCAGGAAGCCTTGGAGTGAGAAGGACTTCAAGTGGGGCAGATTTATGGCTGGTTAGCTCCAATCTCTCACCCATGTCAACCGGCTCATCCTTTGGAGTTGAAACTTCAAACGCATGGAGCAAAGAAGCAAGTGACAATGGCATGAGTTTTAGGGCAAGTGACATTCCAGTACACATTCTTCTTCCACTACCAAACGGAATCAACTCAAAATCTCGACCTTTAACATCGATGCTCTTTTGGGTTGTGAGAAATCGTTCGGGGTGAAACTCATTTGGGTCGGACCACACCTTCGGATCTCGTTGAAGCTTCCAAATGTTAACCAAGAGGCGAGTCCTTGCTGCGATATGGTAGCCACCTACAGTGCAGTCTTGTGAGGACTCATGAGGCAGTGCCAGTGGTCCTGGAGGGTATAAACGCAACGTTTCTTTGATAACAGCTTGGAGATAGACCAATTTATCTATGTCTGTTTCATTTGCCTGCCTATCTTTACCAATATTCTGGTCTAGTTCTTCTTGGACCTTTTTCAGGGTTTTAGGATTGTTGAGAAGTAAAGACAATGCCCATGTCAACGTCCCTGTGGTCACATCTACACCTGCTAAGAGAATAGCCTGCAAAAGACATGTATATATTATACAAACTTACATGATCAACTGTCGAGACATGGTCCAATCATGTTATATGATAATGATTACAATAATTGACATGTACCCATGAGAGGTCAATTTATGTGATTGAGAAATGCTGTCCATTTATCATTTTCGATGGAGAGCAATTATGCAATTGCTTTGATTATAGTCAGTTAATTACTTCCTAATTATATGAACATCAAGAACCCTAATTGGGTTCGTTGTGCAAGTATTACATGAAAAATTGGTAATTTTCCTGTTCTCTTATGTTTTTGCTCATAAAAAATAGGTGGTTTTGTTTTGTTTTTTTGTTTTTACATTATCTAAAGAGAATCAAACCATGTACATATCTTATTCCTAACTCTTTGTCTCCTTCTTTCACTACTGAGACTAATCTTACAAAGTGAGTGTGTGGTAGTGTGTCAGCTTTGTGTATTTAAAATTTATTTTTTTGAACTTCTTTTCAGTTAAGTATGAGGGAAAATGTTGACGAGGAAGGAGATATATTTTGTTAAATTAGTGTAATTAAACAAAGATAAACTAATTGTGTTTTCTGTGCAACTAACAAATACTAGAATAAAGTTCAGAGTTCAGACAAAAATAAAAACTTGTTTAAACAAACTAAATCAAATTTAATTTAAATTAGTATGTACTTTCATTAACATGAGCACATACCAGAGTGGTAGCTTTGGTGATAGTATCGGCATCATAAGCCTGTGTAACTTCATCATCACCATCGAGAATTGATGAAAGCATTGCATCCATGAAGTCACGTTCCTCGTCATCCTTCACGCCACCACCAATCTTCCTCTTCTGCTTGTGTTCTTCTACCCATCCTTGAAGCATATCATCTATCTCCTTTGCCATCTTCCTCATGGCCTTCTCATGCCCACCCAAATCCAACCACCTCAACAAAGGAATCGCATCCGACAGCACGAAAGTCCCAAGCAATCTCAAACAATCCTTCCAAATCTTTCTCCCAACTAAATTTCTTTCCAAGTTCTTCACACATTTTGTAGATTCAGAGAATCTTTTCCCTATAATCATCCTAAATATCACGTTCTCACTTATATCCCCAAACCACTCCTCCATCTCCACAACCACTGCATTCGAACCACTAATCTTCTTGTTCTCCGTCCACCGCTCGTATATTTCTTTTATCGACGCATTTACTTCAGATTCTCTAATGTGTTTGAGCATCTCAATGCGGTGACCGGAAAGGAGCTCGAGCATGACGATCTTGCGTACTTGGTGAAAGTAGTGACCGTAAGAGCTGAGTGCAAAGAAGGCATAGTCGTAGCCTATGATTTCTGAGCCCAGACATTTTACACGATTAGCAAAGATTTTGTCTTTGATCTTCAAACACTCTTTTGCCATTTCAGAGCTGCTCACAACCAGAGTTCTCTTCACTCCAAACTTTATAGTGAAAATCGGTCCATACTTATCTGCCAATTTACCCAACACCAAATGGGGAGGTTCTGATGAGAATGCTAACAAGTGGAGGTGGCCGATTATAGGCCATGCACCGGCAGCAGCTGGCGCTAGCGCTGTTGGCGGTGCTCTTCTGACTACTACTCCTGAATTCAACCAGAGGGTGTAGAGAAACAGTGAAAAGCCCAATATTGTGAGAGTCACAATGGGTGCCAGAGATGATAGTTGGAGGTCCATGGCTAACTATGTTCTTTGCTGGGGAGCTCCGATATCGGTCTAGTATGTTTTGGCAGTTATACAGAGATTTTTCGGTCGGTTTTGTTTTGTATTCTAATACCAGCCAATGGTCACTTAGTACTACGGTCTAATGGTATTCCACCTCACTTGTAAATGTGAGGTTTTAGATTCCATTCTCAAGCGAATTTGAACCATATTATTACTAGCCAATTGTGAAGCTTAAGGCACTCCCCCACTCCTTAGTGTAGACAATATCATTTGTTCAAAAAAATACCAGACAATGCCATGCATGGATTGTGACATATGCATGACTTAGGTTTAGATACCAGGCTCTAGTCGAGCAGCAGGCATGGGGCCTAGCACCTAGGTGGCTATGCGGGCCAATGCAAAGTGGGAGCAAATTGGTTTGGTTTTGCTATATTGGTTCACATAATTACAAAGTGCAAATTAAGTATGTTGTGACTTTTGAGTTAATTTTTGCGATGTAACAGAAAAGATTCTTAAGTTCAATACTTTAAAATGCATAGGTAAGTTGTATGTGAGGTTAAGCTTTTGTAATCCAAAAGATTTGGTGATCACTTATATGAATATGGTTGCAGTTTGTTATAGAGCTTGTATGGTTGCTCTTAAGATGAGGGAAAAAATGAAAGAAGGTGCCATCATTGTGGAACATTTGGCCACTGATTTCATGATTGTTGATTTTTTAACCAAAGCCTTGCCAAATGGGGTTTGCAAAGCTCATATTGCTCGAATGGGAGTGGTGGATGCTCATGTTAAGTGGGAGTAATTATATCTGTTATCAAGAGCTTATGGAAGCCTGTTATGGAATGCTTTACAAGTGGGAGTATGTTGCACAAGGTTTTCTGAAAGCTAAGTATTCTAATTTAAAACTTTATGCTTTATAGTTAGTTTTATGCTTTGTAGCTAGTTTTTTTTATCTAGTTAGTTGATGTTTTCATATAGTTCAACCCTTTCAAATAAATATATGATCAGTTGTTCAATGAAAACAGTTTGATATAACAATAAAGGCTCTTGAGTCAATATTTTCGAATTTTGATAAAGCTGTTGGTGAATTATAATATTTTGGTTTATATTTTGGGCTTTATGAGTGGGAGTAAACTTTTGGTTTGCTCGTGAGCTGTGAAATGTTACTGCAAACATGAATTGGACTTTGTGATTTATAAGATGAATCTGTACATTGTATTACAGAGTAGATTATGAATTTATTGTCTAATATTGGAGACATATGTGTAAGGCTTGTGTTGTTAGATTCCACATCACCCAAGGGAGTGGATCGTCTATGCCTTATATGTACATGCCCACCTCCAATTAGAACGAGGCCTTTTGGGAGCTCAGTGGTTTTGGAGTTCATCGGAACTTCAAAGTTAAGCGAGTTCGCGCGAGAGCATTCCTAGGATGGGTGACCCACTAGGAAGTTCTCGTGTGAGTTCCCAGAAACAAAATCATGTGGGTGTGGTAGGGGCCTAAAGCGGACAATATCGTGCTATGGTGAAGTCGAGCCCGAGAAGTGGTCAAGCCCGTGCGGGGATGTGACAATTTGGTATCATAGCCAATCTCTGGCCGGAAGTGTGCCGACGAGGACGTCGGGCCCTTAAGGGGGGTGGATTGTTAGATCCCACATCGCCTCGGGGAGTGGATCCTCTATGTCTTATATGTACATGCCCACCTCCAATTTGTACGAGGCCTTTTGGGAGCTCACTGGCTTCGGAGTTCATCGAAACTCTGAAGTTAAGCAAGTTCGCACAAGAGCATTCCTAGGATAGGTGACCCACTGGGAAGTTCTTGTGTGAGTTCCCAGAAACAAAACTGTGAAGGTGCGGTAAGGGCCCAAAGCGGACAATATCGTGCTACGATAGAGTCGAGCCCGGGCCGGGATGTGACATGTGTGATCATCTTTATATTGAATTTGAGATGATTATTTACTGTTGTGAATCATACTAAAGTGGGAGAATGTTAGAGTATGAGTGTGATTCATACGGTTTGGTAATAATCATTGTTGTCTCATATTGCTATAAAGAAGTCTTAATATGTTTATGAGAGTTAATTCGACTTTGGTTTGGATTGAAACTCTGTGTTGGTAAACTTAAAAATAGAACTCATACTTGTATAAGGAATGCAGTCTTGTATTCCTTGTAGGATTGTTATAGGGTAATCCAAGTCTTGTAGTATAAAGCCACAAGCCCCTGCTCTCATAAAGTACGCTCTTATTGTTCCAATTACCTATAACTTGGAGAACATCGAGTTTTGTAGAGAGGAGAAGGTTGTGTGCAGGTTTTCATGGCTTCTTCATCCATGAACATGTCTGCAGGTGTGTGTTGGTATAATTGCTGCAGTTCTTACACTTATATTACATACATAATTTAAGGAATGTGATTTAGTTGATTAATCCTTGTGTTCTTGGCTAATGTATTAATCTTTCAAGTCTAGTTTACTCTTACACTGATAACTTTGATTTCTCTACCATCTGTATAAAACAAAGAGTCTACTTTTTTCTTGAATGTGCAGAAGAAAAGCAAAATATTTAGAAAAATAATGTCTTTCCACTTTCCAAGCAAGGAGAGGAAAAGGTAAACCTAAACAAAAATAAATAAATAAAGCTTTTTTGCTTTCCAAGGCGTCGAAAAAGGGCTCCACCCGTCGAGGGGAGGGGTCACACCATCACACGTGGGCCTTTGATTTTTGAAATGTTTTGAATTATTATTTATCCTCTATATACATTAAATTAATTTAAACTAATAATCATTCAAAATAGATCCTTATTTATAAATCAAGGATAAGGAGAAGATAGTTACAATAAATAATTTAAGAAAATGTGAGCGTTTTCCAATCCTTTTCTTTTAGGGGGGCGTTTATTTGCCATCGTTAAAGTTCACTGGACTGGACAAAATTAAGGGTTAGTCCAGTCCCATGTTTGTTCCCAATAAGGATTAACTTTAGTGAGACTAGCTCTCACTCGCTTCGACTAAAGGCAAGATTATCCAGTCTTAGCGAGTACCCTCGAGAACTACTCACGACCACTCCTCGTGACCTCCGCCCACACATTGTCGTTAACTTTACGATTCGACTATCTCTTTCAAATACGTTTCACAACCAATTTTCACATAAAAATATACCAAACTAAAGTTGGGAGTGAAGGGCTTCCGTTTCTACCTAAATTGACGCCAAAATGCGGTCGCAGGTGGTCGAAAATTGGCCCGAAAGTCTCGACGTGTTTGGGTTTCTTCGAATCCATGACATATTCAAGCATGCAAAGCTTTGATCTATGTCTAGGGGATGGTGAGCAGTTTGTTAGTGGTGTTAACCTCATCCAATTCGACGAGGTTTGGCTGCAAAACACGATGGAAAACCTATAACTTGTCGAAAAAAATGGAGTTGTGAGGTTCTGCCGAATAACACAGAGCTAGAGCGAGGGAGAAAGGAGAGAAATAGACTAGAATTGAGAGGGAGTTGGACAAAAAAAAAGAGATAAAGACTGAAATTAAGATGTCTAATCTGGGAGAAGGAAGGGTGGGATGGAAAAGGAAGAAAAATAGGGAGAGAAAGAAGGAGATAGTGACGGCAAAGGAAAGAAAAGAGGGAGAAATAGATAGGATAATAATATAATATTAATATTTATAATTAAATAATATAATATTATTTATTTTGCTTTTTAGTCCAACAGGGCACTAAACGCTTCACTAAGTTAGTCTAACTTAGTCTATTCCAAGCCAGTTCAGCTTAGTCTATTCTAAGCTAGTCCAGCTTAATCCCTCAAGTTAGTCCAGTCTGAGATAGTCCAGTGCAACAAACGCACCGTTAGTGCTTTGACCCAAAGTCATGGCTTCTAGCTAGTTTAGTGGATAAGTTGAACAAGTAGGTGTAACTGTCAAGTTCTATAGCGGCGAAATGCAAAGTTCCGGTCTATGACAACCGTCGTAAGGACAACAAAACCTATACTTATGTGTGTTCAGCGATATAACTATATGCGGGACTCTTGAACAATAGGCCGCTCATGGCTCAGATCCTTATTTATAAATTAAAGGATACACAGAAGATAGTAATAGTAAAAAACAATTATGGAAATGTGGGCAAAAAAAGATTTCTTCTCAACAAGAACTAAGGAATCGAGATTCAGATACAAAATACAAGGCAAAAGGAGAAAAATATATATATGTTTTGTATCATTTTGGCGAGAACAAGCTGAAAGAAGGGCGAGAGAGAAAGTGGATGCTCAACTCCCTCCCTTCTTCCACAATTAGGAACTTTATTTCAATTTCAACAAAGCAAAGAAATGAAAGCAAACTCTTTGTTTGATGTCCTCTTACGCCGAATTTGCTTAAAAAAAAGGAATTAGAAGCTGCATTATCTCATCTTTTTTATTTGATTTGTGAGAAAAAAGAAGACTGACTTTGCGATATATGAAATATGAATATTATTTATCCCTATACATTAAATTAATTTAAATTAATAATCATTCAAAATATCTTGAATTATTATTTTATCCTTGTGAGTTAAATTAATTTATATAATATATAATATACTTAAAATCACCTAGTCCACCTAGGCGCTAAACTCCCATTGCGCTGTTAGACTAGCGTCTATCGTCTTAAAAAAAAATCTTGCACGTATATCTAAAAGATGAGAAATAAACTTATAAAACTCAAACATTATATGCTAGACCGGCCTTTTTGTTTTCCTTTTCCTCTTCTTCTTTCAATGTATGTGAACGACCAGTCACATGATTAATGCATCTAAATTACAAATAATATTTTTAAGGTAATTAGCTGGAGTTATCATTTTTTGACATTTAATTTTATAAATAATTAAACTTTAGTAACGACATATTGATCTTATATCATGTTTAAATATTTACATATATAAAAAAACAAATGTTCATTAAAATAAAATGTCGTGTGCCGTCATATTAGATGTTTGAGGTGCAAGGTAAAGCTGGAACCTTTGAGGAGTCGCAGAGGGAGACAAAAGCCGATGAAACCAAAAGAGTTAAGTTGCTTTATTTATGTCCTGCATCGTACTAGGAAAGTAGATTCTGTTTGAGGTTAGTTGTAAGGAAAACTAATGAAAAACGCTTGAAAACTTTGAGTTTTAATGATAAGGACAAAATAAAAAATAAAGTGAATAGTACCATGATTGATTTTTTATTGTAAAAATGTGGTTTTTTGTTAAAGTGAACAGTACCAAGAGTTTTTTGTTAAAATTCCCGTAGTTGTATGCATAGACACGAAAGATACGGACAATACTTGGATCCTCATTAAGGAGGATTCACTTTTTACTATTATGATGTGGCCCAATAAAATTAAAACATGTGTCCAACCTTTCATTATTTAAACTAGCAACCAAACACCTAGTTATTTAAGTAAGCCATGCATCCAAACATCCCATATATTTCCTTCGTCCCCAACCATCCTCTCCCCACACCATGGATGCAAGTGCTCTCATCATCACCACCCCATTTCAAACATAAGAACAAACAAAAATAATTATCTAAGAATAATTTACCTATTTGAAAACCTTTTCTTTTTTTCAAATCACAAATCCTTCTCTTCTTCGATGACCCACCACCAATCCTTCTCCCCTCCGATGACCCACCTCAAATCCCTATCTTCTACAGCAAGATCGACCCGTCGTCCTCCTTGTGAACGACGACGATTGCTGAAGATGGCCTCCTGCCACGGGTGTCGTCGTTTCGAAGAGTCTCATACTGAGTTGACGATGGTTAAGTTGACGAGTTAGCCGTGGTCAGGGCTGCTGTGGTTGTGGAGGACAAAAGTTGGAGTGGACGAAGAATGACACACTCTTACCTAAATCGAGGCATGCTGGTCGTCATATGAGGATGACGTAGCCATGTGCACAGTGCGGAAGTGATGGTGATATGAAATATGAATAAATAAAAACCATATTAACTAATTTAAACTAGGAACAAATATATAAGGGTGTGAAGGTGTTTAAGGTGATAACACACATATTCAGAACATATATGTCCTATAAGCAGTCCAGCATCAAGTATTAATTATACAGAACATGAAAGAAAGTCCTTACATATTTGCAAATCTATCAGAACTGTAGTGGAGTCCTCGTGAGCTACCAAATCGGGATATCTACTTAGAACCTGGAGGGGCGCAAAATAGAAAACGTGAGTGGGCAAAAACAAAGGTTTTGAAAACACATAACTTTCAAAATTTTATAACCCCTAACCGTAAAACCCGTATAATTTCCCAAAAAATAGTAGTATATACGTATATAAGAACATGCACAAAGTGGTGAAAATCCAAGTATATGCCTTGTTGAGTATCTCAGAAGTAAACATGTAAGCCAGGTGGAATAAATCAATGCAAAATGATATGTCAGCCTGAGTCACCTAATATGACCTATACGGCTGAACCTATAGCTCATTCATCCAACCGGAGTCACCTAAGGTGACCTGTACGGCTTTAAACCTACACACCAGTCGGAACCACCTAATGCGGTCTGTAAGACAGGACTAGGTGCAGAAATGTACACTCAAGTGCTACGATTACATGAAGGCTATACGAATAATAGCAAGTCACCTACGAGTCAGAACCACCTAGTGTGGTCTGTACGACAAGGCAGTGCACCAAACTTGGATCCAAAGTGAGCGTACGGTGCGGGAGGTGAACATCACGTGAATGACTGTGCCCTGGCCATAAGCGGGATCACTAACACCGGGTTGCGGGATAATGAGCTCTAAGTGCATCCCAACATAATTATACTCACTGTAATCACTATCATCATGATGTACTCACCTGCAACTTACCTGGGCCTCCGCAGTATCAATGAATAATATGCACATCTATACTAATGCATGTACTAACATGTAATGCAATTGACATGGCATATAAAACGTAAAACCATTTAAAACAGTTCTAGGAAAAATTTAAATCATATATACATATATATAGAAAACCAAAAGCCCACTCACTGGTATGTAGTTGGGTCGTAACCCTCGAGTCTTGCCTAGCTATGCTCGTTCTCCAGAAACGTCTCACCTATATGAGAAATTACTGATTTAACGTTAATTCGATAGCACATATACAAAATTCAAGATCAACTTCTCGTACGTTGCTCCATTGGGGTGCTTGAATATACCATCGTGGCCTACTCAACCCCACGAGTATCCCCATATTTTTAGAATAATTTTTGGACTTAATCTAGTTTAAGTATGAAACCTAAATTAACTAAGTGGACTAAATTCATTTTAAACATAGGGCCTAAACCAAATAAATAGCTTAGGTCCAAATTAAAACGACTTAAAGGTTGGGTTGGCCAACAGCCCAACATATTCTAATTTAAACTTTTTTTTTCTTTTTCTTCCTTTTCGCGAAAATCTGTATTTTTGCAATTTGGAAAACATGACTTTCAGAGCTCATTTCGAGCTCAATTCTCAACCAAAAATCCGTGATGGTAAAGTTAGGAATGCAAGGAATAGATCTATACCCATTTTGGGTCGTGACATGGACAGAGTTCGGCGGAAAAATGGTCTAAAAGTGGCCAAATAGCCACGGGTCCAAGAATTCCAGAAAACTGGAAAATTTTCCCCAACTTTCCTAGCTAGTTTCTTGTTTGATACTCAACCAAACTTGATGATTCAAAAGCCATTTTGAAGTTAGAAATGCAAAGAAGAGATTCATACCTTTAGGAGACCCAACGGAGAACCGGAGTTGGCCGAAAATTTGATTGGAAAATGGTCAAACGATCATTGTTCACTTTCTAGAAATCTGGAGAAATTCTTCCCCAAGATGAAATCTATATTAAATCACCCACAACCTTCTATTTAATATTCAAAACATCACCAGGAGTTCAAAATAAGAAGGATTTGAGGTTGAGAAAATTCCAAACTTACCTTGATCGAAAAGTTCAAGATTTCGACAGAGTTACCACACAAAGACTACCCAATATTAAAGGGTGAGAAAGGGTGAATATGGAGAATGAGGGAGAAAGGGAGAAATCTTCATAGTTGTAGTAGGTGTAATTATGTATGTGCGTGTGTGTGATGTCGGGGACGATAGCATCGAGAGAGAGAAGTGCAGGAGATGTGATGGTGAAACGAAGTTTTTGGACTGGGGGGCACATGTCAAGGAAATAATAAGGCCCTTAATTGGGCCATTAGGCTTTGGCACTAAAAATAGGTCCAAAGAAGAAATAAACCAATCCAAAAAATAGAATTACGTCCATACTCATTATTAATTCATGTCGACGTACTTGTGACGTCGAGCACCATTTAATTTCGCGAACTAGAAAATAATTTAAAACTATATATGTCCATTCACGTCACTAAACCATAAGGGCATTATCGTCATTTTACATGCTCGAAAATAAAATATAAACCTTAATTCGGGAAGGGCTATAATAACCTACCCCTCTTAAGAAAACTTCGTCCTAGAAATTTCTATACACAACTACAACACATCAATATCCATAGAATAGACGTGGATATAAATCTCGCATCTTGTCTTTAGTTTCCTAAGTAGCTTCTTTTACTGAGTGGTTCCTCCACAAGACTTTCACCATTCGCACAGTCTTGTTCCTCAGAACCTTATCTTTCCAATCTAAAATCGTCATTGGCTCCTCGTACGTCAAATCTAGATTAATCTCCAGTGGCTGAGGAGGGATCACGTGGGGCGGATCAATGACATAATGGCGAAACATAGATACATGGAAAACATCATGTACCTTTGATAGCTCCGGAGGCAACTCGAGTCTATATGCTACTTCACCGACTCTCTCGGTGATCCGATACGATCCTATATAGCAAGGGCTTAGCTTACCTTTCTTCCAAACCATACTATGCCTTTCCATGGTGATAGTTTCAATAATACCCAATCTCCAACTTTATAAACCCTATCGATGGCATGTTTATCAACAAGGCTCTTCTGACGATCCTGGGCCGCTTTTTGGTTAGCCTTAATTACCTGGATATTTTGTGTAGTCTCCTCAACAATCTCAAGGCCCACCAATACCCTTCACCGACCTCTGACAACCATAAAGGAGTGCGACAGGGCTTGCCATAAAGTGCCTCGAATGGTGACATACCGATGTTGGAATGGTAGCTGTTATTATAGGTAAACTCAATTAGAGCTAACTGCTTATGCCAAGTGTCACCAAATTGTAGTACTGAAGATCTCAGCATGTCCTCCAGTGTTTGTATAGTTTTCTCTGATTGCCCATCTGTCTGTGGATGATACGCCGTATTGTAGAGCAATCTCGAACCCAGAGCTTCTTAGAAAGCCACCCAAAACTTAGAAGTGAACTTAGGATCCCGATCAGAGATGATACTAACCGGAACCCCGTGGTATTTAACAATCTCTGACACAAATAGATCAGCTAATTTGCTCAAAGAATAATTCTCTCAGACTGGCAGAAAGTGTGCTGACTTGGTAAGCCGATCTACTATCACCCAAATGCCGTCATAACCATTTTGCGTACGAGGGAGCTTGTACACGAAATCAATAGTGATGTATTCCCATTTCTACTGAGGAATGGGAAGTGGCTGAAGCAATCCAAAAGGCTTCTTTCTCTCAACTTTAACTTGCTAACATATTGTACAACGGCTCACATATTCTGCAATTTCCTTTTTTCATGCTAGTCCAGTAATAAAAGGGTAGAATAGTGTGATACATCTTGGTACTCCTAGGATGCATCGCGTACATCGAAACATGTGCCTTATCCAGTATATCTTTCTTTAATTCCGTTATGTCTAGCACATACATTCGGTCTCACTGCATAAGCATACAGTCTGGTTTCCTGATCCTGAGATCTTTCTTTTTCCCTCGAGATACAGCAACAATTAATTCTGGAGATTCTGTATCCTCTGCCTGAACCTCGAGCACGCGGTCTATCAAGATTGGTTTGACTTGGAAACTGGCAAGTAAAGTTTCATCTCGATTTTCACCCTCTTATTTCACTCATGTGGATTTCAATTATGTAAGGAAGGGAACGCGACTAGCATACAAAGTATTAAGTTTGGCATGTGATTTCCTGCTGAGCGCGTCTGCCACTGAATTTGCACGACCCTGGTGAGACTCAATCGTGCAATCATAATCGCTGAGCAACTCTATCCACCATCGTTGCCGAAAGTTAAGATCTTTCTGGGTGAAAATATGTCTGAGGCTTTTATGATCCGTAAAAATTTGGCATTTCTTTCCATATAAGTAATGCCTCCAAATCTTTAGAGCTAAAATAATGGTTGCTAACTCGAGATCATGAGTAGGGTAATTAATCTCGTGTGGCTTCAACTTTCGAGAAGCATATGCAATCACCCTACCATGTTGCATCAATACACAGCCTAAGCCGTTCAAAAAAGCATCACGGTAGACCTCGTAATTACCATTGTCGTTTGGAAGTGCCAAGATCGGTGCGTGAGTGAGACAATACTTTACCAAACTTGATGATTCAAAAGCCATTTTGAAGTTAGAAATGTAAAGAAGAGATTCACACCCTTAGAAGACCCAACGGAGAACCAGAGTTGGCTGAAAATTTGATCTGAAAATAGTCAAACGATCACCATTCACTTTCTAGAAATCTGGGAAAATTCTTCCCTAAGATGAAATTTGTATTAAATCACCCACAACCTTCTATTTAAGATTAAAAACATCACCAGGAGTTCAAAATAAGAATGATTTGAGGTTGGGAAAATTCCAAACTTACCTTGATCGGAAAGTTCGAGATTCCGACGAAGTTACCACACAAAGACTACCTAATATTAAAGGGTGAGAAAGGGTGAATATGGAGAATGAGGGAGAAAAGGAGAAATCTTGATAATTGTAGTGGGTATAATTGTGTATGTGCGTGTGATGTCGGGGACGATAGCACTAAGAGAGAGAGAGACAGAGACAGAGAGACAGAGAGACAGAGAGAAAAAAAAATGCAGGAGATGTGAGTGTGAAAGGAAGTTTCTGGACTGGGGGGCACGGGTCAAGGAAATAATAGGGCCCTTAATTGGGCCATTGGGCTTAGGCCTTAAAAATAGGTCCAAAGAAGAAATAAACTAACCCGGAAAATAGAATTATGTCCATACTTGTTATTAATTCATGTCGACGTACTCGTGACGTCGAGCACCATTTAATTTCGCGAGCGAGGAAATAATTTAAAACTATATATGTCCATCCACGTCACTAAACCACGAGGGCATTATCGTCATTTTACATGCTCGGGGATAAAATATATACCTTAATTCGGGATGGGCTGTAACAAAGAAGATCCTTGTTTGGTAACATGTTTAAGTGAGAATTTATGTTTGGTTACAAAAATTGCAAGTATTGGGAGTTTACAGGAAATGACTGGTTCACATAGTTTGGTGAGTAAATTGGGCCCACCCTGGTGATAACCTAAGTATTGTTCGTACGATAATACAATACGTTAGGACATGACACGAAATGCATTAAATTTCTAAAAACGAAGACATGAGTTCGACATTTAAAAATATAATAATAATAATAATAACTATATAAAAATATAATTATAAAATAAAAACTGACTACAATATACTACTTTTAATTCGTCAAATATGAGTATGTCTAAGACCTACTTCAACTCTTAGAGTAAAACTTAAATCTTAGGCTCTAAACCTACCCTATATTTCTCCAACCTTTGAGCCAAATATGAGTTTTAATCTAAAATTCATTTTTGGGCAAATTTAGGCATGAATTTAATCATATATTTGTATTTTTTTTGTTTTACATTTATAAATTCATTGAATCCACTAGCTACGATCTAATATGATCAAATCCAACAGTAAAAAACACTAACGATCCAAATTTAAATCCAATAGCTAAAATAATTAAAAAAAGAAATTCTTTCATGTGTTTCATATTCTTTTATAGTGTTCTACGAGTTTCATAGTGTTAGTTTAGTAATTTTTCAATATTTATCTGAATTTAAATATTTTTACATAAAATTAAATTAGGATAGTTTACATAATTTTTTTTTTATAAGTTACTTTAAAAAAATTATTATAAATTTATTCTTTAATAATATAGTGCTAAAAATTTAACCCAAAAAAATTCGAGCAAGAAACTGTTTCTAAATTAAAGCATAATTTTTTTAAATTAAAAATTTGAAGTTTTAATTCAAGGTTAGAAATCGTATAAAAGTGATACTAAAGCATTTTGGGCTTCTTAAATGATTTTGCTCTGTTCATTAGGCCCAGATGTATTACAATATAAAATAAAAAATAAAAAGCTAACAATGTACAACCCTTGGTCCCTATCATCTGCCCTGTCGCCTCCGTTTCTCTCACAGCAGATGGATTTGTCGCCCGACTCACCTCCTCCTCTTGTATTCCTACGGCGGCACAGCTCTCTCTGCCCCTCCCTCTCCCTTCTCAATGGAGAGATTTTACCGGCGCCGAAGTCGGATACCCGTATGTATCCAACGCGTATCCAAGCGTATCTGAACGACGGATCCATGCTTCGTAGGTAGTGGCCGACTAGACACTAGGCCAACTGATGAGCCCTGATTGTAGTTAGTTATCCGCTCATATACTATGAAATAATCTTTCTCTTCAATTGCTCACACAAAAGTTAGGTACTTTTTTATTTCTCTCGAATTGCTCATACAAAGTTACAAACATTTTACTCCAATTGCTCAAATTTTCTCGTGTTTGACGGCAAAAGTGGCGTTTCTGGAACTTTTCCTTATGCTGGTGATGGGTCATTTTTCATACACTCTTGTACCATATGCAGGCTCTAATGTCACCGACTTTGGTGTCGACAAACCACAGAAAGTTGACGACACCGAGACGAAAAATCACAACGCTAACACTGCCAATGGAAGGGCTTCGAAGAATATTGTTGTTTATCACCTTGGTGGCGGTTCGTTTGATGTCAGCATCCTGCGGATTCGTGGTGACAAGTTCGAGGTTAAGGCGATGTCTTCGAGTGGAGATGCCCACTTGGGAGGTGTGGATTTTAACCTGAAACTCATGAACCACTTGATCAAGAAAAGCTACTTCCCTAATGTTGGAAACGATGTCAAGACTATGGAGGAATGTGAGAGGATCAAGAAAGCATTAACTACCATTGGTGATGCGGAGGGGTTGCCATTTACAAGGGAAATGTATGAAAAGTTGGTTAAAATACCAATTAAGAGGACCATGGGGTTAGTGGAAGAGGCCTTAGAAAATTCAGGCCTCAAGAAAGTGGAAATTGATGATGTTGTGGTTGGAGGGAGTAGTAGAATTCCGCTGGTGCAAGAATAATTGAAGAAGATGTTTGATGGGAAACAACTGTATAAAGGTATCAACTCTGATGAGGATGTGGCCTTTGGTGCTGCTGTTTTGGGCGGAGTCCTCAGTGGAGAAGGTGGATATGAAACCAAAGGTATTTTCCATTTTCCGTTGGGATTGTTTTAGTTTTTCTGGTGAACTAATTAACATTTGCTTATCAATTTTTATTTCATTTACAGACCTTCGTTTGCTAGATGTTGCTTCTTTCACTCTCGTTGTTAGAGCAGCTGAATTGTCCGCGCCAATGATTCCCAGGAACACCATTATTCCTACTCAGAAACATTGGATCTTCTATGCCATTGAAAACAGCATATCCATCCCGGTATGTGTCAGAACAGATGCGTGCACATTTTGTTGGTGTGGTTGGTATTTTACTTGTTGAAAAAAGTGTGTGCAGTGTGACGTGAACTGTTTTAACGAACATATGTATGAAAATTAACAGGTCTATGAATGTAAACAAATTGGGATGAAGGATTGTCGTGAGCTATCAAGGTTACGTCTATCTGGAACTGCACCTTCATTTAGGTAAGCAGAAATCACCTTGACAGTGACTGGTTTGTATATTAGTTTTGGGAAATTTGGTTTCTGGCAATTGAAAAAAAATGAAATTCTAGGTTGAAAGTGGCTTTAATATCTCCTTCAGGGTGCCAGAGAGCAGGATTAATGTGACCTTCGAGGTTGATGCAAATGGGATCCTACATGTGGGTGCAACGAAGTGTAAGGAACCCGGCTTTGACTTGGAAGCAGATGAGAGCAGACATGTGGTAGAAGTGGAAGAAACGATCATAATAGTAAAGTTTGATAGAAAACTTTGATGAGGCAAAATCTTATGTAGATAGTCTTGACATGAGAGAAAATTTGAAATTTGTGTAATACAAAAGCTTCTTGGTCAAAAATTCTGAAGTAATGGATACTGTGAAACTGATAAATGGTTTCTTACCAGAGAGGTACAACTTGCACTTGTTGATATAATGTAGATAGTTTCTTTTGCTATTTCACTGTTTCTTTTAGCTGAGGTTTGTGCATAAGCATCATTCGGATAAATGTTGTTAGATGTTGCTTCCATTTACAGCACTTGTTCATATTTTATTAACCTCGTATTTACTGCTGCATCTGTGAATTGTCTAATATTCTCGTAACTAGAAATTTGTACTAAATAGAATAAACCGAAAATTTTAGTTTAATGAAATAGTAGTGTTCAGAGTTTCTCTGCAGACTCCAGTGCTCAAAAGCAAATTGTCTGATTTCCAAGTCAACAGCTATAGTAGGATAATCTACTGTTGATAGTTGTTGATATTATTAAAAGATCCAAATTTTGGTATGCTCTACCATTGACAGTTTTTTTAGTTTGAGTTCATATTCCAATGCATTATTTTTTCATGATTCTGGAGTGAATCCTTGATCATATACTGTTGATAGTTTTCAAGTTTGAATCCAATGGTAGATATTTTTGTTTTCAAGACACTTTAATATGGAGTGAATATTGTAATTTCTTGAAGCTGAAATTTGAATCTTGTTTATGATATGCAATTGTCCAAGGATGGGCATGGGCATCGAAGCTCTTGACTTAGTTCTTTGCCCTTGCTTTACTGACCGCCCTGTGTTGCATTTCCTGCATAAGCGTGTTATCTCGTATAAAGCCATGCAAGCAGCCACCAAGATTTTGAAAAGGGCAGTGGTTCAGGTGCTTTATGATAAACTAGTATTTGATTTCAACACTTGACCTTAGCTGAACATGGAAAATGTTGATTTTCTTTTGTTTGATACTAATGGAATAGACTAATTGGCGTCAAGAAAATAGGAGGGGGTGGGAAGTAAGTGATGCTGGGGGGTTAAGAGTCAAGACCAATTAGAAATAAAATGAAATAGCTAGTGTTTTAAGATGTGCAAATTTTAGAAAATGGAATTTATTGGGTCTGCATATTCCGATTAGAATCTACTGGATCCATTGTGGTAACCCTCAAGGTTTATTAGATGGAAGCTAGTTTGTAGCATCAAGATGATCAATCTTGAGTTTTTCGCCTGCAATCCTTCAAATGGGGACTACGGTGACCGTTGAGCGTGATCAAGCAATTCTCTTGCAAGAAGGGTTGAAGGTATGTAACCATGCTTTCATATTGCTGCTGATAAGTGCTCTTTGAATTCCTTTCCTTTTTGATAAAGATTTTATGCTATTACCATCTTTATATAAAGGCTTGTATGGTTCATTGGTTTGTTACTTGGGGCCGCAGAAGCCTTTAAAATGTCTGTAATCATAGTCCAAACTAACTGCTTTGTCAATGAGTTAACGTATCATATTCATTTCAAATGTCTTGCGTGCAATATTTCTTGGAAAATATAGTTAACAAAATGTGGAAACTCCTAATTCCACAAAAAGTGCAAAACTTCTTATCAGAGGCAGACTCCAACGAGACGTAGATTACACAGATTTTGGCCAATCGCTGACCCTGTTTGCCCTTTTTATAACAGTGAAGAGAAGTATGATGGACATCTGTTTATTAATTGCAGCTTAGTTTTCTCAAAAGTTTGGAGTATTACTAGTGACTGATTGATTTAGGGTTTATACCAGTGACGAGGAGGTTTCGAAGTTAAGTAAGGCTCTCCTCATTTGTTGGCAACTCTATGTTATAAAGGCTCTCCTCAAATTCAAGACGATCTCGGGCTACTACTACCATCAATGGTCATATGCACAAGATTAATTTTGGTGGGTCGGTTGTACAGTCTCAGGCTGCTGCAGGTTTTGTCATCGGAGGCTCCAATGGCTCGCCCATGGTGACTGCTGCTTGAACGCCATTTAAAGTTTGCAATGGGCAATGGTTTTAGAGATGGTGGTTGAAGTGATACAATTTGTTTGATTTGGTATTTTTTGGTTGATTGTTTGGATCGTTTCTTGGGGTAGATTGGCAGAGAATAGAGAGGATATTGAAGTGTGATTTTCAACTTCAAGGCTGTGCAGAAAATGCATCATCCATACTTCATTAAGTAGTGAAAATATGTAAGGGTATGGTACATTTCCATCACCCATACTAGTGTAAAAGAGTTGGTGATAAGACAATATTTAAACACTAAAATCACCTTACTACTCCAGATTAAATCCGAGCCCTTCATTGGGATTTAAGTGATCTAATCAGGAGTGTACATTTGTCACTCACACATTTAAACAAAAACGAGCCGTTGGAGGCCAACCCTTCATTTCTTCTTCTTCCTTCTTCGATGCAAACAGCATCCTTTGCTCAGGAGCTCCTTGTTGCCTTTGACCCTTCGACTCCAGGAGCTGGTTAGCTTCCAACACTCCCTTCTAAACTGTTTCTGGGAGTCATTTCAAGCAAACCCCTCAGGTAATTGAATCTCTCCTTTGGTAGTGCTTTTGTGAATATGTCTGCGATCTAATCTTCTGTGTTGCAATAGATTAGTTTGATAGTGTTGTCTTGCAATGCTTCTCTGATGAAATGATATCTTCTCTTGATGTGCTTTGTTTTCTGATGAAATATTGGGTTTTTGGTCATGGCGATTACAGAGGTGTTATCACACAAAAGTGGTGTGGCATCAACCTGCAATTTCCCAAAGTCTTTAAGTATAGACCTTAGCCAATTAGCTTGAGCTGTTGCTTCTGATGTACTCACATACTCCGCCTCGGCTGTGGACAGTGCAACACTTTGTTGCTTCACAGAGGCCCACGAAAACACCCCTGAACCAAAGGTGAAAGAGTAGCCCGATGTTCTTCTGCTATCATCTTCACTGCCACCCCAGTCACTATCAAAAAATCCAATTAGGATAGTTGACTTTCCCATTTCATACTTGATCCCATAATTTAGTGTTCCTTGCACATATCTCAGCATTCTCTTAGCTGTACCCATTTGTATCTTGCTAGGATTCTGCATAAACCTGGAAAGTGGGCTTGCTGAGAACATTAGATCTGGCCTTGTTGTAGTTAAGTACAATAGACTGCCAACAATGCTCTTGTAGAAACTAGTATCTGCAGATTCACTTCCATCATCCTTCTTAAGTTTCTCATTTGCAATTAAAGGTGTAGAGACCGGTTTGCAACCCTTCAAACCAAACTTTTTCAAGCAAGGTTTCAGCATACTTCCTTTGATGAATGAAGATGCTGTTTGCCTCTTGAACTACCCCAATGCCAAGAAAATGATGCAGGGGGCCTAGGTCAGTCATTTCATACGTCTTCATCATTTCTTCTTTGAACTCTTCAATCATTGCAGCATCATTTCCAGTGTAGACAACATCATCCACATAGATTGAGACAATGAGTCTTCTTGTTGTTTTCTGTCTTGGTGTAGAGTGTAGCTTCACTAGGACTTTTCTGAAATCCTTTTTTCAGTGAAATATGAGTCAATCTCACTGTACGAAGCTCTGGAAGCTTGCTTTAGGCCATAAAGTGCCTTCCGTAACTTGTACACTTTTTCTGGAAAGTCTTGACTTGTGAACCTTTGAGGTTGATCCACAAACACCTCATTCTCTAGCACTCCATTTAGAAATGCAAATTTGACATCCAATTGATGTAACTTCCAACCCTTCTTGGCTGCTAGGGCTATCAAGGTTCTTATGATGTCTAACCTTGGTACTAGAGCAAAGGTTTCGTTGAAGTCTACACCTGGTTTCTGTGAGTAACCTTTGGCCACTAACCTGGCCTTGTTTTTTTGCACAAAACCATCTAGGTTGAGCTTTGTTTTGTACACCCATTTCACTCCAATCACTAGCTTGTCACTTGGTCGATTTACAAGTTCCCAAGTGTCATTCTTCTCTATTATTTCAAGCTCTTTCTTCATTGCTTTCTTCCAAGCTTTGTCTTTCACAGCTTCTTCATATGTTTCTAGTTCTACTACACAGTAATTACATGTAGTACAAATCTCATCCAAGTTTCTCAACCTCACTAGAGTTGAGGTTGGAGTTGTTATCTGTGATTGACTTGACTGTGGACTCATAGTAGCTTGTTGTGGAGTCCCTTGTATGTCACCATTCGCTATGACTTCTTCTTGAACTGAGGTATCCATAGGCTCCCTTGTTTGCCTTTTGTTGAGGTCAAGTTGTAGAGAGACACTATCGTTCTCTTCCACCCTTGCTTCCCAGTTCTATGTTGAGTCTTCATCAAAGATAATATCCCTTGATAAGATTATCGTCTGAGTTAACACATTATAAACTCTGTACCCTTTCTCACTGGTACCATAGCCTACAAAAACACCTTTGTTACTTGATTTCTCCAACTTGTGCCTTAGTTGGTGATGGATGACAGTGTAGCACACTGAGCCAAACACTCTCAGGTGCTTCACGAAGGGTTTTTTTCCACTAAACACTTCGAATGATGTCTTCTTGTCCAGTGCTTTAGTAAAGCACCTATTCAATAGGTACACTGAGGTGTTCACAGCTTCACCCTAGAATGTATAAAGCATGTTCTTCTCATGCATCATAGACTTAGCCATTTTGACTATAGTTATATTTTTTCTTTCTACAATCCCATTCTGTTGTGGTGAATATGCCACAGTGAGTTGCTTCTCCAACCCCACATCTTCACAGAATGTATTGAACTCATGTGAGGTGTACTCACATCCCCTATCACTTCTCAATCTTTTGATTTGGCATCCATTTTGCAATTCCACCATTGCCTTGAACTTCTTGAATATTATGAATACCTCAGGCTTGAACCTCATGAAATACAGCCAACACATCTGTGAGTAGTCATCAATGAAGGTTAGGAAATACCTGTTTCCATTAATTGTTGTTATTTTCATTGCTCCACACACATCTGTGTGAATAAATTCAAGTGGCTTTGTTGCCTTCCAAGCCTTGCCAACTTCAAATGGATCCCTATGATGCTTCCCAAATGCACATCCTTCACAGGTTTCATTACAATGATCCATCTTAGGTATCCCTTGTACCATTTCATACTTTTGTAGATTATCTATGCTTGTCATGTTTAAATCACCAAATCTCTTGTGCCATAGTTTCATAGAACCTGTCACGCTTGCTTTTCTTGCCACTTCTTCTAAGTACTTCAACATAAGTGGAAAGCTTCTGTTTTTCACTTCCACTTTGGTCACCAAATTTGATAAGGATCTGTCATCATAGATCTCAACTACAGTTCCCCCAAAGAGTATGAAATACCCATGCTCCATCATTTGACCCACACTAAGTAGGTTGTCATCTTGTCCTGGCACTAGCATTACCTTCCTTATGCATCTTCTTCCTTTCTTGGTGTTGATAACCAAAGTTCCTCTTCCAGTGGCCTTGACAATGTTTCCATCTCCCATTTTCACTTTTCCGATGAAGTTTGTGTCAATGTCAATAAGTAATGACTCATGTGCAATCATGTGGTTGCTGCAACCACTGTCAATGTACCACACTTCATGATTTTTCTCCACTTTTGCACTGAAAGCACAAAACACATTTGCTTCTTCTTTTACTTTGTTTGCACAGTTCACTTGTTGCATATTCTTTGATCTGCAGTCCTTCATAATGTGACCAAGCCTGTTGCATTTATGGCACCTAGGCTTTCCTTCGCAACTCGCACCCTCTCCCCCAGCCTTCCTTCACCACCAGTCTCCCCTAACCTTTCTTATTCCTTCTGTAATTTCTTCCCCATCCCATCTATCTCTCTAAAATCCCTACAAGCCTAACCCATGTGGATATTTCTCCTTCAACCACAATTTCTTCCCCATTCCCCTCTCTCTCTCAAATCCCTCTCTGCAACCTGCAATATGCATCTCCTCTAACACACTCAAATTATAATTTGTAAAACCCTAATTTCTACCTATTTCTCTTTCTCCACTGCAATTCAAAACCGAAAATTTTCAAGCTTTATAACCCATATAAAACACAAAAAAACCCCCAACAAATAAAGAAAATATGAAAAGGGGCATTACTTTCTGCATGAAAAGCTTGTTGGGTATGACTGGAAACCCATTGACGGAGCCATTTTCGTTGAACCCACAAGAACTCCTGACAACCTTGGATGCTTCGCCATGTCCAAACGCTTTAGTCTTTGTGAAATTGAAGCAATTAACAACAAAAATATAGCAAGAAATTACGGGAGAACGACAAGGGCTTACCATAAATTTAAGCTTGGAAGCAAAGGAAGTTTGCGGGTGAGAAAATGGGGATCGCCATGGAAGGAGCAGAGATAAGCTTCTAAAATTGTTACAGGCATAGTCCATCAGAGACGAATATAGAGCCGTTTGTACAAGCTTTTGTTGTACATACAATTTGGGAGAGAGAGATAGAGGGAATGGGGAAGAAATTGTGGTAGGAGAAGAAATATCCACATAGGCTTGTAGGGATTTTAGAGCGAGATAGAGGGATGGGGAAGAAATTATATATGGAAGAAGGAAGGTTGAGGGAGACTGGTAGGTTAGGAAAGAGGGTGCAGGTTGCAGAGCAAAGAAGGAATGGAAGGGATTAGGGAGAGAAGACGGGTGGGTTTTTTTTTTAATTTTTTTAATATTGAAGTAAGCCCATATTGACATGTGGCACTCAGTTATCGTCACCAGTTAACAGAAGTTTTAACGTAAAACTTAATGAATGTTTTAAACTGTCCCAAAATTAAGACTTGAGGTATGACTCTGAGATGAAAAAAAATTCATGTACCAAATGTTGAAAACCACAAAACTTCAGAGTAGTAAACTAAGATTAACCCTAAAAATTATATTGGTATGTTCGATTTTGTGGGATTTAAAAACATTTTAGCTGTTTGGAAAAAAAAATTATATTAAATCGTAGTAATCATTCTTAAATTAAGAAGTTTTGTGAAAATAAATTGTATTTATTTATTTTTTTTAACAATTACTATAGTCTAAAGTTGAAACTCAAATTGTACTGATCATCTGCATATGAATTCGGGCTTCAATTTTGAATTAATAACGATTGTGCTGCTGTATTTGGACCTGGGGTCAGCTGCCATGCGTGGCCCGGGTTTCCCCGAAAGGGTCAAAATGACTAATTTGCAACTTTCAGTCCAGATCCAACGACCACCATTTGGGGCGGTTCATCTCGGTCCCCTTTTTTTCGATTTTTGGTTTTTTGAACGCACCCCTAATTTAGGCCCACTAGACTTCACTTAGTCTCTAGTAGTACTAATTTTAGTATTTAAGAACGATTAGAATCATGTTGACCAAAAGTCAACTCTCAGTCAACGGTGCAGTCCACAAAACTACGTAATTCAATCTGGAATATCTGCCTACGAATTTCCAATCCGTAATTTTCCAAGAGTCTCATTTATCTTCTTGAACAGTATCCTAAATTTTCGAAACGATCCAACGGTCAGATCTTCGCCAATTGCTAGAAATAGGTGGCGGTCAACAATTAATTTTACAAACTTAAGAATTCAATTCATCAAGATCCGTACATTGGATTCTCGATTCATCAGTTTCTAATGTTCTGAAATATTACGTACTATAATGTACTAAAGTTTGATGTCGGTCCAACAGTCAGATCGTCGATTCATATAATGATTAAGTGGCTTACCATAATGAAACTAGGTTCAAGCAATCAAATCACATCATACGGATATGAAATCTGAAATTAGGCATCGTTGCTTTACTGGCCACGCGCCGCTGTAGGGGGCGGTTTTCAACAAACGAAAACCTAATTTTTCGACAAACTCCAAAAATTACCAATTTTCATAGAAATGTAGAGCAAGTTAAGGGGAATAATTTTCATACATTGGCTGAAGTCCAATTCAGCTAGAAAAATGCTTAAAAATGCCTCGTTCTGCTGAAAACCCTAGAAATGGGTGTTCTTGATTCGACACTAAAACGAACTATGATGCCCCAACCAATGCATGGGTTTTTTTCTTGAGGTTGAGAGGAGTCTATTGGTGGTGTGGTCGATGAAATTGGCTTCAGGAATGGCGGATCGCTGTCATGGGACCCTTGACGCCACCGACGCCGTCATTTGCAAAACTAGAGCCAAAACTCATTGAGTTTGAGTGTAAATGCAGGAATGAGAGTCGTGGAGTGTTTTTCAGGTGGTTGTTTGACGTGGTTTGCCGGAAAAACCGTCAGATGAGTTGAAGGAAACCGGGTCGAGTTGGTGGGTCAAAGGGGTTCCAGTGCCCCTCTCCTTTCTCTATTCCCTCATTTCTCTCATTTCTGATTGGCCAATTTCTTCCTTCTTTTCTCTTTTCTTCTTCCTTTTCAGCCGTATGCATGGCACCCAAATTGTTGCTCCACCAAATTTGGAGCTTTCAATATAATGGTCAAATGACCATTTGACCCATGTCTCTGCTCGGTTATATCTTATTCGTTATAGCTTCGTTCAGCGAAGGGTTTTCGCCTACGCACTCATGAGGTTGAGCTCTATCCAAATATGTAAATAGAAGTGACAAAACACATAGGACTTAAATACGTCCTTGAAAAGTTCGTTGAGTTCATTAAGAGAGTCTTCATCATTTTACTTGTTGAAAAAAAACTATACGCCATAATTATAAACGCGTCGAAACTAATAGTACAAAATACATAATTTTAAATAGTGAAATCTGGGAACAGAATTTCACATCTTAGATTCAATTCTCGCAAAAGGTGAATTTGAATCACATTATTGCTAGCTTATTGTGAAGCGAAGCCCACCCCCTCCCCATTAGTGTAAATATCTTTTGTTTCAAAAAAAAAAAAAAAAACAGACAACACCTTAAAGCATATAGGGCAAGTACATGCAAATCGGGTACTAATATTAACTCAGCCAAATGTGAATTTCAAGTCCAAACCCATTGGCTAGCCTTGATTGTGTCTATCATCTTTATTTGCATCAAAAGTGCTTTGAATCAGTTAAATTGTGGCTATGATTTTGGAAGTTTTAACAAAACACTTCCGGTACTGTTTATTTAACGAAAATAACATTTTTACTTTAAAAAAATACTCATGATACTATTCACTTACAACATCTTTTTTTATAATTTTGATTAAAACTTAAAGTTTTGAAGTCATTTTCATTAATTTTCCTTATGATTTTTTTCAGGGGTGTGTCTTCTCACACACCTCTTGATAATTTATGTCCGTTGATCTTCTTCAATTCATCAGATCCGACGGTCAAAAATTAAAAAAGTATGTGAGAAGTAAAATGTGTTGTGTGGATATCACGCCTCTTTTATTTATTTATTATATATACGATGTCCCTTTCACCTTGATTTGTACCGCTACATTATAGCTTATAATCAATTAGATAGGAATTAATTGGGGTACAAACACATGGTGAACATTCAAAACGCTCCGCACCCACTGATCACCACCAATCACGTGTAATGTTCAAACTCCACAACCACCGGTGATGTCCCACTCTCCAACTCAGTGGCCATTAGCTATGGACTTGTCTTTCTCAATAGGCTAAACCAGTAGGCATCACGTGGAACTGATCCAAATCACAACTAAGTTGAATGATTTGTTTTCGTTTTTTTATGGAAATCACTTGCCTGTATTAATTCTTGATACTTGACATTTTCTTTTATTCCTTTTTTCAAAAATGTATTATTATTAAAGAAAGAAGATAGAGATTGAAATTATTATAATAATTTAAAAAATATGTGAATTTTAAATATGGATTACATGATTGAAAATTTAACACCCTATTTATTAGAATATTAAACCACATACATATTTATCAAGGTCTAAAATATCGATAATCGCCGATAATATCATTTTTTTGTATAAGGCGATATTTTCACACTTATACACTTATACACTTAATTATCGTCATAATATCGCGATATTATTCTGATGAACCTAGTTCTGTCTCGTATGGCATCACCATCTGAAAAAACCATCGTCGAACCGCTTGCATCCACAACACTGAAGGAACCTGCAACCCAGATCCTAGCCCATGCTAGTGCTTCTTGCAACCCGCATCCTCGCTGCCACTTCGGTCCACACTTCTCACGCCATTGTATCCCCTTCTGTCCTCTGCAGCTTTCAAGACTAAGATATTTGAACAAAGTGATGAGCCGCCGTCAAACCAAGTGAAACAAGGGGAGCGAGAGGTCTGAGATGTAGAGAAGAAGCAAAGAGATCGAGAGAGATGGACTTAGATCAGTGAAATTCGTAGAAGGCAGGAGGTAGAGTTCAAGATGGTGTTTAAGGGAGTGAGGATCGAGATTTGGAGCGGCAGGGGGAAGCTTTTTGCTAGAAATTGGGGATTAGGGTTCCCTTGCTCCACTTTTTCTTCTTCTGCTTGCCTCTGCCGGACTTTGCCGGCTTCGACAACGGCAATACTTGAAAAATGCTGAAAAGTCTCAATCTTGCGCATCCAAGGGGATTCAAACCTCTCGCTTTTTACTCCTTCAACACCTTGACCACCATATCACTTATGTTTTTGTGAAAATATGCTAAAATATTTATATATATGGTTTTGTTTTGAATTCTTTATATATAAATGATTATGGTTTTGTGAAAATATGAAAATATGCAAAAATATTTGAACCCCTCCCATTGTACTAATTCATTATATATAAATGATTATGGTGTGTTTAAACTTCTTTCATTAATTACTACATATTTTCTATACTAACAATGTTTGCCAGCTTGCTATATAATCAACTTAAATCAGTTAAATCCATCATGCAATGCATTTCCTTCCAATTTTTTGTGATAAACTAATAGATAATTGACTAAATAAACATCCTCTAAAGTTTCAATAATTTTTTTTAAGTTTTTCTTACAATTTCCATGATTTTTATTCAATTTTTATCAATATTGATAATATCCCGATATTTCCATCGAAATTTTCGTGTTTTTGGACTACTGATATTTTCGATATCATCGATATTTTAGACCTTGATATTTATTATGTTTGCATGTTTTTAACTTGAGATTTGTGCTTGTCGTTGGTTTGGTGGCTTCCTTTTTATCGATAATCTTTACATGAAAATAAGGTATCAAGGCCTACCAAAAGAAGGGTACTTTGAAATTGTAATCTACAAAAAATATAGAATTTGACACCGAACGAGCAGCATCACTAGATAGCTTGAGACCCGAGTCAGGTTTTGGAGGCTGCCCGAAACCCTCATTTTCCCATGTGACTGCCGAATTTGGTTTTCCACAGTTTGGTATTTTTCGTTGTCAAACTGATAAGTTTCATTAATTAAAAAATTTAATACAAGAAAATAGAACGTTTAAACACAATTCAAATTAAGCATGATTCAAAAGTAAATACAATAAAAAGCGCAAACCTGTAACAATAAAAATTCTAAATGTGAAAGAATGCAGATTCCATCACACTAGTTACGCCACCATCACTGATCTGCCACCACCAACAAAATTAACAAAAACAAAAAAACCGTAAACAAAATGAATGAACCAAAAATGAGAGCGAGCGAGTAATTTATTCAAAAAACCCTCAGTCTGGTCTATAAATTGGGTTTTGGGGGGAGTCCAATCGGTTGTCATCCAATCTTTAACATCATGACCGGACGATATGGGCATGCGCGTTAATCAGTGGTTGGTACGATTTCCAATCGCACCAAAAAAGAAGAAAAAGAGAAATCGCACCCAAAAAAATAAGATTTTAAAATGGACCAAGGCAAACGCAGTGAATGAATTCGGATCCTCTGCATGTTTTACCCTACAAAGACTATACGTGACTTTTAACCCACACCGTCCAAACGAATCGAAAGGTTACTGATGTGCCACGTATTTAATATTCCAGTTTTGCTCCCACCCTCCCCCCCTCCTCCCTCCCCCTCCCCCCCTCTCTCCTGCCTCCTGCTGCGTGCATCCACAACTATTGAAGAAATTTATGAGTCATCCATGGATAAATCCATCGCAGAACCATGGTGGAAAGTCACACCATTGTTAACTTGTTACCATGCTGGATCATTCACGTGGTTTGATGTATAAGGAGCACAGGAAAGGTGGTGTGAGTGACGACTGATGACGAGGAGGGAAGGAGGGGTCGGCGGAGGCGACGACAGTCATACACGATCTTGCCGCACTTCAGAGAAGCCAAGGGACTTGGGTGGGGAAAGGCTATCAAGATGATAAAAAAGTTAGAATAATTTATATTTTACCACCTCAAGTTTGTAATCGAATTTAATTATTTATAATATTTTTAAATATTTCGCTTTCATACCTCAAATATTATTTTATTTTAATATAATATATCCGTTACATTTTTCATTAATTGATCTGTTAAAAGCTAATGTAACTGCCACATTTGTGTCACGTAACTGGCAAATGTGTGCCACATGATAAAAATAATAATTTTTTTTAATTTAAGAAAAAACCTGAATCTTCTATAAAATAAAATAAAACTTGAAAACACAGAACCCACCCCCACCCCTCTTCTCCGTCCCAAGCCTCCTAACCACCTCCATCTTCTCTACTCTCTTCACCTCCCATCCCATCCAAAAACCTACCCTATCCCAGCCCACCCCGCCTCCCCCACCTTCTCTCATCTGCAATCCCACCCACCCTTAGCAAACTTAACTCTATCCAGACTACCACCTACCAAGCATTGAAAAAATTCAAAATTTGAATACATACCTCATTGTCGGAGCCGATCGACTCGCCGATGAGCCCACTTTAGATCTGGGTCTGGGATTATTGGGAGGGGGGAGGGTTCGGATATGGGCTTGTTTCTGGGTTTGGTTGCAGGTTTTTTTTTTTTTTTTTTTTTTTTTGTCGGGGTGGGGGGAAAAGTTCGTGGGCTTGTTTGCAGGGGTGAGGAGTTGCTGGTAGGTGGATTTCAATTTTTGTTTTTGTTTTTTTTTTAATTCAGGTTTTTTAAAAAACAAATTTGTCAAGTGGCGCACATTTGGCAGCCACATCAGCTCTTAACGGATCAATAGATAGAAAATGTAACATGATGTATTATATTGAAATAAAATAGTATTTGATGTATGAAAGTGAAATGTTTTAAAGATGTTGAAAGTGAAATGTTTTAAAGATGTTGAAAGTGAAATGTTTTAAAGATGTTGTAAGGAATTCAAATCGACCACAAACCTGAGGTGATAAAGTGTAATTTACCCAAAAAGTTATAAAACTGGAACATTAAATACGTGGCACATTTATAACCTTTGGATTATTTTAAACAGTATTACAAGTCGTGTATAGTCTTGTACGTAAAAAAAAATGCAGACGATTCGAATCTCTCTCATTGTAAACGAATAATTTACACTATGGCTTATTTAATTGATTTGCCTTGGAAGTGTCATTTAATCTCACTTGTATCTTGAAATGGTTTTGTCTCAACGAAATTGTCATTTTCTATCATGTTGTCTCAATTCACCACATTTTATTTTTGACACAATTTTTTGTCTCGAACTTACCTACTAAAACAATCTCAATTTCATTTTTGATAACTCAAACCTCTGTCTGTGTCCCTTTGTGGACTGATGCGTATCTATACTTGCAATCGTTTGATCAATGAGTGGTGTGAATTAGATTTTGAAACACAACCCGTTATTTACTTTTGAAACACAATCCATTATTTTCTTTTGCAAATGGCTGCAACTCTAGCTGCACACCAATCTGCAATAAAGACAGATGAGTTTGATTTAGTTATGAAAATAGAATTGGCTAAACTGCTAATTTGCCCTTTGAACTATCACTTAATTTTCAATGTTTCCCTAAACTTTTTAATTGAATAATTAAGGACTTAAACTAATTTTATTGACCGATTTCCCCCATATTGTTAATTTTTCATAGATTTCATCCAAATTAACATTAACTCTTATCACATGCACATTACGTGACTCTCCTTTGCGGATAAAAGCGTCACTTCACCAAACATTCAGATACAAAAGTTATAGAATCCCACATACTTGCATAGGTTTATATTTTAGAAATTTAAAGTATTCAATTATTTAAAAAAATAAAGCGATTGAACTACCTTCACATGTTGTGCACACGCTTCCATTTAACAAAAATTTGGATTGAATGAATGAAAAATTAACAGCAGAAGCAAATCGGCAAAAGAAGAAGAAGAAAGTAAGTCTTTAATTTTCCAATAAAAAAGTTTAGGAGAGAAATCGAAAGTTAAGTGATAGTTTAGAGAGCAAATCGTCAGTTTACTCAAACAGAATTAGGATTGTTTTAACAAAAAATTTAAAAGCAAAGAGTTGTGATACTACACTTTAATTTAACATTTATTGGATGAAATGGATAGGAGCAAAGTGAACTAAGACCAAATAAGACAGAAACAACAATTTCTTAGGGCAAAACAAGACAAAACCAAATTTATAGGTTAAAATAAGAGAATTGTTAATGGCAGAATGATACTTTAAAAATCTCATTTTGCATTCTGAATTTTTTTTTAATTTGAAAAAAAAAACATTTGTGAGGGAGTGTAAAATAAGATTTTTAGTATTCTAATAATAGTCCCTTAAAATAAAACTAAATGACAGTTTTAGAGACAGATTAATTAGAATAAATCTTATCATTTTAAAATAAGTGTAGTCTCTCCATAATTCCAATAAACTTTACACTATTGCTTACATAAAAATACCAGTGTTAGATTTTTATTTATTTTTTCAAAAGTATATATGTAAAAAAAAAGATATCGCTCTCATGGGCAGTACTGACGCGACATTATCCTGCACAGGAGTGAAGCCCCTAGTTTCTGACTGGTTTACTGTTAGACACGTATCTTGTTTTGGATAACAAATGCGCAACGAATTTACTATTTTTGATCTAATAATAAGATGCTTGGATAACAACTTATACGCAAGGAATTTACTATTTTTGATCTAATTATAAGGTTTTATTTGTGTAAAAAAAATATACCTATTGTTGGTTTATTATTTGAACTGAATGCCATAATAACAGTGAAAATGATGGACTAACGATGACGATGAACTCGTTCGATATACAGTTGCTTTCATAATAAATGGATCACGTGTCCACCGACAAGATTTGTCCTAGTCGTTGGCTTTATCTTTCTTCTCTCTGCTTTGCAGCTCAGCAGGCCAATAATGTAGCTTTTATCTTTTTACCAGAATAGCTACAAGTACTCTCGAATCTGTCTTTCACTGGAAAGCACTTAGCTTTCTCTTCACATCACACTTTGATTCCTTGATTTTGCTCGGAAAAACAAAGACTCTCACACAAGATATATATTCATATACACGTATATATATTTGGAATAAGAAGCTCAAGCATTCAAGGTCTCTCTCACATTCTTTCTTCTACAATTTCCTTCGGATTATTCTCTATTACCAGGTACGGGCTAGAGGAGCAATGCTATTGTTTTTTCTTTGTATTGTTTTTTTATTTATTTATATTTTTTTGATCACTTGGTTTTCTTATGATATCAAAACTTTGATTCAGTTTATGTTCATTTTGTATATTGTAACTTGGTGGTTCGGACTGGTGGATTATAGTAAGACCAGTGTTTATATGAGCTTAATCAAAGTTTGAAATTTGGGTTGTGTTTTTATCATAAAACCCCATCAAGCTGATTGAGCTTACACCAGCAACCAAGTTATATCGTACTAAGTGAGATCGGCTGTATGAGTCCTATCACCCATTGCTTTGGTTAGACAAGGGATTCCGAAACGAAGAATAACAGTTTTGCAGTTTCATATATTTTGTTGGTAATATTATGTAATCTATGATTTGTAATTGATTAAGCAATGTGTAAATCTTCGCTCTGTTTCTTTATTTTTTATTTTTATTTTTTTTTTCTTTCTATATACTTGTTAAAATTTGATTTTTGTTCTGATGGAACTGGATCTTGACTCTAAGAAATTTATAGGGTAAGATTTTGGTTGCCCAAACCGGTTTGGAAGATTTGTTTCGGCTAAATGTATTCGGGTTTTCGTAAAATCTTGACAACATATGGTACTGTGTTTGTGTAGTGGAGTCTGCAACTGAAGCTGGCAAAAGGTCTTTATATTAACAGCTGAAAATTTGTATGTGCAGAATGGCCTGTTCAAGATTAGGCCAATGGTTAACTCTTCTAGTATGTTTATTGGTATTGCTGAAAGCAGAAAGCCACCCTGTGGCACTCACTCTCGTCGAGAATGCAGTTGCTAAAGGAGCTGGTACGAAATACTAGTGTACCCCGTACAGTTAACTGATTAGAATTGAGTCTGATACCTAAAGTTTCATTTTCATTGCTCAAATGTCTGTTTCTTTTAAGTTTTATTTTTGCGCTGTTTATAAATTTGACGTGCTATGCAGTTTGTTTGGATGGAAGCGCGCCCGCTTACCACTTTGACAAGGGATTTGGTGCCGGAATCAACAATTGGTTGGTTCATATTGAGGTTTGTGTTTTTCTTATCGTGCTGAAATGGATTTTAAAGACAAGAATGACAAGGGTGGAATTTTAATCTTAGAAACTATATATATCTCCAACTTTTCAATGGGAAGAGAAATCTGTTTATTGTATCCGAGGTCTGTTATAACGTTAGTCAAACATAGTCGGAGAATTCGGAGGTCTTGTGCCTCAAAACTTCTTTTTCTCTTGTTCATGCAACTAGGTGTACATTCGTTAGCTTAGTAAGCTTAGTTATTATAAAATTTTGCATTAAAATTTACAATTTCTTCCATTTATATTTTGTTGTTAGGGTGGAGGATGGTGTAACACCGTTGAAGATTGCCTTGAGCGAAAGAGTAATTACCGCGGTTCATCAACCAAAATGGAAAAGACAATGTCTTTTTCTGGGGTTCTTGGTAACAAGCCAAAGACTAATCCAGGTTCGGTTACCTTTTACATCTCATTGATAGCTTTTGTATTTCAATTAATGTTTATGCGTTGCTAAAATCGTTTTTCTTTTCAATGCTAGACTTCTACAATTGGAATAGAATCAAAGTTAGGTACTGTGACGGCTCGTCATTCACCGGTGATGTTGAAGCAGTCGACCCAGTAAGTTTCCTAAAGTTAATGAGCAACCCATGTTTTACGTTGATACAAAAGTCTAAACCTGGTCTCTTCTACGTCCTTAACCATCCGCTTTCCCATCACATGGCATGTTTCTAATCAAGCTAATTTGATCAGGCAACAAATCTTCACTTCAGAGGAGCAAGGGTTTTCCGTGCCATCATTGATGATTTATTGGCAAAAGGAATGAAAAATGCTCAATCCGTATGGCCCATTCTACAAACTGTCTGCTTTTTTCATCCTGTCCTCACTGCCGATAGCTCATTAGTACTACTTTTGATCACAGGCTCTTCTATCTGGTTGTTCGGCTGGCGGATTGGCCTCAATTCTCAATTGTGATAACTTTCGTTCTCTCCTACCTGTGGGTACTAAAGTAAAATGTCTAGCGGATGCTGGTTACTTCATTAATGCGTAAGCACTAAGCACGGACTTTATATCTTTAATCATGAAAGCTTGACCAAACCTATTTTACATCTATAATCTTTTCTAGTTTCTAAAACTCTATAATGACTAACAGGAAGACTCTGTCTGGATCACAACACATTCAAGGCTTTTACAGTGAAGTGGTTGCGCTACATGTATTGTCTCTTTATCAAGCCTCCGTTATGTGCAAGTGATAAGAGTTCGCTTCTAATTCTGATAATCAATGTTTTGTGCAGGGTTCGGCGAAGAACTTACCTGCATCCTGCACTTCAAGAATGAGTCCGGGGCTGGTATGTGTTTTTACTCTTTTATGATTTTGCTCTTCGCTCTATCCTTTTTACTTCTGACATTTCGCTCTACAACATTTTAGTGCTTCTTCCCACAAAATGTGGTACCACAAACCCGAACGCCAATATTTTTGGTCAATGCAGCTTATGATTCGTGGCAGGTTAGCTGATTCTCTTAATTCTTGAATGCGTCCTGTACTTTCCATTTTATTCTATTGTGCTGTGTTATTGAGTATAGTTTTCTAAAGTTCAATGAAATATAGTCCCGTATACGTGACCACCCTGATTATAAAATCGAGTAACAGTTTGGTTTGTAATCGTGATAATTTCTTTTCTTATTGTATGAAATTTGCTAACAATCAACAATTACTAGTCCTCTTTTTCCACATTCGGAGAGTACGTTATGTGCATTTTTTTCTGATTCGTTGTTGTGTCCGCTCAGATAAAGAACATTTTGGCACCGGGGGTTGCTGATCCTAAAGGTGCCTGGAAAAAGTGTAAGCTTAATATAAAGAACTGCTCACCCAGTCAACTTCAAACCATGCAAGGTATTTCATAACCCTCCTCCACTTCACACCAGCAGCTTATTCACGTTTTTGATATGTTGCAGAATTGAAAAAAAAACTGTCTGCTGGAAAATTGACGTGTCTTTTCGTCTTGGAATATGTTTCAGAATATAGGTTAGAGTTCTTAAAAACAATTGCCGGTGCGAGCAATTCTCCATCTCATGGGGTGTTCATAGACTCTTGCTTTGCCCACTGCCAAATTGGAACGCAGGAGACATGGTTGGCAGCTGACTCTCCTATGTTGAGCAAGACGGTAAGAGTACCGTGATCTGTACTCAATCTTGGTTTCATTCGGTTTGAACGTGCAAAACTAAACATGTTTTTAATTTTTCGTAACGTGTTATTGTGTTATGCAGACAATTGCAAAGGCAGTTGGAGACTGGTATACCGACCGCACTGCTTTCAAAAAGATTGATTGCCCTTACCCTTGCAATCCCACTTGCAAAAACCGTGAATTTGATTCAAACGATCAGGAAGATTAATTTTTTTATGTCGAAAATATAGTTTTTATGAGCTATGTGAGCTATGAACATTTATGCAATGGCCTACGTACTTATGGTTCTCCGTAATATTTATTCATAAAAGCTTTGATTTGAAAGTGATAGCTAGCATCTTGTATAGTGTTGCGAATAAAGTTATTCTAGGAATGTGATTTTGTAAACTGAAGGTAGAATTCAATAAGATTTAAGACGTCTTATCTTGTTATGACTTGTATTACTTTGGGTTAAGTAAAACCCGCCTACAATTTGCATAAATAAAGGTAGAAAACCAAGGGAAAAATACATCTCATAAACAGTTGACCCCTTCTCTCTCTAGTTTGTCTCTTGCCCGTTGTTTCTCTAGTTGTCTCTCTAGTTGTTCTATATCATAACATGTTATCAGCACGAGTGTGAATTGTAGGCAAAGTCTCGAAACTACAGAGTAGGGGCTGTTCTGCTAACTTTTAGGGCCAGGAGGCGCAAGGAACGTGGATTGGGAATGCCGCTGGCACCACTTGTGCAGGGTGCACCCTGAGGTATTGGTTAGACCTCAGTCCCTGCTCTTTGAAACAAACGATGAGTTGAACGCAATAGGGGAAAAACTTCACGTTCTCTCAGGATGACGCGACAGTAACTGTCGCTTCTTGCTTCTTGCTTCTTGCTTCTTGTTTTGATCATTCTCTCGAAGGATGAATGCTGCGAGGGCTAAATGGCTTGCATTTTGAACCTGAAGTCGCCCACAGTTTTTGAGGAAAAAATGCAAATTTTTTATTTTATGAAATATTGTCGGTCATGATTAATAGTAACTTTATAAAGCAACTGAAAACGGTTTTACCATTTATTAAGCCACAAATGTATTTTTAATTGAGTATTTGACATGGATTATAAGAAAATTTTCACTGAAAATACATTTTGTAGATCATGAAAATGAAGATGATAGTTAGTTGCTATGGTTAATGAAGATGAAGGCAATTGAAAACTGTTTTACCATTTATTGAGCTACAAATGCATTTTTAAATAATATTTAAGCCTTAAACCTAAAAATAAATGGACAAAAATTGTAACCGGGCCAAAACATTGTCCAAACGGGACTCCATCCGCAAGAATATCAACAAAAAGTATAACATAATTTTTCAAACCTCACAATGCAGTGAAGGTGAAAACAAATTGATTTTACGAGGAATTTTGGACAATTTTTCAAAATTGCGAACCTCCTCCTTTTCCAATTCGAGGTGTCGACACTTTCCCAACGGGAACGAAAAGGCAAAGACAACTGCACCAAAAATGTCCACCGGGATGCTATGGTGCTGTGAAGTCTAAGATGGCCCGAAGGGATGCTATGACAACACGTTTTGGTGCAAACAAGAATCGAATGCAACAGGCAAAAACATGCCAAGAAACAATATGGCAGGTGTTTACCAAAAAAAGAAACAATATGGCAGGTTAGGTTTAATCTTGGCAATGTGGACAAGACCAATACCTACAAATTCTGGAGAGCCCTTGCAACAGCGTACGCATCTAACTTACAAAGTATCACTTCTTCAGTCTTTGTCTTTTAATCCCAAATCTTAAATATTCATTTAAATTCATTACCATTGTCTAATATATTATATTGTCAAACTGTTAATACAATCTCACCAAATAAAGAGCATATAATGTCAGTTCATTGCGAGTTTACATTCAAACAAGAATCCACTTGACCATCGGTTTAAATTAGTGCAGTCCGACAACATAACATATTAAATTGTCTAAAATGAGTACAACTAATGAAAACTTACCTTCAACTATTCAAAGGTTCGGATCAATGACCCAGTAATAAGAAGTCAACCTTATTTTCTACTGGACTGATTGGAAGAGAAAACAGGATCACAAGGCATGAAATTCATGGGCTGTATACGCTGTACAGCGTCGACATTCCAGGGGCTCAGCTGGTGCCAGAGAACAATGCCGTTTTCCTCACTAGAGAAAATAGTGTCAGTCCTTTCCAAGGAATTGTGTATGGTTATATTCCTTCAGAAGGTCCACCATCTTCTAAACCCAACAATCCTTGATTGCTTCTGTTCCAAGTAATAAATGAGACGGAACCATTCATCTATTTAAACTCTTGTCGTTTGTGCTGAAAGAGCTAAAATCACTTCCTAATAACCTAAATTGTGTTTGACATAAAATAGGTAAAAAAGTGCTAAGTTATAAAAGCACTTTATGTAGAAGCACTTGTCAAATCCTTATTCAACGAGCACTTACACGTGCTTTTTCATGAAGCAGTTGAATTTCTATAGAAATGACAATGAGTTTCTAATAGAAGTATTTCAGTTTCTAAAGAAACATTCACAAACGAGCCTTCAGATTGTTTTAGCAACCTTTAAAATGATTGCCAATAACCTTAATGGACTAGAGAGAGTTAAAGAGACAGGAACATGGAAGAAAATAAGTTTCCTTTTTAGTGAGATTACTATGGACAATGAAAACACAACTCAAAGTATGAAAAGTTCAAGGTTACTCAAACATGAGGACCTGATCTTAGCACCCTCTCTAATTTCTCGGCTTTAATGTACTGTATTCTGTAAGAGAGCCAGCCAATCATAAAAAGCTCAGCCTTTAATATGCCCAACTTGGTAACCAGGTAACACCTTGGGGAGACTAATGAGATGATTTATTTCAACAAGGACTCAAAGAGCTAAACTTGAAGAGTGTTGTTACTCCAACTAAAGGTGCACAGTCTACGACTCTAGTGTTGTTTATCCAAAGTAAAAGATGTCGTCGGTTGCCAATACAGTATATCCAAACTGAAAGATGTGTTGACAGAGTTAAGAAAGTTAGTGTTCTTCTTAATGGTTTGAGAGGGTTTTGCATAAAGCAAGAATTTGCGTTCTATGTGTTGAGTTGGAGATCTCCTCCCTGTTGCAAAACACCTTGTTAGAGCAATATTAGAAAATATGAAAAATAATAATAATATAATTCCAGTGATAATAATCAAATTCACAACATCAATTATATATGAGATTAACATAAACAATTAGAGAGAAAGTTAGAAAAATTAACAGACTTAGAGATTGAGGCTCGCATAAATGCAATGTCCTAAAGACAGAATTGTAGACATCAAAATTTCGATGAAATAAATGTTGACAAGCTCATTCAAGTTTCAACATGCTGAGGCATACATGTCACGTGCCACGTGTCGTACAAATTGAACACATGGCATGTGACTCAACAAAATAGGAAGAAATAACCTTGGAGGATTAAACAAATTTTTCTTCTCATTTTGGGCAATGACAAGGCAAGCACACTTCAATCCATTATGGATCAAAACAAGTTTTTCTTCTCATTTGGGCAATGACAAAGCATGCACACTTTAAGTTTAATATTGCATTAAGTGGGAAAATTAGGCCATAAGTTAGACCACTTCAAGTTTAAAATGGTATTAAGTGGGAAATTAGGCCATAAGTTAGACCACTTCAATTTCAATATTGCATTAAGTGGGAAAATTAGGTAATGGTGCTTGGAAAAGAAAAAAAAGAATATTTTGTGGTGGTGATTCATTCACAAAGCCTATAAATAGGCTTCTCCATCAAGGTATCAAGGGGGAAGAAGGACAAAAGAAACAACCTACACAAAAACCTTGAAGCTTTGAAACTGCAAAGCTCTCAAGCACCCAAATTCCCAAGAATTCCAAAGAATCGAAAAAGCTTTCCTCGTTCTTCGTCAAATCCTTGAGGCCCTACGGCCCTTGAAGAAACTTCTCTCCACCAACTCAAGATCAAACCCCGATGACCCTTGAAGAAACTCCCAACTGTTCATCCAAGATCAAGTCTCGACGACCCTTGGATCCACAACCATCACAAGAATCAACAAGCACAACTACACATGCCGGTTCTTTGTTTGCCCCAAGCCAAATCCTTGAGGCAATTGTTCATCTAGATTAAGCCCCGACGACCCTTGGATCAACAACATATCTACAAATCTACACCTTACGGAGATCAAGTCAGAGGATCAAATTGAAAAGAGATTGTAACCTACAAATTCATTACTACACATATTCTTTGTACACGTGTTCTTTTCTCGTTTGTTGCAATAAGTTCGTGTTCACAAGAATTCTGCCCCTACTCTTCAAAGCACTTCAATCTTCGGACTTTGGTGAATGTCATATATTAAGTACTCTCAAAATACGACTCAAAGTTTGACTAACAAAGAATAAAAGACCTTAGAGAAAACTCTACTCTTAATTCTGCTAGACAGGTGGGATGCTTGAGTTTATATAGAACTTAAGCCACCCTTTTGAAACATTATGACTACTACCTAAAGTTCTAACGAATAGATACAACTCAAGAATTTGAATTCAACTATGACACATGACTCTTATTTTTCATTCATACAAAAATTAAATATTATAATATTAATTATAATATATAATTTCCAACAATCCCCCACATGAGATGTATCAGGAGAGGTGTCTTTTGGACTTGAACCTACAGTAGTGAATACTTATCGGATTTACTTAGTGACACAGTGGATATGGAATCTTGAACTGTTCACCGCAGTAGTAAACCGAGACAATAAGCAACACACATCACTAATCATAATATATTCCGGTTCATACGGTTGTGTTCATTTTGGTCCTGAACAAATCCTGAATTCATGAGAGCTTTAGAGAATATAGCCATCTCATACTCATAGAAGCGACCCACTTCTACTCTCACATAGGTGACCACTGATTAACAATACTTTGCAATATTCCTCTTATTTATAAGATATCATTGTCATTAAGTATAAATATACATCTTAAAACTTCTGCAGACAACACACTTGTTTCACCATAGGAATGAGATATATAGTGTGTTAGCTTCTTTGAATCATGCCTAACCAGTTTGCCTATTGAACTTAGACCATGGGATCTCTAATTAACTAAGTTAGGTTTCCACCCGGCTGATTCATTAGTTATGTTAGCTTTAGCCTCATTCCCCTCGATGATCAACTTACTCTCTAGTCTAACCTTTAATAATTGGATCCACCTCTAGGTTGACTATCATTAATGGTGTGCGTAATCCATCTTATAAAATTATATTTTATACAAGAGTAGTTGTTTAACATTGTTTGATATGTCAAGTTCGCAAAATTATATTAGGACTTAATTACTAAGTAATTTGCTAACACTAAGCACTTGGGTAAACTCCCCCACATTTAAAGTATTTGTAAGAAGGTCCCTAACCTTGCCATACCTTAAACAATTACTCATTACAAGAGATGAAATCTTAAATGTCGTTTGATTAGCAAATTACTTTTAACCAACCCCCACAATTCTTTCATAATTGTAGTTTCTTTTAATGCTATCATTAAATCGATCACATTTTCCACTTTAAAAAGTAAGAAATAACTAAGATAGACTTTATCTATCTTTTTAGGCCTTCATGCCTCACTAGCCATTATGAAAAAAGCACTTCTTGGCTTTCATCCTTTCCTCACTATGACTAAAATGCATGACCCAATGGCCATGTCCATTAATATGCTAACTTAATAATATCATCATGCATGTCTAATACAATTCTGAAATGGCCCGCACACTTTTAGTGTCGTCTTTTCCCTTCTGCAAGACCCCCACACTTGCAAAATTATTTCTCAATACTGATATCATTTTGAATGACACTCAATAATATTCATTTTCTCCTCAATACATGGCAAACACAAAACTGTCCACGGCAAAGAAGCAAGACACCTAAAATTAGAAATATCATTATGGGTCTCTTGAAATTTATTCATCTCTTCGAAAATATGAGATAAATAATTGTTATCACTGTATGATAATATACATGCAGTCGGTGATCGGTATGTAGAAGTTTAAATACCAGGCCATGAACACATGTATATTTTAGAATGGTAATGACTGGTTGGAAAGGTCATACCCTTTCAGTCTCAAAAGCAACACTAACGACATGCTTTTTCTTTAAATCTCCCATGGTAGATTCCAGTTTTTAGTTCCACCACATTATAAAACCATCGATTTGTCAAATAGTTGCATCCTTTTGCAACTTAACCGCCACACACGGCTCTAAATGACCCAAGATTAACCTCCACATGGTTCTATATGATCCAAGATCCATGACTTAAGTCTCAAATGTACATTAAACCGTTCTCTTTTTCTGGAATCTCCCATTGATCAATTGTGACGGGGTTCTACATATCCCACATATATTTAATAGAACACCCAATGAACCAATTCCAAGACTCTTCACATATGAATGCAACATCCAAACCAAGACATGCATCTATTGTCCATGTCTATCTAGACACGGGTTTAAATGCCATAATTATTAATGTAAAAAGGAAAATAAATAATTACGCCATTCTCATCCCATTTCAGTTTTGTTAGTGTTGAACATATGAGGCTTATAAGCATGTAATTTTTCTAGATGATAGTGCATGCACAAAATGAGAAGGAACTATTATATTAAAAGCATCATTCAAACAGTATTGCGCGTAGATATACCGAATGAACATATACAAAAACCAAATGCAGTTCAACGCCCAAATTAATTTTGTAATGTATCGTCATACCTTACGACATCAAAGAATAATTAGCAATCACATACTATTGTCAACCCAATTTCATATCATGCAATTCGAACTACCAAATTCACAAGACTTACGCTAATTCAAGTATTGCAGTATGGTACTTATCATCAATAAGTCCCAGAACTCTCTTGTTCTTTTGTACTGTATATACAACCTACGACCCATCATTTAGCCCAATGATCGATTAAATCTTTCTATTGAAATTGAAAAGATTCATGTCTCAGTTTCATCATTAGATTTAGATGTAGTGATCCTTCCTTCTCGAAGAGGGCTAGGGTTTACGTCAAATACAACATATTCTATTTCCAATATCTGGCCACTGTTTTATAAGAATTGTCATATTTTCTAATTATTGTATAAAGAAAAATTTATGTCTTTAGATTATTGGAGCAATATTAGAAAATATAAAAAAATAACAATATAATTATAATGATAATAATCAAATTCACAACATCAATTAGATATGAGATTAACATAAACAACTAGAGAGAAAGTTAGAAAAACTAACAAACTTAGAGATTGAGACTTGCGTAAATGCAATGTCCTAAAGACCAAAATTTGCCCCTACTCTTATGCTTGTAGTTAGGTAGGCGTCTGTCTTTCAAAATTCAACAATCTATAATCCAAAGTCAAAGCAATTCAATCTTCGGACTTTGGCGAACGTCATGTATTCCGTACTCTTAAGACACGACTCGAAATTTGACTAACAAAGAATAAAAGACATTGGAGAAAACTCTACTCTTAATTCTATTAGACAGGTGGGATGCTGGAGTTTATATAGAACTCTAGCCACCCTTTTTGAAACATTATGAATGTTGTCTAAAGTTCCAATGAACAGATACAACTCAAAATTTTGAATTCAACTATGACACATGATTCTTATTTTTCATTCATACAAAAATTAAATATTATAATATATAATTTCCAACACACCTTATATTTATAATTTATAGTAGTGCTTAGTGAACAAGGATTCTCTCCCTTTTTTCTGTCACCTTTTTTCTCCTCTTGTTTGAACGCTTAAGATTTCATCTTTGTAGAGAACGAAAAAAAAAAAGTAGAGAGAGAAAAGAAAAAAAACTGCAAAAAGAGAGGGCAGAAAATTCGAGTGCAACTCAAACTCATAGAATATAAATTAATTTGTAGAATTTAATTGCAAGAGGGCAGAGAATTCAACTGCAGGGCAGAGAATTCAACTGCAACTCAAACTCGTAGAATGGAAATTGATTTGTAGAATTCAAAACTCGTAGAATGGAAATTGATTTGTAGAATTCAACTCAAACTTGTAGAATGGGCTATCCGTGATAGGGGTGGTTTTGGTACATTACCGTACCAAAACCTCTGTACCGATTACCATACCAAATATTTAGTACGACAAAATCTATTACCATTACCGTACCAAACTTTTGGTATACCGAATATCGGTATACCAAATAGTTTGGTTGGTATGGTATGCCAATGGTAATTACCACTTTGTTTTACGCCACTTAGTTTGCCCAAAATCTAATATTTTTCTAACCTAATTCAAAGCCCAGAAAATATACATAGTTTGACATATATACACAATTTAACCTAATTCAAGATTTTTTACTATTGTATGTCAAAGTGGTAAAAACTTAATAAATCATAAGACAAGATTTCTATAGCATGCTGAGACTCAAATGAACCAGAAACGTAAGACAACAAACCACAAAAAATGTCAATATCCATAGCTGTGCTTGACGACTGGCTTGCTGATTTGAACCCACAATCCAAGGTGGTAATACCCAATGCATATGTTGTGCCCTCACTTGGAAGACAAAGTCGCCGGAAACGAGAAACGAAGATGAATCGATGAGAGAGCTGCGACGGCGGAACAAGCCCTAGGTTTCTAATGTGTCGAGCAAGGACCAGAGTGAAACTAAAAGTGTTTGGTTTGTGGAGATTTTAGGAATAGGATAAATGAGTCAAAGTGTCAAACGACATAATATAATAATACATAATACATAATACATAATTATATATATATATATATGAATAAATATATAATATAATATTAATAATATTGGTAACCGGTAGGTATGGTATACCACTGGTACTAGTTTTGAGTACCAATACCGTACCGAAACAGTATGGTATAGTACAAATACCGTACCATTACCAGTGGTACAAATTTTTTGGCACAACTTTGGTATGGTACGGTTGGTAATACGGTAGGTATGGTAATGTAATAAAAAATTCCACCCCTAATCCGTGACTTTTCAAACAAATAAAAGTCATATCTATGCTTATAAAATAATCACCAAAAGCCTAGTGCACCCAGGCCTCTTTCCTCATCATCACAATTCCAACGTCTTTTAGATGCTTCCACTCACATCTCCTTTTCAAATCATGCTTTCTATTCCAACAATAACTTCTCTTTTTCCACCAGGTTGGTCCAGCATATTAAATTGCTATTTAAGAATGAAGTTCCTAGTTTTGACTAGTTTATTGTACGACCATACGCGGATTGACTCTTGTTTTAAAGTAATTTACACGTAATAAATTTATTATCATTGATTTAATAATAAAACATTATATTTTTAACTTTGCTCGGAACAACAAAGACTCTCACACAACATATATATAGACACACACACACATGTATATATATTTGGAATAAGAAGCTCAAGCATTCAACAGGGTTTCTCTCACATTATTGCCTCTGCCATCTCCTTCAGATTATTCTCTATTACCAGGTGCAGACTACAGAGCAACGCTATTTATATATATTTTTAATTTATATCTATTTTAAACAGATAAATCTATCCTGTTTTAGTTCCCTTTTATCACTTGGTTTTCTTATGAAATCAAAACTTTGATTCAGTTTATGTTCATTTGTGTAATGTAAGTTGGTGGTTCGGACTGGGAACCCCATCAAGCTGATTGAGCTTATAACAACAACCAAGGTTGACCCCACTAAGTGGGGTTGGCTGTCACTCATCGCTTCGGTTAGACAATGAATTCCAAAACAAAGAATAATAGTTTTGTAATTTCATATATTTTGTTAGTAATATTATGTAATTTGTGATCAAGGTCGGTCCTCAAGATAGCCAAAATAGGCGCCCACCTAGGATCTCCACTTCGGAGGGCCCCCAAATTTTATATATGTAGTATATATAAATGTTTACAATTCAAATTTAACAAAAAATTCAAAAATAAAATTAAAGGCAATAATATAATTTTCCACATGTAACTATAGTTTTACCCATATACAAAAAATACTATCCTCTTTATTTTAGTATTTTCCCTAGCCGTCAAATGCAGTCCCTATAATCCAACCATTCATCTATTTAATGAACATAATAACAATGAAAAATGATTGAATTTTGGTATATTGTGTAGCGACTCCTCTTTCGGTCCGACTTAACCATACTAGTTACAGTTGCTATGTAGAAAGAAGTTTTTCAAAAATTAAAGTTGATCAAATCTTATCTTCGATCAACTATGTCACAAGAAAGATTAATGGGTTAGCTATCTTATGAATTGAAAAAGAATTGTTGAAAAATTAGATTTTGAAAGCTTAACTAGTACATTTCCGTCTAAAAACGCGAGGCATGTAATATTTGCATATCTTTCTTCTTTTGATATTTATTTTTAGTGATATTTGATGTAGAAATAGATTTTTTTATGCATTTAGCAAATTTATTCTATATGTAAACTTGAGAGCCTCACTTAGAAGACTCGCCTAGGCCCCGAAATTCTCAGGGGCCGGCCCTGTCTATCATTCGTAATTGATTATTATGCAATGTGTAAATCTTTGCACTGTTTCTTTATTTTTTATTTATACTTTTTTCTCTTACTATATGCTTGTTAAATTTGTATTTTATCCATTGAATGAATGAAGATTCATGGTCTTGGTTCTGAATCTCTGATGGAACCGGATCTTTTGACTGTGCGAAATATCAAAGGTAAGATTTTGGTTGCCCAAACCAGTTTGGAAGGATTTGTTTTCGGCTAAATGTAGTCGGGTTACCGCCCATGACGGAGGATTCCTTTGACATGTATATATATATATATATATATATATATAGACACTGTATAGAGAGGGATTCTTTAGTAGATTTAAACATAGATTTTTCAGTAAAGAAAAGCTGGCAAATACTCTGTATATTAGTAGCTGAAAAATTGTATCTGCAGAATGGCCTGTTCAAGATTAGGACAATGGTTACCTCTTCTAGTATGTTTACTGATATTACTGAAAGCAGAAAGCCACCCTGTGGGAATCACTCTTGTCGAGAATGCAGTTGCTAAAGGAGCCGGTGAGAAAAACTAGTACACCATGTCTGTTTCTGGTGAGTTTTATTTTTGCGCTGTTTCTAAATATGACATGCTATGCAGTTTGTTTGGATGGAAGCGCACCCGCTTACCACTTTGACAAGGGATTTGGTGCCGGAATCAACAATTGGTTGGTTTATATTGAGGTTTGTGTCTCCCCTATCATGCCAAAATAGATCCTGAATTCGGAGTTCTTGAGTCTCCAACCTTTTTCTCTTGTCCATGCAACTAGGTCTATGATTCATTAGCTTAGAAAGCTTAGTAATTATAAATTTTTGCATTAAAAGTTTATTTTGTTCCATTGATATTTGGTTATTAGGGTGGAGGATGGTGTAACAGCGTTGCAACTTGCCTTGATCGCTCGAATTATTCCCTCGGTTCATCAACCAAAATGGAAAAGACAATGTCGTTTTCTGGGGTTCTTAGTAACAAGCAAAAGACTAATCCAGGTTCGGTAGCTTTTATACCTCATTAATAGCTTTTTGTATTTCAATTAATGTTTTTGCCTTGCTGTGAAGGTTTGCTTTGTTTAAACAAGCATATATATCTTAAGAATTACTCAAAAGTGATGAACATACTTATCATTTTCTTTTCGCTAACAGTAAAATCATTTTTCTTTTCAATGCTAGACTTCTACAATTGGAATAGAATCAGAGTTAGGTACTGTGATGGCTCGTCATTCACTGGTGATGTTGAAGCAGTAGACCCAGTAAGTTTAAGTTAATGAGCAACCCATGTTTTGCATTGATACAAGTCTAAACCTGGTGTCTAATGCACCTCCTTAACCCTCCGCTTTCCCATCGCATGGCATGTTTCTAATCAAACTAATTTGATCAGGCAACAAATCTTCACTTCAGAGGAGCAAGGGTTTTCCGTGCCATCATTGATGATTTATTGGCAAAAGGAATGAAAAATGCTCAATCTGTATGGCCCATTCTACTAACTGTCTGCTTTTTTCATCCTGTCCTCACTGCCGATAGCTCATTCGTACCACTTTTGATTACAGGCTCTTCTATCTGGTTGTTCGGCTGGCGGATTGGCCTCGATTCTTCATTGTGATAACTTTCGTTCTCTTCTACCTGTGGATACTAAAGTAAAATGTCTAGCAGATGCTGGTTACTTCATTAATGCGTAAGCACTAAGCACGCACTTTAATCATGAAAGCTTGACCTAACATATTTTATTTTTATAAACGTTTCTAGTTTCTAAAACCCTAGCCCATAATGACTAACAGGAGGACGGTGTCTGGATCACCACACATTCAAGCCTTTTATAGTGAAGTGGTTGCGCTACATGTATTCTCTCTCTCTCTCTCTCTCTCTCTCTCTCTCTCTCTCTCTCTCTCTCAAGCCTCCGTTCTGTGCATGTGATAAGTGTTAGATTCTAAATAATTCTGATAATCTATGTTTTGTGCAGGGTTCGGTGAAGAACTTGCCAGCATCCTGCACTTCAAGAATGAGTCCAGGGCTGGTATGTGTTTATACTCTTGTATGGTTTTGCTATTTGCTGTATCCTTATTACTTCTGATATTTCGCACTACAATATTGCAGTGCTTCTTCCCACAAAATGTGGTACCACTAACCCGGACGCCAATATTTTTGGTCAATCCAGCTTACGATTGGTGGCAGGTTAGATGATTCTCTTAATTCTTGAATGCGTTCTGTACTTTCCATTTTATTCTAATTTCCGATGAACAATTACTAGTTCTCCTTTTCCACATTCGGAGAGTGTTAGCGTGTTCTGATTCATTGTTGTATATCCACTCAGATACAGAACATTTTGGCACCGGATGTTGCTGATCCTAAAGGTGCCTGGAAAAAGTGCAAGCTTAATATAAAGAACTGCTCACCCAGTCAGCTTCAAACCATACAAGGTATTTCGAAACCCTCCCTCACTTCATACCAGCAGCTTGTTTACTTTCGTGTTGAAGATGATAATAAGCAACTTAAAACTCCTCACTGTCTGCGAGTTCTCATAGAAGCTTCTTTGGACCTTACCAAGAAACCGTTTTGATACGTTGCAGCATTGAAAAAACAAAAAACAAAAAATAAAAAAAAAATCTTTCTGCTTCGAAAATTGACTTGTCTTTTCGTCTGGAATATGTTTCAGAATTTAGGTTACAGTTCTTAAAAACGATTGCTGGTGCGAGCAATTCTTCATCTCATGGGTGGTTCATAGACTCTTGCTATGCCCATTGCCAAATTGATATGCAGGAGACATGGCTGGCAGCTGACTCTCCTATGTTGAGTAAGACGGTAAGATCGAGTACCGTGATCTGCACTAAATCGTGGTTTCATTCGGTTGTAACGTGAAAAACTGAACTCGTTTTTAACGTGTTATTGTGCTATGCAGACAATTGCAGAGGCAGTTGGAGACTGGTATTACGACCTCACTCCGTTCAGAAAGATCGATTGCGCTTACCCTTGCAATCCCACTTGCAAAAACACTTAATTTGATTTTTAACGATCAGCTAGTGGGATAGTTTCTATGTGGTAGCGAGCGTCTTGTATCCAATAAGATCTAGGATATTTTAACCTATTATGGCTTGTGTTACTTTGGGTTATATGATTTGTATAAATAAATGCATAAGGCCAAGCGAAAAATACACATCTACAAACAGTTGAGCCCCTTCTCTCAATATATAGATGTCCCTCGCTCTAATTATTTTGTTTCACAAATAGCTAAGCCTTCTCTCAGTACTACGGTCCCGTGAATTCCTCTTCACTTGTAAGTGAGAAGTCTTATAGGTTCGAATCTCGTAGATGAAGAATTCGATACCAAACTAGGTTGCTTATTGTGTGACTTAGCCGAACTCCCCTCCTCCTGCTTGATCAACGTCAATGTGGCTTTGCCAAGGAGATGATTCTTTAAGAACGGTATTCTTAAAAGAAAGGTGTTGAAAGCGCTCATCATCTAAGTAAATCTGAGCCTAATTTACTTTTCGAATTATACACCCTACTGCATTACTTCCTAAATTCTATGCTACGTTTTAAATGAAGTCTAAGAATGAGTAAATCCTACAACTTCGTAAAATATTTCCTTCAGTCACACATACCGCAGCCGGAGTTTTGACTACAACGTAACATCAGACCACTAGACACTGGCAGGGCTTTACCTGTGGAGCCCAGGCACATCAACCTGGATGAGCTGGACAATTTCCAGTCCAATATATTATAGGGAACTTTAATAAAAAAAACGTTCGGTACTATTCACTTTAACGAAAAACTACATTTTTACACTTAAAAGTCAATTATGGTACTATTCATTTTATCTTTTATTTTGTCCTTATCGTTAAAATTCAAAGTTTTCAAGCCATTTTCATTAGTTTTTTTATATTATATTGTCAAACTGTCAATTCAATTCCATCAAGTGCATAACATATAACGTTTGTTCACCTCGAGCATACATTCAAACACGAATCCACTTGACCATCAGTTTAAATTGGCACAGTCCGACAAAATAAGGTGTTAAATTGTCTAAAATGAGTACAGCTCACGAAACTTTCCTTCAGTTATTCAAAGGTTCGGATCAAATAACCAGTAACAAAAGGTCAACCTTTATTTACTACAGGACTGATTGGAAGAGAGAACACAATCGCAAGGCATGGAATTCGTGGGCTGTATAGGCTGTATAGCGTCGACATTCCAGGGGCTCAGTTGGTGCCAGGGAAACTAGTGTCAGTCCTTTCCAATGAATTATGTATGTTATATTCGTTTAAAAGGTCCATCATCTTCTAAACCCAACAATCCTGGATTGCTTCTGTTCCAGTAATCAATCAGACGACACCATTCATCCATTGAAAGAGCTAAAATCGCTTCCTAATAACCTAATTTGTGTTTGACATAAAATAATTAAAAAGTGCTAGGTTATAAAAGCACTTTATGTGGAAGCACTTGTCAAATCCTTCTTCAGTGAGCACTTACACTTACATTTACATTTTCACAAAGCATTTAAATTTTTATAGAAACGTCAGAGAGTTTCTAATAAAAGTATTCTAGCATAAGTGCTTTCTAAAGAAACAATCACAAACAAGCCTTAAGATTGTTTTAGCAACCTTTAAATTGGTTTCCCTTAACGGTTATGGACTAGAGTGAGTTAAAGAGACAGAAGCATGGAAGAAAATAATTTTCCTTTTTCATGAGATTGCTATGTACAAAGTAGACAGTGAATACAGAACTCAAAGCATGAAAGGTTCAAGGTTACTCAAACATGAGGACCTGATCTTAGCACCCTCTCTAATTTCTCCGCCTTAGTGTAATCATTTTCTGTAAGAGAGCCAGCCGGAAAAAGGAGTGATCTCCACAACTAGGTGCGGAGTTGGAAGCTCATCAAACAGAGCCCTCACATTGTTGCAACAGACACTTTCTCCATGAGCGGTCTCCCTCCTGATCTGACAACCCTATGAAGGCCCGAAGAATTCAGGACAAGTGAGATTAGATAGCTTTCTGATCACTGCTATTAAGAATTTGACTAAGAAAAAACTAAAGAAAATAAAAAAAATATCAACCAAATTGGAAGAGGAAAAGAAATTGAAAAAAGTTTCCTCAAAGCTGTTCCTCACAGTTGTAATTACCTTGTGGGAGGTTGCATCTACAAAGTGATCGTCGTCTGACAGTAAGGAAGCAATGCCTTTCAGAAGACGACGCCTTTCAGATTTAGATGGTACCCTGTAGTTCCTTCTGAGTGTGCCCTTTGTTGTAGGACCATTTGCTTACTAATTTCCTTTTATCAGCAGCTTCTTTTGCTGATAAAACAAATCAACAGTCGGGGGTTTACAACATATTTATAATGAGCACGATGATGACTGATGACGATGATGACTGATGACGATGATAAAAGTAAAGTGAAGCTCTAAATGAAAAATTTGTGATGTGAAAATAAACAAATACATAGCCAAAAATTTATATTTACAAAAGCCAAGAATCATTACCTTCAAGCAGAACACAACAACTAGAGTTTCTCAGCTAAAAACCTTTTATAATAACAAAACAACTTTTCATAAATATCGATCCGAGTAGGTAATCAACAATTCATTTTGGCATGTGAACACATTTTGGTCCATCATGGTTGAGCGTATCTAACTCCGTCTGTGTAAGTTTAACTTACATTGCCGGTCCCAAGCACGAATAAAGGAGGAGGGGGAGGCGTCAGGTAACCGACAACTGGCACTCCTAGGTTACGTCAATCCTTATGATAATGAATCCTGAACAAAATTGCGCTAAAACTAGGGCGTCACCCGTAAGTGGCGCGCTGTGTGGCCTGAGCACAGTGATAAATGAGCAAGGGTCGCTGTATCTCCATCAACGCCCGGATATAGTGTTAAATGTGCAAGGGGGCCATAGAAACTTCTTTTTGAATGACTCCACTCAAAGTTGTTTGGAAGCATCTGCTCCTATTAACTTTACACAGGACACACAAAAGAAGTACTTTGATCGTATTAGACGGGGAGGGTGAAAAAGCTAGGACAGAAGGGTAGAGTTCAAGAGAGTAGAATGCATTAAGGAACGTGGAATATAGGTACCTTAAGAGGAAAATCTATGGAAGTAGTGGAAGTTATGGTGATGAAAAGGATAATATTAAGTGCCTACAAGAAACTAAGTGGGTTGGTTTTAAGGCAAATAATGTAGAAAACTCGGGTTTTAAACTTTGGTATTCAAGCACAAATAGGACGAGAAATGGTGTTGGCATCATTGTAGACAAGACCTTGACACAAGATGTTGCGAATGTTAAGAGAGGGTAGGAGATAGAATTATGGCAATCAAGATTGTAATAGGACAAGAACTCATCAATGTGATTAGTGCATACGCACCTCAAGTAGGGTTGGACACGAGTTTGAAGGAGAAATTTTGGGAAGATCTTGGAGACTTGGTGCAAGGAATCGCTCAAATGGGAAGATCTTGTAAACTGCAAGTAGAATTCAATAAGATTTAAGACGTCTTTATCTTATTATGACTTGTATTACTTTTGGTTAAGTAAAACCCACCTAGATTAGCATAAATAAAGGTAGATAACTAAGTGAATTTGTAGGAAGTGTAGAGGGATGGAAATACTTAACCAGTTTATGGGAAATTTGAGTTGCTACAACAGAACTCTTGAATTACTTCTTATTGTAACTCTCTTGATACAAAATGATATGCCAAAGGCTATATATAGTGAATACAAAGTACTAGAGAGTTCTAACTAGATAACTTAACAGACATAGGCTAGGAACAATGACTCTAGAATAATTGTTCTTAGGAATGTCTAGAGTCTTAACATTTAGAGTAGTGCATGAATAATTGTTCTTGGAAATGTCTAGATTCTTAACATTTAGGATGGTGCATTAATTCCAACACTCCCCCTTAATGCACTTTCTTCACAACTCTAATGAGCTCTCTGAGGTAGCAAAACTTTTTTTTTGGAAGTGCCTTGGTGAGTAAGTCCGCTAGCTGCTCATCTGTTTAGCAGTATTCAAGCTAAATTTCTTTCTTCTCAACAGCTTCTCTGACAAAATGATATATGACTGCAATGTGCTTGGTACGATCATGATTGATTGGATTTTTGCCAATTGCAATGGCTGATTTGTTGTCACAGTACAATACAGTGCCTCATTCTTGCTTTTCTCTTATATCTTCAAGAATTCTTCGAAGTCATATGGCTTGAGATGCTGCTTTTGTTGCTGCCACATACTTTGCTTCGGCAGATGATTGTGCCACCACACTTTGTTTCTTCATATGCCAAGAACATATCCATAAGCCAAGAGAGAAAACGTAGGCTGACTTACTTTTCATATCATCAAGACATCCAGCCTAATCACTATTAGTGTACTCGATAAGCCTTGAACTTCGTGTTTCAGCCTTGTACATAATTCCATAGTCAAGCGTGCCCTGCACATATCTTAACACCATTTTTCGGGCACCAAAGTGAAGCTGACTTAGTTCCTCCATGTATCTTGAAAGCATACTTGAAGCAAAAATGATATCCGGCCTAGTATCAGTGAGATATAATAGACTACCGATCAAACTTCGATCCTTTGTGGCATCTGCTTTCTTTGCACATCACATTTCTTCATCTTTTCACGGCATCAAAGGAGTAGTTACTGTTTTGCAGTCAGACAAATTGAACTTCTTGAGCAGATTATCTGCATATTTCTTTTGAGAAATAAATATCCCATTTTTGGTTTGAGAAATTTTAATTCCCAAGAAATAATGAAGCAGACTCTGATCACTCATCTCATAAGTGCTCATCATATCTCTCTTGAACTACTATAACAAACTTTGATCATTTCTAGTGAAGACTAAGTCATCCACATATAAGGAAACAATGAGAATGGAAGCTCCTCTCTTCAAAACATAAAGCGTAGGCTCACTTTGGCTCTTTTCGAAACTACACTTGGCAAAATACTTATCAATTTTAGCATACCATGTTCGAGGTGCTTGCTTTAACCCGTGAAGGGCCTTTTTTAGCTTGTAAACTTTGTTTTCTCCTCCTTCAAGCACGAAACATGGGGGTTGTTTAATGTAAACTTGTTCTTCCAACACTTCATTCAAAAATGCGGACTTCACATCAAGTTGATAAATCAACCAATTCTTTTGAGCAGCAAAAGCAATCAAAGTTCTAATAGTTTCCAGCCGTGCAAATAGAGCAAAGGTCTCAGAAAAATCAATACCTGGGTTTTAAGTAAAGCCTCTTGCCACGAGCCTAGCTTTGTGCTTTTGAATGCTCCCATCTTGGCTGAATTTCGTCTTGAAAATCCACTTCACATCTATGACATCTCTATCTTGTGGATAATCAACCAGCTCCCATGTTTTATTTTGTGCCTCTTCGAAGCTTTCTGGCTCTACACCAACGAAATTGCAAATCTCGTACACTTCTCCCAAACTCCGAGTTCTTAATAGAGGACTTTCTGATGAAGAGTAGTTCGGAGAAACAGGTTTTGCATTTGAACTGCTTCCAGCATCATTTGAATTTCTTCTTTCAGCAACTACTAGAGTTTGAGGCCCGACTTCTTCTTGCTGTTGCTATCTTGGAATTGCACCTTCTTCTTGCACAATTGCATATGGCATCTCTTGCACTTTATTTTCATTCCAATCCCAACTAGATTTTTCATTAAAAATCAAATCTCTACTCATAATCAATTTCTTAGTTTCAACATTATAAAGCCTATAACCTTTGGTGCTGGAACAATAGCCAAGAAAGATACATTTTTGGCTTTTTTCATCAAGCTAAGTTCCCTTTTCAGCGGGAATATAAGCATAACAAATGCAGCCAAATTTTTTGAAATGACTCACCAAAGGTTTGAATCCAATCCAAGCTTCAAATGGAGTTTTGTTCTTTACGGTTTTGGTTGGACATTTATTAAGAATGTATATTGCTGTATACATAGCTTCTGCCCAAAAACTTTTTGGTAGCCCTTTCTCATTCATCATGGATCTAGCCATCTCCACGATCGTTTGGTTCTTCCTTTTGGCAATCCCATTTTGCTGGGGAATATATCTTGCTGTCAATTGCTTCCAAATGCCTTCATCTTTGCAGTAGTCTTCAAATTCATGAGAGGTAAATTCGCCTCCTCGGTCACTTCAAAATATTTTGATGCTGCAACCACTTTGCTTTTTCTACTAAAGCTTTGAATTGTTTGAAGACAAAGAAAGTTTTTGATTTCTCCTTCAAAAAGTAAACCCAAGTTATCCCTGAAAAATCATCAATGAACGTGAGAAAGTACATGTGATGGCTTAAGGAAAGAGTTGGCATTTTGCCACAAATATCGGTATGCACAAGTTCCAGCAGCGCCTTTGCTCTCCACATGCTTTGACTTGTGAATGAATTACGGTGTTGTTTGCCCGTGACGCACCCTTCACAAGCATCAGTTGTTGCTTCAATTTTTGATAACACTTTCACCATGCTTTTCTTCTGGAGAAGTTTTAGCCCCTAGAAATTTAAATGACAAAACCTTTTGTGCCACAATCAAGAGTTTTCCTCAACATCAACCTTCAAAGAAATTTCATTTCCACCGCGTATTGAAAGAGGAAAAGTTTGATTTATCTTCATCGAAACCGTTGCAACGAGCCGCTCATCATCCTTCTTGTCATAAATAGTTCAATCCACATCTTCAAAAATAACTTTGTAGCCATTTCACATAAGCTGCCAAACACTTAATAAAATTTGAGCTATGTTTGGAACAAGCAAAACATCAGGGATGTATTTGACTCCCATTTTTGTTTGGACGGGAACAATTCCTTTCCCCAACGCTTGGTGATAATAATCATCTCCCATCTTTATTCTGGAAGTAATGGAAGTGTCCAGATCAATAAACAATTTTTCATTTGATGTCATATGATTGTTGCAGCCGCTATCCACGTACTAAACATTATTTCCTTCAGATTTTGATTGACCGCCATAAAATAAAATTCCTTCTTTTGCATCATCTTTGCAAAATTTGCTTGATTAGAATTCTTGAATCTGCATTCCTTTTCAACATGTCCAAATTTGTTGCAATAATGACATTTTGGCTTCCCGCGGTTGAAACAATCAGCTGTATCATGGTTACTTTTGTTACAAATCTTGCAAAAAAGCTTATTACCTTTAGTACTTTTGGCATCATCTCTTTTGCAAGACTCGCTTTTCTTCCATCTTCTTTGCTCCCCGCCTTGCTAGTCATCTTGAGCATTGCCTTTCTTGAAGAACTTGGATGTGAGCTTCGATTGGAAAGTACTTTCAACAAATTGCTCATTATTTCATCTCAGCTTTCTTTGCTCATGAGACCTTGAAGAACTCATCAATTGCTCTAGTGATAAAGTGGCGAGGTCCTTCGACTCTTCAATGGCTGAAACAATCGAATCGTATTTTTCTGGCAAGCAGATCAAGATCTTCTCAACAACCTGATGGTCAGACATCTCTTCTCTAAGTGTTCTAATTTAATTTATCACTTCAACAGCTTTGGAAGAATAGTCTTGGATGCATTTTGATTCCTTCATCTTCAAATTGTGGAACTTGCGCAACGTCTAAAGCTTGATGGTTTTTACCTTGTCACCTTGTAACTCATTTTTTAATATCACCCACGCTTCTTTTGCTGTTCGGGCTCTTGTGATTCTTGGAAAAATGTTGCCAATGACTCCGTTTTGAATTTTTTAGAGAGCCTTAGCATATTTCATTACATTTGTTTCAAACTTTTCTCTCTATGCAGCCGGAACTTCGTTGTCGATAGTTGGTTCTTCAAGTCCTCTTTCAACTATCCTCCAAAGTCCTAACCGAAGCAAAGTCCTCATCTTCACCTTCCAGAAATCATAATTCTCTCCTCCAAAAATTAGAAGAATAGAGTAGGAAACTGATGGACCTTCTTTCCCACTAGAAGCCATCTGTTAGAGATGTTTTGAACGCCCAGATATGAACGAATCTGGCTTTGGTACCAATTTCTAGGAAGTGTAGAGGGATGGAAATACTTAACAAGTTTATGGGAAATCTGAGTTGCTACAGCAGAGCTCTTGAATTACTTCTTATTGTAACTCTCTTGATACAAAATGATATGCCAAAGGCTATTTATAGTGAATACAAAGTACTAAAGAGTTCTAACTAGATAACTTAACAAACATGGGCTAGGAACAATGACTAGAATAATTGTTCTTGGGAATGTGCAGAGTCATAACATTTAGAGTAGTGCATGAATAATTGTTCTTGGGAATTTCTAGAGTCTTAACATTTAGGATAGTGCATTAATTCCAACAAAAAATATATCTCAAACAGTTGACCCCTTCTCTCTCTAGTTGTCTCTCGCTTGCTGTCTCTATAGTTGTCTTTCTAGTTGTTCTATTTCACAACATGTTATCAACACGAACATGAATCGTAGGCAAAGTCTTCAAACTACAGAGTAGGGGACATTTTGCTAACTTTTAGGGCTATGAGGCGCAAGGAACATGGATTGTGGATGTTACTGGCACCACCTGTGCAGGGTGCACCCTGAGGTAGGCCAAGCATGTATGTTTTGGTTAGATCTCAGTCCCTGCTCTTTGAAACAAACGATGAGTCGAATGCAATAGGGGAAAAACTTCACCTTCTCTCAGGATGACGTGACAAGAACTGTCGCTTCTTGCTTTGATCTTTCACTCAAACGATGAATGCTGCGAGGGTTGAAAGGCTTGCATTTTGAACCTGAAGGTTAGCCCACATTTTTTGAGAAAAAAGGCAAATTTTTTATTTTACAAAATATTGTCGATCATGATTAATAGTAACTTTATAATGCAACTAAAAATGGTTTTTATCATTTATTGAGCCACAAATGTATTTTTAATTGAGTATTTAACATGGATTATGAGAAAATTTTCACTGAAAATACATTTTGTAGATCATGAAGACGAAGATGATAGTTAGTTGCTATGATTAATAGTAATTGTATATAGTTGCTATGATTAATAGTAATTTTATAAGGCAATTAAAAAGGGTTTTATCATTTATTGAGCTACAAATGTATTTTTAAATAATATTTAAGCCTTAAACTTAAAAAAAAATGGACAAAATTGTAACCGGGCCAAAACATTGCCCAAACGGGACTCCATCCACAAAAATATCAACAAAAAGTATAACATAATTTTTCAAACCTCACAGTAAACAAATTGATTTTACGAGGAATTTTGTACTATTTTTCAAAATTGCGAACCTCCTTCTTTTCCAATTCGAGGTGTCGACACTTTCCCAATGTGAACGAAAAGGCAAAGACAACTGCACCCAAAATGTCCACCGGGATGCTATGGTGCCGTGAAGTCTAAGATGGCCCGAAGGGATGCTATGACGAAACGTTTTGGTGCAAACGAGAATCGAATGCAACAGGGTACAAAACATACCAAGAAACAACATGACAGGTTAGGTTTAATCTTGGCGAAGTGGACAAGGCCAATACCTAAAAATTCTGGAGAGCCCTTGCAACATCGTACGCATCTAACTTACAAAGTATCGCTTCTTCAGTCTGTCTTTTAATCCCAAATCTTAAATATTCATTTAAATTATCTAAAATGAGTACAACCAACGAAAACTTTCCTTCAACTATTCAAAGGTTCGGATCAATGACCCGGTAACAAGAAGTCAACCTTTATTTTCTACTGGACTTATTGAAAGAGAAAACAGGGTCACAAGGCAACTGCAACTCAAACTCTTAGAATATAAACTAATTTGTAGAATTCAAAATTCAACTGCAACTCAAACTCGTAGAATGAAAATTGATCAGTGTGCGATACGCTAAAGCCTATCCTTCAGATGGTTATCCGTAACTTTTCAAACAAATAAAAGTCTATATAAGCTTATCAAATAATCACCAAAAGCCTAGCCCACCAAGGCCTCTTATCCCATCATCACAACTCCATCATCTTTTAGATGCTTCCACTCACGTGCCCTTTTCAAATCATGCTTCCTGTTCCAACAAAAACTTCTCTTTTTCCACCATGTTGGTCCAGATGCAACCATGCATGCATAATAAATTGCAATTCAAGAATGAAGTTCCTAGTTTTTGACTAGTTTATTGTATGAAACATACGCCAATTGACTCTTGTTTTGAAGTAACATATACGTAATAAATTTATTATCATCGATTTAATAATAAAATGTCATATTTTTAATATCGCTTGGAACAACAAAGACTCTCACACAAGATATATACACACATACACATGTATATATAATTGGAATAAGAAGCTCAAGCATTCAACAAGGTTTCTCTCACGTTCTTGCTTTTGCCATCTCCTTCATATTATTCTCTATTACCAGGTGCAGACTACGGAGCAATGCTCTTTTTTTTTTTTTTTTTTTTTTTTTGTATATTTGTAATTTATATCTATTTTAAACAGATAAATCTGTCCTGTTTTAGTTCCCTTTTATCACTTGGTTTTCTTATGAAATCAAAACTTTGATTCAGTTTATGTTCATTTGAGTAATGTAAGTTGGTGGTTCGGACTGGGAGTAATAATAATAAGACATGTATTTATATGAGCTCAATAAAAGTATGAAATTTGGCTTCTGTTTTTTTCTTCATAAAACCCCATCAAGCTGATTGAGCTTATAACAACAACCAAGGCTGGCTGTCACTCATCGCTTTAGTTAGACAATATATTCCGAAACGAAGAATAATAGTTTTGTAGCTTCATATATTTTGTTAGTAATTTATGTAATCTATGATCAAGGCCAGTCCTTAGGGTAGCCAAAGTATATTTTGTTAGTAATATTATGTAATCTATGATCAAGGCCGGTTCTTAGGGTAGCCAAAGTAGGCACCCGCCCAAGACCCCCACTTTGAAGGCCTCCAAATTATATATATATATATATATATATATATATATATATATATATCTGTGTGTGTGTGTATAAATGTTTACAATTCAAATTTAATAAAAATATCAAAAATAAAATTATAGGCAATAATATAATTTTTCATATGTAACTATAGTTTTACCTGTATACGGAAATTACTATCCTCTTTATTCTAGTATTTTTCCTAGCCTTCAAATGCAGTCCCTATAATCCAACCGTTCATTTATTTAAGGGGTTTTTGAACTTTAATCCTTCAAGAAGATTAAAATTTAAAAAAAACCTGGCGTTAGATTGAATATTGATTTTTAGTCCCTAATGTGTCCTTAATTCAAAATAATTAATGTGCATTTTATTTAATATCTCCCATTAAATATTTAAATTTATTAATACACAAATTTTAATTTATTTTTTTACCAAAAAAGAGTTTTTTTAATTTATTAATGTTATTTAACATTCTTCAAACTTGAAAGACTCAATTAATGTACATAAATGTTAGTACCGAAATATGTGTACCGAAATATATTATATTGAACTAATATATTTAAATGTTAGTACCGAAATGTATGTACCTAAATATATGCACTGAAATGTATTAATATTAAATTAATGTACCTAAATGTGTGTACTGAAATGTATGCACCGAAATGTGTGTACCTAAATATATGCACCGAAATGTGTGTACCTAAATATATGCACTGAAATGTATGTATCTAAATATATGCACTGAAATGTATGTATATTAAATTAATGTACCTAAATGTGTGTATCGAAATGTTAGTATCGAAATGTATGTACCTAAATGTATGCACCGAAATGTGTGTACCAAAATGTGTGCACCGAAATGTGTGCACCAAATGTTAGTACCAAAATGTGTGTACCTAAATGTATGCACCGAATTGTATTATAATGAATTTTATATACCTAAATGAAGAAGTTACAGTACATCAAAATATATTGTATAAAAAAATTAGTTTATCTAAATGTTCACAACAAAAATATATTACAATGAATGAAATGAAAATAAAAATTATAATGAAATAAAATTAATACATTAAAAATTAGAAAGAAAAAGATAAATAATTAAAAATCAAAATATAATTAATAAATGAGGTTATTAATATATCAAGGGACTAAAATTAGATTTTGATCTTACTCATGGTTTTAATCAAAAAGTAATATTTGCCAAGGATTAAAATGAAGTTTTCTATTTATTTAATGAGGGTAATAACATTGTAACAATAAACAATAAAAAAATGATTGGATTTTGGCATATTGTGTAGCGACTTCTCTTTATGTCCAACTTAATCATACTAGTTACAGTTGCTTCTATATAAATAAGTTTTAAAAATTAAATTTAATCAAATCTTATCTTCAATCAACTGTCACAACAAGAAAGATTAATGGGTTAGCTATCTTATGAATTGAAAAAGAATAGTTGAAAAATTAGATTTTGAAAACTTAATTAGTATATTTCCGTCTAAAAAAACCAGACGTGTAATATTTGCATATCTTTCTTCTTTTGATATTTATTTTTAGTGATATTTGATGTAGAAATACTTTTTTATGCATTTAGCAAATTTCTTTAAATACATATCAATGCACAAAGGGTTGATGGTCAGAAAACTCGAGAGCCTCACTTAGAAGACTTGCCTAGGGCCCCCAAATTCTCAGGGGCGGCCCTGTCTATGATTCGTAATTGATGATTATGCAATGTGTAAATCTTTGCACTGTTTCTTTATACTTTTTTCTCTTACTATATGCTTGTTAAATTTGTATTTTATCCATATGGTCTTGGTTCTGAATCTCTGATGGAACTGGATCTTTTGACTGCACGAAATATCAAGGGTAAGATTTTGGTTGCCCAAACCAGTTTGGAAGGATTTGTTTTCGGCTAAATGTAGTCGGGTTACTGCCCATAACGGAGGATTCCTTTGACATGTATATTATATATAGACACTGTATAGAGAGGGATTCTTTATTAGATTTAGACATAGATTTTTCAGTAAAGAAAAGCTGGCAAATGCTCTGTATATTAATTGCTGAAAAATTGTATCTGCAGAATGGCCTGTTCAAGATTAGGACAACGGTTAACTCTTCTAGTATGTTTACTGATATTACTGAAAGCAGAAAGCCACCTTGTGGGAATCACTCTTGTCGAGAATGCAGTTGCTAAAGGAGCTGGTGAGAAAAACTAGTGCACCATGTCTGTTTCTGGTGAGTTTTATTTTTGCGCTGTTTCTAAATATGACATGCTATGCAGTTTGTTTGGATGGGAGCGCACCCGCTTACCATTTCAACAAGGGATTTGGTGCCGGAATCAACAATTGGTTGGTTTATATTCAGGTTTGTGTCTCCCCTATCATGCTAAAATAGATCCCGAATTCGGAGTTCTTGAGTCTCAAACCTTTTTCTCTTGTCCATGCAACTAGGTGTATGATTCATTAGCTTAGAAAGCTTAGCAATTATAAAATTTTGAATTAAAAGTTTATATTGTTCCATTGATATTTGGTTATTAGGGTGGAGGATGGTGTAACAGCGTTGCAACTTGCCTTAATCGCTCAAATTATTTCCTCGGTTCATCAACCAAAATGGAAAAGACAATTTCGTTTTCTGGGGTTCTTAGTAACAAGCAAAAGACTAATCCAGGTTAGGTAACTTTTATACCTCATTAATGGCTTTTTGTATTTCAATTAATGTTTTTTGCCTTGCTGTGCAGGTTTGCTTTGTTTAAACAAGCATATATATCTTAAGAATTACTCAATAGTGTTGAACATATCTATCATTTTCTTTTCGCTAACAGTAAAATCAATTTTCTTTTCAATGCTAGACTTTTACAATTGGAATAGAATCAGAGTTAGGTACTGTGATGGCTCTGTAAGCATACATAAACCAATCAAACAAGATCAAACATGAACTACAAACACAAAGAGAACCAATCCAAACATAAGCACTTTTATGAAACCAGATAAGCACACATACCTGCAGCATTAGTACTCGAAGCCATCACAGCAAGCTCCCAGTGAACCTTTTCTTCTCTGGCAGAATACCAAAAGCTCAACACACAGATAGGCTATGGTCCCAAAAGAGCGTATCTTGTGTGAGAAGAGGCGTCTCTATATAAACACATATAGACTCTACCAAAACAGGTTAGGATTTCCTATCAAAACCCTTGTAGGAAACAAACTCTTGTTTCCATGCCTTGCAACCCGAACTTAATGCTAACCAAAATCCTTTTCTATCAAGGATCTGCATTCCTTCCATCAATAGGACTTTCTATCCTTATTGAACACCTATAACTGATCCCGAAACTTCTACATCTCATACTCATATTCTTACATTCTCCCACTTGAGTATGAGAACAGTTTCAAGTACTCAGATCATTCAATTATTCTTAGATAGAAGTGATCACTTAGTCCTATTAAAAAAGTTTTCAATCATAACCATTTTTAAACACATTTCAAAACGTGGAACTCAGAAACTTTGTCATAGACATACTGTAACAAGTTTAAGGGCTACGCACATCTGATTTGTATTTTTATCATTATGAACTTGACTATTACAAGTAGATAAGCAAAACAAATTTGCTCCCACTATTTCACAACATTGTCAGCAAAAATTCCAAGATAAATAATTGCCTCAAACAATATATGAATCAATAGTTCAACAACTGCTTGAAACAGACAATCTGTCATAAAAGCATCAAATGAACCATCTCAAATTTATTTTCATTGTCAAAATACTATATCAGCATCTCAAATCACAATCTGAAAATAAAATAAAATAAAACTAGCTAATTTAACACTAGCCAAAGGCTTTATTAAAAACACAAAACCTGCCTTCATCACTGCACCAGCTCTTTGAACTTCACAGCAGCAATCGACAGTCGAAGCACACCAATAATTACTCCCACTGATCAAATGATTCAAGAACACCCATCCGTGCAACATGAGCTTTAAACACCCCAATCGGTAAAGCTTTGGTCAAAGGATCCGCCAGCATAATGTCAGTACTTAAATGCTCCACTTGAATTGCCCCTTCCTTTACCTTTTCACGAACCTTAAGAAACTTCACATCCATTAGTCTAGAAGCTGAAGTTCTTCTGTTGTTCTTAGCAAAAAACACTGCAGAGTTATTATCACAATACATTTTAACAGGTCTCTGTACAGATTCGACAATCCTCAAGTCAGCCAAGAAATTTCTTAACCAAACAGCTTGCTTCATTCCCTCAAAATAGGCTACAAACTCTGCCTCCATAGTGGAAGTAGCAATTATAGTTTGTTTCGCACTCTTCCACGAGACTGCACCTCCTCCAAGCATGAACACATAGCTTCCTGTGGATTTTCTATCATCTACATCACCTGCTAAATCTGAATCAGTGTAGCCAATCAATTCTAGATCTTCTTCTTTGCCATAAACCAACATATACCCCTTAGTTCTTTGCAAGTACCTTAGCACCTTTTTGGCAGCTACCCAATGAGACTCACCTGGATTTGCTTGAAACCTGCCTAACATCCCTACTATAAATGCGATGTCTGGTCTTGAGCAAACGGTAATATACATCAAACTGCCCACTAAAGATGCATAAGGCTTGTTTTTTATTTTATCCACTTCGATTGATGTCTTAGGGCACTGAGCTTTAGAAAACTTATCTCCCTTGTTCACAGGTACTTCACCTTGATTGCAGTTTTCCATATTAAATCTCAACAAAACTCTTTCAATGTACCCCTTTTGTGACAATCCAACAACCCTTTTGGACCTATTTCGAATGATTTCAATCCCAAGCACATAATGTGCCTCTCCAAGATCTTTCATTTCGAAATTCTTGCTAAGTATGGCCTTAGTATCATTGAGAAGCTTCACATTTGAACTTGCCAATAGGATGTCATCAACATACAACACCAAAATAATGAAACTGGAACCAGACCACTTGATGTATATACAATCATCCATCTTGTTTTCCATAAAACCATGCTTCGTAATAACTTGATCAAATTTTAGAAACCATTGCCTTGATGCTTGTTTTAATCCGTAAATGGACTTGTTGAGCTTGCACAACATATTTTGTTTCCCCCTTTCAACAAATCCAGGAGGTTGATGCATGTAGATGTTTTCTTGTAGTTCACCGTTGAGAAAAGCAGTTTTCACATCCATTTGGTGTAGCTCTAGATCAAAGTGGGCAACCAATGCCATTATGATTCTCATAGAATCCTTGGAAGAGACAGGTGAAAAGGTGTCGTTGTAGTCAATTCCCTCCCTTTGAGTGAAACCCTTTGTTACTAACCTTGCCTTGTACCTCTCAATTTTTCCCTGAGCATCTCTTTTGGTTTTATAGACCCACTTGCATCCTATAGCCTTGATTTGAGGATTAGACTCCACTAATGTCCACACTCTATTCTGTGACATCGACTCTAATTCCTCCTTCATTGCTATACTCCATAATGCATGTTGGGAACTGTTTATTGCCTGAGAGTACGTGAGAGGATCATTTATATCTCCAAAATCGAACTCACTTTCTTGAAGATAGACATAGTCATTTGACATGGTTGTCTTCCTGATCCTAGTTGACTGTCTCACTGGGACCACATGCTCATTTCCAGTCTCAGTGCACGAATTTCTTTGAGCTTCATCCTCTGGTATCTGAATCTGCTGCTGTTGTAATTGTGACTCGAGATTAATATCGATTCTGTCTATAACAGCCTGATATTCATCCAACTGAATTGCTGGTGAGGGAGATTAAAATCTCCCTGTAAACATCCTCAGAGTCGACCACCTTAGGTTGATTTTGCTCTTCAAAGATAAAACTGCCTTGAGACAAATCTGCAACATCTTGGTCTTCAAAAAACTTGACATTATGAGTTTCTTGAATTCGAGTATGTGCTTGAGGACAGTAGAACTTGAAGCCTTTAGATTTCTCTGAGTATCCAACAAAGTAACATGAAACAGTTCTTGGATCCAATTTCTTCTCATTGGGATTGTAGATCCTAGCCTCAGCTTTACATCCCCACACGTGAAAATAGTTAAAACTAGGCTTCCTCCCAGTCCAAATCTCGAAGGGTGTGGATGAGACTGCCTTGCTAGGAACTCTATTTAGTATGTAGGTGGCTGTCTTCAATGCTTCTCCCCAAAGGAAACCAGGCAACTTTGACCTTGTCATCATACTTCTCACCATTCCAATCAAGGTTCGATTTCTCCTTTCTGAAACACCATTCTGTTGAGGTGTTCCGGGTGTGGTGTATTGAGCCATGATGCCATGTTGTTCAGGGTAAAGGGCAAAAGGACGCTTTTGTTGTCCAGCCTCTGTGTACCTGCCAAAGTATTCACCTCCTCTGTCGAATCTAACAATCTTTATGACCTTTCCTAATTTCTTTTCTGCCTCGGTTTTATAGATTGTAAAACATTCAAGGACAGATGACTTCTCACTTATTAAATAAGTGTGACAAAACCTTGAGAAATCATCAATGAAGTTGACAAAATAGGAATTTCCACAAATGGTTTTAGTCGGGAAAGGACCACAAATATCAATGTGTATGACTTCTAGTAAACCTTGACTTCTTCTAGCATCTAGTTTCCTAAAATTAGTCAATTTACCTTTCACACAATCTACACACTCCATTACAGTGTCTAAATCCATTTCTGGGATTAGCTTGGCTTTAGCCAACTTTAGAACTTTCTCTTTGGATATGTGACCTAGCCTTTTGTGCCAAAGTATGAAGGAATCATCAGTGCTATGCATCCTTTTAGTGCTTGTGTTTAAGACATACTGATTTTTGGACTCTAGTGTGCAAGTTAAACTCCACAGGTTGTCACTCAAAAATGCAGTCCCTAAGACACAATCTAAGTGATTCTTTTTGAAAATTTTTAAACTTTCATCATCCCCTAAAAATGCAAAACCTTCTTTGACAATTCGTGATGCAGAGATCAAGTTTCTCCTCATTTTTGGTACATAAAGCACATCATTTAACTACAATATAAACCCTGATGACGGTTTTAAGCAAACAACTCCAATAGCCTCAACTGTAACTTTAGTTCCTTCTCCTACGAAAACATTATAATTTCTGAAACTAGTTTGCTTTGATTTCATAAAACCTTCTAATGAATTTGTTATATGAACTGAGGAACCAGTGTCAAACCACCAAGAATTCACAGGGGTTTCAATCAAATTCGACTCTACACAGACATTGATTTGTTCTACACCTTTACTCTTAAGATAGTCCTGGAAAACTTGACAATCTTTCCTTAAGTGTCCTTTAATTTTGCAGAAAAAACATCTTAGTTTGGCAATGTTTTTAGTTTTGACCATAAGCTTACTAGATCCCTTAACAGAGTCATTAACTTTGGCAGTGGCATAAGGCTTAAAAGAGTTTACTTTGGCATTAGAATTCTTACCAGAGTGTGCAGAGAATGGTTTGAACGACCTTTTCCCCTTGTCCGATTGCACAAAATTGACCACTTCAGCATCCTTTCCTCTTTCATGCTTCTGTCTAGCCTCTTCTTGTACACATTGTGCTATTAACTCATCAACATCCCAGTTCTTGTCTTAAGTATTATAAGACACTTTTAACTGACCATATTTGAGTGGAAGGGCCTGAAGAATCATGAATACAAGCTGTTTCTCTCCAATGTTAAAATCCAAAGAATTTAGTTTCTCGGCTGCGTCAGTCATTTTCATGATGTGATCTCTGATTGAGCCTGTGCCCTCGATCTTGTATGTGGTAAGCATTGCCATGTATTGACTAATTTCTGCCTTTTGAGACTCTTTGAATTTCTCTCAATTGCTTGTAAATAGTCAATAGCCAGTTCATGCTTCTTAATTCCACCTCGAACAGTATCAGTCATGGCACTTTCAAGTATCGAAAGTGCTACTTTGTTGGCTCTGACCCATCTCTCTGCATCAGCTTTCTCAGCCCTAGTGCTTTGATCAGTCAGTATTGGCTTGGGAGTCTCAAGAGCTATATCGAATTCATTGAGTGTCAGTAAGAGTCCAATCTCTCGTCTCCATTTCTTGTAATTGCTTCCTCCGGTGAGAATAGGTATATTGGCCAAGTTCATAGTCCTCAATGATATTGCAGATGCTGCAGCATTATGAAATCACAAACATGAACTGATTAGTTCCAAATTTCATCTCAACATCTCTTCGCACATCATGATCATAATCATAGACTCATATATATAGTCTTAATCAACAATTTGTTGATAAGCATACATAGAATAGATGATATACAAGAACTTGATCAATACATTGCAGGAGTCATGTATCTTTAAACACCAATTAATGATTATGGTGTCTCATACCCATGACAGATTCAAAATAAACATGGTTAAATCAAGAATCCATAAGTGGCACATAAAATCAATAGTTATCTATTGCTTGATTCTTATTTGCGATTTAAGCATACAATTTTCAGCATATCAAGCTATTACAGATTCACAAATCACTGGTATTTCAAAAGCAATAAACACGAACATACCTTTCTACATGTTTCAAATTCAAGATGATGACAGCGGAAGCGGAAGAGTAAAAAGAATTTGAAATAAGAAAGGTTTTGGATTTGTAAAGAGAAGACCCAAAACGAATAACCCTAATTTGAAAACCCCAATACGTTTACTGTTTTTGAAGTTCCAACGGTAAAATCTTCAATTTCAAAAAGATCGGTGGTCTTTGTCGTTTTCTCCCATAGCCAAATCCATGGTCTCGAGATCGTAATTTTTTTTTTTTTTTTTTTTTAAACAGATATGAATTTTCTCTTTTCCAGATTTGAACTCATGTTTTGTACTGTGATGGCTCGTCATTCACTGGTGATGTTGAAGCAGTAGATCCAGTAAGTTTAAGTTAATGAGCAACCCATGTTTTGCATTGATACAAGTCTAACCCTGGTGTCTAATATGCCTCCTTAACCCTCTGCCTTCCATCACATGGCATGTTTCTAATCAAACTAATTTGATCAGGCAACAAATCTTCACTTCAGAGGAGCAAGGGTTTTCCGTGCCATCATTGATGATTTATTGGCAAAAGCAATGAAAAATGCTCAATCCGTATGGCCCATTCTACAAACTGTCTGCCTTTTTTCATCCTGTCCTCACTGCCGATAGCTCATTAGTACTACTTTTGATCACAGGCTCTTCTATCTGGTTGTTCGGCTGGCGGATTGGCCTCAATTCTTCATTGTGATAACTTTCGTTCTCTCCTACCTGTGGGTACTAAAGTAAAATGTCTAGCAGATGCTGGTTACTTCGTTAATGCGTAAGCACTAAGCACGTACTTAAACATATATTCTATTTTTATAAACGTTTCTAGTTTCTAAAACCCTATAATGACTAACAGGAGGACGGTGTCTGGATCACATTACATTCAAGCCTTTTACAGTGAAGTGGTTGCGCTACATGTATTCTCTCTCTCTCTCTCTCTCTCTCTCTCTCTCTCTCCCTCTCTCTCTCTCTCTCTCTCAAGCCTCACTGTGCATGTGATAAGTTTTAGCTTCTAACTGATAATCTATGTTTGTGCGCAGGGTTCCGCGAAGAACTTACCTGCATCCTGCACTTCAAGAATGAGCCCAGGGCTGGTATGTGTTTATACTGTTGTATGGTTTTGCTATTCGCCCTATCCTTATTACTTCTGATATTTCGTTCTTACAATATTGCAGTGCTTCTTCCCACAAAATGTGGTTCCACTCAGATACAGAACATTTTGGTACCGGATGTTGCTGATCCTAAAGGTACTTGGAAAAAGTGCAAGCGTAATATAAAGAACTGCTCGCCCAGTCAGCTTCAAACCATGCAAGGTATTTCGAAACCCTCCTTCACTTCATACCAGCGGCTTGTTTACTTTTGTGTTAAGATGATAATAAGCAATTTAAAACTCATCACCGTCCGCGAGTTCTCATAGAAGCTTTGTTGGACCTTACCAAGAAAAGGCTTTGATACGTTGCAGCATCGAAAATTAAAAAAACGGTCTGCTTCGAAAATTGACTTGTCTTTTGGTCTTGGAATATGTTTCAGAATTTAGGTTACAGTTCTTAAAAACAGTTGCTGCTGCGAGCAATTCTTCATCTCATGGGTGGTTCATAGACTCATGCTATGCCCATTGCCAAATTGGAACGCAGGAGACATGGCTGGCAGCTGACTCTCCCATGTTGAGCAAGACGGTACGATCGAGTACCGTGATCTTCACTCAATCGTGGTTTCATTCGGTTTTAACGTGAAAAACTAAACTTGTTTTTAACGTGTTATTGTGTTATGCAGACAATTGCAAAGGCAGTTGGAAACTGGTATTACGACCGCACTCCGTTCAGAAAAATCGATTGCCCTTACCCTTGCAATCCCACTTGCAAAAATACTGAATTTGATTGAAACGATCAGCTAGTGGGATAGTTTCTATGTGGGAGCGAGTGTCTCGTATCCAATAAGATCTAGGGTATTTAACCTAGTATGGCTTGTATTACTTTGGGGTTATATGATTTGTATAAATAAAGGGGTGTGATATCCACACACCCCTTTTTACTTCTCTCACGCCTTTTTGGATTTCGGTTGTTGGATCAGATGAATTGAAGAAGATCTAACGGACAGAAAGCAATAGGGGTGTGTGAGAAGTAAAAAGGGGTGTGTGGATAGCACACCCCTAAATAAATGCATAAGGCCAATCGAAAAATATACATCTTCAAACAGCTAAGCCCGTTCTCTCTAGAGATGTCCCTCGCTCTCATTATTTTCTTTCACAAACAGCTGAGCCCCTTCTCAGTACTATGGTATGATGATATTCTTCTTCATTTAAAAGTGAGAGGTATTAGGATCGAATCTCGTAGATTGTGAATTCAATGCCAAATAAGGTTGTTCATTGTGTAACTTGGCCGAACACCCCCCTTAGTATAAAATATATCGTTATACTTAAAAAAATAAAAAAAAAAAGAACATGTTATCAGCACCAATGTGACTTTGCCAAGGAGTGGATTATTTAAGAATGGTGTTCTTAAAAGAAAGGTGTTGAAAGCACTCATCATCCAAGTAATTATGAGCCTTATTTATTTTTCGAATTATATATCTTACTGCATTATTACCTTATTTCCTAAATTTTATTATGCGTACATAAAATGGATGTAGCGGAGATGAGAATACTTCGTTGGAAGTGTGGGCACGCAAAAAAGGATAAGAATAGGAATGAAGATATCCAAAGTAAAGTAAGAGTAGCCTATATTAAATTGTCTAAAATGAGTACAACTAACGAAAACTTTCTTTCAACTATTCAAAGGATCGATCAATGACCCAGTAGCACGAAGTCAACCTTTATTTTCTACTGGACTGATTGGAAGAGAGAATACAATCGCAAGGCATGGAATTCATGGGCTTTATAGGCTGTACAGCGTCGACATTCCAGGGGCCCAGCTGGTGCCAGGGAGCAACGCCATTTTCCTCACTAGAGAAAATAGTCAGTCCTTTCCAAGGAATTATGTATGGTTTTATTTGTTTAGGAAATAGTCAGTGGTGGACCACCTTCTAAACCCAACAATCCTTGATTGCTTCTGTTCCAAGTAATCAATAAAACGACACCATTCATCCCTTGAAAGAGCTAAAATCGCTTCCTACTAACCTGTGTTTGACATAAGCACTTGTCAAATCCTTCTTTAGCGAGCACTTTGTCAAATCCTTCTTCAATGAGCACTTGCACCTGCTTTTTCACGAAGAATTTAATTTTTTTTTTTTTAAGAAATGTCAATTTGTTAGAAATAAAAGTATTCTAGCAGAAGCGCTTTCTAAAAGACAGTCACAAACAAGCCTTAAGATTGTTTTAGCAACCTTTAAACTGATTGCCAATAACCGTTACGGACTAGAGTGAGTTAACGAGACAGGAGCATGAAAGAAAGTAAGTTTCCTTTTTCATGAGATTACTATGTACAAAGTTGACAGTGCATACACAACTCAAAGCATGAAAGGTTCAAGGTTACTCAAACATTAGGACCTGATCTTAGCACCCTCTCTAATTTCTCGGCTTTAGTGTAATCTTTTTCTGTAAGAGAGCCAGCCGGAAAAGGAGTGATCTCCACAACTAGGTGTGGAGTTGGGAGTTCATCAAACAGAGCCCTCACATTGTTGCAACAGACACTTTCTCCATGAGCGGTCTCCCTCCTGATCTGACAACCCTATGAATGCCCGAAGAATTCAGGAGATTAGATGGCTTTCTGACCACTGCTATTAAGAATTTGACTAAGAACAAACTGAAGTAAATATAACAGTAATTACCTTGTGAGAGGTTGCATCTACAAAATGATCATTGTCTGACAATAAGGAAGCAATGCCTTTCAGAAGACGACGCCCTTCAGATTTAGATGGTACCCTGTAGTTCCTTCTGAGTGTGCCCTTTGTTGTAGGATGCCATTTGCTTACTAATTTCCTTTTATCAGCAGCTTCTTTTGCTGATAAAACAAATCAACAGTCGGGGTTTACAGCATATTTATAATGCGCATGATGATGACTGATGCGATGATAAAAGTAAAGTGAAGCTCTAAGTGAAAAATCTGCGAAATGAAAATAAACAAATACATAGCTCAAAGATTTATGGCTACAAAAGCCTAGAATCATTACCTTCAAGCAGAACACAACTAGAGTTTCTCAGCCAAAAACCTTTTATAAATATTTAGGTAATCAACAATAATTTTTGGCATGTGAACACATTTTGGTCCATCATGGTTGAGCTTATTAGTACGATCAGGAGGTGATATAGGCAAACCCCCAGTTCTATCACTCCATAACCGCAGAACAGGGGGAGTTTTTTTATCAATAGCAGTCCACAGCAAACCTTGACAAACAAAGACTTTCTTCTGGTGTGCTTTGGGCCTTCCAACAATATTAACAGAAATATAATAAATGCCAGCAGTATTCTTCCTGCTCCTCGATAGCCTTGAGGGTAGAACCATGATCCATTCTTCCTCATTCACTATCTATTTTATTTTTCTCTGGCCTGGTCATTGTCTTTCCGATATGCAAACACCATAAAATGCCAAGGCAAATAACAATCTATCAATTTTTTTACTTCATTCATCCTAGACATTCAGTGTAACCCATCTTGTAACAGAAGCTAGAACATGCCACAGCCAGCAGCTAGCACAGCAACTTAGTGAATTAATCACTATGAATGATTCTGAAAACTAATTACAAAATCTCTGAAAATCATGTGTCCCTCAGATATTCATAATCCTCATAGAACAGAAACATTGGAACTCCATGCTAGCCTTAAGAACAAAACTCATTAAACCATATAAATGTTGTTAGTCCCGTGCTAAAATGCTTATCAAACAGGTATATTAGTAAATTTATCGTTCTCTTCGCAACTTCATTCTTCAGTTAGAACCTAAGAGCAAAGAGCTCTACTCTTCTAAACATACTTTAAATCTTAATTTCCCAAGTTTTATATGCAACCAAGTTAAATTAATGCAACAAAATGTCATTCTGTAAAACAAAGAAACAAACCTGGTTTCCCTTGAATGCTGTTCAACCACTTAGAAAACCCCAAATCAACAGACCCACTAACAACCCCATCACCTTCAGCTCTTCCCAAATCTGAAAACCAAGAAAAATAATGAACAAAAAAGGCCATCAAAACTTTCTAAAACTTAAAAACCAACCAAGAAAAACAGAAACAACCCATTAAATAATGGTTGTTTTTCTTGAATCAAAACAACCCATTATTTCTGAAACTTTATCAAGAAAAACACAAATCAAAATTTCAGAAGCAACCCATTATTTCTGAAACTTAAATAATTGGTAATACAATCCATATACTAAATAACCAAGAAAAACAGAAACAGCCCATTAAAGAAGTATACCTGACAGAAGTGGACTAGCTGGAGATCCAGCCAAACCAGTCTTCAAAAGAGCATAGAAGATGCAGAGCCTGCCAGCCCAGAGGACCGGAGCTTCAAGCAGAGAAGCATGGATTCTGAGCTTGGGGTTTCTGGGTTTTGTGTAAAAATGCGAGCTTTTGAGGGGATTTGTTGTGGGTTCAAATCCAAGACCAAGAAAGGGAGATTTGGGCAGCACAGCAGTGGGATTGTTGAGAATCTGAAAGTGTGAGGAGTGGAAAGAAGGGGATGATGCTAAGGTGGTTTGGACCAGAGAAAGAAGCATGTTTCTTCGATTACAGAATTTTACAGTGATGAGGATTGATGAGAGTGGCGGAGGAAGAAGTCAAGATTTGTTTGGGGACTTTGGGCAATGTGCGATGCGGGAAAACGTTGTCGTTCCGACCCCTACTTTAAAATCAGGTGTAGCCAATTAGATTTTAAAAAGGGATTTTTGAACTTTAATCCTTCAAGAAGATTAAAATTTAAAAAAAATCTGGTGTTAGATTGAATATTGATTTTAGTCCCTAATGTGTCCTTAATTCAAAATAATTAATGTGTATTTTATTTAATATCTCCCATTAAATATTTAAATTTATTAATACACAAATTTTAATTTATTTTTTGACCAAAAAAGAGTTTTTTAATTTATTAATTTTATTTAACATTCTTCAAACTTGAAAGACTCAATTAATGTACCTAATTGTTAGTACCGAAATGTGTGTACCGAAATATATTATATTGAACTAATATATTTAAATGTTAGTTCCGAAATGTATGCACCGAAATGTGTATACCTAAATATATGCACCGAAATGTATATACCTAAATATATGCACCTAATATATGTATCTAAATATATGCACCGAAATGTATGTACCTAAATATATGCACTGAAATGTATTAATATTAAATTAATGCACCTAAATGTGTGTACCGAAATGTATGCACCGAAATGTTAGTACCGAAATGTATGTACCTAAATGTATGCACCGAAATGTGTGTACCGAAATGTATGCACCGAAATGTTAGTACCAAAATGTGTATACCTAAATGTATGCACCGAAATGTATTATAATGAATTTAATATACCTAAATGAAGAAGTTACAGTACATCAAAATATATTGTATAACAAAAATTAGTTTATCTAAATGTTCACAACAAAAATATATTACAATGAATGAAATGAAAATAAAAATTATAATGAAATAAAATTAATACATTAAAAATTAGAAAAGAAAAAGATAAATAATTAACAAATCAAAATATAATTAATAAATGAGGTTATTAATGTATCAAATGACTAAAATTAGATTTTGATCTTACTCATGGTTTTAATCAAAAAGTAATCTTTGCCAAGGACTAAAATGAAGTTTTCTATTTTAAAAAATGATTTTAAATGACGTTAAAATCATAATGTAGTCAAATTAAAATTTAAAAAAACTTTGAAGAATACATCAAAATTCAAGAGTAGTCAATTATAATTTTATAGAATACATCTAAATTCAAGTGCAGTGAAATTGTCAAAGATTTGTTTGAATTTTAATAAGTGAAGGATTTAGATGGATTTGATGGTGGGTGATATATATATCAAAGAGCATCAAGAATCCAACCCTCCCTCTCAGATTTCTTTTCACACAACCACAGAAGATGAACATTCATCTTCCATGTCCCTCCCTTCCCATCGCCTTCAACCTCGCTGTTCAAACTATAAACTTAAAATTTCATATAAAATAACTTTAAAAAATAGCTTCACCTTTTCGTGCCAAAACTAGGTTATGTATTGATTTTTCTTTGGTGCTATCGGCTTTTGGTGCTTCAGCCATTGAAAGGCAGACAAGAGGGGAAAATGGGCAGTGAGAGAGAGATTTCTTGAATTTTTTTTAATTGAAGGGATGGAATCACTCTTTTTTATTTAATTTTTTGACATAAAAATTATTTTCTTTCTGAAAATCCTAAGAAATCCATAGAAGACAGTCCATACAAATCCATAGAAATCTATATAAATCTGCAAAAATCCATGTAGAATTGTAAAGTCTATTAAAATCCTTTGAAATCTATCACTAAAAAAAATGTATTAAAATCCTCTAAAATCCAAATTGACTACACCCCTTTTAATTAGGGGTGTGTGCACCCCTTGATAATTTATGTCTGTTAATCTTCTTCAATTCATCCGATCCGACGGCCAAAAATTAAAAAGGTGTGTGAGAAGTAAAATATTGATAATTTCTGTCTGTTAATCTTCTTCAATTCATCTGATCCGACTGCCAAAAAAAGGTGTGTGAGAAGTAAAATAGGGTGTGTGGATATCACACCCTTTTAATTATTGACATGATGTTTTTTTTTCTTCAATGTATTATTGGTATATGATTGTTATGTCGTCAATTTTTTTTTCTCTCTATATGATTAACGTTTAATTTTGATCGATTTTCAACATTTATATTTGTTTTTTGTGAATTTTCTAGCATGCATATTTATGTAGTATATAATATATATTGGGATCTTTCAAGGTTGGATATTTGTTCATTAAATTCTTGATCGTACATGCAAACATGGCTTAATTATGACCGTTCAAATAAAAGCGGTCTGGACGGAGAAGAATTGAAGAGAGAACGTAAATAAAAAGGGAAAGAATTTCTGGCATGTACAATCAAACATTAAGCCTATCCTCTTCACTTTTGTCTTACTTTTCAACTACATTATTCAGAAATAATAGATAACGGATAACATATACTGAAACATGAAACGTAATGAACGCATTTACAGAACAAAACCTTTACACTAAAGCCACGGTTCCGACGTGGGACTACCGCGGCAAGAACAACTACAAGCTATGCCGTTTTGTACAAGATACTTGGCAATCAAAAAAGAGTAGCCGGGTCGGAAGGGGGGAGGTCATAAGTACAGGACATTGGAAGCTCTTCTGTTCATATTTTTACAAACCGGATGTCATTTTGACCAAACGGAGTTCCACACGCAGGACACTTCCGATGACATATCTCTAGATTTTTTTGAACGCAGTAATTGCAAAATAGATGATAGCACTAAACGATTACCACCTGCCAATCAAATAATTAGAGCCAACATCATCAGTTCACCTGAAGATTTAGGAGATGGTAACAAATTTGTATCTGAAACACTGGTTAGACAACAGTATATGCGGCAAATATCTTCCCTACCTCCTTCGGCCTATCGGTGCAAACACTGCACTACAAAATATTTTTGCAGAACTTTATTTCAGTTTGGAGTTTCTGTATTGCAGCCTCTCCGGTTTCAGAAATCATCTTAGCAACTACGCTGTTCAATTCCTCGAAGTTCTTCCTCAAGGTTCTTCCTTGAGCTTCTGCACAACAAGAATCCAACTTGTCAGAGCTACATTTATGACCGAGTATTACAACGAATAGCTGCACAAACACATCCTGCATAAAGAATTTCCATACTTGCAAAATCTGAACGAGCAGGGAAAATTATAAAGGCTCATGAATTCCTGAGCCTTTCTATCATAAAATTACCCGAGGATGTAATTCTAGTGTACATTTACAGTAAGTGAAACCAGGATGGCATCTTACATGCCACAACTGTATCTGCATACAGTTGTACTAGCTTCCTAGCTTGCATATAAGATTGTAGCCATTGATTAAGAAATTCCATGAAATCCATTGTAATTAAAACGAACAAATATTACCTTACATTGTCTAATTCCAATTGGACATCATCAATATCCTTTTCAATATGAACATGTTCCTTCTCAGAAGATGCAAAGGCAGATTTCAACCACTGCAACTCCTTCTCAGAATCAGCCAACTCAAACTTGACAGTTTCCACGTTGACTGCGAGTTGCCTAGACCTGGCAATTTCTGACACGACACGATGACACGACATGAAAACGACACGAAAATAACGGGTTTCGGGTCGACACGATAACTAATCGGGTCATTATCGGGTAACCCGTTAAGAACCCGTTAAGAACCCATTAATAACGGGTCCTTAACAGGTTTACACGAGAGTGACACGCGGGTAACCTGTTTTGACACGAAAAGGAAAAAGTTATTTTGATGATTTTAATTTTTTTTAATTACTAAAAAAAACTTACTATAAAATACAATAAATATAGTGGATATATATATATATATATATATATATATATTTTGTTCATTCATTATTATTGTATTATTATTCTAAATAAATTTTAAAAATTTAAGTTTTATTTATTTATTTTATAAAATATTATGAACAAAGAGTGAGATTAAAAAATTATAAAACACATTAAAAATAAAAACATCAAGTAATTTAAAAAATACCAAATACATTTAAATATTTAAAATAATTAATTTACAAGTGCAAAAAATGTGAAAAAAATATGCAAGCACTCTTAATCGCATCAGCTACACTTTAAAGGTGCGTACATGAATTTTTAAAACTATACAAACCCTCAAGTATTTTTAAGGTAGTTCAAAATAAATAAAATTCATAATCATTAATGTATAAGTCTGAAAAATGTGAAAGCATATATAAAGGGGTGTGATATTCACACACCCCATTTTATTTTTCACACACCCTTCTAATTTTCGACCGTCGGATCGGATGAATTGAAGAAAATCAACAAATAGAAATTAACAAGGGGTGTGTAAGAAGTAAAATGGGATGTGTGGATAGCACACCCCTATATAAATGCTCATGATTGCATCCTCTACCCTTAGACAATCATTACATGGTCGTTTAGATTTTTAAAACCCTCCAAATCTCATGAATAATGTTTTTTTTAGTGAAAAATTAATAATATTGTAGAAGTGAAAAATTAATAAGATTTAAAAAAAAATTGCACATACCACACATTACCACATAAATATTACTTCAAAACATTAAAACATTTGTCGTTTAAGTATTACATCTACACCGGAAAATAATACTTTTATTAAGTATATAACATAGAATTTTGTGATATCCACATCCACTAGTGTAAATATTTTAAATTGAAGATCGAATTCATTCATTGTATTCATATAGGGTCAAGGAGTGTATCTGTAAAAAATCATCAAAATCAGAGTTAAAATAACCGTTAAATCGTGATTTTTTGTTTATAACCGTCGAAAAGCTTTGTCCCGTTACTTGATCTCTGAATGTTTGTTTTTTGTGATTTTTTGCTGATGTGATCTCGAAACATATACGAACAAGTTTGACGGTTGTGATCGTTGAAATTAGTTTCGGATAATTCGTATCCAATCAAAACGATAGATTGACTAACACTTAAGAGTTTATTTATACTTTCATTAAATATAACATAAGATTTTGTGGTATCCACTTGTGTAAATATTTTAAATTGAAGATCGAATTCATTCATTGTATTCATATAGGGTCAAGGAGTATCTGTAAAAAATCATCAAAATCGAAGTTAAAATAACCGTTAAATCGTGATTTTTTGTTTACAACCGTCGAAAAGCTTTGTCCCGTTACTTGATCTCTGAATGTTTGTTTTTTGTGATTTTTTGCTGATGTGATCTCGAAACATATACGAACAAGTTTGACGGTTGTGATCATTGAAATTAGTTTCGGATAATTCGTATCCCATCAAAACGATAGATTGACTAACACTTAAGAGTTTATTTATACTTTCATTAAGTATAACATAAGATTTTGTGGTATCCACTTATGTAAATATTTTAAATTGAAGATCGAATTCATTCATTGTATTCATGTAGGATCAAGGAGTGTATCTGTAAAAAATCATCAAAATCGAAGTTAAAATAACCGTTAAATCGTGATTTGTTTTTTATAACCGTCGAAAAGCTTTGTCCTGTTACTTGATCTCTGAATGTTTGTTTTTTGTGATTTTTTGCTGCTGTGATCTCGAAACATATACAAACAAGTTTGACGGTTGTGATCGTTGAAATTAGTTTCGAATAATTCGTATCCCATCAAAACGATAGATTGACTAACACTTAAAAGTTTATTTATACTTTCATTAAGTATAACATAAGATTTTGTGGTATCCACTTGTGTAAATATTTTAAATTGAAGATCAAATTCATTCATTGTATTCATATAGGGTCAAGGAGTGTATTTGTAAAAAATCATCAAAATCGGAGTTAAAATAACCGTTAAATCGTGATTTTTTGTTTATAACCGTCGAAAAGTTTTGTCCTGTTACTTGATCTCTGAATGTTTGTTTTTTGTGATTTTTTGCTGATGTGATCTTGAAACATATACAAACAAGTTTGACGGTTGTGATCGTTGAAATTAGTTTCGGAGAATTCGTATCCCATGAAAACGATAGATTAACTAACACTTAAGAGTTTATTTATACTTTCATTAAGTATAACATAAGATTTTGTGGTATCCACTTGTGTAAATATTTTAAATTAAAGATCGAATTCATTCATTGTATTCAAATAGGGTCAAAGAGTGTAGCTGTATAAAATCATCAAAATCAGAGTTAAAATTACCGTTAAATCGTGATTTTTTTTATAACCGTCGAAAAGTTTTGTCCTGTTACTTGATCTCTGAATGTTTGTTTTTTGTGATTTTTTGCTGCTGTGATCTCGAAACATATACAAACAAGTTTGACGGTTGTGATCGTTGAAATTAGTTTCAGAGAATTCGTATCCCATCAAAACGATAGATTGACTAACACTTAAGAGTTTATTTATACTTTCATTAAGTATAACTCTCTTCATTTTGCATATCTTTGAACATTTGTATTTTGTAGTATGCACTAATGTTTTTTCATTAGACTGTTATTTTGGGGTATGTAAACTTGAAAGAAAAATGTTTTATTTATTTATTTATTAATGTTTTGAATTAGTATTTATGTGACAATATGGTATGTATATATTAATTTAGTATTATGTTTTACATTTTTTAGGGTCAAATTATGTTTTTCATTTTCATTATTTATTGATTTTAAAAATATTTTTCTTAACGGGTAACGGGTCGGGTCATATTACCTGATAATATTAACGGGTCGATTTCGGGTTGGGTCATATTACCTGTTTATTTTAACGGGTGTTACACGACACGACCCGTTAAGCTATCGGGTATGACACGAAAACGACACGAACACGAGAAACACGACACGAATGCCAGGTCTAGAGTTGCCTATCTTCCTCGGTAGTTTTTATGGCATCTGTCAGGAGAGCCTTCATCTGCAAGATTAAGGTACACACTTGATAAAGGTTAACAGATGGAAAAAGATTCTGCATAGGAGTTACCATACCTGCTCTTCACCATGGGAAACTCTAATTTTTAGAGATTCTAATGATGTGTTTACTTGTTGAAGTTGCTTCGCCAATGCCTGCTTATCAGAGAGTAGAAAGCTTTGTGCTTGCTTTGCCTTCACACTCTCAGAAACGAGCTGCACCACCAAAGAAATCGTTTAAAAACCAAGGACAATGAGCCACCATTCCACCGCACCAATAAACTTAGTAATAATGTGGAGGGAAAGAAGGAAACAAAAATCTTAACAGAGACCTTGATATTGTAGTCATCCCTCTCAGTCACCTGCTGCAACAGATGCGGATTTTGCATCTGCATATCTTCATATGCCTGACCAATGGTCTGCGGGAAAACAATAAATCATCGTGTAAATTATCAAGGAAGAAAAAACTCCAGACATGAATTAGGAGATGAGCAAAAATATGGCACCTCAATTTCAGATATATAAGCCTCTGTCTCCTTGTCTTTAATTCCAATAGCCTCAGTAAGCTCCATAACATCCCTGCAGATAAAGGTGAAGCATTGCATTACTATGATTTCAAGTATCTTTGCATACACAGGTTTTATATTAGTGAAAGAAACAAACTGATTATCTAACAGCTGAGAAACAGAATAGTAATGTATTTTAATCAAGGGAAACAAATATTACCAAGTGAAATTGAATGAGATCCGTTTGCAAATAAAGAGGATGAACATGTGCATAACGTTTGTTGGTAACAGGGGGCAAGAATAACACTGAATATAATATAGAATAACATAATTCTACGTCTATTGTGTCATCTACTACAGGCCTCTTTGGTTTTAAAATTTTTTTTTGGCATGCTTCTAATAAAAGCTCTTCTTGCAAAAGCACCTATGAGCAACAGGGCTTTCTACAAAAGCAGTCCTATACAGGCACTAAATTTCAAAACCAAAAGCACCCAAGTTTGCCTTGACCAATTTCATCTTCAGTGGCAGTTAAATACATACACTGTTCAACTGAGCTCAGTGTGTAATCAAGTAGACATCTTGACATTCCTGTGCTACATATATTGGCCATCAAAAGCCCATCTAATTTACAAATGGCTACAATTACTGGTCGTTTAGATTAATTAACCTACTGACAAATTTTTAGTAATGTTTTCCAAATTATGTGCATATGTCAGGTGAAAACACTGCATCTAGAAATAGAATAACATACTGCTACCCTTCTTTATGTAAAGGAGACGATAGCGTTGAAGAGCAAAGAAAAGACAGAGATCCGAGTCAACAAAACACAAGAAAGCTCATAAAAAATAAAATACTAATAAAAAAACCACCAGAATGCTACTATATTCAAAGCTAAAATGGAACCAAGACAACTAACTGCTCTGATGCATCAAGTTTGGCACTTAAATCAGTTATTTCAGCTTCAGTAGCAGAAAGCCTTTGCTGACAAGCAGCTTCTGCTTCATTGGCTGCTTTCACCCTCAACTCTAGACTATGTTCATCCAATGCATTCTTGAACATTTCAGCGTAAAGATGTTTAAAACTCAAATCTTAAATGTACTGATAGGAAACACCCTAGATCCATTTACATGGAATAGAGAATGTAAGAAGCACATAAGGAAACGTAAAGATGTTTGAAAAACAAATAAATGTACAAATATAAGCTTATTATTTTATACAAAATCCCTACATTGCCACAAAAACACCCCCAAGTAGCACTCAGGAAAAAAAAAAAAAAGACCTGTTTTCATATCTTTCCTGTGCATATATGTCAAAGAAGATTTGCAATTCCAGTTTTTCTTTCTGCAACTTCTCAATCTGCAATAAGTACATCTTCATCAATTACTGACATGAGCTCGGTTATAGTACAGTCCATATGTCTTCGAACTAAAATGTTATTAAATGTTTACCGATATTTACATATTTTCTTTGCTAACTATTTTCTTGTTAGGTCATAAGTACATACATTTTTTTTTAACATTTATGACATTTTGGCCTTTTAAATAAGTAATTCATTGAGAGAACAGAAAAAAATAGTAATTTCAAAAACAAATTGGACAAAACTACCACAAGGGTATAAACAAATAATTCCATTACAGCATTATTGCCTTGGAGATCAAACTGAAGCATTACGTTGAAAGTTCCAAAAACATTCATGAGGCAGAAAATAAATAAAAATTCTTAACCGCCAAAAATTAATATACAAACTTTATTTGACTGAGAAACACAGTTTACAGGGTAATTTATAAGGCTCATACAGTCAGAGTGAATCTTAAATTCTCAAATTGGAAAGAATTAAAATCAAACATCAGGCACAGATATACAAAGTCTACATGTAGAGGAATTGATATAAACTGAAAAATAGAAAGGTATATATAAAAGGAAAACTAATGAAAAGGGCTTGAAAACTTTGAGTTTTAACGATAAGGACAAAATAAAGGGTAAAGTGAATAGTACCAGGATTGACTTTTTAGTGTAAAAATGTGGTTTTTCGTTAAAGTTCCCATATATAAAAGCATTGATGAAGCTGAAAAATGAAAATCCTATATTTAAATGGTAAAAAAAAACCGAATAACATGGATCCAATAGAAGTGAAGGCCAGTAATCAAGACTAATAGAGAATCTCACCAATGCCTAAGAGACTTTATCTCTATCACCTGTACACCACACTTGTCCACAAGGATCTTTTGCTCATTTGTCTTCCAAAAACAAAGAATTCGAGAAATTCAGAGAATAGTCCACAATTAAATACTAATCAACAGTAACAACTAAAAAGTAGAAGTTGTAAAACTATTAGAAACCCAATCAGATAGCATTTATAAGAAATCTTTTACTCTAAGATCAGAAAGGAGCTCTCCCAAAAAACCAACTTGCAGAAAGAAAAAAAAAAGATTATATTGAATGTTTATGTATACATGTGTGTGTAATTTGATTCGTGCAACACAGTCATAAAGATCATTATATCCTTTCTTTCCAGATTGCACGAGTATCCTTGATCTGTATTCATCACCTCCAAAAAATAAATAGAAAAAAGAGCAGTACAACTGACATGAGTATGAGAGAGTTAACTGGGAATGGAAGTAGACCTTTGTACTCAATGAAGCTTTCAGTGATTGGGCTTTGTCACGTAAAGAAAGTGTTTCATGAGCTGTTTCCTTACACTGCTTCAACTGAGTTTCCACCATTCCCATTTCTTTAGACAAAGATGAGGCCATCACACGAAACTCTGCCATAACATCCTTTCTTCCTGCAGCAAAGAGCATTTAAGTTGCCAAAAGCTTGGGTAAATTCACAGTTAATATCAACAATATCAAACTTATAACCCTTTTTCCTGAATCCTGGACAGCTTCTTCCATGTTTATCTCAAAGTCATTTTTTTCAACTATACACTTCTGCAGCTGAAGTTCTAGTTCTTCAATTGTAGAATCAGAATTGTCTATGGTATTCCTAACTGCATCTGCTGACTCTAATTTGACATATAGCTCCTTCTCCCTTCTCACAACAAGAGCCCTGTCAGCCTGAAATTTAACTTTTAAAACATAAAAAATATAGGGCAAGTATTCCAAACATCTTCACATAAACCAAGCAATTTAACCTGCAAAGAATCAGTCAATGCTTTGTATCGGTCCAATTCTGCATTCCAATGTTGGAGTTGATCATTTAGCATAGAGTACAGTCTTGAAGAAAGTACATATTTGTCATCCTTCACTTCATCCTGGGACAAACATACAGTTTTTTCTTTTTAATCAAAGAAGTAAACAGAAAATGAAATCTTTGAAAAATATGAATAACAACTATCAAAACTTGAAGTTAAAATTAGAAACCTGAAATTCTTGCAATTGTTTTGACAGCGCTAAATTTTCTTCACGTGCCTCTTGATACTCAGAAAGGCGGTCGGCTTCTAGTATATGCAACATATGCTCAAACGTATCAAGATGAACGAGAGAGAGAGAGAGAGAGAGAGAGAGAGAAGAGAAAGGGAGCCGGTGCAATGGAGGTTTGGAAACACATCTGTACCCTTGTTTCCTCAATTGAATTTCTAAGTTCTTGCAAGCTGATTGTCCTTTCTGTTGATTTTTCAGGGGACAGGGTTCCATTAAGTGCACTAGAAGTATGGTTATGCACCCCAGATGCAACATCCTTTTGCATTTTCAGATTAATTAGTTTCCTTCTCTTCAACTCTAGGTCAGCCATTTTGTCATCCAGCTCACCTGTCACCCATAACAAAAAATTTACACATGCAACAGACACTCAAAAGGCAGCATACCAAAATTTGGTAAAATTTGATACTTGATCTGTCACAAATTGAACATAGATCCTAAAATCTGTAGGTATCAAATATGATGATGTTTTGCCCAATATATATATATATATATATATATATATATATATATATATATATATATATCATGATGATGATGATGATGCATCTCTACATGTGCTGCCATGAGCTTTACTTCAAGTGAAATGTGCAAAAAAAATAGAGGCTTGTCATAATAACAATCTCAGAAACCTGTAATGCGCCTAATGTCAGACTGATCTCTTGAATGGCTGATGAGGTAAGTCCGAATTATGTCAGCATACTCTTTATGCTTCAGATGAAGAAAATCAATCCCTTCATGTACATTTTTAACCTCCCTCTCCATCATATCATCAATTTTAGAAAACTGGATGATAGCATCTGAGAATCGCAAGAGAGAAAATATTCAATACATATTCCCTGGTGCGCTTACTCCTTCAAAACATGTTAGAAAATGCAAATGTGATCTTATAAAATTAGTTTGTACAACTATGAATATAAAATTGAACCTGGACCTTCTGAAGATATCTTTCCATCCAAAGTGTGGGATATGTTCTGTATTTTTTCCCTATGAGCATAAATGGCATGTTCCAAGAGTTCTAACAAGTCCATAGTAGACGTATGCCGCAAAGCGAGAATTTCTTCAACATAGTTAACAATTTCATCATTGCCTTTAGCTCCTAGAGAGTCTTGTTGTAGGAGTCTAAAAAGAAACATCTCTTCCGGAGAACATGATGGAATAGATCCTAAAAATAACTTCGACTAATCCAATTTAGATGATGAGACCAAAAAAAGAACTAAAACTTGGATTTAGTAACATAAATTTGGACATGCTCAAAAATACCACGAGAATAATCAGCACCATCTAAAATTTCTAAAGCATTTTGGGCTCCTCCAGCACATAGTCCAAGAAGAATTAGATCATCAACCAACTAAAGAGCAAAATAACGAAACCTCCGTCAGCAAAAAGTGCATGTCATCCTGGTATACCTAATAGAGACTATGAAAAGGAAGGAAACCAGTCAAACATAAGAGATAACCTGATTCCATAGTTGATTCAGTGTGATTAAGAAATCATCATAAGAACCTAGCTTATCCTTTAATTCCTGAATTTTCGCTTCAAGATCTTGCAAGTCAAGCTTCTGTTTGTCCACCTGCTGATTAAGTTGCTGGTTCTGGAGCTGGAGAGCTGCTGCATCGACCTGGACGGACATACATACACAAACCGCATATAAATATCTTCAATCTGCTTTCTAATTCCAATCAAAATTAATGTGAACTTGAGAGACATTGAACCATAAACGTACACTCGTTTAACTCTCTGCATATTCATAGATTATCATACTAACTCCAGAATGGATGCATCAAAATTAGAAATTAACCGCGTAACCGTGCTCGTGCTGTTGTTACCCCAAATTACAACATTATTAAATCCCAAAATTAGAGTCCTATGACTACGTAGCCTTTGGACACCCTCCCTTGATGACATGAACTTCGTAGCCTTTGGACTGGTGATATGAGAGACCATACAAACATAGAGTCCTATGACTACGGCTTTGTCTCGAAACACCACCAACGCCACCAAATTTCAACGATCCATTGAAAGCCCCATCAACTTAGAGCTCTTGAAATGGTTTTAAGCCATTTGTTGGAAGTGTGTTTTAAAGGTTAATAATAGGATGATATTTTACAGATATTTCGTATATTAAATTGATTTAGTAACTCATAAGAAATAAGTGGGTTTTCTCAACAGTTGCAAAATCATCAAAAATTGGTGCAATCTTTCCCTCGTGAGAGTCAATTGCAGTGGCTTTGATTCATAGGCTTGTTTTCTTATCGTTTCTCATTTCAAGGTCTTCAAGTGGATGGTATGATGTTTACCTTGTGTATTTGATGGTGTTGGGTCCATCTTGTAGAGTTTATGTCTTATCTTTCTTGTTGGTTACATGTGGATCTCTCGTGATTTAGAAATCGAACTTCCAAGGAGTTTGTTATCTGTTGATGTCGCTGTTGTTCCCTTGGCAAATGACTATGAACACATCTTTATGATGCCTCATAGCAAGATTTCTTTGTCGATGAGCATTGTCTTTTGCAAGTTCATCAAAGATGATGCAAAGTTTTGTCCTCGTGAGCGTTATCTTTCCTTTTAGTTATGTGTGATTATGTGGCTATAATTTTATATTATAATTTTCTTGTGGTTGTAATCATGATACTATTGTTATGATGTTCCTGATTTTATTTAATTATTAAAAAGTAATACTACACATACCACCTAATTACACCATTATTTTATCATCTTTTTTATAGAGGTAGGACTCGCTAACACATGTGAATCTCATCTTTATTAGAAATATGGTATAAATAATGGTACAACTATGCGGTAAGAGTAACATTTTTTTTATTATTAAAATGTTTCTTACCTAAAAAAAGTTTGGTTCTACTTTCTATTTTTTTTCCTCCATTCTCCCTCCCAGTTCTGCCTCCCTCTTTTCCTTTTCCCTACAAAAACTGGAACTTAAATGAAACTTTAATTTGTCACCAAACATTAATCACTAGGCAGTTTTTCCTTGTGCAAGCAACAATATATATATATATATATAAATAAGAAAGTTTAATCAGTCGACATCAAATTCAGATTTTAAAGGCATCAAGAATATTTGGTGGGGTTTGCAAAACATCACATTGAGATTATTAAACTACATCCATACGCCCAAAGTTAACCTTATGATCTCTTTTAATCGTAAATTAAAGAAGGAACAGATATGCACACATATGTTCATGACTGATGGGATTGGAGAGGCTTTTTGCTTTTTGCACATCATGAATAATTCACCTTTCAGACCGCACGCAAGAGAGGAGTAAAAGAAAGAACGCTTAATTTTCAAGTTGAAGAAAACCCAGCACCAGCAGAAAGATAAGAGCATCTTTATACATAAGCAATTCATGAAGAAGCCTCAAAGGCCACATATAGTCATTGAGATTTTTGTTATTCCAAAGAAGCAGCAGGCTAGTAAGATCGATATAGCTAGCGATCGATCCTTCGAAGCCTCACTATGTCATCTCAAAGGGTTCGACTGATTATTCAGGACCGTTATGTAAGTTTCATCATGCTATATATATAGAACCCTAATGAATATGTATATGCATGTATTTCAAGATTAGCTTGATCGTTAACCGAAGTGAATGGATTCTATCTTTGGTCTTAGGATGTTTAACAGGATGCAAATTATGATAGAGCGCTACTTAATTTCATGCAAATTATGATAGAGCGCTACTTAATTTCATGTTAATTTTGTTTTGATGATCTCGTCACTTCCTCATGTGGGTTTTGTTTTATGGCCATTTTCTATACGTAAGCTTCATGAAAGTTACAATATGCATGGTAAACCAAGTGTGTGGGTGTACTTCGAAATTGTTGGAATTTCAGACAAAATAATACTGGCTAGCCAATCAGGCAATCATGATTACTATATGGTTGTGGTCATCATAGTGAAACCTAATTGATAGAGGTGGCGATGAGTTCAAACTCATGATTGATAAAAATAAAAAGGTGACAGAATTAACCTTATATGTTGAGTGGACTAGCCAAATGTTAGATTAAAATAGAAGCAATCAAATTTTTACCCCAATAGAGCATTCACATAAGTTCGCTCGAGGTCTCAAATTCAATTTTCCTCTCCGAGTATCACTAAAAACATTGCAAGTACAGCCACACATAAGTTAGAGGCTTAACTAGAGCAAATCTCCGTCATCTTTTTGCTCCAATGGGCCTTTTCTGGCATTACTAAATTGTAGTTTTATGTCAAAATTAACCTAAACAAAGTGTCTGAGACCCCAAAAAAAATTGTCATTTGCGTAATATTTTGTACTGAACCTTTTCCGCAAACAGGTGGTCATGGATAATGGCATACTCCAAGTTACGTTATCAAAACCAGATGGAATTGTTACCAAAATACAATACAATGGCATCGACAATTTGCTCGAAGTTCTTACTGAAGAAGTAAATAGAGGGTATATATACTTCACCATATATGTAACTGCCTATAGTTCTTTTCTTCGTTTATGATCAATGTTGAAACAGTGCCAAAATTAGGTATGAACAGTTTTACGTGTACTAAAACTTGGAAATTTGAAGGTATTGGGACCTTGTTTGGAGTGAAGCAGGAAGTGTGGGCACAACCGGGACATTTGATGTGTACGTAAAACTACTCTATTATTCAAGTGATATAAATCCAGTTTTGCAGGCCAATTGGACTAAATCCTTGAAGGGAAAATGTGGCAGAAAAAAGGTCCACTGGACCTAAATCGATAAGATAATGAAATTGTATTAAATCCAATAGCAGCTTAAGCTTTGGACTTAATCTAAGAGTCTTTAAATTATTGATCTTTATATCTCTTGTATTAAATGGTTTAGTCGACACGACCAAAAAAGTTGGCAATAGCCGCCGACATATTAGTGTTTCTAAATGAGGGGGATAAAGCCTTATCAGCAGCTAAAGGGTGAACATTGCCTTTACCCACCTCATTCTGCACAATAATGCTAGTGGCGACTTGTCAACTTTTCTTGTAGTGTTTGTGGCTTTTCTTCTATGCAATAAGTATGGCTCGTGTACAGGATTAAAGGGACAAAATTCAAGGTTAGAGTGGAAAACGAGGAACAAGTAGAGATCTCCTTCACAAGAAAGTGGAATCCGTCTCAAAAAGGAGAACTTGTCCCTCTCAATATAGATAAAAGGTTTGATAATTCATGTAATTCTTCAAAAATGAAAAACTTGAACTAATAATCGAGTGTCACAGTCTTGATAACATGACATTACATTTTGCAGATTTATAATGCTTCGTAATTCTTCAGGCTTCTACTCATATGCCATCTATGAGCACTTGAAAGAATGGCCTCCTTTCAACCTTCCACAGACCAGGATTGTCTTCAGGCTCAAAAAAGAAAAGTAGCGAAAACTTTCTTCATTGTTTTCTATCTATAATCAAGTTAGCTATATAGTTTGTGGTCGTTGCTATGGACACTTAAAAATAGTAATCGTTGTTCCTCCACAGTGCAAAGTATGAACACAAAATGATTATTTTGTTGTTAAAAATTGTGATTCCTTGCAAGAGATCATATTTCAGCTTCACAACACTATGAAATCTTGATTCAAATAATGTAACGTTAACAACTTTGTATATAAGTTAGTATGTTATTTACCGGGAATACTAATTGACTATCTTTAATATTTTTGGTGGGTGATTTATCAGGTTTCACTATATGGCCATAGAAGATAACAGGCAAAGATACATGCCCCTCCCTGACGATCGATCACCTGAGAGAAGTCAAGCCCTAGCTTACCCTGAAGCAGTCCTTCTTGTCGATCCTATAGAGCCAGAATTCAAGGGAGAGGTAAATCTTTCCTCCTCTATAAAAGAGGTCTAGCTACTAGCTAGGGTTAATTACGAAAATATTCTTGAACTTATTTGTATCAGAGTTACAGACTAGGGTTTATGGTTGGTTTAGTAAGGTTAGGGTACCAAATTTGTATACTTTCAAAATTTCATAGAAGTTTTTTTCGATAAAAAGTACGATATTCATTGATAATAAAAAAAATACAATTGCAAATTGTAGGTGGATGATAAGTACGAATACTCATGCGAGAACCAAAATCTGCATGTTCATGGTTGGGTATGTATGGACCCACCCATTGGCTTTTGGCAAATAACGCCCAGTGATGAATTTTGATCCGGTGGACCTCTCAAACAGAATCTCACCTCCCATGTTGGCCCCTTTTGCCTTGCGGTAAATGAAGCTAGGAATTTAAATAGGGGTGAACTAATTCAATTTTCTTAAAATATGAATGTGTAGTGAAATTTAAACATTGAGGGTAGGCTAAATTTTTGTTTTGTGCAATAAAGAACATAGCATGCTTATCTTAACCGCAAACAATTTCATCTTTTAAAACTTGGGGTGTGCTAGAGGCCAGGGCAGTCACTAGTTGGCTCCGCCCTTGGTTGCATCCATTGACAATAAGTAGTGTTACAAAATACAAGATACACATCTCACGTCGAAAACTTAACAGAATAGAATATTTGAAAAAATCTACAGAATTAACTATATTGTACTTTTTTCTTCTTCTTAGAAATAAGTTGATTTATATGGTTGAAAATACAAAGCAGATGTTTCTTAGCGCTCATTATTCGGGAGAAGACCTAGTACTGAAGCTGAAACCAGATGAGCCGTGGAAGAAAGTTTTTGGCCCTGTATTCATTTATCTTAATTCTACATCCGATGCAACTGATCCATCACCACTTTGGGATGATGCAAAAAAACAGGTCGACCTTTTTTCTTCTAATTTAGACAAACTCTAAAAGTATTTATATTCATTTATGTTCAAAAAAATCGAAGACTAATAACTAATAACTAATAAGTAGCTAGCTAGAACATTTACTTTGGATATTCAGATGATGACAGAAGTGCAAAGCTGGCCTTACAAGTTTCCTGCTTCCAAGGATTATCCGGCGTCGGATCAACGGGGTAATGTTAAGGGTAGAATACAGATTCTGGATAGGTACTATTACTTAACCCAAATAAAAACACATCGTCATGTAATATTACTTAAGCTAGATAATTAATTAGTAGATTATTGGAAGTAACATAGATATCATGAGAATTGAATATACCGTCTGTTATTCCCAGTTTTTGTGAAATTCATCCAAAATTTTACTTAAATCTATACATGTCTAGGTATGTTAGTAAAGATCGCATACCTGGAAACGGTGCGTATGTAGGCTTGGCACCACCAGGAGACGCTGGATCATGGCAAAGAGATTGTAAGGTGATTTGTTTTCTCAACTTTATAACCAGCAAGTACTGTTTTCCATGAACTCGTATAACAGGAACTAGAAGGAAAGAGTATTGCAACTCAATTGGTTGACAATGTTTGCATTTTATATATCAGGGCTACCAGTTCTGGACTAGGGCAGATGAGAAAGGATATTACTCTATACAGAATATACGCGAGGGTGACTATAATCTCTATGCATGGTGTCCTGGTTTTATCGGAGATTATCGATGTGACGCAATTATTAGCATAACCGCAGGTCTGTTCTCATATTTTTCTCTTCCAGAACACTTGATGAATTACCGTTATGATCAATACTCTAATATATGTCTATATTAATATGCAGGTTGTGATATTGATGTGGATGATATTGTATATAAGCCTCCAAGAGATGGACCAACGTTATGGGAAATTGGCATCCCTGATCGTTCTGCTGCTGAATTCTATGTTCCTGATCCTAATCCAATGTATATCAATAAACTTTATGTCGACCATCCTGATAGGTTAGTTTTCGAGCTTGGTTAACTGACCACTCCATCTCTATGGAATTTGAATTTAGTCACAGCAATCTACATCTAACTACTATAGTAGTCTGTGAACGTATAAGCGACTATACATCACAGATAAATGTTCTCTGCTAGACATCTTTGGCAAAGATAAGATGACTAGTTGCCACCATTCATCCACTTGATTTTGGCTTTTGCCTGAATGTGTGATCTAGATTCACAGTTAGTTAGCAACATAGACATCAGTCTGGCAAGAGAACCAAGAGAACATTTTGTTGGAAAAGTTAGCGAGTTAGCAATTTGGTTTATTTTTATGTTAGGGTATTCTTTTTTGGTATTTTATGTATTAGGGCTTTCTAGTTAGAAGGATATAGATTATGTTTGCTTTCCTATTAATCGTGAATCCTTTTGTTTCAAGATCAGGTCTTTATAAATACACCTTTTGTGATTTTATAGAAGTTTGTGTTCTTCTTTGTTTTAGTCAATAGAATAAGAACAATTTTGCAATGAGCTTTGTTTTTTTCATTTGTCATCCTTTCATTTGCCAACACATTTTCCTATATGTGTGCATGTTCTGTTGAGAGTATTAATCTCACATCGGTGAAAGAAAGGACCTTGCATGTGCTTATAAGTAGTTGGTTACTTCTCATATTGTCAGTTGGTTTTATGGAAGAACCTCAACTTTTTTCATGTTCCACTACATAAAAATCTTGACCATTTTCTTACCAACACTTTCAGGTTTAGGCAGTACGGATTATGGGAAAGATATCAAGAGTTATATCCTGATGAAGATTTAATTTACAGCATCGGCACCAGTGACTATACTAAAGATTGGTTCTTCGCCCAGGTTCCTAGGTGGAGTTCTTCCTAACCTACATTGGCTTTACTTTCTCGATGTGTCATTCTTTGTGAGTAGTTAAATTAACAAATAAACTTCGAAATTAAATCCGTAGCCTTAACTTCGAGCCTTTTGTTTTAAAATATATAGGAAGAAAGATGATGACACGTATCAAGGCACTACATGGCAAATCAAGTTTCAACTTAAGCATTTCAGTGAAAGTGATACCCTTAAACTTCGAATAGCCCTTGCCACTGCAAACATTGCAGAATTACAGGTACATGTTGTGTGTAGAATTGCATGTAAATGTAACCAAAGCTCTAACTAATCTGGTTGCTTTTGTTGTTCTTTTCCTATTGAAGATTCGAATAAATGATTCGAACGCAGAACCTCCGCTGTTTACAACCGGAGTGATTGGAAAGGACAATACAATTGCTAGGCATGGAATCCATGGTCTGTACTGGCTGTATAACATAGATATACCAGGCACATTGCTGGTGGAAGGAGCCAATACCCTATTTCTAACGCAAGCAATGAGCACTAGCCCTTTGGCTCCTTTCCACGGGCTTATGTATGATTATATTCGTTTAGAAGGTCCATCATCTTCTTCTTCCAGTACCACCTAAATTATATATGTGCTTCTTTAATTAACACAAATAAATGAGGATAATACTAAAATTTAATGTATAAATACCTTAAAGTCATCATACTCTCTGGCGATTTCTTATTTCTTATTTGTTGTGTGTTTTATGCACTTGTTGGATCATCTGTGAATGCACATTATTTACACATTATAAATAAGTTAAAGTAAAGATCGTGCTATCCACACACTTATTTTGACTTCTCACACATCTCTGTCAATTTTCTGCTATTGGATTGAATAAACTGAAAAAAAAATCAATTTCTCGTATTCCTTGAAAAAGCAATTCGATTGATAGAATTTAGTAGGATGCTTATGATATCATCTAAATCGATGATATTTATGAGATTGATATTCAAATATTTTTGGCAAAATTAACATGGGAAGTAAAAATGGGTGAATACTGTACTATCCCAAATTAATTGGTAGGATGTGAAGCAACAATTTTTCTTCTTATATTCTAAGAAGAAAAATGCATCTAATTTGGAGGCAAAAGAATTTAGCTGAAAGAGAAATTCAGAAGTCAAACAATATAAATCAATTCAAAATTTTAAATTGAAAAATATTCTGCTTAATTATAACAAAAGAAAGAAAGAAAGGTGGAACTGTTAGAGCAATTACATTACATTAGGGAGAATTGTGGAGTCTGTTTTTGGTATCCTCAGCGGCATCAGCTGCTTCAACTTGCATTTTGGCTATCTTAAGCTCTGCTTCTGTTGCTTCCTGCTCATTCCTTGCTGTCAACTTGTTAGCCTGCTCCAATATCAATCAACCGTGAAAAAAATTAACATCGCACAGGAAAGAACTCACCTTTACATACATCCGTTCCAGCCAGTGGGACGGTTCAAATCCGCTCTAGGCAATGTGGTTACACTCACGTCTGTAAATAGCTAAGCCATTAAGGCAAGAAATAACAAACCAAGCTGACCAACGAAGCATGCCTTAACATAACGAAAACCCTCTTGCAATGAAAAAGTGAAAGACAAGCAGTCGTTCTTCAGGCGAGACATGATCGAGTACGAGTTTGAGATAAATTTCTTGGGAGCTTTAATAAAACACCCCTGGCACTGTTTACTTTTAACGAAAAACCACTTTTTTACCTTTAACTGTCACTATTCATTATACCTTCAAAAAGGACTTTTCATTAAAACTGTCACTATTCAGGGACTTTTCGTTAGTTTTCCAAAATTTCTTTGCTTTGAGCAGTCGGGAGGATTAGCACTCATCCAAAATCCAGAGAGAGAGAGAGAGAGAGTGAAGAGAGAGAGAAGCTTAGTAGACGTTTTGCTTTGTAGGGTGTGTGCGCAGAGTCACGAGAGTCGTGGCAGCGAAACAACTGGATAGTTAAAACTACCAGCAAACAAAAGAGAGATAGTTGGTTCTCTCCTCTGTGAGAGTCTTCTCTCCTCTGTGAGAGCCCTCCTTCGCAAGTGTACTTCTCTTCCTTGTGAGAGTCCGTTTGTGCTCCTTCCAGTATCCAGCCCCTGTTTTCACCCTTTGACTATTTCCTTCTGCCTTTATTTCCCTCACCAACCCCTAAATTTACCCTAATTCCTTCACCTACATACCCATTATTTCCCTGCCCCCAAATCTTCACCCTTTTCCTTCACCTACATACCCATTAACTCCTTGCCCGTTTGTACCCAACATTAATACCTAGAAGGTTAAATACCCAAATCTCTGATCTCAGATCTGCACTGGGGAGGCAAAACTGTGAAGTTATGGGGATGGGACGGCTAACTACCCCTCTAGCCTACAGAATAAACAGGAAAGAAGCAAACTTGGCTCATTACAAATTGAGAACCCCAACTACCCAGGACTCCCAGGGATAAGACAGGTATTCAAAGCACTAAAGGCTTCGGAAATAAGGTTAACCGTTACAGGAGGGCAGCAACGAGGTATTTACAATCCCCTTTTATTCTCCTCATATTTATGTACTTACAATAACACTTTTTCCGCGGTGAATCGCGAAAGGATCACGGTCCTACCGGAGAAGTTGAGAAGGATTTTGGGGTTCATCAGGCCAATACTTCAGGAAGAACTTTACAGATTAGCTACCAAATACGGAGGAAAATGGCGAATCAGGAAGTGGAGGAGTTGGTGGTCAATCTGGAGAGAACCATGGATTTATCGACTATGGAAAATGGAGTAAAGCTACTGGGGAAGGCGCTAGTTAAAAGGACCCTCGACCCAATGGGTGGTGAATGCTACTAATTACTAATCCTTAACTGACCCATCACGTGAATCTGGATTTTGGATCCATGGGTGGAGTTGCTCTGGGTACAGGCAAGAAACAAGGGCCCGAGGCCCTGTGGATTTGCTCCAGCGTGCAGCAGCTCGTGTGAAGGTGGAGGCTCGAGGGACAGGCTGGTGAAAAATTGACAGACCCAGCCACCCAGTGGATGTGACGTCAGCCTGGCGTCATGCTATTAAAAAAATGTAAAACTCTGGCTTTGAACTCAACGGCTCTCGCCGGAGTTCGTCGTTGAGACTAATGGCACCTGGGATCTGAATCCACAACAAATGCAGAAAAAAAATCCAAATCAGACCAAATCTTGCATAACAGAGGCCACACATTCAACACAAAAATTGAAAGAAAATTTGAGAATATTAAAAAATCGGTTTGGCCACTGGGTTTGTGCTCTCCACCACCGTCTTCTCTGGCCACTGAGTTTTGTTCCCCACCGCCGTCAAACCGACTCTCTAGCCGTAAATCTGGGTTTCGTTGAGCACTGCTCGTCAAATGGGTGGGGTTTGTATGGTGGTGAGCTAGAGGTGGGTAGGGTATGGAAGGATTATGGGAGAGAAGAGTGGAATCGAAGAGGGAGGGGAAGGTTGGATGTGCAGGGGATTGAAGAGGGTTATGTGGGCGCAGAGGAGAGAAGGGAGGGGAGTGAGAGTGGGAAGGAAGAAGTCAGAGAAGTGGGGTTTCGGGAGTGAGGAGTGAGAGAGGATAATATAAATTTATAATATAATATAAATTTATAAAAAATAAATAATATAATATTAATTAAAAATAAAAAATATTAATATTTTATTACCAATTGCCATGGCTATTCAGTGCAGGGGTGGAGATACAAAAACCAATTGCCAGGGGAATGCACTGTTTATTAAGGGCAATTACTGTTCACTGGGTGGATTAAATAGTGAATAGCCTGGGGGGAGGGCTCCTACACTGGAGTTGCTCTCAGTGAGAATTGAGAAAACTTTAAAAGAGGCATCTTCTCGTGGGGATTTTGAAGGCGGTATCGTAAAGAGGGTTGCTGAGCCATGGGAGCTTGAGATAGTACAATCCCTATAATAATAATAATAAAATATAAAAAAAAACGCCTTCGAGGATAAGGATAGTACTGTGGAAATAAAAAGGATTATGGCTGACAAGCTGAGGAAAATGAGTGTAAGGGAAAGATGTTTAATGGTAGAAAGAGCGATTTTTGCTGAAGCTGAGCTTGAGGATCTGCCAGTTGAGTATCAAGATATGTGGGAGTATATGAAGAAGATCTCAAAAGTGGAAAGACAAGCAATGAGTGTGAAAAGGACGGGAAATTCATCCTGAGGTGGTAGCGGTTGGCCTGCAACAGCCGCAAGGTCACCATGATATACATATTCTAGAACTCCTGTGGTCTTGGGTTGGACAAGGTATTTCGGGCCCTCCATGGGCTAATAAGAAAGTATAGGCCATCTATGATCTTTCTGTCAGAAACAAAAATGAAAGATCATAGAATTGATGGAGTTAGAAGGAGAATGGGTTACATGCATGGCTACAATGTTGCCCCGGTTAGGACGGCTTGTGGATTGAGCCTCTGGTGGGATGAGTTGGTTGTGGTTGACTGTTTGGACTCTTCGAAGCACTTTATTGATGCACAATGTCGCCTTAGTGAGTCTCAAATTTCCTTTCATTTCTCCGGGATTTATGAAATTTCGTATAGAGCAAAGATGGCTGCCTTTTGGCGTGGAATGATTAATGATTTCCACCCTTCCACCTCCCTTTGGATTTGTGGAGGAGATTTCAATGAATACCTGTGCGATTGGGAAAAGGTTGGTGGTGCGGAGACAAAAGTCAATCATCATAGATATTTGGATGATTTTATGAGAGGTACAGAGCTAATGGATCTGGAATTCAATGGTCCGCAATTCACTTGGAGAGGCAATTGAAATGGACAACTTTTGGAGGCAAGATTAGATCGTGGGCTGATTAACAACAAGTGGCAGGATCACTAGCCCGATACTTCGGTTACTCACGGGATTGTCTTGGGCTCAGACTACTGCCCCATTATTGTTCAGGGGGAGCCGACTAGTCGTAGGGGTAGACGCCTCTTTCACTTTAAAGCATTTTGGTCTCTTGAACCTGAATGCAGGAATATTGTAAAGAATTATTGGGAAAAAAGATGCTTAGGTGATAGTGTGGGCAGATGGACCCAAAAAATGAATGCTTGTGAACTGGAGTAAAAAAAAGTTTAGCGAGTTTTTGGCAACAACGATCGAGAGTCAAATGGCTTAAGGAGAGGGATGCCAATACGACTTTCTTTCATCATTCCACTCTATAGAGAATGAGGAGAAATAAAGTGGTAAAAATTAAAGATGAGAATAGAGTGTGGATTGAATGCCCCAGGAAGGTAAGGGAGATACTTGACAGTCACTTTGTTAACCTATTCACATCGTCAGGAGCGCGAGATTAGGGTCCTATTCGGGACTGCATTCAATCTAAGGTGTCAGCTGAGATGAACGCTTCCCTTGTTGCATCGATCACTGTGGATGAAATTAAGGTAGCTGTGCTTCAAATAGGGGGGCTAAAGGGCCCCGACCCTGATGGCTTCCAAGGCACCTTCTATCATTCTTTATGGGAGGTTGTTGTGGAGGAGGTCAATGGTGTGGTTAAAGATATCATGGATGGGATTGGAAACCCTAATTGAATGAATTCAACTTTTATTGTTCTCATCCCAAAAGTCCTACACCCGGATTCGGTCTCTCAATTTCGACCAATAAGCTTGTGCAATTATTCTTATAAGATTTTCTCAAAAGTTATGGCTAACCGTCATAAGCCCTTGATGCTGAAGTTAATTTCACCATCTCAAAACGCCTTCATGGCTGGAAGACAAATCCAGGATAATGTTGGCATTGCTCATGAGCTTTTCTATTTCCTTAAAAAGCAAAAACAAAGCGAGAATTCGAACTTGGAATCAAACTAGATATGCACACAGCTTATGATAGGGTGGAGTGGGATTTTTTGTTGGCAGTTATGGAGAAAATGGGGTTTGACTCTAAGTGGTGCCGTATGGTCATGGGGTGCATATCCACTGTTAATTTTGCTATCATGCTTAATGGGCAGCCTGGGTCAAAGTTTGCTCCCTCCCATTTATCCCCGTACTTATTCCTTTTTGTAAGTGAGGTTCTCTCATCGCTCATCCAGCGGGCAAGTGACACAAAGATGATCACTGGGGTTCAAGTTAGCCCTATTGGGCCAATTATTTCTCATATATTCTTTGCAGATGATACTCTTAGTTTTCTAAAGATTGACAAGGTGAATTGCACTAACATGGTGAAGTTAATCAAAGATTACTATGAGGCTTCTAGGCAGCAGGTTAATCTGCTCAAGTCCAGTGTGTTTTTTGGTGCTAATATTCCTACAGCTTTCAAGGATGAACTCAGGGGAATTTTGGGGATGCCAGCAGTGGAGGACCCGGGTATCTATCTCGGCTTGCTAGCCATTTAGAGAAGATCTAAGAATCAGGGTTTGACATATGTCAAAGAGAGGGTCTTGGGGAAAATTCAAGAATGGAAGCAGTAAACCTTTTCCCAGGCGGGAAGGGAGATTTTGATTAAGGCAATTGCTCAAGCTATTCCAACCTACCCAATGAACATTTTTAAATTCCCTGCCGACGTTTGTAATGAACTGGATTCTCTTATTTCTAAGTGTTGGTGGGGACATAAAGGTTAAGGGCGTTATATACATTGAATCTCTAGGGATACTTTAGGTATTCCAAAGAAGATGGGAAGAATTGGGCTGAGAAACTTCATGGATGTTAATGATGCCCTCCTTGCTAAACAATGTTGGAGGTTGATTCAAAATCCTAACTCATTATGGGCGCGGGTTCTGAAAGCCCGCTACTTCCCACACTGCTTTTTCCTCGATGCCAAGCATGGTGGAAAGGCTTCTTGGGCTTGGTCAAGCATGCTTTCGAGGAGAGATATGCTGAAGGATGCACATTGGCAGATAATGAATGGGAAGGAAGCTCGGGTTTGGATTGACCATTGGCTCCCCACCTTTTAGGACGGACACATTTTCCCTGGTGGTCCTGTTCAAGTTAGTCGTAACACTTGGGTTGGTCGTTAATTTACCCTGCAAATGGTGATTGGGATATTGAATTCTTAAAACTGTTCATTTTTACGGTTAAATATGATGCAATTTTAGAAATTCAGTTAGGTGATCCGAGTATGTGGGATAGGTTGGAATGGCCTCTTGATAAGCGTGAAGTCTATTCAATTAAATCGGGGTACCATTGCGCTTATGGGCGGGTCATGCAGAGGCTTAATCTTGGATCTTCCTCATCTTTATCAATACCGGGATGTATTTAGAACGCTGTGTGGAAGCTTCATACCCCTTAAAAGATTTGATGCTTCATTTGGAGGACAATGCATAATGCCCTGGCCACTATGGCTGCACTTTTTAAGAGGAAAGTTGCTCCTTCACCTAGGTGCCCACTCTGTAATTGAGCACTATTTCTTCTTTGCCTATGGGTGGAATCCGTATGGTTTGGTGGCTTGCTTAACTACCGAGTTAACCAGAATCAGATCACAACTTGGGCGAATTGGATCATGGCTTTAATCAATTTTTTAGAAATTCGAAGGCTGATTTGGAAAGAACGTTGTCCTATGTTGCATTCACGTGTTGGCAGATTTGGAAAGCGAGATGCTATTTCATTTTCCAACAATAACCTATTAGTCCGCAACAAGTGAATGTTGCCATTACTTCTAATTTTTGTGCTTTTCAAGAGGCATCCAGGGTCTCGGCTGAATCTGTTTGCTAGGTCAGATTTGTTTCCCCTCGGCAAACTAGATGGGTTCCCCTGCCTTCTCAGTATGTTAAAGTAAATTTGGACGCTAGTTGGCTGGCTAATACGAATGAAGGATTTGCTGGAGTGGTGGCGAGAAATTCTTCTAGTATTTTTGTTGTAGTGTGCAGATGTAGAATCTTTGCCCCCTCTGTTGCTGCGGCAGAAGCATCTGCAATCAAACTTGGCTGCAAGTTGGGCAGTGCTTTAGGTATGAATTTTGTGGTTGTTGAATATGATCTTTTGGAATCAATTTCTTGCCTTAAGCGTGAGATTTCAAATGGCAGGTGGGAGGCGTTTCCAGCTCTTTCGAGATGTAAGTTGCTTGGAGATTCCTTTTAAGACTATCGCTGGTCTTGGACTCCAAGATCAACTAATTTGGCAGCGGACTTGCTGGCGTCGTGGAAGTGTGTGGAGATGTGTGATTTTACGTGGGTTGATAGGCCCCCATCTTCACTTGTGCATGTTCTTAACAATGACGATCTTCATTGTCCTCCTTAATTTAGTTATGGTAGTGGAAGGGGTGACGCGTTTGCTTGTTTGTTGCGTCTAGTTTCACCTTAGCCCATTGCACTACCCAGTCTGTTGTTTAGTTGCTTGCCTCGTTGTAGGCTCTCATTATGTACTTCTGACATCTTTGCCTTGGTAATGTTATATTCCCAGTTTCCAAAAAAAAAAAAAAAAAACTAGATAGTCTTCAGTGTGATTAGTACACGGGGTGATACACCACGTGTCACCATACAAATGGTGGAATATGTGTGCTACAAAATTAATAACTCAAAAAATAAAATTTTCCACCACATGAGAAATTTTTAGTTGTGACTGAAATACAGATGATACACCATGTGTTTTTATGTAAGTGATGGAAAATTTAAAATTTTAAGTTATTAACCTTTTAACAAACATATCCCACCATATATATAGAAATATGTAGTATACTATCTCGTGTGACAGTCACACTTAAAAATCTCTCCTAAACAACACATCCACGTCTTAGACTCTTAGCTTCCTTCTTTATTATATGATGGAGTCTAGTAAACCAGTACTGCGTGGTCGGTCGAGTGAGAATCGATGTTGCTTTTTTTGTCACCCATTAGGCTTTTCTTTATTTTTAACTTCTCAATCTATATTTAACATTTTTTTTAATCAAACTATTTTTTTGTCCACTAAACCGTGGCTTTCATGTCAACCACTTATGTCTTATGTGTTGCATTAGCGTTGACAACCGGCGTGGGTCTCATCTCTAACACCAAATTTTCGTTATATAAGTAGAAGATAAAATTGATATATAATTTATAATCTCATTCTCGTTTACTTAAATTATGACACGTAATGTATTAGAATTAGAAATATTTACATGAAATTGTGCACCGAACATTCTAATCTAACAATTCAATAACATGTGTTCATGTGACATTACAGTATACACTTAGTATATCACGTACCAATAAATTTGTTCTACGCAAGTTGCCCACATAACAAAATATTTACCATAAATGTCACATTACCACATGTAGCAAAGTCTAGGTGTATATTGTTGATTGTAAATCCTTTTTGTTCAAGTGGGATATTATATATGTGCAATTTCCCAAACGAAATTACAAATTTGATAAAAATTGAATCTGACTTAAAAAATACAAAGGACTTGGGCACGAACCTAGGCCACGATATCATTCGGAAAAATAAAACCAAGAGCAACATTTACTCAATTTCATGGGGAACACATGTTCTTATTTCCGCCTCTTGTTTATTTTTAATCTATTCAATTCGAAGGTCATAAAAAATTAACATGTGCAGCATTAGATGTGCAACTCAATTTTGGTATAAAATTCAAAAGCATACAAAATTAATAAGAACGTGATAAATTTAAACACACATGGGAAACACATGTTTGAACAAACAGCAACTTCACAGGCTTGCCTTGCCATACAAGTTACAACTAATAAGTTGAAGCAGCAAGAAGATCACAGGATACAAAGGCTAGCTGACTCAATAAAATTCCGTACACGACTGATATCTACATAGAGGTAAGTCAGTCGTCGATTTCACAACTGTGCTTACACATAAATGATCTCCATGCTTCATCCTTGCTTCAAACATGTATGTACTAACCATGTTCGTCGTTTTGTCAAAACACAAATAGCTAATCAAAGTTTATAGTAAAGCTCCAGACGATATAGTGCTAGCTGAATCTTAACAGTCGAATCAATCACAAAAATGTCTTGTACAAGTCATTTCTAACGTATGTACATTGGATTGACATCTGTTCCTGTATGAGAGAAAAACAAGCGGGTTGCGAAAGAATGCAAAAACATATAACAGTTCTACGCTGTATGAACTAAAGAGGAGATGTTAGCTGCAAATGAGAAAACACGTAGCAATGGCTCCGGTTGAGAAAAACCAGAAGATGCCAATGGAACTACAACAGCTGCCATATTATTCGTACTGCCCTTTTCATATGCAGTACTTACAATGCGGTCAGCTAATGAGTATGAACCTGCCGAAGAGAGCTCCAATTTCAAAGGATGATGACTTTGTGCTTCCCACAACAGATCGCAAACATCCTGCAAGCTCTGCTTCTCAAAAACTCCATCAGATGTAGCCACGAGATATGTATCATTTACGGTCAGGGGTTGCCAATCTGTCAACTCTGGTTCCGATACAACACCAAAACTGATGACAGTCAAGAGCAACTTAAATTAGTTTCACATGTCACAAAAACGAGACATTTAAACCAGCACATCTTTTAATTTCATTGTTCGATCAATAGCAAGAAAAGAAGGAATGCAAACTTTAAAAATAATCCTATTATTCTTTAACTTCTTACCTTTTAAAGGAGATGTTGCCAATAGATCGGGTAACAGCCAGCAGACCATTTACTCGAGGCACACCAGCCCATTCAAGAACATTTCCACCAGCACTTTCCACCCTAAGTTTTTCATCGTCACTGTCCGTATGATGATCTCTTGTCAATTCCTTAACGGATATACGCACCAACTCATCCACAGGAGCTAATTCAAAATTTTTATTGCGCCTTAGATGTGAGATAACACCATTATGCCTTTCCTCCATGTACAATCTTAAATAAGCAGCTGCAATAGCCACAAACATCAGAAGGTAAATAATCTCTGTCGTGCTTTTAATCTTTCCACATACAAACTAAATAGTCTCACGCTCAATGATCCATACATGCAGAAAACTACATGATTTTAAGAAAGCAAGAGAGAAGAAACATCACATAAAGTTCCCAATAAACCATGTTAACTTAAACAGATGCACCTTTACACCGAAAAAAGAAATAAAAAAACCTTTAGCCTCTGCAAGAGTTTGAAATTTTTCCGAGCACAAAAAGGCCTTTGAGTCTCCAATATTGGCAACTAAGATTTGACCATCCAAAAGTAGTATAATCGTGGCAGTAGAATCGGAATTTAGATTCTCCACAAACGCAACCTTCAAAAATGAATATCAGGAACCTCAATACGGTAGTAAGCAGATAGAACACTACATATGCAGAACAATTTCAAAGAAAGCAGAGAAAAAACAATTAGAAGAGATATAAATATACCTTAGAAAATTTTGCATCAATATCATGAACTGCCCTCAACAAAGCTTCTTTCAAGATGTCAAAGTGAAAAGAATCGTGAACTGCCCTAAACCTTAGTGCTTCAACTGATACCGAACCTTCAACACAAGGAGACTTTTAGGAAAAATTCTCCAAAATGCTTTTCCCTTAAACCACTTAAGTAAACAGAAGCCCCTCTCTCCACCTGTGAGATAATTAACAAATTCCCAGTCAGACCGCTATTAAGAATTTGGAATAATACCAGCTGTAAAAATTCATTGAAAGACATTCCATGAAATATCAGAACTCTAATCTCTAACAATAAACAAGAACTAAGCAAGCATGGAACTTCATATAACCATTTATGTTAATTCTGACAAACCCAATTTTGGTCTAACGCTGTGTGAAGCACGTCTTAGTTTTCCATGTTACTTGTCAATGTCTTCACAGTGTCTACTTGTCAATGTCTTCATTTTAGTACAAATCAAGCTACAATGCATACAAAGAAAACAGAACGAAATCAGGTTTTGCAGAAAAAAATTGAAAATAAGTTTAAAATAAATACAGCTAATGCTAAACACGATCCACTGCACAGTCAAAATAATATGACGATCTACTGAACCACATCTGGTTGCAAACTTTAAGTAAACAAAGGAATTTACCATTATGCGTTTTAAAATGAACAAGTTGTCATCAGGAGGGCCTGCATGAAAATAGTGAGCAAATGAGTTAATCTCTGATGTGTGTGTCATAAAAATAAAAAGATAACTAGATATAGTGCCATTTTTCCCACTCGAGTATGAAGCATTGCTGTCTTGATGATTGTCCAGATTATAAGCCAGCCATACTTCTCCATAGGATCCACGGCCAAACTGCTTTTTTAGAACATACCTACCAGCCAGAAAGGACAATGTTTCTTAGATATCTTCTGGCAATAAGATACAGTATCAAATCAACATACGGCATAGTTAGAGTTTAGCATAAGCATAAACTTAAAAGAGCGAAAAAAAGGTGGCTTCTCACTTGCAGGAGAATGGATATAAACTCCAAGATATATTTTCAAATGAATATGCATCACACTTGCAATTAAAATTTAATCAAGTAGATACACAAGACCACTACAGCAAGCAATGGAATTTCTCTTCTGCTCTTCATTGTGAGCATGAATGAATGATTATGCACAAATACACCAAGTCAAAACTAAGATTAAAAAACTCCAACTAAACTTCAGTAAAAACCAGATATTCTCCACATACGAACTTTGCAGTTGTACAAATATGATTTCAAGATATTATCTTACGTCAAAGTCACAACATTCTGGTCTTATGATCTACTTCACCAAGGACACCATGCAGAGACAATCAAGTAAAGAAAATATTTGTGAGGACACCATGCAGAGTCAAAGTCACAACATTCTGAGGCACTAAATATTCAAATGATTCACTATTTAAACCAGCTTTGTAGAATGAAATTGAATCAAACAGAGGAAGGGTCATTGAAAAGCCTCCAGAATTTGTGATTGGTTCTTAGCATTGTCGCCAGTCATTGGCAGGTGCATACACAAATCCGGGTTATGGAACAGCATAAGAGGTCCGCCTAAAATCAGAACAAAAGGAAACAGTAAAAGTTTCTGTGTGTAAAATATACCAATGCAATACAATTCTGGTAAGCCTTGTTCGTCTCAATTTCTAGCTTCTACTGTACATCAGGAATGTGCATGTGTGCGCGCACTTATGTGTTAAGTGTTTTTTTGTGTGTTGAGTGACTCTAGACGATATAATTAATTGCATAGTAAGAAGAGAAAATTTCAAAGACAGTTTGTAGAGCGACTTCACAGGCATGCCATTAAACTAATTAAAAGCAACAACAATATCACACGTTAATGCTAAGCATATTTCCAGAACTAACATGCAATGAAGTCCTGGATTTGGCACCTGCATCCACTTACCATACAGTTGGTCAGCGGTATCTGATTGAACCTGAGGCATGTCATACAGATGACTTTTGTGCTTGTATGTTGCTTGCAACATGTAATCAGCACGTTCATCAAGCTGCTGAACAGCCAATAAGGTAGAAGTAAGCAGTATTCATTCTATTGACAGTCAGCCATCCAATTTTCTCAACGGCTACAAACAGAATGGAAGTCTACAATAAAGATCCAAGTAACTCAACGGCTAAAAACAGAATGGAAGTCTACATTAGGAGAAAAAAAAAAAGAATACGTAAAATGACAAAGTAATTTGATTTAAGGCTCACCAGTAACCTCTCAAATTTGGAATTAGCGACCTGAGCATGCTCCATTTGCTTTAGGTCATAAGCAGAGACATTGCCTGATCAATGCAAATTAAAGAATTATCAAAAGACACTATTAACCAGTGAAAACATTAGGAAAGAATTCATGTGATGATGTTCTTAAATATGGTATCAAAAGAAATTCTACTTGTCATTTGTTCCCTTCTTTGATATCTTTCTATGAGATGCTACCTTTTGTTCATCAATGTACTAAGGTTGCAAGTCTTGCGACCAGTCAACCACTTTAATTGATATTACTTATCACTTTAATCTTGCATTCTTACAAAGTAAGATTGCAAATCCTTCCCATGCAATTAAGGTACTGAAGAAGGTTTAAAAGCATAAGAAACTCACCTGAACATTCAACAAACCTTAAAGGCCTCTCTTCAACTGATCTTTCCTTTAACGAACTTTCTGCAAAATCAGTAGATAGTTACCAATGTGACGACTACAGCTGCTACACTATCCATACTCCCCTTTCCTAGGAGTATATCTCTGCGCTGCCTACATTAAGTCACAAACATCCTGCACGCTCAGTTTCCTGAAAACTCCAGCAGATGCAGCTACAAGGTAGGTATCATTTACAGTCAGGGGTTGCCAATCTGTCAACTCTGGTGCAGAGAGAACGCCAAACCTGATGACAAACAAGAGCGAAATCAGAATTTGAGTAAAAGCATAAATTACGTTGATGAGTACTAACCAAATTAGAATGAATCATTAACATACCCTAAATCAGAAGCTCTTGCCAAAGTACAATAGGATCAAATGGGGTTTACCGTTTACATAGTTTCTTGTTGTCACTGAACCTCACCTTCTAATTGAGACACGACCAATTGCTTGTGAAATATGATTTACACGAGGCCCACCACCCCATGAAAGATCATAGCCACCGGCAATTCCTTGACAGAAAAAGTCATTACCTCAGGGTTGGCCAATTCAAACATCTCATAGCTTCTTGGACATGAAACAGGAACATTATTACTTTTGTGCCTCTCCTGAGTGTATAGCCTCGGACAAGTGGCTGCAGTACGAGAACAAGAGAATAAATATCCTCGACCATCATTTTATCTTTTGAAATTAAAACTAAACAGCAAATCATATGCATTTTCAAGCACACACAAATAAAAAATATGTGTTCTCATTATACAGCATTATACCCAAAATGCATGTGTTTTAAAACAATAAACATTCCATTACAAGATACGAGATAAAACCCCTCCGACCTTCAGCCTCAGCAGGATACATAGATTCGCAGGCGTGGTTGAGCTAGAGGTTGGGCATTCGTAAAGGCCTCCAGCTGAAGATTCGCGGCGTAGCTAACCAGGGCCGGATTCTCAAGCTTGCCATCCTATAACAAGGCGTTCCTAGCACGCCATATGGAATGAATTAACATCAGGAATAAATTACAACGAGTGAGAGTAAGAGATTCAATAACCGCAGAAAACCAGTCCCAAAAGGATGAGTCTGCCGAGTGTCTCTGATCCAAATTCAAATTAGAGGAGAAAAAAAAGGGCTCGGGCAAATGGACAAGCACTAAACACATGTAGCACCGACTTTGAAGAGGAAGTACAAAAGACACAGATATTGTCCACCGCCACCCCTTTTTTTTTTCCAAGTTCGAGCGAGTAGGCAGGATATCGCAACAAGCCCTCCAAACACAGATTTTAACCTTACCTGGGACCGAGGCTCTCCATAATTTGTTCCATGTAGAGGTTACCAGAGAACTTTGATCGGATGAGGATGCAGGATCACGCAACGAGAGAGCAACCTTGTAGGCACTTTTAACAGAGAACAAACCCTTAGAATCATAATGCCACATTAGACGGTCCGGAGGCAACCTGCCACTCAGCGGAATTGAAAGTATCAAGGCTGCATCACAGGGAGGAAACAAGGAGCTAATAAGGTCAGTGTTCCATGAAGTCGACTGTTGGATAATCAAAGATGACACCCACTCCACATCACAGTTTGCAGGAGGCAGAGAGAAAGGCCGAAATAGGTGAGGTCGATCAAGCCATCTATCGTGCGAAACACGAATTGAATTCCCGTCCCCCACCCTCCATCGAGAACCACGTTCCAGAATAGACCGAGCTTCCAAGATACCTCTCCAGCAAGCTGAAGGAGCCACTCCCAAGGGCGCATCCCAGAATGTGTTACGCGGGAAATACTTGGATTTGAGCAAGCGGGACGCCAGAGAGCTAGGATTTTGGAGAAGCCGCCAACCCTGCTTAGCTAGGAGAGCTAGGATTTTTAAGTTCAGATACTATCATGGATAACCAGTTCAAACTGATTTATTCCTGTTAGACTCTTACCAAGTACATAAATACTACGTTGCAGTAAACAAAAACACGTCATCAATTGGAGGTGTGTCAAAATTGTCCAGTTCGAAGATTTTGGGAAATGACTTGGAGATCTTAAATGTAGAGAAGGAGTTGACCTTTGAATTCGGGCTGTAGCTGGATCGGCAGGTAAAATTTGAAACTTCTTCTATGAATGTTTGTTTATTTCACGCTTTCATGTTCCTTATGTGTATCTTTCTCTGCAATATGTATGTGAAGATTTATTGGGTGAGGGAGGTCGTATGGGTATGGGTTTTTGGGGCCGGTTTCTAGGGAGGTGGTTTGGTGTCAGTGCCTTCGCAAAGTGGGGGCGTGATATGGGGGAGAGAGGAGAGAGAGTTGGTTGCAGAGAGTGGGGGTGTGATTTTACGTATGGTTGTTTAATTTGGCTGTAGCACTGTGTATGCAGTTAAATGACGATATTGTATCTCATATGCACGAAATGACTTATTAAGTGTGTTGTATCTACTGTATATGCAAAACAGATTGCTCGCTACTCTTATTGTTATTAACTCTTCCCTTTACTTTTCGATTTCTGTTATGATGTGCAGGGTATTGAAATGGCAGTTGGGTTATGATCCTTCCAGAGGCTCATTCGTGCTCGAGGCCAATTAAAAGCCAAGGTTTGTAAATTTGTAAAATTTCCAACTCCTAGGCTTCATTTGTTTAGAGTATCTCACTGGCTGCTATGGTGCTTCAGGCGCTGGTATGATGGCGATACCGAGTAGGATGAGTTGGTCAAGGCTTCTTGTAGAAGCCTCTTGTTCCTAAAATCAGAGCCCGTGATTTGCTCCACGGTTGCTACGTTTTTTCCAATGGTTGGAACGTACGATTCACGATGAAAATCCTCATTTGCAGATTTTTTTTGTAATACTTTTTTACATTTTAAATTTTTATCGGTTTTTGTTGGGTTTGATGAGACTGAAACTTGGAAACTAGTACGAACTTGGTTTTGAGTTTGAACCACCTGATATCTTTTTGGATCTTCTCGAAACCTTATTTTCAGGGTATATTAGTACTTTTATCTCAAATTTTATTTATAACTATCATAAATTTTAAATGATGGCTATAATTCTATATGAGGTCTAAATTATAGTTATTTTTCAAAATTTCTCTTTTTTTTTGGCTGCAATTATTTGATTTGATTTGAGAAGATAAATTCAATTAAATAAAAGTTGGTAATTCCGGGGTGCTCTCATCCGACGACCCCTGACGCCCTGGAGAGTGACCTTTCCTAAATCTCTCATCCGGCTAAAACAATTGCACCAAATAAAGATAAAGAAAGGACCTGCACTACCCCATCCCACCCACCCCACCCAACCAATTTTGTAGAAGAAAATCGCAAGTAATCATTACCGAAAGGAAATCGGAAGTGGACCATGATTTGTTTGTCTTATGCTGTTATTTTCAATATCATGAACAATAATGTATACATAATGACAGAATGAAATGTCTAAATTATCCATATAATATCACAATACTATATTGAGATTAAAAACATTAAAAAAATATCTAATTGTTGATTTATAATCAAAGAGAGTAATCAAGAATTCCTTGTTCACCAAAGGTGACCAAGAGAACATTTATGTATAAAACGTCTTTAAGAATTCTTAACCCTAAAATTTGTAAAACTATCTTAAAACATTGCACAAAGAATAGAAATCAGAAGATATTTTGTGTATATGAATTTTGTCTAAACTTTTCATGTGATTTGTGAAACTAATTGTTCGATTTGGTGCTTCTGTCGATTTTCCTTGTAGCAAACTAATATTGTCAATATGTTAAACGAGGCAGTGGCGTATGTCAAGTTTCTTCAGAAGAATATTCAGGTATTAATACATTGACCTTCTTAACAAACTTTGTCAACACGTACTATACATCATTACCTCTAACGAGACACTTGGGAAAGATTTGAAAGGAAAAAGTTTACATTAGATGTGCCTTTCCTACTCTCTCTTTTGAATAAGATGTTATGTCTGTCTGTTGTGTAATTGAAAGGAAGTTACATACTAAAAACTTCAAAACATGGCAGGAACTTTCGGACATCAGCGTAGGTACAAATGCATAGCTAAAGAATGACCAGATGGAACTTTCGGCTCATGGCAATGTTATGTTGATAATCATTTCTAAGAGACGTAACTAGATATTTATTCATCTATCGTGTTGACTATCATGTATCTGAATATTTACTATCACGTGAATTGTGATTTCCTATTGGTTGCGACCTATATAAATTGCATAGAAATTGATACACGAGATGCGACACGACAAATCTCAAAAAACAAGAACATGGATCTCAGACATGGTGATTAAAATATAATAAATACTAAAAACAACACTTCAAATTCATAACACAACAATGGACCTGTGTTCATCAACTTCGTTTACATACATAATAATTAATGCAACCCAAGATTCAAGTCACAATGATTCAAGTCTCATACAAATACAAGTTTTCTTAATTTTATTGTTATGTTTATGCTAAAGAGACCAAATTTTTAGACAATATTTTGTAACCACATAATGTAGTGTTTAATGGTTGAATTTCTTCTTTATATCCTTAAAAAATGGATTCAACCATCAAATTACCATATCATGTGATATACAAAAAATGATTTAAAAATTGTCTCCCTAACATTTGCTTATTTTTCACCAAAATGCAAATGCAAATCCAGAGCTTGTTTAATTATATAATGCTATTAACAAAGTTAACCAAGTTTCTCGAGGACGAACCATTCTCTCCCAAAGCAGCCACAGCCATCTCCCCAATTTTCTTGCTCCTCTCTCTAAGCACTCTCCCTTCTTCCCACTCCATCAACTCCCTCACTCTCCTCTCCAATTCCTCCCCGCTCACGAACCCATCTTCCTCATCTCTCTGCTCCACCGCAATCGCCATTTCCATGTCCGTCACCAGAACATTCCTGTTCAAATGCTGCTCCGCGTACAGCGGCCAAGCAATCATCGGAACCCCCGCAACCACTGCTTCCAGCACCGAGTTCCATCCGCAATGCGTCACAAACCCACCAACCGATTCCTTCTTCAACACTGCCACCTGGGGCGCCCATGACTTCACTACCATCCCCCTGTCTTTGGTCCTCTCCAAGAACCCATCAGGCAACACACCCTCCAAATCACAGTCGTCAAGTCCAAAGACCTGCTTTGTTTTCTCATGAACAGGCGGCTTCTTCACCACCCACAGGAACCTCTGCCCACTCGCCTCCAACCCTTTCGCTATCTCCTTCAGTTGAATTGCAGGCAGCGATCCCCTGGTTCCGAAACAGAGAAATACTACACTTCGACTTGGCTGCTTATCGAGCCAGGACAAGCAGTCCTCCTCCTCCGCCGCATCTGCAACCTTTCCCGATTCTTTTTCATCGTCAATCAATGGTCCAACGTAGTATACCGGCGGAGTTGGCCCATCAGGAACACACAGGCCTTCAGCAATGGCATGGAGGAGGGCAGGTGGCTCGAGCTCCTTGAACGTGTTGACGATGATTCCATTGGATTTGGGAAGATGTGAGCTACAGGAGAGCACGTCCCAATAAGCAGGGTCATCTCGGTCGAGCACCGGTTCCATCATGCATATAGCCTTCAGAGGAGATTTCAGTCCGGGGAATTTGAAAACGATGTCGGCGAGGTCCTTGAAACTCTGGGTGGTTTGTTCATGGATCTTAGGAAAATACAACAAAGCAGCCAGACCTGCGGCACCCGAAGGGCAGAAGTAGTATGTGGGGATGTCGAATTCCTTGGCAATGGTCAGCGCGGAGGTGCAGAAGATGTCGATGACGAAGGCGCGAACGACGGCAGATTTGGAGACGTCTTGGAGAGCACGGCGGACGTGGGGATCGTTCTGGCGGATGAAGTCGCTCAGGATTGCGAAGCCGTTGATGTTTTGGGTAATTTTATTGGTGACGCGAGGGAACTGGCGGAAGGAAATGGGAGGGTGGGAGTGGGAGATGTGGCGGATATAGGCGGGGATGCTAGGGGTGTCGAAGAAGCTGCCGCAGGTGTAGAGAATGGTGACGGAGAATTTGTGCGGCCCGTAGCGCTGGAGAATGAGCTTGCCCATCTCCACCATAGAGATGATGTGCCCCATTCCGGGAGCTGCATACAGCACTATGGCGTCTCCCATGGCGGCAGCTGCTGCTGATTTGTTTGCGGTTTGCTGTTTGTGTGATGTGCTTCTGGTGCAATTATTTGATTTGATTTGAGTAGAAAACACTCAACTGAATAAAAGTTGGTAATTCGCACCTCCTCTCATCTAACCTGAACTACCCCAACCCAACCAATTTTTTAGACTGAAAGCAAAACTCAATAAAATAGAAGATGAATTTTTAATGTGGTTGGAACACGAATTAGTACATCATATGTCATAATACAAGTGGATGAACGGTTAAAATATACAACATTCCTCCACTACATATGATGTGTAGTGTACCACTTCTGGCCACAAACTTCTCTCTAATTACATAATGACACGTGGTGTATTATTCTATGTTCTTGCCACATTGAAAAATTTCTCCAAAATAACCAAAAAGCAGACCATGATTTGTTTGTCTTTTCCTTTTATTGATTTGTCTTGTTTTCTAATTTAGTAATTACGATTGGTTAAGAGATTATCATCAACGAATATCTTAAAATAATAAAAAAAGGGAATCTTCAAAAGTTTGATAAACAATAAGATTGTCTAAAAAAGAACGGGAAATTAATCAATATTGTATAAATACTTACCTCTAAGTATAAATACTTCGTTAGACTCTTACCTGTAAGTATAAATACTTCGTTCAAGTAAACAAAAACACGTCATCAATTGTGGGTGTGTCAAAATTGTCCAGTTTGAGGATTTTGGGAAATGACTTGGGGATCTTAAATTTGGGGTAAAAAGTGAAATAAAATGCCTTTTACCCCCGTTTGTTGGACAATATTAGCAAGGAGTGGCTTTATTAGGACCACTTTTCCGTGTCCTTGTGTAACTTTTAGAAAAATAATGAGTTTATTTAAAGAAAAACTAATGAAAAATAATTTGAAAACTTTGAGTTTTAATCAAAATGACAAAAATGTGTTGTAAGTGAATATTACCAAAAGTGACTTTTTAAAGTAAAAATATCCTTAATTTTAAAAGTGAACAGTACTATAAGTGTTTTATTAAGACTCCCTTTATTCAAGGCATTTTTGTTTTACATAAAAGGAACAATGAAAAAAAGAAAAACTTAAAAACATGATAAAGCTTTGCAAGAAGTTATTTCAGTTAGAAACAAAATTCAGCATAAATTTTGGCGGCCGAAACTGTGACAGCCTGTCCCGACACATTTTATTTCAAGACGTGAATTGACGAAATTCCCCCTTCGGAGTTGTGTACGTGTGTATGTGTGTGTGTGATAGACCAATTATTCAAAGTCCTCAATTATTGGGGCCAATCATATCAGTCCATTATTATCTGATTGGGGGTTCTGGACCACGCACATACACCTACCTTCACTCTCTTTCATTCTTGTATCTCTCTCTCTACCATATACGTACGAACAAGCCACAAAACCCCCAAATCTTCACAGATCGAGGAAAACAAGAACACCATTGTACTCCTGAGGTCCATGCGAGCACAGTGGTACCATTTCAAGTAAGAACTAACTCGTTTTCACGTCGAAATCACAAGCACCGAAATGAGTACTATTCATCAACTTTTTATTGGTTGATTTTTAGGGGAATCTAAGCTCATAGGGAGCTTTGTTAGGGTCTCTAGAGGCTCGGAGACCATCGTTTGCACAGCTTAGACGTCGGGAAAGCACTGAACAAAGTAGGCCAGTTTTCGTGATTTTTCCCGACGAGATTTCAGAGGTTTTTCGAGGTTTTTGAAGGTATAACTCTCTTCCTCACTTGATTTAGAGCTTGTAGGAAAAAAATGGGTTTAAATGGTGTAGAATCGGGAGAGAAAACCCGAGTTACAGGTTTTTTAGGCGCTGGCGGGAGCTCCGACGAGCTGAGGTTGAAGACAACACGTGCCGCGCGTGGGGGGCGCGTTGCACCGTGCCCTGGCAGGCGCGTGGGGGCGCGTGGGCCACCCAAAAATTATTTTAAAAATATGTCGAAGTCCGTGACGTTGAGTAGGTCGCGTTGGTATATTCGTATGCCAAAATTGAGCTATGTATGAGAAGTTATTTCCATAGTTGCGTATATGTGCTTAAATAACATATTTTTAGTCATTTCTCATATAGGTGAGATTTATTCCGAGGACGAGCGTAGCCAGGCTAGACGTAGGGGTTACGACCCGGCGACCTATTAGTGAGTAGGCAGCTATTTTTCCGTATAAACCTATATATATAATGATTTTTCCTAGAATCAGCTTTTAAATGAAAAATACGCTTTTATCGTCATGCATATAACTTAGTATTGATGCATGAGTATTCATATATACATTCATGCACATGTTGGTGCCGAGGACGCACAGGTAAGTACCAGGTAGGTGCATGCATTGCTAAGAAAGAACAGACGAGATACGATGTGATATGATGTGATATTTTGTTAGCTCATAAACCTGCACATATTGTTAGTGCTCACGCCCATAGTTAGGGGCATAGTCTTTCACGTGTTGTTCACCTCCCGCACCGCATGCTCGCCTTGGATCCAAGTTAGGTGCACAGTCCTGTCGTATAGACCACTATATGTGGGTTCGACTCGTAGGTGACCCGCGAATCCTTCGCACAGTCTTCACGTGATTGTAGCACTAGAGCATTCTTATATTGATACAGTGATGTGATAGTGACCTCATGAGGATATTGATGTATGTGCAGAGTATATATGTGATGAGATTGAGATGTTATGAGCTATATATACAGCCGAGGGCTGAGTTGACACCTAATAGCTATATGGTTATCGAGATACATCGCATGACATGGTTTTTAAGATTCATAATGATATTGAAGTGCATTGCATGGCATATTTTGAGATACGTTTGATAATGAATAATGCTGAGCATGTTTGAGATATATATGTACGTACTATTTTCTGGGAATTTATACAGGTTTTACGGAGAGGGGTTATACTTTTGAGAAAAGAATGATTTTGAAAAGATTTGTTTTGCTGACCCACTTAATGTTGTTTTTCGCCCCTCCAGGTTCTAGATTGCTAGAGTATCGTTGGTGGCTAGCGAGGATTGTACGGCAGTTCTGACAGACTTCTCTATATGTATGACACCTTTGGTGTTATTCGAATCTTTATTCTTGCTTGACTGAATTTTAACTTAGTACGCTTTGGTTCTGTATAAGTACTATAATATCTCTCTAGCACACTATCTCTTTTAGGTTGCTAGTGGATTGGTTTTAATTAATTTGTATTCTGATAATGATTCTTGCTTCCGCACTATCTCTTTCAGGGTGTGTCAGAAACATTTTACAAAATATGGTTTAAATAGATAAGCTTCCTGCATTACCCGTGTTCAAAAGCGATAATCGGTAATAAATTTAAACAAACATAGAAAATGCAAATTTTGTTGGCTTTATAATTTCAGTAAGTTATTGTCACATCCCCGCCTGGGCGCAGCCACCTCATGGGCCCGCTCCACCACCGTAGCACGATATTGTCCGCTTTGGGCCCCGACCACGCCCTCACGGTTTTGTTTTTGGGAACTCACGAGCAACTTCCCAGGAGGTCACCCATCCTGGGATTGCTATGGCCTTCTTCTCGCTTAACTTCAGATTTCCAACGGAACCCGAAGCCAGTGAGCTCCCAAAAGGCCTCGTGCTAGGTAGGGATGAGAATATACATTTAAGGATCACTCCCCTGGGCGATGTGGGATGTCACAATCCACCCCCCTTAGGGGCCCGACGTCCTCGTCGGCACACTTCCGGCCAGGGATAGGCTCTGATACCAATTTGACACACCCGTACCCGAAAGTACGGCATGCTGGCCGTCACGTGAGTGTGACGTAGCCATATGCGCTGTGCGGAAGAGAAGATCGATAACGAAGTACGAATAAGTTCAAACTGAAATCTAGCAACCTAAATAGGAATGTGTGCTAGAAATATTACAATACTTATACATATTCAGAGCGTACTAAGTCAGTGCAGTCAAGCATGAATAAAAAGGGTTTAATTACACCCTCGGTGCCATTCATGTGAATAAATCTGTCAGAAAAAGGCCGGAAGATCCTCGAAGTGCCAAACTCGGATTCTCGCTATCTAGAACCTGGAGGGGCGAAAAACAAAGGAGTGGGTCAGCAAAAACAACTCTTTTCAAAATCAATCTTTTCTCAAAAGTCTAGCCCCTCTCCGTAAAACTTGTATAGTTCCCAGAAAATAATACGTACATATATATCTCAATCTTTCTCAGCATAAAACGTTTTCAAAGTATCTCAATGTATGCCGTGCAATGCAATTAAATGCCATCTGAATCTCATAAACAATGCCATGCTATGCATTTCAATAATCATATCGCTAACATATATCATCTCAGCCCTCGGCTGTAAATATAGCTCATAACATCTCAATCTTTTCTCAAAATTATATATACGCTGTACATACATCAATATCTCATCATATCATCATCATCACTGTATCAATAATAAATGCTCTAGTGCTACAATCACGTGAAGACTGTGCGTATGAACGCGGGTCACCTACATGTCGTACCCACTCAAAAGTGGTCTATACGACAAGACTGTGCACCTACTTGGATCCAAGGCGAGCAGGCGGTGCGGGAGGTGAACGACACGTGAAAGACTGTGCCCCTAACTCTGGGCGTGAGCACTGACAGTATGTACAGGTCTATGAGCTAACAATTCATGATATCTCATCATTTCACATCATATCACATCGCTATTCGTTCTCAACTATGCATGTACCTACCTGGTATTTACCTGGCATCCTCGGCACCAACATATGCATGAAATGTATAATTAAATACTCATGCATCAAAATCAAGTAATATGCAAGTCGATAAAACGTATTTTCCATTTAAAAGCGATTTTGGGAAATCATTATATTTATATAGGTTATACGGAAAATAATACTGCCCACTCACTGATAGGTCGCTGGATCGTAGCCCCCTCGTCGTGCCTGGCTACGATCGTCCTCAGAAAACGTTTCACCTATATGAGAAATTACTAAAAATACGTCATTTAAGCACATACACGTAACTACAGAAATAACTTCTCATACATAGCTCAATTTTGGTATTTGAATATACCAACGTGACCTACTCGTCGTCACGAACATCCCCATATTTTTAAAATAATTTTTCACTGTTCCACGCGCCCCCACATGCCAGACGTGGCACGGACCCACGCGCCCCCCACGCGCAGTGCACACTGACAGCGTCAGTTAATGCCGTCAGGAATATTCCTGGAATATTCCGTCAACTTTAACGGCGTCAGTAACGGCGTCAGAATATTCTGTTAGTTTTGACGGAATATTCCTCCTCTGGTTGTCTTCTCCGGCGACTCGCCGGCCGCCGGCGACTGTTTTGCCGGAATTTCTGGGAATTTTTCAAATTGTCCTATCTTGCACATTTTTCATCCTTTTTGACCCATTTTTCTTCCTATGTGCTGCAAATTAAGTGTAGAACATGAATATACCTTCAAAAACCTTGAAAAAGGTCTTAAATTTCCTCGGGGACGAACTCCAAAACTGGCCAACTTCGATGTGCGTGATCCCGACGTCCAAACTCCTCCAACGAACTACTCCGAGTCTCCTTAGGACCTCACAAAGCTCGCTGTGATCTCAGATTGTCCTAAAACGCAACGTATGAAAAGTTGATGAATAGTGCCAAATATAAACCTTGAGTTTTGGACGTGAAATCGTCGTAGTTCTTACCTGAAATTAGTATGGTTAAGTTCGTATGGTCTTCACGAGTCTGAATATGCAATTTGTTTCGTCGATCTACAAGGGTTTGGTATGGGTTGTGAGTGTGCCGTGGCTTGAGAACAAGAGAAAGAAAGAACTGTCGAGAGAAGTAGAGAGAGGGAGGTCTGAGAGATTTCAATAATGCAAAAGAGGGAGTGAGTGTGTCGGTGGGAGAGTGTGAGGGTTGAATGTGTGGTCCTAAAGCTATCAACCACAATAATGCCACAAAGCTCCCAATAATGGAGTCCTACCATCCTCACATATCCCACATGCATACACACGTAAATAATCCCCGTAGGGGTAACTCTGTCATTTCATAATCAATATTTTAATATGTCGGGACGGGTTGTTACAATTTATTGTGACATCCCACATCGTCCAGGGGAGTGATCCTTAAATGTATATTCCCATCCCTACCTAGCACGAGGCCTTTTGGGAGCTCACTGGCTTCGGGTTCCGTTGGAACTCTGAAGTTAAGCGAGAAGAAGGCAAGAGCAATCCCAAGATGGGTGACCTCCTGGGAAGTTGCTCGTGAGTTCCCAAAAACAAAACCGTGGGGGCGTGGTCGGGGCCCAAAGCGGACAATATCGTGCTACGGTGGTGGAGCGGGCCCGTAAGGTGGCTGCGCCCGGGTCGGGATGTGACAATTGGTATCAGAGCCCTAGGTTGCAGTCTTGCATATTTTGTGAAATTTATAATGACTTGATGTCTTCTGTCAGAACTATGCTGCCTCGTAGGGAGCCTCGTCATGTTGGGGAACCTAGTTTCCCTAGTGTAGTAGGGATGAGGGAAGCTATTGCGAATGCTCTTCAGTTAGTGATTCGCCCGCCTTCGCGGACCCCTCTAGAGTCGGTACATAATCTGAAGATAACCCTGTTGGCAGGGAATAAGGGGCCCGAGGGTTCTGAGAAGTGGTTCATGCATATCGAGAAGACCTTCGATATCTTGACGAGTCAGGGGAGTTTACAGTAGAATAAGTGGGTTGAGACGACAAAATGGTTTTTAGCCAAGGAACCAGCTTCTTGATGGGTAGAATTGGCTAAGCGGATGCCGGAGGAGGAAGCAAATGATTGGGAAGTGTTCAAGGAACTGTTTTACAGAAGGTTTATCCCCCCAGCTTACATTGACGGGAAGAAGCAAGAGTTCACCAGACTTCAACAGAAGAAGATGTGTGCTAATGATTACTACTGTACCTTCACCGACCTCTCCCGCTATCACCCGGACGTCGCTTCTAACCAGGCGGAGATGCTACGTCGATTCAAACTGGGTACTAAGAAGAAATGCCGCACTATTGCGACGGCGATTCCATGCTCTACTTACCACGAGTTTTATGAGGTATTGCTACAGATCGAGGACTCGAAAAACTTACCGAGTGATAGTGATGAGGAGAGGGATACCAGTCAGGGTAAGAATAATAACGGCAAAGGCCCGTACTCACAAGGGCCCCGACAGACTCAAAACTTCAAACGAAGTGGGGCCAGTTCGAGTTCATCGAGTAGGGGTTATAGCGCCACCGGTCAGAGGGGCGGTGGTAGATTCTTCAGCGGCGGCAGATTCCAGAGGCAGGGGAACTCTGGTCGTAACAGTGCTCCAATTTGCCATAGGTGCAACAACCGGCACTATGACGAATGTCGTCGTGGATCGAGCGGATGTTACACATGTGGTCAGGATGGGCATCAGGCCAAGAACTGCCCCCAGAGCCAGCAAAGACCTCAGCAGCTTGTTATGCCACCACCAGTGCCAGTGCAGCAGTATTCAGGCCCTAGCGGTTATGCTCAGCCGGGACGTGGTGGAGCCTTTCACTACTCGGGGGATCCTATGCCGTATTCATCGGATCAGTACCAGCCGCAGTACCCCATGGATCCTCACCACCAGAGCGGTTATAGGCAGCATTCCGAAGGATATATGCCTCCCCAACAGCAGTATTCCGGAGGGTATATGCCTCATCCGCAGCAGTATTCGGGTGGATATCAGCCCCAGCAGCAGTTTACAGCAGGTAGCTCTCAGTGGTATTCTGGGGGACAGCCCTAGCAGTTGGATACTGCAGCTAGTGGTGTCGGATCCTCGAGACAGGCCGGGCAGTCTAGCCAGGGAAGAAACACTCAGGGGCGTGGTATGCATGCAAATAGAGGACGATGAGGACGTCAGCAGACCCAGGGTCGTATCCATAACCTATCGCTTCAGGACACGCAGAACAACCCGGATCTGATTATGGGTACGTTGAATATTCTTGGTCATTATGCTAGAGTCTTAATTGATTGTGGTGCCACACACTCTGTTATTTCTCATACATTTGCTCAACTGACTCAACCTCCATCTTCACCCCTGGGGTATGAGTTGGAGTTTGCTATGCCCAGAGGGGAGAAGTGTTACGTGGATTACGTATATCCAGAATGTCTCGTGATAGTGGAAGATGTGGTTATGCCTGCTAACCTCACTCCGCTAGATATCGTTGACTTTGACGTCATTCTAGGCACTGATTGGTTGTACTACAATCGTGCCAAGATTGATTGTTACGGGAAATCAGTGACCTTTCACCGTCCTGGATTACCGGAGATAACTTTTGTTGGAGAGCGTAGCGGAGTTAGACATGGCGTTATTTCGGCGGTAAGAGCCAAGAAGTTGCTGACGAAAAGTTACCAGGGATACTTAGCTCACGTAGTACTTCATGATGATGTGCCTACTAGCTTGGAGGATGTTTGAGTGGTTAGACATTTCGCCAATGTATTCCCCGATGATTTACCTAGATTACCGCCAGATCGTGACGTGGAGTTTACCATTGACTTGTTGCCAGGTACTAATCCTATCTCGTTGACTCCATATCGAATGGCACCTGCCGAGTTACGAGAATTGAAGATTCAGTTGCAGGAATTACTTGAGAAGGTGTTTATTCAGCCCAGTACTTCACCTTGGGGAGCCCCAGTTCTATTTGTTCGGAAGAAGGATGGTACCTTGAGATTATGATTACATGCAGTTGAATCGGGCGACGATTAAAAACCGTTATCCATTGCCGCGTATCGATGATCTTTTCAATCAACTTCGAGGTGCCTGTGTGTTCTCGAAAATCAACTTGAGGTCAGGCTACTATCAGTTGAAAATCAGGAGTGGCGATGTTCCTAAAACTGCCTTTAGGACTCGTTATGGGCACTATGAGTTTCTGGTTATGCCATTTGGTTTGACTAATGCACCAGCTGCTTTCATGGGATTGATGAACAAGGTGTTCCAGCCGTATCTGGACAGGTTCGTTATTGTCTTCATCGACGATATCTTGGTGTATTCTAAGTCAAGGGCTGACCATGCTCGACATCTTTCGTTGGTGTTGAAGAAATTGAGAGAGCATCGATTGTATGCTAAGTTCAGCAAGTGCCAGTTTTGGTTGGATGAAGTAGCATTCTTGGGTCATGTCGTTTCAACTCAGGGTATTCAGGTTGACCCTCAGAAGATTACGGCTGTGGAGAATTGGGAACAGCCACGAACCGTCACCGAGGTTAGGAGTTTCCTTGGTTTGGCAGGTTACTATTGGCGGTTCGTTAAAGACTTTTCGATTATGGCGCTACCATTGACGAAGTTAACCAGGAAGAACGTCAAATTTGAATGGGATGATGATTGTGAGCGAAGTTTCCAGCAGTTGAAGTATTGCCTCACTCACGCTCTTGTTTTAACGCTTCCTAACGATGATGGTAATTTCGAGATCTACAGTGACGCATCGTTGAATGGCTTGGGTTGCGTTTTGATGCAGCATGGTAGGGTGATTGCTTACGCTTCACGCCAGTTAAAACCTCATGAGAAGAATTACCCTACGCATGACTTGGAGTTGGCTGCCATTATTTTCGCTTTGAAAATTTGGAGACATTACCTCTATGGTGAGAAATGCAGGATCTTCTCAGACCATAAGAGTTTCCAGTACATTTTTACCCAGAAGGAATTGAATCTTCGCCATTGTCGATGGATTGAGTTACTGAGCGACTACGATTGCACGATTGAATATCATCCTAGTCGTGCAAACGTGGTAGCTGACGCTCTTAGCAGGAAATCTCAGGGCATAATTAACGTTTTTCATGCGAGCCGAGTTCCTCTTCTTACCGAGTTGAGATCGACTGAAGTGCAGTTGGAAATGGAGAATTCGACGGTGGATAATCGGGAGGAAGGCTTACTTGCTAGTTTCCAAGTTAGGCCAATCCTAATCGACAGAATACTTGAGATTCAGACGAACGACGACGAGGTTCAGGAACTTATTCAGCTGAGGAATGATGGTAAGAAGAAAGACCTGCGAATCAGAGAATCAGACGGTATGCTTATGCAGGGAAACAGGATGTACGTGCCGAATAATGCTGAGGTAAAGAAGGATATCCTAGATGAGGCACATATTTCAGCTTATGCGATGCATCTGGGAGGCACGAAGATGTACCATACCATTCGACCGTTCTACTATTGGCCGGGTATGAAGAGAGAAATCGCTGAGTATGTAGGCAGATGCATCATATGTCAGCAAGTTAAAGCCGAGAGGAAGAAGTCGTTTGGGTTGAAGCAACCCCTACCTATTCTGCAGTGGAAATGGGATGATATCACTATGAATTTCGTGTACAAGCTTCCTCGTACTCAGAATGGATATGATGGAATTTGGGTGATTGTCGACCGACTCACGAAGTCAGCGCATTTTATTCCGGTTAGGGAAAAGTTTTCGTTGAATCGGTTAGCTGAGTTATTCATATCGAAGATCATGAAGTATCATGGCGTTCCAGTGAGTATTGTCTCTGATCGCGATCCTCGATTCACCTCTAAGTTCTGGACTGCTTTCCAGGAGGCGTTGGGTACGAGACTGTTGTACAGCACGGTTTATCATCCACAGACGGACGGTCAGTCGGAGAGAACTATTTAGACCTTGGAGGATATGCTAAGATCCTCAGTTTTGCAGTTTGGCGACTCATGGAATCAGCGTTTGGATTTGATGGAGTTTGCTTATAATAATAGTTTTCATTCTAGTATCGGGATGGCACCGTTCGAGGCACTTTATGGGAAACCATGTCATACACCCTTGTGTTGGTTAGAGGTTGGCGAAAGAGTTTTAGTGGGCCCTGAGATAGTAGAGGAGACTACTCAGAATGTTCAGGTTATTAAGGCTAACCTGAAAACCGCCTAAGATCGCCAGAAGAGTTTAGCGGACAGGCATGCTACTGACCGAGTGTATAACGTTGACGATTGGGTATTTCTTAAGTTATCGCCTTGGAAGGGTGTGGTTCGATTTGGGAAGAAGGGAAAGCTGAGTCCTAGGTACATTGGACCTTATCGGATCACCGAGCGAGTCGGTGAAGTAGCTTACAGGCTTGAGTTGCCGTCGGAGTTATCCAGAGTTCATAATGTGTTTCATGTATCGATGCTTCGACATTACGTTTCAGACCCGTCGCACGTGATTCTTCTACAACCTTTAGAGATTAATCCAGATTTGACCTATGATGAGGATCCAGTCACGATACTTGATTGGAAGGATAAGGTGCTCTGAAACAAGACGGTTCGGTTGGTGAAAGTTTTGTGGAGGAATCATTCAGCGGAGGAAGCTACTTGGGAGGCCGAGGACCGGATGAGAGAGATGTACCCGAGGTTATTTTATGGGTATTAGTATGTATATGTGTTGTACGAAATTTTGGGACAAAATTTTTATAAGGAAAACTAATGAAAATGGCTTGAAAACTTTGAGTTTTAATTATAAGGACAAAATAAAGGGTAAAGTGAATAGTACCAGGATTGACTTTTTAGTGTAAAAATGTGGTTTTTCGTTAAAGTGAACAGTACCGGGAGCTTTTCGTTAAAGTTCCCATTTTTATAAGGTGGGTAGATTGTAACAACCCGTCCTGACATATTAAAATATTGATTATGAAATGACAGAGTTACCCCTACGAGGATTATTTACGTGTGCATGCATGTGGGATATGCGAGGATGGTAGGACTCCATTATTGGGAGCTTTGTGGCATTATTGTGGTTGATAGCTTTAGGACCACACATTCAACCCTCACACTCTCCCACCGACACACTCACTCCCTCTTTTGCATTATTGAAATCTCTCATACCTCTCTCTCTCTACCTCTCTCGACAGTTCTCTCTCTCTCTTGTTCTCAAGCCACGGCACACTCACAACCCATACCAAAACCTTGTAGATCGACGAAACAAATTGCATATTCAGACTCGTGAAGACCATACGAACTTAACCATACTAATTTCAGGTAAGAACTACGACGATTTCACGTCCAAAACTCAAGGTTTATATTTGGCACTATTCATCAACTTTTCATACGTTGCGTTTTAGGACAATCTGAGATCACAGCGAGCTTTGTGAGGTCCTAAGGAGACTCGGAGTAGTTCGTTGGAGGAGTTTGGACGTCGGGATCACGCACATCAGAGTTGGCCGGTTTTGGAGTTCGTCCCCGAGGAAATTTAAGACCTTTTTCAAGGTTTTTGAAGGTATATTCATGTTCTACACTTAATTTGCAACACATAGGAAGAAAAAAGGGTCAAAAATGATGAAAAATGAGCAAGATAGGACAATTTGAAAAATTCCCAGAAATTCCGGCGAAACAGTCGCCGGAGAAGACAACCAGAGGAGGAATATTCCGTCAAAACTAACGGAATATTCTGACGCCGTTAAAGTTGACAGAATATTCCAGGAATATTCCTGACGGCGTCAACTGACGCCGTCAGTGTACACTGCGCGTGGGGGGCGCGTGGAACAGTGAAAAATTATTTTAAAAATGTGGGGATGTTCGTGACGACGAGTAGGTCACGTTGGTATATTCAAATACCAAAATTGAGCTATGTATGAGAAGTTATTTCCGCAGTTACGTGTATATGCTTAAATGACGTATTTTTAGTAATTTCTCATATAGGTGAAACGTATTCTGAGGACGACCGTAGCCAGGCACGACGAGGGGGCTACGATCCAGCGACCTATTAGTGAGTGGGCAATATTATTTTCCGTATAACCTATATAAATATAATGATTTCCCAGAATCGCTTTTAAATGGAAAATACGTTTTATCGACTTGCATATTACTTGATTTTGATGCATGAGTATTTAATTATACATTTCATGCATATGTTGGTGTCGAGGACGCCAGGTAAGTACCAGGTAGGTACATGCATAGTTGAGAACGAATAGCGATGAGATATGATGTGAAATGATGAGATGTCATGAATTGTTAGCTCATAGACCTGTACATACTGTTAGTGCTCACGCCCAGAGTTAGGGGCACAGTCTTTCACGTGTCGTTCACCTCCCGCACCGCATGCTCGCCTTGGATCCAAGTAGGTGCACAGTCTTGTCGTATAGACCACTTTTGAGTGGGTACGACATGTAGGTGACCCGCGTTCATACGCACAGTCTTCACGTGATTGTAGCACTAGAGCATTTATTATTGATACAGTGATGATGATGATATGATAAGATATTGATGTATGTACAGCGTATATATGATTATGAGAAAAGATTGAGATGTTATGAGCTATATTTACAGCCGAGGGCTGAGATGATATATGTTAGCGATATGATTATTGAAATGCATAGCATGGCATTGTTTATGAGATTCAGATGGCATTGAATCGCATTGCACGGCATACATTGAGATACTTTGAAAACGTTTTATGCTGAGAAAGATTGAGATATATATGTACGTATTATTTTCTGGGAACTATACAGGTTTTACGGAGAGGGGCTAGACTTTTGAGAAAAGATTGATTTTGAAAAGAGTTGTTTTTACTGACCCACTCCCTTTGTTTTTCGCCCTTCCAGGTTCTAGATAGCGAGAATCCGAGTTTGGCACTTCGAGGATCTTCCGGCCTTTTTCTGACAGATTTATTCACATGTATGGCACTGAGGGTGTAATTAAACCCTTTTTATTCATGCTTGACTGCACTGACTTAGTACGCTATGAATATGTATAAGTATTGTAATATTTCTAGCACACATTCCTATTTAGGTTGCTAGATTTCGGTTTGAACTTATTCGTACTTCGTTATCGATCTTTGCTTCCGCACAGCGCACATGGCTATGTCACACTCACGTGACGGCCAGCATGCCTTACTTTCGGGTACGGGTGTGTCAGTTATTATATCTTTTTCGTAATATTTTTGGAGTAATAAATAATGATAAAAATAATTTATTATATTTTAATATTTTTACTTATCATTTTAATGCTACTTATTAGTGACATTTTTTTAGTTATAAGTAAGGGATTTTGAGTTCAAATACTATCTTGATAAATTTAAGGGGTTTTTGAACTTTAATCTTTTAAGAAGATTAAAATTTAAAAAAAAATGGTATTAGATTGAATATTGATTTTAGTCCCTAATTTTCTTTAATTCAAAATAATTAATGTGCATTTTATTTAATGTCTCCAATTAAATATTTAAATTTATTAATACACAAATTTAATTTATTTTTTGACCAAAAAAACGAGTTTTTTAATTTATTAATTTTATTTAACATTCTTCAAACTTGAAAGACTTAATTAATGTACCTAAATGTTAGTACCGAAATGTGTGTACCGAAATATATTATATTGAACTAATATATTTAAATGTTAGTACTGAAATGTATGTACCTAATATATGCACTGAAATATATTAATATTAAATTAATGTACCTAAATATATGCACCAAAATATATTAATATTAAATTAATGTACCTAAATGTGTGTACCGAAATGTATGCACCAAAATGTTAGTACCGAAATGTACTATATTGAATTAATGTACCTTAATGTTTGTATTGAAATGTATGTACCGAAATGTGTGTACCTAAATGTATGCACCGAGATGTACTATACTAAATTTAATATACCTAAATGAAGAAGATAAAGTACATCAAAATATATTGAATAACAAAAATTAGTTTATCTAAATGTTCACAACAAAATATATTACGATGAATGAAATGAAATAAAATTAATACATTAAAAATTAGAAAGAAAAAGATAAGTAATTTAAAAATCAAAATATAATTAATAAATGAGGTTATTTGTGGCGTCCCGTCCCAAATTTTCTGTGTAAATTCTCCCTGTACATGTATATTGACGACTATACCCTTCTCGTAGAATAATATGAAAACGTTATATTAAGCTTAGTTCGATTTAACTATAGTAATATAAAACTTACATTAGTAGAAAATATGTGTAAGATTACCCTCACCAACTCATCCCATTACCTCCTCACCAAACCTATTCCACTACACTCACCCACCCCATTCCACTCAAACTTTCCGAGGCATCTCATCCCCCTCTGTGATCTTCTAATCATAACTCTCTCTCTCTCATCAAACTCTCTCTCTCTACCACTTACACACGGAGCAATTTGGAAAACTATCCAAACCTTAGTGATTTGAAGATCCAAGGTTACCATTAGATTTCTTAGGACCTCACGAGTCCATAGATATCAGTTTCAAGTAAGAACTCGTTCGTTTTCACGTAGAACTCGAACCCGGAATCCGGTGAGCACCGACGGACTTCGAACCAATTTCCGGCCAAACCACGACGATTTGTCCGGTGTTCAAGGTATCAATCTCTTCGTCTCGATGAGTACTAAAACTTTCCTTTTTATTTCACCCCATTTCGTTGAGTATTGAAGAAGTTATACTCATTTGAATCTTGCCCAGTTTCCGGCGAGTCCGGCGGCTTTCGAGGCAGTTTCCGTCCAAACCACGGCGAGTTAGATGTCGTGCGAGGTACCATTCTCTTCGTATCTTCGAGAACTACAACTTTCGTTTTTGTTTCACTTGATTTCGTTGAGTATTGACAAAGTTATGGCCGTTTGAATCTAGAGCAGTTTTCCAACGTAAATGACTGTGGTTGTTAGGTCACTTTCAATGACTTTTTCCGGTCAACCTCGACCACATTTGGACTCCTATTAGGTAAAAAATTATTCTATATATTCCTAGCTTCAAAATGACTTTTGAATCATCCAATTTGGTTAAGTAACGAGTTAGATATCGACTCTGGAAGTTGGGAAGAAAATGTAAGTTTTCTGAAAAAATGTAACCGTGGTCGTTTGGCTACTTTCAGGCTCAATTTATGAACAACACATACCCCATATGAACTTTCTGTGAAAGTAGATCTATTCTCTACATTCCTAACTTCAATTTGGCTTTTGAATCACTAAATTTGGTTAAGAAACGAGCACGTTTGAAGCTCTGGAAGTTGGACGAAAAATCTGTAAAAAATGACTGGAACCCGCGAAGAAGACGAGTACACTGTACTCGCAGGCGCGTGGCCACCAGCGCAGCCACCTTGTGGCGGCGCGTGAGGGCGCGTGCGTGATCCAAATTGGAATCTGAAAATTTGTGTGTGTCCGTGACGTCGAGTAGATCGATTTCATATATTTAAACCCTATATTTGGACAATCTACGAAGATTTTATTTACGTTTCCGTTTATGTGTATTAAACTAAGTTAATTAGAAATTTCACGTATAGGGAAACGTATTTTGAGGACGTACGTGGTTAAGCCAAGCTAGGAGGCTTCGTTTCGACATCGTATCTGTGAGTGGGCAGTTTGTTTTTATACCTATACGTATTTACAGTTTCCAAAAATGCATGAATGATTCACTTTACGTATATGTTGCTAAGTATTGGATAATTGAGATATAATTGTGATAAATGCTGATATACGGTTGAGATATACTTGCCATGACATTATACGTATTCACAGTTTCCAAAAATGCATGAATGATTCACTCTACGTATATATTATCAAATAGATGTTACGTATGATAAAATGGTGATAAATGCTGCTGTATGGTTGAGATATACTTGTCATGATATTCATACATGTCATATACATACTCATCTGCTGCACTGGTGTTAGTACTTGCCCCAGGGCCAGGGCCAGCCTTCACGTGTATGTTCACATTGCACCGTTCGCTCGTCTGGATCCAGGTTAGGTGCCAGCCTGTCGGGTAGATTGCATTAGGCAATCCGACTTGTATGTGATGTGCTTTTGCACCAGCTTCACGTGACCGTAGTACTGAGCGTATTGATTACACCCAGCCTGTCGGGTAGATTGCATTAGGCAATCCGACTTGTGTGCTAGCCATTAGATGATGAGTAGTAGGTTGTATTGTAGTACTTGATCATAGTACTTAAACGTATTGATTACACTTAGGAATATTGTTTATCACATGATTATACTACTGTAGCATGAATACATCGTTACTTGACATATTCCTAGTCTTACTGTGTTCCACATGATCATATAACTGCAGCACCAATCTCATCATGAAATGAATTACATATTGTCAATTATACTTGGCTTTAGTATTGTGGATATATATATATGTACGTAATTACTCATAATGTGCTTTTAATAAAGGAAACTATAATTGTTTTACGGCGAGGGGTTAGTATGTTCAAAACCAAACGTTTTCACATAAGTTTGTTTTGCTGACCCACTCAACTTGTTTTTCGCCCCTCCAGGACCTAGATAGCTGTTCTTCGTGGCATTCAAGGAACCTTGACCGTTTCTGACGTTAAGCTTCAGCTTCTGATGTATGAACTTATCACCGTGTGAATAAGTGTACTTTAGATGCTTGACTACTCTTCAGTAGTCGTCCTACCTTTAAGCCCTGAATAACTATAGTGGGCCACACCCACGTTTGTGCACTCTGTCACTATTTCAAATTTTAATAAATTCTATGATCGATTTAAATTTATACACTTTTTACATCACATTACCCCTATGGTTACGTCACTTCACGATGACGGCCAGCATGCGTCGACCTTTCCGGGTCGGGGCGTGTCATTATTAATGTATCAAAAGATTAAAATTATATTTTGATCTTATTCGTGGTTTTAGTCTAAAAGTCATATTTACCAATGATTAAAATGAAGTTTTCTATAAATTTAAACACATAGAAAACACATGTTTTAACAAGTAGCAACTTCACAGGCTTGCACTGCCATACAAGTCACAACTAATAAGTAGAAGCAACAAGAAGATCACAGGTTACAAAAAAGTGATAAAAATAAGGGATACTTTGGATGCGATTCCTAGTCTCTAACATTCTTTGACTAAAATCTTAATGGTATTTAAAGTTTGATCAAAGTCCCTTGACTTTGTACACCTCATTATATTGCTATTAATATTTATATTTTTATAGTTTTGACATCAATTGTTTGATATTTTATGAGATTTATAATCTTATAAATTTAAAATCCCTCATTATAATACTATTAGAAACAGCTACAGTAAAACAATTCTAACATTTTAATTGAATAAATGGATAAAAAAACTAGGCCAAATTTTTTTCATGATCCTTATGGTGACACCCTACTTTCAAATAGACTCTTGTGGTGAAAAAGCTATTAATTGTAGTCCTGTGGTGAAATTCGTTATCAATCATAGTCCAAATTGGATTTTTTCTCATTCTTCTATCATTTGTAAGGACAAAATTGTTATTTTTGTTTTTATTGATTCAATCAACCAATCATAAAGCGCCATATAGACATAATTTTTTTTTACTTTAAAAACTTTTATAGCTACAATAAAAGAATAAATAAACAATAAAATTACAAGGTTCATATTATCAGACTTTCTTATTTCAAGAGAGCCAAGAGTTCAAATTCAAGATTTAAAAATCACAGAGTACCTTGCCGTGTTTAGGTTGGAATATAAGTTATTATGCAAACATTAAATTTAGTTTCATTTTAAGAAGAACAGTGGTGGACAAGATCAGTGGCGAAGCTAAGATTTCTTGGGGGGAGGGGCGAACTTAAAAGAATGCAAGGTTAAGAAAAATGGTAACAACTAAATCTTTTTATATAGTAATGTCTTCCATAATTAATCAATACAAACAAATTACAATTGTTGCCGGCGAGGTTTCATGTCATGAAAACGTCGCATAATAGGCTCATTATCAATAAAAGTAAATACATCTTTCTCAATGTAAACAAGCATGCTATCACTCAACCATTGATCTCCCATTTTGTTGCGCAATGGTGTTTTCACAATCTTCATAGCAGAAAAAGCTCTTTCCACTGAAGTGGTTGCAACCGGTAACACCAAAGCCAATGTAAGAAGTTTATACACTAACATATAACTTTATACACCAAACCCAATTCGTATCAATAATTTCACACCCTAAAAAATAATTTCATAATTTGTATTAAATAACCATGACATGAATAATCAATAACATATCATTTGATTCACATAAATAATTTCAACCTAAAAAATAATTTCATAATTTGTATTAAATACAAATCCCCAATCTTGTATTAAATAACAATATGATTCACATCAATAATCAATAACCAATAACCATATTAATGCATTACCATATAATTCTATACTAATTCAATGAAATTTGTATTAAATAATTAAGGTAGGGATTATACATTTAAGAATTAAAAAATTTACCTTTAAATGGTGATTGGTGGAGCCGGGTCAAGCTCAGAGGAGAGTGTCTTATGGAACGATAATTAAAGAGGGCTTTGTAGCGTTGGCTTGGCTTGGCTGCTCAGAGGAAAGTTTGGCGCCGCTGTTGTGTGTGTGTGTGTTTGTTGATTGGTGAAGAACATTGAAGAAAAGGATAGAAAAGAGTAAAGGGGAGCGGACGGGGTCGTGTGTGGGGGGGACAGAAGAAAACTAGGGTTTCAATGGGGCGACACGCGGAAGCGGTCCCCCACCCCATTATATTTTTTTTTTAATTCCACTTTCAAAACGGCGCTGTTTTGGTTTTAGTTTTTTTTTTAAAAATTTTACCAGGTCCAAAACAACGTCGTTTTGGCGTGGTTTAAAAAAAATTAAACAAACAGCAATCTGCACAGATTGCCTAGAAAACCCAGAAAAACAGAGGCGCTGTGAACCAGTTTTTTCTGGCGAGGCATGCGAGGGGAGTGGCGAAGACCTGGGTCCACTGGTGTTTCCCAACGAGGGGAATGACGGCTGCCACTCCTCGCTCCCACGTGGCTTCGCCACTGGACAGGATGGCTAAGGTTATGTGAGAGAGGGGGGGAAGGTAGTGGGTGGTCATTGTGGCCGACAATGGTAGGGATTGGGGATGGATTTCCATTTTTTTCCTTCTATTTTTGTTGATTATAAAAAAGTGGAATTACCAAAATGAAAAGAAAAAAATAATAGAATGACATTTTTACCCCTGCATGAGGATGAGATTTTGACATAAATTTCAATTTGGACTACGATTGATAATGAACTTCACCACAGGATTAAGATTAACACTTTTTTTACCACAGGGGTCGATTTAAAAGTATTATCTCACCACAAAGATCAAGAAAAAAATTTAGCCAAAAAACTATGTAACAATAAGAAATAATAAATGGCAAAAGAACATATCCATGGTGTTAAAAAAAAATTGGTACATTTCACATATAACAAAGTGGTACATTAATAAAGAAGAATGGGTACATTATAAATAAATTAGGGTACAAATAAAAGATTAAAAAATTATGAGTACAAATGAAATTTTAAAAAATATGAGCGTAAAAAGAAATTAATACATGGGAACAAATTAAAACTAAAAATAAAATACTACAAATTAAAATTAAAAAAAAAAAAGCAAAGTGGGTACAAACTAAAAATATAAATATAAGATACAAAGTTTAGCCATAAAACATAAATATACCATATGTAATTTTTCTATCATTGATTAATTATACAATGTCACGTGACGGTAAACACATGGGCACAAATACAAATAAAACTTTAAAAAACATGGGCACAAAAAGAAATTAATATATGGGTACAAATTAAAACTGAAAACAAAATTGGTACAAATTAAAATAGGTTTGCAAATTAAAAATGGGTACAAACTAAAAATAAAAATATATGATACAAAATTTAGCCATAAATATAGATATACTAATTGTAACATTTTTTGGTAGAAATATTTTATTATTGAAATAATTAATGATGTTATTAATACCCAAGGACCTTGATCAAAAATTGAAAATGTATAAGGTTTTAATCAATGGAGTAGTAAAAGAAGAGATGAGAACCTAATTTCTCCTATACCATATGTAATTTTTCTATCATTGATTAATTATACAATGTCACATGACGGTAAACACATGGGCACAAATACAAATAAAACTTTAAAAAATATGGGCACAAAAAGAAATTAATATATGGGTACAAATTAAAATTGAAAAAAAAATTGGTACAAATTAAAATAGGTTTGCAAATTAAATATGGGTACAAACTAAAAATAAAAATATATGATAAAAAATTTAGCCATAAATATACTAATTGTAACATTTTTAACACTAAATAAATATTTTTAGGTAAAAATATTTTATTATTGAAATAAATAATGATGTTATTAATACCCAAGGACCTTGGTCGAAAATTGAAAATGAAAAAGGTTTTAATCAATGAAGTAGCAAAAGGAGGTGACACACCCGTACCCAAAAGTAGGACGTGCTGGCCGTCACGTGAGTGTGACGTAGCCAAGTGCACAGTGCGGAAGCAAGGATCGTAACGAAGTACGAACTAATTAAAACCGAACTACTAGCAACCTAGGTAAGATAGTGTGCTAGAGTGATAATACAATACTTATACATAACCAGAGCGTACTAAGTCAAAGTGCAGTCAAGCATGAATAACTAAGTTCAAATACACCAACAGGTATCCTACATAATAGCAAGTCTGTTAGAACTGCCGAAAGGTCCTCGCTAGCCACCACGGGTACTCATGCTATCTAGAACCTGGAGGGGCGAAAAACAAAATTGAGTAGGCCAACAAAATAAATCTTTTCGAAATCATTCTTTTCTAAAAAATATAGCCCCTCACCGTAAAACCTGTATAGTTTCCCAGAAAATAATACGTACATATATATATCACAACCTTTCTCAGCATAAAACATTTTCAATGTATCTCATAAGATGCCGTGTAATGCGTTTCAATGCCAATCTGAATCTCGTAAATCATGCATGCGATGCATTTCAATGATCATATCGCTACTAGCTATCAACTCAACCCTCGGATGTACATATAGCTCATAACATCTCTATCTCATCATATATATACACTGCACATACATCAATATTCTCATGAGGTCCTCATCATATCACTGTATCAATATAAAAATGATCTAGTGCTACAATCACGTGAAGACTGTGCGAATGAACGCGGGTCACCTACATGTCGTACCCACTCAAAGGTGGCCTATACGACAAGACTATGCACCTAACTTGGATCTAAGGATCCAAGGCGAGCATGCTGTGCGAGAGGTGAACGACACGTGAAAGACTGTGCCCCTATCTCTGGGCGTGAGCACTAACAATATGTGCAGATTTATGAGCTAACATATCACATCATATCTCATCATATCTCATCGTACATCGACTGTTCTTTCTCAACTATTCATGTAGCTACCTGGTACTTACCTGGCGTCCTCGGCACCAACATATGCATGAAATGTATATATGAATACTCATGCATCAATATCAAGTTATATGCATGTCGATAAAAACGTAATTTTCATTTAAGATATGATTATGGGAAAATCATTATATATATAGGTTATACGAAAAATAGCTGCCCACTCACTGATAAATAGCCGGATCGTAATCCCCACGCCTAGCATTGATACGCTCGTCCACGGGATAGGCCTCGCCTATACGAGAAGTAACTGAATAAACGTTATTTAAGCACATACACATAACTACGGAAATAACTTCTCATACATAGCTCAATTTTGGCATTTGGATATACCAACGTGACCTACTCGTCGTCACGAACATCCCCATATTTTTAAAATAATTTTTCTCGGCCCCACGCCCCGGCGAAGGCATGGACCCATGCGCCGGCCACCCTGCCACGCGCCCTGCACACTGACAGCGTCAGTTAACGCCGTCAGGTATATTCCGTTAACTTTAACGGCGTCAGTTAACGCCGTTAGAATATTCAGTCAAAACTGACAGAATATTTAGTCATCTTCTCCGGCGACTGTTCGCCGGAGTCTGGGAATTTTTCAAATCTTCATATCTCACTCGTTTTTCATCCATTTTTCATGTTCTTTATACCAAAATGAAGCCCTCAACATGTAGATTAAGTTTATACCTCTTTGGAGCTTCAAATCCTTCAAATCTCATTGGGAAATTCCCACCAAAACCGGCCACCTTCGAACCACGTGATTCCGACGTCCAAATCGTGTCAACGAATGTCTCCGAGGTTCGTGGGAGTGATCTAAGACTCGTGGTGATCTTGGTTTCGCCTAAAACGCAACCATTAAAAACTTCATCAATAGTGCCAAAATCGGTGTTCATGGTTTCGACGTGAAAACTAAGGAAAACTTACCTGAAATGGGTGTCATTATACTCGCAAAGTCCTTAGGAGTCGAATGGTGTCCTTGGTTGCGTCGATCCGTAACGTTTTAGGGTTTAAATGGTTGTGTCCGTACAAGCAAGGGAGAGAGAGAGTGAGTTCGAGGGTGAAGAGATGGAGAGGGAGAGAGAGAGAGAGAGAGAGAGAGAGAGAGAGAGAGAGAGAGAGAGAGAGAGAGAGAGAGATGGTGAGTCAGAGAGAGGATGGACAGAGAGAGAGAGTGACCGGAGAGGTGAGGTGTGAGGGTTGTGTGGTCCAAAAATATCCCACACAATAATATCTCAATAAACCATAGTTCCAATTATTGAGGGCCACCATCCATTGGTCCTCACACAACACACATGCATACGTACATAACCCCGAAGGGGTAATTCCGTCTATTTACTATTAAATTAATAACTATATCGGGACGGGTTGTCACAGGAGGGATGAGAACCTAATTTTTCCTATACCATATGTAATTTTTCTATCCTTGATTAATTATACAATATCACATAACGGTAAACAGATGGGCACAAATACAAATAAAACTTTAAAAAAATATGGGCAAAAAAAGAAATTAATATATGGGTACAAATTAAAACTGAAAACAAAATTGGTACAAATTAAAATAGGTTTGCAAATTAAAAATAAAATAGGTTTGCAAATTAAAAATAAAATAGGTTTGCAAATTAAAAATGGGTACAAAATAAAAATAAAAATATATGATAAAAAAATTTAGTCATAAATATAAATATACTAATTGTAACACTTTTAACACTAAATGAATATTTTTAGGTTAAAATATTTTATTATTGAAATAATTAATGATGTTATTAATACCCAAGGACCTTGATCAAAAATTAAAAATAAATAATATTTTAATCAATGGAGTAGCAAAAGAAGAGATGAAAACTTAATTTCTCCTAAAAATAATAACCATAAGCGAATCTTGTAGGCTTGTAAATGTAGCATTCACACACAGGTTTATGGTTAAGTACCAAACCCAAAAGTAGATCCTAATTATAGTGGATTTTGATTCCCAATTTGACTCTAATGATTTTTTTTTTTTTTTTGGTCGAAATGACTAAAATGATTTTTCAGTGTAAGAAACGCAGCCAGATATATCAATTGATTGAAAACTCGAAAAAGTAACAACATTTCTATTAGAATCCCACCAAGGGGCATTACTATTCTAACTTGAACTCGTCCGGTAAGCCGACAAGATACTTTCTCTATGAGTCAGATTTCATTACGCAGAGTGAACAACGAGGTACCTAGCTCGACATCAACATAACTATCTAAGCAATGTATCCAAGCAACATATTAAACATTGAAATAGTTTAACCAGAACATCTTAGCAACACACGAATCGGCGTAACCAATGGATTACCAAGGCTGGGCACCTCATCAAGATTTACGGGGCAAATGCAACATACCAAATGAGTCATCCATACAAGTATATACTAATCAGATCATATAGGCGATCTGCAATCGGATCAAATTAAGAAAGACCCAAGCATGCAATTACCGATGGATTTGGATGTATTCCTTAAAATTTTCTTAAATCCTAATTTGACTTCACCATGATTTCAAAGTCTTTTAAAAATCGTAATGGACTATACCCGGATTTTAAAAGGTTTTTTATATTAGCACTCTATAAAATGTTGAATGCACTTCATATTAAATAATTTATTTACCCTACTATGCAATGACAATTTTGACCTTATTAAGTTTTAAAAAGATGGCTGATAGACCTTATTATCTTATTTTCTCACCCACATTTTAATCTCACCCACTATAAAAATTTAAAATTTTAAAATCTTATTTTTCCACTCACTATAATTCCTAAAATAACCTTCACCACAGTTCCATTGTTTCGATTTCACCACCAAGAGGACAAAATAGATGATTGATGGAACTTAACCTAATAAACAAAATTTCTGTAAAAATTTTCTATATCCAAATTCCCAAAATTTCTGAAAAATTCCGAATGCACCACAATGAGATGCCTTGAAAATTGGATGGAACCTAATCTAATAAAGCAAACCCAAAATTTGCAATCACCATGATCGTAATCCAATATTAGACGATATCATATGCATAGAATAATATGCAGAGTAATCAGACCCTAATCAGGTAAATTCAAGCTTATTTGAATTGATTTTGGGAAAAAAAATGGCCACCACAGTCAGGATTTCAAATTCAAAGAATCAAAGAATAAAGGAATTTCAATTCAGATAGGGGGTGCAAATTTTCAATTCCTCTACATTTTAGTTCCTTTGCAGAAGATAGCAAGAATTTATGAGGGCATGTGGGAATGAACTCCGTAGAAAAATTCCATATTCGAAAAGAGTGAAATGGGTGGAAAGCCATATTTGAAGAGAGAGAGATTCATGACGTTGGTCAAATGCCATAAAAAAATAATTCTATGACGCCTAAAAAGTGCCATCATGCGCATGACATTTATTAGGGATGAAGAGAGAGAACTTATGTACTAAAATTATAAATAGGGGATGAAAGAAACGGTGGCAGTCGGTGGAAAATCCGTAACAGTCGATGTAGAAGGCGAGAAAAGATAAACCGAAGAGAGAAGCAAGAGGGAGAGAGAAACGGGATAGGGGTTGAAAAGTCTTTTTATAGAAAATTAAACATGTTATTATTATTTTATTAAAAGGTGAGTGGAAAAATAGGACAATGTGGTGGGGTTAGTAACACTCTTTAAAAAAAATCTAAATATACCCTGAATCACTTTTAACGTATTATTTATCTTCTTTAACTATCAAAATCCCTCCGACCCTCCATTATTGAACAAAACCTTAACCAATGAAACTACAAACATGTTGATTGAGAAAAATTATTTTAAACGTATGAAACACGAAATCGATGTTTCAGAAGCTTCACATGAGGTAACACTTCATTTTTTTTTTATTGTTTTAGTGATTTTGATGACTTCAATAACTATTTAATCTTGCTTTTGCTGTGTTGTTCAAGCTTCTATGTTCGTATTCATCTTTTAGATATCACAGAGACTACATGAAGAATTAAACACCTAAAATTACAACCAAATATTAAAAACAGACGACATGGGTTTTAATAGTGGAATTGAAAACAACCCACATATACTTTAAATCCTAGGCGACATCTTTTGTCAAAATTCCAGTCGGCATTTTTTGTCACATCCCGGCTCGGGGTGGACCACTTCCCGGGCCCGCTCCACCACCGTAGCACGATATTGTCCGCTTTGGGTCCCGACCACGCCCTCACGGTTTTGTTTCTAGGAACTCACGAGCAACTTCCCAGGAGGTCACCCATCCTGGGATTGCCCTAGCCCCCTTCTCGCTTAACTTCGGAGTTCCTACAGAACCCGAAGCCAGTGAGCTCCCAAAAGGCCTCGTGCTAGGTAGGGATGGGAATATACATTTAAAGATCACTCCTCTGGGCGATGTGGGATGTCACAATCCCCTTAGGGGCCCAATGTCCTCGTCGGCACACTTCCGGGCAGGGATTGGCTCTGATACCAATTGTCACATCCCGGCCCGGGGCGGACCACTTCCCGGGCCCGCTCCACCACCGTAGCACGATATTGTCCGCTTTGGGCCCCGACCACACCCTCACGGTTTTGTTTCTGGGAACTCACGAGCAACTTCCCAGGAGGTCACCCATCCTGGGATTGCCCTAGCCCCCTTCTCGCTTAACTTCGAAGTTCCTACGGAACCCGAAGCCAGTGAGCTCCCAAAAAGCCTCGTGCTAGGTAGGGATGGGAATATACATTTAAAGATCACTCCCCTGGGCGATGTGGGATGTCACATTTTTTGTCCAAATGAAAAGCTTTATAAAATTTGAGAAATGTGGGGTGTATAGAAAATATGAAGTGCATGTAGAAATGTAAGGTGTATATTGAGAATGTGAGGTGTGAAGGTATTATGGGGAAGTATGTGGGGTGTATTAAGATAATTTTTATTGAAAAAGCATATGTGGGGTGTATTAAGTATGTGAGGTTTATTCAATAATTTATGGGGTGCTAATATAATAAGCCTTTAGTCTATTAAAATCCTATTAAATCCTAATTTGACTCCACCCTCGTAAAATCATTTGAAATCCAAATTGATTACAGCCTTAAAAAAAGAAGTGGAGATTGGCTTTCTTTGACAACGATTATCCACTATTTGTAACGACCCATTCCCAATTTTACGGTTTTTATAATTTTAATAAGTGAATTTACAAAAATGCCCTTCGAGGTAAATACGTTGACTTTGTTTGACCGTCTTGTTGTGTCATGTAAGATCTAATTTCTTGGCATATCCTCATAGTACTCGCCGCTACAGACGCGTGGGCGTAGGTGGAACGTAATTTATAGTTATAACGAAGAATTTATTAATGTTTAAACTTGACGATATTTTAGTAAATTTGTTATTTTCTAGAAAACTCCAAATTTTTGGAGCAAAATCTGGAAGGCCACGTGTATGGCCTAAATTAAAAGAAAGAGAAATGGGCGGTAGAGATTAGAAATGAAGGAGAGAAAGGAGGGAGTGTGTGACTAATTAGAAGAGAAGAAAAGAAGATGGAGCCCAATCAGAAAGAGAAGAAAGGAAGGGAAGGGAGAGAAACGAAAAGCATGGAATCAACCTTTGACCCAGTTTCCCCTAGCCGACCCGACCCGTTCTGCAAGCTATTATGACAGTTTTCCATCGATTTTTCCGCCAAATTGCAGCCATTCACCACCTGGGAGCTTCTCACTGGCCCTTCCTTTTCAATTTCCACCCATTATTGATTGGTTTTTTACACTAGTTTCACAAGAACACCACATCGGCTTCGAGGGGTGCACGGCGGCGAATCCATCATTCTTGCAGTGATTTCCTTCAATTAAAAATACCACTAGCCCTCCCTTGAAGCCTAGAACAATGCCCAATCCTTTGTTGGAGCATCGGAGTCGAGTTGAGGACGAATCAAGAAACACCCTTTATAGGGAGCTCTTTCCGACCAAATTGGGATTGGTCACAGGTATGAAAGTTACTCTACTCATCAAGAACTTCATTTCTATAAAATTTGGGAATTTTTTGAAATAGTTGGATTTTCCGACGAGTTGGGGCGGCCGACCGCCACCCACGGTGGTGCGTGGCCAAAGAGTGTTGGCCGACAAACTGTGAAAATAAGCGTGTATTACCAGACAAACTAGTCATTGGTTATTAACGAGTTATTAATGACAAATTATCGATTCAATAACCTAATCACCGTTTACATAGAAGGGTGAGATATGGGCAATTATTAGAAGTACAAGTACAACTAGTGCAATTTTCCTTGCCAATTACCAACTTTGATAAGTACTAACTAATAACTATGACTATAATCCTATAATACATATTAGGGTGAAGTGCCGATTTAGTCCCTGAACAATCACCTCAGTGAAAATTAGGTTCCTAAATTATTTTTTCGGTAAAATAAGTCTCTAAATTCATTAAAAATTACTAATTTCATCCATACTATGACTATAATCGTATAATACGTATTAACATGGCTAAACAAATGGCAAATATTGATACTGAATCATGGTTATAAGCAAAATTAATGATCTCAAATATAAGTGATGGGATGAGAAATAGTGTAACGCAAAAATCATGCATGGTTCAACAAAATTAATATTAAAATTACAAACCAAATATGAAATTAAAATAAAACTGTTTGTCATACTTAAAATCAAGAAATAGAACAGCAGTATCCACCTAAAAATCCATTCCTTAGCATTGTACCTGAAACAACACGACACCATATTAGAGCCAGCGGAAGCAATTTCCAAGAACAAAATATACAAATCGAAATATGTTAAAAATAATAGGGACATTTGGTTTCGGTCCTTGGTTGATAACTTTCTATCACGCAACCAAACATATAAAATGAAGATTGATTTTCAAATGTGGAAATACTGAAAATGGCTCTGCATCTGATCCCTTCATGGCCACTAGTACAAAAATCAATTTGCGCGACGAAACCTTGCGCGACTAAGAAAAATTTGTCGCGCAAAAGGTGTTTGCGCGACGGCAAACAAGAGACGTCGCGCAAGAGGACTTTGCGCGACGACACTTTGCGCGACGAATCTCTACGTCGCGCGAAGCAGGTTTGCGCGACATAGCGGTATTATACGTCGCGCAAAATTGGCTTTGCGCGACGTCGGTGGCCATGCGTCGCGCAAAACAGCTTCGCGCGACGAAGGCTTACGTCGCGCAAGCTGTTTTGCGCGACGCATGGCCACCGACGTCGCGCAAAGCCACTTTGCGCGACGCATACCGACCTCCGTCGCGCAAAGTCGACGACTTCTTTTATTTCATTTGTCTTCATACGTTTAAATCGAGAACATAGTTTTTAATCACATTCAATTTTTTTCCCTTTTATTTATAAAACAGAAGTTCCAGATTTTCATAAACTTGATGGGGTCCATGCAGCCCCTTTACTGCATTGGTTAGGGAAGTTTGACAATTTCTTATGTTATGAGTTCGAAAACTGTTGACGTCAACAATGTTTTGGTTTTATTTGTAAACTAAGCCTTATGATAAGCCTTCTCCTTCACCACATAAAAGTTAATCCTTTTTTAGTCAGTTCATATAAAATAAGTTCTATACTATTTAGAACAAGATCTAATTAATTATGTCGAAAGTAAAATCTTGTGGTAATAGTTTTCAGTTATGACTATAAATTTTTGTTTGAATTTTTATTTTTATTTATCTAAAGTTCGTAAACAAGTTATGTTCTTATGATATAATCATCTAAATATTTTTCCTAAAATTTTTAAAGTGCCATCACTCTTGTTTGATAAAATTTCCATACAAATAAAAAAAGGAAACTTAAACTTTTTTTCAATTGATTATATTGGTAGATTTGGTCCATTTTCTTTTATATGTGTTAAAGGCAAAAGGACAAAAGGAAAAAAAAGAAAAAGGTTAATTGAAAAAAAAAAAAAAAAAAAAAAAAAAAACTTGCGCGACGTAGGGACCTATACGTCGCGCAAAGATGTTTTGCGCGACGCACGTGTACCTACGTCGCGCAAGTTTTTTTTTTTTTTTTCAATTAACTTTTTTTTTTTCAATTGATTATATTGCTAGATATGGTCTATTTTCTTTTTTTTTTTTTCAAAATTATTCTTGACGCATTTCAATGAAAACGTTGCATAATGTCATCTATACTATTTAAAGAATTATTAAACTCAATAGAGAGGTGGGATACGAATTCTGTGAAACTAATTTGAACGATCACAACCGTCAAACTTGTTTGTATATGTTTGGAGATCACATCAGCCAAAAATCACAAAAAAAAAACATTCAGAGATCAAGTAACGGGACAATGCTTTTCGACGGTTATAAACGAAAAATCACGATTTAACGGTTATTTTAACTCCGATTTTGGTGATTTTTTACAGCTACACTCCTTGGCCCTATATGAATGCAGTGAATGAATTCGATCTTCATTTAAAAATATTTACACTAGTGGAGACCACAAAAATCTTATGTTATACTTAATGAAAGTATAAATAAACTCTTAAGTATTAGTCAATCTATCGTTTCAATGGGATACGAATTCTGTGAAACTAATTTGAACGATCACAACCGTCAAACTTGTTTGTATATGTTTGGAGATCACATCAGCCAAAAATCACAAAAAAAAAACATTCAGAGATCAAGTAACGGGACAATGCTTTTCGACGATTATAAACGAAAAATCACGATTTAACGGTTATTTTAACTCCGATTTTGGTGATTTTTTACAGCTACACTCCTTGGCCCTATATGAATGTAGTGAATGAATTCGATCTTCATTTAAAAATATTTACACTAGTGGAGACCACAAAAATCTTATGTTATACTTAATGAAAGTATAAATAAACTCTTAAGTATTAGTCAATCTATCGTTTCAATGGGATACGAATTCTGTGAAACTAATTTGAACGATCACAACCGTCAAACTTGTTTGTATATGTTTGGAGATCACATCAGCCAAAAATCACAAAAAAAAAACATTCAGAGATCAAGTAACGGGACAATGCTTTTCGACGATTATAAACGAAAAATCACGATTTAACGGTTATTTTAACTCCGATTTTGGTTATCTGACAACTTTTTTGTTATACTCAATACGTTTTAAATTGCCATATGGTTTGGACATCCGTATTCTACTGTGTATAATATTTAGGATGATAATGACTTTTATTTCTGCTTAATCCACCAGTCTCTTCCTAATTAGAACCAAACATGGTATTCACAGCACCCAAACTTGAAAGAAAAAAATGCTGCAATGTTGTTGTAAAAAGAAAAAAATGGCTATATGCAGAGATTTTCTGTCCAGCTTACCTGTCCAGCTTGCAACTTGATATTGTAGTTAAGCCTAGAATGAAGAGAAATCTACATAATCTTGTAATGATCGTATGCTACATTCTTTCCGTAAACCCAAACCCGTAGCCAAACTGAGTGTGTGTGTACAGATTTGTATGTAGATCGTGCATGTGTTGTGGTTGTGCTGTGTAAGGTATATGTATATGTGTATGTGTGAACCGTGTGTGTGTGTGCTGCGAATATATACTGAGTGTGTGAGACGGTGCGTGTGTGAAAGCATGTGTAGGTATAATACATATGTTTCTGTGTGTGTGCTTCGGATACATATATATGTATACATGTTGTTTGTGTTTCTGTGCGTGATGCACAGGGTGGGTGTGTGCGCTGTGATTGCATGAATAAGTATGTGTTGTGCATGCTTGTGTGGGCAGGTGTGTGTGTATGTGTATAAGTCCATATACCTGTGTGTTTAAGTTTAGGGAAATGAAAGGTGTTAAAGGTTTAGGGTTGTGTGTGAGTGGCTGCGTGGGTTTGTGTGTGTGTGTGTATTAAATGTATATATGGGTAAGGTGGTGTCTGTGGATGTATACGTTGAGTAAATGTATATATATGCACTAGGTATTGAGGAATGTGTGTGTACAAATGATTGTACAAGTATGTATGTAGTACGTGTATGTGTCTTAATCTGGGTGGTGGATAGAAGGGTTATTATTATTTTTATGACCGTATACGGATATTATTGGTGCGGTGCTTTGAACTTTTCTCTTTGCTTTGCAATCGTATGAAGTTTCTCAAGATTTTCCTAGCTAGTATACTGTCTTATTACCTTTGACAGCCTTACATTGGGATTTTAGCAGTGCCAACCAAGAGACATGTTGAGCTACAGATATATATATATATATATAAAGCACGCCAGATCTCACAATATATATATATATATATATATATATATATAGAGAGAGAGAGAGAGAGAGAGAGAGAGAGAGAGAGAGAGAGAGAGAGAGAGAGAGAGCCTTTTGTTAGGATAATCTATGAACTGAGACTTACAAAATAGATGGTTCAAATCGTTAAATTCAAAGTGTAGTTGGTCTTACAAGTAATCTATTTTTTTTGAAAAAAATAATATAGATCCCTTCCATTTATCCTACTCACCCATGTACAGATGTCGCGGTTGATCAATCGTCGTCGGAGTGTGACCAATGTGCCTCCTGCATTGTCGGCATCTACTGGTCCAGCCGTGAGTCCTCCATTGATTGGGGAGAGTTAGGTGCGCAGCTTCATGTAAGTATATGTAATTCGTATTATTCTTATATGTATGAATTGTTCAAATATTATTAATATTTTGTTATTAAACATTATATGCTTTTTCTTTATTATTATAGGCTGCTATGGTGGAAAAGAGCACTTCTGTTCTCCAAGAAGCAACATCGCAGCTTCCCCCAGAGACCCCAATTGAGGATGTCACGTTACCCGAGGACGCAGGTTTTCAGATCATGACTACTGTCCTGGATCAAAACATGGGTCGTCGTCATGGCAAGATTGCTCGAGGTATGGGGAAAGCGCGGGTTCGTGAGACGGGTGCCTGTTCTTCCAAATCGAACACAGTAGAGGTCAATGCATTAAGGGAAGAAGTGACAACCCTAAGGGGTCAGATTGCAGCCCAGGGCGACCTGATGAAGACCCTTGTACAAGCCATACAAACTTCTGGCATCTCGCTACCACCACCATTTAATCTTACTCTACCTTCGACCTCAGAGCCATCTCGTCCTGCTGATACTTAAAAAACTATTTGTAGTTTTTTTTGTTCGAATATTTTGTATGTACATTTTATATGTTTTATAATTAAATATGTTTGCTTGGTTAATTTCATTATTTTTTAGAATTTCATTATAATATTTATTAAAAAAAAAAAAACATTTTAGACCAAAAATTACTTGCTCGACGGAGATACCCTTGCTCGACGAAGGGAGGCGTCGCGCACAGTTACTTGCTCGACGGAGGATACGTCGCGCAAAGTCAAGTGCTCGACGGACAATACGTCGCGCAAATACCCTTGCTCGACGGACGCCTGCGTCGCGCAAATACCCTTGCTCGACGGTGGGCTGCGTCGCGCAAAGATACTTGCTTGACGGAGAGTGGCGTCGCGCAAAGTCACTTTGCGCGACGTAGGTTCGTCTGCGTCGCGCAAAGACTACCGTCACAGACCTTGCGCAGCGGTTAGCGCGCGACAAGGCTTCGTTGCGCTAAGTTTTGCGCGACGTTGTTTTTCTTTGCGCGACGAAGGACCTTCGTCGCGCAAGTAATTTTTTGTACTAGTGCTGGTACTACCAGAAGTCGGCATAAGTTAGCACTGCTACTGTTGAAGTTAAGTTTAGTTTTGATTTTTATTCTAGCTCTTAACGGATCCTTTTGGTGGACACTCGCCATCTCAACAACTTCAAGAGGTCACATATACCATGGATACCGACGACTTCAGCACTAACTTGTTTCTGACCTGTTGCATATTTGAGAGCTTTCTCTTGGTTCTTCAAGGTTAAAAGACTTGGGAGTTTTGTCCTCAGACCATGCTTCAATGTTTCATTATGTTCAGCCTCCTTGATATTTAATGGTGTTGAAGACTACTCGCACCAAATTGCAGAAATGAATCAGCATCCTTTTTTATGTGGTAGTTAGTTGGAATTGACATGTGGGTTAATATGTCAAACATTACCCTTGGCCAACGTTCTGAAAAAACGCTATGCGCTAGTCAGACGGTCGACTGAAACCTAGCGCCTAGGCATATTTAAGTATACGTGTAATTTAGGGCTTGTTATGTTCATTTTGTAACATTTAGTCAGCTCATTTATTTTAATCATTGTTGGGCGTTTGTTTTTCATTAAAAATGAATTAGGCCTTGTTTTCTTATTAATAAAAAACAAAGTTTATTCCCTAGTTTTTAAAGAAATGCTTGCTAACCAAAAAAACCCTAACACTATGTTTGGATGAGGGAAATAAACTTGGAATTTGAATAAAAGTCAGAATTTGTAAAATAACATACACCAATTCTCTTGTTTGGATTCATAAACATATGAATTTAGAATTTCTGCATGGTAAAAAAACTTGGAATTTGAGACCCCCAATTCCCAAGTTTAAATTCCATGTAAATAGGTGTCATTTCCCAATTTCTATGATTGAGAGCTTAAAAATAACAAATTTCATATTCAATTCCATTGTTCTTTTAGGTTAACCAAACAAGAAAATTCACAAATTCTAGAAAATAAAATTCCGTCAATTCAATTTCCATCATTTTAAAATTCCTTAGTAATCTTAAATTTCTTCATCCAAACATAGTGTAACTCTTTTTTTCCAAACCCAGTCAGCCGCCCCATTCTTAGGTATTTCTCTCTCTCTCTCTCTCTCTCTCTCTCTCTCTCTCTCTCTCTCTCTCTCTCTCAATTGCAGGTACCTTTCTCTCTCTCTTCCCAGCAAGCCATCCCTCTTCTTTACCTTGCAATTGCAGATCCACTATCTCGTCCCACATCTTTACTCTTTAACTGCAAATCGATGTTTATTGCTCTCATCCCAACCAAATAGTCTCACTTTGTTTTCTCTACAATTGCAGATCAAAAATATCTGGATGGTCGCCCAGTCGTCCAACCTCATTACCACAACAGAAGAACGACATTGTAATCGACTTACCATCAAAGCCGCCTAGGTGGTCGACCAGGCCACCTAGCCCGCCCAACACCCGTCTAGGTGTCGCCGAATATCCTATTTCTTCAACGATTTTGGTTTAATCGTAGAGGCGAACCACTGTCCAACACCTAGGCAACCGCCTAGACCGCATTTTAGAACACTGCCCTTTGTAGCTCGGGTAATAAGCAGTTCAAATTGTTTCAAGTGCGTTTGCATTTGTATTTTTACAGTTTTCATTTTTTTTAATTAAATTGTTTTCTTTAAAAAATTAAAAAATTAAAAAAAAATGAGAAAAGAGCCATTTAGGCTTCACCAAAAGTGTGCTCTAGTTTCAGGCATTTAGGACTAGAGCATTCGGTGCGACTACAACTAGAAGAGCCATGGTTTTGGTGTTGAAGGAGGTTCCTTCCTTCGTGTGGATCCTTCTCCCTTTCTTTTTTATAATAATTGTTTGGCTACCAACTTAAAAGAGTAATCTCCCAAAAGCAAAAGTAAAATGTATAAGTCACGTCTAAACAAAATTTTCTCCCTTTCTTTTTTATAATAATTGTTTGGCTACCAACTCAAAAGAGTAATCTCCCAAAAGCAAAAGTAAAATGTATAAGTCACGTCTAAACAAAATTTGCCAACACTGCAAATGGCAGTTGCCTAACTATGATACTACCAAGGTCGGTCCCGACACATGCTCCAGTTCTTCTCCACTGTAACTGTCAATGGGCGCAACTTTCATACGGTCAAAATGATTTTAGGTCGTCAAAGAAGCTCAGCATGAGGCTGCCAAGGTCACCGTCGACCACCTTTCATCCCAACCCATAACCGCCCTTCCTCTTCCTCAGGTAAACGCTTGATCCCGCCATCGGTAGTACTGCATCTGAAAATCTTGTCTTTTTATTTACATGCATTTTGGTTTTTCTATTTTCCTTAATTTTTTAGGGTTTTTATTTTTATTTTCCTAAACCTTGCTTGCATACCTTGAATTGAATTCACAATAGTTTCGAATTTTAGCATTCAATTCAGAATATGTAAGCATGATTTAGGAAAATAAAAATAAAAACCCTAGAAAATTAATGAAAATAGAAAAACCAAAATTCATGTAAATAAAAAGACAAGATTTCCAGATGCAGTACTACCAACGGCTCGATCAAGCATTTACCTGAGGTAAAGGAAGGGCCGGTTATGGTTGGGATGAGAGGTGGTTGGCGGCAACCTTGGCAGGCTCATGCTGAGCTTTTTTTGACGACCTAAACATTTCGACCGTCTGGAACTTGTGCCCATTTTCAGTTACAATGGAGAAGAACTGGGGCATGTGGTCGGGACCAATAAGAAAGGGAGAAGGATCCACAACGAAGGAATGTACCTCCTCCAACAGCTCTCCTAATTGTAGTCACACGTCCTAAATGCCTAAAATTAGAGCACACTTTTGGTGAAGCCTAAAATGGCTCTTTTCTCTCTTTTATTTATTTTTTATTTTTTTTAAAAAATAAAATTTAATTAAAAAAATGAAAACTGTAAAAATACAAACGCAAACGTGCTTGAAACAATTTGAACTGCTTATTACCCGAGCTGCCAAGGATGTTTGACATATTAACCCACATGTCAATTTCAACTAACAACCACATAAAAAGGATGCTGATTCATTTCTGCAATTTGGTGCAAGTAGTCTTCAACACCATTAAACATCAAGGATGCTGAACAGAATGAAACATAGAAGCATGGAACTTTATTTTCGTACTCTGAGGACAAAACTCCAAGTCTTTTAACCTTGAAGAACAAAGAGAAAGCTCTCCAATATGCAACAGGTCAGAAACAAGTTGGTGCTGAAGTCGCCGGTATCCATGGTATATGTGACCTCTTGAAGTTGTTGAGATGGCGAGTGTCCACCAAAAGGATCCGCTAAGAGCTAGAATAAAAATCAAAACTAAACTTAACTTCAACAGTAGCAGCGTTAACCTGTGCCGACTTCTGGGAGTACCAGGCATGAAGGGATCAGAAGTAGAGCCGTTTTAGGTATTTCCACGTTTGGAAGGAGAATTGTCCGGAGAAATTACTCGAATAGGAAATCTAAGCGCAAAACTATTGTTATCAGAAGAAGCTCTTCTGTCCAAATCTTCTTTCTCTATTTTATCTTTCATTGAGAGTCAAAAATAAAAAATCATTGCTACTGCCATACATCCGCGGCCTAAACGGACCTCGATGCAGAGGTCTAGCCATTCTTCTATTTCAATCAATGCAGGCACCGGTCCAAAAGTCTGCTAAACGAATAGATAAAATTAAAAATCATACACAATCAAAAGACATCCAGGGAAGCTCAAACAAGAGAAAAACAAGCTGAAAGGTGAAAAAATAAAAAAGACAAGAAACCCACAAATGTTCTTCTACTTAAATCCCAAGAAAATTGCAAAACCACAACAATTCTGAAGACACAGATCAACAATGTAGCTCCATGTCAGCAGCAAATTCAGCAATATCTTAGGTAGGCTTTCATAGTTTGTTACTAGCAGGAATGCCCGCTCTTTGCTGCAGGTTTTCAAAGTATAACCGACAACAGACATGAAAATATCCACAGAAAAATTAAATGAAAATCCTGCATCAATACAATCGCATTCTTGAATGTAGCAATTTAGACAACCCACATTTTACCTAAGCAACACTCACAAAACTACAAACAAGAGCAATGTGATTGTATGAGAGAGCAGTGCAACTGATATGAGTATGAGAGAGTTAACTGAGAATGGAAGTAGACCTTTGTACTCAATGAAGCCTTCAATGATTGGGCTTTGTCATGTAAAGAAAGTGTTTCATGAGCTGTTTCCTTCCGCCGCTTCAACTGCGTTTCCACCATTCTCATTTCTTTACACAAAGATGAGGCCATCACACGAAACTCTGCTTTAATGTCCCTTCTTCCTGCAGCAAAGAGCATTTTCAGTGCCACAAGCTTGGGTAAATTAACAGTTAATATCAACAGTATCAAACTTATAACACTTTTACCTGAATCCTGGACAGCTTCTTCCATGTTTATCTCAAAGTCATTTTTTGCAATTTTACACTTCTGCAGCTGAAGTTCTAGTTCTTCAATCCTAGAATCAGAATTGCCAATGGCATTCCTAACTGCATCCGCTGACTCTAATTTGACGTTTAGGTCCTTCTCCCTTCTCACTACAAGAGCCTTGTCAGCCTGAAATTAAACTTTTAAAACATAAAAAATATAGGGCAAGCATTCCAAACATCTGCACATAAACCAAGCATTTTAACCCGCAAAAAATCAGTCAATGCTTTGTACCGGTCCAATTCTGCATTCCAATGTTGGACTTGATTAGGGATGGGCAAATACCCATTGGTTATGGATAACCGCGGTTATCCGCCCATTTAAATTAAACGGTTACGGTTATGGGTAAACGTTTAGATAAATAAACGGTTATGGGTATAACCGTTTACCCGCGAAATTTAAATGGGCGGTTATGGATATTATCTGCGGTTATAACGGGTATCCATCGGTTATGAATATTACCTACGGTTAAACGGGTATCCATTTACCCATTTAATTTAATATATGTAAAAAAAAAAAAAAAAAAAACACTAGAACTCACACAGTCAGTCACTCTCTCCCTTCGTTACTCTATCTCCCCGTTTAACAACCCTTACCTAAATTAATACCTAAGTTTAGTGGGCTAAGCACAACCTACCAAATTTGTTTTAAATCCAAAGCCCTAGAGTATTAGTTGAGCCAAACCCGGCCCAATCACCAATTGACCCAAATAATATTATACCAGGCTTCTTCTTCTTCCCTTTAATCCTGCGAAAAACACTTCCCTTTCTCTGAAAAAGGAACGAAACCGAGAGCCTTCCCACATCACTCCTTCAACCTCCCCATCAATCAAACTTCCAAAATCTGAGAATCTGGACCTTTGGAACGCAAAGAACTCAGTTTCACCCTTGCATGTGTGATCAGTGACGGGGAAGGGTTCGAATCCGTAAGCTCCGAGAGCCTCGAGCTCTATCCTAGAAGATCAGGTGAGAGTTCTCGTTTAACCTTTACGTTTTTGGGTTAAATCTTATCTGGAGTTAGTTTGTAATGAAATTTGGGGGGGCTTAAACTTCTGCGAATCATCCATACTTGCATGTTTGTCTCCGACATCAAATTCCAGCTTTTAGCTGTCGAGTTTGAGGTTGGCGATGGCCTGCAGTGCCTTTAATCTTCATGTACTTCAACCTTATGGGAATTTGAGGTTTGGGGTTCGTTAACCCAACTCTAATCCATGCATGCATCAATTTTTCTGATTCCAGTGCTGACAAGAAAAGGGAGGACGAACTCCGGCGAGTTTGAAGTCCACTTCTCTTCCTAAAATCCATCGCAGTGTATCGGGGTAAGTTTTTGAGTTAATTGTGAAGCTTGTGAGATGTAAATTGTTTTGGGAATCTCCGTTTTGATGCATGCATGCTTTCCATCCTCTCTGCAGTCCGATAACTTTTCCGAAATAAAAACTATCGAACCCGAGCTAGAGTTGATCTCCTTCTCCTAAACCAGCTTTAGATGAGTTCCTAAGTACCTGGGATAAATTTTAGTTATGTTTGGAGGGAAGATTATTGTTTTGGGACCTAGAACTAGAGTGAACTGTGTGTAGTGATGTATGATGTACGCTGTGTTGGCTTGTGTATGCTTGTACTCTGTGCAAATGTGTACCGTGTGCTTGTGTATGTTTAAATGGCTCTGGGGTTGTGTGTGTGTGTGCATTAAGCCCTGCATATGTGCATGCATGTGTCTGTGTTTTGGGGAAAAGATGAACCGTGCAGTGTCAGTGTGTATGATGGAGGAGTGGGGTTGCGTTTAGTGTAAATGGGTGTGCAAGTACAGGCATATGAATGTGTGTAAGCTGTGTATGTAGGTGATTTGGGTGTATATGAGGTGTAAGTGCACATTTGAATGTAGGTCGTGCATGTGTTGTGGTTGTGCCGTGCAAGGTATATGTGTATGTGTATCTATGAACTTGTGTAGGTGAAGGAAACCAAACATATATGTGTGTTGAATGCAGGTGGTTGCTGCGGGATGTGTGTGTGTGTGTGTTGTGTATATATATATGTTATACTTGTGTGTGTTGCTGCCAGTTGAGGGATGGTGGTATCGATGCACATGTGTGCAGTGTGAGTGTGTATGTGCAGTGCATGTGTGTTTTGAATGGTGTGTGTATATATATATATACATATTGTTATAGTATGTGTGTGTTGGTGTGTTGTGTGTGGGCTATGGATATGGTGTGTTGTGTATATTCATATATGTATATATATATATATATATATATATATATATATATATATACATGTATATATGTACCGTGTGTGTGTGTGTTAGGTATGATATGTGGGTGTGGGTGTGTCTGTGTATATAAGTGTGTACTATGCTGTGTGATATGTTTATGGTGCAGGTACTGCTAGTTTGTGTGTGGGTGTGTATATTGAGTACATATATATGTGTGCATATTTTTATATGCCATATGTTTTGTATGTATATATGTATATGTGTGCAAGTGATTAGAAACAATTAAATGGATATAGGTTGTCTTTGGGTGCTTCCCGTGTGTGTGTGTGTGGATAAGTGAAGTGCACAAAGGTGCACTTATGCATGGGTGTGTTGTGTATATGTACCGAGTGTGTGCGAGTTATGTGTGTACCTATATATATATATATATGTATATATATATATATATATATATATATATATACATGTATGTAAATTGTGTGGGCTTGACTTTGTGCCCGTGTGTTTCTGTGCATATTGCACAATGTGTGTGTGTGTGCAGTACATGGGGTGTGTGGTGTATTGCACCGTGTGTGCGTGTATGTGTGCAAGTATAGGGATGTGTTTAATTGAACGTGAGGGGGGTGTGTAGAATTAGTTGGGAAGTAAGTCCTTTAAGTGACTACGTTCCAAAACCATCCAACCTTCACTCCTTTAAGCCAAAAACCTTAGAAACCTAAACCCAAAACCCAATTGGTCCTAAACCTTAATCCAAAATCAAAATCTCGGGGTTCCAAACCAAATTTCTTAAGTTCATTCAAATTCATTCCAAGCTTTATATTTATCGAATTTCTATCGTGAATAGGTGAAGTGGCTAGCCAGGACGTTTCCAGAACTCACTCGCGGATCGCTACTGCGGTGAAGTACAGTGAGTGGACCACCTTCTAAAAATAAATACATGATTTATGATATGACATGAAGATTTACAATTATATATAGCATGCCTTGATTTTACTTGGAAATTATGAATTGTGAACAGGAAGCATATTTGATAACTGTGATTTGAATGTTCTTGTGATATAGAATGATTTTATTGAACCGTTTTCTGATATAACCCACATTCTGGTAGACTATCTGATCAATGACGATAGGATGCTAAGAATGTGTTTTAGATGATTTTAGAACACCTCTTCGTAGTACGGGGGATGGATGAACTCTTGCTACGAAGTTGTATTTTAGAAATATGTTTTGTGCAAATTAGTGAACACCATGCCGCTGAGGGCGAGGTTTGTAGTTGGCAAAGGCCTGGAGAAATAATCCCTAGCGGAAGGCTGAGGGACCACGGAGTCTGGCATCGGGCCGGGAGGGAGTTATCTCATGGTGATGGCCATAGAGATTCAGGTGCAGGCATTGGGCCGAAAGTATTACTAATTTGGTGTACTCACTAGCAGCACAACTTGTGATGCTTCCTGGGTTTTATTTGAGATGAGTTTATGAGATTAAATTCATATTTTGGTTTACATTCCGTCGAAATGACGATTGGGACTATTGATTTGATTAATTGATTTTAGTGGCATGCTAATTGTTTAGAAACTTATTACGTAGTATATGATGCATATTTTTGGGTTTCAAACTGGTGGGGGAAATTATTATGTTCCGAACGTTTTCATATTATATATGTATATAACTCTGGTCCACTCACCCTTGTTTTGCGCCCCCATTCAGGTATTAGAAACGAGGCATTACGATCCCAGCATCAAGGCACTTCCACAAAGTACCATCAAGTCCTCTCGAAGTAGGACCCACCTCTGTATTCATTTAATTTTATCCAAATTCTTTTAGTGATTAAGTTTAACTGTATGCTCTGAACACGTTCCTAAATTGTTAACTCATTGGTTTTAAATTATAATAACCCGTATTTACTTCTAAATTTTAGTCCTTGTATCAATTAATGGCTTTCGTCACCCTTAGGTGTCGGCCAACACGTGCCTATCCTGGTATTCGGGGAATATCAGGGTCGGAGCGTGTCACCCCGTCACTCTCTCTCCACCGTCTCTACAGTCTCGACTTCGACACCACCCTCCGCCGTCTCCCACTGCGCCCAAAACAGCGCCGAAGTTGAAGACCTCGCTCGCTTCGCAGTCCAAAAACACTTGTTGTGAAGCGGGTTTGCACCAAACGGTGTGATTCTCTTCTGTTCTTCGTCAAGAACATGATTAGGAGCAGCTGGTCGTCGGCAGCCATGGTTGCTAAATCTTCTGTGCTTGAAGAACTTGTAGTTTCTGCCATTACTTCGAGAACTAGTGTTGTTGTAGTTGAAGTTCCATATTTTGAAGGAAACCCTTCCTTCTGGTGAGCCTGACGACCTTACAGAATACTCCTTCACGTTGGTTCTAAAATGCACCAGAGTTCCTTCCAATAGCATGAACACAATTAGAACTGCAATTTTTTATTTAGTGTACCTCATAACTCTCTCTCTCTCTCTCTCTCTCTCTCTCTCTCTCTCTCTCTCTCTCTCTCTCTCTCTCACGCACACTAGACACACGCATGTACAAAGCATGTTCAAGTGTATTTATAGGTGGGGCTAAAAGATTATCAAATCTAACTGAGATAAAATTAATTAGTCTCCAACTACAAACACGTACTCAATACAAACACTTGAAAGTATGGTCCATCGGGTGACGTATTTGACTTAATAAGTAGTGTGGTGCGACACCACTACAAGATTGGTCTGCTACACTATCAGATAAGTCATTTGTGAATGTTCGTGGGTAGTTTCTTGGGTATTGTGGTTTTTAGAATGTTTAGTTTGTAATCATATGGATTATAATTAAAGACTTGATTGGATGTAGTAGAAAAATATCGTTCGTAAATTATTATTTCAATTATTGTAATTATATAAGGACTTAAATGATTAAAATGGGGAAATGCATGCTAAAATGTACCTATAACGGTGTTTAATTGTTAGAAAACAAAAATTATGACAATTTATTTTTTTTTGTAATTTTCAATTTGTTAAAAAAAACATGTAGACGGGTGAAAAAATGAGTAAATGGGTAAAAAAAAGATAAACGGGTACATGGTCATGGTTATGGTTAAATGGATAAATGGTTATGGTTAAATGGGTACACGGTTATGGATATGGATAACCGTTTATAAACGATTATGGTTATAGGTATAACCGTTTATGCAAATACCCAACGGGTAAACGGTTATGCGGGTATGACCATAAACGGTTATGGATAAATAACCGCGGTTATCCGCCCGCCATAACCGTTGCCCATTCCTAGACTTGATCATTTAGCATAGAGTACAGTCTCGATGAAAGTACGTATTTGTCATCCTTCGCTTCATCCTGGGACAACATATAGCTTTTTTATCAAAGAAGTAAACAGACAATGAAATCTTTGAAAATATGAATAACAACTATCAAAACTTGAATTTAAAATTAGAAACCTGAAATTCTTGCAATTGGTTTGACAGCGCTAAATTTTCTTCATGTGCGTCTTGATACTCAGAAAGGCGGTCAGCTTCTAGTATCTGCAACAAATGCTCAAACACATCAAGATGGATGACACAGAGAGAGAGAGAGAGAGAGAGAGAGAGAGAGAGAGGAGAAAGGAAGACGTGCAACGGAGGTTTGGAAGCACATCTAAACCCTTGTTTCCTCAGTTGAATTTCTAAGTTCTTGCAAGCTGATTGTCCTTTCTGTTGATTTTTCAGGGGACAGGGTTCCATTAAGTGTACTAGAAGTACGGTTCTGCACCCCAGGTTCAATATCCTTTTGCATTTTCAGATTAATTAGTTTCCTTCTCTTCAACTCTAGGTCAGCCATTTTGTCACCCATAACAAAAAATTTATGCATTCAACAGACACTCAAAAGGCAGCATACCAAAATTTGGTAGAATTTGATACTTGCTCTGTCACAAATTGAAAATAGATCCTAAAATATATAGGTATCAAATATTATGAAGTTTTTCTCAAAAACAAAACTAAAAAAAAATAAAAAAATGATGATGCATCTCTACATGTGCTGCCATGAGCTTTACTTCAAGTGACATTTGCATAAAAAACAGAGGCTTGTCGTAATAACAATCTCAGAAACCTGTGATGCGCCTAATTTCCTACGATGCATGGATACGGGAGAAAGCCATCGTATCCCGTATCTGACACGCTGAGGATACGGATACGCAGATGATACGCGCGGATACGTGTCCGATACGTATCGGAGTGGAGAGATACGTTTGGGACTGATGAGATACGGGTATCCTATTGTCCAGATACGCGTATCCTACTTTTTGGATACATTTGAAACTGAAATATGAAGATAATCAGAAAAAAAAAAAAAAAAAATCACACTAAATCCGCATAGAATCGTGATTGATCGAACTTAGCTAACTGAAATCCCTCTAAAATCATAGGATAATCAGAAGAAAAAAAAATTTCGGATTTACCTCTCAGAAATCACTCTGCTTGGGAGACTTTCACGAATCACCATTGACTGTCATCTGCAACTGTTCCATGGTCCGTCGTCTCCTTCTTCTTCGTCTACAGCTGCTCCGTCGTCACCGGTGAGCTTTCGTTTTTTTCCACCATTCTCAGGCTCTCAGTGATTCAAGTCTTCAACCCATTTGAAGACAATAATATTATAAAACCCATTCAAAGGCAATCTGATTCCCAAGGACAATAATATAGTATTATAATACCCATTACCCATCTATTCCACTGCCCCATGTCCATCAAATCTGACGAATTTGCTTAATTGCTTTTCTGTCTTTAACTTTTTATGTTATTATAATATTATTGTATTTTAATTATTATAATATATTATTGTGTAGTGGTATGGATATTTAGATTATAATAATTTTGTCTTTACAGTAGATTAACTCTTACTCTTTATATGTTTGTTGATTTAGGAAAATGAATCACTCTAATAATCATGCGAATGATATTGCTAATCCGGATGATAATGCTAATCCAGATGAGATTGTTGAAAATTATCATACTCCGTTGTGGAAGTATGTCAAAAAGCTTGAAAAAGTGGGAAAAAAGGAGGAGGGAATGCTGAATTCAAATGCAATTATTGTCAGAACACTTACAAAGGATCATACCCTAGGGTCAAGTTTCATTTGTTAAAAATGGCTGGAAACGGGGTCAGGCCTTGCAGCAAGGTTACTGATGAAAATCTTGCAGAAATGAAAAAGTTAATTCGAGAGTATGAATATAAGCTGAAGGGTTCTGCTCCTAAGAATGTTTCTTTGCCCAATACTGGTTCTTTCTGTTATGATTTACCTAAAGTGAATCTTGATCCAAAGAAGAGAAAGGGAACAAGTGGGCCTCTTAGTAAAGCTTTTAACAAGGAAGCTTAAGATCAATGTGATGCTGAAGTTGCAAGGATGTTTTATATAGGTGGCTTATCATTTAACCTTGCAAGAAATCTGCATTATCGAAACTCATATGTTCGTGCTTTTACACTTCCAGAGTATGTTCCACCAGGCTACAATACACTAAGAACTACTCTTCTGCAACAAGAGAAGAGTCACATTGAGCAATGCCTCCAACCAATCAAGCGCACATGGAGCACTAAAGGTGTAAGTTTGTGTAGTGATGGGTGGACAGATGCACAAAGAAGACCACTTATTAATATTATGGCAACTTGTGAAAGCTAGCCTATGTTCTTGAGGGCAATTAATTGTGAAGGTGAATATAAAGACAAGCATTGTATTGCCAACTTCCTTACAGAAGCTATTAAAGAAATTGGTCATGAAAATGTTGTTCAAGTGATCACTGACAATGCTCCTGTTTGTAGAGCTGCAGGGTTACTTATTGAGGCCCACTATCCCCATATCTTTTGGACACCCTGTGTTGTTCACACTCTTAATCTTGCTTTGAAGAGTATATGCTCTCCGAAATAAACAGATGTTTTGTACGATATTGCAATTGGATTTCAACTATTGCTAGTGATGTTTGGTCCATAAATTTTTTTATTATGAACCATAACATGAGATTGTCTATGTTTAATGAACATTGCAAATTAAAGTTGCTCTCCATTGCCGAAACAAGGTTTGTTTTCTCCACTTTTTTTCCTTTTTTTTTCTTATTCAATTATGAGCTATCCTATTTTTTTAATTTTTCAGATTTGCTTCCACACTTGTGATGCTTAGAAGATTTAAGGAAGTAAAGGAAGGTTTACAACAAATGGTGATTAGCCCGAATTGGGCTTTGTACAAAGAAGATGATTTGGTTAAAGCAATGACGGTGAAGCAAAAAATATTGGATGAGTACTCTTGGGAGAAGATTGATTATATTCTTTTCTTTACAGCTTCAATATATGAGGTTATTAGAATGACTGACACAGATAAACCTTGTCTTCACTTGGTGTATGAGTGGTGGGATGCCATGATTGAAAAGGTGAAAGCTGCTATCTACAGGAATGAGCGCAAGGCATTACATGAAAAAAGCAGCTTTTTTTATGTGGTGTATCGCATTTTATTAGAGCGATGGACTAAAAGTAGCACACCACTTCATTGTTTGGCGCATTCATTAAATCCAAGGTAATGATTTTGCTAATATCTTTATAAACTCTTCTAAATTAATCTTTAGCTTTATGATTATATTTTTAAATGCTATTTCTTTTATTTTAGGTATTATAGTTCAGAATGGCTCCAAGAAGACCCTAGTCGGGTTGCTCCACACCGAGATGTTGAGCTTACAACTGAAAGGAAAAAGTGTTTTGAGAGATACTTTTCCAATGAGGAAATTAGAAGAAGTATCAATGTGGAGTATGCCTCTTTCTCTATGTGCTTGAATGACTTTGGGGCTATTGATTCTATGAATGATAGGTTTCATTTGGAACCAGTAATGTGGTGGATTGTCCATGGAGCTTCTACACCTAGTCTCCAATCCATAGCGTTGAAGCTACTTGGACAACCTTGTTCCTCCTCTTGTTGTGAAAGAAATTGGAGCACTTATAGTTTTATTCACTCTCTAAGAAGGAACAAAATTACACCACAAAGAGCCGAGGATTTGGTATTTGTGCATAATAATCTTCGTCTTTGATCAAGGAATAACTCAACCTACAAAGAAGGTATTACTCAATTGTGGGATGTTGGAGGAGATGGCTTTGAAAACTTGGGTGAAGAAAGTGTCGGGATGCTTGATATTGCTAACCTTTCACTTGATGAACCGTCATTGGAGACTACTTTGATTACTGGAGGAGACATCATGAACGTGGAAGTTGAATGAGACTTTTTTTTTATATTTTCGTTTGGATGTTCTTTTTACTTTTTTAAGTTTTAAGACTAATTGCTTGTTGGATAGACTATCTTTCTAACTGTTTAGAGGTTATTGAACTAAATTTGAAAGCTTATTTTATAATGTTTTAGATATATTTTTATTTATTTATACATATTTTTAATTGCCGTATCCCTGATGTATCATGTCCTAGTTTTTTGAAATTTGAAGTATCCCCGTGTCGTATCGTGTTGTATCCCCGTATCCGTGTCTGTATCCGTGATCTCTTGAATGGCTGCTGAGGCAAGTCCGAATTACGTCAGCAGACTCTTTATGCTTCAGATGAAGAAAATCAATCCCTTTGCGCAGATTTTTTACCTCCCTTTCCATCATAGCATCAATTTTAGAAAACTGAATGATAGCATCTGAGAATCGCAAGAAAGAAAAGACAATCTATATTCAACATATTCCCTGGTGCACTTACTCCCTCAAAACATATTAGAAATTGCAAATGTGATCTTACGAAATTAGTTTGTACAACTACGAATATAAAATTGAACCTCTAGCTGAATATCAGAGTGCGGAACGAACAAACAAACTAACTGAATATAAAACTTTATTAAATGGAATTGCCAAGAAGGCTACATGAACCGAAAAGACTACATCTTGATTGACTTGATAAAATAAACTAATACAATCACTCCTATATATAGTGCACTAAAGCAAACTCATAATCCTTAAAGGATATAGAAAACTAAAGCACAATCCTAATCCTTAAAGGATAGAGAAAACTAAAACAAATCCTAGACAAAAACAAAAACTTAACAACCAAGTAACCAATCCTAATCTAAATTCCAACACCCCCCGTCAAACTCATGGTGGAACACAGACATGAGTTTGCCAAAGTAGATGTGGATGCAAGACTCCAAATTCCAATTCTAGTGCCAATGCCGATGCCGATGCTGATGTTGGTGCCGATGCCGATGCCGATGCCGATGCCGATTCCGATGCCAATGTCGATGCCAATACCGATGCCAAATTCCAATACCATGCCCAATACAAGAATATGCGGGCAACAAAACCTCAAAACAACCATTTTTTTCCTCCCTTCTTCCTTCTATTTTTTTTTCCTTCTGTGCGATTCCTTCCTTTTTTTTTTCCTTCTATGCGAACCAACAACACCAACCTGCATTTTCTTTTTTTTTTCTTTTTTTTTTTTTTTGCAGGGGCACGGTTGTGGACGGATCCAGATGCAAGGTGGGGCTGGGGGAATGCAGAAATCTTAGTGCGATGGATTCACCAAATTCTTTTTTTTTTTTTCAAAAACATAATTTTTTTTCTTTCTTGAAGACTACCAAGGACAAATTGAAAACCAAACCAGAAAACGTAAAAGATCTACGGATGGAGGAAAGAAATAAAACTGATACGAACAAACAGAAACAGATTAGATCCCAAAGAATCAAACCTGCTCTGATACCAAATTGAATATCAGAGTGCGAAACGAACAAACAAACTAACTGAATATAAAACTTTATTAAATGGAATTGCCAAGAATGCTACATGAACCGAAAAGACTACATCTTGACTGACTTGATAAAATAAACTAATACAATCACTCCTATATATAGTACACTAAAGCAAACTCCTAATCCTTAAAAGATATAGAAAACTAAAGCACAATCCTAATCCTTAAAGGATAGAAAAAACTAAAACAAATCCTAGATAAAAACAAAAACTTAACAACCAAGTAACCAATCCTAATCTAAATTCCAACACCTCTGACCTTCTGAAGATATCTTTCCATCCAAAGTGCGAGCTCTGTTCATTGTTTTTTTCCCATGAGCATAAATGGCATGTTCTAAGAGTTCTAACTAGGGGTGGTTCGGTATGGGATCCCATACCGAAACCCTTGTCCCGATTCCCAAACTGAAATTTTCGAGAATCCCAATTTCAATACCAATCCCAAACCAAATTTTCGGGAATCCCGAAATAGTTTCGGGATTTCGGGACAAATCGGGAATCCCGAAATGGTTTTGGGCTTTTGGACTAAAATTTGACATATTATGCTTTTGGGCTAAAATTCAACCTTTTATATTAAAAAATTGACATATAGCTAGGCCCAATCTGCCAAATCAACAGTACATGTACATTACATCTCGGATTTAATCCATATAGAATGTTTATACAGTCATTAATAACGGTAAATATGGAGAAGCTGGACAAGGCTAGAAAGGAGATGAATCCTACTCGATTGAGGCAAACAGAATTACCTTGTCCTTGATGTCCGTGTGGCATTGGTTTGTACACCTTCTCTGTTAACAATAACACACCAACAAAACAACATTTGAAATATCATCAGTAATGCTCTCTGCCTAATACCCCAAGTAATTCTCATAAAAAGACAAAAATTATTATCTTGCTTAAACTTTGATCAACATTGGTAAATATGGGTCGCTAATGTGACATCCATTTTATTAATAATGGCTTCCTACTAGAAGAGAATAACCTCCACATATGCTAAGAACCGTCTAGTTCACAACAAAAAAAAGGTAAGGAAGAATGGACTCTTTCACTCAATCCTTGAATTGGTTAGACATGCATGAATAGATAGACGGCATAGATTAATTTGAAACAATCCAACGATTCAAATTAACCCTAACTATAATTAAAAAATAATATATATTATTATCAATGTAAATAAATAAATAAATATATATATATGTATATATAATAATAATTAAACATATATTTTCGGTTCGGTATGGGAATACCGAAATATTGGAAAGACAATCCCGATTCCCATACCGAAATTTCGGTATTTTTTCAGTATGGGAATACCGAAATTTTGGGAAAATCGGTTTGGGACATTTTTGGTTTGGGATCGGTATTTTTTTGGTTTGGTTTGGGAATTTTGGGAATTTTTTCCACCCTTAATCGTACATGCAGACATGGCTTAATTATGACTTTTCAGATAGGAAGAAAGGGAGAAGAATTGAAGAGAGAACGTAAATAAAAAGGGAAAGAATTTCTGGCATGTGCAATCAACATTCAGCCTTTCCTCTTCACTTTTGTTTTACTTTTCAACTACATTATTCGGAAATAATAGATAACAGATAATAGATACTGAAACATGAAACGAAACGAACGCATTTACACAACAAAACCTATCCGATGTGGGACTACTGCGGCAAGAATAACTACAAGTTATGCCATTTTGTACAACATACTTGGCAATCAAAAAAGAGTAGCCGGGTCAGAAGGGGGTCATAAGTACAGGACATCGGAAGCTCTTCTGTTCATATTTTTACAAATCGGATGTCATTTTGACCAAACGGAGTTCCACACGCAGGACACTTCCGATGATGTATCTGTTGAATGGTAATCTTGTCTTAGCCCAAGACAATGGATCCAGTCCATGAGCCCAATGGATGATTCATGAAAATGATAGAGAATTCTAGCAAAAACATGTAGGTTGAATGCATGCATAATATATCTAAGATCTTTTGTAGAAAGATCTAGAATCTTGTAAAATTGTGTGGTTGTTAAGTATTAGCTAGAAAGTTCTAGCAATGTCAAAGTTGGCAAACCTTGCCTATAAATAGGTGAGGTGATAAGCTATGTGATGTAGCAACCAAGAGAGCAAGTAGTGAGAAGTGAGAAGAAGCAACAAAGCTTCTAAGAGTGTTTGAGTGTTTCCTCTTGTACTAGTTTGTGAGTGAATAAAAATTTGTGTAATACTTTGAGTGTTCTTTCTTTCTCTTGCCTATCAATTTCGCTGCGTCACAATCTTCTTTGTGAGATAAACATCTCCAAATTAGTGAAGTCCTTTTAAGCCCCAACAAAGTGGTACCAGAGCCATGGCTAGCAACGCAATGGCATCCTTCCAAGTTCCAATGCTCAACAACAACAACTTCGATAATTGGAGTATCAAAATGAAGGCCCTTTTGGGAGCACATGATGTTTGGGAAGTCGTGGAGAAAGGCTACACTGAGCCAGAAGATGAAGCTACTATGTCCCAACCTCAGAAGGAGAGTTTAAACGATTCAAGAAAGAGAGAAAAGAAGGCTCTCTACCTCATCTACCAAGCATTAGATGACAATGTCTTTGAGAAGGTCTCGAGTGCAACCTCCGCCAAGCAAGCATGGGAAAAGCCTCAAACCTCTTACAAAGGAGCCGAACAAGTGAAAAAGGTTCGTCTTCAAGTATTAAGAGGTGAGTTCGAATCTCTACAAATGAAAGGGTCTGAATCAATCTCTGATTATTTCTCTAGAGTCTTAGCCGTTTCCAATCAATTAAAGAGAAACGGTGAAAAATTAGAAGATGTTAGAATTATGGAAAAGATACTACGCTCGTTAGATCCCAAATTCGAGCATATTGTCGTAACGATTGAAGAAACAAAAAACTTAGAAGAAATTAGCATAGAGCAATTAATGGGCATATGAAGAGAAACATAAGAAGAGGCAAAGGAATGATGAGCAGCTCCTCAAGACACAAGTCTAACCAAATAACAAAGAAGAAAGCTTCAACAACGAGAGAAGCTGATACGAAAGAGGCCGTGGCCGAGGTCGCGGACGTGGGCGTGGACATGGACGTGGACATGGACGTGGTTGGAACTTCAACAACCATAGCAACTACGAAAGAGGAGAAAGCTCAACTAAAGGTCGTGGAGGAGGACGATCAAACTCGAGGTATGAAAAATCTCAAGTTCAATGCTACAATTGTCAAAAGTATGGGCATTATGCTTGAGAATGTAGAGCTCCAAGCAACAGACCTGATGAGAAGGTCAATTATGTGAAAGAAGAGAATGGCGTTGTGCTACTGGCATGTAAAAACAATGATGGAGACCAAGACTATACGTGGAATCTTGACACCGGCGCCAACAACCACATGTGCGGAAGAAGAAACATGTCTGTAGAGCTCAATGAATCGGTGAGTGGCAACGTTTCTTTTGGAGACGAATCCAAAAGACCCGTAAAAGGAAAAGGTAACATCCTTATTCCCCTGAAAAATGGCGGCCACCAATTAATTTCAAATGTCTACTACGTGCCTAATATGAAAAGTAACATTTTGAGTTTGGGTCAACTCTAAGAAAAAGGTTATGATTTTCATACAAAAAATTATATCCTTTTTCTTAGAGATGACAAAGGAAGATTAATTCCCAAGGCGAAAATGTTAAAGAATAGAATGTTTCCTATGAATATTCAAAACGATGTTGCGATGTGTCTCAAGATATCTTACAAAGACACATCCTGGCTTTGGCATCTTTGTTTTGGGCATCTTAATTTTGGAGGACTGGAGTTATTATCCAAGAAGGAAATGGTGAGAGGCCTACTGTGCATCAGTCACCCTGATCAAGTTTGCGAAGGGTGTTTACTTGGGAAATAGTTTCGGAAAAGCTTTCCAAATGAGTCAACCACAAGAGCCCAGAAGCCGTTCGAGCTCATTCATACTGATGTGTGCGGTCCAATAAAGCCAAGCTATTTGGGTAAAAATAATTATTTCCTTCTCTTCATTGATGATTTTTCAAAGAAAACCTGGGTATATTTCTTGAAGCAGAAATCAGAAGTCTTTGGAGCATTCAAGAAGTTCAAAGTCGTTGTAGAAAAGGAGAGTGGTTGCAAGATCAAAGCCATGAGATCTGATCGAGGAGAATTCACTTTAAAGGAATTTCAAGAATTTTGTGAAGCCAATGGAATTCGTTGACCTTTGACAGTTCCAAAATCCCCTCAACAAAATGGTGTGGCAAAAAGAAAAAATCGAACTATCCTCGACATGGCTCGAAGCATGCTCAAAAGCAAGAAACTGCCTAAGGAGTTGTGGGCAGAAGCTGTAGCATGTGCTGTCTATCTATCCAATCGGTCTCTAACAAGAAGTGTGTGGGGAAAGACTCCGCAAGAAGCATGGAGTGGAAGAAAGCCAGATATCTCCCATTTAAGAGTTTTTTTGAAGCATAACCCATGTACATGTACCAGACAAGAGGAGAACTAAACTCAACGACAAAAGTGAAAAGTTCATCTTCATCGGCTATGACACAAATTCAAAAGGTTATAAGTTGTATAATCCGAAGAATGGAAAAATGGTGATCAGTCGAGACGTGACATTCGATGAAGAAGGAGAATGGGATTTTGGCCAGCATGCAGGTGATCTCAGCTTCTTTCCTCAATTTGAAGAAGATAATGAACAAACAATAATGGAGCAAGCAAGAGATGTTCAACAACAATCCACTACTCCACCTGTTTTACCAACATTAACCAATCATGGTAATTCACCAGAATCAACATCATCAAGTGAGAGTTCAAATGAGAGAGATGTTCCACGCACAAAGAGTTTACGAGAACTCTATGAGGTAGTTGAAAGACTGGATAATCCTACATTTTTCTGTCTCTTTGCTGATTGTGAACCAGTCGACTTCCAAGAAGCAGTACAAGATACTAAGTGGAGGAAAGCAATAGATGAAGATATCGAAGCAATTCAGAAAAATGACACATGGGATCTCGCTATTCTTCCGAAAAGACACTAAGCCATCGGAGTCATGTGGGTGTACAAGACAAAGAAAAATGCCAATGGAGAGGTCGAAAGACACAAGGCGAGACTAGTGGCGAAATGCTATAGTCAAAGAGCCGAAATCGACTATGATGAGGTATTTACACCCGTTGCTCATTTGGAAACTATACGATTACTAATTTCTTTGGCAGCTCAAAACAAATGGAAGATTCAACAAATGGATGTGAAGTCCGTCTTCCTAAATGGAGTCCTTGAAGAAGAAGTCTACATTCAGCAACCATCAGGCTATGAAATCAAAGGGTATGAAGACAAGGTTCTGAAGCTGAAGAAAGCCCTCTATGGGTTAAAACAAGCGCCAAGAGCATGGAATAGTTGCATCGACAAGTACTTTCAGGAGAGCAACTTTATGAGGTGCCCTCATGAACATGCTCTCTACATCAAAGTCAAAGACGAAGATATTCTGTTTGTGTGCTTATATGTGGATGATCTAATCTTCACCGAAAGTAATCCAACCATGTTTGAAGAGTTCAAGAAAGTGATGACCAAAGAATTCGAGATGACTGATATCGGGTTGATAGCATACTACCTAGGCATCGAAGTCAAGCAGAATGAAGAAGGCATTTTCATCTCCCAAGAAAGCTACACAAATGAGATACTGAAAAAGTTCAAAATGGACGATTGCAAGCCCATAAGCACTCCAATAGAGTGTGGAGTCAAGCTAACCAAGCACGACAAAGGAGAAAGTGTAGATCCAACATTTTTCAAGAGTCTAGTTGGAAGCTTGCGCTACTTGACATGCACAAGAGCAGACATTCTCTATGCCATCAGATTAGTCAGTCGGTACATGAAGAATCCCACAATTACACATTTGAACACGGCCAAAAAAATTCTTCGATACCTTAAAGGTACCGTTAACTTTGGCTTGTTCTATTCAAGTTCTGATAACTACAAACTCATTGGATATAGCGACAGTGATTGGGCAGGAGACTCCGATGATAGAAAAAACACTACTGGATTTGTTTTCTTCATGGGAGACAATGCAGTCACATGGATGTTGAAGAAGCAATTAATTGTCACTCTCTCTACCTGCGAAGCTGAATACGTAGCTGCTACCTCATGTGTCTGTCATGCAATTTGGTTAAGAAACTTGCTAAAAGAATTAAGCATGCCACAAGAAGAGCCAACAGAGATCTATGTTAACAACAAGTCTGCAATAGCTCTAGCAAAGAATCCGGTGTTCCATGACAGGAGAAAACACATAGATACCCGCTATCATTACATAAGAGAATGCATTGCAAGAAAGGATGTGCAAGTGGAATACGTGAAGTCTCAAGATCAAGTCGCCGACATATTCACCAAGCCACTCAAACAAGAAGACTTTATCAGACTGAGGAACTCAATCGGCGTCACAAGACAAGATTAAGGGGGGATGTTGAATGGTAATCTTGTCTTGGCCCAAGACAATGGATCCAGCCCATGAGCCCAATGGATGATTCATGAAAATGCTAGAGAATTCTAGCAAAAACATGTAGGTTGAATGCATGCATAAAATATCTAAGGTCTTTTGTAGAAAGACCTAGAATCTTGTAAAATTGTGTGGTTGTTAAACATTAGCTAGAAAGTTCTAGTAATGTCAAAGTTGGCAAACCTTGCCTATAAATAGGTGAGGTGCTAAGCTATGTGATGTAGCAACCAAGAGAGCAAGTAGTGAGAAGTGAGAAGAAGCAACAAAGCTTCTAAGAGTGTTTGAGTGTTTCCTCTTGTACTAGTTTGTGAGTGAATAAAAATTTGTGTAATACTTTGAGTGTTCTTTCTTTCTCTTGCCTATCAATTCCGTTGCGTCACAATCTTCTTTGTGAGATAAACATTTCCAACGTAGTGAAGTCTTTTTAAGCCCCAACAGTATCTCTAGAATTTTTTGAACGCAGTAATTGCAAACTAGATGATAGCACTTAACGATTACCACCTACCAATCAAATAATTAGAGCCAACATCATCAGTTCACCGGAAGATTTAGGAGATGGTAACAAATTTATATCTGAAACACTGGTTAGACAACATTATATGCGGCAAATATCTTCCTTACCTCATTCGGCCTATCAGTACAAACACTGCACTGCAAAATATTTTTGCAGAATTTTATTTCAGTTTGGAGTTTCTGTATTGCAGCCTCTCCGGTTTCAGAACTCATCTCAGCAACTATGTTGTTCAATTCCCCGAGTTCTTCCTCAAGGTTCTTCCTTGAGCTTCTGCACAACAAGAATCCAACATGTCAGAGCAACAGTTATGACCAAGTATTACAACGAAGAGCTGTCCAAACACATCCTGCATAAAGAATTTCCATACTTGCAAAATCTGATCAAGCAGGGAAACTTATAAAGGCTCATGAATTCCTGAGCTTTTCTATCATAAAATTACCCGAGGTATGTAATTCTAGTGTACATATAAACTATGCAAAACCAGGATGGCACTTTACATGCCAAAACTGTATCAGGATATGGTTGAACTAGCTTTCTGGCGTGCATCAGATTGTAGCCATAGAATAAGAAATGTCATGAAATCCATTGTAATTAAAACGAACAAACATTACCTTTCATTGTCTAATTCCAATCGGATGTCATCAATATCCTTTTCAATATTCACATGTTCCTTCTCAGAAGATGCAAAGGTAGATTTCAACCACTACACTCCTTCTAAGAATCAGCCAATTCCCACTTGACAGTTTCTACGTTGACTGCGAGTTGCCTATCTTCCTCAGTAGTTTTTATGGCATCCGTCAGGAGAGCCTTCATCTGCAAGATTAAAATACACGCTTGATAAAGGTTAACAGATGGAAAAAAATTCTGCATAGGAGTCACCATACCTGCTATTCACCATGGGAAACTCTAATTTTTAGTGTTTCTAATTATGTGTTTACTTGTTGAAGTTGCTTTGCCATTGCCTGCTTATCAGTGAGTAAAAAGCTCTGTGCTTGCTTTGTCTTCACACTCTCAGAAACGAGCTGCACCACCAAAGACAACATTTAAAAACCAAGGACAATGAGCCACGATTCCACCGCACCAATTAACTTAGTAATAATGTGGTGGGAAAGAAGGTAACAAAAATCTTAACATAAACCTTGATATTGTAGTCATCCCTCTCAGTCGCCTGCTGCAGCAGATGCTGATTTTGCATTTGCATATCTTCATATGCCTGACCAATGGTCTGCGGAAAAACAATAAATTTATCAGAAAGAGTAGGTGAAGCAGAAAAGTGAGCCAACATCATCGTATAAATTATCAAGGAAGAAAAACTCCAGACATGAATAGGATATAAGCATAAATACGCAACTCAATTTCAGATATATAAGCCTCTGCCTCCTTGTCTTTAATTCCAATAGCCTCAGTAAGCTCCATAACATCCCTACAGATAAAAAAAAAATCTCAGTCCACATTCCTCTACCTCTGTCTATTGTCTTAAAAAAATCTCAATACACCTATCTTTACATACATTGACATCTTTCACCGAATTGAACCTGGATTGATATCACCTTTGGTGACGGTTTGGCTGATTGGCAACGACTTCTGGGACATCACCATTAATATTTAGGCGATCAACATCCTCACAACATTAATCTTGGAGAGCTTCTTCAGCACTTCCCTGGTGGTCTAGTGACTCAAAGAATGGTGAGGTTGGCCTTGAGATAATGAGGTTATAACCGAGATGCTTCTATTGTTGGTTGAAAACTATTTCCAAACCTCTTAGGCCTTAGTTAAGCCTTGTGCCTTTGAGAATTTATGAAAAAGATCTCTCTTCGAAGTAGGTCTTACTATAAGAAAAAAGTTCTCTTGTGCGAAAAGATATTTAGACAACTTTTTAAATTAATTATTACACCCACATCAGCATATAACAAATTTTTTACAGAATTGTGACGGAAGGACCATATTGATTTGCGACACCTATTTTCAACGACTACATTCATCAATTTTTAATTTTAGGGACCATCTTGATGGTGTGGGTAAATTTCAGAGACCATCTTGATGGTGTGAGTCAATTTCCCTCATTGCAATTAACTTTGTTTTTTCACTTTGTTTGCTATTTTCAATTTTTTCTTCAAGTCAACTTTAGGATATAGTTTTCAGTTTGTTATCTGATTATTCTAGTTAGTGTTTAGAGTTTAGTCAGTTAAAGAAGGTAATTGACAAGAAAGGATAAAAAATCATTGTGGGTATGACCTCGTATTGGTCTTGCTATGTTAGATCTTTCAATTGTATACTTGGGAATCGTGAATTATCTTAATTTTAATTTCTCTTCATCATTTTTGTCAATAAGATTAAGAACTTACTCAACACATACATTACATATGAACAGTTTCTAATTCTATTATATGTAAACTCAAGTATAAATGATAAACTCAATCATGTAAGAACTCGTCATCCAAGATCGTCAACATTTTAAGCTAATTAACTAGATACTAGAATTTAAATTTGAGTGATGATAAGCCCATCTCATTGTCTTATTTTTCCATCTACATTATAATTTCGCCCACTATAAAAAATTTAAAAACTAAAATCCTATTTCCCCACCCACTATTATTCCTAAAATAACCTTATATCACATTCACATCACCACCTCTTCATTATACTCTTTGCACCCCAATCCTTCCCTCAACTTCCTTTAGCAGCAAAATCCGTTAATTGGTAACCATGGTTGCGAGTCAAGAGGACAAAGTGGGGAAGAAAGAGTAGCCCGTGAAGGACAACTAACCATCTTCCCCTTATTATCCCATCCCTCTTCCTCTTCTGCCTCTATTTTCAACCTCGCAAACCCAAAATCCTTATTGAAATTATACAAGGGCAAAATCCTAGACCCACCCCATGTTCGAGATTTAATTGTATCTAAGTATTTGATCTGCAATGGGATCAAATTAAGAAAGACCCAAGCATGCCATTTCCGAAGGATTTGGATGTATCCTTTAAAATCTTTTTAAATCATAATTTGACTACACCATAATTTTAAAGCCTTTTAAAAATCTTAAAGGACTATAGCCAGATTTTAAAATCTATTAAAATTCTAATTTGACTACAATCTCTTAAAATCTTCTGAAATTCAAATTAACTACACTCCTAAAAAAATAGAGACGGACTTTCTTTAACAACAGTTATCTACTATTCATCCTAAATCAATGATAAATTTTTGGTTCAATTATTCAATCATAATCATTAATTCAAATTGTGAAAATGAGCGTGTATTACCAGACAAACTAGTCATTGGTTATTAACCAGTTATTAATGACAAATTATGGATTCAATAACCTAATCACCGTTTACCAAAAGGTTAGACATGGGCAATTATTAGAAGTAAGTGCAAATATTGATAACTATGCTATAACCCTATAATACATATTAAGATGGCTGAACAAATGACAAATAATAGAAATGAAAACTAATGAAAATGGCTTGAAAATTTTGAGTTTTAACGATAAGGACAAAATAAAAGGTAAAGTGAATAGTACCAAGATATACTGAGTTTTTCATTAAAATAAAAAGTACTAGGAGCTTTTCGTAAAGTTCCCATAATATATAAGTTATGGGAAAATTAAAACAAGTGGCAAATACGAAATAAAATAAAATTGTTTGTGATAATTTAAATCTTAAGAAATTAAAAACACCTAAAAAAACCCATTCCTTTGCATTGTACCTGAAACAACAAGACACCATATTAGAGCCGGCGGAAGCAATTTCCAAGATATACTGTCAGCGTCTAAATCCATAACCCAGAAATCTATCCATATATATCACGCAGCCAAACATATAAAATGAAATATCCAATTTTCTTTATATTACTATTTCAAACGGCAACAATAAAAAAAAAATCAAGATTTTTCATTTACTGAATGAATAGAAACAATGTAACAATATGAAATAATAATTGGCAAAAGAATGTATCCATAGTCTTAAAATAAATTGTATGCAAGCTATATAGTAATGTACTCAAATGGGGTCTCTTGTATTCGAACCTAATGGTAAGCAATGGGTCTGTTTTGCATCCTCTTCAACTTCTGTTCTTCCTCTTCTTCCTCTTCTTCTTCCTCTTCTTCGTCGCCATCTTCTGCCGATATTAAATATCAGAAGAAAAAAAGGAAAGAAGTCGACGAGTAAAAAAAAAAAAAAAGATTCACTTACACCACTTAATGCAAGAGATTGGGTCATGTGGTTCACCATAAATTGTTGATTTGTATAATGGTGAACCAAGACCTTCGTTCTCAACCAATAGTTGGAGAAGAATCTTATACAAATCACTTTCCCCTGAAAAATAAAAATAAAAATGCATGTAAATAAAAGATAAAACCCCTAGAAAATTAAGGAAAATAGAAAAACCAAAATGCATGTAGATAAAAACTCTAGAAAATTAAGGAAAATCAAAAAATAAAAATGCATGTAGATAAAAACACAAAATATCCTGATCCAATACTACCAGTGGCGGGATCGAGCGTTTATCTGGGAGAGAGAAAGGGCCAGTTTGGGATGACAGATGGTCAATGGTGACCTTTGCAACCTCATGTTGCGCTTCTTTAGACGACCGAAACATTTCGGCCGTCTCGAAGTTCTGCCCATTTACAGTGACAAACTGGGGTAAGTGGTCTGGACCAAACTTGGAAGTATCATATTCAAGAAATTGCCATTTACGGCGTTGGCAGATTTCATTAAGGCGTGATTTATACATTGGTTGGGAGATTGTAGGATGTTTGGCTTATGATAAAAAAAGAAGGGATTGTCAGTAGGATGATTGGCTTATTATAAATGAAGAAGGGATCCATTATCGTGACTAACCTAATAAGAATAGACGTTAGGTAGACGGTTTGTTTTGTAGGGTGTGAGAGTCGTGGCAGCTATACAACACATCCACGTCTTAGACTCTTAGCTTACTTCTTTATTATATGACTAGTAATGAGCACACACTTTGTATGTGAACAATTTCATTTTATTTTTTGTTTTTGATTAAGGAGTATAATAATGAGCACACACTTTGTATGTGAATAATTTCATTTTATTTTTTGTTTTTGATTAAGGAGTATGATTAGTTTTTAAAATTTTTAAAAAGAGTACGAAACAATGATGATAAAATAATTTCTCTTAATAAAAACATATTTTTCTTAATATTACATAATTACTGTTTTATTCTCCTTATGTAGATATTCTATATAAAAAAAAAGGATAAAATAGGAAAATTTAGGAATATGATTATCATTTTGAGAAAAAGTTGAGGGTAAAATAGGAAAAATGAGGATATGAATGTCATTTTCTCAAAAGATACAAAATTACTATTTTGCTCTCGTCATGTCAACATAGTGTGTTTTAATTGGGAGGGAAAAATTGAAAAGAATGTGACAAAAAGTTGACAAAGTGGGTTCTCTTAATAATAGTATAGATAAGAGCCCAAAAAACAGGACTGCGTGGTCGGTCGAGTGAGAATCGATGTTGTGCTTTTTTTTTCATTCATTGCGTTTTTCTTTATTTTTAACTTCTCTTTCTATGTTTAGCATTTTTTTTAACCGAACTATTTTTTTGTCCACTAAAACGTGGCTTCCACATCAACAGAAAATAGGTCTTATGTCTTATAGGACAATATTTGTATGAAATGAACGAATATGGAAATGCTGAAACAAATTAGCAGCATGCCTTCTAATTTTTGCAAGGTGGTGATGTAAAACATTTGAAAAACGATTGCAAAAGGTGTAATCATACGATGTCCTAATTAAATGCCATGAATCCATAGTATAGACAATGAAAAAAAAAGTTGTATACAGTAATTTGTGAGAAAAACTTATTGGGCAAGAATGGAAAATAATGGAAAATACAAATTACCAATGGAAAAATAGTTAAAGATGTTGATTAGGCTAGGTAGTGAGTTTTTTTTAGTACATCGATATTTTTACACTAAGGGGAAGGGAATCAGCAAAGCCATACAATGGACAGCCTAATTTGGTATCAAATTCACTATCCACAAGATTCGAACCTGAGACCTCTCACTTCCAAGTGAAGAGGAATACCATCAGACCGTAGTACTGAGTGGCGACTGGGCAGTGAGTTGAAAAAGTGAAACAGAAAAGAATTCATAAATTACCAATGGAAAAATAGGGCAAATTATGTGTTTTTCCTATTGTAAAAATGGTAACAAAGGATGTTGATGGATGGATTAGAGATGCCTTATTTTGTATCTCTGTGGCATACAAAGGTGCAGGCGAATCATCGACTCTAAAGAAACCAGTGCTCTAGCCACCAAGCTTGTGCGACGTCTAGCTACAGACTTAAAATAAAGCGCTTATTGGGAGGCAACCCAATGGTAGTGATGATTGGTTTGAATGCAGGAGAAGATTGAAAAGAAATCTTAGGGCTGGAGGTGGGATTCTTTATAACCTTTGTTATGCATAAAATTCACTCTCAAATCCTACAAAATCTCTTACTTTATGAAATTCTTCAAAATCTATGACATTTTGAATACCTATAGATTTGAAACTTAGGTTTTAATTCTTAATTGACTACACTTGGATTTGGATGTATTATTCTAAATCATGTTAAATCCTACTTTAACTACACCCTGATTTCAAAGTCATTTAAAATCCTATTTCAAAGTCCTAATCCACTACACACTGATTCTAAAATCATTCAAAATCCTTTCAAATCTTAATTTGACTACACCTCCTAAATGTATTATGTACATTTGTGAGAACATTGTGATTGTCATCTAAGAAGATATGGCCTTATTTACGGGCTTGCAAAGGTAGCCTCCAATGTGGGGCTCGCACATTAAACATGTCACATATGGCCCAAAAATCATTAAGCTTAGAGCATATCCACCCATTGGTGGAGGACAATAGCAATTAGAGGGCAAGCCCATTGTCTGCTCAGCTTCACTAGAGTGTAAGCCCTTGCAAAATCAAAGGGTCTGTTGGGCTTCACTCGGGCAAGTGCCCTTGTAATTGCTCAACCCAATTGCCTCCCATTTTTCCTACTGATGGAAGAATATTTTTGGGCAGATGGCAACTAAGCCCAATTGCCTTTGCAATTTGGTTTCCATTTGGAGATGCTCTTAGCAATGCCTAAATTAAGAGATAACTTGACGAGGGGCTCGAAGAGTTTATTTGAATTTCGAACAGAAAATTTAGGTCATCGTTTTTGGGGTTTTTGGTGTCGAATTTGTGTCCATGGTAGGTTTGACTTGAAGAGAGGTTGGGGACCTGGAGTGGTGGTCATCTTGTTTTTTTTTTTTCCTGTTTAATTTTTGAATTTTAAATTACAAAAAAATAAAACTTGTTTTTTTTAGTATTTAAATGCTTTTAACTTAAATGATAATATTTAATTAAATTTGTGGGACCTAGTTATGTGCCACATCAGTATATAACATAATTTTTGACGAAATTATGAAGGAATGATCACATTGAATTGTGACATTTGTTTTCAAAGACTACATTAATTAATTTCCAATTTCAACTTAATTATGAAAAAAATAAAGTAACTTTCTATACAATGATATTCTATACTAAGGGGATATGATTTTACCAAGCCGCAGAATGGATTAACTATAACTAAATTTCAAACTCAACACTTATCACATCCATGTGAGCATTTAGTTACAACTGAATATGAATACCACCACTTAAAGAAAAGTATCTAAATAATTTTTTAAGGGACTTGAATCTAAATCTTGTTGTAGTCCTATTATATTAGAAATGTGATTGTGTAAATTCTATCATATCTGGGATATCCTTATTGGATTCTGCCATATCTTTTGGGATAAGGAATTAACCTTATCTACTACTATAAATAAAAGCACAATGGGGTGGAATAACACATACCTCACAATTACACATCTATCTCTTTCTCTCTACTGATGTTGCACCTCATCTTTGTCCTTTGTAATAATTCAATAAATTAGGCCTACATCACGTTATGAACACAATCTTGACGCTGTGCTAAAGGAATTTTGATCTTCGATCAAGGAAGTATTACGTTTTTAATCATTCTTTTTATGATTAATTTTACTATTTTATTAAACTAATCTACATGTTGTTGATTCAATTTAATTTTTTTGTTGAACGTGATACAACGCATTGGAGATGCAATTCCAGCTTTCCTAGAAGATCTTCTACAAATTCAAAGGTTTTTATCATTTTCTGTCAATTGGGTATGTTCAAAATAAAAACGACCATCAAGCATGAAAACATAACCCTTGATGCACGAATCCCCTACATTTACATTTACCTTCCAATATATATATATATATATATATTGTATATGTTTAATATATTTGTCTATATATATATATATATACACGTTTCATGCATTATGTATTTTTTGCTGTGTGAAATAAAAAAAACTATAAACAATTAGGATTTTTTTTAAACCTTAGAGTTGAAAAAAAAATTAAAATTGGGATTTTTTTGCAGTTAAGCTGTAACTCCAAGCAGTGTCATCATTGGCATCGTGGCACGTAGGCTAGCGTGAAGCCCTGGAATGACGTCGTTTAACGTCTAGATCACCAAGGCAACAACCTTTGGGCTTGCTGGGCACACACTAATAACCAGACTTTGGCCTAGGTAGGATTTCACATTGTCCTGCAGTTATGCTAGGCTTATCTTCACGCCTCTGGCCAAAACCAGCAAGCCTGCTGCTTGCAGGCTTTGCCCATTGTATGCTGGCCCATTCCCGAAGCCTGATGCTTGCCTATTCCAGTGTCATGGCCTGCCTGCAGCAGCCTTTACGCTGCTAGGCTCATCCCAACCCACACTCAAAGGTGTGCAGCTTTCTGGTGGTCCCTAAAGTCCTGCAATCGTGTTGTAGGGCCCTACCTTGTGCAATGTAGCCAGCCTAATCAAGCTGGGCAGCGTTGTTCTTTTTTACCCAACAAGGATTACATGGCTCTTTGGCTCGCTCATACGAATGGTCTAATCACGAAAGACATTACCTGAAGCGCACCATGATTACATCTATGAATGAGTACAATTCAAAGTTTATAAAATCCGATCAAATTTTGACTAAAGAATACTTTTCTCATCCTCTCATGTTTCAACTCGCTCGTAAAACAGCAATGTAGATAGATCAGAAGTTTACCAACTTCTCAAATCTGATTACTACCATAAATGTGCGAGAAAGTTATATACCCAATTTCGGTCGTAGTTTACCAAACGGCTTGACCTAGCTAGGTCAAAGCCTACCGAAATGTATGCCTTGTGTAGAGGAGTACTAGATAGACCTCTACAACTTCAGCTAGAACCTTTCGAAACCAAGTCTAGGTCTGTCTCTCTAACAATCCCATTTTGAGTTTATTTTTACAATATATGGTAGAACCAGGGCTTGTCAAGGTGTGGCATCATGCTCGAAGCATGATCCTTAGCACCTAAGACCCAAAACTTTAAGAATAAGAATAATATTTCTGAACCTCAACCCTACAAAATCTACTTTCGTCTTGATAGAAGAAATCACAGGTTACGCACCTACTCGTGCCCTTGCCAATGTCGTTAAGGAGTACCATCAATATGTGAGACTAGTTTTGCTGAACACCCGTTTAAATAGCATAATTTTGACATAGATGACCTTGTTGGCCAAATCCCCTTAGTAACTTTGGCTTATTTTGTGAACATTTTTCTATGTCCTTGGATTCAACTTGGTGTTTGTTTTAATTATGGATTATAATATGGATATTGTCCTCGAATATGAGTTAATTGAATCATGTTTCTTGTATACATGTGATCGAATTCGATTAAACACGTGATTAGGTACAAATATGTTAAAGTTAGTTGTCTGGATGAATGCACACTAACTATATACCTAAATCACATTTCTAGCAACGATTTTAGGTCCATCCAACCTGATTAAGAGCATTGACACGCTCCTCGTTGTATGAATGGTACTACAATACCATTTAAGATACCTTATATTCTCTCTGTTCTGGAAGAATGTCATTGAGTATTAAATATATTTGAGATGACAAAGATAATGAGTGTAACCACTGAAGAAAATAAAGTAGAATATCTTTGCACCACCTCCAAAATAAAAAACCTGAAGGCAATATTTTGGGGTTAATGGGTTGCTTCTTAACTGGGAAGTGCCACATGTGGCTAACCAAGAGCCTAGTGATTAAGCAGTTTACTCACCTTGGCAGGAACATTTGGGACACTCAGGTCGAACAATGATACTACAGTGCATCTCCTTACCCGAAGTAAGGATCTTGTCCCTGCACAATTTGCCAAGCCTACTTGTTTAGAGAATTTGATTTCTATATCACCCTCTTTTCACAATGGATTCAAGGAAATATATGTGGATTAATTCGACCAAAATGTGGACCATATAAATACTTATAGTTTTGGTTGATGAATTGACAAACTGGTCATATGTTTGTCCCCACACATTGCTGCTAAACCTCCTGGCAGATTTTAAGGAAGTAATTTATTGATAATGCAAATCAGTTAGAGTTTGAATATGTGTAAAATCAACATCCTATTATGCAGGATTGTGCTCGACATTTTTTATGGTGGAAAACTGTCGGTTGGTTTGAAACGGTTATGTACGTGGACACTTTGGTTTCACCTGCGATTAGCGGCGGCTAACTCATACATTTGATGTGAAACATACCAACCGGTACTGTGAGCCTTGCCTTTCCTTTGCTCTTTTTATTAATGTAAAAATGTAATGTAATTGTCGTACAAATTAAGATAGTGGGTATTATCCAATGTTAATTAGATTTATATTACTTCCTCTTGATCTATTCCTCCTTTCATGATCATCTACATTGGTATGCAGTTGTATACTTAGCCCGATCGATATAAATCCAAGCTGCATTTCTTTGTAAATGAGACCAAACATACATACATACATACATACATACATACATACATACATACATACATACATACATACATATAGTTCTGGAAGAGCAGGGGATCAGTTAGTGTGGGGGAAATAAAGATGACAACATCAATGAATTTGTACTGAAACTTGCAGCAAGTTTTCATTCATCAGATTGTTTACATACAGGAAAGTAAACCATTAATTTATACTCGAGTTATAGTTTGTTTAGTGTCCGTTCCTTAGAATTGGTGCACGTGTGTGTTAAACAAGAGCTTTCGGCTAAGTAGCAAGAAGAGAATGTGATACATGAAAATAGAGGCTTTGCAAGCTTTCCATGTCATTGCATTAGCTACCGAGACTCATCGGGCTTATTGATTATCACGGAAGAAAAAGAGATTGTCGATCTAACTCGATCGATCTAACTCGAATTCTTGGTCATAGTCATTTTCTTCCGGACATCTCTTTTGATGCATATATAAGATGAACTATATCCTTACAAACTTACCTTAAGTGAGTCATCGTTTCAAGACTCACCGGGAAATGTCTGACGACAATTCACTGCGCACGACTTGTTCTCATTAACTGCATTGTATTCGTTGTTTTGGACGCAAGCTCCTATCGGGACATATCCGACCACCGTGTTTCTCCAACATAAGTTTTAGCCATTTAATTGGGCCTGAATAGTCTATTTTTTTGTAAGAACTCGTCAAGATTCTTCTTATAGAGTTAAACATCGTGTCAAATTAATTATTTGAGTAGGAATCGGAGTCGGACTTAGAAGAAGGTAAAAGATAGGAAAAATACAAATAAAGTGACCTATATATCCTCAAAATTAAACCTATAGTACAGTGAAGCTTAGCTTGTCCACGGGCATAAGTGTGACAAATTGGCCTTTTGTTAATTATTTTCTAATTTAAAAAAAGATTGCTATTTAGTAAAAGACTTTTTAATCAAAATTGTCCTTGAAATTTGTATAACACCTCATTTTGGTCCTTGAGATTGGAAATCAATAAAAGGGGTCACTGAGATTGTCTGCCATCAATCATTATTTTGGTCATTTGATGAAAAATTATGTTAAGTAAGAATCAAAATGATAAAAATACCCTCAATTTAATAACAATAGGAAAAAATGATTTGACCAAATTTGAGGGTATTTTTGTCATTTTATCCTTATTCAATGAAGATACTTCAGAGAATGACCCAAATGTTTGATGGTTGACAAACTCAGGGACCAATTCCATCGATTTCAAATCTTAGAGACCAAAGTGAGGAGCTATGCAAATCTTAGTGATCATTTTGGCTAAAAAGAGTTCATAAGATTCATAGAAACCAGCAGGTATAATTCCCCACAATTATCAGTTCTCTCTTCGTACCAGGTAGTTGAAAGTTAGAAACCAACAATATAAAACTAAGAAGAATACTTTTGTAATCGAAAATGTCGAGACTGCTACATAACTCAAATAGACTACATCTTGACTAATTTGTTCTCAAATTAAGTTACAACCTCTATTTATAGTGAAATAAACCTAAGAGACCCTAGTGCGCAAATGCAAAAAATACTACAAAATCAAATCAAATATCTAATTAATTTCTTAAATAAACCTAATAAATTTCAATACCGTCCCTCCCCCTCCGGTCAAACTCATTGTGGCGCATGTCATGAGGTTGTCAACAAGCAGATGTAAATGCGAGCTCTATTAGGAGGACACAAGGCAAGCTCCTTAGGCATACACGACAAGGCCAACTCTGTTAAGCGGACACGACAAGACAAGCTCCTTTAGGCGAACAAACAATTCAAATGAGCACTTTGAGCGAACAAGCAAGCAAGCAGACGAGCAATCAAGCAATTCCAGCATTCAACCATTTGGCAAGCAAGCAGATTCCAACAAACGATCCAACTAATAATCAGGTATACAATGTCACTCGAGTGGTCATTAGTTCAAGCACTCGAGTAATCATGACGGTGGGCAACCAGGAGATCCAGTACAAGCTCAACAATAACCATTTTTACATCAACCATGTGGGCCCCAAACAAACCAGGCCGACATCAGCTTCAATCAACAAGTGCAGACAGGCAAACAGTAGGCCCACGTGGACCGCAGTCAAAAGCATCCAAATTATCCATTATTTCCTGCGTCCTGGGCCCAAACAAACAACCAATTTATCTCATTTTTTATGTTTTTTTTTAATTTTCTTTTCATTTTTTTAAGTTTTTCTTTCAATAGCAATATGACAAATGTGGTGCAGCGCAGTGGTTTGGGTTACAGTAACAGTAAGCAAGCGGGTCTCGATTTGTCGATGCAGTTCTGGGCTGAATGGAAAAGATGCGGTGGAAGGGAGCAACGAGTGTTGTATACAGGCTTCAAACAGGCACTATGTGATGACGATCTGGGTGGGAGGTTCATCACGACGGTGCAGCAAGCAGCAGCAGAGGTTCAAGACAGGCACGAGATCGTAGTTGGTCAAGGTCTCAGCCAAATATGGACACACATGGGCCAGGCAGCGGTAGTCTTGAGATGCAGAGGTGCAGCGGAGTAACGATGGCGGTGCGATGCGGATGATACGATGGTATTAGCATGCTGGGGAAAACAGACTAAACTTTAAAAAAAAAAAAAAACAAAACCTTAACAAAACTAATACCGAGCAAACTAACACACAAATTGATACGAAGAAGATGAACGTGACAAGACAAACACACCGCCCCTTTCATGTTTGCTTTTCTGGGTTCTTTCTCCCTTTTATGTTTGGATCACTTAATTTGCTTTTCAATTATGATGAACATGAGTTACTAAGTTTCAATCAAGCGCGTTAAACATTGATTAGGGTTTTGGATAAACATCCCTTTCTCTCTTTGTTTTAAGTTATAATTATAAATGTTATATAATTATAAATTATTAGATTTTTTTTTATGCAAGCATATTAGATATGTACATAAAACATTCACATATGTATGTTCTTTTATAAGAAATAACATATTATTCAATAATTATTTACTAATTCATTATATATAAATGATTGTAATTGGTTCGGCGCAATTGTTATTGGTTCGGAGCAATAGCTCACATTGCTTAATCCCTTGCTTAAATAGTGTAAAATATTGTACTAATTCATTCTATATAAATGATTATGGTGTGTTTAAACTTCTTTTATTAATTACTACATATTTTTTACACTCACAATGTTTGCCAGCTAGCTATATAATCAACTTAAATCAGTTAAATCCATCATGCAATGCATTTCCTTCCAATTTTTTGTGATAAACTAATAGATAATTGACTAAATAAACATCCTACAAAGTTTTAATAAAAATTTCCAACTTTTTCTTACAATTTCCGTGGTTTCCATTGGATTTTTATCGATATCGATATTATCCTGATATTTCCGTGTTTCCGTGTTCCGGACTACCGATATTTCCGAAATCATCGATATTTTATACCTTGCTAAGAACAGATTCAACCCCAAACGATTAAACATGCTTTGATACCAAGTTGAAAGTCAAAGACCAACAATATAAAACTGAGAAGAATATTTTTTATAATAAAAAATACCGAGATGGCTACATAACTCGAACATACTGCATCTTGACCAACTTGTTCTCAAACTAAATTACAAACTCCATTTATAGTGAAATAAACCTAAGAACCCCTACAGCGTAAATGCCAAAAATACTTTACTACAAAATCAATCAAATCTCTAATTAATTTCATAAATAAACATGATAAATTCCAACAGGATCCTTTAGCTGCTGTTCGACCTCTCGCTGCTACAACACATGGAGGTCGGTAATTCAGTTTTATTCATTCTTCGTTGAAGATTCATTCTTTACTGTAAGAAGCAACTGCCACTAGCAGATTTCTGTTGTGTGGAAGTACAGTAGTATGAAAAAGTAAACTGCTATATATGGTTTTACGCTTCGTCAAATTTGAGAGGTTACAGAGACTGCTCTGGTGATCATGTTTTGGGGAACTTTTTGAGTATTTAACACAAGCCATGGCATCATTTCACGTGTTGAAACAAATTCTCGTGTTACAATTCGAGTGAGATAGGAATGTCACGTAGATGTATCTTTTGCCTCGATGCCAAAACGTGGAGCAAGGCAGAAGATACAAATTAGTTGCAAATATTTCTGTTTTGGACTGGGCTTTCTATTTTAATGTTATATATGTGCTTGAGTTTGAATACCAATGGCGTAGGCCCTGAGCCCAATTGTCCAAACACCTACTAATTGCTAAAATATACCCTTGCGTGAGCTACCTAATCAACCCTTCACTAGTCTCTTTCTTGCGTGAGCTACCTAATCAACCCTTCACAACAAATAAATTTAACGTAGCAGACTATCATGTCTTGTTCATTTCATGTTTAAAGTGAAATCTTAAAAAAGTGCCGGGTAATATGCAGGCAGAAAATTGCAGCAGCAGATATAAGGGCTTTAATAGCTTTTTTCTGAAACAAGTCAGGATTCAACCTGTATCGAGGATGTTTTACATATGCTTGTTCGAGCGCTTACTCAAAAACCACTGCTTGCAGCTTTCCTGGAGCAGGCCAACCTGATTGGTGGTTGTCATATGTTTGTTAATCTTCTTCAGAGGTACGCATTGAATATTATGAATTCAATGATATATAAATCTTCACACTAGAGCATGTGGGTAAGACCTTATTTTTCTGAGTGTTCTCTTATTCTATGTATGGACGAGGGACTTTCAAAGTAACTAGGTACTTCAGACAATTATCAAAAATTCCCTACCGATAGAAGCTATATATAAATATGTTTTTTTTTTTTTTTTTTTTTTTCTGTATGTTATGATGAATAGCTATATAATGACATGATCTGTCTTGAGCAAACGGTAAAGCTAAGCTTGTTCTATTCCCTAATTGTCATTTCTTGTCCTAGAAAATAGAAAATTTCTTTAAAGTTTCGAAATGAATACAAAGTTGAGAACAAGTAGTCCACCTGAAAGATAAAAATTTGAAACTAACTACCAGAGATGGAACATTTTACATTCTGACTATATCATGACACAAACTGTGCAGCGAACTACTGCAGAGTTGCTTCTAATAAACCACAATTCCAGAAAAAAAGATAGAACTGTACTGGAAATACAGATGCCCACAAAGAAGGCCGAAATCTGATTTTATCGCAAAGTACCCCCACACCCACCATGTCTTCAATGCTTCTCCAATTTCTCCTTCCAAAGAACCCCTCCCATCACCAAATACCACATGCTTATTACTCAACAAAGAGTGACGAAGTTGCTTCCAGATATAATTCCACGATTGCAAAAATAATTTGTGTATCTAAATATGTTTGTAAATGATCAACAGTGAGTTTTGCCCAAATTGCTTATTGCTTTCTCCTCGAATAAGTGTACTGAGGCAGAAAACTCTTTTTATTTTCTAGATCATTGTTTCAGAATGCAGTCACTTATATATTTATTTAAAGGTATAGATTGATAAGAAACACGACCTATATTCTCTCTTCTGATTTTGTTTTTTTCTTCTTTTTTTCCATAGGGAATATGAACCTATTAGATTGCTCAGCTTGCAGCTCCTTGGGAGACTTTCTGTGCGTGTAAGAAACTTGGTAAAAGTGAAATTTTCTTGTGCAATATCAGTTTTCTTCTCTGTGGTATAATTATCTAATGTGAAATTTATAGAGCCAACGAGGAACAACAAACTCTGAAAGGCATTTATTTTTGCCAAATTGAGTTATATAAATTATTCAAGCATTAAAGGTCGTACCCAGTGCACAAAGCTCCCGCTTTACGCAGGGTCTGGGAGAAGTAAATGTCGGCTAGCCTTACCCGCATTTATGGAGAGGCTGCTCCCAAGTCTCAAACCCGAGACCTACCGCTCATGGGCGAAGGCACTTGTCATCGCACCAAGTGCGACCTCTATAAATTATTCAAGCATTATATGCAAATTTTACCATAGGAAAGACAATATAAAAGCGGGATGTATCAAATCATAAGAAAGTTCAGGGCAGCAATTCTGGGACAGTGTCCCACGCTTCCATTCATAGATTCATATTATGTGACTAGGGTATGTGTGATGCGCAACAGTTTCTTTCCCAATTATGAGGACTGCGTAAAGATATGGCAGGAGAGATGCTTAAACAGCACCTCCATACGTATGAGTGATTTTATTGGACATTTTGCGGAAAATCTGCGGAGTACCAAACGGTTGATTTAAGTGGCAGTGAATTTATGTAAGTGCATTCTAGATTTTACCTTTCCTAAAATCATTTACAATAAATTCTGTTCATATTCCCCTATATGATCACATACTCCTCAGTTATTAGTTGCCACTCTGGGAAATGACCATGGAGGGGTGTTTGATGTTTACCCACTGACGTTTGAAAAACCTTGAATCCATTAAATCACAAACCGAGTATGTTTTTCGACATAAATCACAACATACAAAGGCCAAAAAAATCATAAGCAATGGAAAGTATGAAAATAGTTACAGAACCCACAAATGAGCTTAGATTTAAGATTCATCCTAGGTCTTTGCTGAAGATGAAAATAGTTACAGAACCCACATAACCCAATCTTCGTTTCATCTGCAGACATTGAAGGCGAGATATTTGTTGGGGGAAGAAGCAAAACGGACGAAGGAGGCAGAACTGAGTGCGGCAAAGGCTGCTTACCATGCATTAAGTGGCAACGGCCATACTCAGTTCTGCCTCCTTCTTTAGTGTCGCTTCTTCACCAACAAATATCTCGCCTTGAATGTCCACAGATGAAACGAAGATTGGGAAATTGTTGGCAGTGGGATTTACTCTTTTACCCTTTGAGTTGGTATATAAATAAAAAAGGGTCAACGAAGGAAGGAACCTCCTTCAACACCAAAATCATGACCTTCCTAATTCTAGTCACACCAAAATCACCCCTTCCCTAATTGGAGTCGCACTAAAATGAAACCAAGAAAACTAACAGCTCTGATGCATAAAGTTTGGCACTTAATTCAGTTATTTCAGCTTCAGTATAAGAAAGCCTTTGCTGACAAGCAGCTTCTGCTTCACCTAAGAGTGTTTCGTCTAATGGTCAGGCCTTTCCGCAAATTTTGGTTCTTATTTTTAGGTTCCTGTCTCGCTGTGTGGATGCAGGTTCAAGAATGAAAATTGTCAGACTTACTTAATCTTCTCGATTCTGATCCTTCAAGACAGTGACTTTCCTACTAATGCAGTGTGAACATGTACGTTAAAATCCCCTCTCTGCTATTCTACATCTCTAATTAATTATAGACTTAGTATGATCTTAAGCTTTTTATTTTTTAAGATGCTCTCCATCTTTCCTGGAATTCGGATCCGAAACCGGCGACGCGAAGGTTCGATAAATATCACTCTCCTTACTCCATTTGAACGGCAACCATGAAAATGGCTGCAAATCCAGCGAGGTAAAAATCCTTCATTTCTCTGTTATCTGATTTCATGAATTTCATGACTTCCGAGGTCATATGAAATCAACCTTTTTTTTGTCAAACATATGAAATCAACCTTGACTTCATGCATGTGTAACATAGCAAAAATTTGTTTAAGTATAATATATATAAATTTAAATTATTTATAATATAATACACACACACACACACACACACACACACACACACACACATATATATATATATATATATAGAGAGAGAGAGAGAGAGAGAGAGAGAGAGAGAGAGAGAGAGAGAGAGAGAGAGAGAGAGAGAGAGAGAGAGAGAGAGAGAGAGAGAGAAACTGCCAATTTAGTTCCTGAATTATCACCTTAGTGAAAATTAAGTCTCTAAACTATTTTTTTTTTCAGAAAAATTAGTCTCTGAATTATAAAAATCTGCCAATTTCATCCCTAATGTTATATTTGAAGCTACTATATTCAATTTTCTGTCAATTTAAGTCATGTTACATGTATGTCATACATATTGGAGGGTAAATTGATAGTTTTTCATAAAGAAATTTCATAAAGAAATAATGTAAGTTAACTATTGAGGATAAATTAGACATTAAATTTGCAACCTATATGAAATGTTAAACATTTATAGACGAGAAAATCATGGTATTACACTCTAAAGTGTGTCAAGTGACTTAAGTTGACGAAAAATTGGATAAATTGAATATAATAGTAGGGATAAAATTAGCAATTTCTAATGAATTTAGGGACTTCTTTTATTGAAAAAATAATTTAGGGACTAAATCGCCACTTCATCCATATATATATATATATATATATATATATATATATATATATATATATATATATATATATATATATATATATATAAGAGGAACAAGGTGTGTAAGAAAATAATGATTTTTTGGTATATAAATAGTTCGTTTGACATTTGATATTCAAACCACCTTCAAACTCAATTGGAAGCTTACGTTTACTGTTCCCAGCTCACACCCCCCTCAAGTTCCTTTCTTTTTTACCATTTTCAAGTAAATCAACACTGAACAATGGTGATGAAATTGTCCCTCTTTTTTGTTTTATATTTTACTATATACATGGCTGCCAGTCTAGGAACAGAGGGGCTCGAGTTCAATATAATTGGAAACGAGGATGCTGACAATCATCACGTTGACCGTGCTGAAGTATATCAAAGCTTCATCGGATCTCTCCGAGCTCTATTGCCCGGTCTGACTCCACTCAGAGTACATAACTATCCTGTGTTTTGAGCTGCATCGACAACGCTTCATACAAGTTGAGCTTGTCAACTATGCAATAAATCGCATCACCATCATTATTGATATCGCTAATGTGTATGTGATGGGATTCATTGTCGCAATGTACGCTGCCACTTCCAAGACTATCCTTTAGAAGCTAATTATACAGCTTTGTTCCTTGGCAGCATATCAATGAGCTACAACGACGGCTATTTGGGCTTGGAGGGACAGCTCAACGGAAGGCTTTCACTTGATTTGGGACTTGTGCCACTAGACACTGCCATCTCCCAATTGCAGTATGTTGGTAGAGACGATTCCTCTTTAGCAAGACCTCTTCTTGTCATAATTCAAATGGTATCTAAAGCGGTAAGGTTCATAGCTTTGGAGCAACTTATTGCTCACTCTATACAACATGGCTTGAATTACTAACCGATTCCACACATAGTGTTAGCCCAAAATAATTAGGGGTGGCTATCTCAATAGATTCAAGGTTCATCGAGTGAAGTATTTACAAACCCTTTTGAACCTACATATGGTGGAGAAACATTGTACCAAAAATATTCCATCTTTCACTTTGTCATTCGTAATCTTACAGGCTTGTTACTCCACTCCATCCAAAATTTGGGATGTGGCCTAAAAAGTATTGGGGACTCCAAGTTAGCGTGTTTGTCATAAGTCACAAAACGGATTGCCGGTTTTGACGGCAAATGTGTCGAGACAACAGATAACTCGGGTCTCCCCAGTTTGCATTTGTCGCCTTGCAATAACTAGGAGCCCAATCAAAAGTGGACCTTCTAAAGGGATGGGAACATAGTGTGGAAGGAGGAATATTGTATCGGCATCAAGAATGCTCATCTCTTTGAAGTCATGTTAATGGATTGTGGGATGCCACTGTGCCCACAATATTAATCTATTAACATGACTTCAGGGAGATGAGCATTCTTGATGTGACAATATGTTCTCTTCTCCAACATCATACCCTCAAGTGAAACCATCCACTGTGCAACACCTGGCATATCACATTCCATTAATATGACTTCGGGGGGATGAGCAGTCTTGATGCCGAGGCAATATTCCTCCTCCCACACTATGGTCCCATCCGTTTGGAAGGCCCACTCTTGTTTGGGCTCCTGGTAATTGCAATGCGACAAAAGCAAATTGGGGACACCCAAGTTATCTGTTGCCTCAAGACATCTGCCATTGAAACCGGCAATCCGTCTTAAGACTTATGACATACATCTTAACTTGGAGTCCCCAATACTTTGTAGGCCGCATCCTCGACCCCAATTTTGGAAGGTGTGGAGTAACAAGCCTATAAGAATATGAACGCTAAGGTCTCTAATGGAAGATATTTGGAACAATGTTTCTCCACCATATCTAGGTTCAAAAGGGTTTGCAAATACTCCATTTGATGAACCTTTAATATCTTGCGACATCCCCACCCAATTATTTTGGGCTACCACCATTTCTGGATTCGGTCTGTAAGTCGAGCCCAGTTGTATAGCGTTAGCAATACGTTGCTCCAAAGTTGAGAAACTTGTTGCTTCGGATATCATTTGTATTATGACAAGAAGTTGTCTTGCGTAAGGGGAATCTTCGTCCCTCCGATACTGTAATTCGGCAATGGCAATGTTTAGTGCCTTGAGTCCCAAATCAAGTTCAGGCCTTTGGATGGACCGCCCCTCCAAGCTTAGATAATTGCTAGTGTAGCTCAGCTGTAAGCTACCAGAGAACAAAGTTACGTAATCTGTTTTTAAAGGACAGTTTTTGAAGTGGCGGCATACATTGGCGATGATGAATCCTACCACATACACATTCGAAATATCAATAATTACGGTGACGCGATCTTCTGCTTAGTTGACAAGCTCGACTTGTAGGAAGCATTGTCGATTTGGCAACGTTGATGCAACTCGAAGCACAGGAAATCCATATACTCTCTGTGATTCCAAACTGGGCAATAGGTCTCGGAGAGATCCGATGAAGCTTCTGTATGTTTTAGCACGGTCAACTTGATGGTCGTTTGCATCGTCATTTTTCAATTAAACTGAATTCAAGCCCCTCTGTTCCCGGGGTGGTGACCATGGATGTAGTAAAATATAAAATGAAAAATAGGACCAGTTTCATCACCATTGTGCAGTATTGATTTACTTGAAATAGTAAAAGAGAAAGGAACTTGAGGGGGTGTGTGAGCTGGGAACAGTAAACGTAAGCCTCTGATCGAGTCTGAAGGTGGTTTGATTGTTGAAGGTCAAACGACCTATTTATATACCAAAAGTCATTGGTTTCCATACAAGTCTCTTTATTCCCGTGAGCTACCTAAACCCTAATTAACCCTGTATAAATCATTCTTTTTACGGCATCTTTACATGCTACGTGCTTCTGCGAATTATACAAGTCTCTTTCTTCCCTAATCAACATTCTTTTTACAGCATCTTTACATGTTAAGTGTTTCTGCAAATTAAGATTTAAAACCTTCTTTTCGTGGACTAGTGGTTATTATTATTTTTATACCCCACAAGCTTCGTAAACTTCTTATTCCTCACATATATTTATCTATAATACTTATACCCACAAGCTTGGTAAGCTTCTTGTTCCTCTGTTAGTTATATATACACGTATTATATTATACTTATAATAAAAGACAGTTCTTCTCGTGAACAGTAACTTTTGTTGATGCCACAACTTCAATCGTCAATCAAACTTGCCAATGTGTGAAACTCTGCTCACTAGGCTGGGCAGAGAAATGGCAAAGCTAAAAACAAAACAAAAACAAGTAGAATGATTACATGTAGTGTTGGATGTGGAATGTCTTTTCCTCATTGCAAATCCTAAACGACCCAAATTATGGTAAAATACTTGGAGTTGGAATTAATAGGATCGATTGAAACACAGATTTTTTCTATTAGATTGGTATATCGGACTTAGTTAAGTAGTTTAAGACATAGTCATTAGGGAATTTCTGTAACTGAACGTAGTATTTTTCAAGAGGTCGATAAATACAATGAGGTGCTTATGTGCCAAGAAGTGATTTTATACGGACACATTATGTGATGTGTAAAATGATAAAAGAAATACCCGTTCCCATCCAGCCTTCTGTTTTCTGTCTTGCCTATTTTTCATTAGTCACATGAAAGATACTGCAAAACCTTGGGATCAAAATAGCTAAGAAACTGGACTTGGACATCTTTAGTAGAGCGTCTGCTGGGCTTCACTCGGGCGCAAGCCCTTGCAAAATCAAAGGGTCTGCTAGGTTTCACGTGGGGAGGGGGCGTGTTATTGATATAATATGCCAATTTTATTGGGACGATCCAAAAACTCGATTTTCTATTGGAAGCACACCTTGTTAAAGGAGCTCCACTAACAGCTCCACTAACTATATAGCTTGGATAAAAGAGGTGTTAACATGGATAATCATTCCTTGACAGCTAAGGAAGCACATGAACATGTACTATCATTCTGGACAGTAATAACACATGCATCTGGACAGCAAGGTCACTGCATGTGAGTTCTAAACTGCTGTCCCGTGGACAGCAAGGATTACAGCTAGGAATTCATTTGTTTATTGCATGTGTGTGTTTGATAAACTGTGTATAAGTACTGCTGCAGTTTGTAGCAGTATCATTCATTCAAATATATTGGATCCAAGTTTAATATGGTATCAGAGCAGCTCCAATCCTTGCTCTGCTCTGCCTTCATTCTTCCGCTGCCATAACCACCGTAGCCCCCCTTTCATAACCACTACATATATCTCCCACAAACACCACTGTCAACACCATGATAGACCTAACCCAAAGTACCAAATCTGATGAAGAATTCTCAGACCCATACACCATACATCACTCAGATCATACGGGGCTTGTTTTGGTTTCCAAAACACTTGATGGAAACAACTACGGGCAATGGAGCCGTGCCATGTGCATAGGTCTCAGCGCAAAGAACAAGATTGGGTTCATTGATGGAACCATCAAAGCTCCACCACTTTTGGACACAAAGCATACAGCTTGGAAAAGATGCAACGACATGGTCACGTTATGGATTGTGAACTCAGTTCACTCGGACATAGCCAACAGCATCATGTACACCGAAACTACTGCTGCAGTTTGGAACAATCTCAAGGACAGGTTCTCACAAAGCAGTGACTCGAGGATTTACCAAATTCGACAAGAAATTGTTAAGAATCGTCAAGGGCAGCTTTCAGTTTCTGCCTATTACACCAAGATGAAGGCCTTGTGGGACGAGTTAGCATCCTACCATGATTCACTCGTTTGCACTTGTGCAGGTTTAAAGGGGCTTGCTGAACGGGAAGAGAAAGAAAGAGTCATTTAGTTTGTGATGGGATTGAACGACTCTTACTCAACTATACGAGGCTCGGTTCTGTTGATGAGCCCACTTCCCGACACACGTTGAGTTCATGGTCTTATTCTCTAACATGAACAACAAATAGATGTGGCAAATCGACGTGATATAGGATCAAACTCCCATGCAATGCAGGTTCAGCAAACTCAAGTGTCGCAATTGACTAACAACAAGTCCTTCAACACATCTTCACGCAGGTTACTTAAATGTACTTATTGTGATGGAGATGGACACCTGGTGGACCGCTGCTACTACATCATTGGGTTTCTAGTAAGACACAGATGGCATGGCAGGAACATGAAGCCCAAGAACAAAAGGACAACAGCCAACAATGCCGAGATCATCACCTCTGCATTCACCAACAACTCGGCGGAATCTGTCAGTCCCACGTTCACTGCTAAGGAGTACAATCAGATCATTGTCATGCTCCGCAATGGTAATAGACAACCACTTGCAAATGCAACGGGTATTTTCTCACCCAAATGCAACATAGCACAAACAGATCCACACTCGACTATATATTGGATTGTTGATAGCGGAGCAACCGACCATATATTGCATTCACCACTAACACACAACATCATTGACGCTCAGCATGAGTATGTTGGCTTACCAAATGGGGAGCAAGCAGAAATCAAACACATTGGATCCATGAGATTGTCACATAATCTCTCTCTTGATAAAGTTCTTCACGTACCAAAGTTCCGCGTCAATTTATTATCTGTTAGTAAATTGATAAGAGCTTTGCATTGTAAAGTGACATTCTATTCCAATTTTTGTGTTGTGCAGGACATGGACACGAAGAGGATGATTAGCTTGGGCAAGCATTTTGATGGGCTTTACTATCTTACACCAAGACAAAACCTCCATCTCACCAACCACATTCATCATACCAATAGCCTCTAGCATAGGCGACTCGGACACCCATCATCCGCACCTTCACTTTTGTTAGCCAAAAATAATGTTGAAATAATGTTTGATCCCACACATATTTGTGAAGTTTGCCCTTTAGCCAAGCAAACTCGTCTATCATTTCATAATAGTGAAATCAAATCTTCTGCACCTTTCGACTTAATTCATTGTGACATTTGGGGACCTCACAAAGATCAAACACACACTGGAGCACGATTTTTTCTTACTATTGTGGATGATTTCACTCGTTTCACATGGGTACACCTTATGAATTTCAAATCTAACACACAAATGATATTGAAATCCTTTTTCTCTTGGGTCAAAACACAAATCCAAAGTGATATTAAAACTCTTCGTGCAGATAATGGTGGTGAATTCCTTTCCCTACGTCCTTACCTAGACACATATGGCACCTTATTCCAACATTCTTACCCTTACACACCACAACAAAACGGAGTGGTCGAACGTAAACATAAGCACCTCCTGAATGTTGGTCGTGCTCTTAGGTTTCAAGCCATCTTACCTTTACAATTTTGGGGGGAAAGTATTCAAACCGCATGTTATCTAATCAATCGTTTACCCACACCCTTACTCTCCTATAAATCTCCATATGAATTTTTGCATAACACACCACCAAATTACACCCACTTACGCATTTTTGGATGCCTAAGCTATGCCACCAATCTCACACCCACCAACAAGTTCGACATTCGTGCTCGTCGTTGTGTTTTCCTTGGTTATCCTCTTGGCCAAAAGGGTTATAAGGTATATGATCTAACCACACCTACATTTTTTGTCTCACGTGATGTAGTCTTTCATGAGCACATTTTTCCTTACAAATCCTCACCCACCATGGACCAAGCTGACGAACATATTACTCCCATCATTCATCCCACACTCGACACCACCTCCTCATTCACCCCCACATCTCATGGTACCTAGCAGTGAAATTGAGTCATCTTCACCGACCAACCTTGAGTCTTCTCCACCCAACTCAAGCCTTTCTATAGCATCTGTAACCATCGACACACCACATGAACCTGTCACTTGCCACTTGCCGCAACATGCTTCCTCCATTTCTCCACCATCTACAACAACACCCCCTCATCAAATCCCACTACGTCACTCCACTCGTCCCACTAACCCACATGCTCATTTCAAAGATTATGTGGCTCATCACTCCACCTTGCTCACGCCATCAGAAGGCCTCTCTTTGTCCATGTCTAGCACGTGATATCCACTGCATCGGTATGTTTCCTATTCCTCCTTATCTTCTGGACATCAGTGTTTTGTTTTTCATATTTCACACTTGGTAGAGCCTACTACCTATGAGCAGGCTTGTCAAAACCCTCACTGGGTTGCAGCGATAAAGGCTGAACTCACCGCTCTAAAGGAAAATCAAACCTGGAGTTTTGTCCCTCTTCTATCGGGACAACGACCCATTAGCTGCAAATGGGTTTACAAACTCAAGTACCAATCTGATGGCACCCTTAACGTTACAAGGCACGTCTCGTTGCAAAAGGTTTCACTCAACGTGAAGGTATCGACTATAAAGAGACCTTCGCACCGGTAGCTAAACTCATTACCGTCTGTTGCCTCTTGACTGTGGCTGCTGTTTGCAATTCTCCCTTACATCAAATGGACGTTCAAAACGCCTTCCTTCGTGGTGAACTTCATGAGGCTATCTACATGTTGCATCCTCTGGGTTGTCATCGACAGGGGGAGAATGTCTTATGTCGACTCCACAAGTCTCTTTATGGTCTTAAACAAGCGTCCAGAAGTTGGTTTCGAGAATTCTCGAAAGCAATATGTACCATCAGTTTCTGCCAATCCAAGGCAAATTATTCTCTGTTCACTCAAGTCAAGGGTACTTCACTCACCATTGTATTATTATATGTTGATGACATGGTGATTACAGGTAACAATAAGGCAGAAATCAATAACCTAAAGGCCTTCCTCAGCAGCCAATTTCGAATTAAAGATCTTGGACCTCTGAAATATTTCCTTGGAGTTGAGGTTGCACGATCAAAAGCTGGAGTCACAATCTGCCAACGAAAATATACATTGGACATATTGGAGGAGGCTGGCCTTCTTGGAGCCAAACCCATGAAAGTCCCAATGGAGGCCGATTTGGTCTTAACCCTTGCAGGTAGCACTTCACTACATGAACCTGTGAGGTATAGGCGCTTGGTTGGAAAGTTAATTTCATAAGCGTATCAACCTCTTCGATACCTCAAAGGAGCACCTGGACAAGGCTTAATGTTCTCTTCCCAAAGTGAATTGCATTTAATCGGTTACTGTGATGCAGATTGGGCACGTTGCCCTATTACCCGTCGATCAGTTACTGGCTATTGTATCTTCCTTGGAAATTCACTGGTGTCCTAGAAAAGCAAGTAACAAGTTATAATAGCTCACTCCTCTGCTGAAGCGGAATATCGATCTATGGCTGCAGCTACTTGTGAATTAAGTTGGCTGCGATATTTATTGGAAGATTTACGTGTTGAGCATTCCCAACCAGCAAGGTTGTTTTGTGACAACCAAGCGGCTTTACACATAGCTGCAAATCATGTGTGTCATGAATGCACAAAGTATATTGAGATCGATTGCCACACTGTTCGTGAAAGGATTGAAAGAGGAGAAGTTAAAACGTCCTATGTCAGAGTAGGAGAACAAGTCGCAGACTTGTTTACTAAGCCACTTCGTGCGCCTATTTTTCATACACATCTTGGCAAGTTGGGCGTCATTGACATTCAAGCTCCGACTTGAGGGGGAGTGTTAAAGGAGCTCCACTAACTGTACAGCCTGGATAGAAAAGGTGTTAACATGGATAATCATTCCTTGACAGCTAAGGAAGCACATGAACATGTGCTATCATTCTGGACAGCAATAACACATGCATCTGGACAGCAAGGTCACCGCATGTGAGTTCTAAACTGCTGTCCCGTGGACAGCAAGGATTACAACTTGGAATTCATTTGTTTATTGCATGTGTGTGTTTGATAAACTGTGTATAAGTACTGCTGCAGTTTGTAGCAGTATCATTCATTCAAATATATTGGATCCAAGTTTAATACACCTCTCCTTCATCCCATCACAAAACAAGTTCTTGGAAAGAGACCCAATAATGAAGAACTACGAAAAATTCGTCTTGTTTTGTTGAGCCTTGTTGAAATGAGCCTCAGGTATGTCTCTTCACTTGAATCGGAGGATTTTTTTTTTTGTTTCCCAACATTTAGCTATGATCATGTTTTTCCTTCCCAACAAACTAATTTAACGTAGCAGACTATCATGTCTTGTTCATTTCATGTTTTAAGTGAAATCTTAAAAAAGTGCCGGGTAATATGCAGGCAGAAAATTGCAGCTGCAGATATAAGAGCTTTAATAGCTTTTTTTTGAAACAAGTCAGGATTCAACCTGTATCGAGGATGTTTTAAATATGCTTGTTCGAGCGCTTACTCAAAAACCACTGCTTGCAGCTTTCCTGGAGCAGGCCAACCTGATTGGTGGTTGTCATATGTTTGTTAATCTTCTTCAGATGTACGCATTGAATATTATGAATTCAATGATATATAAATCTTAACAGTAGAGCATGTGGGTAAGACCTTATTTTTCTGAGTGTTCTCTTATTCTATGTATGGACGAGGGACTTTCAAAGTAACTAGGGACTTTAGACAATTATCAAAAATTCCCTAGAACACTGGTCATTTTAGAGAATTGGCAACAGTACCGATAAAAGCTATATATAAATATATTATTTTTTTCTGTATGTTATGATGAATAGCTATATAATGACATGGTCTGTCTTGAGTAATAGGTAAAGCTAAGCTTGTTCTAGTGAATTGCACTACCCTTCCCTAATTGTCATTTCTTTCCTAGAAAATAGAAAATTTCTTTAAAGTCTTGAAATGAATACAAAGTTGAGAACAAGTAGTCCACCTGAAAGATAAAAATTTGAAACTAACTACCAGAGATGGAACATTTTACATTCTGACTATATCATGACACAAACTGTGCAGCAAACTACTGCAGAGTTGCTTCTAATAAACTAAAATTCCAGAAAAACAGATAGAACTGTACTGGAAATAATTTGTGTATCTAAATATGTTTGTAAATGATCAACAGTGAGTTTTGCCCAAATTGCTTATTGCTTATTGCTTTCTCGTCGAATAAGTCTACTCTTATATGATTGTAAATTACTATAAGTAACTGAGGCGGAAAACTCTTTCTTTTCTAGACCATTGTTTCAGAATGCAGTCACTTATATATTTATTTAAAGGTATAGACTGATAAGAAACACGACCTATATTGTCTCTTCTGATTTTGTTTTTTTCTTCTTTTTTTTTTTTCCATAGGGAATATGAACCTATTGTTAATGTGTAAATTGTTGAACTGATTAAAGAAAATATAGAAGGTTGTTAGTGTTTTCTCTTAGCTCATAGGCTGAGGTTTAGTGAACAAAAAATTGTATTGTGCAAATTAAGTCTCATAGGGCTTAATTGTGAACAAGTGTCTCAATCTAAGATTGGTAAATGGATGGCTGAGATTGAATTGAGGAGTTGTCTCTCTCTCTCTCTCCTCCAACGGTTATTTTTGTAGTGACTGTGCTCACATGCTTGGTGAGCATATTTTGAAAAGCAATACAGAATACTTGCAGTGAATTTTTCGATTCCTCAGTGTGTGTGTATGACTTCTCATCTTCTTCCTTCTAGAGTGCATTCCATTTACTTGATTTCATGGTACTTAACATGGCCTCAGAGCCTAGTTTGGTTTGATTCACTGGGCGTTGTGTTTGCTAGAAGGTGAGTTTTGCTAGAAGGTGCATTCCATTTACTTGATTTCATGGTACTTAACATGGCCTCAGAGCCTGGTTTGGTTTGATTCACTGGGCGTTGTGTTTGCTAGAAGCTTCATCAGATCTCTCCGAGCTCTATTGCCCGATCCGACTCCGCTTAAAGTACATGACTATCCTGTGCTTCGAGCCACATCAACGTTGTAAAATTGACAACACTTCATACAAGTTGAGCTTGTAAACCATGCACTAAATTGCATCACCGTCATTATTGACATCGCCAATGTGTACATGATGGGATTCATTGCAGCAATGTACGTCGCCACTTCCGAGACTATCTTTTATAAACTGATTACACAGCTTTGTTCCCTGATAACATATCGATGAGCTACAATGGTGTCTATTTGGGCTTGGATGGATAGCTCAACGAAAGGCTTTCACTTGATTTGGGACTTGTGCCACTAGACACTGCCATTCTCCAATTGCAGTATGTTGGTAGAGACGATTCCTCTTTAGCAAGACCACTTCTTGTCATAATTCAAATGGTATCCGAAGCAGTAAGGTTAATAGCTTTGGAGCAACTGATTGCTCACTCTATACAATAGGGTTTGAATTACTGATCGAGTCCAAACATGGTGTTAGCCCAAAATAATTGGGGGCGGCTATCTCAAGAGATTTAAGGTTCATCGAATGGAGTTATTTGCAAACCCTTTTGAACCTACATATGATTAGGCCTGGCAAACGTGTCGTTTTTGTCGTGTTCGTGTTGTTTTTGTGTAACACTTGTTATCTTAACGGGTCGTGTCGTGTCACACCCGTTATCTTAACGGGTCCTTAACAGGTCGTGTCACTTTACCCAACGGGTAAAGTGACCCGACCCGTTATGACCCGTTAAGAAAAATATATTTTTTTTTAAAATTTTCACATACCACATATATTATTATATATTACTTCAAAACATTAAAACATTTGTCGTTTAAGTACTATATCTACACTCGAAAATAAGAACCTAATAAAAAAATAATACATACACTACTAATTTATTATAAATATTAAATGTGCAAGCATATGCAAAATGAAAGAGTTTTTGTATAAATATTTTAAATTGAAGATCGAATTAATTCATTGTATTCATATAGGATCAAGGAGTGTATCTGTAAAAAATCATCAAAATCAGAGTTAAAATAACCGTTAAATCGTGATTTTTTGTTTATAACCGTCGAAAAACTTTGGCCCGTTACTTGATCTCTGAATGTTTATTTTTTGTGATTTTTTGCTGATGTGATCTCGAAGCATATACATACAAGTTTGACGGTTGCGATCGTTGAAATTAGTTTTGGATAATTCGTATCCCATTAAAATGATAGATTCACTAACACTTAAGATTTTATTTATACTTTCATTAAGTATAACATAAGATTTTGTGGTATCCACTTGTATAAATATTTTAAATTGAAGATCGAATTCATTCATTGTATTCATATAGGATCAAGGAGTGTATCTGTAAAAAATCATCAAAATCAGAGTTAAAATAACCGTTAAATCGTGATTTTTAGTTTATAACTGTCGAAAAACTTTGGCCCGTTACTTGATCTCTGAATATTTGTTTTTTGTGATTTTTTGCTGATGTGATCTCGAAGCATATACATACAAGTTTGACGGTTGCAATCGTTGAAATTAGTTTTGGATAATTCGTATCCCATTAAAACGATAGATTCACTAACACTTAAGAGTTTATTTATACTTTTATTAAGTATAACATAAGATTTTGTGGTATCCACTTGTATAAATATTTTAAATTCAAGATCAAATTCATTCATTGTATTCATATAGGATCAAGGAGTGTATCTGTAAAAAATCATCAAAATCAGAGTTAAAATAACCGTTAAATCGTGATTTTTAGTTTATAACCGTCGAAAAACTTTGGCCTATTACTTGATATCTGAATGTTTGTTTTTTGTGACTTTTTGCTGATGTGATCTCGAAGCATATACATACAAGTTTGACGGTTGCAATCGTTGAAATTAGTTTTGGATAATTCGTATCCCATCAAGTTTCAATGAATCAATAGTGTGTATTATGTGTTAGTGATGTGTGTGTGTGTGTGTGTGTGTGTGTGTATTTATTAAGTAGATTTAAATACATTTATTTTGTACGTATAATTAAATTAACACGTGTTAATCATTATAAAAATAGTGGAATATGATTTATGTGTGATAAAAAGTTAATAATTTAAAAAAAAAAAAAAATTCTCACCACTTTTTTTTAATTTTCATTTTTCCCTCTCTTTTTTGTTTTCTTTTCAACTTTTCTTATAATTTTCACTTTTCCCTCCGGTAGCCTACCTATCTTTTCATAATTCCCTCTCCTTTTTGTTTCATTTTCAACTTGTTTTATCATTTTCATTTTCCCTCCCTTTTTCTTCAAAAAGGGCGGCACTTTAAAGTTTAAATGGAATCAAAATGAATGAATTGTCTGTCTGATGGTTGGACTTGGATTGGAATATTGGATGCATCATGCATTGCTCATCGATTCATGCATATTATTAATTAATAATTACTATAGTTTTATAAAATTTGATATATATATATATATATATATATAATTATTATAGATGATTAATATTTTGGGGTATAATTATTATAGTTAAATTTTTTTGATTTATTTATTACAGTTAATTAACTTAATTTAATATATATTTATTTATTTATTATAGTTTTTAGGGGTATAAAATTGTTAAATTAATATATATAATTATACTAGTATTTTTTTAGGGTTATAAAATTATGAAATTAATATTCTGCTTATCGTGTATCGTGTTACCCACGTGTATACTCGAATTTACCCGTTATCTTAATAGGTGCTATCGGGTTACCCGATAACGACCCGATTCGTTATCATGTCGACCCGAACACCTGTTAATTTCGTGTCGTGTCGTGTCGTGTCGTGTTATCGGGTCGTGTCAGAAATTGCCAGCCCTACATATGATGGAGAAACACTGTACTTAATGTATTCCATCTTTCACTTTGTCATTCGTAATCGTACAGGCTTGTTACTCCACTCCATCCAAAATTTGGGATATGGCCTAAAAAGTATTGGGGACTCCAAGTTAGCGTGTTTGTCATAAGTAACAAGACGGATTGCCGGTTTTGACGGCAAATGTCTTGAGACAACAGATAACTCGGGTCTCTTCAGTTTGCATTTGTCGCCTTGCAATAACTAGGAGCCCAACCAAAAGTGGACCTTTTAAACGGATTGGAACATAGTGTGGAAGGAGGAATATTGTATCGGCATCAAGAATGCTCATCTCCCTGAAGTCATGTTAATGGATTGTGAGATGCAACTGTGCCCACAATAATAATCCATTAACATGACTTGAGGGAGATGAGCATTCTTGATGCTGATACAATATTCCTCTTTCCACATTGTGGTCCCATCCATCTGGAAGGTCCACTCGTGGTTGGGCTCCTAGTTATTGCAAGGCGACAATGCAAATTGGGAGTCCCGAGTTATCTGTTGCCTTAAGACATTTGCCGTCAAAACTGGCAATTCGTCCTGTGACTTGTGACAAACACACTAACTTACAGTCCCCAATACTTTTTTAGGCCACATCCCCGATTTTGGATGGAGTGGAGTAACAATCCTATAAGTTCAAAAGGGTTTGCAAATACTCCATTCGGTGAACCTTGAATCTCTTGAGACAGCCTCCTGATGCATTGTAAACAACACACAAATTAAACCCTCTTGTTGACAATTGTAGTAAATATGCAAGTAGGGATCGTTCTAAACCGGGAATTATGAGGGATTGCTAATTTATATAAAACTAACTTAAATAACTCAAAACACACTAGAATGACTCAAAACAACTTAAAACAAGCAGTTAGACTCAAACTAGATACTAGGGACTGATTTGGACGGCATTTGAATTAAAAGACTCAAAACAATGAAATCTAACTAAATTGGACAGAATTGAACCAAAAGACACTCAATGTATAGGGGGTTTGGTTTGCACGAAAATTAAAACACAAAGTAAATAACTTGCAGATTCTAAACAAAGACATAAAACTAAGGTGAATGGATGGGTGACGGACTAGCTAGAGGATTCTTCTCCACACATGACACAATTGCATACAAATCAATTTTCAATTGTTCTTTCGATAAACTATGAAACTCAACACCCCAGGTTAACTGTGACAGCACTTTTTTAGCCTTCAAGTTTTCCTAAAGTTATTGAATTGGACGGGAAAGCGCATACAACAATTCAAAACATTCGTTAAAAGTCCCCTGCGTGAACAACACAATAGAGATACAATCAAAGATCATTAAGCTCTGTGAAAACTATAAGCATTGACGAGGCATTTGTAACTATGAAAAGCATGATACTCCTGCCAAGAATTCACTTAACGCGATTGTGACTAGCAACCTCTACTACTTGTGAATATAAGTTCATAACGATTAGGTGAAACTCCCTTATATTCTAGCATCAAATTCATGCATGCAAACTAAGTATGCATCCTTAATCAACATACATGAATAAGTTATCAATCAAACAGTTAAGCAAATTGCATTCACAATTTATGAAATTACAACTGAAGGTAATCAATTCATATTGCAAACATATTCATGGTATTGAATCAACCTCTAGCCTAGGCAAATTTATTTCCTCATAATCGCAATTAAACAAAGATAATCAAATTTAAACATTTAAAACAAAGATAGATTACACCTAGAAACGCTCCAACAATCCAACGTCTTGAATGGTTAGGCACGGCTCCAAGGTAATCCTCTCCTTCTTCCTTTGTAAAGCTGGGGCACAATGGATGGTGATGATGGTTGATGGCTGGTGCGGCAAAGGGGTTGAATAGGTTTAGAGAATATGGAAGGGTGATAGGGGATGGATAGGAAGAGAGGTGGATGGAATGGATGGAGGAAGAGAGAAGACTTGTGGCAGAAATTGTGTTGTGAATGTGTTGTGTGAATTCCCCCTTGTCTTGTGATGGACACGCCTATTTATAGACTTTGAAAATGAATCACCACCACAAAATTTCTTAGTGAAGTGGGTGGATGTTGTAGGTGAAGTAGGTGGATGTTGTAGGTGAAGTGTGTCCATATTTTAGCATATGTTTGAAGCCCTTTCATGCACCAAAACGTCCATCCTTATGCATGCAATCCATTCCACCCCAAAATAGCTCCAAATTGCACCAAAATGCACTTCGTTGCTAGCTTTGTTATTAGAACCTACAAACACACGAAAATAGCTTAAAACATTCTAATAAGATGAAACTATCTAAGTAAATGCAAGGAAACAAACTAATAAAATCACATAAATATGTTCCTATCAAACTCCCCCACACTTAGCTTTTGCTAGTCCTCTAGCAAAACAAAGAAACAAAAAGAAACAAAACACAATCTAAACCTTCCAACGTTACCTCAGGGATTTCCAATGCAAATGTTAAAAATCATTACTTGCATAGATTTTGGCCATCAATATCCTTAAGCATACACTTAACCACAATCACCATTTACTAGTTCTCTTTTAATTGATTAAAACAACATTTTGAATGTAGTAACATGCTTTAGAGAATTCCCTCAATTCCTTACTAGATATGCACTCATTTTTCACTCAGATTTTCAAACTACACTCCCTACACTAGGTATATGTGAGAAGATTGATGTACACGTGAAACTAAAACTCACATATGTTTTAACAAAGAAAGCACTTTTCTGGAGTTATAAGTGAATATATGAATATGATCTCATGAACGGAATGCTACTACTTAGATGCGAGAACCAGGGACACCATATGCTCATACCAATCCCAAACTCCACATATTGAACACACAACAACCAAGATAGAAGTCAAAGGGTTGTAACGGGGCTAAGGGTATTGGCTAACAAAGAAAGGATATGGAAAAACAAAGGTTCTTAAAGCAACAATAAGCAAAGTAATGAGATTGACACTTAGAATTCACTTTCGAATGCAAACTCAACTTTGAACACAAGGGGAGATTCATGCAACACTTAGGGTCAAATTCAAACTTTTGGACCCTTTTCTTCAACAATCAACATATTTGAACTCATTTTCACTTCTTTTCAAACTCTTTTTCTTTCTTTCTTTCTTTTTTTTTGACACGTTTTTCTCTTCTTCATCAAAATTTTTTTTGAAACACAAAACGTACAATCGAGCTCAAAATCAGATTGTTAGGAGAAAACAAAATTGAAATTGGAGAAGATGGCTTACTTGCTCGTTCAAACTCAATGACAAACACCACATCTTCAAAAGTGTCAGGGACTTTGAACTTGGCAAGATTGGATGTGATGATTGTGACTTGTCCCTTGTCATTAAATTCAACTTCTTTGGGCTTGATTGTCTCATGCACAGCCTCTTTGATGTATTCTTGATATTCTCCAGCCACTTCATTCTCTTGAATCCCTCTTCTTGGTGTGCAAGGTTCATTGAACGTTTCAACACCATCGGGAACTTGTTTTGGTGCACCAAGAATTGGGATATCACTTTGCACCTTTGGAAGAGCTTCCACACTGTCTTTTTCACTCTCTTCGATATTTGGAATAAAAAACCTCTGAGGAAAATGGACATTTGGTGGAATGGGGTTAGAATGAATTGACTTTAGAACTTTCTCACCTGAGTTGGATGGCATAGGGACTTGAGGAGCTTACGACAAGAGTTCTTCTAAACTGCCCATGTCGTCCTCCTCATCTTCTTCTTGCAGCAGCAATTCATCCATGTTTGGGCTATGTTTGGATGGTTCTGGGACAACTTCATCCTCCATATCACTTTCCAAAGTGATGGCTTCATTGATTTCAACTTCTCCCTTTTGAATTTGCAATGTTAGAGTTGGAGAGTTCACTTTGATCTTGAATCTGTGCCATGAACTCCATAATCTGCCCAACTTGCTTCTCCAATTCATCCACCTTGTTGGCTTTATTTTGGATCTCCTTGTTTTGATTTTCTACTTCCTGGTTCAAAGAGGTGAGTAACTTCTTAAACATATCATTATCCATAGATGTACCTGAATTGAATTGGGCAGATTGTTGTTGTGGCTGTGATGGTTCATATGGCCATTGATAGAACTCATCCGATGGCTGCAATTGTTCTTCTTTTTGTGAGCTCTGCGTCAAAGAAATTAGTCCATCAAGAATTTCATTATAACTCATGGGCATACTTGAATTCGATTGGAATTGTTGTGGAGGAGGCTGTGGTGGTGCACATGGCCATTGATAGAACTCCTCCGATGGCTGCAATTGTTCTTCTTTTTGTGAGCCCTGCGTCAAAGAGATTAGTTCTTCAAGAATTTCATTATAACTCATGGGCATACTTGAATTCGATTGGAATCGTTGTGGGGGAGGTTGTGGTGGCTGGATAGGTCTTGAATAGAACTCCTCATCTTGCTGCCAATATCCACCTTGTTGAAATTGTTGAGGTTCATCCCACATATAATCTGAATAATCTCTCCAATCCGAATTGTAAGCGTAGGAAAACATGTTGTTGCTTAGTTGATCATAGCCTTGATAACCCCAAGCATCTCCGTTTGCAGCAAATTGAAGACATTGATGAGTTTGATATCCTTGCTCATAGGGCACATCAAATGTAGGGACACTTGGCATTGTGGTCCTTTCGGCATTATGAGTCAATTGAGAAGTGAGATGCACCAATTGAGCTTGAATGGTCGCAAGTGCCATGTCTTGCTCCATTTGTACCTAAAATCAAAGAAAGAAAACTAATCAAATATCAAAAGTAAAAGACACAAACACAAACATAAACAGAAACACAAATAGAAACAAAGGGATTAGCAAATTTGCTAATCCCCGGCAACGGCGCCAAAATTTTGATGCATTGTAAACAACACACAAATTAAACCCTCTTGTTGACAATTGTAGTATATATGCAAGTAAGGATCGTTCTAAACCGTGGATTAGGAGGGATTGCTAATCTATATAAAACTAACTTAAATAACTCAAAACACACTAGAATGACTCAAAACAACTTAAAACAAGCAGTTAGACTCAAACTAGATACTAGGGATTGATTTGGACGGAATTTGAATTAAAAGACTCAAAACAATGAAATCTAACTAAATTGAACAGAATTGAACCAAAAGACACTCAATGTATAGGGGGTTTGGTTTGCACGAAAATTAAAACACAAAGTAAATAACTTGCAGATTCTAAACAAAGACATAAAACTAAGGTGAATGGATGGGTGACGGACTAGCTAGAGGATTCTTCTCCACACATGACACAATTGCATACAAATCAATTTTCAATTGTTCTTTCGATAAACTATGAAACTCAACACCCCAGGTTAACTGTGACAACACTTTTTTAGCCTTCAAGTTTTCCTAAAGTTATTGAATTGGACGGGAAAACGCATACAACAATTCAAAACATTCTTTAAAAGTCCCCTACGTGAACAACACAATAGAGATACAATCAAAGATCATTAAGCTCTGTGAAAACTATAAGCATTGACGAGGCATTTGTAACTATGAAAAGCATGATACTCCTGCCAAGAATTCACTTAACGCGATTGTGACTAGCAACCTCTACTACTTGTGAATATAAGTTCATAACGATTAGGTGAAACTCCCTTATATTCTAGCATCAAATTCATGCATGCAAACTAAGTATGCATCCTTAATCAACATACATGAATAAGTTATCAATTAAACAGTTAAGCAAATTGCATTCACAATTTATGAAATTACAACTGAAGGTAATCAATTCATATTGCAAACATATTCATGGTATTGAATCAACCTCTAGCCTAGGCAAATTTATTTCCTCATAGTCGCAATTAAACAAAGATAATCAAATTTAAACATTTAAAACAAAGATAGATTACACCTAGAAACGCTCCAACTATCCAACGTCTTGAATGGCTAGGCACGGCTCCAAGGTAATCCTCTCCTTCTTCCTTTGTAAAGCTGCGACACAAGGGATGGTGATGATGGTTGATGGCTGGTGCGGCAAAGGGGTTGAATAGGTTTAGAGAATATGGAAGGGTGATAGGGGATGGATAGGAAGAAAGGTGGATGGAATGGATGGAGGAAGAGAGAAGACTTATGGCAGAAATTGTGTTGTGAATGTGTTGTGTGAATTCCCCCTTGTCTTGTGATGGAGAAGCCTATTTATAGACTTTGAAAATGAATAACCACTGCAAAATTTCTTGGTGAAGTGAGTGGATGTTGTAGGTGAAGTGGGTGGATGTTGTAGGTGAAGTAGGTGGATGTTGTAGGTGAAGTGTGTCCATATTTTAGCATATGTTTGAAGCCCCTTCATGCACCAAAATGTCCATCCTTATGCATGCAATCCATTCCACCCCAAAACAACTCCAAATTGCACCAAAATGCACTTCTTTGCTAACTTTGTTATTAGAACCTAGAAACACACGAAAATAGCTTAAAACATTCTAATAAGATGAAACTAATTAAGTAAATGCAAGGAAACAAACTAATAAAATCACATAAATATGTTCCTATCACCTCCTCAAATTATTTTGGGCTAACACCATTCTTGGACTCGGTATATAATTCAAGCCCTGTTGTATAGAGTGAGCGATTAGTTGCTCCACAGTTGTGAACCTTACCGCTTCGGATATCATTTGAATTATGACAAGAAGTGGTCTTGCTAAAGAGGAATTGTCTCTACCAATATACTACAATTGGGAAATGACAATGTCTTGTGGCACAAGTCCCAAATCAAGCGAAAGCCTTCTGTTGAGTTGTCCCTCTAGGCCCAAATAGCCGCCGTTGTAGCTCATCAATATGCTATTAGGGAACAAAGTTGTGTAAACAGCTTCTAAAAGATAATCTCAGAAATGGCGGCATACATTGCCGGCAATGAATCCCATCACATACACATTGGCGATATCAATGATGATGGTGATGTGATTTGGTGCATAGTTGACAAGCTCGACTTTTATGAAGCATTGTCAATTTTGCAACGTCAATCCAGCTTGAAGCATATGATAGTCATGTACTGTGATCGGAGTCAGACAGTGCAATAGAGCTCGGAGAGGTCCGATGAAATTTCGATATGCTTCAACATGGTTAACATGATGGTTGTCGGCATCCTCGTTTCTAATTATATTGAACTCAAGCCCCTCCGTTACTAGGGTGGCGGCCATGTATATAGGAGGGCCAGTTTCATCACCATTGTGCATTGTTGATTTACTTGAAAATGGTAAAAAAGAAAGGAACTTGAGGGGGGTGTGTGAGCTGAGAATAGTAAACGTAAGCCTCCGATCAAATCTGAAAGTGGTTTGATTGTCGAAGGTCAAACGAACTTTTTATACCAAAAATCATTGTTTTCATACGTCTTTTTCTACCTAAACCTAATCAATCCTGCATAAATCATTCCCTTTACATGCTACGTGCTTCTACAAATTAAGATTTAAAACCTTCTTCTCGTGAACTAGTGGTTATTATTATTCTTTATACCCACAAGCTTCGTAAACTTCTTGTTCCTCTCTTATATATTTATCTATAATACTTATACCCATAAGCTTGTAAGCTTCTTGTTCCCCTGTTTTATATATATATTGTTGATGCACAAAATCAGTGAGGACTTTGGTACAACAAAAAGTGTCAGGTTTGCGACCTTCGCTAGATTGCTCTGGTCACCAGTGTGGATAAGTATATAAAGAGATAGAGGTAGGGAAGCAAACACAAGATGTACGTGGTTCACCCAGATTGGCTACATCAACGGAGTTTAGAAGTTCTCATTAATTGTGAAGGGTTTACACAAGTACATAGGTTCAAGCTCTCATTTTGTGAGTTCTAGTGAATGGTTTAGTACAAAATGACATTAGGGATTCATTATGAGAGAATGATCCCTATTTATAGAAGAGAGTTTCTAGTTTTGTTCTGACATTGACACGTGTCATGTTGTGATTGGCCTCTGATGTTGACACGTGTCGTGTTGTGATTGGCCTCTGACGTTGACATGTGTCACGTTGTGATTAGCCTCCTAATTGGAGGGAAACTCTTGTGGGTCCTTGACAGTATAATGTTAACCGGTGCTTAGTAGTTTCGGGGTTGGTCAAGTATGGTACAAACAGTGCTCCCCTAAGTTCCCGAGTGAGGGAAGATTCTCGGTTGGGGACTTGCAAGATCCAAGCCACTAAGTAATCACGAAACTTCTAAGTGCCTAAGTGTGCTATCATCTTCAGTTGCCTTTGTCCCATAGGTATGAGTGGTATCTTAAACATATGTTGACACACAAGGTAATGTATCATTTTCACTTGAAGCTTACTTGTAGTTTCAGGCTTGGTCAAGTGCGATACAAACCATGTAGTGGGAGTCCCCCAAGTCTCTGACTGAGAAGATCTGCCAAATGAGGTGACAGACAAGGTAAGCAATTAGGTCTTAATCGAAAGTTTCACTTCGAGTTCCGGCTGATTGTTCTCCTTCTTCTTGCCTATCATTCAACAATAAGGACAAAGAAAAGGATAAAGAGAAGAGATGATATGAGATACTTTTTCTTTTGAAGAAGTAGTTTTCCACAGGCCTATTCTTGAACTGGGCTGGAGGGTTTTCTAGTTTCCTCCAAAAGAACGAGTTGACTCGAGAATTTGAGGGTCAAAACAACTCTATCAAATCTTGAGTACAGTCGGTCCTGATGATATAGGATACTGTTGCTCTTCGACGGACATGCTAGCAAAAGGTTGTTGAAGCTTCTTGAGTTTTTCGGATCGGGTAGTGATGTCTGGATTATAATATTCTATAGGAAGGGCGTCGTGCTGTAGTGACTTGTTCCAGCTCATCGTTGATCCTTCTGCTTCAATCTTTTGCATAGCCGAAGTGATGTGTACCTTTTTCATTTGAATGGTCCTTCAGAACATTACTTCTCAGTGACTCATCCATGCTTGGCAAGCTTCAGTGTAAAGAGCCAATATCTAATCAACTGTCATGGGGTATTTGCCGGAGGAATTTGTGACCTTGAAAACAGTTGAGGATGAGTACTCGAGAGCAATGCTAGGGAAGCAATCAGTTTCAGATTGGAAATTTGATCTCAAGTTCTGACTGATTGCCCTCTTTCTCCTTGTTCCACAGGTGGGAACAAGGACAAAGACAAGGACAGGGAGAAAACATGATATGTGATACTCTTGCTTTCAACCCTAATAATATGAGGTACACTTACTCTGGTGTGGCTTGTTTGCAGAGATACTATCAGAGGGAAAGAAAGCTGAGTATTTCGAAAGGCTTCGTTGGGAGTGTCCTCTCAGATGTGAGGAAGGGTTGAGCATTTTTGCAGGTCTGTCTGGCTGTCGAGGATGGAGGTCAACATATATAGGAATTTCCCGAACAACAAGTGGAAATACTGTTCTTTTACCCTTCTCAGTCATAGCAATGCAGTGAGAGCTGCAAGGTTCACGTGTTTTAACTTTGTCGGATATCTTTTGTAAAGTGGTCCATGATATCCGGAAAGTCGATGTTGCGTAGGAATGGCATCAACACATTCTATCCAGGAAAACCTTACTCTCGAGATTCGAGGAATAGCGTCTCTTCAATTTTTGAACAAGCAAATCTGTTGAAAGTCTGGCTCTCAAAATTCGAAGAGTGGTGTCTCTTCAAATTTTGAACACTTAGATCTTTGTTTGAAGATGCATTGTCGGGGAGGATAAAAAAATAAGCCTTTTCACAAGCTTGCTTTGCCATGGAGGACGGAAGCCGACACATATATGTATTTCCCACTTAGCAAGTAGTGGTGTCATGCCCTTGTGGGTAATAGTAGGGTAGCTAGCACTTCAAAATTCGCATGCCTTAGCTTTGTCAAAAATATTTGACCAAGTTAACCGTGGTATCGAGGAGCTGATTTTGCGTGTAAGGATTGCCCAAATTTTTTTTATCCAGGGAGACCTGGCTCTCGAAATTCAGAGTGTGGTGCTTCTTTGATTTTTGATCATGCAGTGTTGTTGCCCTTCCTTTTATAGGGGTTCCAATTGTGTTCAAGGAGTACATTCAGAAAGCTACTGTTTATAGAAGTTCCCTTTTATTTTTGTACTTCTGAGATTTATTGTGCCTCATTTTTCCTTTGTCATTTCTGAAAATGGCTTGCCCATTCGACCGCCCTTTTGACTTGAATGTTGTGAAAGAGGCATCCATGTCTTCTCAAGACAACATATGGCATCCATCTTTTTTATCCTCTGCCGGTCATCTTACCATTGGCGACTCTGTGATGAAGAATGACACGACCGCTATTATGGTGGCCAGGAATCTTCTCACCCCTAAAGATAATAAGATACTTTCCAAAAGATCTGATGAGTTAGTTGTTCAGGATTCTCTGGCTTTTAGTATTCAGTGTGCGGGTTTTGTGTCTAATATGGGTCAATGCCTGCTAGCTCGGACTTGCCAAGTTGAATCATTGATTACGGAGGTGGTAAGTCTCAAACAAGAAATCAAAGGGCTCAAGCATGAGAATAGACAGCTGCACATACTTGCACATAACTACTCCATGGGCATGAAGATAAAGTTGGACCAGTTGCAGGAATCTGAAAGTCGGATTCTAAGTGATCATCAGAGGTTTACGGATTTGTTATAAAAATGTCTACTGCCTTCGTCTTCTGGAGTTTTACTGCGTATTGAAGCTCCAAATGATCAACCTCTAGTGTGTCCTCTTTTTGTGGTTCTGCCTAGTACTGAAGTTCCAAATGATCACCTTTCGGTGCCTCATCTTTCTGGTGCTCTGCCGAGTACTGAGGCTTCTCATAGGTAACCTTGTGACGGTTCCCTCCTCTTTGCTTGTTTTTATTTTTATGTATGTTTATATATGTAAAAAAAAAGTTTTACTTCGTTTAGCATATTGTGTTAAATACCCCAAGGCATCCTTCATTAAACTCTTTGAATTTTTTGTTGAAGTTTGTATGTTGAAACTTTGTGGGTTGAAATAGTGTTCCCCCAATTTCCCAAGTGAGGAAAAATTCTCGTTTGGGGACTTGAAAGCTCCAAGGTATTGAGTAGTCACGAAACTTTTGATTACTGAGGCGTAGCAAAATATGGTAGAAGTCCCCCAAGTATTCGGGCGAGGAGTTGATGAAGGAGGTGTCTTGCTAGTAGCCAAGTTTCCAAGCCACAAAAACTTCACCCTTTTCTTTTCTAAGTGGTAGCCCAAAACTCTTAAAGGTTGCTAGGCCCAAAGAAAAATGAGAGCCCTAGCCATTTATATTTTTTTTGTTTGATTGTCAAGCCCAACTAGGAGAGGAGGCCCGGGCCTACTTATTGTTGAGAGGTAGGGAGATAATGAAAATGAGACCCAAGGCCTCATCCCTTTGCCCATGTCTTCTTCCCCATTTTCCTTGACTTTTCTCATTCTTGCATTGTTCATTCTTTGTTTTCTTTTCTGCCACTTTTTTGCTGTTGTTCACGTTTTGGTGGAATTGTTTTTCGTTTCCACTGATCAGCCTGAGTCGCTGCAGTATAACACCATCATATGTAGTTCAAATCGCATAGCCATCTTCATGAAAGTTGTTCCTTAACTTGTTAGCTACAACATATCCAAATTTGAGATCCATCGGAGCAGTACAACTCCAGAAATTCATGTATGATCAGTGACTGTTCATAATTTTTTTGTCAACCCGTCAGACTTGTTCTGAGCTTCGAAACTCCATCTTCTCTTACTCAAATCAATATACTTTCTTCATATATTTCCAGATCTTCGAAACACTATAGTAGCTTCAAAATCTGTAGAAATCCGACCGTCATGTATGGAGTTTCAACACCCTAATTTCCGTTGCTCAAACAGAAATAGTTCCTTCTTGAAAATTGTTCATTTGCTCAAGGACTATAAGATATCCAATTCAACTCCATTGAAGAAGAGCAAGAGTTGCAGAAATTTGCTTAAGATCAGAGTGTGTGTAGTTCAATAAGTAAGGTTTGTTGAATGTAGGTTTTTGCTTAAGATCAGAGTGTGTGTACTTCGTTTAGCATATTGTGTTAAATACCCCAAGGCATCCTTCGTTAAACTCTTTGAATTTTTTGTTGAAGTTTGTATGTTGAAACTTCGTGGGTAGATCTTGTGGGTTGAAATAGTGTTCCCCTAGTTTCCCGAGTAAGGAAAACTTCTCATTTGGGGACTTGAAAGCTCCAAGATATTGAGTAGTCACAAAACTTTTGATTACCCAGGCGTAACAGCATATGGTAGGAGTCCCCCAAGTCTTCGGGCGAGGAGTTGACAAATGAGGTGCCATGCTAGTAGCCAAGTTTCCAAGCCACAGAAACTTCACCCTTTTCTTTTCTAGATGGTAGCCCAAAACTCTTGAAGGTTGCTAGGCCCAAAGAAAAATAAGAGCCCTAGCCATTTACATTTTTTTTGTTTGATTGTCAAGCCCAAAGAGGAGAGGAGGCCCGTGCCCACTTATTGTTGAGAGGTAAGGAGATAATGAAAATGAGGCTCAGTGCCTCATCCTTTTGCTCATGTCTTCTTCCCCATTTTCCTTGACTTTTCTAATTCTTACATTGTTCATTCTTTGTTTTCTTTTCTGCCACTTCTTTGCTGCTGTTCACATTTTGGTGGAATTGTTTTTCGTTTCCACTGATCAGCCTGAGTCGCTGCAGTATAACACCATTATATGTAGCTCAAATCGTATAGCCATCTTCATCAAAGTTGTTCCTTAACTTGTTAGTTACAACATATCCAAATTTGAGATCCATCAGAGTAGTACAACTTCAGAAATTCATGTATGATCAGTGACTATTCATAATTTGTTTGTCAAACCTCAGACTTGTTGTGAGCTTCAAAACTCCATCTTCTCTTACTCAGATCAATATACATTTTTCATCAAAGTTGTTCTTTATCATCTCTTCCATAACATATCAAAATTTGAGAACAAACTAAGTATTAAATATTTCCATATCTTCGAAACACTGTAGCAGTTTCAAAACCTGTAGAAATTCGACTGTCTTGTTTGGAGCTTGAACACCCTAATTTCCGTTGCTCCAACAGAAACAGTTCCTTCTTGAAAAAAATTTCATCTGCTCAAGGACTATAAGATATCCAAAATTCAGATCCATTGAAGAAGAGCAAGAGTTGCAGAAATTTGCTCAAGATCAGAGTGTGTGTAGTTCAATAGGTAAGGTTTTTGAATGGTTGAAGCTATTTTTAGAACATAAAATTTTGGTTTAGCTTCACACTATCTTGATCAAGAGTGTGTGAAGCTCTTGCATGTTTTAGTGTTGAAATGTTGTAGTGAAGTTTTGTGGGTGAAGCTTTTGTAGGTGAAACTTTTTTGGGTGAAGCTTTTTGGGTGAAGCTTTGTTGGCACTATAAATTGATTTTGCTTCACACTATCTTGATCAAGAGTGTGTGAAGCTTGGAAGGTGAAGCTTTGTAGGTGAAGCTTTGAAAGTGAAGCTTTATGGGTGAAGCTTTGAAAGTGAAGCTTTATAGGTGAAGCTTTGAAGGTGAAGCTTTGAAGGTGAAGCTTTGAAAGTGAAGCTTTGTACGTGAAGCTTTGAAGCTTTGAAGGTGAAGCTTTGGAAGTGAAGCTTTGAAGGTGAAGCTTTGTAGGTGAAACTTTGAAAGTGAAGCTTTGTAAGTGGTGAAGCTTTGAAAGTGAAGCTTTATAGGTGAAGCTTTGAAGGTGAAGCTTTGAAGGTGAAGCTTTGAAAGTGAAGCTTTGTACGTGAAGCTTTGAAGCTTTGAAGGTGAAGCTTTGGAAGTGAAGCTTTGAAGGTGAAGCTTTGTAGGTGAAACTTTGAAAGTGAAGCTTTGTAGGTGAAGCTTTGAAAGTGAAGCTTTGAAGGTGAAGCTTTGAAAGTGAAGCTTTGAAAGTGAAGCTTTGTAGGTGAAACTTTGAAAGTGAAGCTTTGAAGGTGAAGCTTTGTAGGTGAAGCTTTGAAAGTGAAGCTTTGTAAGTGAAACTTTGTAGGTGAAGTTTTGAAAGTGAAGCTTTGAAGGTGAAGCTTTGTAGGTGAAGCTTTGAAGCTTTGAAGGTGAAGCTTTGTCGAAGCTTTGTAGGTGAAGCTTTGGAAGTGAATCTTTGTAGGGTGAAGCTTTGGAGCTTTGAAGGTGAAGCTTTGTAGATGAAGTTTTGTAGGGTGAAGCTTTGTAGGTGAAGTTTTGAAGTTTTGAAGGTGAAGCTTTGTAGGTGAAGCTTTGAAAGTGAAGCTTTGAAGGTGGAGTTTTATAGGTGAAGCTTTTAAAGTGAAGCTTTGAAAGTGAAGTTGTTACACCCCACCCTTCCATTTTATAAAATAAAAAAAATAATAAAAAGTTTTAGTTCTTAATTGGTGAGCCCAGAGGGCCCACCCCTTGATTTTGTCCCTTGTACCCGGCCCCTCTTCCTTCTCTCTCTCTTTTTCTCTCTTTTCCTTTCCCTTTCATGTGCTTCCTCTCAGCCATCTCTCTTTGTTCTTCTCCTTCACCATGCCACATCCATAACCCATATTCTGAAATCATCGTCAAATCACAATTTCGTCATCACCATCGTCCTTGTCCCGTCACTGCGAACTCAACAATAGCCTTGGCATTGTGGAGGTCGAACCATGAAGCCCTGTTCACGAGCTCCGACGCAGACCGCTCACTTCGAGGAAATTTTCAGCCAAACCATGGTGAGTTGGCCGGTGTGCAAGGTATCAATCTCTTCATCTCGTCGAGTACTACAACTTCCTTTTTTGTTTAACCTAATTTCATTGAGTATTGAAGAAGTTATACTCATTTGAATCTTACCCAGTCTCAGGCAAGTCTGACGGCTTTCGAGGCATTTTTCAGCCAAACCACGACGAGTTAGGCGTTGTGCCAGGTACCATTCTCTTCGTCTCTTCGAGAAATACAACTTTCGTTTTTGTTTCACTTGATTTCGTCGAGTATTGACAAAGTTATGGACATTCAAAGTGTGTGTAGTATTCCAACCGAATCCGGCCTTCTCCTTCGAATCGGTCTGGCAACCCACATTCCAGAAAACCTAGGCCTTCCAGGCCAACCCAAACCCCTCGGGCTTTAAGCCCATTTTGGTGCAGCCCAAAACCCCAACCCATTTCCTTTTTCTTTTTTGTTTTTATTTAAATTGTTTAAAAGGCCTTGGGCCATTTTAATTTGGGGCCTTTGGCCCGTTCTGTTTTGTGCAGCCCAAAAACCCAACCCGTAGTCTTTTTAAATTTTAATTAAATTGTTTTAAAAACCTAAAGGCCTACGAGCTGTTTTATTAAGGGCCTATGGCCCGTTGCCAAACCCAAAACCCATTTCTTTTATTTATATTTGTTTTGTTTTAGTTGTTTTAAGTTAAGGCCTTTAGGCCATTTTAGCGAAGGCCCTAAGCCTTTTTAATCTCAAACCCCAAACCCTGAACCTAGTTTGACCTATCGACCCTTGGACCAGTGTTGACCCGGTCAACGGTCAGCGTTGACTTTGACCTGTCAACGTTGACTTTTTATATTGACTTTTTTGGGTTTCGTCCGAGACCCCTCTTAGACTAATTTCGACATCCTGGACCCGTTTTTGAAGTCTGTTTTCCCAAATTAAATTGTTTGAGTAGAGTTTGACCAAGTGTACCCTTTAAGTGCTTAGGGGCAATTAATTGTGGCATTGTTTCTTCGCTAGCAGCGCGGCTTTCGACGGTGAAGTGAGTGAACCCCTTCTAAAAATGCATTTTTTATTAGTAGAAATGCATACATGAGAAGCATGAGTTTATAAGAAGGTTTACGACGTTACTGTTCATAAATGTATGTGCGATGGTTTTGTATTACCTAATGGTCCTAATTTTCGCTACGGGATGAAGGGATAGATTCTGGTCTATCCCGGGCGACGGTGGAGTTGGCACAGGGCCTGGAGTGTGTTTCCTCTGGCTATTTAGTACAGGGATGGGGAGCTGGCATAGGGCCTGAAGGGATATTTTTCTCTGACTGTATGCTCAGGGACGGGGAGATGGCATAAGGCCTAGAGGGATATATGTGGACATTTGACACTAGTGATTATATATGAGAGTTATGAATTGAGATATGACACGGCTAGCGATTATACATGCGAGTTATGAGATGAGATATGGCACGGCATGCTAGGTTTCGAAAAACCTATGTTTATCATGATATATATATATATATATATATATATATATATATATATGTTTTCATAAAATCTGGGGGTTAGTATGTTAATAATTGTTTTATTATATTTATATCAAATTGGTCCACTCACCCTTGTTTTGCGCCCCCTTCAGGGTTTAGAATCGAGGCATACAATCCTGGCATCAAGGCACTTCTGCATCGGCATATTCGAGTTCTCTCAGTGTAAGACCTACTTTATTTGATCATTCGATTTTATCTTATTTCTTTTCTAGTTTTCTAAATTAGTTGTATGTTCTGAACACGTTCCTTATTTGCATATTAATTACCATTAAATTCATAATTCTTATTAATATCTCGTTCTCATGCATTCTAAATGGCTTTCGTCACCCCTCGGGTGTCAGTCAGCACGTGACCATCCGGATGTTCTAAGGACATCGGGATCAGGTTGTGTCAGAAGCTTTGTAAGTGAAGCTTTGTAGGTGAAGCTTTGAAAGTGAAGCTTTAAAGGTGAAGCTTTGAAAGTGAAGCTTTGTATTGGCACCATAAATTGATTTTGCTTCACACTATCTTGATCAAGAGTGTGTGAAGCTTTTTGAGAATTGTGGCTGGACTCCATTGATGAAACTTTGTATTTGCCCTTTTTTTTTTTTTTTTAGGTGAAGGGAGGTGAAGCTTTTTATGGCACCATAACTCGATTTTGCTTCATCCTATCTTGATTAAGAGTGTGTGAGGCTTTTAAGAATTATAGTTGCCCCTCATTGATGAAGCTTTTGGTGGCACCATAAATTGATTTTGCTTCACACTATCTTAATCAAGAGTGTGTGAAGCTTTTGAGAATTGTGGTTGAACTCCATTGGTGAAGCTTTTGTTGGCACCATAAATTGATTTTGCTTCACACTATCTTGATCAAGAATGCATGAAGCTTTTTGGCATTTATAGTGTTTGCATTGTTACATCAGGGAGATGTCTGGAGCAGATGCCAAGGGCTGAAGAGCTTGATCTTCGTATACCATGCACTAACACCATTGTTGGCTTGCAATAAGACTTTGTTGGTGACTATAACCCTTGTTGTGCATAAGTGCTCCCCTAGTTGAGTTGTAAGACTTGATGGTTTTTGATTATTTGTGAATGCTAGGAGTTCACATGTACAAGTTGTACCACTCGTCACTCTTCACCACCTTTCATCACCTTTCATCACCTAGTTGGTGGCAAGAAGGTGAATTCCTTCACCACCTGGTTGGTGATAAGAGTGGCAAGTTGCCGCATGATATTAGAGTATGTTGAACCATTTCGAAGCTCAGTTAGCTTATGTATGAATGTGTTGACATGTATGATGTTTATGTTAATTGACATGCGTGATGCTTATGAATGTTTTCTATGCATGAAGGGAATGTATGATGTTTATGTTGATTGACATGAATGATGCTTATGAATGTTTTGATATGCATGAAGGAAATATATGATGTTTATGTCATCGTTTGGAGGGTTTTCTTAGGTCAGGGTGAGACCAAGTGTTTCATTGCTGGGAATGTAAAAGAGTGAAGACCAAGTTATCTGAATCACATCTTTATTGAATTTTGTCAGATGACCTTCATTAAACAGGATGTCGAATGGTCGTAGCTCAACGCTTGTACAATGTGAGTCTACTTGTGATAATATTTCAAGTGATCAGCGTTCCATGGATGGCCAAGGGTCTTGTCATCTAAGCTTTTGAGCTTGTAGGAGCCAGGGCGACTAATGTCAATGACTTCAAACGGTTTATCCTAATTTGGGCTGAGTGTGCCTTCACTCGGGACTCTGTCGCAGAGTAGTCTTTTCTTCAATACCCAGTCCCTTACTTTGAAAGAGCAAGGTTTGACCCTAGAGTCATAGTATTATCCCTCGTATTGGGTACCATTAACCCAATATGTGCATTTCGGCGATTTTCCTTGCAGCAGGTCGTCGAACACTGGGGATTGGGCAAGGAAATTTAGGTAATTCTGAGATCCAGGAACACCAAAAAAAGCATGCCAAATCCAGGTATCAAATGAAGCCACCGCTTCCAAAATGATACTTTTGGCTCTTTTTTTGTCATCATAAGCTTCTTGCCACGCACTTGGACAGTTTTTCCAAGTCCAGTACATGCAGTCAATGCTTCCAATCATGCCAAGGAACCCTCGCATCTCACCCTTCCTCAGAAGCCTTCGCATGTCCATTGGCGTGGATGTCCGAAGGTACTCATTGGTGTAAAGGGCTTCAATTATAGAGCAAAAGGGCATCAGGGACTCCAGAACAGTTCTTCATCCCATCTTCGTGATCTCATCCACTTGATCTACAAATGCTCCATATGCAAGCATTCGCAAGGCAGCCGTAATTTTTTTGCTCAGGAAGAAGACCTAGAACATGAAAAGCATCTTCTTTTTGCACGAAGTGTGGATCATGGTTGCAAATAGCGCTCATGATTTTGTCGAACAAACCTCATTGCATTCTAAAATGACGTCTAAAAATATGATCAGGGAATACGTTGTTAGGAATAAAATAATCTTCTAAGAGATATTTACCTCGTCTTTCCCTTTTTCTATCGAGGTTTGCAGCACGTCTGGGTTTAGCTATCTGCCTCACGGCGGGATTGTGAAGCCCTCTGCCTTCTATGGTGATCATCCTCATCCTCCTCCATGAATAAAGCCTCATCTCCACCATCATCTTCCTCGAGATTGGCCAATTCTGCATGTTGTGCCAACAACCTTTTCTGTTGCTCCTGCAACTGTTTATACAATCTCCTTGAAGAAGACATTGTAATAGGAACTCAAGATTTGAAAATGATGAACAATGATTCTGAGCTAAAAAGAAGGATTGAGCTTGGTGTGAGGATGGATGTAGAGATGTAGGGTTTATATGGAGGAAAAAAATAAGGATGAGGTTCTGGACAATGCCACGTGGCACTACGTGATTTGTTGAAAATCTTATCGAAATCCTGGCTAAATTATTGTAATTCGAAAGTGACATGTGGCGCATCGGGATTGGTTGGAAATCTTATCGAAAATCTATCCACAAAATAGTACGTTTCGGATAATGACACGTGTCATCACGAGGTTGGTTGAAAATATTATCAAAATGTTGGCTAAATTATTGTAAACCGGAAGTGACATGTGGCGCGTCCGAATTTGTTGAAAATCTTAGCGGAAATCTATTCACAAAATAGTACGTTCGGATAATGACACATGGCGTGACGAGATTAGTTAAAAATCCTATATGAAATTAAAATTATTTTATTTTTTTATTCTTTTAACAAAAATTTTAAAATATTATAAATGGGCTGGGTGCCAGCGCATTTTTTAGGGGTGGAGCTACAGTGGCCTATTACTGTTCATTGGAGTTTGTTACTGTTCACTTGAGTGGATAAATGGGCTGGGTGCTGGCACCCAGTCTTAGGAGTGGACTTGCTCTCAAGTGAGCCTGATTTTTGTGCCCCTCGACTAGATCCAAGTTAAGGGCAAGTTGTTTGTCATTTTCAGTTTGCTTGTAATTCTAGACTCGGTATGCTGCTTGCTGAAGCTCAACTAGGATAACTGCCTTTGTACCAAAGGCGAGTGAGAATGGTGTTTCTCTTATTGAAGTCCAATACGAAGTGCGGTATGACCAAATAACTTGCAGCATAAGTTCTGGCCAACAGCCTTTAGCCTTGTCCAAGTTGGTCTTCAAAGTGCGCTTGATTATTTTGTTGATGACCTCAACTTGTCCATTAGCCTGAGGATGAGTTGGGGAGGCGAAGCAGAGATTGATGTTGAACTTAGAGCATAAAGTCTTGAACCTCTAGTTGTCAAACTGTTGCCCATTGTCAGTGACTATAGCATTGGGAATGCCGAATCTGCAAAGGATGTTCTTCAACACAAAGTTTTCTATCATTGCCTCAGTAATGGTTGTCAAGTGTTCTACTTCGACCCATTTTGTAAAGTAGTCAACCGCAACGATTGCATAACAGACCTTGCCCTTCCCCACAGGCATTGGGCCAATCAGATTGAGTCCCCACTGTGCGAATGGCCAAGGGTTGTTCATAAGACTGAGAGGCTCAAGAAAGGAGTGGGGAATGGTTGCATAATGTTGACACTTGTCGCATGAGCGGGATACTTTCATGGCATCTTGGTGGAGTGTTGGCCAGTAGTATCCTTGGCGAAAAGCCTTGTGTGCTAGAGACCGAGATCCGGCATGATCTCCGCAGACTTCTTCATGTATCTCTCGAAGGACAATTTCTGCATCAGCAGGCGTAAGACGCCTTAAGTATGGCAAGTTAAAACCTCGCTTATAAAGTTAGTCATTAATGATCAGGTAGCGGGTAGACTTGTATTGAATTTGCTTCGCTTAGACTTTATCGTTTGGAAGTATGCCATGAGCAAGGAATTTATAAATCAGGGTGATCCAACTATCCCCTTCTTGTAAGTTGCACACTTTCACAGCTATGGTACTTTGTGCTGCCAATAATTCGACATGAATTTTTCTTCCAATTTTGTCTTCCACTACTGAGGCTAGGCGAGCTAGGGTGTCTGCATGATTGTTTGCTGCTCGAGGGACTTGAGTGATCTGGTATTTGAAGTACTTGAGCAAAAGTTGCGTTTGCGCAAGATATGCTGCCATGGAGCTATCCTTAGCATCATAGTTATTCATGACCTGGTTAACCACCAATTGAGAATCACTGAAGCTATCAATTTTTTTAACTTCAAGGTGTATGGCAAAAAACAAGCCTGCTAGAAGGGCTTCATACTCAGCCTCATTGTTTGATGCTTTGAATTTGAAGCGAAAAACATACTCCAATGCCACTTTGTCTGGGGTGATAAGGACTAGTCCTGCTCCACAGCCATGTTGGTTGGATGAGCCATCAAGATACAAAATTCATACTGGGAATGTTGGTTCTGCCTTCCGAGCTTCCGAGGCTAACAGAGTCAGTGCCTCAGGTATAGGAGAGATGTCAACGGGATATGTGAATTCGACAATGAAATCTGCAACTGCTTGGCCCTTCTCAGTTGGCTTTGGTTGGTAGGAGATGTAGAACTCACCCAGTATTATCATCCACTTGATCATTCATCCTGAAGTGTCAGGACTTTGGAGTATTTGTCGAATGGGGTGATTGGTAAGCACAGTGATGGAGTGTGCTTGGAAGTAAGGGCGAAGTTTTTGAGCAGACATGACCAATGCTAGAGCTAATTTCTCAATGTTGGAGTATCATGTCTCTGCGTCTTGCAAAGCCTTGCTGGCATAGTAGAAGGGTCGTTCGACACTACCATCATTTCGAATGAGAACAGAATTAACCGCCGAATGCGAGACATATAGTTAGATAATGAGAATGTCGCCAACTTCGGGTTTGGAGAGTAGGGGAGCTTTACTCATGTACTCCTTGAGGTTCTTGAATGCCTCAGCACACTCATCATTCCATGTAATGTACTTTTTACTTCCCTTAAGTGCTTTAAAGAAAGGAGCACATTTGTCTATAGCCTTAGAAATGAACCTAGTCAAGGTGGCCACCTTGCCAGTAAGGCTTTGGATGTCCCTTGAAGTTACTTGTTCTTTCATATCAAGGATTGCTTTGATCTTCTCTAGATTAGGTTCAATCTTCTCTAGATTAGCTTCAATGCCTCGTTGGCTAATCATGAAGCCCAAGAATTTGCCAGAACTTACGCCAAATGCACATTTGTTGGGGTTCAACCTCATTTAATACTTTTTCAGTATGGTAAAGGTTTCAGATAAGTTGGTGATGTGTTGGTCAGCATGTTTTCTTTTGACTAACATATCATCAACATAAACTTCCATGCTCTTCCCAATCTGTTTGGCGAACATTGAATTGACTAGTCTCTGATAAGTCGCCCCTGCATTCTTTAGGCCAAATGACATGACTTTATAGCAATATAGTCCCCTGTCAATAGTGAAGGCTGTGTGTTCTTTGTCTGAAAGGTTCATGAGGATTTAGTTGTACCCCGAGTAAGCATCCATGAAGCTCAAGAGTTCACACCCTTCCGTTGAGTCGTTAAGTCTGTCAATGAGATGGAGAGGAAAACTATCCTTAGGGCATCTTTTGTTTAAGTCAGTGTAGTCGACACACATTCTCCATAAGACTTTTTGAAGCAGGAGACTTTCCTTGGTTGGATTTTTCTTGACAAGGACAACATTCGCTACCCAAGTTGGGTAATTGACTTCGCGAACAAAGCCTATGTCTTTGAGTTTCTCCACATCTGCTTTCATTGCCTCATATCGTTCGACATCATAAGATCTTCGCTTCCGTCTCACTAGCTTGGTCTTAGGATCAATACTCAAGCGATGACAGATGATATCGGGAGAGATTCCTAGCATGTCCTCATATGACCAAGCGAAGACTTTAGTGTTCTCTTGCAAAAAAGAGATCAGTGCCAACTGGATTGGTGGTGAAATTGTGGTGTCAATCTTCACTATACGATCTGGATAGTCTTTGGAGATAGAGACATTCTCCAACTCTTCAGCTGGTTGTGCTTGCTGGGTGAAAGAGTCATCTCGTGGATCGTCCGGTTAATCATTACCATTACGAAGGGCCTAGTTAACCTCATCTAGGTTGATCTTTGTGACTTGGCCATGTATAGAGAGGATTTCCTTAGCACAGACAGATGTTGTTGCTTGACTGAAGTGTTGTAACATGACCGCGCACTAAGTTGATCTCCTCTGAAGTAACTATTGCCATAGAGGGTTGGAAATTTCATCAACAACATATGCGAAGACACTATGGCCTTGAGATCATTAATGCATGTGCGCTCAAATATGACATTGTATGCTGTTGGGCAGTCAACCACCAGGAAGTTAGTGGTAATGGTAGCTTTGTAAGGGACTGTACCAATGGTGAAGGGTAAGTGTATGCCCCTTAAGGGCTGCACGATATCACCGGAGAAGCTTATCAGAGGAGAAATCAAGCGATTGAGTAAGTGTTCGGCCATATTGAGTGCCCTAAAAGCTTCATCGAACATGATATTGACCGAAGCCTCTGTGTCTACAAGGATTCGTCGTACATCAAAGTTGGCTATGTGAGCTTCCACGATCAGTGGATCATTGTGAGGGTAGATGATACCTCTTTCTTCCTCAGGGTAGAAACATATTGGATCCCAGTTAGGCTTTTAATACTTGCCCCCCTAATGTCTTCCACATGAAACACCTAGTGGCCAGGCTTCAAAGTTCGTTCATTGTTTTTCATGGCCCTGTTGGAGGATTCAGATATGGATGTGCCACCGCTTATGGAATATATCACATTCACTTGGCGTTGGCTACGGTTATCCCTTGAAGGGTGAAGGAGGAATTGATCAATTTTTCCTTCGCGTGCCAAATCTTCAATAGGGTCACGGAGAATGATGCATTTCTCGCCTTCATGACCGTTATGTTCGTGGTAGCTGCAAAACACGCATATGTTCCTTGTGGGCTTGTACAGCGGCTACCTCGGTTTTGGCTTTGGTATCAGGTGAGCTATACTGGGGTAAATAGCCACGTATGTGGCGTTCAAAGGTGTATATATCTCATACCTCGGGGTGGTGCCTGTCTTGACATGTGTTTGGCCCACTGCATTGATTGCCTGGGGACGAGCATTGTCGTGGCGATACCCTTGGTTATCGTGATAGTGCCTTTTACTCTTTTTCTGAAATGAGAGTGGTGGGGATGAAAATCCTTCCTCTTACTTTGAGATTGATACATCTGCCAATTTGGCAAAGGATTACGTAAGGCATGAGCAAACACCCCTGCTGTTTGGAAGGTTGAGGTCTTCTCATTTGAATGGGTTTGGCTTCTGCTCCCTACTTGCTGATAAGGGATAGTTGTAGGGGGTTTATCTTGATATGTTCTTGCCTCGGCATAGGCATGGTTGTAAGCTTGCGCCATCACCTCAGAGTAAATCTTCCAAGTGTTGGCATTGATCATGTACTTGAAGAAACAGTCTCGTAGGCCTGCTGTGAAGGCTTTGAGGGCAATCTTGTCATCTGCCTTGGCACAACAAGAATACTAATGGCTGAAGTGACCGATATACTTATGTAATGACTCGTCTGGTTTCTGCTGAATAGTGTATAAGTCATCTGCAGAGTGCAAACGATCAATCTGCAAAATGTGTTGAGAAACAAACAGTTTCCTCAACTCCTCAAATGAGTCTACTGTCTCGGGGAGGAGGAGGAGACGACAATAACAGTTTAGAGCTCCACTAGAGAGGGTGGACGGGAAGAGAAGACATTGTTCCTCGTCAGTATGCATCCGGTATGCCATGGTGGACTCAAAGAGGTTGAGGTGTTCAATCGGGTTTTCCCTCCCAATATAAAGTTATAAACTGAGCTTCTGCTTTGTCTTCACTTGAATAGGGTGTTAATGATCTTCCTTGTACGAGGGTCAAGCCTAGGTTGGTTCTAATCAGGTATCTCAGCTTGTCATTCGGCTTTCAACTTGTTTACTTCCTCAATAAGCTATAGGCCAATAGGGTCCTGGGTGGAGTCATGTACCACTAGAGCTTTCTTTCATAAATCTCCATCACCTCTTGGAAGTAGGAAAGTTTGATGAAGAGTAAGTGATTTTTCCTTGGACTAGCCATACTGACTTCTAGGGTATGTCTGCCGAAACACCTCTGAATCCCTTACACTCTCATATTTCTCTAAGACTTGTTGCCCCTTCCCCAAATTGGTAGCCGGCCTGGGCCTTGGTAGGGGACCAAGTCTCTCAGAAACCCTTGGGTCATTGATCTTTGAGCTTATATGGATGGGGTTCTTTCGACGTTACTTTAGGAAGTCCTGACAGTCGCGGTAAACAGCTTCCGATCCTTTCGTTCTTTCCGCAAAGAGATGCCTTTCTCCACTTCTCATGCCTCGACTTGAAGCAGCCGGGTTGAGAGAAGTCTCGTGTTGATTATCACATTGATGGGTAGCTCGATCCCTATCAGGGATATCCATGTTGGATATCGGTGACCTTTCGTGTTGGGGGGCATTCAGATGATTGTTGACTTTTGTAGGGGCAACAAGCTCGTGTGTTTGAGCATTCTTAGCCTCATGAAGATTCTCAAAGAGCTTCTCATATTGCTCTTGGAGGATCTCATTCTTCATTGCTATCTTATTGTTCTGAGCCTTCAGTTCATTGAATTTAGCTCGAAGAGCAAACTTATTTCGTTCTTTCCTTCGCTGCCTCACAATATGCACAAGTGGAGTGTCATTCTGTGTGGTGTGGCTTCCTTCACTCCCCATGTTGGAAAGGGATGTCTGGTCAAATGAGAGTGTACGGACTATGGAAACCAACTTGACAAAGTTGGAGAGGGTAGGAATAAGTGTCGTTTCCCACAGACGACTCCAAATGTTGATGCACAAAACCAGTGAGGACTTTGGTACAACAAAAAGTGTCAGGTTTGTGACCTTCGCTAGATTGCTTCGGTCGCCAGTGTGGATAGGTATGTAAAGAGATAGAAGCAGGGAAGCAAACACAAGATGTACGTGGTTCACCCAGATTGGCTACATCCATGGAGTAGAGGAGTTCTCATTAATTGTGAAGGGTTTACACAAGTACATAGGTTCAAGCTCTCCTTTTGTGAGTTCTAGTGAATGGTTTAGTACACAATGACATTAGGGATTCATTGTGGGAGAATGATCCATATTTATAGAAGAGAGTTTCTAGCTTTGTTCTGACATTGACACGTGTCATGTTGTGATTGGCCTTTGATGTTGACACGTGTCGTGCTGTGATTGGCCTCTGACGTTGACATGTGTCGCGTTGTGATTGGCCTCCTAATTTATATATATATATATATATATATATATATATATATATATTATACTTACACTAAAAGGCAATTCTTCTCGTGAACAGTAACTTTTGTTGATGCAACAATTTCGATCGTTAATCAAAATTGCCAATGTGTGAAATTCTGCTCACTAGGCTAGGCAGAGCAATGGCATGCTAAAAACAAAACAAAAACAAGCAGAATGATTACATGTAGTGCAGGATATGGAATGTCTTTACCTCATTGCAAATCCTAAAAGACCCCATTTTCATGAAATTATTCTCATGAAATTTCAAATCTCGGTTGAATGGGCCTTATCTTATGGGGTATGATATCCACACACCTCATTTTACTTCTCACACACCTTTTTAATTTTCGGCCGTCGGATCTAATGAATTGAAGAAGATCAACGGATAGAAATTATCAAGGAGTGTGTGAGAAGTAAAATGTGGTGTGTGAATAGCACACCCCTATCTTGTTATCAGATTTACTCACTTAAAGCTGTTAATTAATGATGCTTAGAGTCGTCATTCGACAAGTTAATGACTCTTAAGTAATCAGTGATCTAACCACCAAACTTCAACTGTCTCCATAGATTAAATAAATCGATTATGCGGAGGCAGCCCTATTTTCTAACCTTTTTCTCTTCTCTTTAAAGCACCTCTATATAGGGACTCCCAACATCCTTTTGCATTGTCAGATTAATTAGTTTCCTTCTCTTCAACTCTAGGTCAGCCATTTTGTCACCCATAACAAAAAATTTATGCATTCAACAGACACTCAAAAGGCAGCATACCAAAATTTGGTAGAATTTGATACTTGCTCTGTCACAAATTGAAAATAGATCCTAAAATATATAGGTATCAAATATTATGAAGTTTTGCTCAAAAACAAAACTAAAAAAAATAAAAAATGATGATGCATCTCTACATGTGCTGCCATGAGCTTTACTTCAAGTGACATTTGCATAAAAAACAGAGGCTTGTCGTAATAACAATCTCAGAAACCTGTGATGCGCCTGATTTCAGACTGATCTCTTGAACGGCTGCTGAGGTAAGCCCGAATTACGTCAGCATGCTCTTTATGCGTCAGCTGAAGAAAATCAATCCCTTGGCGTAGATTTTTAACCTCCCTTTCCATCATACCATCACTTTTAGAAAACTGGATGACAGCATCTGAGAATCGCAAGAAAGAAAAGACAATCTATATTCAATACATATTCCCTGGTGCACTTACTCCCTCAAAACACATTAGAAAATGCAAATGTGATCTTCCAAAATTAGTTTGTACAACTACGAATACAAAATTGAACCTCTGACCTTCTGAAGATATCTTTCCATCCAAAGTGTGAGATATGTTCATTGTTTTCCAGAAATAGCTGAGGAGAGGAATACTCATGGATTATCATATTATATCCAGAAATAGCTGCATCAAAATTAGAAATTAACCGCGTACCCGTGCTCGTGCTGTTGTTACCCCAAATTACAACATTATTTAACAGAAACCATTTTCTCTTAATCCCAAAATTTCAATTGGATTCCCCTTTTCATACACTTTCTCCACAACCAAACAGAGAAGAGTAGAAATGATAATATTCTCAAACGCAAATCCAAAGCAGAAATTAATCACACCCAGTGACTCCCCTCACCCTTCAATCACACACCTTTGATCTCAAACCCAAAAAATTATTAGAAAAGCAACAAGCAGACAGTAGAGGTAGAGAGAGAGGGATTACGCTGTGGTTCTTGGGCGGAGAGGTGGAGGAGCTACGGGCCATGGTGGGGGAAAGGGAGTTCAAATGAGGCCTCTTCTTCTCTGGCTCGTCAAAGTCTGAGTTTTCCATTTACTGTAAATTATAGGAGCTCCTTACGGAATCCACCACACCATTACAACTCTCTCAGCTTCAGTTCAGAGCTTTTCCGTCTCAAAACCCTTTTTCCATGTTTCAGTCAGTATCTTTTTTCATTTTTTGTTTCTTCGTCTCACTGAATTTTGGGAAGGCTGGAGAAATAGTTAGTACTTAAAAAAGAGAGGATCCTCGTCGATTCTACGATGATTTCAAAGATTCTCCAATCACATCTATTTATGGTATATAGATTAATTTTCATTAAATATTATTTATATTCAATTTTAAACAAAAAGAAATTACAATAATTTCTGATTGTACGATTAACAGATGTGATTTGAGAATTTTTAGAATCGTCACAGATAGGATTCGGCGAGGATTCTCACTCGTACTTAAATGTGGTTTCTTTGAGTTTTGGTTCTTTGCTAACGGTTTGGAGTTCCATATATATATATATCTTCGTAAGCGTGTCATTTTGTCTAGGTACAAAAAGACAAAGACAATGCAAATGGAGAAAAATTTAAGACAAAATTGTCACTGTTGATTTCTTATTTATTTAAAGTTCAAACATAATCACCTTTTGACACATGTATTATCTGGGCAATATTATGCACGGTCCCATATTCAACTGGAACATCAGTGATTGCTATTACTTGAAATGCCAATTTTTCTTTGTTTGTGATTTTATTCTTCTTATCTTGGTTTGGGAATTGTCAATTAATTGTATTAATAATCTGGACAAGACTCAACCAAATATTTTGCTTCTGTATCTTAACATAATTGCTTATGTAGTTTCTAATCAAATTGCCTTTGTAGTTATGCAGCAGTTGCTGTAGTTCTGGCTGAACTAGTATCCACTTATCCTACAAATCATTATTTGCAAATTGCTTTGTAGTTTTTTTGCAGATTTTTATTGTTTTTCGGTTCTTCTTTTGTTCTAGTAATATATATACATATTTTTTTTTTGGTCAGGAATATACACATATATGTGTGTATATGTAAGCGAATATGCAGGTGTGTATATATATATATATATATATATATATATATATATATATATGTATGTATATTACAAAGAATCATTTTATCAACAATTGATTATTCGTATAAGTTGAAGGTATTTTTGTCAATTTAAGTGGGATTTTGGACAAAATTGAAATTTTTATAAAAAAATGACATTTTTAAAATTAAGAACTAATTTTTTGCTATTATTGATCAATTTCAACGTTGCAGATCACAAGAAATTTACAACTATCACATTTTCATTTTATTTTTCTCCTTTTTTATATAAGAAATGTACAATTTTCAAATTTATTAAAAACAAACTACCAATTTTTATAATAAAAGCAGTTATTATGAGAAGTACTGTCATGGCATGGACACCTCTACAATAGTTTTTGCAGTCAGTTATTATGAGAAAGACTTCAATGATATTGACACTCATATTGTTATTACAACAAAAACTTCCATTAATGTACCGCTACGATAGCATCCCAAACCAGTTGAGAAAAAAAATTGGAAAAAATAAATAAAATGAAGATGTAATTAATTTTTGTTTTTATTACAGGAGGTAATATTTTTTTGGATTAATATCAGTTTGCTACCCTCGTGTTTTGTGGTTTTCAACATTTAGTACATCAACTTCTTCTTCTGGGTTGTAGGGGGTTGGGTTTTTTTTTTTTTTGGGGGGCGGGGGGGGGGGGGGGGGGGAGGTGGGGTGGGGGAGAACTAGGTTTGGTTTTTTATTTTATTTTATTTTTTTCCTTCTTCTTCTTCTTCTTCTTCTGGGTTGCAGATTCGGTTTTTTTTTTTCTTCTTCTTCCTCCTGCTTCTTCTTCTTCTTCTTCCGGGTTGCAAATTTGGTTTTTTTTTTCTTCTTCTGGGTTGCAGATTCGGTTTTTTTTCTTTTCTTCTTCTTCTTTTTCTTCCTTCTCATTCTTCTTCTTCCTCCTCCTTCTTTTTCTTCCGGGTGGCAGATTCCCTTTTTTTTTTCTTCCTCTTCTTCTTCCTCCTTCATCTTCTTTTTCTAGGTTGCATATTCGTTTTTTTTTTCTTCTTCTTCTTCTGGGTTGGGGGGGGGGAGGGATGGGTTTTTTATTTTACTTTTACCTTTATTTAATTAATTATTTTAATATTTTTAATGACACATGGCGCTCAGTCATTGTCTACATGAGCGCCACGTCATCACTTAACGGGAGAACTAACAGTTTGACTAACAGATATATAGGAGAATTTAAGGGTATTATATAGGAGAATTTAGTAGCAATTTTATTACTTAATAAGTAGTATCTTTAAAATGTACATCTAGATGATATATAGAGGTCGTTGAATCATGGATATACAAATTCATAAAGCAAGGCCAACTTGACCAAACGATGTGCCACATCATTGGTAGAAGGATGGGGACACATGTGAATCATCGAAGGAGCGAAGCTAATGCTTAATGTTATAAACAACTAGACCTAAAGAAAGAAGAATCCTCTTGAGGGCTTCCACAATCGCATAAACTAGCTGAAAAGAGTCACTCTCGAGATGCATGCAGTTTTGATGATGCTCTAAAGCGAGATGCACACCCTCCCTTGATGACATAAACTTCGTAGCCTTTGGACTAGTGATATGAGAGACCATACAAACAAACAGTCCTATGACTACGCCTTTGTCTCGAAACACAATACCAACGCCACCAAATTTCAACGATCCATTGAAAGCCCCATCAACTTAGAGCTCTTGGAATGGTTTTAAGCCATTTGTTGGAAGGGTGTTCTAAATGTTAATCATAAGATGATATTTTACAAATATTTCATATATTGTACTTAGTGGCGAAGCCAGAAATTTACAGGGGGAGGGGCGAAGTTAAAAGATTGCAAGGTTCATAAGAATAGCAACAACCAAATCCTTTTATATAGTAATGTCTTCCATAATTTACAGATGATGCCTCTCACCTATTGGCAATTCCACCATTATCTCCTCCTGGCTTGGATGAGGATGATTTTCAAATTGACGTACAACTCTCTTCCAAATCACAATGACCGATACCTCATCAAAGGGAGTGAAAGAAATAGACAGATTTGGCTGCTGTTGAGGTGTGGTTTTTTTTCGTTTCTCGGTTTTCTATGGGGTTCTTCCCGATCATTGCCCGATGTACATTACAGGTTTAGATTAGGATTTTTCAGAGTTTTAGAGGTTAGAGGGGATTTCCTTTGGCAGTGTTTTAATTTTCTTACTTGGTAGCTATTCAAGAACCCACCGGATTACCGGCGACTGTAATCCATATTCTTGCTTCCCTCATATTCGTTTTGTTTATACAACATTGGATGAGGGTTAATAAAGAGATGCTATACGAAACGGGCATATATATATATTTTCCCCAACTTATACGAAACGGCGCCATTTGGTTCTACTGTTTTTAAATTTTTTAACTAGGGCCAAAACGACATCGTTTTGGCCTGGGTGTTCTGAAAAAAAAAATTTGAATGCAACTCTGCTGCGCGCAGAGCAAAACCAGACAGAGACAAGAGGGAAAGGGCTGGCCAGCGCTCCAGCCTTATTTTTCTAGCGAGAGGAGTGGCAGCCGCCACTTCTCACCCTCACGTGGCTTCGCCACTGATTGTACTGATTTAGTGACTCATAAGAAATAAGAGTGTTTTAACAATTGCAAAATCATCAAAAAGTGGTGCAGTCATTCCCTCGTGGGCGTCAATTATCGTTTCTCGTTTCAAGGTCTTCGGGTGAATGGTACGATGTTTACCTTGTGTATTTGATGGTGTTGGGTCCATCTTGTAGAGTTTACGCCTTGTGAGCTTATCTTTCCTATTGGTTACATATGGGTCTCTCGTGGTTTAGAAATCGTACTTCCAAGGAGTTTTTTTTGTGTTGTGTTTTTTTTTTTAGTTTGTGATGTTGTTGTTCCCTTGGCAAAGGACTATGAGCACATCTTTCTAATGCCTCATAGCTAGCAAGACTTCTTTGTCGATGGAGCATTGTCTTTCACAAGTTCATCAAAATATGATGCAAAGTTTTGTCATTGTGAGCGTTGTCTTTCCTTTTGGTATGTGTGATTATGTGGCTATAATTTTATATTATATTTTTTTATTGTGGTTGTAATCATGATACTATTGTTATGACATTCTTGATTTAGGGTTAGTCAATGCATGTAAGTTTTATCTCTCTCAGAAAGATAGTACAAATGATAGTACATCCAGGTCATACGAGTATCATTTTTTATTATTAATGAAATATTGTTTCCTACCTTATAAAAATAGTTAGGTTTCATACATTCTTTTTTATTTTATATTTTGCTTCATTCTCCCTCCCAGTTCTACCTCCCCTTTTCATTTTCCTTATGAAAACTGGAACTTAAATGAAACTTTAACTAGTCACCAAACATTAATCACCATGCAGTTTTTCCTTGTGCAAGCAACAATATATGAATAAGAAAGTTTAATCAGTTGACATCGACTTCAGACTCTAAAGGCATCAAGAATATTTGGTGAGGTTCGCAAAACATCTCATTCAGATCATCAAACTCCATCTATACGCCCAATGTTAACCTTATAATATCTTTTAATTGTAACCTAAAGAAGGAACAGATATGCACACATTGGTTTGGTCCGGCTTTTTGTTTTTTGCACATCATAGAATAATCCACTTTTTCAAATCGCACGCAAGAGAGGAGTAAAAGAAAGAACGCTTAATTTTGAAGTTGAAGAAAAACCAGCACCAGCAGAAAGACAACTTCTTTATATATATGCAATTCATGAAGTACCTCAAACGCCACACTGTCATTGAGATTTTTGTTCTGCCAAAGAAGCAGGCTCGTAAGATCGCTATAGCTAGAGATCGATCAATCGAAGCCTCACTATATGTCATCTCAGAGCGTTCGACTGATTATTCAGGACCGTTATGTAAGTTTCATCATGATATATATATATATATATATATATATATATATAGAACCCTAATGAATGTATATGCATGTATTTCAAGATTAGCTTGATCGTTAAGCGAAGTGAATGGATCCTATCTTAGGTCTTAGGATGTTTAACAGGATGCAAATTATGATAGAGCGCTACTTAATTTCATGTTAATTTGGTTTTGATGATCTCGTCACTTCCTCATGTGGGTTTTGTTTTATGGCCTTTTTCTACGTAAACTTCACGAAACTTACAATATGCATGGTAAACCAAGTGTGTGGGTGTACTCCGAAATTGTTAGAATTTCAGACAAAATAATACTGGCTAGCCAATCAGGCAATCATGATTACCATATGGTTGTGGTCATCATAGTGAAACATAACTTCGAGATTATATTTGATAGAGGCGGTGATGAGTTCAAATCTCATAAAAATAAAAAGATTACAGAATCAACCTTATTTGTTGAGTGGACTAGCCAAATGTTAGATTAAAACAGAAGCACTCGAATTTTTACCCTGATGCCCATTCACATAATTTTGCTTGAGGTCTTGAATTCGATTCTCCTCTCTCCTCTCTCGGTATCACTAAAAACATTGCAAGTACAGCCACACATAGGTTAGAGGCTTAATTAGAGGAAATCTCCATTATCTTTTTACTCCAATGAGCATTTTCTGGCATTACCAAATTGTGGTTTTATGTCGCAATTAAACTAAGCAAAGTGTTTGATGACCCCAAAAAAATTGTCATTTGCGTAATATATCGTATTGAACCTTTTTCGCAAACAGGTGGTCATGGATAATGGCATACTCCAAGTTACGTTATCAAAACCAGATGGAATTGTTACCAGAATACAATACAGTGGCATCGACAATTTGCTCGAAGTTCTAAATGAAGAAGTAAATAGAGGGTATATATACTTCACCATGTAATACTGCTTATAGTTCTTTTCTTCGTTTATGATCAATGTTGAAACAGTACCAAAATTAGGTATGAACAGTTTTACTTGTACTAAAACTTGGAAATTCGAAGGTATTGGGACCTTTTTTGGAGTGAAGCAGGAAGTGTGGGCACAACCGGGACATTTGATGTGTACGTAAAACTACTCTACTATTAAAGTGTTGAGAAAACTAGGAGTTTTGCAGGCCAATTGGACTAAATCCGGAAAATGTGGCAGAAAAAAAGGTCCATTGGACCTAAATCGATTAGAAAATGAATTGTACTAAATCCAATAGCAGCTTAAGCTTTGGACTTAATCTAAGTCTTTAAATTATTGATCTTTATATCTCTTGTATCAAATCGTTTAGTCAATACTACAAGAAAAGTTGCCAAAAGCCGTTAACATATTAGTGGTACAAAATGAGGTAGATAAAACTTTATCAGGGGCTAAAGGTGAACATTACCTTATTTTGTACAATAATGCTAGTGGCGATCTTGTCAACTTTTCTTGTAGTGTTCGTGGCTTCTCTTCTAAGCAATAAGTATGGCTCCTGTACAGGATTAAAGGGACAAAATTCAAGGTTAGAGTGGAAAACGAGGAACAAGTAGAGATCTCCTTCACAAGAAAGTGGAATCCGTCTCAAAAGGGAGAACGTGTCCCTCTCAATATCGATAAAAGGTTTGATATAATTCATGTAGTTCTTAAGAAATGAAAAACTTGAACTAAAAATCGAGTGTCACAGTCTTGATCACATGACATTACATTTTGCAGATTTATAATGCTTCGTAATTCTTCAGGCTTCTACTCATATGCCATCTATGATCACTTGAAAGAATGGCCTCCTTTCAACCTTCCACAGACCAGGATTACCTTCAAGCTCAGAAAAGAAAAGTAGCGAAAACTTTCTTCATTGTTTTCTATCTATAATCAAGTTAGCTATATAGTTTGTAGTCGTCGTTATGGACACTTACAAATAGTAATCGTTGTTCCTCCACAGTGCAAAGTATGAACACAAAATGATTATTTTGTTGTTAAAAATTGTGATTCCTTGCAAGAGATCATATTTCAGCTTCACAGCACTATGAAATCTTGATTCAAATAATTGAACGTTAACAACTTTGTATATAAGTTAGTATGTTATTTACCGGGAATACTAATTGACTATCTTTAATATTTTTGGTGGGTGATTTATCAGGTTTCACTATATGGCCATAGCAGATAACAGGCAAAGATACATGCCCCTCCCTGACGATCGATCACCTGAGAGAAGTCAAGCCCTAGCTTACCCTGAAGCAGTCCTTCTTGTCGATCCTATAGAGCCAGATTTCAAGGGAGAGGTAAATCTTTCCTCCTCTATAAAGAGGTCTAGCTGCTAGCTAGGGTTAATTACGAAAATATTCTTGAACTTAATTGTATCGGAGTTCAAGAGACTAGGGTTTATGGTTGGTTTAGTAAGGTTAGGGTTTACCGAATTTATATAGTTTCAAAATTTCATAGTTTTTTCGAAGAAAAGTACTATATTCATTAATAATAAAAAGAATACAATTGCAAATTGTAGGTGGATGATAAGTACGAATACTCATGCGAAAACCAAAACCTTCATGTTCATGGTTGGGTATGTATGGACCCACCCATTGGCTTTTGGCAAATAACGCCCAGTGATGAATTTCGATCCGGTGGACCTCTCAAACAAAATCTCAGCTCCCATGTTGGCCCCACTTGCCTTGCGGTAAATGAAATAAACTGTTGCATTCAATGGTGGAGCTAGGAATTTAAATAGGGGACTAATTCAATTTTCTTAAAATATGAATGTGTAGTGAAATTTAAACATTGAGGGTAGGCTAAATTTTTGTTTGGTGCAATAAAGACCATAGCATGCTGATCTCAACAGCAAACAATTTCGTCTTTTAAAACTTGGGGTGTGCTAGAGGCCAGGGCAGTCACTAGTTGGCTCAGCCCTTGGTTGCATCCATTGACAATAAGTAGTGTTACAAAATACAAGATACACATCTCATGTTGAAAACTTAACAAAATAAAATATTTGAAAAAATCTACAAAATTAACTATATTATACATTTTTTCCTCATAGAAATAAGTTGATTTATATGGTTGAAAATACAAAGCAGATGTTTCTTAGCGCTCATTATTCGGGAGAAGACCTAGTACTGAAGCTGAAACCAGATGAACCGTGGAAGAAAGTTTTTGGCCCTGTATTCATTTATCTTAATTCTGCGTCCGATGCAACTGATCCATCACCACTTTGGGATGATGCAAAAAAACAGGTCGACCTTTTTTCTTCTAATTTAAACAAACTCTAAAAGTATTTATATTCATTTATGTTCAAAAAATTCGAAGACTAGTAACTAATAAGTAGCTAGAACATTTACTTTGGATATTCAGATGATGACAGAAGTGCAAAGCTGGCCTTACAAGTTTCCTGCCTCCAATGATTATCCGGTGTCGGATCAACGGGGTAATGTTAAGGGTAGAATACAGATTCTGGATAGGTACTATTACTTAACCCAAATAAAAACACCTCGTCATGTAATATTACTTAAGCTAGCTAATTAATTAGTAGATTATTGGAAGTAATATAGATATCATGAGAATTGAATATACCGTCTTTTATTCCAAGTTTTTGTGAAATTCGTCCAAATTTTACTTAAATCTATACATGTCTAGGTATGTTAGTAAAGATTGCATACCTGGAAACGGTGCGTATGTAGGCTTGGCACCACCAGGAGACGCTGGATCATGGCAAAGAGATTGTAAGGTGATTTGTTTTCTCAACTTTATAACCAGCAAGTACTGTTTTCCATGAACTCGTATAACAGGAACTAGAAGGAAAGAGTATTGCAACTCAATTGGTTGACAATGTGTGCATTTTATATATCAGGGCTACCAGTTCTGGACTAGGGCAGATGAGAAAGGATATTACTCTATACAGAATATACGCGAGGGTGACTATAATCTCTATGCATGGTGTCCTGGTTTTATCGGAGATTATCGATATGACGCAACTATTAGCATAACCGCAGGTCTCTCTCATATTTTTCTCTTCCAGAAGACTTGATGAATTACCGTTATGATCAATACTTTAATATATGCATATATTAATAACCAGGTTGTGATATTGATGTGGATGATATTGTATATGAGCCTCCAAGAGATGGACCAACGTTGTGGGAAATTGGCATCCCTGATCGTTCTGCTGCTGAATTCTATGTTCCTGATCCTAATCCAATGTATATCAATAAACTTTATGTCGACCATCCTGATAGGTTAGTTTTCGAGCTTGGTTAACTGACCACTCCATCTTTATGGAATTTAAATTTAGTCACAGCAATCTACATCTGACTACTATAGTACTATAGTAGTCCGTGAACGTATAAGCGACTATACATAGTTGCCACCATTCATCAACTTGATTTTGGCTTTTGCCTGAATGTGTGATCTAGATTCACAGTTAGCTACCAACATAGACATCAGGCTGGCAAGAGAACCAAGAGAACATTTTGTTGGAAAAGTTAGCAAGTTAGCAAGTTAGCAATTTGGTTTATTTTTATGTTAGGGTATTCTTTTGTGGTATTTTATGTATTGGGGCTTTCTAGTTAGAAGTATATAGATTACGTTTGCTTTCCTATTTATCGTGAATCCTTTTGTTTCAAGATCAGGTCTTTATAAATACACCTTTTGCGATTTTATATAAGTTTGTGTTCTTCTTTGTTTTAGTCAATAGAATAAGAACACAATTTTGCAATGAGTTTTTTTTTTTTTTTTTTTCGTTTGTCATCCTTTCATTTGCTAACACATTTTCCTATATGTGTGTGTATGTTTGGTTGAGAGTATTAATCCCACATCGGTTAAAGAATGACCTTGCACGTGCTTATATAAGTAGTTGGTTACTTCCCATATTGTTAGTTGGTTTTATGGTAGAACCTCAACTTTCTTCATGTTCCACTACATAAAAACCTTGACCATTTTCTTACCAACACTTTCAGGTTTAGGCAGTACGGATTATGGGAAAGATATCAAGAGTTATATCCTGATGAAGATTTAATTTACAGCATCGACACCAGTGACTATACTAAAGATTGGTTCTTCGCCCAGGTTCCTAGGTGGAGTTCTTCCTAACCTACATTGGCTTTACTTTCTCGATGTGTCATTCTTTGTGAGTAGTTAAATTAACAAATAAACTTCGAAATTAAATCCGTAGCCTTAACTTCGAGCCTTTTGTTTTAAAATATATAGGAAGAAAGATGATGACACATATCAAGGCACTACATGGCAAATCAAGTTTCAACTTAAGCATTTCAGTGAAAGTGATACCCTTAAACTTCGAATAGCCCTTGCCACTGCAAACATTGCAGAATTACAGGTACATGTTGTGTGTAGAATTGCATGTAAATGTGACCAAAGCTCTAACTAATCTGGTTGCTTTTGTTGTTCTTTTCCTATTGAAGATTCGAATAAATGATTCGAACGCAGAACCTCCGCTGTTTACAACCGGAGTGATTGGAAAGGACAATACAATTGCTAGGCATGGAATCCATGGTCTGTACTGGCTGTATAACATAGATATACCAGGCACATTGCTGTTGGAAGGAGCCAATACCCTATTTCTAACGCAAGCAATGAGCACTAGCCCTTTGGCTCCTTTCCACGGGCTTATGTATGATTATATTCGTTTAGAAGGTCCATCATCTTCTTCTTCCAGTACCACCTAAATTATATATGTGCTTCTTTAATTAGCACAAATTAATGAGGGATAATATTAAAATTTAATGTATAAATACCTTAAAGTCATCATACTCTCTGGCGATTTCTTATTTCTTATTTGTTGTGTGTTTTATGCACTTGTTGGATCATATGTGAATGCACATTATTTACACATTATAAATAAGTTAAAGTAAAGATCGTGCTATCCACACACTTATTTTGACTTCTCACACATCTCTGTCAATTTTCTGCTATTGGATTGAATAAACTGAAAAAAAAATCAATTTCTCGTATTCCTTGAAAAAGCAATTCGATTGATAGAATTTAGTAGGATGCTTATGATATCATCTAAATCGATGATATTTATGAGATTGATATTCAAATATTTTTGGCAAAAATTAACATGGGAAGTAAAAATGGGTGAATACTGTACTATCCCAAATTAATTGGTAGGATGTGAAGCAACAATTTTTCTTCTTATATTCTAAGAAGAAAAATGCATCTAATTTGGAGGCAAAAGAATTTAGCTGAAAGAGAAATTCAGAAGTCAAACAATATAAATCAATTCAAAATTTTAAATTGAAAAATATTCTGCTAAATTATAACAAAAGAAAGAAAGAAAGGTGGAACTGTTAGAGCAATTACATTACATTAGGGAGAATTGTGGAGTCTATTTTTGGTATCCTCAGCGGCATCAGCTGCTTCAACTTGCATTTTGGCTATCTTAAGCTCTGCTTCTGTTGCTTCCTGCTCATTCCTTGCTGTCAACTTGTTAGCCTGCTCCAATATCAATCAACCGTGAAAAAAATTAACATCGCACAGGAAAGAACTCACCTTTACATACATCCGTTCCAGCCAGTGGGACGGTTCAAATCCGCTCTAGGCAATGTGGTTACACTCACGTCTGTAAATAGCTAAGCCATTAAGGCAAGAAATAACAAACCAAGCTGACCAACGAAGCATGCCTTAACATAACGAAAACCCTCTTGCAATGAAAAAGTGAAAGACAAGCAGTCGTTCTTCAGGCGAGACATGATCGAGTACGAGTTTGAGATAAATTTCTTTGCTTTGAGCAGTCGGGAGGATTAGCACTCATCCAAAATCCAGAGAGAGAGAGAGAGTGAAGAGAGAGAGAAGCTTAGTAGACGTTTTGCTTTGTAGGGTGTGTGCGCAGAGTCACGAGAGTCGTGGCAGCGAAACAACTGGATAGTTAAAACTACCAGCAAACAAAAGAGAGATAGCTGGTTCTCTCCTCTGTGAGAGTCTTCTCTCCTCTGTGAGAGCCCTCCTTCGCAAGTGTACTTCTCTTCCTTGTGAGAGTCCGTTTGTGCTCCTTCCAGTATCCAGCCCCTGTTTTCACCCTTCGACTATTTCCTTCTGCCTTTATTTCCCTCACCAACCCCTAAATTTACCCTAATTCCTTCACCTACATACCCATTATTTCCCTGCCCCCAAATCTTCACCCTTTTCCTTCACCTACATACCCATTAACTCCTTGCCCGTTTGTACCCAACATTAATACCTAGAAGGTTAAATACCCAAATCTCTGATCTCAGATCTGCACTGGGGAGGCAGAACTGTGAAGTTATGGGGATGGGACGGCTAACTACCCCTCTAGCCGACAGAATAAACAGGAAAGAAGCAAACTTGGCTCATTACAAATTGAGAACCCCAACTACCCAGGACTCCCAGGGATGAGACAGGTATTCAAAGCACTAAAGGCTTCGGAAATAAGGTTAACCGTTACAGGAGGGCAGCAACGAGGTATTTACAATCCCCTTTTATTCTCCTCATATTTATGTACTTACAATAACACTTTTTCCGCGGTGAATCGCGAAAGGATCACGGTCCTACCGGAGAAGTTGAGAAGGATTTTGGGGTTCATCAGGCCAATACTTCAGGAAGAACTTTACAGATTAGCTACCAAATACGGAGGAAAATGGCGAATCAGGAAGTGGAGGAGTTGGTGGTCAATCTGGAGAGAACCATGGATTTATCGACTATGGAAAATGGAGTAAAGCTACTGGGGAAGGCGCTAGTTAAAAGGACCCTCAACAAATGGGGGCTCAGGAATATCCTAAGGTCAGCCTGGAAGGAACAGGGGGAGGTTGAAATCAAGTGGGTTCGGGAAAACACATTTATAATTACCGCCGCAGGGTATGGTGATTGGACTCAAACAGCACCTGTTCCTGACATTGTGGATACACAAATATCTCAAGCCATTAGTTCAGGAGAACGCCGTAGGGCAGGTGCTAGAAGAAGTGGATCAAGACCTAGCCAAACTGCAGATGCAGAGATTACGGCTGGAGGTGGGGATTTGGAGTCTGACACCTCGATGGGGGCCACTCCCTCTACTAAAACACTTGTAAGGAAGAGAAGTCAGAAAAGATGGGACAGAATTGAGAAAAGGACACAGGGTGAGCCGTCTAATTCGACCCAATGGGTGGTGAATGCTACTAATTACTAATCCTTAACTGACCCATCACGTGAATCTGGATTTTGGATCCATGGGTTCTCATCACCCTTTCTATGAGGAACTATTCAGTAGGCATGCCCAGAGGTCCATCAGTGAGAATTGAGAAAACTTTAAAAGAGGCATCTTCTCGTGGGGATTTTGAAGGCGGTATCGTAAAGAGGGTTGCTGAGCCATGGGAGCTTGAGATAGTACAATCCCTATAATAATAATAATAAAATATAAAAAAAAAACGCCTTCGAGGATAAGGATAGTACTGTGGAAATAAAGAGGATTATGGCTGACAAGCTGAGGAAAATGAGTGTAAGGGAAAGATGTTTAATGGTAGAAAGAGCGATTTTTGCTGAAGCTGAGCTTGAGGATCTGCCAGTTGAGTATCAAGATATGTGGGAGTATATGAAGAAGATCTCAAAAGCGGAAAGACAAGCAATGAGTGTGAAAAGGACGGGAAATTCATCCTGAGGTGGTAGCGGTTGGCCTGCAACAGCCGCAAGGTCACCATGATATGCATATTCTAGAACTCCCGTGGTCTTGGGTTGGACAAGGTATTTCGGGCCCTCCATGGGCTAATAAGAAAGTATAGGCCATCTATGATCTTTCTGTCAGAAACAAAAATGAAAGATCATAGAATTGATGGAGTTAGAAGGAGAATGGGTTACATGCATGGCTACAATGTTGCCCCGGTTAGGACGGCTTGTGGATTGAGCCTCTGGTGGGATGAGTTGGTTGTGGTTGACTGTTTGGACTCTTCGAAGCACTTTATTGATGCACAATGTCGCCTTAGTGAGTCTCAAATTTCCTTTCATTTCTTCGGGATTTATGAAATTTCGTATAGAGCAAAGATGGCTGCCTTTTGGCGTGGAATGATTAATGATTTCCACCCTTCCACCTCCCTTTGGATTTGTGGAGGAGATTTCAATGAATACCTGTGCGATTGGGAAAAGGTTGGTGGTGCGGAGACAAAAGTCAATCATCATAGATATTTGGATGATTTTATGAGAGGTACAGAGCTAATGGATCTGGAATTCAATGGTCCGCAATTCACTTGGAGAGGCAATTGAAATGGACAACTTTTGGAGGCAAGATTAGATCGTGGGCTGATTAACAACAAGTGGCAGGATCACTAGCCCGATACTTCGGTTACTCACGGGACTGTCTTGGGCTCAGACTACTGCCCCATTATTGTTCAGGGGGAGCCGACTAGTCGTAGGGGTAGACGCCTCTTTCACTTTAAAGCATTTTGGTATCTTGAACCTGAATGCAGGAATATTGTAAAGAATTATTGGGAAAAAAGATGCTTAGGTGATAGTGTGGGCAGATGGACCCAAAAAATGAATGCTTGTGAACTGGAGTAAAAAAAAGTTTAGCGAGTTTTTGGCAACAACGATCGAGAGTCAAATGGCTTAAGGAGAGGGATGCCAATACGACTTTCTTTCATCATTCCACTCTATAGAGAATGAGGAGAAATAAAGTGGTAAAAATTAAAGATGAGAATAGAGTGTGGATTGAATGCCCCAGGAAGGTAAGGGAGATACTTAACAGTCACTTTGTTAACCTATTCACATCGTCAGGAGCGCGAGATTAGGGTCCTATTCGGGACTGCATTCAATCTAAGGTGTCAGCTGAGATGAACGCTTCCCTTGTTGCATCGATCACTGTGGATGAAATTAAGGTAGCTGTGCTTCAAATAGGGGGGCTAAAGGCCCTCGACCCTGATGGCTTCCAAGGCACCTTCTATCATTCTTTATGGGAGGTTGTTGTGGAGGAGGTCAATGGTGTGGTTAAAGATATCATGGATGGGATTGGAAACCCTAATTGAATGAATTCAACTTTTATTGTTCTCATCCCAAAAGTCCTACACCCGGATTCGGTCTCTCAATTTCGACCAATAAGCTTGTGCAATTATTCTTATAAGATTTTCTCAAAAGTTATGGCTAACCGTCATAAGCCCTTGATGCTGAAGTTAATTTCACCATCTCAAAACGCCTTCATGGCTGGAAGACAAATCCAGAATAATGTTGGCATTGCTCATGAGCTTTTCTATTTCCTTAAAAAGCAAAAACAAAGCGAGAATTCGAACTTGGAATCAAACTAGATATGCACACAGCTTATGATAGGGTGGAGTGGGATTTTTTGTTGGCAGTTATGGAGAAAATGGGGTTTGACTCTAAGTGGTGCCGTATGGTCATGGAGTGCATATCCACTGTTAATTTTGCTATCATGCTTAATGGGCAGCCTGGGTCAAAGTTTGCTCCCTCCCATTTATCCCCGTACTTATTCCTTTTTGTAAGTGAGGTTCTCTCATCGCTCATCCAGCGGGCAAGTGACACAAAGATGATCACTGGGGTTCAAGTTAGCCCTATTGGGCCAATTATTTCTCATATATTCTTTGCAGATGATACTCTTAGTTTTCTAAAGATTGACAAGGTGAATTGCACTAACATGGTGAAGTTAATCAAAGATTACTATGAGGCTTCTAGGCAGCAGGTTAATCTGCTCAAGTCCAGTGTGTTTTTTGGTGCTAATATTCCTACGGCTTTCAAGGATGAACTCAGGGGAATTTTGGGGATGCCAGCAGTGGAGGACCCGGGTATCTATCTCGGCTTGCTAGCCATTTAGAGAAGATCTAAGAATCAGGGTTTGACATATGTCAAAGAGAGGGTCTTGGGGAAAATTCAAGAATGGAAGCAGTAAACCTTTTCCCAGGTGGGAAGGGAGATTTTGATTAAGGCAATTGCTCAAGCTATTCCAACCTACCCAATGAACATTTTTAAATTCCCTGCCGACGTTTGTAATGAACTGGATTCTCTTATTTCTAAGTGTTGGTGGGGACATAAAGGTTAAGGGCGTTATATACATTGAATCTCTAGGGATACTTTAGGTATTCCAAAGAAGATGGGAAGAATTGGGCTGAGAAACTTCATGGATGTTAATGATGCCCTCCTTGCTAAACAATGTTGGAGGTTGATTCAAAATCCTAACTCATTATGGGCGCGGGTTCTGAAAGGCCCGCTACTTCCCACACTGTTTTTTCCTCGATGCCAAGCATGGTGGAAAGGCTTCTTGGGCTTGGTCAAGCATGCTTTCGAGGAGAGATATGCTGAAGGATGCACATTGGCAGATAATGAATGGGAAGGAAGCTCGGGTTTGGATTGACCATTGGCTCCCCACCTTTTAGGACGGACACCTTTTCCCTGGTGGTCCTGTTCAAGTTAGTCGTAACACTTGGGTTGGTCGTTAATTTACCCTGCAAATGGTGATTGGGATATTGAATTCTTAAAACTGTTCATTTATACGGTTAAATATGATGCAATTTTAGAAATTCAGTTAGGTGATCCGAGTATGTGGGATAGGTTGGAATGGCCTTTTGATAAGCGTGAAGTCTATTCAATTAAATCGGGGTACCATTGCGCTTATGGGCGGGTCATGCAGAGGCTTAATCTTGGATCTTCCTCATCTTTATCAATACCGGGATGTATTTAGAACGCTGTGTGGAAGCTTCATACCCCTTAAAAGATTTGATGCTTCATTTGGAGGACAATGCATAATGCCCTGGCCACTATGGCTACACTTTTTAAGAGGAAAGTTGCTCCTTCACCTAGGTGCCCACTCTGTAATTGAGCACTATTTCTTCTTTGCCTATGGGTGGAATCCGTATGGTTTGGTGGCTTGCTTAACTACCGAGTTAACCAGAATCAGATCACAACTTGGGCGAATTGGATCATGGCTTTAATCAATTTTTTAGAAATTCGAAGGCTGATTTGGAAAGAACGTTGTCCTATGTTGCATTCACGTGTTGGCAGATTTGGAAGGCGAGATGCTATTTCATTTTCCAACAATAACCTATTAGTCCGCAACAAGTGAATGTTGCCATTACTTCTAATTTTTGTGCTTTTCAAGAGGCATCCAGGGTCTCGGCTGAATCTGTTCGCTAGGTCAGATTTGTTTCCCCTCGGCAAACTAGATGGGTTCCCCTGCCTTCTCAGTATGTTAAAGTAAATTTGGACGCTAGTTGGCTGGCTAATACGAATGAAGGATTTGCTGGAGTGGTGGCGAGAAATTCTTCTAGTATTTTTGTTGTAGTGTGCAGATGTAGAATCTTTGCCCCCTCTGTTACTGCGGCAGAAGCATCTGCAATCAAACTTGGCTGCAAGTTGGGCAGTGCTTTAGGTATGAATTTTGTGGTTGTTGAATATGATCTTTTGGAATCAATTTCTTGCCTTAAGCGTGAGATTTCAAATGGCAGGTGGGAGGCGTTTCCAGCTCTTTCGAGATGTAAGTTGCTTGGAGATTCCTTTTAAGACTATCGCTGGTCTTGGACTCCAAGATCAACTAATTTGGCAGCGGACTTGCTGGCGTCGTGGAAGTGTGTGGAGATGTGTGATTTTACGTGGGTTGATAGGCCCCCATCTTCACTTGTGCATGTTCTTAACAATGACGATCTTCATTGTCCTCCTTAATTTAGTTATGGTAGTGGAAGGGGTGACGCGTTTGCTTGTTTGTTGCGTCTAGTTTCACCTTAGCCCATTGCACTACCCAGTCTGTTGCTTGCCTCGTTGTAGGCTCTCATTATGTACTTCTGACATCTTTGCCTTGGTAATGTTATATTCCCAGTTTCCAAAAAAAAAAAAAAAAAAACTAGATAGTCTTCAGTGTGATTAGTACACGGGGTGATACACCACGTGTCACTATACAAATGGTAGAATATGTGTGCTACAAAATTAATAACTCAAAAAATAAAATTTTCCACCACATGAGAAATTTTTAGTTGTGACTGAAATACAGATGATACACCATGTGTTTTTATGTAAGTGATGGAAAATTTAAAATTTTAAGTTATTAACCTTTTAACAAACATATCCCACCATATATATAGAAATATGTAGTATACTATCTCGTGTGACAGTCACACTTAAAAATCTCTCCTAAACAACACATCCACGTCTTAGACTCTTAGCTTCCTTCTTTATTATATGATGGAGTCTAGTAAACCAGTACTGCGTGGTCGGTCGAGTGAGAATCGATGTTGCTTTTTTTGTCACCCATTAGGCTTTTCTTTATTTTTAACTTCTCAATCTATATTTAACATTTTTTTTAATCAAACTATTTTTTTGTCCACTAAACCGTGGCTTTCATGTCAACCACTTATGTCTTATGTGTTGCATTAGCGTTGACAACCGGCGTGGGTCTCATCTCTAACACCAAATTTTCGTTATATAAGTAGAAGATAAAATTGATATGTAATTTATAATCTCATTCTCGTTTACTTAAATTATGACACGTAATATATTAGAATTAGAAATATTTACATGAAATTGTGCACCGAACATTCTAATCTAACAATTCAATAACATGTGTTCATGTGACATTACAGTATACACTTAGTATATCACGTACCAATAAATTTGTTCTACGCAAGTTGCCCACATAACAAAATATTTACCATAAATGTCACATTACCACATGTAGCAAAGTCTAGGTGTATATTGTTGATTGTAAATCCTTTTTGTTCAAGTGGGATATTATATATGTGCAATTTCCCAAACGAAATTACAAATTTGATAAAAATTGAATCTGACTTAAAAAATACAAAGGACTTGGGCACGAACCTAGGCCACGATATCATTCGGAAAAATAAAACCAAGAGCAACATTTACTCAATTTCATGGGGAACACATGTTCTTATTTCCGCCTCTTGTTTATTTTTAATCTATTCAATTCGAAGGTCATAAAAAATTAACATGTGCAGCATTAGATGTGCAACTCAATTTTGGTATAAAATTCAAAAGCATACAAAATTAATAAGAACGTGATAAATTTAAACACACATGGGAAACACATGTTTGAACAAACAGCAACTTCACAGGCTTGCCTTGCCATACAAGTTACAACTAATAAGTTGAAGCAGCAAGAAGATCACAGGATACAAAGGCTAGCTGACTCAATAAAATTCCGTACACGACTGATATCTACATAGAGGTAAGTCAGTCGTCGATTTCACAACTGTGCTTACACATAAATGATCTCCATGCTTCATCCTTGCTTCAAACATGTATGTACTAACCATGTTCGTCGTTTTGTCAAAACACAAATAGCTAATCAAAGTTTATAGTAAAGCTCCAGACGATATAGTGCTTGCTGAATCTTAACAGTCGAATCAATCACAAAAATGTCTTGTACAAGTCATTTCTAACGTATGTACATTGGATTGACATCTGTTCCTGTATGAGAGAAAAACAAGCGGGTTGCGAAAGAATGCAAAAACATATAACAGTTCTACGCTGTATGAACTAAAGAGGAGATGTTAGCTGCAAATGAGAAAACACGTAGCAATGGCTCCGGTTGAGAAAAACCAGAAGATGCCAATGGAACTACAACAGCTGCCATATTATTCGTACTGCCCTTTTCATATGCAGTACTTACAATGCGGTCAGCTAATGAGTATGAACCTGCCGAAGAGAGCTCCAATTTCAAAGGATGATGACTTTGTGCTTCCCACAACAGATCGCAAACATCCTGCAAGCTCTGCTTCTCAAAAACTCCATCAGATGTAGCCACGAGATATGTATCATTTACGGTCAGGGGTTGCCAATCTGTCAACTCTGGTTCCGATACAACACCAAAACTGATGACAGTCAAGAGCAACTTAAATTAGTTTTACATGTCACAAAAACGAGGCATTTAAACCAGCACATCTTTTAATTTCATTGTTCGATCAATAGCAAGAAAAGAAGGAATGCAAACTTTAAAAATAATCCTATTATTCTTTAACTTCTTACCTTTTAAAGGAGATGTTGCCAATAGATCGGGTAACAGCCAGCAGACCATTTACTCGAGGCACACCAGCCCATTCAAGAACATTTCCACCAGCACTTTCCACCCTAAGTTTTTCATCGTCACTGTCCGTATGATGATCTCTTGTCAATTCCTTAACGGATATACGCACCAACTCATCCACAGGAGCTAATTCAAATTTTTTATTGCGCCTTAGATGTGAGATAACACCATTATGCCTTTCCTCCATGTACAATCTTAAATAAGCAGCTGCAATAGCCACAAACATCAGAAGGTAAATAATCTCTGTCGTGCTTTTAATCTTTCCACATACAAACTAAATAGTCTCACGCTCAATGATCCATACATGCAGAAAACTACATGATTTTAAGAAAGCAAGAGAGAAGAAACATCACATAAAGTTCCCAATAAACCATGTTAACTTAAACAGATGCACCTTTACACCGAAAAAAGAAATAAAAAAACCTTTAGCCTCTGCAAGAGTTTGAAATTTTTCCGAGCACAAAAAGGCCTTTGAGTCTCCAATATTGGCAACTAAGATTTGACCATCCAAAAGTAGTATAATCGTGGCAGTAGAACCGGAATTTAGATTCTCCACAAACGCAACCTTCAAAAATGAATATCAGGAACCTCAATACGGTAGTAAGCAGATAGAACACTACATATGCAGAACAATTTCAAAGAAAGCAGAGAAAAAACAATTAGAAGAGATATAAATATACCTTAGAAAATTTTGCATCAATATCATGAACTGCCCTCAACAAAGCTTCTTTCAAGATGTCAAAGTGAAAAGAATCGTGAACTGCCCTAAACCTTAGTGCTTCAACTGATACCGAACCTTCAACACAAGGAGACTTTTAGGAAAAATTCTCCAAAATGCTTTTCCCTTAAACCACTTAAGTAAACAGAAGCCCCTCTCTCCACCTGTGAGATAATTAACAAATTCCCAGTCAGACCGCTATTAAGAATTTGGAATAATACCAGCTGTAAAAATTCATTGAAAGACATTCCATGAAATATCAGAACTCTAATCTCTAACAATAAACAAGAACTAAGCAAGCATGGAACTTCATATAACCATTTATGTTAATTCTGACAAACCCAATTTTGGTCTAACGCTGTGTGAAGCACGTCTTAGTTTTCCATGTTACTTGTCAATGTCTTCACAGTGTCTACTTGTCAATGTCTTCATTTTAGTACAAATCAAGCTACAATGCATACAAAGAAAACAGAACGAAATCAGGTTTTGCAGAAAAAAATTGAAAATAAGTTTAAAATAAATACAGCTAATGCTAAACACGATCCACTGCACAGTCAAAATAATATGACGATCTACTGAACCACATCTGGTTGCAAACTTTAAGTAAACAAAGGAATTTACCATTATGCGTTTTAAAATGAACAAGTTGTCATCAGGAGGGCCTGCATGAAAATAGTGAGCAAATGAGTTAATCTCTGATGTGTGTGTCATAAAAATAAAAAGATAACTAGATATAGTGCCATTTTTCCCACTCGAGTATGAAGCATTGCTGTCTTGATGATTGTCCAGATTATAAGCCAGCCATACTTCTCCATAGGATCCACGGCCAAACTGCTTTTTTAGAACATACCTACCAGCCAGAAAGGACAATGTTTCTTAGATATCTTCTGGCAATAAGATACAGTATCAAATCAACATACGGCATAGTTAGAGTTTAGCATAAGCATAAACTTAAAAGAGCGAAAAAAAGGTGGCTTCTCACTTGCAGGAGAATGGATATAAACTCCAAGATATATTTTCAAATGAATATGCATCACACTTGCAATTAAAATTTAATCAAGTAGATACACAAGACCACTACAGCAAGCAATGGAATTTCTCTTCTGCTCTTCATTGTGAGCATGAATGAATGATTATGCACAAATACACCAAGTCAAAACTAAGATTAAAAAACTCCAACTAAACTTCAGTAAAAACCAGATATTCTCCACATACGAACTTTGCAGTTGTACAAATATGATTTCAAGATATTATCTTACGTCAAAGTCACAACATTCTGGTCTTATGATCTACTTCACCAAGGACACCATGCAGAGACAATCAAGTAAAGAAAATATTTGTGAGGACACCATGCAGAGTCAAAGTCACAACATTCTGAGGCACTAAATATTCAAATGATTCACTATTTAAACCAGCTTTGTAGAATGAAATTGAATCAAACAGAGGAAGGGTCATTGAAAAGCCTCCAGAATTTGTGATTGGTTCTTAGCATTGTCGCCAGTCATTGGCAGGTGCATACACAAATCCGGGTTATGGAACAGCATAAGAGGTCCGCCTAAAATCAAAACAAAAGGAAACAGTAAAAGTTCTGTGTGTAAAATATACCAATGCAATACAATTCTGGTAAGCCTTGTTCGTCTCAATTTCTAGCTTCTACTGTACATCAGGAATGTGCATGTGTGTGCGCACTTATGTGTTAAGTGTTTTTTTGTGTGTTGAGTGACTCTAGACGATATAATTAATTGCATAGTAAGAAGAGAAAATTTCAAAGACAGTTTGTAGAGCGACTTCACAGGCTTGCCATTAAACTAATTAAAAGCAACAACAATATCACACATTAATGCTAAGCATATTTCCAGAACTAACATGCAATGAAGTCCTGGATTTGGCACCTGCATCCACTTACCATACAGTTGGTCAGCGGTATCTGATTGAACCTGAGGCATGTCATACAGATGACTTTTGTGCTTGTATGTTGCTTGCAACATGTAATCAGCACGTTCATCAAGCTGCTGAACAGCCAATAAGGTAGAAGTAAGCAGTATTCATTCTATTGACAGTCAGCCATCCAATTTTCTCAACGGCTACAAACAGAATGGAAGTCTACAATAAAGATCCAAGTAACTCAACGGCTAAAAACAGAATGGAAGTCTACATTAGGAGAAAAAAAAAAAGAATACGTAAAATGACAAAGTAATTTGATTTAAGGCTCACCAGTAACCTCTCAAATTTGGAATTAGCGACCTGAGCATGCTCCATTTGCTTTAGGTCATAAGCAGAGACATTGCCTGATCAATGCAAATTAAAGAATTATCAAAAGACACTATTAACCAGTGAAAACATTAGGAAAGAATTCATGTGATGATGTTCTTAAATATGGTATCAAAAGAAATTCTACTTGTCATTTGTTCCCTTCTTTGATATCTTTCTATGAGATGCTACCTTTTGTTCATCAATGTACTAAGGTTGCAAGTCTTGCGACCAGTCAACCACTTTAATTGATATTACTTATCACTTTAATCTTGCATTCTTACAAAGTAAGATTGCAAATCCTTCCCATGCAATTAAGGTACTGAAGAAGGTTTAAAAGCATAAGAAACTCACCTGAACATTCAACAAACCTTAAAGGCCTCTCTTCAACTGATCTTTCCTTTAACGAACTTTCTGCAAAATCAGTAGATAGTTACCAATGTGACGACTACAGCTGCTACACTATCCATACTCCCCTTTCCTAGGAGTATATCTCTGCGCTGCCTACATTAAGTCACAAACATCCTGCACGCTCAGTTTCCTGAAAACTCCAGCAGATGCAGCTACAAGGTAGGTATCATTTACAGTCAGGGGTTGCCAATCTGTCAACTCTGGTGCAGAGAGAACGCCAAACCTGATGACAAACAAGAGCGAAATCAGAATTTGAGTAAAAGCATAAATTACGTTGATGAGTACTAACCAAATTAGAATGAATCATTAACATACCCTAAATCAGAAGCTCTTGCCAAAGTACAATAGGATCAAATGGGGTTTACCGTTTACATAGTTTCTTGTTGTCACTGAACCTCACCTTCTAATTGAGACACGACCAATTGCTTGTGAAATATGATTTACACGAGGCCCACCACCCCATGAAAGATCATAGCCACCGGCAATTCCTTGACAGAAAAAGTCATTACCTCAGGGTTGGCCAATTCAAACATCTCATAGCTTCTTGGACATGAAACAGGAACATTATTACTTTTGTGCCTCTCCTGAGTGTATAGCCTCGGACAAGTGGCTGCAGTACGAGAACAAGAGAATAAATATCCTCGACCATCATTTTATCTTTTGAAATTAAAACTAAACAGCAAATCATATGCATTTGGAAGCACACACAAATAAAAAATATGTGTTCTCATTATACAGCATTATACCCAAAATGCATGTGTTTTAAAACAATAAACATTCCATTACAAGATACGAGATAAAACCCCTCCGACCTTCAGCCTCAGCAGGATACATAGATTCGCAGGCGTGGTTGAGCTAGAGGTTGGGCATTCGTAAAGGCCTCCAGCTGAAGATTCGCGGCGTAGCTAACCAGGGCCGGATTCTCAAGCTTGCCATCCTATAACAAGGCGTTCCTAGCACGCCATATGGAATGAATTAACATCAGGAATAAATTACAACGAGTGAGAGTAAGAGATTCAATAACCGCAGAAAACCAGTCCCAAAAGGATGAGTCTGCCGAGTGTCTCTGATCCAAATTCAAATTAGAGGAGAAAAAAAGGGCTCGGGCAAATGGACAAGCACTAAACACATGTAGCACCGACTTTGAAGAGGAACTACAAAAAACACAGATATTGTCCACCGCCACCCCTTTTTTTTCCAAGTTCGAGGGTAGGCAGGATATCGCAACAAGCCCTCCAAGCACAGATTTTAACCTTACCTGGGACCGAGGCTCTCCATAATTTGTTCCATGTAGAGGTTACCAGAGAACTTTGATCGGATGAGGATGCAGGATCACGCAACGAGAGAGCAACCTTGTAGGCACTTTTAACAGAGAACAAACCCTTAGAATCATAATGCCACATTAGACGGTCCGGAGGCAACCTGCCACTCAGCGGAATTGAAAGTATCAAGGCTGCATCACAGGGAGGAAACAAGGAGCTAATAAGGTCAGTGTTCCATGAAGTCGACTGTTGGATAATCAAAGATGACACCCACTCCACATCACAGTTTGCAGGAGGCAGAGAGAAAGGCCGAAATAGGTGAGGTCGATCAAGCCATCTATCGTGCGAAACACGAATTGAATTCCCGTCCCCCACCCTCCATCGAGAACCACGTTCCAGAATAGACCGAGCTTCCAAGATACCTCTCCAGCAAGCTGAAGGAGCCACTCCCAAGGGCGCATCCCAGAATGTGTTACGCGGGAAATACTTGGATTTGAGCAAGCGGGACGCCAGAGAGCTAGGATTTTGGAGAAGCCGCCAACCCTGCTTAGCTAGGAGAGCTAGGATTTTTAAGTTCAGATACTATCATGGATAACCAGTTCAAACTGATTTATTCCTGTTAGACTCTTACCAAGTACATAAATACTACGTTGCAGTAAACAAAAACACGTCATCAATTGGAGGTGTGTCAAAATTGTCCAGTTCGAAGATTTTGGGAAATGACTTGGAGATCTTAAATGTAGAGAAGGAGTTGACCTTTGAATTCGGGCTGTAGCTGGATCGGCAGGTAAAATTTGAAACTTCTTCTATGAATGTTTGTTTATTTCACGCTTTCATGTTCCTTATGTGTATCTTTCTCTGCAATATGTATGTGAAGATTTATTGGGTGAGGGAGGTCGTATGGGTATGGGTTTTTGGGGCCGGTTTCTAGGGAGGTGGTTTGGTGTCAGTGCCTTCGCAAAGTGGGGGCGTGATATGGGGGAGAGAGGAGAGAGAGTTGGTTGCAGAGAGTGGGGGTGTGATTTTACGTATGGTTGTTTAATTTGGCTGTAGCACTGTGTATGCAGTTAAATGACGATATTGTATCTCATATGCACGAAATGACTTATTAAGTGTGTTGTATCTACTGTATATGCAAAACAGATTGCTCGCTACTCTTATTGTTATTAACTCTTCCCTTTACTTTTCGATTTCTGTTATGATGTGCAGGGTATTGAAATGGCAGTTGGGTTATGATCCTTCCAGAGGCTCATTCGTGCTCGAGGCCAATTAAAAGCCAAGGTTTGTAAATTTGTAAAATTTCCAACTCCTAGGCTTCATTTGTTTAGAGTATCTCACTGGCTGCTATGGTGCTTCAGGCGCTGGTATGATGGCGATACCGAGTAGGATGAGTTGGTCAAGGCTTCTTGTAGAAGCCTCTTGTTCCTAAAATCAGAGCCCGTGATTTGCTCCACGGTTGCTACGTTTTTTCCAATGGTTGGAACGTACGATTCACGATGAAAATCCTCATTTGCAGATTTTTTTTGTAATACTTTTTTACATTTTAAATTTTTATCGGTTTTTGTTGGGTTTGATGAGACTGAAACTTGGAAATTAGTACGAACTTGGTTTTGAGTTTGAACCACCTGATATCTTTTTGGATCTTCTCGAAACCTTATTTTCAGGGTATATTAGTACTTTTATCTCAAATTTTATTTATAACTATCATAAATTTTAAATGATGGCTATAATTCTATATGAGGTCTAAATTATAGTTATTTTTCAAAATTTCTCTTTTTTTTTGGCTGCAATTATTTGATTTGATTTGAGAAGATAAATTCAATTAAATAAAAGTTGGTAATTCCGGGGTGCTCTCATCCGACGACCCCTGACGCCCTGGAGAGTGACCTTTCCTAAATCTCTCATCCGGCTAAAACAATTGCACCAAATAAAGATAAAGAAAGGACCTGCACTACCCCATCCCACCCACCCCACCCAACCAATTTTGTAGAAGAAAATCGCAAGTAATCATTACCGAAAGGAAATCGGAAGTGGACCATGATTTGTTTGTCTTATGCTGTTATTTTCAATATCATGAACAATAATGTATACGTAATGACAGAATGAAATGTCTAAATTATCCATATAATATCACAATACTATATTGAGATTAAAAACATTAAAAAAATATCTAATTGTTGATTTATAATCAAAGAGAGTAATCAAGAATTCCTTGTTCACCAAAGGTGACCAAGAGAACATTTATGTATAAAACGTCTTTAAGAATTCTTAACCCTACAATTTGTAAAACTATCTTAAAACATTGCACAAAGAATAGAAACCAGAAGATATTTTGTGTATATGAATTTTGTCTAAACTTTTCATGTGATTTGTGAAACTAATTGTTCGATTTGGTGCTTCTGTCGATTTTCCTTGTAGCAAACTAATATTGTCAATATGTTAGACGAGGCAGTGGCGTATGTCAAGTTTCTTCAGAAGAATATTCAGGTATTAATACATTGACCTTCTTAACAAACTTTGTCAACACGTACTATACATCATTACCTCTAACGAGACACTTGGGAAAGATTTGAAAGGAAAAAGTTTACATTAGATGTGCCTTTCCTACTCTCTCTTTTGAATAAGATGTTATGTCTGTCTGTTGTGTAATTGAAAGGAAGTTACATACTAAAAACTTCAAAACATGGCAGGAACTTTCGGACATCAGCGTAGGTACAAATGCATAGCTAAAGAATGACCAGATGGAACTTTCAGCTCATGGCAATGTTATGTTGATAATCATTTCTAAGAGACGTAACTAGATATTTATTCATCTATCGTGTTGACTATCATGTATCTGGATATTTACTATCACGTGAATTGTGATTTCCTATTGGTTGCGACCTATATAAATTGCATAGAAATTGATACACGAGATGCGACACGACAAATCTCAAAAAACAAGAACATGGATCTCAGACATGGTGATTAAAATATAATAAATACTAAAAACAACACTTCAAATTCATAACACAACAATGGACCTGTGTTCATCAACTTCGTTTACATACATAATAATTAATGCAACCCAAGATTCAAGTCACAATGATTCAAGTCTCATACAAATACAAGTTTTCTTAATTTTATTGTTATGTTTATGCTAAAGAGACCAAATTTTTAGACAATATTTTGTAACCACATAATGTAGTGTTTAATGGTTGAATTTCTTCTTTATATCCTTAAAAAATGGATTCAACCATCAAATTACCATATCATGTGATATACAAAAAATGATTTAAAAATTGTCTCCCTAACATTTGCTTATTTTTCACCAAAATGCAAATGCAAATCCAGAGCTTGTTTAATTATATAATGCTATTAACAAAGTTAACCAAGTTTCTCGAGGACGAACCATTCTCTCCCAAAGCAGCCACAGCCATCTCCCCAATTTTCTTGCTCCTCTCTCTAAGCACTCTCCCTTCTTCCCACTCCATCAACTCCCTCACTCTCCTCTCCAATTCCTCCCCGCTCACGAACCCATCTTCCTCATCTCTCTGCTCCACCGCAATCGCCATTTCCATGTCCGTCACCAGAACATTCCTGTTCAAATGCTGCTCCGCGTACAGCGGCCAAGCAATCATCGGAACCCCCGCAACCACTGCTTCCAGCACCGAGTTCCATCCGCAATGCGTCACAAACCCACCAACCGATTCCTTCTTCAACACTGCCACCTGGGGCGCCCATGACTTCACTACCATCCCCCTGTCTTTGGTCCTCTCCAAGAACCCATCAGGCAACACACCCTCCAAATCACAGTCGTCAAGTCCAAAGACCTGCTTTGTTTTCTCATGAACAGGCGGCTTCTTCACCACCCACAGGAACCTCTGCCCACTCGCCTCCAACCCTTTCGCTATCTCCTTCAGTTGAATTGCAGGCAGCGATCCCCTGGTTCCGAAACAGAGAAATACTACACTTCGACTTGGCTGCTTATCGAGCCAGGACAAGCAGTCCTCCTCCTCCGCCGCATCTGCAACCTTTCCCGATTCTTTTTCATCGTCAATCAATGGTCCAACGTAGTATACCGGCGGAGTTGGCCCATCAGGAACACACAGGCCTTCAGCAATGGCATGGAGGAGGGCAGGTGGCTCGAGCTCCTTGAACGTGTTGACGATGATTCCATTGGATTTGGGAAGATGTGAGCTACAGGAGAGCACGTCCCAATAAGCAGGGTCATCTCGGTCGAGCACCGGTTCCATCATGCATATAGCCTTCAGAGGAGATTTCAGTCCGGGGAATTTGAAAACCATGTCGGTGAGGTCCTTGAAACTCTGGGTGGTTTGTTCATGGATCTTAGGAAAATACAACAAAGCAGCCAGACCTGCGGCACCCGAAGGGCAGAAGTAGTATGTGGGGATGTCGAACTCCTTGGCAATGGTCAGCGCGGAGGTGCAGAAGATGTCGATGACGAAGGCGCGAACGACGGCAGATTTGGAGACGTCTTGGAGAGCACGGCGGACGTGGGGATCGTTCTGGCGGATGAAGTCGCTCAGGATTGCGAAGCCGTTGATGTTTTGGGTAATTTTATTGGTGACGCGAGGGAACTGGCGGAAGGAAATGGGAGGGTGGGAGTGGGAGATGTGGCGGATATAGGCGGGGATGCTAGGGGTGTCGAAGAAGCTGCCGCAGGTGTAGAGAATGGTGATGGAGAATTTGTGCGGCCCGTAGCGCTGGAGAATGAGCTTGCCCATCTCCACCATAGAGATGATGTGCCCCATTCCGGGAGCTGCATACAGCACTATGGCGTCTCCCATGGCGGCAGCTGCTGCTGATTTGTTTGCGGTTTGCTGTTTGTGTGATGTGCTTCTGGTGCAATTATTTGATTTGATTTGAGTAGAAAAGACTCAACTGAATAAAAGTTGGTAATTCGCACCTCCTCTCATCTAACCTGAACTACCCCAACCCAACCAATTTTTTAGAATAAAAGCAAAACTCAATAAAATAGAAGATGAATTTTTAATGTGGTTGGAACACGAATTAGTACATCATATGTCATAATACAAGTGGATGAACGGTTAAAATATACAACATTCCTCCACTATATATGATGTGTAGTGTACCACTTCTGGCCACAAACTTCTCTCTAATTACATAATGACATGTGGTGTATTATTTTATGTTCTTGCCACATTAAAAATTTTCTCCAAAACAACAAAAAAGCGGACCATGATTTGTTTGTCTTTTCCTTTTATTTGTTTGTCTTGTTTTCTAATTTAGCAATTACGATTGGTTAAGAGATTATCATCAATGAATATCTTAAAAAAAAAAAAAAAAAAAAGGAAATCTGCAAAAGTTTGATAAACAATAAGATTGTCCTAAAAGAACGGGAAATTAATCATTATTGTATAAATACTTACCTGTAAGTATAAATACTTCGTTAGACTCTTACCTATAAGTATAAATACTTCGTTAAAGTAAACAAAAACACGTCATCAATTGTAGGTGTGTCAAAATTGTCCAGTTTGAAGATTTTGGGAAATGACTTGGAGATCTTAAATTTGGGGTAAAAAGTGAAATAAAATGCCTTTTACCCCCGTTTGTTAGACAATATTAGCAAGGAGTGGCTTTATTAGTAGGGGTGGGTTCGGTTTAAATCGGTTCGGTTTTTTGCCAAAATCGAAACCGAACCGAAATTTCGGTTCGGTTCGGTTCGGCTCATTTTTTTTTCGGTTTTTTTCGGTTCGGTTTTTTTTCGGTTCGGTTTTTTCCGGTTCGGTTTCGGTTTTTTTCACATCATGGTTAGGTTTAAAAAAAAGGTATACATAGGGTTAATTCTTGTTTTGTTCTTGAGAAATTGGGTTTAAAAAGTAATGATATTTTAAATTCTCTTTTTCTTATTATTATTTATTTAATTATTTGTTTTGGATATATTTTTTTTTTCACATCAAGCAAGCAAACAAAGTATACATAGGTTTAATCCTTGTTTGGTTCCTTAGAAAATATCAAGGAAAGTTCTAAAACTTTTGAGCATAATAGATCACTCAAACATTACATTATTATTAATAAAGGGCAAACAAAGTAGTAAAACTCAAATCACAAATAACCATCAAATCCAATAGTATGTTTAGTTTTCTAAGAGAATGCAATAAAAGTTTCAGTCATTTATAAATCACTCATAATTTCAATTCAAACAATAAAAACACAAACAAAGAAGAACATTGATCAAGAGACAAATAGAAAGCAACTTGTTTAATGATGAAGCAAACAAACCATAAAAAATTAGAAGTAAAATTGGAGTGTGAGAAAAATGAGAAAATGGTAGTAAGTATTTGGCAACACATTGGACTTACAAATTTGGTTTAAAAAATAATACCCAAAACAAATAATTAAACAAATAAAATTGGGTTTAAAAATATTACAAATTGGGTTTTAAAAATAATACCCAAAACAAATAATTAAATAAATAAAATTTAAAAAATATTAATTTAATTAATTCGGTTCGGTTCGGTTTGGTTTTTTCAATTCGGTTCGGTTTTTTCGTTCGATTCGGTTTTTTCGGTTTCGGTTCGGTTTGGTTTTCGGTTTTTTTCGGTTTTCGGTTTTTTGAACCCACCCCTATTTATTAGGACCACTTTTCCGTGTCCTTGTGTAACTTTTAGAAAAATAATGAGTTTATTTAAAAAAAAATTAATGAAAAATGATTTGAAAACTTTGAGTTTTAATCAAAATGACAAAAATGTGTTGTAAGTGAATATTACCAAAAGTGACTTTTTAGAGTAAAAATGTCCTTAATTTTAAAAGTGAACAGTACTATGAGTTTTTTATTAAGACTCCCTTTATTCAAGGCATTTTCTTTTACATAAAAGGAACAATGAAAAAAAGAAAAACTTAAAAACATGATAAAACTTTGCAAGAAGTTATTTTAGTTAGAAACAAAATTCAGCACAAATTTTGGTGGCCGAAACTGTGACAGCTCGTCCCGACACATTTTATTTCGAGACGTGAATTGGCGAAGTTACCCCTTCAGGGTTGTGTACGTGTGTATGTGTGTGTGTGATAGACCAATTATTCAAAGTCCTCAATTATTGGGGCCAATCATATCAGTCCATTATTATCTGATTGGGGGTTCTGGACCACACACATACACCTACCTTCACTCTCTCTCATTCTCCTATCTCTCTCTACCATATACGTACGAACAAGCCACAAAACCCCCAAATCTTCACAGATCAAGGAAAACAAGAACACCATTGTACTCCTGAGGTCTATGCGAGCACAGTGGTGCCATTTTCAGGTAAGAACTAACTCGTTTTCACGTCGAAATCACAAGTACCGAAATGAGTATTGTTCATCAACTTTTTATTGGTTGATTTTTAGGGGAATCTAAGCTCACAGGGAGCTTTGTTAGGGTCTCTAGAGGCTCGGAGACCATCGTTTGCACAGTTTGGACATCAGGAAAGCACTGAACAAAGTAGGCCGATTTTCGTGATTTTTCCAGACGAGATTTCAGAGGTTTTTCGAGGTTTTTGAAGGTATAACTCTCTTCCTCACTTGATTTAGAGCTTGTAAGAAGAAAAATGGGTTAAAATGGTGTAGAATCGAGAGAGAAAACCCGACTTACAGGTTTTTTTAGGCGCTGGCGGGAGGTCCGACGAGCTGAGGTTGAAGACGACACGTGCCGCGCGTGGGGGGCGCGTTGCACCGTACCCTGGCAGGCGCGTGGGGGCGCGTAGGTCGCATTGGTATATTCGTATGCCAAAATTGAGCTATGTATGAGAAGTAATTTCCATAGTTGCGTATATGTGCTTAAATAACGTATTTTTAGTAATTTCTCATATAGGTGAGATTTATTCCGAGGACGAGCGTAGCCAGGCTAGACATGGGGGCTACGACCCGGCGACCTATCAGTGAGTGGGCAACTATTTTTCCGTATAAACCTATATATATAATGATTTTTCCTAGAATCAGCTTTTAAATGAAAAATACGTTTTTATCGCCATGCATATAACTTAGTATTGATGCATGAGTATTCATATATACATTCATGCATATGTTGGTGCCGAGGACGCACAGGTAAGTACCAGGTAGGTGCATGCATTGCTAAGAAAGAACAGACGAGATACGATGTGATATGATGTGATATGTTGTTAGCTCATAAACCTGCACATATTGTTAGTGCTCACGCCCAGAGTTAAGGGCATAGTCTTTCACGTGTTGTTCACCTCCCGCACCGCATGCTCGCCTTGGATCCAAGTTAGGTGCACAGTCCTGTCATATAGACCACTATATGTGGGTTCGACTCGTAGGTGACCCGCGAATCCTTCGCACAGTCTTCACGTGATTGTAGCACTAGAGCATTCTTATATTGATACAGTGATGTGATAGTGACCTTATGAGGATATTGATGTATGTGCAGAGTATTATGTGATGAGATTGAGATGTTATGGGCTATATATATAGTCGATGGCTGAGTTGATACCTAATAGATATATGGTTATCGAGATGCATCACATGACATGGTTTTTGAGATTCATAATGATATTGAAGTGCATTGCATGACATATTTTGAGATACGTTTGATAATGAATAATGTTGAGCATGTTTGAGTTATATATGTACGTACTATTTTTTGGGAATTTATACAGGTTTTACGAAGAGGGGTTATACTTTTGAGAAAAGAATGATTTTGAAAAGATTTGTTTTGCTGACCCACTCAATGTTGTTTTTCTCCCCTCCAAGTACTAGATAGCTAGAGTATCGTTAGTGGCTAGCGAGGATTGTACGGCAGTTCTGACAGACTTCTCTATATGTATGACACCTTTGGTGTTATTCGAATCTTTATTCTTGCTTGACTGAATTTTAACTTAGTACGCTTTGGTTCTGTATAAGTACTATAATATCTCTCTAGCACACTATCTCTTTTAGGTTGCTAGTGGATTGGTTTTAATTAATTCGTATTCTGATAATGATTCTTGCTTCCGCACTGTGCACATGATTACGTCACACTCACGTGACGGCCAACATGCCCTACTTACAGGTCGGGGTATTTCAGAAACATTTTACAAAATATGGTTTAAATAGATAATCTTCCTGCATTACCCGTGTTCAAAAGCGATAATAGGTAATAAATTTAAACAAACATAGAAAACGCAAATTTTGTTGGCTTTATAATTTCAGTAAGTTATTATATCTTTTTCGTAATATTTTTGGAGTAATAAATAATGATAAAAATAATTTATTATTTTTTAATATTTTTACTTATCATTTTAATGCTACTTATTAGTGACATTTTTTAGTTATAAGTAAGGGATTTTGAGTTCAAATACTATCTTGATAAATTTAAGGGGTTTTTGAACTTTAATCTTTCAAGAAGATTAAAATTAAAAAAAATAAAAATAAAAAATAAAAATAAAAAACTGGTATTAGATTGAATATTGATTTTAGTCCCTAATTTTCTTTAATTCAAAATAATTAATGTACATTTTATTTAATGTCTCCAATTAAATATTTAAATTTATTAATACACAAATTTTAATTTATTTTTTGACCAAAAAAAAGAGTTTTTTAATTTATTAATTTTATTTAACATTCTTCAAACTTGAAAGACTCAATTAATGTACCTAAATATAAGTACCGAAATGTGTGTACCGAAATATATTATATTGAACTAATATATTTAAATGTTAGTACTGAAATGTATGTACCTAAATATATGTACTGAAATGTATGTATCTAAATATATGTACTGAAATATATTAATATTAAATTAATGTACCTAAATATATGCACCAAAATATATTAATATTAAATTAATGTACCTAAATGTGTGTACCGAAATGTATGCACCGAAATGTTAGTACCGAAATATACTATATTGAATTAATGTACCTAAATGTTTGTATTGAAATGTATGTACCGAAATGTGTGTACCTAAATGTATGCACCGAAATGTATTATAATAAATTTAATATACCTAAATGAAGAAGATAAAGTACATCAAAATATATTGAATAACAAAAATTAGTTTATCTAAATGTTCACAACAAAATATATTACGATGAATGAAATGAAATAAAATTAATACATTAAAAATTAGAAAGAAAAAGATAAATAATTTAAAAATCAAAATATAATTAATAAATGAGGTTATTAATGTATCAAGGGACTAAAATTAGATTTTGATCTTACTCATGGTTTTAGTCTAAAAGTCATATTTACCAATAATTAAAATGAAGTTTTCTATAAATTTAAACACATAGAAAACACATGTTTTAACAAGCAGCAACTTCACAGGCTTGCACTGCCATACAAGTCACAACTAATAAGTAGAAGCAACAAGAAGATCACAGGTTACAAAAAAGTGATAAAAATAAGGGATACTTTGGATGCGATTCTTAGTCTCTAACATTTTTTGACTAAAATCTTAATGGTATTTAAAGTTTGATCAAAGTCCCTTGACTTTGTACACCTCATTATATTGCTATTAATATTTATATTTTTATAGTTTTGACATCAATTGTTTGATATTTTATGAGATTTATAATCTTATAAATTTAAAATCCCTCATTATAATACTATTAGAAACAGCTACAATAAAAAAATTCTAACATTTTAATTGAATAAATGGATAAAAAAACTAGGCCAAATTTTTTTCATGATCCTTGTGGTGACACCCTACTTTTAAATAGACTCCTGTAGTGAAAAGAGCTATTAATTGTAGTCCTGTGGTGAAATTCGTTATCAATCATAGTCCAAATTGGATTTTTCCTCATTCTTCTGTCATTTGTAAGGGCAACCAATCATAAAGCGCCATATGGACATAATTTTTTTTACTTTAAAAACTTTTATAGCTACAATAAAAGAATAAATAAACAATAAAATTACAAGGTTCATATTATCAAACTGTCTTATTTCAAGAGAGCCAAGAGTTCAAATTCAAGATTTAAAAATCACAGAGCACCTTGCCGTGTTTAGGTTGGAATATAAGTTATTATGCAAACATTGAATTTAGTTTCATTTTAAGAAAAACAGTGGTGGACAAGATCAGTGGCGAAGCCAGGATTTCTTGGGGGGAGGGGCGAACTTAAAAGAATGCAAGGTTAAAGAAAAATGGCAACAACTAAATCTTTTTATATAGTAATGTCTTCCATAATTAATCAATACAAACAAATTACAATTGTTGCCGGCGAGGTTTCATGTCATGAAAACGTCGCATAATAGGCTCATTATCAATAAAAGCAAATACACCTTTCTCAATGTAAACAAGCATGCTATCACTCAACCATTGATCTCCCATTTTGTTACGCAATGGTGTTTTCACAATCTTCATAGCAGAAAAAGCTCTCTCCACCGAAGCGGTTGCAACCGGTAACACCAAAGCCAATGTAAGAAGTTTATAAGTTTATACACTAACATATAACTTTATACACCAAACCCAATTCGTATCAATAATTTCACACCCTAAAAAATAATTTCATAATTTGTATTAAATAACCATGACATGAATAATCAATAACCATATCATTTGATTCACATAAATAATTTCACCCTAAAAAATAATTTCATAATTTGTATTAAATACCAATCCCCAATCTTGTATTAAATAACAATATGATTCACATCAATAATCAATAACCAATAACCAATAACCATATTAATGCATTACCATATAATTCTAAACTAATTAAATGAAATTTGTATTAAATAATTAAGGTAGGGATTATACGTTTAAGAATTAAAAATTTTACCTTTAAATGGTGATTGGTGGAGCTGGCTCAAGCTCAGAGGAGAGTGTCTTGTGGAACAATAATTAAAGAGGGCTTTGTAGCGTTGGCTTGGCTTGGCTGCTCAGAAGAGAGTTTGGCGCCGCTGCTGTGTGTGTTTGTTTGTTGATTGGTGAAGAACACTGAAGAAAAGGATAGAAAAGAGTAAAGGGGAGCGGACAGGGTCGTGTGTGGGGGGGGGGGGACAGAAGAAAACTAGGGTTTCAATGGGGCGACACGTGGAAGCGTTCCCCCACCCCATTATAATTTTTTTTTTAATTCCACTTTCAAAACGGCACAGTTTTGATTTAGTTTTTAAAATTTTTTTTTTACCAGGTCCAAAACGACGTCGTTTTGGCGTGGTTTAAAAAAAAAAATTAAACAAACAGCAATCTGCACAGATCGCCCAGAAAAACAGAGGTTTCGTGAACCAGTTTTTTCCAGCGAGGCGCGCGAGGGGAGTGGCGAAGACCTGGGTCCACCGGTGTTTTCCGGCGAGGGGAATGGCGGCTGCCACTCCTTGCTCCCACGTGGCTTTGCCACTGGATAGGATGGCTAAGGTTATGTGAGAGAAGGGGGAAGGTAGTGGGTGGTCGTTGTGGCCGACAATGGTAGGGATTGGGGAGGGATTTTCATTTTTTTTCCTTCTATTTTTGTTGATTATAAAAAAGTGGAATTACCAAAATGAAAAGAAAAAAGAATAGAATGACATTTTTACCCCCTGCATGTGGATGAGATTTTGACATAAATTTCAATTTGGACTACGATTGATAATGAACTTCACCACAGGATTAAGATTAACACTTTTTTCACCACAAGGGTCGATTTAAAAGTACTGTCTCACCACAGGGATCAAGAAAAAAAATTTAGCCAAAAAACTATGTAACAATAAGAAATAATAAATGGCAAAAGAACGTATCCATGGTGTTAAAAAAAATTGGTACATTTCACATATAACAAAGTGGTACATTAATAAAGAAGAATGGGTACATTATAAAAAAATTAGGTACAAATGAAATTTTAAAAAATATGGGCGTAAAAAGAAATTAATACATGGGTACAAATTAAAACTAAAAATAAAATATTACAAATTAAAATAAAATAAAAAAAAGCAAAGTGGGTACAAACTAAAAATATAAATATAAGATACAAAGTTTAGCCACAAAACATAAATATACCATATGTAATTTTTCTATCATTGATTAATTATACAATGTCACGTGACAGTAAACACATGGGCACAAATACAAATAAAACTTTAAAAAATATGGGCACAAAAAGAAATTAATATATGGGTACAAATTAAAACTGAAAAGAAAATTGGTACAAATTAAAATAGGTTTGCAAATTAAAAATGGGTACAAACTAAAAATAAAAATATATGATACAAAATTTAGCCATAAATATAGATATACTAATTGTAACATTTTTAGGTAAATATATTTTATTATTGAAATAATTAATGATGTTATCAATACCCAAGGACCTTGATCAAAAATTGAAAATGTATAAGGTTTTAATCAATGGAGTAGTAAAGGAAGGGATGAGAACCTAATTTCTCATATACCATATGTAATTTTTCTATCATTGATTAATTATACAATGTCACATGACGGTAAACACATGGGCACAAATACAAATAAAACTTCAAAAAATATGGGCACAAAAAGAAATTAATATATGGGTACAAATTAAAATTGAAAAAAACATTTGGTACAAATTAAAATAGGTTTGCAAATTAAATATGGGTACAACTAAAAATAAAAATATATGATAAAAAATTTAGCCATAAATATAAATATACTAATTGTAACATTTTTAACACTAAATAAATATTTTTAAGTAAAAATATTTTATTATTGAAATAAATAATGATGTTATTAATACCCAAGGACCTTGGTCAAAAATTGAAAATGAATAAGGTTTTAATCAATGAAGTAGCAAAATGAGGGACGAGAACCTAATTTTTCCTATAACATATGTAATTTTTCTATCCTTGATTAATTATACAATATCACATGACGGTAAACAGACGGGCACAAATACAAATAAAACTTTAAAAAATATGGGCACAAAAAGAAATTAATATATGGGTACAAATTAAAACTGAAAATAAAATTGGTACAAATTGACACACCCGTACCCGAAAGTAGGGCATGCTGGCCGTCACGTGAGTGTGACGTAGCCAAGTGCGCTGTGCGGAAGCAAAGATCGATAACGTAGTACGAATTAATTCAACCCGAAATCTAGCAACCTAAATATGAATGTGTGCTAGAAATATTACAATACTTATACATATTCAGAGCGTACTAAGTCAGTGCAATCAAGCATGAATAAAAGAGATTAATTACACCATCGGTGCCCTACATAAGTCAAATCTGTCAGAAAGCCGGAAGATCCTCGAAGTGACAAACTCGGAATTCAAGCTATCTAGAACCTGGAGGGGCGAAAAACAAAGGGAGTGGGTCAGCAAAAACAATTCTTTTCAAAATCAATCTTTTCTCAAAAGTCTAGCCCCTCTCTGTAAAACCTGTATAGTTCCCAAAAAATAATACGTACATATATATCTCAATCTTTCTCAGCATAAAACATTTTTAAGGTATCTCAATGTCTGCCGTGCAATGCATTTCAATGCCATCCAAATCTCATAAACAATGCCATGCTATGCATTTCAATAATCATAACGCTACTATATGTCATCTCAACCCTCGGCTGTAAATATAGCTCATAACATCTCAATCTCATAATCATATGTGCGCTGCACATACATCAATATCTCATCATATCATCATCATCATCACTGTATCAATAATAAATGCTCTAGTGCTACAATCACGTGAAGACTGTGCGTATGAACGCGGATCACCTACATGTCGTACCCACTCAAAAGTGGCCTATACGACAAGACTGTGCACCTACTTGGATCCAAGGCAAGCATGCGGTGCGGGAGGTGAACGACACATGAAAGACTGTAACCCTATCTCTGGGCGTGAGCACTAACAGTATGTACAGGTCTATGAGCTAACAATTCATGATATCTCATCATTTCACATCATATCTCATCATATTCGTTCTCAACTATGCATGTACCTACCTGGTACTTACCTGGCGTCCTCGGCACTAACATATGCATGAAATGTATAATTAAATACTCATGGTTATATGCAAGTAATATGCAAGTCGATAAAACGTATTTTCCATTTAAAAAGTGATTCTGAGAAAATCATTATATATATATATAGGTTATACGGAAAAATAATACTGCCCACTCACTGATAGGTCGCTGGATCGTAGCCCCTGCGTCCTGCCTGGCTACGGTCGTCCTCAGAATACGTTTCACCTATATGAGAAATTACTAAAAATACGTCATTTAAGCACATACACGCAAATACGGAAATAACTTCTCATACATAGCTCAATTTTGACATACGAATATACCAACGTGACCTACACGATGTCACGGACGTCGTGATATTTTTAGAAAAAATTTAGGAGCCTGCACGCGCCAGGAAGGCCACGGGGCTACGCGTCCCCACGCGCGGCGCGTGCACCACATGCGTCGTCCCCAACACCCCTCGCCAGACTAGTTTTTTCGGTGACCGGAAAACTTCCGTGTGTGATTTCTCACTCGTTTCTCAACCATTCTTCATGAAATTTTCACCAAAATGTTGTAAATTGAGAGTAGAACAAGTCTATACCTTCAAAAACTTCGAAAACCAATGAGAATCTCGTCGGAAAATCTGCAAAATTTCGGCCTTCCTTGTTCTCGACGATCCCGACGTCAAAGCTTATCAAATGAACGTCTCCGAGCCTCTAGAGGACCCAACAAACACTCATGAGATCTCAGATTCTCCTAAAACGCAACGTATAAAAAGTTGATGAATAGTGCCAAATATAAACCTTGAGTTTTGGACGTGAAATCGTCGTAGTTCTTACCTGAAAATGGTATGGTTGAGTTCGTATGGACTTCACGAGTCTGAATATGTAATTTGTTTCGTCGATCTACAAGGTTTTGGTGTGGGTTGTGTTTGTGCCGTGGCTTGAGAACAAGAGAGAGAGAGACTGCCGAGAAAGGTAGAGAGAGAGTGTTCTGAGAGGACTGTGAGGAGAGAAGAAGGTGTCGGTGGTGAGAGTGGACTAAGACCACCAATCACACAATTATTTTTCTCACTTTTTCATTGGCCCCCCAATAACTAGGATAATTATATAATTGGCCCAAGATTATTAAACTCATGCATCAACGTTCGCCCGAACTCAAGGGCATAATAGTCATTTCATAATGTCGAAATAAAAATTCCGGGACGGGTTGTTACAATCTACCCACCTTATAAAAATTTCGTCCCGAAATTTCATACAACACATATACATACTAATACTCATAAAATAACCTCGGGTACATCTCTCTCATCCGGTCCTCGGCCTCCCAAGTAGCTTCCTTCGCTGAATGATTCCTCCATAAAAAACTTTCACTAACCAAACCGTCTTGTTTCGGAGCACCTTATCTTTCCAATCAAGTATCGTGACTGGCTCCTCATCATAGGTCAAATCTGGATTAATCTCTAAAGGTTGCAGAGGAATCACATGCGATGGGTCTGAAACGTAATGTCGAAGCATCGAAACATGAAATACATTATGAAATCTGGACAACTCCGACGGTAACTCAAGCCTGTAAGCTACTTCACCGACTCGCTCGGTGATCCGATAAGGTCCAATGTACCTAGGACTTAGCTTACCCTTCTTCCCGAATCGAACCACACCCTTCCAAGGCGATAACTTAAGAAACACCCAATCGTCAACGTTATACACTCGGTCAGTAACATTTCTGTCTGCTAAACTCTTCTGGTGATCTTGGGCGGTTTTCAAATTAGCCTTAATAATCTGAACATTCTGAGTAGTCTCCTCTACTATCTCAGGGCCCACTAAAACTCTTTCGCCAACCTCTGACCAACACAAGGGTGTACGACATGGTTTCCCATAAAGTGCCTCAAACGGTGCCATCCCGATACTAGAATGAAAACTATTATTATAAGCGAATTCCATCAAATCCAAACGCTGATGCCATGAGTCGCCAAACTGCAAAAATGAGGATATCAGCATATCCTCCAAAGTCTGAATAGTTCTCTCTGATTGACCGTCCGTCTGTGGATGATAAGTCGTGCTGTACAACAGTCTCGTACCTAACGCCTTCTGGAAAACAGTCCAGAACTTAGAGGTGAATCGAGGATCACGATCAGAGACAATACTCACTGGAATGCCATGATACTTCACGATCTTCGATATGAACAACTCGGCCAACCGATTCAACGAAAACTTTTCCCTGACCGGAATAAAATGCGCTGACTTGGTGAGTCGGTCGACAATTACCCAAATTCCATCCTATCCGTTCTGAGTACGAGGGAGCTTGTACACGAAATCCATAATGATATTATCCCATTTCCACTGCGGAATGGGTAGGGGTTGCATCTACCCAAATGGCTTCTTCCTCTCGGCTTTTACCTGCTGACGTGTGATGCATTTGCCTACATACTCAGCGATTTCTCTCTTCATACCCGGCCAATAGTAGAACGGTCGAATGGTATGGTACATCTTCGTGCCTCCCGAATGCATCGCATGAGCTGAAATATGCGCTTCATCTAGGATATCCTTTTTTAACTCAGCATTATTTGGCACGTACATCCTGTTTCCCTGCATAAGCATACTGTCTGATTCTCTGATTCGTAGGTCTTTCTTCTTACCATCATTCCTTAGCTGAATAAGTTCCTGAATCTCGTCGTCGTTCGTCTGAATCTCAAGTATCCTGTCGATTAGGATTGGCCTAACTTGGAAACTAGCAAGCAAAGCTTCCTCTCGATTGTCCACCATCGAATTCTCTATTTCCAACTGCGCTCCAGTCGATCTCAACTCAGTAAGAAGAGGAATTCGGCTGGCATGAAAAGCGTTAATTCTGCCCTGAGACTTCCTGCTAAGAGTGTCAGCTACCACGTTTGCACGACCAAGATGATATTCAATCGTGCAATCGTAGTCGCTCAATAATTCAATCCATCGACGCTGGCGAAGATTCAATTCCTTCTGGGTAAAAATGTACTGGAGACTCTTATGGTCTGAGAAGATCCTCATTTCTCACCATAGAGGTAATGTCTCCAAATCTTCAAAGCAAAGATAATGGCAGCCAACTCCAAGTCATGTGTAGGGTAATTCTTCTCATGAGGTTTTAACTGGCGTGAAGCATAAGCAATCACCCTACCATGCTGCATCAAAACGCAACCCAAGCCATTCAATGATGCGTCACTGTAGATCTCGAAATTACCATCATCATCAAGAAGCGTCAAAACATGAGCATGAGTGAGACAATACTTCAACTGCTGGAAACTCCGCTCATAATCATCATCCCACTCGAACTTGACGTCCTTCCTGGTCAACTTCGTCAATGGTAGCGCCATAATCGAAAAGTCTTTAACGAACCGCCGATAGTAACCTGCCAAACCAAGGAAGCTTCGAACCTCGGTGACGGTTCGTGGCTGTTCCCAATTCTCCACAGCCGCAATCTTTTGAGGGTCGACCTGAATACCCTGAGTTGAAACAACATGACCCAAAAATGCTACTTCGTCCAACCAAAACTGGCACTTGCTGAACTTGGCATACAATCGATGTTTTCTCAATTTCTTCAACACCAACGACAGATGTCGAGCATGGTTAGCCCTTAACTTAGAATACACCAAGATATCGTCGATGAAGACAATAACGAACCTATCCAGATACGGCTGGAACACCTCGATCATCAATCCCATGAAAGCAGTTGGTGCATTAGTTAAACCAAATGGCATAACCAGAAACTTATAGTGCCCATAACGAGTCTTAAAGGCAGTTTTAGGAACATCGTCACTCCTGATTTTCAACTGATAGTAGCTTGATTTTCGAGAACACACAGACACCTCGAAGTTGATCGAAAAGATCATCGATACGCGGCAACGGATAACGGTTTTTAATCGTCGCCCGATTCAACTGCCTGTAATCGATACATAATCTCAAGGTACCATCATTCTTTCGAACAAATAAGACTGCGGCTCCCCAAGGCGAAGTACTGGGCTGAATAAACCCCTTCTCAAGTAATTCCTGCAACTGAATCTTCAATTCTCGTAACTCAGCAGGTGCCATTCGATATGGAGTCAACGAGATAGGATTAGTACCTAGCAATAAGTCAATGGTAAACTCCATGTCGCGATCTGGCGGTAATCCAGGTAAATCATCAGGGAATACGTCGGCGAAGTGTCTAACCACTCGAACATCCTCCAAGTTAGCAGAAGCATCATCATGAAGTACTACGTGAGCTAAGTATCCCTGGCAACCTTTCGTCAACAACTTCTTGGCTTTCACCCCCGAAATAACGCCATGTCTAACTCCGCTACGCTCACCAACAAAAGTTATCTCCGGTAATCCAGGACGATGGAAGGTCACTGATTTCCCGTAATAATCAATCTTGGCACGATTGTAGTGCAACCAATCAGTGCCCAAAATGACGTCAAAGTTAACGATATCTAGCGAAGTGAGGTTAGCAGGCATAACCACATCCTCCACTATCACGGGACATTCTGGATATACGTAATCCATGTAACATTTTTCCCCTCTAGGCATAGCAAACTCCAACTCATACCCTAGGGGTGATGATTGAGGTTGAGTCAGTTGAGCAAATGTATGAGAAATAACAGAGTGAGTAGCACCACAATCAATCAAGACTCTAGCATAATGACCAAGAATATTCAACGTACCCATGATCAGATCCGGGTTGTTCTGCGCGTCCTGAAGCGATAGGTTATGGATACGACCCTGAGTCTGCTGACGTCCTCCTCGTCCTCGATTTGCGTGCATACCACGCCCCTGAGTGTTTCTTCCCTTACTAGGCTACCCGGCCTGTCTCGAGGATCCAACACCACTAACTGCTGCATCCAACTGCTGGGGTTGTCCCCCCGAATACCACTGAGAGCTACCTGCTGTAAATTGCTGCTGGGCTGATATCCACCCGAATACTGCTACAGATGAGGCATATACCCTCCAGAATACTGCTGCTGGGGAGGCATATATCCTCCGGAATACTGCCCATATCCGCTCTGGTGGTAAAGATCCATGGGGTACTGCGGCTGGTACTGATTCGATGAATACGGCATAGGATCCCCCGAGTAATGAAGGGCTCCACCACGTCCTGGCTAAGCATAACCGCTAGGACCTGAATACTGCTGTACTGGCGCTGGTGGTGGCATAGGAGGCTGCTGAGGCCTCTGCTGGCTCTGAGGGCAGTTCTTGGCCTGATGTCCATCTTGACCACATGTGAAACATCCAATCGTACCTCGACGACACTCGCCATAGTGCCGGTTGTTGCACCTACGACAAATCGGAGCACTGTTTCGGCCAGAGTTCCTCTGCCTCTGGAATCTGCCGCCGCCGAAGAATCTACCACCGCCCCTCTGACCGGTGGCGCTATAACCTCCACTTGATGAACTCAAACTGGCCCTTGCGAGTACGGGTCTTTGCCCTTATTGTTCTTACCCTGACTGGTATCCCTCTCGTCATCACTATCACTCGGCAAGTTCTCCGAGTCCTCGATCTGCAGCAATACCTCATAAAACTCGTGGTAAGTGGAGCATGGAATCGCCGTCACAATAGTGCGCCATTTCTTCTTAGTACCTAACTTGAATCGACGTAGCATCTCCGCCTGGTTAGAAGCGACATCCAGGTGATAGCGTGAGAGATCTGTAAAGGTGCGGTAGTAATCACTAGCAGACATCTTCTTCTGCTTAAGTCTAGTGAACTCTTGTTTCTTCCCGTCGATGTAAGCTGGAGGGATGTAAAACAGTTCCTTGAATACTCCCCAATCATTTGCTTCCTCCTCTGGCATTCGCTTAGCCAACTCTGTCCACCAAGAAGCCGGTTCCTTGGCCAAAATCCATTTTGTCGTCTCAACCCACTTATTCTGCTGCAAATTCCCCTGACTCGTCAAGATATCGAAAGTCTTCTCGATATGCATAAACCACTTCTTAGAACCCTCGGGCCCCTCACCCCCGACCAATGGGGTTATCTTCAAGTTATGTACCGACTCTAAAGGGGTCCGCGAAGACGGGCGAATCAATGACTGCAGGGCGTTAGCAATAGCTTCCCTTGTCTCTGATACACTAGGAAAACTAGGTTCCCCAACGTGACGAGGCTATCTACGAGGCGACATAGTTCTGACAGAAGACATCAAGTCATCAGAAATTTCACAAAATATGCAAAACTGCAACCTAGGGCTCTGATACCAAACTGACACACCCGTACCCGAAAGTAGGGCATGCTGGCCGTCACGTGAGTGTGACGTAGCCAAGTGCGCTGTGCGGAAGCAAAGATCGATAACGTAGTACGAATTAATTCAACTCGAAATCTAGCAACCTAAATATGAATGTGTGCTAGAAATATTACAATACTTATACATATTCAGAGCGTACTAAGTCAGTGCAGTCAAGCATGAATAAAAGAGTTTAATTACACCATCGGTGCCCTACATAAGTCAAATCTGTCAGAAAGCCGGAAGATCCTCGAAGTGACAAACTCGGAATTCAAGCTATCTAGAACCTGGAGGGGCGAAAAACAAAGGGAGTGGGTCAGCAAAAATAATTCTTTTCAAAATCAATCTTTTCTCAAAAGTCTAGCCCCTCTCCGTAAAACCTGTATAGTTCCCAAAAAATAATACGTACATATATATCTCAATCTTTCTCAGCATAAAACGTTTTTAAAATATCTCAATGTATGATGTGCAATGCATTTCAATGCCATCCAAATCTCATAAACAATGCCATGCTATGCATTTCAATAATCATAACGCTACTATATGTCATCTCAGCCCTCGGCTGTAAATATAGCTCATAACATCTCAATCTCATAATCATATGTATGGTGCACATACATCAATATCTCATCATATCATCATCATCATCATCACTGTATCAATAATAAATGCTCTAGTGCTACAATCACGTGAAGACTGTGCGTATGAATGCGGGTCACCTACATGTCGTACCCACTCAAAAGTGGCCTATACGACAAGACTGTGCACCTACTTGGATCCAAGGCGAGCATGCGGTGCGGGAGGTGAACGACACGTGAAAGACTGTGCCCCTATCTCTGGGCGTGAGCATTAACAGTATGTACAGGTCTATGAGCTAACAATTTATGATATCTCATCATTTCACATCATATCTCATCGTATTCGTTCTCAACTATGCATGTACCTACCTGGTACTTACCTGGCGTCTTCGGCACCAACATATGCATGAAATGTATAATTAAATACTCATGGTTATATGCAAGTAATATGCAAGTCGATAAAACGTATTTTCCATTTAAAAAGTGATTCTGGGAAAATCATTATATATATAGGTTATACGGAAAAATAATACTGCCCACTCACTGATAGGTCGCTGGATCGTAGCCCCCGCGTCGTGCCTGGCTACGGTCGTCCTCAGAATACGTTTCACCTATATGAGAAATTACTAAAACTACGTCATTTAAGCACATACACGCAAATACGGAAATAACTTCTCATACATAGCTCAATTTTGACATACGAATATACCAACGCGACTTACACGAAGTCACGGACGTCGTGATATTTTTAGAAAAATTTTAGGAGCCCGCACGCGCCCCCACGCGCCAGGAAGGCCACGAGGCTACGCGCCCCCCCCCCTCACGCGCGGCGCGTGCACTACACGCGTCGTCCGTCCCCAACACTCCTCGCCAGACTGGTTTTTCCGGTGACCGGAAAACTTCCGTGTGTGATTTCTCACTCGTTTCTCAACCATTCTTCATGAAATTTTCACCAAAATGTTGTAAATTGAGAGTAGAACAAGTCTATACCTTCAAAAACTTCGAAAACCAATGAGAATCTCGTCGGAAAATCTACAAAATTTCGGCCTTCCTTGTTCTCAACGATCCCGACGTCAAAGCTTATCAAACGAACGTCTCCGAGCATCTAGAGGACCCAACAAACACTCATGTGATCTCAGATTCTCCTAAAACGCAACTTATAAAAAGTTGATGAATAGTGCCAAATATAAACCTTGAGTTTTGGACGTGAAATCGTCGTAGTTCTTACCTGAAAATGGTATGGTTGAGTTCGTATGGACTTCACGAGTCTGAATATGTAATTTGTTTCGTCGATCTACAAGGTTTTGGTGTGGGTTGTGTTTGTGTCGTGGCTTGAGAACAAGAGAGAGAGAGAAACTGTCGAGAGAGGTAGAGAGAGAGTGTTCTGAGAGGACTGTGAGGAGAGAGGGAGGTGTCGATGGTGAGAGTGGACTAAGACCACCAATCACACAATTATTTTTCTCACTTTTTCATTGGCCCCCAATAACTAGGATAATTATATAATTGGCCCAAGATTATTAAACTCATGCATCAACATTCGCCCGAACTCAAGGGCATAATAGTCATTTCATAACGTCGAAATAAAAATTCCGGGACGGGTTGTTACACAAATTAAAATAGGTTTGCAAATTAAAAATGGGTACAAAATAAAAATAAAAATATATGATAAAAAAATTTAGTCATAAATATAAATATACTAATTGTAACACTTTTAACACTGAATGAATATTTTTTGGTAAAAATATTTTATTATTGAAGTAATTAATGATGTTATTAATACCCAAGGACCTTGATCAAAAATTGAAATAAATAATGTTTTAATCAATGGAGTAGCAAAAGAAGAGATGAAAACTTAATTTCTCCTAAAAATAATAACCATAAGTGAATCTTGTAGGCTTGTAAATGTAGCATTCACACACAGGTTTATGATTAAGTACCAAACCCAAAAGTAGATCCTAATTATAGTGGATTTTGATTCCCAGTTTGACTCTAATGATTTTAATTTTTTTTGGTCGAAATGACTATAATGATTTTTCAGTGTAAGAAACGCAGCCAGATATACCAATTGATTGAAAACTCGAAAAAGTAACAACATTTCTATTAGAATCCCACCAAGGGGCATTACTATTCTAACTTGAACTTGTCCGGTAAGCCGACAAGATACTTTCTCTATGAGTCAGATTTCATTACGCAGAGTGAACAACGAGGTACCTAGCTCGACATCAACATAACTATCTAAGCAATGTATCCAAGCAACATATTAAACATTGAAATAGTTTAACCAGAACATCTTAGCAACACACGAATCGGCGTAACCAATGGATTACCAAGGCTGGGCACCTCATCAAGATTTACGGGGCAAATGCAACATACCAAATGAGTCATCCATACAAGTAGTATATACTAATCAGATCATATAGGCGATCTGCAATTGGATCAAATTAAGAAAGACCCAAGCATGCCATTACCGGTGAATTTGGATGTATTCTTTAAAATCTTATTAAATCCTAATTTGACTACACCATGATTTCAAAGTCTTTTAAAAATCGTAATGGACTATACCCGGATTTTAAAAGGTTTTTTTATATTAGCACTCCATAAAATGTTGAATGCACTCCATATTAAATAATTTATTTACCCTCCTATGCAATGACAATTTTGACCTTATTAGGTTTTAAAAAGATGGTTAATAGACCTTATTATCTTATTTTCTCACCCACTATAAAAATTTAAAATTTTAAAATCTTATTTTTCCACTCACTATAATTCCTAAAATAACCTTCACCACAGTTCCATTGTTTCGTTTTCACCACTAAGAGGACAAAATAGATGATTGATGGAACTTAACCTAATAAACAAAATTTCCGTAAAAAATTTCTATATCCAAATTCCCAAAATTTCTGAAAAATTCCGAAAGCACCACAATGAGATGCCTTGAAAATTGGATGGAACCTAATCTAATAAAGCAAACCCAAATTTGCAATCACCGTGATCGTAATCCAATATTAGACGATATCATATGCATAGAATAATATGCAAAGTAATCAGACCCTAATAAGGTAAATTCAAGCGTATTTGAATTGATTTTGGGAAAAAAAAATGGCCACCACAGTCAGGATTTCAAATTCAAAGAATCAAAGAATAAAGGAATTTCAATTCAGAGAGGGGGTGCAAATTTTCAATTCCTCTACATTTTAGTTCCTTTGCAGAAGATAGCAAGAATTTATAAGGGCATGTGGGAATGAACTCCATAGAAAAATTCCATATTCGAAAAGAGTGAAATGGGTGGAAAGCCATATTTGAAGAGAGAGAGATTCCTGACGTTGGTCAAATGCCATAAAAAATAATTTTATGACGCCTAAAAAGTGCCATCATGCGCATGACATTTATTAGGGATGAAGAGAGAGAACTTATGTACTAAAATTATAAATAGGGGATGAAAGAAACGGTGGCAGTCGGTGGAAAATCCGTAACAGTCGATGTAGAAGGCGAGAAAAGATAAACCGAAGAGAGAAGCAAGAGGGAGAGAGAAACGGGATAGGGGTTGAAAAGTCTTTTTATAGAAAATTAAACATGTTATTATTATTTTATTAAAAGGTGAGTGGAAAAATAGGACAATGGGGTGGGGTTAGTAACACTCTTTAAAAAAAATCTAAATACACCCTGAATCACTTTTAACTTATTATTTATCTTCTTTAACTATCAAAATCCCTCCGACCCTCCATTGTTGAACAAAACCTTAACCAATGAAACTACAAACATGTTGATTGAGAAAATTTATTTTAGACGTATGAAACACGAAATCGATGTTTCAGAAGCTTCACATGAGGTAAGACTTCATTTTTTTTTATTGTTTTAGTGATTTTGATGACTTCAATAACTATTTAATCTTGCTTTTGCTGTGTTGTTCAAGCTTCTATGTTCGTATTCATCTTTTAGATATCACAGAGATTACATGAAGAATTAAACACCTAAAATTACAACCAAATATTAAAAATAGACGACATGGGTTTTAATAGTGGAATTGAAAACAACCCACATATACTTTAAATCCTAGGCGACATCTTTTGTCAAAATTTCAGTCGGCATTTTTTGTCCAAATGAAAAGCTTTATAAGATTTGAGAAATGGGTGTATAGAAAATATGAAGTGCATGTAGAAATGTAAGGTGTATATTGAGAATGTGAGGTGTGAAGGTATTATGGGGAAGTATGTGGGGTGTATTAAGATAATTTTTATTGAAAAAGCTAATGTGGGGTGTATTAAGTATGTGAGGTTTATTTAATAATTTATGGGGTGCTAATATAATAAGTCTTTAGTCTATTAAAATCCTATTAAATCCTAATTTGACTCCACCCTCTTAAAATCATTTGAAATCCAAATTGATTACAGCCTTAAAAAAAGAAGTGGAGATTGGCTTTCTTTGACAACGATTATCCACTATTTGTAACGACCCATTCCCAATTTTACGGTTTTTATAATTTTAATAAGTAAATTTACAAAAATGCCCTTCGAGGCAAATACGTTGACTTTGTTTGACCGTCTTGTTGTGTTATGTAAGATCTAATTTCTTGGCATATCCTCATAGTACTCGCCGCTACAGACGCGTGGGCGTAGGCGGAACGTAATTTATAGTTATAACGAAGAATTTATTAATGTTTAAACTTGAGGATATTTTAGTAAATTTGTTATTTTCTAGAAAACCCCAAATTTTTGGAGCAAAATCTGGAAGGCCACGTGTATGGCCCAAATTAAAAGAAAGAGAAATGGGCAGTAGAGATTAGAAATGAAGGAGAGAAAGGAGGGAGTGTGCGACTAATTAGAAGAGAAGAAAAGAAGATGGAGCCCAATTAGAAAGAGAAGAAAGGAAGGGAAGGGAGAGAAACGAAAAGCATGGAATCAACCTTTGACCCAATTTCCCCTAGCCGACCCGACCCGTTCTGCAAGCTATTCTGACAGTTTTCCATCGATTTTTCCGCCAAATTGCAGCCATTCACCACCTGGGAGCTTTTCACTAGCCTTCAATTTTCAATTTCCACCCATTATTGACGGGTTTTTGACACTAGTTTCACAAGAACACCACATCGGCTCCGAGGGGTGCACGGCGGCGAATCCATCATTCTTGCAGTGATTTCCTTCAATTAAAAATACCACTAGCCCTCCCTTGAGGCCTAGAACAATGCCCAATCCTTTGTTGGAGCATCGGAGTCGAGTTGAGGACAAATCAAGAAACACCCTTTATAGGGTTTCTAACGGGTTTTAGCGAAATTGGAGCTCTTTCGACCAAATTGGGATTGGTCACAAGTATGAAAGTTACTCTACTCATCGAGAACTTCATTTCTATAAAATTTGGGATTTTTTTGAAATAGTTGGATTTTCCGACGAGTTGGGGCGGCCGACCGCCACCCACGGCGGCGCGTGGCCAAAGAGCTGTTAATTCTATTTTTAAGCTATATTAAATGCCTTGAGTTCAGTTTTGGGAATTGAATGACGTAGGTTGATCGTCAGAACCTAAATTCCCCATGATACGTTAATAGGTCATTATATGAATCGACGATCCGACCGTTAGATCATTATCAAACTTTAGTAGATTATTATTTGTAATATTTGAGGAATGTAGGAACGTACGGATCATGAATCCGACTTACAGATCTTCTCAAATTGGATTTGTAAGTTCGTAAAATAAAATGTTAATTGCCATTTGGTTTTGGCAATTGGCAGAGATCCGACCGTTGGATCGTTTCGAAACTGTGGTATGTTATTCTAGAAGTATAATGTGGATACTTGAAAGTTATGGATCAGAAATCTGTGATGCAGATCTCTTGAAGCAAATTACATAGGGATATGTTATAAGTAAATTATGTATTTTATCGATACGAATTCTAAGATGTGATTTGTTGATAATTGTTCTAGGCGCAGATCATTCCTGACACTTCGATGTTTGTGCTAGGGAGTTATAGCGCGGACTCCAGGTGAGTGGGCTTTTGGTTTTCTATATATATATATATATACGTATATATGCTTTACGTTCTTCCCAAAACTTGTTTTAAATGAAATGTGATTTGAATGCCATGTTAATTGAATTACATTTCAGTATATTCATTAGCTTAGATATGCATAGTATGCATTGATATTGTAGAGGCCCAGGTAAGTTCCAGGTGAGTAAATCATGATGATAGTGAATATGGTGAGTATGATTATGTTGAGATGCATTTAGTGCTCATTTTCCTGCACCCCGGTGTTAGTGCTCTCGCCTGTGACCAGGGCACAGTCCCTCATGGGATGTTCACTTCCTGCACAATGCGCTCACCTTGGATCTAAGTTTGGTACACAATCCTGTCGTACAGACCACATTAGGTGGTTCCGACTCGTAGGTGACACGTGATTATTCGCACAGTCTTCATGTGATCGTAGCACTTGAGTGTACTTATTGACACCCAGTCTTGTCATACAGACCACATTAGGTGATTCCGACTCGTGTGTAGGAATAGATTATGAGCTATAGATTTAGCCGTACAGGTCACGTTAGGTGACTCCGGCAGACATAACATTACATTGATTTATTATCACCTGACTTGTATTTTTATATTAGTTGAGACTAGACATGGAATATACTTCGGTTTCCACTACTTTTGAGCATGATTTCTATATACATATGTATTGATATTTTCTTGGAAATTATACGGGTTTTACAGTGAGGGATTATAATATTTTAAAAGTTAATGGTGTTTTCAAAACCTTTGTTTTTGCCTACTCACGTTTTTTGTTTTGCACCCCTCCAGGTTTTAACTGCTGAAAGTTCATATCGACGAGGATTCTTGGCGAATCTCAGTATAGGTGGCTACCTCTGAGGGTATGATTCTTACCCACTCTATTGTACTTTACTTATGCTCTAACTTCATGTGTGAGATGGGTTCATTTCCTCTCACTAGCGCACTCTATATTTAGGCATTTTTAGGTTTTAATTTATTCACATTTTTCACATCACCACAATTTATGACTTCGTCACCTTCCAGGTGTCGGCCAGCACTGCTCGATTCGGTGTCCTAGTGGACATTTCAGGTCGAGGTGTGTCACTATTAATCCTGAATCAATGATAAAAAAATTTATTCAATTATTTAATCATAATTATTCATTCAAACTGTGAAAATAAGCGTGTATTACCAGACAAACTAGTCATTGGTTATTAACGAGTTATTAATGACAAATTATCGATTCAATAACCTAATCACCGTTTACAAAGAAGGGTGAGATATGGGCAATTATTAGAAGTACAAGTACAACTAGTGCAATTTTCCTTGCCAATTACCAACTTTGATAAGTACTAACTAATAACTATGACTATAATCCTATAATACATATTAGGGTGAGGTGCCGATTTAGTCTCTGAACAATCACCTCAGTGAAAATTAGGTCTCTGAATTATTTTTTCGGTAAAATAAGTCTCTAAATTCATTAAAAATTACTAATTTCATCCCTACTATTACTATAATCATATAATACGTATTAACATGGCTAAACAAATGGCAAATATTGATACTGAATCATGGTTATAAGCACAATTAATGATCTCAAATATAAGTGATGGGATGAAAAATAGTGTAACGCAAAAATCATGCATGGTTCAACAAAATTAAAATTAAAATTACAAACCAAATATGAAATTAAAATAAAACTGTTTGTCATACTTAAAATCAAGAAATAGAACAGCAATATCCACCTAAAAATCCATTCCTTAGCATTGTACCGGAAACAACACGACACCATATTAGAGTCAGCAGAAGCAATTTCCAAGAACAAAATATACAAATCGAAATATGTTAAAAATAATAGGGACATTTGGTTTCGCTCCTTGGTTGATAACTTTCTATCACGCAACCAAACATATAAAATGAAGCTTGATTTTCAAATGTGGAAATACTGAAATGGCTCTGCATCTGATCCCTTCATGGCTGGTACTCCCAGAAGTCGGCATAAGTTAGCACTGCTACTGTTGAAGTTAAGTTTAGTTTTGATTTTTATTCTAGCTCTTAACGGATCCTTTTGGTGGACACTCGCCATCTCAACAACTTCAAGGGGTCACATATACCATGGATACCGACGACTTCAGCACTAACTTGTTTCTGACCTGTTGCATATTTGAGAGCTTTCTCTTGGTTCTTCAAGGTTAAAAGACTTGGAGTTTTGTCCTCAGACCATGCTTCAATGTTTCATTATGTTCAGCCTCCTTGATATTTAATGGTGTTGAAGACTACTCGCACCAAATTGCAGAAATGAATCAGCATCCTTTTTTATGTGGTAGTTAGTTGGAATTGACATGTGGGTTAATATGTCAAACATTACTCTTGGCCAACATTATGAAAAAACGCTATGCGCTAGTCAGGCGGTCGACTGAAACTTATCGCCTAGGCAGATTTAAGTATATGTGTAATTTAGGGCTTGTTATGTTCATTTTGTAACATTTAGTCGGCTCATTTATTTTAATCATTGTCAGGCCTTTGTTTTTCATTAAAAATGAATTAGGCCTTGTTTTCTTATTAATAAAAAACAAAATTTATTCCCTAGTTTTTAAAGAAATGCTTGCTAACCAAAAAAACCCTAACTCTTTTTTTCCAAACCCAGTCAGCCGCCCCATTCTTAGGTATTTCTCTTTCTCTCTCTCTCTCTCTCTCTCTCTCTCTCTCTCTCTCTCTCTCTCTCTCTCTCTCTCTCTCTCTCTCTCAATTGCAGATCCACTATCTCGTCCCACATCTTTACTCTTTAATTGCAAATCGATGTTTATTGCTCTCATCCCAACCAAATAGTCTCACTTTGTTTTCTCTGCAATTGCAGATCAAAAATATCTGGATGGTCGCCCGGTCATCCAACCTCATTACCACAACGGAAGAACGACATTGTAATCGACTTACCATCAAAGCCGCCTAGGTGGTCAACCAGGCCACCTAGCCCGCCCAACACCCGTCTAGGTGTTGCCTAATACCCTATTTCTTCAACAATTTTGGTTTAATCGTAGAGGCGAACCACTGTCCAGCACCTAGGCAACCGCCTAGACCGCATTTTAGAACACTGCCCTTGGTAGCTCGGGTAATAAGCGGTTCAAATTGTTTCAAGCGCGTTTGCATTTGTATTTTTACAGTTTTCATTTTTTTAATTAAATTGTTTTCTTTAAAAAATAAAAAATAAAAAAAATGAGAAAAGAGCCATTTTAGGCTTCACCAAAGGTGTGCTCTAGTTTCAGGCATTTAGGACTAGAGCATTCGGTGCGACTACAACTAGAAGAGCCATGGTTTTGGTGTTGAAGGAGGTTCCTTCCTTCGTTGTGGATCCTTCTCCCTTTCTTTTTTATAATAATTGTTTGGCTACCAACTCAAAAGAGTAATCTCCCAAAAGCAAAAGTAAAATGTATAAGTCACGTCTAAACAAAATTTTCTCCCTTTCTTTTTTATAATAATTGTTTGGCTACCAACTCAAAAGAGTAATCTCCCAAAAGCAAAAGTAAAATGTATAAGTCACGTCTAAACAAAATTTGCCAACACTGCAAATGGCAGTTGCCTAACTATGATACTACCAAGGTCGGTCCCGACACATGCTCCAGTTCTTCTCCACTGTAACTGTCAATGGGAGCAACTTTCATACGGTCAAAATGATTTTAGGTCGTCAAAGAAGCTCAGCATGAGGCTGCCAAGGTCACCGTCGACCACCTTTCATCCCAACACATAACCGGCCTTCCTCTTCCTCAGGTAAACGCTTGATCCTGCCATTGGTAGTACTGCATATGAAAATCTTGTCTTTTTATTTACATGCATTTTGGTTTTTCTATTTTCCTTAATTTTTTAGGGTTTTTATTTTTATTTTCCTAAACCTTGCTTACATATCTTGAATTGAATTCACAACAGTTTCGAATTTTAGAATTCAATTCAGAATATGTAAGCATACTTTAGGAAAACAAAAATAAAAAACCTAGAAAATTAATGAAAATAGAAAAACCAAAATTCATGTAAATAAAAAGACAAGATTTCCAGATACAGTACTACCAACGGCTGGATCAAGCATTTACCTGAGTAAAGGAAGGGCCGGTTATGGGTTGGGATGGGAGGTGGTCGGCGGCAACCTTGGCAGGCTCATGCTGAGCTTTTTTTGACGACCTAAACATTTCGACCGTCTGGAAGTTGTGCCCATTGACAGTTACAATGGAGAAGAACTGGGGCATGTGGTCGGGACCAATAAGAAAGGGAGAAGGATCCACAACGAAGGGATGAACCTCCTCCAACAGCTCTCCTAATTGTAGTCACACGTCCTAAATGCCTAAAATTAGAGCACACTTTTGGTGAAGCCTAAAATGGCTCTTTTCTCTCTTTTATTTATTTTTTATTTTTTTAAAGAATAAAATTTAATTAAAAAATGAAAACTGTAAAAATACAAACGCAAACGCGCTTGAAACAATTTGAACTGCTTATTACCCGAGCTGCCAAGGATGTTTGACATATTAACCCACATGTCAATGACATCAACTAACAACCACATAAAAAGGATGCTGATTCATTTCTGCAATTTGGTGCAAGTAGTCTTCAACACCATTAAACATCAAGGATGCTGAACAGAATGAAACATAGAAGCATGGAACTTTATTTTCGTACTCTGAGGACAAAACTCCAAGTCTTTTAACCTTGAAGAACCAAGAGAAAGCTCTCCAATATGCAACAGGTCAGAAACAAGTTGGTGCTGAAGTCGCCGGTATCCATGGTATATGTGACCTCTTGAAGTTGTTGAGATGGCGAGTGTCCACCAAAAGGATCCGGTAAGAGCTAGGATAAAAATCTAAACTAAACTTAACTTCAACAGTAGCAGCGTTAACCTGTGCCGACTTCTGGGAGTACCAGGCATGAAGGTCAGAAGTAGAGCCGTTTTCGGTATTTCCACGTTTGGAAGGAGAATTGTCCGGAGAAATTACTCGAATAGGAAATCTAAACGCAAAACTATTGTTATCAGAAGAAGCTCTTCTATCCAAATCTTCTTTATCTATTTTATCTTTCATTGAGAGTCAAAAATAAAAAATCATTGCTACTGCCATACATCCGCGGCCTAAACGGACCTCGATGCAGAGGTCTAGCCATTCTTCTACTTCAATCAATGCAGGCACCGGTCCAAAAGTCTGCTAAACGAATAGATAAAACTAAAAATCATACACAATCAAAAGACATCCAGGGAAGCTCAAACAAGAGAAAAACAAGCTGAAAGGTGAAAAAATAAAAAAGACAAGAAACCCACAAATGTTCATCTACTTAAATCCCAAGAAAATTGCAAAACCACAACAATTCTGAAGACACAGATCAACAATGTAGCTCCATGTCAGCAGCAAATTCAGCAATATCTTAGCTAGGCTTTCATAGTTTGTTACTAGCAGGAATGCCCGCTCTTTGCTGCAGGTTTTCAAAGTATAACCGACAACAGACATGAAAATATCCACAGAAAAATTAAATGAAAATCCTGCAGCAATACAATCGCATTCTTGAATGTAGCAATTTAGACAACCCACATTTTACCTAAGCAACACTCACAAAACCACAAACAAGAGCAATGTGATTGTATGAGAGAGCAGTGCAACTGATATGAGTATGAGAGAGTTAACTGGGAATGGAAGTAGACCTTTGTACTCAATGAAGCCTTCAATGACTGGGCTTTGTCATGTAAAGAAAGTGTTTCATGAGCTGTTTCCTTCCACCGCTTCAACTGAGTTTCCACCATTCTCATTTCTTTACACAAAGATGAGGCCATCACACGAAACTCTGCTTTAATGTCCCTTCTTCCTGCAGCAAAGAGCATTTTCAGTGCCACAAGCTTGGGTAAATTAACAGTTAATATCAACAATATCGAACTTATAACACTTTTACCTGAATCCTGGAAAGCTTCTTCCATGTTTATCTCAAAGTCATTTTTTTGCAATTATACACTTCTGCAGCTGAAGTTCTAGTTCTTCAATCCTAGAATCAGAATTGCCAATGGCATTCCTAACTGCATCCGCTGACTCTAATTTGACGTTTAGGTCCTTCTCCCTTCTCACTACAAGAGCCCTGTCAGCCTGAAATTAAACTTTTAAAACATAAAAAATATAGCGCAAGCATTCCAAAAATCTGCACATAAACCAAGCATTTTAACCCGCAAAAAATCAGTCAATGCTTTGTACCGGTCCAATTCTGCATTCCAATGTTGGACTCACTTGATCATTTAGCATAGAGTACAGTCTCGATGAAAGTACGTATTTGTCATCCTTCACTTCATCCTGGGACAACATATAGCTTTTTTATCAAAGAAGTAAACAGACAATGAAATCTTTGAAAATATGAATAACAACTATCAAAACTTGAATTTAAAATTAGAAACCTGAAATTCTTGCAATTGTTTTGACAGCGCTAAATTTTCTTCATGTGCGTCTTGATACTCAGAAAGGCGGTCAGCTTCTAGTATCTGCAACAAATGCTCAAACACATCAAGATGGATGACACAGAGAGAGAGAGAGAGAGAGAGAGAGAGAGAGAGAGAGAGAGAGAGAGAGAGAGAGAGAGGAGAAAGGAAGACGTGCAACGGAGGTTTGGAAGCACATCTAAACCCTTGTTTCCTCAGTTGAATTTCTAAGTTCTTGCAAGCTGATTGTCCTTTCTGTTGATTTTTCAGGGGACAGGGTTCCATTAAGTGTACTAGAAGTACGGTTCTGCACCCCAGGTTCAATATCCTTTTGCATTTTCAGATTAATTAGTTTCCTTCTCTTCAACTCTAGGTCAGCCATTTTGTCACCCATAACAAAAAATTTATGCATTCAACAGACACTCAAAAGGCAGCATACCAAAATTTGGTAGAATTTGATACTTGCTCTGTCACAAATTGAAAATAGATCCTAAAATATATAGGTATCAAATATTATGAAGTTTTGCTCAAAAACAAAACTAAAAAAAAAATAAAAAATGATGATGCATCTCTACATGTGCTGCCATGAGCTTTACTTCAAGTGACATTTGCATAAAAAACAGAGGCTTGTCGTAATAACAATCTCAGAAACCTGTGATGCGCCTAATTTCCTACGATGCATGGATACGGGAGAAAGCCATCGTATCCCGTATCTGACACGCTGAGGATACGGATACGCAGATGATACGCGCGGATACGTGTCCGATACGTATCGGAGTGGAGAGATACGTTTGGGACTGATGAGATACGCGTATCCTATTGTCCAGATACGCGTATCCTACTTTTTGGATACATTTGAAACTAAAATATGAAGATAATCAGAAAAAAAAAAAATCACACTAAATCCGCATAGAATCGTGATTGATCAAACTTAGCTAACTGAAATCCCTCTAAAATCATAGGATAATCAGAAGAAAAAAAAATTCGAATTTACCTCTCAGAAATCACTCTGCTTGGGAGACTTTCACGAATCACCATTGACTGTCATCTGCAACTGTGCCGTGGTCCGTCGTCTCCATCTTCAACTGCGTCGTCGTCTCCTTCTTCTTCGTCTACAACTGCTCCGTTGTCACCGGTGAGCTTTCGTTTTTTTCCACCATTCTCAGGCTCTCAGTGATTCAAGTCTTCAACCCATTCGAAGACAATAATATTATAAAACCATTCAAAGGCAATCTGATCCCAAGGACAATAATATAGTATTATAATACCCATTACCCATCTATTCCACTGCCCCATGTCCATCAAATCTGACGAATTTGCTTAATTGCTTTTCTGTCTTTAACTTTTTATGTTATTATAATATTATTGTATTTTAATTATTATAATATATTATTGATTAGTGGTATGGATATTTAGATTATAATAATTTTGTCTTTACAGTAGATTAACTCTTACTCTTTATATGTTTGTTGATTTAGGAAAATGAATCACTCTAATAATCATGTGAATGATATTGCTAATCCAAATGATAATGCTAATCCAGATGAGATTGTTGAAAATTATCATACTCCGTTGTGGAAGTATGTCAAAAAGCTTGAAAACGTGGGAAAAAGGAGGAGGGAATGCTGAATTCAAATGCAATTATTGTCAGAACACTTACAAAGGATCATACCCTAGGGTCAAGTTTCATTTGTTAAAAATGGCTGGAAATGGGGTCAGGCCTTGCAGCAAGGTTACTGATGAAAATCTTGCAGAAATGAAAAAGTTAATTCGAGAGTGTGAATATAAGCTGAAGAGTTCTGCTCCTAAGAATGTTTCTTTGCCCAATACTGGTTCTTTCTGTTATGATTTACCTGAAGTGAATCTTGATCCAAAGAAGAGAAAGGGAACAAGTGGCCCTCTTAGTAAAGCTTTTAACAAGGAAGCTCAAGATCAATGTGATGCTGAAGTTGCAAGGATGTTTTATACAGGTGGCTTATCATTTAACCTTGCAAGAAATCTGCACTATCGAAACTCATATGTTCGTGCTTCTACACTTCCAGAGTATGTTCCACCAGGCTACAATACACTAAGAACTACTCTTCTGCAACAAGAGAAGAGTCACATTGAGCAATGCCTCCAACCAATCAAGCGCACATGGAGCACTAAAGGTGTAAGATTGTGTAGTGATGGGTGGACAGATGCACAAAGAAGACCACTTATTAATATTATGGCAACTTGTGAAAGCTGGCCTATGTTCTTGAGGGCAATTAATTGTGAAGGTGAATATAAAGACAAGCATTGTATTGCCAACTTCCTTACAGAAGCTATTAAAGAAATTGGTCATGAAAATGTTGTTCAAGTGATCACTGACAATGCTCCTGTTTGTAGAGCTGCAGGGTTACTTATTGAGGCCCACTATCCCCATATCTTTTGGACACCCTGTGTTGTTCACACTCTTAATCTTGCTTTGAAGAGTATATGCTCTCCGAAATAAACAGATGTTTTGTACGATGACTGCAATTGGATTTCAACTATTGCTAGTGATGTTTGGTCCATAATTTTTTTTATTATGAACCATAACATGAGATTGTCTATGTTTAATGAACATTGCAAATTAAAGTTGCTCTCCATTGCCGAAACAAGGTTTGTTTTCTCCACTTTTTTTCCTTTTTTTTTCTTATTCAATTATGAGCTATCCTAATTTTTTAATTTTTCAGATTTGCTTCCACACTTGTGATGCTTAGAAGATTTAAGGAAGTAAAGGAAGGTTTACAACAAATGGTGATTAGCCCGAATTGGGCTTTGTACAAAGAAGATGATTTGGTTCAAGCAATGACGGTGAAGCAAAAATTATTGGATGAGTACTCTTGGGAGAAGATTGATTATATTCTTTTCTTTACAGCTTCAATATATGAGGTTATTAGAATGACTGACACAGATAAACCTTGTCTTCACTTGGTGTATGAGTGGTTGGATGCCATGATTGAAAAGGTGAAAGCTACTATCTACAGGAATGAGCGCAAGGCATTACATGAAAAAAGCAGCTTTTTTGATGTGGTGTATCGCATTTTATTAGAGCGATGAACTAAAAGTAGCACACCACTTCATTGTTTGGCGCATTCATTAAATCCAAGGTAATGATTTTGCTAATATCTTTATAAACTCTTCTAAATTAATCTTTAGTTTATGATTATATTTTTAAATGCTATTTCTTTTATTTTAGTTATTATAGTTCAGAATGGCTCCAAGAAGACCCTAGTCGGGTTGCTCCACACCGAGATGTTGAGCTTACAACTGAAAGGAAAAAGTGTTTTGAGAGATACTTTTCCAATGAGGAAATTAGAAGAAGTATCAATGTGGAGTATGCCTCTTTCTCTATGTGCTTGAATGACTTTGGGGCTATTGATTCTATGAATGATAGGTTTCATTTGGAACCAGTAATGTGGTGGATTGTCCATGGAGCTTCTACACCTAGTCTCCAATCCATAGCATTGAAGCTACTTGGACAACCTTGTTCCTCCTCTTGTTGTGAAAGAAATTGGAGCACTTACAGTTTTATTCACTCTCTAAGAAGGAACAAAATTACAACACAAAGAGCCGAGGATTTGGTATTTGTGCATAATAATCTTCGTCTTTGATCAAGGAATAGCTCAACTTACAAAGAAGGTATTACTCAATTGTGGGATGTTGGAGGAGATGGCTTTGAAAACTTGGGTGAAGAAAATGTCGGGATGCTTGATATTGCTAACCTTTCACTTGATGAACCGTCATTGGAGACTACTTTGATTACTGGAGGAGACATCATGAAAGTGGAAGTTGAATGAGACTTTTTTTTATATTTTCGTTTGGATGTTCTTTTTACTTTTTTAAGTTTTAAGACTAATTGCTTGTTGGATAGACTATCTTTCTAACTGTTTAGAGGTTATTGAAATAAATTTGAAAGCTTATTTTATAATGTTTTAGATATATTTTTATTTATTTATTTATTTATACATATTTTTAATTGCCGTATCCCTGATGTATCGTGTCCTAGTTTTTTGAAATTTGACGTATTCCCGTGTTGTATTGTGTTATATCCCCGTATCCGTGCATCACAGCTAATTTCAGACTGATCTCTTGAATGGCTGCTGAGGCAAGTCCGAATTACGTCAGCAGACTCTTTATGCTTCAGATGAAGAAAATCAATCCCTTTGCGCAGATTTTTTACCTCCCTTTCCATCATAGCATCAATTTTAGAAAACTGGATAATAGCATCTGAGAATCGCAAGAAAGAAAAGACAATCTATATTCAACATATTCCCTGGTGCACTTACTCCCTCAAAACATATTAGAAATTGCAAATGTGATCTTACGAAATTAGTTTGTACAACTACGAATATAAAATTGAACCTCTAGTTGAATATCAGAGTGCGGAACGAACAAACAAACTAACTGAATATAAAACTTTATTAAATGGAATTGCCAAGAAGGCTACATGAACCGAAAAGACTACATCTTGACTGACTTGATAAAATAAACTAATACAATCACTCCTATATATAGTGCACTAAAGCAAACTCCTAATCCTTAAAGGATATAGAAAACTAAAGCACAATCCTAATCCTTAAAGGATAGAGAAAACTAAAACAAATCCTAGACAAAAACAAAAACTTAACAACCAAGTAACCAATCCTAATCTAAATTCCAACACCCCCCGTCAAACTCATGGCGGAACACAGACATGAGTTTGCCAAAGTAGATGTGGATGCAAGACTCCAAATTCCAATTCTAGTGCCAATGCCGATGCCGATGCCGATGCCGATGCCGATGCCGATGCCGATTCCGATTCCGATGCCAATACCGATGCCAAATTCCAATACCATGCCCAATACAAGAATATGCGGGCAACAAAACCTCAAAACAACCATTTTTTTTTCTCCCTTCTTCCTTCTATTTTTTTTTCCTTCTGTGCGATTCCTTCCTTTTTTTTTTTCCTTCTATGCGAACCAACAACACCAACCTCCATTTTCTTTTTCTTTTTTTCTTTTTTTTTGCAGGGGTACGGTTGTGGACGGATCCAGATGCAAGGTGGGGCTGGGGGAATGCAGAAATCTTAGTGCGATGGATTCACCAAATTCTTTTTTTTTTTTTCAAAAACAGAATTTTTTTTCTTTCTTGAAGACTACCAAGGACAAATTGAAAACCAAACCAGAAAACGTAAAAGATCTACGGATGGAGGAAAGAAATAAAACTGATACGAACAAACAGAAACAGATTAGATCCCGAAGAATCAAACTTGCTCTGATACCAAGTTGAATATCAGAGTGCGGAACGAACAAACAAACTAACTGAATATAAAACTTTATTAAATGGAATTGCCAAGAAGGATACATGAACCGAAAAGACTACATCTTGACTGACTTGATAAAATAAACTAATACAATCACTCCTATATATAGTGCACTAAAGCAAACTCCTAATCCTTAAAGGATATAGAAAACTAAAGCACAATCCTAATCCTTAAAGGATAGAGAAAACTAAAACAAATCCTAGATAAAAACAAAAACTTAACAACCAAGTAACCAATCCTAATCTAAATTCCAACACCTCTGACCTTCTGAAGATATCTTTCCATCCAAAGTGCGAGCTCTGTTCATTGTTTTTTTCCCATGAGCATAAATGGCATGTTCTAAGAGTTCTAACTAGGGGTGGTTCGGTATGGGATCCCATATCGAAACCCTTGTCCCGATTCCCAAATTGAAATTTTCGGGAATCTCAATTTCAATACCAATCCCAAACCAAATTTTCGGGAATCCCAATTTTCGGGAATCCCGAAATAGTTTCGGGATTTCGGGACAAATCGGGAATCCCAAAATGGTTTTGGGCTTTTGGACTAAAATTTGACATATTATGCTTTTGGGCTAAAATTCAACCTTTTATATTAAAAATTTGACATATAGCTAAGCCCAATCTGCCAAATCAACAGTACATGTACATTACATCTCGGATTTAATCCATCTAGAATGTTTATACAGTCATTCATAACGGTAAATATGGAGAAGCTGGACAAGGCTAGAAAGGAGATGAATCCTACTCGATTGAGGCAAACAGAATTACCTTGTCCTTGATGTCCGTGTGGCATTGGTTTGTACACCTTCTCTGTTAACAATAACACACCAACAAAACAACATTTGAAATATCATCAGTAATGCTCTCTGCCTAATACCCCAAGTAATTCTCATAAAAAGACAAAAATTATTATCTTGCTTAAACTTTGATCAACATTGGTAAATATGGGTCGCTAATGTGACATCCATTTTATTAATAACGGCTTCCTACTAGAAGAGAATAACCTCTACATATGCTAAGAACCGTCTAGTTCACAACAAAAAAAAAAGGTAAGGAAGAATGGACTCTTTCACTCAATCCTTGAATTGGTTAGACATGCATGAATAGATGGACGGCATAGATTAATTTGAAACAATCCAACGATTCAAATTAACCCTAACTATAATTAAAAAAATAATATATATTATTATCAATGTAAATAAATAAATATATATATATATATGTATATATAATAATAATTAAAAATATATATTTTCGGTTCGGTATGGGAATACTGAAATATTGGAAAGACAATCCCGATTCCCCTACCGAAATTTTGGTATTTTTTCGGTATGGGAATACCGAAATTTTGGGAAAATCGGTTTCGAACATTTTTGGTTTGGGATCGGTATTTTTTTGGTTTGGTTTGGAAATTTTGGGAATTTTTTCCACCCATAGTTCTAACAAGTCCATAGTAGACGTATGCCGCAAAGCGAGAGTTTCTTCAACATATTTAATAATCTCATCATTGCCATTAGCTTCTAGAGAATCTTGTTGTAGGAGTCTAAAAAGCAACATTTCTTCCGCAGAACATGATGGAATTGAACCTACAAATAACTTCAGGTTAATCCAATTTATACGATGAGACAAAAAAACTAAAACTTGGGTTTAGTAACATAAATTTGGATATGCTCGAAAATACAACGAAAATAATCAGCACCATCTAAATTTTCTAAAGCATTTTGGGCTCCTCCAGCACATAGTCCAAGAATTATTAGATAATTAACCAACTAAAGAGCAAAATAATGAAACCGCCGTCAGCAAAAAGTGCATGTCATCCTGGTATACCTAATAGAGACTATGAAAAGGAAGGAAACCAACCTGATTCCATAGTTGATTCATTGTGATTAAGAAATCATCATAAGAAGCTCGCTTATCCTTTAATTCCTGAATTTTCGCTTCCAGATCTTGCAAGTCAAGCTTCTGTTTGTCTACCTGCTGATTAAGTTGCTGGTTCTGGAGCTGGAGAGCTGCTGCATCGACCTGGACGGACATACATACACAAACCGCATACAAATATCTTCAATCTGCTTCCAATTTCAAATCAAAACTAATGTGTACTTGAGGCACATTGAACCATAAACGTACACTCATCTAACTCTGGGCATATTCATGGATTATCATACTATATCCAGAAATGGCTGCATCAAAATTAGAAATTAACGGCGTAACCGTGCTCGTGCTGTTGTTACCTCAAATTACAACATTATTAAATAGAAACCCTTCTCTCTTAATCCCAAAATTTCAATTGAATTCCCCTTTTCTCACACTTTCTCCACAACCAAACAGAAAAGAGTAGAAATGATAATATTCTCAAACGCAAATCCAAAGCAGAAATTAGACACACCCAATGACTTCCCTCACCCTTCAATCACACACGTTTGATCTCAAACCCAAAAATTTATAAGAAAAACAAACAGGCAGACAGTAGAGAGAGAAGGAAAGAGAGAGGGATTACGCTGTGGTTCTTGGGCTGAGAGGTGGAGGAGATACGGGCCATGGTGGGGGAAAGGGAGTTCAAATGAGGCCTCTTCTTCCGTGGCTCGTCAGACTCTGAGTTTTCCATTTACTGTAAATTATAGGAGCTCCTTACGGAATCCACCACACCATTACAAAACTCTCTCAGCTTCAGTTTAGTGCTTTCCTGTCTCAAAACCCTAGAATAAAAAACAGACTTCCGCTGATCCGCAGAGAGTACTTGGAGCTGGAGAGGGAGGGAGAGAGCTCGATTACAGTCGGAGGAGTGACGACGTTGCAGGAGTACTTATCAAATATTTGATAGCCAAATATAATGACAGTTTTTAAACTTTCAAATATATCCAAAATCTCACTTACATTCACACAAACATCCCAAAACTTTAAAACCAAATAAACTAAAAAACCTACCAAATGGTGGAGACAAAGTGAAGGCACTTGTGCAACCCTAGGTGACGATGAGCGTAGATAGTTAATTTTTTGCATTTTTTCTCGTCTATGTTGTTTTTTTTGTTATTGTTATAAGCTAGTATGTTATTTACTGGTAATACTAATTGACTATCTTTGATATTTTTGGTGGGTGATTTAACAGGTTTCACTATATGGGCATAGCAGATAACAGGCAAGGATTTCGACCAAAAAAAAAAAAGATAACAGGCAAAGATACGTGCCCCTACTGACGATCGATCACTTGAGAGAAGTCAAGCCCTAGCTTACCCTGAAGCAATCCTTGTCGACAGCCCAACCCTTGCTATCATCCCTCACTCTCCAACGGTTCCTGCCAGCCCAACAATTCCTACCACCCCAACACCTCCTGCCAGACCCCGTGCTCACCCACACTTTGATACCACGAGCCCCACTTCTGCTGCTTGGTCCACACCCAATTGGGATGCTGTTTTACGAATCCTCAGATACATCAAGGGTATACCTGGTCAAGGCTTGTTCTTTCTTGCCTCCAAAAATCTTTCCTTGAAAGACTTCGGTGATTCAAATTAGGGAGGTTGTCCTGCCACAAGGAGATCAGTTACAGGGTACTGCATTTTCCTTGGAAATTCTCTCGTCTCATGGAAGTCTAAAAAACAAGCCAATGTTTCTAGATCATCAACAGAAGCTGAATGTCGAGCTATGGCGGCTACATTATATACTACAAGATTTAAAGGTCCCACAAGTAGCTCCCACACCATTGTATTGTGATAATCAAGCTGCTTTGCACATTGCAGCGAATCTTGTTTTTCACGAACGTACAAAGCACGTAGAAATCCACTGTCACATAGTTTGCGAAAAACTACAAGCTGGAATGATTAGCCCTTCACATGTTCCCACTCGTTTTCCATTGGCAAATGTACTGACAAAGGCCTTGGGAAATGACCGATTTGTGCCACTACGCGACAAGTTGGGAGTTCACGATCTTCACTCTCCAACTTGAGGGGGAGTATTAGGAAATAATGCTTGTAGTTATTATAGTATTATTGTGATTATGATAATATTATAATTTACCTTTTCTAGCATAAGTCAAATGCCACAAATTCATGCGGTAATAGTGGCTATGTGTTTGATTGTAATATTTGTATATAATACCTTGTGCAGAAAGAATTATTCAATTGAAGAAATTCATTCAAAATAATTACACACTCTATTTTCTTAACACTATAGAGCCACAATTCAAGGGAAAGGTAAATCTTTCCTCCTCTATAAAAGAGGTCTAGCTACTAGCTAGGGCTAAATACGAAAATATTCTTGAACTTAATTGTATTAGAGTTCAAGACTAGGGTTTATGGTTGGTTTAGTAAGGTTAGGGCTTACCAAATTTGTATACTTTCAAAATTTCGTAGAAGTTTTTTCGAAGAAATGTACAATATTCATTAATAATAAAAAGAATACAATTGCAAATTGTAGGTGGATGATAGGTACGAGTACTCATGCAAGAACCAAAACTTGCATGTTCATAGGGCTAGAAAAAAAATCCCAAAAATCCCAAACCAAACCAAAAAATTCCCAAAACCAAACCGAAAAAATCCCAAACCAAAATTCCCGAAAATTTCGGTACCAAATACCGAACCGATCCCGAAATTTTGGTACGGGAATCGGTCTCGAGTTTTTGGGATTTCGGTAATCCCAAACCAAACCAAAAAAAATATATATATATTATTTAATTTTCAAATACCTTTTAGACTCCCCCACTGCTCTTCAACAATTAACTGTATGCAAAAATCTCTTTCATTTTTTTTGCTTTCATTTTGTTAAATAGCAAATTCTCTTTACTGCAATGACCAATGAGTCATCCTAGTAATACATCCATTCTCTTTACTACAAAATAACTTGCTTGCATGAGCACTTCAAGTGTAATTGGTTGCTGCCATACTTTAGAAATTGTTTATGCATTCTCACATCTTTGTTTTGTTTAGTTTGGTGAAGTTCTAGTATTATTGATTAATATGGTTTCACATTTTAGACATTAACCTTTAGATGTTACTTACTTTCATGTTTTTGAAAGCAAGGAAGTTTGATGTTGAAAAAGCCAACCATATGTGGGCTGATATTGACACGCCTCGACCCTGATATTCCCCGAATACCAAGATTGGCACGTGCTGGCCGACACCCAAGGGTGACGAAAGCCATTAATTGATACAAGGACTAAAATTTAGAAGTAAATACGGGTTATTATAATTTAAAACCAATGAGTTAACAATTTAGGAACGTGTTCAGAGCATATAGCTAAACCTAATCACTAAAAGAATTTGAATAAAATTAAATGAATACAGGGGTGGGTCCGACTTCGAGAGGACTCATTAATGCCGGGATTTTATGCCTTGATTCGAATACCTGAATGGGGGCGCAAAACAAGGGTGAGTGGACCAAAGTTATATACATATATAATATGAAAACGTTCGGAACATAATAATTTCCCCCACCAGTTTGAAACCCAAAAATATGCATCATATACTATGTAATAGGTTTTCTAAATCACTAGCATGCCAATAAAATCATTAATCCAATAATTCCAATGTTTCGAATCAACTCATAATTCAAATTCTCGTCTCAATAAAGTCATAAGACAATTATAGTATCAATCTCGTAAGTCTCATCAAATAAAAACCCAGGAAGCATCACACGTTGTGCTGCTAGTGAGTACACCGAATTAGTAATACTTCCGGCCCAATGCCTGCACCTGAATCTCTATGGCCATCACCATGAGATAACTCCCTCCCGGCCCGATGCCAGACTCCATGGTCCCTCAGCCTTCCGCTAGGGATTATTTCTCCAGGCCTTTGCCAACTACAAACCTCGCCCTCGGCGGCATGGTGTTCACTAATTTGCACAAAACATATTTCTAAAATACAACTTCGTAGCAAGAGTTCATCCATCCCCCGTACTACGAAGATGTGTTCTAAAATCATTTAAAACACATTCTTAGCATCCTATCGTCATCGATTGGATAGTCTACCAGAATGTGGGTTATATCGGAAAACAGTTCAATAAAATCATTCTATATCTCAAGAATATTCAAATCACAGTTATCAAATATGCTTCCTGTTCACAATTCATAATTTCCAAGTAAAATCAAGGCATGCTATATATAAATGTAAATCTTCATGTCATATCATAAATCATGTATTTATTTTTAGAAGGTGGTCCACTCACTGTACTTCGCCGCAGTAGCGATCCGCGAGTGAGCTTTGGAAGCGTCCTGCCTAGCCACTTCACCTAATCACGATAGAAGTTCGATAAATATAAGGATTGGAATGAATTTGAATGAACTTAAGAATTTTGGTTTGGAACCCCGGAATTTTGGTTTAGGCTTGGAATGGACGAGGTTTAGGGTTCTAAGGTTTTTGGGTTTAAGAGTTTTAAGGTGAAAAAGATGGTTTGGGCCTAAACCCAAACCCACTCAACACACACACCACCCACGGCAACACACACTCCTACACCCACAGTGCCCATATATATATCCACACCTTATACAAATGGCACATATATATATATATATATATATATATATTAATATACACAACACACACACGACTCACATATATGGCACACACGCCACACACATACACCATATATATATATAGTTCTATATAGTTCCTCCTAACAGATGCATGTACACAGATATGCTCACACATACAAACCCACATAGCCTCCATTATATGTACATATCTAACACACACACCCACCCTGTGCATCACGCACAGAAACACAAACAACATGTATACATATATATGTATCCGAAGCACACACACAGAAACATATGTATTATACCTACACATGCTTTCACACACGCACAGTCTCATATGGCTCGGGGAACTCAACACACATACACTGTAATACCCTACATATACATATATATTAACACACGTATACACACCTACACACACACTAACACGGCATGCATCAAAACAGGGCTTCTCAACACGAATTATATCTCAAAAACCCCCACAAATAAATTTAAGAACTTACCCAAGTATACACAGAGCTTCATAATTGTAAATTTCAATTTGAATTTAGCACAGAAGGTTTTCGACCTTGAATCTCAACTCAACTAGGAATGAAAAGCACGGAAATGATACCTGGGATTTACATGTAAGTGGTTTGGAATGGAGATCGCCGAAATTGGTACGAACTTCGATGGAAAATCTCGTCGGAATTGGAGAATACGAAATTGTACCCATGCATGCACAGAAAAACCATACTGTTTAAAATCTTGAAGTTTTGGAACAGAGACAAAAAGAAGAGATTTGTTGTACTAGAATACCCACCAACTTCAAACTCGACGGCATTTCGTCAGAGTTCGTCGTCGGAATCGATTTCGGTATACAAGATTTGACAGAGGGTAAAACCCTCGAGTTTTCACATGAAATCATCAACACAGATCCATCACAGCAAGAATAACCCAGAAAAAAAGAAGAAGAAGAAAGCTCAGTTTTTACCTGAGTTCGAGTTTGGGAGCTTCAAAGCTCACGGCTTTAATGCTGAAACACCATACAATGCTCCGATGATGCATGCAAGACCATCACTAGGTTCCTTGAGTCCCATTGATCTCAAATATGTGATTTTGGAGTTGGATTAGTGAGGGAATCGAAGTGGAAGCAGGGGTAAAGCTCTCAGAGCTTAGAGAGAGGAGGAGAGCTTTCGAGAGTTTTAGAGAAAGTGAGGTTTTGCAGAAAAACAAAGAAAGAAGAAGACAATTTGGGTTTGGATAGCAATTAAAACAATTGGGTCGGTTTTGGGCTTAAACATTTTTAAAATAATTTGGGCCTTAAGACTTATTTGAGGAAACCAACTTAAGCCCAATGTAAATTTGATAAATTGGGTTCAGGGATGTTAAAGATATGCTTCAATGGAGAAAGGACTATAGTGCCGACACTATCATGGAGATAACTGTGGCTGATAAAATTTGTTTGATTATGCATACTTTTTAATTCTCTTTTAATTTACCATGATATTTCTTTCAGGATAGTACATGCAAGTTATTATCGCCCAAAAATCGAAAAGCCCAAAAGCCCAAAAGCCCAAAAAAAAAGCCGAAAAGCCCAAAATCCCAAAAGTCCAAAATTATTTTGGGATTCCCGATTGGTCCCCAAATCCCAAAACTATTTTGGGATTCCCGAAATTTGGGATTCTCGAAAATTTGGTTTCGGATCGGTATTGAAATTGGAATTCCCGAAAATTTCGGTTTGGGAATCGGGACAAGGGTTTCGGTATGGGATCCCATACCGAACCACCCCTAGGTGTGCTAAAGGCCAGGGCAGTCACTAGTTGGCTCAGCCCTTGGTTGCATCCATTGACAATAAGTAGCGTTACAACATACAAGATACACATCTCACGTCGAAAACTTAACAAAATAGAATAGTTAAAAAAATCTACATAATTAACTATATTATACTTTTTTCTTCGTAGAAATAAGTTGATTTATATTGTTGAAGATACGAAGCAGATATTTCTTAGCGCACATTATTCAGTAGAAGACCAAGTACTGAAGCTGAAACCAGATGAGCCGTGGAAAAAAGTTTTTGGCCCTGTATTCATTTATCTTATTTCTGCGTACGATGCAACTGATCCATCACCACTTTGGGATGATACAAAAAAACAGATCTGACCTTTTTCTTCTAATTTAAACAAACTCCGAAAGTATTTATATTCATTTATGTTCAAAAAATTCAAAGACTAATAATTAATAAGTAGCTAGAACATTTACTTTGGATATTCAGAGATGATGACAGAAGTGCAAAGCTGGCCTTACAAGTTTCCTGCTTGCAAGGATTATCCGCCGTCAGATCAACGGGGTAATGTTTAGGGTAGAATACAGATTCTGGATAGGTACTAGTACTTAACCCAAATAAAAACACCTCGTCATGTAATATTACTTAAGCTAACTAATTAGTAGATTATTGGAAGTATATAGATATCATGAGAATTGAATATACCGTCATTTATATAAGAAAAATGTACAATTTTCAAATTTATTTAAAACAAACTAGCAATTTTGACACGTGGGGCATATAATAAAAGCCGTTAGGCTTTTTATCCGAAATAGTCCCTGAGATATGCATAATTCTGCATTTTGGTCCCTAAGATTCAAAATCAATAAAAGTGGTCCCTGAGATTGTCCACCATCCATCATTTTGGTCCTTCCGATGGAGCTTTTGGCCGGAAGTTTGAGCAATTTTCAAAGCTTCGTAACTCAATCGTTTCTTAACCAAATTTGACCCATAATATATCAAAATGAAGATAGGAAAGTGTACAATAAGATTATACCTATTTGGGAGCCCAATGGTTGCCGGAGATAACCGGAAAATAGCCTTAAAGTTGACTGGTCCGAGCGAAAACTTGAAAACTCGCCGGAAACTGAGTAAACTTTAAACGTTCGTAACTTCTTCAATACTCAATGAAATCAAGTGATTCAAAAACTAAAATCATACTTCTCGACGAGACAAAGAGAATGGTATCTTTTTCAATGGCTAACTCGCCATGGTTTGGCCGAAAAACGGCTCGAAAGTTGCTGTTGAAAAACGAGTCAGCAACTTTCGAGCCGTTTTCCGGCCAAACCACGGCGAGTTAGCCGTTGAAAAAGGTACCATTCTCTTCGTCTCGTCGAGAAGTATGATTTTCGTTCTTGAATCACTTGATTTCGTTGAGTATTGAAGAAGTTACGAACGTTTAAAGTTTACCCAGTTTTCACCGAGTTTCCGGCGAGTTTTCAAGTTTTCGCTCGGACCAGTCAACTTTGAGGCTATTTTTCGGTCATCTCCGGCAACCATTGGGCTCCCAAATAGGTATAATCTTATTGTATACTTTCCTATCTTCATTTTGATATATTATGGGTTGAATTTGGTTAAGAAACGATTGAGTTACGAAGCTTTGAAAATTGCTCAAACTTCCGGCCAAAAGCTCCACCGGAAGGACCAAAATGATGGATGGTGGACAATCTCAGGGACCACTTTTATTGATTTTGAATCTTAGGGACCAAAATGGAGAATTATGCATATCTCAGGGACTATTTCGGATAAAAAACCAAGCCGTTATTATGAGAAGTACTTTCATGGCATGGACACACCTTTACAATAGTTTTTTGCAGTTAGTTATTTGGCATGGACACTCATATTGTTATTACGACAAAAACTTTCATCGACGTACCGCTACGATAGCATCTCAAACTAGTTGAGAAAAAATAGGAAAAAATTAAATAAAAGGGTAAATTACATAAAACTCCTTAGGTTTGAGGTCTATTACAACCCCATATAACATCTTTAAAACATTTAACTTTCATACCTCACGTACTATTATATTTAAAAATAATACATCTGTTACATTTTCCATCTATTGATCCGTTAAGTGCTGACGTGGCTGCCACATATATGTCACGTGGCTGCCAAATGTATGCCACATGGCAAATAAAATAATTAAAAATTTTTTTTTAAAAACTTGAATCTTTAACAAAAAAAACAAAGAAAAAGGTTAGGAGACAAAACCCATTGCCCAACCCGTATCCCATGTCCCTCCTCAACCTTCGACCCCGTAACCCCTCTCCCTAGCCGGTGACCCACCTCTTGCTTCTCCTTCTTCTTCCCCTCCGCCACCGCGAAGCCTAGATCCCATGGGATGGGGTTTTTTTTATTTATTTTCCCTTCTTCCTCCCTCCTCCTCCTCTTCTTCTTCTTCCCCCCGCCGTTGCGAAGCCTAGATCCTATGGGATGGGGTTTTTTTTTCTTTTTCTTCTTCCTCCCTCCTCTTCTTCGGGATTGGGGATAGAAATGTGGATTTCAATTTTATTTTTTTTGGAGAAAATTCAGGTTTTTTTTTAAATTAAAAAATTATTTTATTTGCCACGTGGCAGACATTTGGCAGCCACATGGCATATATGTGGCAGCCACGTCAGCACTTAACGGATCAATAGATGAAAAATGTAATGGAGGTATTATTTTGAAATAAAATAGTACATGAGGTATGAAAGTGAAATGTTTTAAAAAAGTTGTATGAGGTTATAATAGACCTCAAACCTGAGGGGTTTCTATGTGATGCGGAATTCGTTCATCCTACACTGTACGGTTAGAAATTATTTTTATCTCTATATGATTAACGTTTAATTTTGATTGATTTTCAACATTTTTATTTGTTTTTTGTGAATTTTCTAGTATGCATATTTCTGTAGTATATAATATATATTGAGATCATTCGATGTTGGATATTTGTTCATTAAATTCTTGATAATTCTTGATCGTACATGCAGACATGGCTTAATTATGACTTTTCAAATAGGAAGAAAGGGAGAAGAATTGAAGAGAGAACGTAAATAAAAAGGGAAAGAAGTCTAGCTTGTGCAATCAACATTCAGCCTTTCCTCTTCACTTTTGTTTTACTTTTCAACTACATTATTCGGAAATAATAGATAACAGATAATAGATACTGAAACATGAAACGAAACGAACGCATTTACACAACAAAACCTATCCGATGTGGGACTACTGCGGCAAGAATAACTACAAGTTATGCCATTTTGTACAACATACTTGGCAATAAAAAAAGAGTAGCTGGGTCAGAAGGGGGTCATAAGTACAGGACATCGGAAGCTCTTCTGTTCATATTTTTACAAATTGGATGTCATTTTGACCAAACGGAGTTCCACACGCAGGACACTTCCGATGATGTATCTGTTGAATGGTAATCTTGTCTTAGCCCAAGACAATGGATCCAGTCCATGAGCCCAATGGATGATTCATGAAAATGCTAGAGAATTCTAGCAAAAACATGTAGGTTGAATGCATGCATAAAATATCTAAGGTCTTTTGTAGAAAGACCTAGAATCTTGTAAAATTGTGTGGTTGTTAAGCATTAGCTAGAAAGTTCTAGCAATGTCAAAGTTGGCAAACCTTGCCTATAAATAGGTGAGGTGCTAAGCTATGTGATGTAGCAACCAAGAGAGCAAGTAGTGAGAAGTGAGAAGAAGCAACAAAGCTTCTAAGAGTGTTTGAGTGTTTCCTCTCGTACTAGTTTGTGAGTGAATAAAAATTTGTGTAATACTTTGAGTGTTCTTTCTTTCTCTTGCCTATCAATTTCACTGCGTTACAATCTTCTTTGTGAGATAAACATCTCCAAAGTAGTGAAGTCCTTTTAAGCCCCAACAAAGTGGTACCAGAGCCATGGCTAGCAACGCAATGGCATCCTTCCAAGTTCCAATGCTCAACAACAACAACTTCGATAATTGGAGTATCAAAATGAAGGCCCTTTTAGGAGCACATGATGTTTGGGAAGTCGTGGAGAAAGGCTACATTGAGCCAGAAGATGAAGCTACTATGTCCCAATCTCAGAAGGAAAGTTTAAAAGATTCAAGAAAGAGAGAAAAGAAGGCTCTCTACCTCATCTACCAAGCATTAGATGACAATGTCTTTGAGAAGGTCTCGAGTGCAACCTCCTCCAAGCAAGCATGGGAAAAGCCTCAAACCTCTTACAAAGGAGCCGAACAAGTGAAAAAGGTTCGTCTTCAAGTATTAAGAGGTGAGTTCAAATCTCTACAAATGAAAGGGTCTGAATCAATCTCTGATTATTTCTCTAGAGTCTTAGCCGTTTCCAATCAATTAAAGAGAAACGGTGAAAAATTAGAAGATGTTAGAATTATGGAAAAGATACTACGCTCGTTAGATCCCAAATTCGAGCATATTGTCGTAACGATTGAAGAAACAAAAAACTTAGAAGAAATTAGCATAGAGCAATTAATAGGCATATGAAGAGAAACATAAGAAGAGGCAAGGGAATGATGAACAGCTCCTCAAGACATAAGTCTAACCAAATAAGAAAGAAGAAAGCTTCAACAACGAGAGAAGCTGATACGAAAGAGGTCGTGGCTGAGGTCGCGGACGTGGGCGTGGACATGGACGTGGTTGGAACTTCAACAACCATAGCAACTACGAAAGAGGAGAAAGCTCAACTAAAGGTCGTGGAGGAGGACGATCAAACTCGAGGTATGAAAAATCTCAAGTTCAATGCTACAATTGTCAAAAGTATGGACATTATGCTTGGGAATGTAGAGCTCCAAGCAACAGACCTGATGAGAAGGTCAATTATGTGAAAAAAGAGAAAGAAGAGAATGGCGTTGTGCTACTGGCATGTAAAAACAATGATGGAGACCAAGACTATACATGGAATCTTGACACCGGCGCCAACAACCACATGTGCGGAAGAAGAAACATGTTTGTAGAGCTCAATGAATCAGTGAGTGGCAACGTTTCTTTTGGAGACGAACCCAAAAGACCCGTAAAAGGAAAAGGTAACATCCTTATTCCCCTGAAAAATGGCGGCCACCAATTAATTTCAAATGTCTACTACGTGCCTAATATGAAAAGCAACATTTTGAGTTTGGGTCAACTCTTAGAAAAAGGTTATGATTTTCATACGAAAAATTATATCCTTTTTCTTAGAGATGACAAAGGAAGATTAATTGCCAAGGCGAAAATGTTAAAGAATAGGATGTTTCCTATGAATATTCAAAACGATGTTGCAATGTGTCTCAAGATATCTTACAAAGACACATCCTGGCTTTGGCATCTTCGTTTTGGGCATCTTAATTTTGGAGGACTGGAGTTATTATCCAAGAAGGAAATGGTGAGAGGCGTACTGTGCATCAGTCACCCTGATCAAGTTTGCGAAGGGTGTTTACTTGGGAAACAGTTTAGGAAAAGTTTTCCAAAGCCAAGCTATTTGGGTAAAAATAATTATTTCATGATGTGTGCGGTCCAATAAAGCCAAGCTATTTGGGTAAAAATAATTATTTCCTTCTCTTCATTGATGAGAAAACCTGGGTATATTTCTTGAAGTAGAAATCAGAAGTCTTTGGAGCATTCAAGAAGTTCAAAGTCGCTGTAGAAAATGAGAGTGGTTGCAAGATCAAAGCTATGAGATCTGATCGAGGATGAGAATTCACTTCAAAGGAATTTCAAGAATTTTGTGAAGCCAATGGAATTCGTTGACCTTTGACAGTTCCAAGATCCCCTCAACAAAATGGTGTGGCAAAAAGAAAAAATCGAACTATCCTCAACATGGCTCGAAGCATGCTCAAAAGCAAGAAACTGCCTAAGGAGTTGTGGGCAGAAGCTATAGCATATGCTGTCTATCTATCCAATCGGTCTCTAACAAGAAGTGTGTGGGGAAAGACTCCGCAAGAAGCATGGAGTGGAAGAAAGCCAGATATCTCCCATTTAAGAGTTTTTTGAAGCATAACCCATGTACATGTACCAGACGAGAGGAGAACTAAACTCGACGACAAAAGTGAAAAGTTCATCTTCATCGGCTATGACACAAATTCAAAAGGTTACAAGTTGTATAATCCGAAGAATGGAAAAATGGTGATTAATCGAGACGTGACATTCGATGAAGAAGGAGAATGGGATTTTGGCCAGCATGCAGGTGATCTCAGCTTCTTTCCTCAATTTGAAGAAGATAATGAACAAACAATAATGGAGCAAGCAAGAGATGTTCAACAACAATCCACTACTCCACCTGCTTTACCAACATCAACCAATCATGGTAATTCATCAGCATCAACATCATCAAGTGGGAGTTCAAATGAGAGAGATGTTCCACGCACAAAGAGTTTACGAGAACTCTATGAAGTAGTTGAAAGACTGGATAATCCTACATTTTTCTGTCTCTTTGCTGATTATGAACCAGTCGACTTCCAAGAAGCAGTACAAGATACTAAGTGGAGGAAAGCAATAGATGAAGAAATCGAAGCAATTCAGAAAAATGACACATGGGATCTCGCTATTCTTCCGAAAGGACACTAAGCCATCGGAGTCGTGTGGGTGTACAAGACAAAGAAAAATGCCAATGGAGAGGTCGAAAGACACAAGGCGAGACTAGTGGCGAAATGCTATAGTCAAAGAGCCGAAATCGACTATGATGAGGTATTTGCACCCGTTGCTCATTTGGAAACTATATGATTACTAATTTCTTTAGCAGCTCAAAACAAATGGAAGATTCAACAAATGGATGTGAAGTCCGCCTTCCTAAATGGAGTCCTTGAAGAAGAAGTCTACATTCAGCAACCATCAGGCTATGAAATCAAAGGGCATGAAGACAAGGTTCTTAAGCTGAAGAAAGCCCTCTATGGGTTAAAACAAGCGCCAAGAGCATGGAATAGTCGCATCAACAAGTACTTTCAGGAGAGCAACTTTATGAGGTGCCCTCATAAACATGCTCTCTACGTCAAAGTCAAAGACGAAGATATTCTGTTTGTGTGCTTATATGTGGATGATCTAATCTTCACCGAAAATAATCCAACCATGTTTGAAGAGTTCAAGAAAGTGATGACCAAAGAATTCGAGATGACTGATATCGGGCTGATAGCATACTACCTAGGCATCGAAGTCAATCAGAATGAAGAAGGCATTTTCATCTCCCAAGAAAGCTACACAAAGGAGATACTGAAAAAGTTCAAAATGGACGATTGCAAGCCCATAAGCACTCCAATAGAGTGTGGAGTCAAGCTAACCAAGCACGACAAAGGAGAAAGTGTAGATCCAACATTTTTCAAGAGTCTAGTTGGAAGCTTGCGCTACTTGACATGCACAAGACCAAACATTCTCTATGCCGTCAGATTAGTCAGTCACTACATGGAGAATCCCACAACTACACATTTGAAGACGGCCAAAAAAATTCTTCGATACCTTAAAGGTACCGTTAACTTTGGCTTGTTCTATTCAAGTTCTGATAACTACAAACTCGTTGGATATAGCGACAGTGATTAGGCAGGAGACTCCGATGATAGAAAAAGCACTACTGGATTTGTTTTCTTCATGGGAGACAATGCAGTCACATGGATGTCGAAGAAGCAATTGATTGTCACTCTCTCTACCTGCGAAGCTGAATACGTAGCTGCTACCTCATGTGTCTGTCATGCAATCTGGTTAAGAAACTTGCTGAAAGAATTAAGCATGCCACAAGAAGAGCCAATAGAGATCTATGTCAACAACAAGTCTACAATAGCTCTAGCAAAGAATCCGGTGTTCCATGACAGGAGAAAACACATAGATACCCGCTATCATTACATAAGAGAATGCATTGCAAGAAAGGATGTGCAAGTGGAATACGTGAAGTCTCAAGATCAAGTCGCCGACATATTCACCAAGCCACTCAAACAAGAAGACTTTATCAGACTGAAGAACTCAATCGGCGTCACAAGACAAGATTAAGGGGGGATGTTGAATGGTAATCTTGTCTTGGCCCAAGACAATGGATCCAGCCCATGAGCCCAATGAATGATTCATGAAAATGCTAGAGAATTCTAGCAAAAACATGTAGGTTGAATGCATGCATAAAATATCTAAGGTCTTTTGTAGAAAGACCTAGAATCTTGTAAAATTGTGTAGTTGTTAAGCATTAGCTAGAAAGTTCTAGCAATGTCAAAGTTGGCAAACCTTGCCTATAAATAGGTGAGGTGCTAAGCTATGTGATGTAGCAACCAAGAGAGCAAGTAGTGAGAAGTGAGAAGAAGCAACAAAGCTTCTAACAGTGTTTGAGTGTTTCCTTTTGTACTAGTTTGTGAGTGAATAAAAATTTGTGTAATACTTTGAGTGTTCTTTCTTTCTCTTGCCTATTAATTCCGTTGAGTCACAATCTTCTTTGTGAGATAAACATCTCCAAAGTAGTGAAGTCTTTTTAAGCCCCAACAGTATCTCTAGAATTTTTTGAACGCAGTAATTGCAAACTAGATGATAGCACTTAACGATTACCACCTGCCAATCAAATAATTAGAGCCAACATCATCAGTTCACCGGAAGATTTAGGAGATGGTAACAAATTTATATCTGAAACACTGGTTAGACAACATTATATGCGGAAAATATCTTCCTTACCTCCTTCGGCCTATCAGTACAAACACTGCACTGCAAAATATTTTTGCGGAATTTTATTTCAGTTTGGAGTTTCTGTATTGCAGCCTCTCTGGTTTCAGAACTCATCTCAGCAACTATGTTGTTCAATTCCCCGAGTTCTTCCTCAAGGTTCTTCCTTGAGCTTCTGCACAACAAGAATCCAACATGTCAGAGCAAAAGTTATGACCAAGTATTACAACGAAGAGCTGTACAAACACATCCTGCATACAGAATTTCCATACTTGCAAAATCTGATCAAGCAGGTAAACTTATAAAGGCTCATGAATTCCTCAGCTTTTCTATCATAAAATTACCCGAGGCATGTAATTCTAGTGTACATATAAAGTATGCAAAACCAGGATGGCACTTTACATGCCAAAACTGTATCAGGATATGGTTGAACTAGCTTTCTAGCTTGCATCAGATTGTAGCCATAGAATAAGAAATGTCATGAAATCCATTGTAATTAAAACGAACAAACATTACGTTTCATTGTCTAATTCCAATCGGATGTCATCAATATCCTTTTCAATATGCACATGTTCCTTCTCAAAAGATGCAAAGGCAGATTTCAACCACTGCACTCCTTCTCAGAATCAGCCAATTCCCACTTGACAGTTTCTACGTTGACTGCGAGTTGCCTATCTTCCTCAGTAGTTTTTTATGGCATCCGTCAGGAGAGCCTTCATCTGCAAGATTAAAATACACGCTTGATAAAGGTTAACAGATGGAAAAAAATTCTGCATAGGAGTCACCATACCTGCTATTCACCATGGGAAACTGTAATTTTTAGTGTTTCTAATGATGTGTTTACTTGTTGAAGTTGCTTTGCCAATGCCTGCTTATCAGTGAGTAAAAAGCTCTGTGCTTGCTTTGTCTTCACACTCTCAGAAACGAGCTGCACCACCAAAGACATTATTTAAAAACCAAGGACAATGAGCCACGATTCCACCGCACCAATAAACTTAGTAATAATGTGGTGGGAAAGAAGGCAACAAAAATCTTAACATAGACCTTGATATTGTAGTCATCCCTCTCAGTCACCTGCTGCAACAGATGCTGATTTTGCATCTGCATATCTTCATATGCCTGACCAATGGTCTACGGAAAAACAATAAATTTATCAGAAAGAGTAGGTGAAGCAGAAAAGTGAGCCAACATCATCGTATAAATTATCAAGGAAGAAAAACTCCAGACATGAATAGGATATAAGCATAAATACGCAACTCAATTTCAGATATATAAGCCTCTGCCTCCTTGTCTTTAATTCCAATAGCCTCAGTAAGCTCCATAACATCCCTGCAGATAAAAAAAAAATCTCAGTCCACATTCCTCTACCTCTGTCTATTGTCTTAAAAAAATCTCAATACACCTATCTTTACATACATTGACATCTTTCACCAAATTGAACCTGGATTGATATCACCTTTGGTGACGGTTTGGCTGATTGGCAACGACTTCTGGGATATCACCATTAATATTTAGGCGATCAACATCCTCACAACATTAATCTTGGAGAGCTTCTTCAGTGCTTCCCTGGTGGTCTAGTGACTCAAAGAATGGTGAGGTTGGCCTTGAGATAATGAGGTTATAACCGAGATGCTTCTATTGTTGGTTGAAAACTATTTCCAAACCTCTTAGGCCTTAATTAAGCCTTGTGCCTTTGAGAATTTATGAAAAAGATCTCTCTTCGAAGTAGGTCCTACTATAAGAAAAAAGTTCTCTTGTGCGAAAAGATATTTAGACAACTTTTTTAATTAATTATTACACCCACATCAGCATATAACAAATTTTTTACAGAATTGTGACGGAAGGACCATATTGATTTGCGACACCTATTTTCAACGACTACATTCATCAATTTTTAATTTTAGGGACCATCTTGATGGTGTGGGTCAATTTCAGAGACCATCTTGACGGTGTGAGTCAATTTCCCTCATTGCAATTAACTTTGTTTTTTCACTTTGTTTGCTATTTTCAATTTTTTCTTCCAGTCAACTTTAGGATATCGTTTTCAGTTTGTTATCTGATTATTCTAGTTAGTGTTTAGAGTTTAGTCAGTTAAAGAAGGTAATTGACAAGAAAGGATAAAAAATCATTGTGGGTATGACCTCGTATTGGTCTTGCTATGTTAGATCTTTCAATTGTATACTTGCGAATCGTGAATTATCTTAATTTTAATTTCTCTTCATCATTTTTGTCAATAAGATTAAGAACTTACTCAACACATACATTACATATGAACAGTTTCTAATTCTATTATATGTAAACTCAAGTATAAATGATAAACTCAATCATGTAAGAACTCGTCATCCAAGATCGTCAACATTTTAAGCTAATTAACTAGATACTAGAATTTAAATTTGAGTGATGATAAGCCCATCTCATTGTCTTATTTTTCCATCTACATTATAATTTCGCCCACTATAAAAAATTTAAAAACTAAAATCCTATTTCCCCACCCACTATTATTCCTAAAATAGCCTTATATCACATTCACATCACCACCTCTTCATTATACTCTTTGCACCCCAATCCTTCCCTCAACTTCCTTTAGCAGCAAAATCCGTTAATTGGTAACCATGGTTGCGAGTCAAGAGGACAAAGTGGGGAAGAAAGAGTAGCCCGTGAAGGACAACTAACCATCTTCCCCTTATCATCCCATCCCACCCCATGTTCGAGATTTAATTGTATCTAAGTATTTGATCTGCAATGGGATCAAATTAAGAAAGACCCAAGCATGCCATTTCCGAAGGATTTGGATGTATTCTTTAAAATCTTTTTAAATCCTAATTTGACTACACCATAATTTTAAAGCCTTTTAAAAATCTTAAAGGACTATAGCCGGATTTTAAAATCTATTAAAATTCTAATTTGACTACAATCTCTTAAAATCTTCTGAAATTCAAATTAACTACACTCCTAAAAAAAATAGAGACGGACTTTCTTTAACAACAGTTATCTACTATTCATCCTAAATCAATGATAAATTTTTGGTTCAATTATTCAATCATAATCATTAATTCAAATTGTGAAAATGAGCGTGTATTACCAGACAAACTAGTCATTGGTTATTAACCAGTTATTAATGACAAATTATGGATTCAATAACCTAATCACCGTTTACCAAAAGGTTAGACATGGGCAATTATTAGAAGTAAGTGCAAATATTGATAACTATGCTATAACCCTATAATACATATTAAGATGGCTGAACAAATGACAAATAATAGAAAGGAAAACTAATGAAAATGGCTTGAAAATTTTAAGTTTTAACGATAAGGATAAAATAAAAAGTAAAGTGAATAGTACCAAGATATACTGAGTTTTTCATTAAAATAAAAAGTACTAGGAGCTTTTCGTAAAGTTCCCATAATATATAAGTTATGGGAAAATTAAAACAAATGGCAAATACGAAATAAAATAAAATTGTTTGTGATAATTTAAATCTTAAGAAATTAAAAACACCTAAAAAAACCCATTCCTTTGCATTGTACCCGAAACAACAAGACACCATATTAGAGCTGGCGGAAGCAATTTCCAAGATATACTGTCAGCGTCTAAAAATATAACCCGGAAATCTATCCATATATATCACGCAGCCAAACATATAAAATGAAATATCCAATTTTCTTTATATTACTATTTCAAACGGCAACAATAAAAAAAAATCAAGATTTTTCATTCACTGAATGAATAGAAACAATGTAACAATATAAAATAATAATTGGCAAAAGAATGTATCCATAGTCTTAAAATAAATAAATTGTATGCAAGCTATATAGTAATGTACTCAAATGGGGTCTCTTGTATTCGAACCTAATGGTAAGCAATGGGTCTGTTTTGCATCATCTTCAACTTCTGTTCTTCCTCTTCTTCTTCCTCTTCTTCGTCGCCATCTTCTGCCGATATTAAATATCAGAAGAAAAAAAGGAAAGAAGTCGACGAGTAAAAAAAAAAAAAAAAGATTCACTTACACCACTTAATGCAAGAGATTGGGTCATGTGGTTCACCATAAATTGTTGATTTGTATAATGGTGAACCAAAACCTTTGTTCTCAACCAATAGTTGGAGAAGGATCTTATACAAATCACTTTCCCCTGAAAAATAAAAATAAAAATGCATGTAAATAAAAGATAAAAACCCTAGAAAATTAAGGAAAATAGAAAAACCAAAATGCATGTAGATAAAAACTCTAGAAAATTAAGGAAAATCAAAAAATAAAAATGCATGTAGATAAAAACACAAAATATCTGATCCAATACTACCAGTGGCGGGATCGAGCGTTTATCTGGGAGAGAGAAAGGGCCAGTTTGGGATGACAGATGGTCGATGGCGACCTTTGCAGCCTCATGTTGCGCTTCTTTAGACGACCGAAACATTTCGGCCGTCTCGAAGTTCCGCCCATTTACAGTGACAAACTGGGGTAAGTGGTCTGGACCAAACTTGGAAGTATCGTATTCAAGAAATTGCCATTTACGGCGTTGGCAGATTTCATTAAGGCGTGATTTATACATTGGTTGGGAGATTGTAGGATGTTTGGCTTATGATAAAAAAAGAAGGGATTGTCAGTAGGATGATTGGCTTATTATAAATGAAGAAGGGATCCATTATCGTGACTAACCTAATAAGAATAGACGTTAGGTAGACGGTTTGTTTTGTAGGGTGTGAGAGTCGTGGCAGCTATACAACACATCCACGTCTTAGACTCTTAGCTTACTTCTTTATTATATGACTAGTAATGAGTACACACTTTGTATGTGAACAATTTCATTTTATTTTTTGTTTTTGATTAAGGAGTATAATAATGAGCACACACTTTGTATGTGAATAATTTCATTTTATTTTTTGTTTTTGATTAAGGAGTATGATTAGTTTTTAAATTTTTTAAAAAGAGTACGAAACAATGATGATGAAATAATTTCTCTTAATAAAAACATATTTTCTTAATATTACATAATTACTATTTTATTCTCCTTATGTAGATATTCTATATAAAAAAAAGGATAAAATAGGAAAATTTAGGAATATGATTATCATTTTGAGAAAAAGTTGAGGGTAAAATAGGAAAAATGAGGATATGAATGTCATTTTCTCAAAAGATACAAAATTACTGTTTTGCTCTCGTCATGTCAACATAGTGTGTTTTAATTGGGAGGGAAAAATTGAAAAGAATGTGACAAAAAGTTGACAAAGAGGGTTCTCTTAATAATAGTATAGATAAGAGCCCAAAAAACAGGACTGCGTGGTCGGTCGAGTGAGAATCGATGTTGTGCTTTTTTTTTTCATTCATTGCGTTTTTCTTTATTTTTAACTTCTCTTTCTATGTTTAGCATTTTTTTTAACCGAACTATTTTTTTGTCCACTAAAACGTGGCTTTCACATCAACAGAAAATAGGTCTTATGTCTTATAGAACAATATTTGTATGAAATGCACGAATGTGGAAATGCTGAAACAAATTAGCAGCATGCCTTCTAATTTTTGCAAGGTGGTGATGTAAAACATTTGAAAAACGATTGCAAAAGGTGTAATCATACGATGTCCTAATTAAATGCCATGAATCCATAGTGTAGACAATGAAAAAAAAAAGTTGTATACAGTAATTTGTGATAAAAACTTATTGGGCAAGAATGGAAAATAATGAAAAATACAAATTACCAATGGAAAAATAGTTAAAGATGTTGATTAGGCTGGGTAGTGAGTTTTTTTTTTTAGTACATCAATATTTTTACACTAAGGGGAAGGGAATCAGCAAAGCCATACAATGGACAACCTAATTTGGTATCGAATTCACTATCCATAAGATTCGAACCTGAGACCTCTCACTTCCAAGTGAAGAGGAATACCATCAGACCGTAGTACTGAGTGGCGACTGGGCAGTGAGTTGAAAAAGTGAAACAGAAAGGAATTCATAAATTACCAATGGAAAAATAGGGCAAATTATGTGTTTTTCCTATTGTAAAAATGGTAACAAGGGATGTTGATGGATGGATCAGAGATGCCTTATTTTGTATCTCTGTGGCATACAAAGGTGCAGGCGAATCATCGACTCTAAAGAAACCAGTGCTCTATCCACCAAGCTTGTGCGACGTCTAGCTACAGACTTAAAATAAAGCGCTTATTGGGAGGCAACCCAATGGTAGTGATGATTGGTTTGAATGCAGGAGAAGATTGAAAAGAAATTTTAGGGCTGGACGTGGGATTCTTTATAACCTTTGTTATGCATAAAATTCACTCTCAAATCCTACAAAATCTCTTACTTAATGAAATTCTTCAAAATCTATGACATTTTGAATACCTATAGATTTGAAACTTAGGTTTTAATTCTTAATTGACTACACTTGGATTTGGATGTATTATTCTAAATCATGTTAAATCCTACTTTAACTACACCCTGATTTCAAAGTCATTTAAAATCCTATTTCAAAGTCCTAATCCACTACACACTGATTCTAAAATCATTCAAAATCCTTTCAAATCTTAATTTGACTACACTTCCTAAATGTATTATGTACATTTGTGAGAACATTGTGATTGTCATCTAAGAAGATATGGCCTTATTTACGGGCTTGCAAAGTTAGCCTCCAATGTGGGGCTCGCACATTAAACATGTCACATATGGCCCAAAAATCATTAAGCTTAGAGCATATCCACCCATTGGTGGAGGACAATAGCAATTAGAGGGCAAGCCCATTGTCTGCTGGGCTTCACTAGAGTGCAAGCCCTTGCAAAATCAAAGGGTCTGTTGGGCTTCACTCGGGCAAGTGCCCTTGTAATTTTTCAACCCAATTGCCTCCCATTTTTCCTACTGATGGAAGAATATTTTTGGGCAGATGGCAACTAAGCCCAATTGCCTTTGCAATTTGGTTTCCATTCGGAGATGCTCTTAGCAATGCCTAAATTAAGAGATAACTTGACGAGGGGCTCGAAGAGTTGATTTGAATTTCGAACAGAAAATTTAGGTCATCGTTTTTGGGGTTTTTGGTGTCGAATTTGTGTCCAAGATAGGTTTGACTTGAAGAGAGGTTGGGGACCTGGAGTGGTGGTCATCTTGTTTTTTTTTTCCTGTTTAATTTTTGAATTTTAAATTACAAAAAAATAAAACTTGTTTTTTTTAGTATTTAAATGCTTTTAACTTAAATGATAATATTTAATTAAATTTGTGGGACCTAGTTATGTGCCACATCAGCACATAACAGAATTTTTGACGAAATTATGAAGGAATGATCACATTGAATTGTGACATTTGTTTTCAAAGACTACATTAATTAATTTCCAATTTCAACTTAATTATGAAAAAAATAAAGTTACTTTCTATACAATGATATTCTATACTAAGGGGATATGATTTTACCAAGCCGCACAATGGATTAACTATAACTAAATTTCAAACTCAACACTTATCACATCCATGTGAGCATTTAGTTACAACTGAATATGAATACCACCACTTAAGGAAAAGTATCTAAATAATTTTTTAAGGGACTTGAATCTAAATCTTGTTGTAGTCCTATTATATTAGAAATGTGATTGTGTAAATTCTATCATATCTGGGATATCCTTATTGGATTCTGCCATATCTTTTGGGGTAAGGAATTAACCTTATCTACTACTATAAATAAAGGCACAATGGGGTGGAATAACACATACCTCACAATTACACATCTATCTTTTTCTCTCTACTGATGTTGCACCTCATCTTTGTCCTTTGTAATAATTCAATAAATTAGGCCTACATCACGTTATGAACACAATCTTGACGCTGTGCTAAAGGAAGTTTGATCTTCGATCAAGGAAGTATTACGTTTTTAATCATTCTTTTTATGATTAATTTTACTATTTTATTAAACTAATCTACATGTTGTTGATTCAATTTAATTTTTTTTGTTGAACGTAATACAACGCATTGGAGATGCAATTCCAGCTTTCCTAGAAAATCTTCTACAAATTCAAAGGTTTTTATCATTTTCTGTCAATTGGGTACGTTCAAAATAAAGGAAGTTATTAGAAACGACCATCAAGCATGAAAGCATAACCCTTGATGCACGAACCCCCTACATTTACATTTACCTTCATATATATATATATATATATATATATATATATTGTATATGTTTAATATATTTGTCTATATATATATACACACGTTTCATGCATTATGTATTTTTTGCTGTGTGAAATAAAAAAAGAACTATAAACAATTAGGATTTTTTTTTAAACCTTAGAGTTGAAAAAAAATTAAAATTGGGATTTTTTGCAGTTAAGCTACAACTCCAAGCAGTGTCATCATTGGCATCGTGGCACGTAGGCTGGCGTGAAGCCCTGGAATGACGTCGTTTAACGTCTAGATCACCAAGGCAACAACCTTTGGGCTTGCTGGGCACACACTAATAACCAGACTTCGGCCTGGGTAGGATTTCACATTGTCCTGTAGTTATGCTAGGCTTATCTTCACGCCTCTGGCCAAAACCAGCAAGCCTGCTGCTTGCAGGCTTTGCCCATTGTATGCTGGCCCATTCCCGAAGCCTGATGCTTGCCTATTCCAGTGTCATGGCCTGCCTGCAGCAGCCTTTACGCTGCTAGGCTCATCCCAACCCACACTCAAAGGTGTGCAGCTTTCTGGTGGTCCCTAAAGTCCTGCAATCGTGTTGTAGGGCCCTACCTTGTGCAATGTAGCCAGCCTAATCAAGCTGGGCAGCGTTGTTTTTTTTTTACCCAACAAGAATTACATGGCTCTTTGGCTCGCTCATACGAACGGTCTAATCACGAAAAACATTACCTGAAGCGCACTATGATTACATCTATGAATGAGTACAATTCAAAGTTTATAAAATCCGATCAAATTTTGACTAAAGAATACTTTTCTCATCCTCTCATGTTTCGACTCACTCGTGAAACAGCAATGTAGATAGATCAGAAGTTTACCAACTTCTCAAATCTGATTACTACCATAAATGTGTGAGAAAGTTATATACCCAATTTCGGTCGTAGTTCACCAAACGGCTTGACCCAGCTAGGTCAAAGCCTACCGAAATGTATGCCTTGTGTAGAGGAGTACTAGATAGACCTCTACAACTTTAGCTAGAACCTTTCGAAACCAAGTCTAGGTCTATCTCTCTAACAATCCCATTTTGAGTTTATTTTTACAATATATGGTAGAACCAGGGCTTGTCAAGGTGTGGCATCATGCTCGAAGCATGATCCTTAACACCTAAGACCCAAAACTTTAAGAATAGGAATAATATTTCTGAACCTCAACCCTACAAAATCTACTTCTGTCTTGATAGAAGAAATCACAGGTTACGCACCTACTCGTGCCTTGCCAATGTCGTTAAGGAGTACCATCAATATGTGAGACTAGTTTTGCTGAACACCCGTTTAAATAGCATAATTTTGACATAGATGACCTTGTTGGCCAAATCCCCTTAGTAACTTTGGCTTATTTTGTGAACATTTTTCTATGTCCTTGGATTCAACTTGGTGTTTGTTTTAATTATGGATTATAATATGGATATTGTCCTCGAATATGAGTTAATTGAATCATGTTTCTTGTATACATGTGATCGAATTCGATTAAACACGTGATTAGGTACAAATATGTTAAAGTTAGTTGTCTGGATGAATGCACACTAACTATATACCTAAATCACATTTCTAGCAACGATTTTAGGTCCATCCAACCTGATTAAGAGCATTGACACGCTCCTCGTTGTATGAATGGTACTACAATACCATTTAAGATACCTTATATTCTCTCTGTTCTGGAAGAATGTCATTGAGTATTAAATATATTTGAGATGACAAAGATAATGAGTGTAACCACTGAAGAAAATAAAGTAGAATATCTTTGTACCACCTCCAAAATAAAAAACCTGAAGCCAATATTTTGGGGTTAATGGGTTGCTTCTTAATTGGGAAGTGCCACATGTGGCTAACCAAGAGCCTAGTGATTAAGCAGTTTACTCACCTTGGCAGGAACATTTGGGACACTCAGGTTGAACAATGATACTACAATGCATCTCCTTACCCGAAGTAAGGATCTTGTCCCTGCACAATTTGCCAAGCCTACTTGTTTAGAGAATTTGATTTCTATATCACCCTCTTTTCACAATGGATTCAAGGAAATATATGTGGATTAATCCGACCAAAATGCGGACCATATAAATACTTATAGTTTTGGTTGATGAATTGACAAACTAGTCATATGTTTGTCCCCACACATTGCTGCTAAACCTCCTGGCAGATTTTAAGGAAGTAATATATTGATAATGCAAATCAGTTAGAGTTTGAATATGTGTAAAATCAACATCCTATTATGCAGGATTGTGCTCGACATTTTTTATGGTGGAAAACTGTCGGTTGGTTTGAAACGGTTATGTACGTGGACACTTTGGTTTCACCTGCGATTAGCGGCGGCTAACTCATACATTTGATGTGAAACATACCAACCGGTACTGTGAGCCTTGCCTTTCCTTTGATCTTTTTATTAATGTAAAAATGTAATGTAATTGTCGTACAAATTAAGATAGTGGGTATTATCCAATGTTAATTAGATTTATATTACTTACTCTTGATCTATTCCTCCTTTCATGATCATCTACATTGGTATGCAGTTGTATACTTAGCCCGATCGATATAAATCCAAGCTGCATTTCTTTGTAAATGAGACCAAACATACATACATACATACATACATACATACATACATACATACATATAGTTCTGGAAGAGCAGGGGATCAGTTAGTGTGGGGGAAATAAAGATGACAACATCAATGAATTTGTACTGAAACTTGCAGCAAGTTTTCATTCATCAGATTGTTTACATACAGGAAAGTAAACCATTAATTTATACTCGAGTTATAGTTTGTTTAGTGTCCGTTCCTTAGAATTGGTGCACGTGTGTGTTAAACAAGAGCTTTCGGCTAAGTAGCAAGAAGAGAATGTGATACATGAAAATAGAGGCTTTGCAAGCTTTCCATGTCATTGCATTAGCTACCGAGACTCGTCGGGCTTATTGATTATCACGGAAGAAACAGAGATTGTCGATCTAACTCGAATTCTTGGTCATAGTCATTTTCTTCCGGACATCTCTTTTGATGCATATATAAGATGAACTATATCCTTACAAACTTACCTTAAGTGAGTCGTCGTTTCAAGACTCACCGGGAAATGTCTGACGACAATTCACTGCGCATGACTTGTTCTCATTAACTGCATTGTATTCGTTGTTTTGGACGCAAGCTCCTATCGGGACATATCCGACCACCGTGTTTCTCCAACATAAGTTTAAGCCATTTAATTGGGCCTGAATAGTCTATTTTTTTGTAAGAACTCGTCAAGATTCTTCTTATAGAGTTAAACATCGTGTCAAATTAATTATTTGAGTAGGAATCGGAGTCCGACTTAGAAGAAGGTAAAAGATAGCAAAAATACAAATAACGTGACCTATATATCCTCAAAATTAAACCTATAGTACAGTGAAGCTTAGCTTGTCCACGGGCATAAGTGTGACAAATTGGCCTTTTGTTAATTATTTTCTAATTTAAAAAAAAATTGCTATTTAGTAAAAGACTTTTTAATCAAAATTATCCTTGAAATTTGTATAACACCTCATTTTGGTCCTTGAGATTGGAAATCAATAAAAGGGGTCACTGAGATTGTCTGCCATCAATCATTATTTTGGTCATTTGATAAACAATTATGTTAAGTAAGAATCAAAATGATAAAAATACCCTCAATTTAATAACAATAGGAAAAAATGATTTGAACAAATTTGAGGGTATTTTTGTCATTTTATCCTTGTTCAATGAAGATACTTCAAAGAATGACCCAAATGTTTGATGGTTGACAAACTCAGGGACCAATTCCATCGATTTCAAATCTTAGGGACCAAAGTGAGGAGCTATGCAAATCTTAGTGATCATTTTGGCTAAAAAGCGTTCATAAAATTCATAGAAACCAGCAAGTATAATTCCCCACAATTATCAGTTCTTTCTTCGTACCAGGTAGTTGAAAGTTAGAAACCAACAATATAAAACTAAGAAGAATACTTTTGTAATCGAAAATGTCGAGACTGCTACATAACTCAAATAGACTACATCTTGACTAATTTGTTCTCAAATTAAGTTACAACCTTTATTTATAGTGAAATAAACCTAAGAGACCCTAGTGCGCAAATGCAAAAAATACTACAAAATCAAATCAAATATCTAATTAATTTCTTAAATAAACCTAATAAATTTCAATACCGTCCCTCCCCCTCCGGTCAAACTCATTGTGGCGCATGTCATGAGGTTGTCAACAAGCAGATGTAAATGCGAGCTCTATTAGGAGGACACAAGGCAAGCTCCTTAGGCATACACGACAAGGCCAACTCTGTTAAGCAGACATGACAAGACAAGCTCCTTTAGGCGAACAAACAATTCAAATGAGCACTTTGAGCGAACAAGCAAGCAAGCAGACGAGCAATCAAGCAATTCCAACATTCAACCATTTGGCAAGCAAGCAGATTCCAACAAACGATCCAACTAATAATCAGGTATATAATGTCACTCGAGTTGTCATCAGTTCAAGCACTCGAGTAATCATGACGGTGGGCAACCAGGAGATCCAATACAAGCTCAACAATAACCATTTTTACATCAACCATGTGGGCCTCAAACAAACCAGGCCGACATCAGCTTCAATCAACAAGTGCATACAGGCAAATAGTAGGCCCACGTGGATCGCAGTCAAAAGCAACCAAATTATCCATTATATCCTGCGTCCTGGGCCCAAACAAACAACCAATTTATCTCATTTTTTTGTTTTTTTTTTTAATTTTCTTTTCATTTTTTTTATGTTTTTCTTTCAACAGCAATACGACAAATGTGGTGCAACACAGTGGTTTGGGTTACAGTAATAGTAAGCAAGCGGGTCTCGATTTGTCGATGCAGTTCTGGGCTGAATGGAAAAGATGCGGTGGAAGGGAGCAACGAGTGCTGTATACAGGCTTCAAACATGCACTATGTGATGACGATCTGGGTGGGAGGTTCATCAAGACGGTGCAGCAAGCAGCAGCAGAGGTTCAAGACAGGCACGAGATCATAGTTGGTCAAGGTCTCAGCCACAGTACGAAATGCCGATATTATCGGTGAAATATCGCCGATAATATCAGATTTATCACCCAGCGATATTTTAGTTGCCATCCAATTGGTTTTCGTTGAAATATTGCGATATTATCGATAATATCGTGATATTTCTGAAAATATCGCGATATCGGACAAAATTCGAATCGGAGAAGAAGGCCGGAGCTTGTACAGCTCCGGCCGACCGTAAAAACACACCCAAGACGCCGATCTAGGCATAAAAAATGAAATAGAAGACGAGAGGAAGAGAGAGAAATTCGAAACCCACGACCTTCGTTTTCCTCCTGACCCGAGCCCCCAATTCGAAACCCTAAGCCCCAATTTGAAATCTGGGTTTCGTCAATCTTGCAGAGACAAGAGGAAAAGAGAGAAATACGAGGTTTTGATGGTGATGCTAACCGGAGAAAATGAAGAAAACTCGCCCCCCGTTTCTGGGTTTCGTCGATCTTGCAGAGACAAGAGGAAGAGAGAGAAAGACGAGGTGTTTGGAAACACCGTCGACACCCATGACCTTCATCTTCCTCCTGACCCGAGCCCCCAATTTGAAACCCTAAGCCCCAATTTGAAATCTGGGTTTCGTCAATCTTGCAAAGACAAGAGGAAGATAGAGAAAGACGAGGTTTTGATGGTGATTCTAACCGGAGAAAATGAAGAAAACTCACCGGAGGTTTGTGGGTTTCGTCGATCTTGCAGAGACAAGAGGAAGAGAGAGAAAGACGACGGTATGGGTGTCGTCGTGTACTAGGGTAATCACGGGAGAGACAGTGAGTGTTGAAGAAGACGGAATGATCGAGAGAGAGAGAGAGATAGAGAGACTGAGACGGAAGGATCGAGGGATCGAGAGAGAGAGAGAGATAGAGAGAAGAGGACGGAAGGATCGAGAGAGAGAGAGACTGAGAAGACGGAAGTGTGTATGCGTGCGATGTATGCGTGCGTGTGTTGTGTGCGTGTGTTGTGTTCGTGTGTGTCAGTGTGTGTGTGTGTGTGGTTGATGCCTTTTTTTTTTTCTTTTTCAAGGACATTATTTGACAGCAGATTAAGCTGCTGGTTGATGCCTTATTGGACCGACAACTTTTACAAAGCATTTGCCTTTCAATCAGAACATTTGCTTCTTGACAATGGTTTGACAGTAAATATGGACAAATTTTTTAATGGTTTCATAATAAAACTGTGTGCCACTGTGTGATATTCCTTCACATTCACAGTTGTGAAGTCTGTGATATTCTTTCACATTTTCAAAGTAATCAAGTATCAGAGCCATTCAAAGCATTTTCGTTTCTTCTTCCCTTACTTGCAGAGTCATTCAGAGGTTACTTCCCTTACTTGTAGAGCCATTCAAAGGTGATATTCTTTCACATACTTGCATGTTAATTTTTTTAAGTAATTAAGTAATGTTAACAATGACATGTTAATTTTTTTAAGTAATTAATACTTGCATGTTACTTTTTTAAAGTAATTAAGTAATGTTAACAATGACATGTTAATTTTTTTAAGTAATTAAGTAACGTTGTATAATTATTCTCTTGGATAATTTTAATATGTTTAATTTTATTTATTATTTTATTAATATTAGGTTTTATTATCAAATTGGATTATTATTCATTAATATTAGGTTTTTTTTATTATCAAATTGGATTATTCATTAAATTGGATTATTATTAAATTGGATTATTATCAAATTGGATTATTATTCATCACTATGTTTGGATTATTATTCATCACTATGTTTAATATTAGGATTTTTTTTTATCAAATTGGATTATTATTCATTAAATTGGATTATTATTAAATTGGATTATTATCAAATTGGATTATTATTCATCACTATGTTTAATATTAGGATTTTTTTTTATCAAATTGGATTATTATTCATCGCTATGTTTGGATTATTATTCATCACTATGTTTAATATTAGGATTTTTTAAATCAAATTGGATTATTATTCATTAAATTGGATTATTATCAAATTGGATTATTATTAAATTGGATTATTATCAAATTGGATTATTATTCATCACTATGTTTAATATTAGGATTATTTTTTATCAAATTGGATTATTATTCATCACTATGTTTAATATTAGGATTTTTTTTATCAAATTGGATTATTATTCATTAAATTGGATTATTATCAAATTGGATTATTATTCATCACTATGTTTAATATTAGGATTTTTTTTATCAAATTGGATTATTATTCATTAAATTAGATTATTATCAAATTGGATTATTCATTAAATTGGATTATTATTAAATTGGATTATTATCAAATTAGATTATTATTCATCATTATGTTTAATATAGGTACGTTTAAGCTGTCCAGTGGAGTTACTAAACGTGATCTGGCTTGGGAACATGGAGACCCAATAGACAGAAACAAGCATGGCACAATTTGCAAATATTGCGGTCGGGTAATGAAGAGTGGCGGAGTGACACGACTTACGTACCATCTTAGTGGATTAGATCCAACAAAAAATGTCCAACGATGCGATAGTGTCCCCCCCCCCAGAAGTGAAGGCATTCATCAGAACATTATTAAAAAATAAAAAACAGCAGCAGGAAAAGATAACACAGAGAACGGAAAATATTCGAGCTGGGCTACGAGGAGAAGTCATTAGCCAAGCGGTTGACAGTGATGATGATGATGATGATGAGGACGAATGTGATGATGACATGGGACCTGAAGAACGACGCAGTTTCAAACAAGCATTACATGCCTCCAAACAGTCAGCATGGGAAAGAGAACACCTTCATAAAATTCCTAATAGAGCACAAGGTTCCGGGTCAAGTGGTGGTGCACAAATGAGACGGGGTGGAAGTCTTAGAGAATCACAACCAACACCACCAATAGCCCCAAGTTTATATAAGTCATCCAAAGCACGCCAAAAGAGTGTTTGGAGTTATTTAAAAGGAGGTAATGTGAAGGAGGGAATGGGGCGTCTAATTAGCAAGTTCTTTATCTATGACAATGTCCCTGCTGAGAAGGCATCATCACATCATTTCAAAAATATGGTATTGGGATGTCAACAGGCCGGTGTTGGAGTACAACCTCCCACTCCCTATGAGGTAAGAAACAAATATTTGGATATGGAGTATAAAGACATTGGCAAGTATGTTAACAAGTTGAGGTCAAAGTGGGAAACTAAGGGTTGCACAATCATGTGTGACGGATGGACTGGCCCGACCAGATTGTCTATCATAAACTTCATGGTATACTCCAAGGGAAAGACAATTTTTTTGAAGTCTGTTGATGCTTCAGACCATATAAAGAACTACAAGTATATTTACAAATTATTAAGGGATGTAATCATGGAGGTGGGAGAGCATAATGTTGTCCAAGTCGTGACCGACAACGGTTCTGCATTTGTCAAAGCTGAAAAAAAGTTAATGAAGCATCATAATGTGTTTTGGACATCATGTGCAGCGCATTGTATTGATCTCATGTTTGAGGCAATGGGGAAGAGAGAGAATGTTGCTACTGTCGTAAAAAGAGCTAGAACAATCACAAATTATATTTACAATCACGGTTGGTTGTTGGCAAAGATGCGTGAATTTTGCAAAGGAGAAATTATTCGTCCAGCCACCACTCGATTCGCCACCAACTATATTGCATTAGACAGCCTACTTAAGAAGAAAGTAGGGTTGAAGCAACTATTCACTAGTGACGATTGGGCCAACCACAATTTCAGCCGCTCGAATATTTGGACTCAATCAGAACATGTGTGCCAACTGTTTGAACCTCTTTACAAAGTTTTACGGATCGTTGACACAGAAGTGTATCCTACTATGGGGGCAATATATGAGTTGATGCGTGTAGTGAAGGAGGAGTTAGAAAGAAAACATGGTGCAAGGTGGGTCATGAAGATAATTGATGACCGATGGTATAAAACATTATACCACGATTTGCATGCAGCAGGTATAAATTATGTCATAATTTGTAATTCATTTCTTTAGTTGCATAAGTATTATTTCTCTTATTAGAGTATGTGTTTCTTTGAACAACATATTATTTGAATCCTCGATACCAATACAGACCCGGTGTTGGAGATGATGGTAACCTTATACGTGTTGTACATAATGTATACTTTAAATTAGACCCTACATCACCAGCAGTTGGCCAATTTGGAAATGAGGTACACAATAATAATTACTTTGTTGGATTAAATTAACACGATTTATTGAATTCAGCTAACATGGTTTAAAGATGCAAGAAGAACTTTTGGAGAACCAACATCAGTTGCTGCTCGAACAAAAATGTCTCCTAGTGAGTGTAAACATATTTCACTATCAGTTTATAATAGAATTTGTTGGAGTTATTAGACTTATCAACATTGTTTTTCATTGTAGCTGAATGGTGGATCATGTATGGGACTGATGCACCAACTGTGAGAAAGTTAGCAATCAGAGTATTATCACAAATAACTTCCTCATCTGCTTATGAAAGAAATTGGAGCACATTTGCACTCATACACACAAAGCAAAGAAATAGGTTGGCTCATAGTAGGTTGGAAAAATTAGTTTATTGCTACTACAACATGAAACTTCAAATTCGAGATAAGGAAGCAGAAATAGATCATGTCGACCGTGGTGACCCACTAGATGTGTTTGATATTGTTGCTGAAGATGATGATACAGAGGGTAACGAACTTTATCAATGGATTAGACCTATTCATTTAGATGATGATGAAGGCAACCCAGCTCCAAGAGTTGTTGAAGAAGCACGTAATGAAGGGATAAATGTAGAAAGAGTATTAGAGGAGGAGGTGGGATCTAGCAGCGCTGACTCTTTCGAAGAACTTTTGCGCCCAAGACCAAGAAACACTGGAATTCCACCTTATTCCAATCCTACACAACCACAAGATCCTGCTGATACTAATGATAGCTCTAGTACAAGATCAGGAGACTCACCTACTACCGGAGGTAGGAATGATGAAGGATATAGTGGAGCTGGAGGTAGTGGTGGAGGTGGATACTATTATGGACCACCTCCCGGATTTATGAACCCCTTCACTAGTGAGGCAAACTTCACGCATGCAACACAGGATGAGGACCATGGCAGTAGGCGGGCAGGACCAGGAATTGGTGCCATAGGGAAGGATTATACTCGTAGAGAAAAAGGCAAGGGGACTTTGTCATGTCAAGAAGATGACTTGTTATCTATAACTTCGGACTCTGTTGGAGTGGGAAGTAGTAACTATGGTCAACCTTTCCCTACCCTTCATATCCCATTCCTGTTGGGATGAAATTGAGCAACTCATGGAAAGAATCTGAGACTCAATCTTTAAATGATTTTGCTTCTAGACAACGTCAACCAAGCTCGGATCCATATGGGTGGCATGTTAACAATTACATGCAAAACTTTTTTGGGGATTTATCATTTGATGACTACTCTTCACAATACACTTACTCTACACATAGAGATAATGAAGATAGTCAAAATTTTGAACCTCATAGGAACTCTATGTGGTACTAAGTCACTCCTGTATCTTACCATGCCATGTATAACGTGTAAAATATTGTACTAATTCGTTATATATAAATGATTATGATGTGTTTAAACTTCTTTCATTAATTACTACATATTTTATACACTCACAATGTTTGCTAGCACGCTATATAATCAACTTAAATAAGTTAAATCCATCATGCAATGCATTTCCTTCCAATTTTTTGTGATAAACTAATAGATAATTGACTAAATAAACATTCTGCAAAGTTTCAATAAAAATTTCCAACTTTTTCTTACAATTTCCGTGGTTTCCATTGGATTTTTATCGATATCGATGTTATCCCGATATTTCCGTGTTTCCGGACTACCGATATTTCCGAAATAATCGATATTTTATACCTTGGTCTCAGTCAAATATGGACACACATGGGCCAGGCAGCAGTAGTCTTGAGATGTAGAGGTGCAGCGGAGTAACAATGGCGGTGCGATGCGGATGATACGATGGTATTAGCATGCTGGGGAAACCAGACTAAACTTAAAAAAAAAAAATTTAAAAAAAAAACAAAACCTTAACAAAACTAATACCGAGCAAACTAACACACAAATTGATACGAAGAAGATGAACGTGACAAGTCAAACAAACTGACTACTAAGAACAGATTCAACCCCAAACGATTAAACATGCTTTGATACCAAGTTGGAAGTCAGAGACCAACAATATAAAACTGAGAAGAATACTTTTTATAATCAAAAATACTGAGATGGTTACATAACTCGAACAGACTGCATCTTGACTAACTTGTTCTCAAAATAAATTACAAACTCCATTTATAGTGAAATAAACCTAAGAACCCCTACTGCGTAAATGCCAAAAATACTTTACTACAAAATCAATCAAATCTCTAATTAATTTCATAAACAAACATGATAAATTCCAACAGGATCCTTTAGCTGCTGTTCGACCTTTCGCTGCTACAACACATGGAGGTCGGTAATTCAATTTTATTCATTCTTCCTTGAAGATTCATTCTTTACTGTAAGAACCAGGGACGAAGCCAGAGATTTATATCAATGGGGGCATCCTCAAACAACAAAATTACAATTAAAAAGCTAAAAAAATTACTAAACAAACACTTATATATTAATCTATAAAGTTTTTCATACAAAACACTTAAAATCATTGTTGGCAAAGTCAGTCATATTGATACTAAGAGAAATGCTAAAAAGACTCTCAAAGTGAGACTTTTCATGGACTCTCTACCACTTCATGTTTTTGGCACAATGTTTAGTAATGTTGGTACAGGGATTGTGCTAAAAACATGGGGTGACGGAAAAATCCATGGAGAGGTCTATTTTTGGAAGAGTTTCCTTAACATTTCTCTTGATACCAATTAACATGTAGGGTTTAATTTTTATTTTAATTAGTATTGGTTATTGAGACCCACACACACACGGACACAAATTTGAGTGGGGGCATCCGCCCCCTCTAGGCCTACTGTGGCTCCGTGCCTGGTAAGAATCAACTACCACTAGCAGATTTCTATTGTGTGGAAGTACAGTTAGTATGAAAATGTAAACTGCTATATATGGTTTTACGCTTCGTCAAATTTGAGAGGTTACAGAGACCTGCTCTGGTGATCATGTTTTGGGGAACTTTTTGAGTATTTAACACAAGCCATGGCATCATTTCACGTGTTGAAACAAATTCTCGGGTTACAATTCGAGTGAGATAGGAATGTCACGTAGATGTATCTTTTGCCTCGATGCCAAAACATGGAGCAAGGCAGAAGATACAAATTAGTCGCAAATATTTCTGTTTTGGATTGGGCTTTCTATTTTAATGTTATATATGTGCTTGAGTTTGAATACCAATGGCGTAGGCCCTGAGCCCAATTGTCCAAACACCTACTAATTGCCAAAATATACCCTTGCGTGAGCTACCTAATCAACCCTTCACAACAAGTCTTTTCCTCTCTCTTTCTCTTGCTCTCTCTCTTGTTTGCTTGTGGGAGATCATAGTGAAAACGCCTGTGCAGTGGCCTCTGAATAAGGGATTTTCTTTTTCATGTTGGTTTCGCGTAGAGAATTTCCCCAGAAGTGGAAAAATGGGTCTTTTCAATTTTCTTGCACAAAATGGAAGAGGTTGTATGGCTGCACTTGCAAAGGACAAGTTTCTATATGAGGTAAATATATTTATTGGGGACTATGTTTTCGTGCTTGATTCATATTCTAAATGTGGATGTGTTCAATCTTGTTGCTATTTTAGTCATTTTCATTTGCCATATTGTAAAGCTTGCCACTAGTGTCATGCCACTAATGATGTCTTTCATGAATTCCAGTCAATGAATTTGAACCGACAATCCGTTCAGTTACAGGTTAATATTGTTAGAAAGAAATGGCATTTTCTATGTATAACTCATAGCATTGGAAGAGCATTTTCTGGGGGTAGCTTATTGAGGTGCTATGTGGATGGTGATCTCGCTTCTTTTGAAAGATGCAGGTTGGAGACAACCTCCGTTCTTCCTTCACATGTATATTTGTTTTATCTTTTGTCTAGTTACAGCGTTATCCCTTACTTTCATACTTGTATGTTTCAGATATGCCAAAGTTAATGAATTATTAACAAGTTGTAGAATTGGCGCAAAATTTCATATTCCTCTGTATGAAGATGGTTTGGCTCTGGAATCTGTAAAAGATTCACATCCTTTCCTCGGTCAGATTGGTCCTGTTTATTTATTTAATGACGCCATTTCGTCCGAGCAAGTTCTGGGCATCTATACGCTTAGGCCGAGCTACATGTATTCGTTCCTTGACAATGAAGCTGCCTCATCTAAGGATAACCTGGTGCTTAGTGGGATCCTTGATGCGAAAGATGGTCTTTCATCAAAATTTATTTTTGGACTTAATGCACAGGTTCTCTGTTCTTCTTAGAAGACTACTTCTCTATAATCCTTGGTGTCTGTTTATGAAGTAACTCTAATCCATTAGTTATCCTATAAGGAAATGGCGTATTCTGAGCAGTTGGTTTCTTTTTTCAGGCATGTGATGGCAGGAAACTCTTTAATGTTTCACCAATGCTGGACCATGTATCAGATAAGAACTCATTTGAAGCAGCTGTGATGGTTGGCACACAGCAATGCTCCAGACGCTTATTGCAACATATAATTTACTGTGTTGGAGGTGTATCAGTGTAAATTATATGTAAATTATATGTTGCAACATATAATTCAGAGTAAAAAACACTGATACACCTCCAACACAGTAAATTATATGTTGCAATAAGCGTCTGGAGCATTGCTGTGTGCCAACCATCACAGCTGCTTCAAATGAGTTCTTATCTGATACATGGTCCAGCATTGGTGAAACATTAAAGAGTTTCCTGCCATCACATGCCTGAAAAAAGAAAGCAACTGTTCAGAATACGCCATTTCCTTATAGGATAACTAATGGATTAGAGTTACTTCATAAACAGACACCAAGGATTATATAGAAGTAGTCTTCTAAGAAGAACAGAGAACCTGTGCATTAAGTCCAAAAATAAATTTTGATGAAAGACCATCTTTCGCATCAAGGATCCCACTAAGCACCAGGTTATCCTTAGATGAGGCAGCTTCATTGTCAAGGAACGAATACATGTAGCTCGGCCCAAGCGTATAGATGCCCAGAACTTGCTCGGACGAAATGGCGTCATTAAATAAATAAACAGGACCAATCTGACCGAGGAAAGGATGTGAATCTTTTACAGATTCCAGAGCCAAACCATCTTCATACAGAGGAATATGAAATTTTGCGCCAATTCTACAACTTGTTAATAATTCATTAACTTTGGCATATCTGAAACATACAAGTATGAAAGTAAGGGATAACGCTGTAACTAGACAAAAGATAAAACAAATATACATGTGAAGGAAGAACGGAGGTTGTCTCCAACCTGCATCTTTCAAAAGAAGCGAGATCACCATCCACATAGCACCTCAATAAGCTACCCCCAGAAAATGTTCTTCCAATGCTATGAGTTATACATAGAAAATGCCATTTCTTTCTAACAATATTAACCTGTAACTGAACGGATTGTCGGTTCAGATTCATTGACTGGAATTCATGAAAGACATCATTAGTGGCATGACACTAGTGGTAAGCTTTACAATATGGCAAATGAAAATGACTAAAATAGCAACAAGATTGAACACATCCACATTTAGAATATGAATCAAGCATGAAAACATAGTCCCCAATAAATATATTTACCTCATATAGAAACTTGTCCTTTGCAAGTGCAGCCATACAACCTCTTCCATTTTGTGCAAGAAAATTGAAAAGACCCATTTTTCCACTTCTGGGGAAATTCTCTACGCGAAACCAACATGAAAAAGAAAATCCCTTATTCAGAGGCCACTGCACAGGCGTTTTCACTATGATCTCCCACAAGCAAACAAGAGAGAGAGCAAGAGAAAGAGAGAGGAAAAGACTTGTTGTGAAGGGTTGATTAGGTAGCTCACGCAAGAAAGAGACTTGTGAAGGGTTGATTAGGTAGCTCACGCAAGGGTATATTTTGGCAATTAGTAGGTGTTTGGACAATTGGGCTCAGGGCCTACGCCATTGGTATTCAAACTCAAGCACATATATAACATTAAAATAGAAAGCCCAATCCAAAACAGAAATATCTGCGACTAATTTGTATCTTCTGCCTTGCTCCATGTTTTGGCATCGAGGCAAAAGATACATCTACGTGACATTCCTATCTCACTCGAATTGTAACACGAGAATTTGTTTCAACATGTGAAATGATGCCATGGCTTGTGTTAAATACTCAAAAAGTTCCCCAAAACATGATCACCAGAGCAGTCTCTGTAACCTCTCAAATTTGACGAAGCGTAAAACCATATATAGCAGTTTACATTTTCATACTAACTGTACTTCCACACAATAGAAATCTGCTAGTGGTAGTTGGTTCTTACCAGGCACGGAGCCACAGTAGGCCTAGAGGGGGCGGATGCCCCCACTCAAATTTGTGTGCGTGTGTTTGTGGGTCTCAATAACTTCAGCAGTCGCTCGCTCTCTCGTGATAACAGGCAATGTATGCTCAAATTGCCCACTTTCTTCACTTTCATATTTTTCAGACTGCGCGACAAGAGTAAAGACACTGATAAAAATTTGAAACTAACTACCAGAGATGGAACATTTTACATTCTGACTATATCATGACACAAACTGTGCAGCGAACTACTGCAGAGTTGCTTCTAATAAACTAAAATTTCAGAAAAAAAAAGATGGAACATTTGGGTATAGATGTTTCTGCTGCTGTTTTAGGTTTCATGGCCTACTTGTAGATTTTTCTAGAGGTAAAGAGAATAATGTGACCCTAATGGGTTTTCTATTTGGGTTTTTATGTTTTTGTTGCTGTTTTAGGTGTTTCATGACCTACTTGTAGATTTCTCTAGAGATAAGAGAATAATGTGATCTTTTATTCTTCTCTCTGAGGATTAAATAGTACATAGTTGATTACAGGGAAAGAAAAGAGAGGATTTGTTAGATTCAGAATCATAATTTAATGTTGTTCTTGACTTGATGCATGTTTCATCTACACAAGATATCCATAGATGGATGTTTTAGATTGTTAGGTCTGGTTCTTATGCCTATTTAGGGATAAAATTAGCAATTTCTAATGAATTTAGGGACTTCTTTTATTGAAAAAATAATTCAGGGACCTAATTTTCACTGAGGTGATAATTCAGGGACTAAATCGCCACTTCATCCATATATATATATATATATATATAAGAGGAACAAGGTGTAAGAAAACAATGATTTTTTGGTACATAAATAGTTCGTTTGACATTTGACATTCAAACCACCTTCAAACTCAATTGGAAGCTTACGTTTACTGTTCCCAGCTCACACCCCCTCAAGTTCCTTTCTTTTTTACCATTTTCAAGTAAATCAACACTGAACAATGGTGATGAAATTGGCCCTCTTTTTTGTTTTATATTTTACTATATACATGGCCGCCAGTCTAGGAACAGAGGGGCTTGATTTCAATATCATTGGAAACGAGGATGCTGACAATCATCACGTTGACCGTGCTGAAGTATATCAAAGCTTCATCGAATCTCTCCGAGCTCTATTGCCCGGTCTGACTCCACTCAGAGTACATAACTATCCTGTGTTTTGAGCTGCATCGACGTTGCAAAATCGACAATGATCGGATCATATTTATATATATTTTTACATCAAATTCACTCGTCTTTTCTTAGTTAGTTCGTTACATTTTTGAGCTATTTACTTTGTTTTTGTGTTTTATAAGATTTATCATGCAAAGAAAATAAAAATAGAATAAGTGCAATTTTAAGTGTCAAATTCGCAAAAACTATCTTACTCACTTATTTTCTTTGTTTATGTTTTCGATTCGGTTTGAGTGATTGAAATTGGTTTTGTTTGTTTTGTGTGAAAAACTAAAGAAAATGTGCTGCCTTAATTCGGTGAAAAGTTAAACAAAAGAAAGAAAAATAAATAGAAGCATCTTGTGAGTGCAGGAAATGATGGCAGCGCATGAGAGGGTCGGTAAGAAAACAAAGAAAAAAATAAGTTAGCAAACAGCTGGAAAGAGGGGAGCGCACCACAGAATAATTAAAGTGAGGTGTGATTTTAAAAAAAAGAAGCATGGAGATGGTGGATGACAGATCACTATAATGTTATGAAAGGCATCTCACGGAATAAAGAGGGAGGCAATACAGGGAGCATGGGGGGACAGAAATCGAGTGGGCTGTTTATATAAATTTTATTTTTAAATTAATTGAGGGAAGGAAACGCTGCCACAGGCATCCTTGAAAAGGCGCAAGCCTCGCAGGAAAATGGGGGGAAAAAGGACGCTGCCTCTTGGCAGCGAGAGACCAGTCAGGAGCTGCTAAGGCAGCGGAAAAGAGAGAAACGGTGCTGCCATTTGGCAGCAGAAAACAAAACAGAAAAAAATCAAACAGAAACCGAGAGCTGCCTTTGGCAGCTTAAGCGAGCAGCCAAATAAAAAAACAGACAGAGGCGCGCAGCTTGGGAGGGTTTTCTGAGCAGCAGAGCACTGAAGGCTTCCTCGGGGCTGCCAGGAACCTGCCAGAGAGACACGGAGCAGCACGGAAACAGAGGAGTCAATTGGAGGGACAGCGTCTATTTGCGATAGGAGGTGTCACGGGGAGAAGGCAGAAGCAAGCTGCCATTTGGCAGCGTGTAGGAGTAAATCAGGAAGGCAGCACATGCCACGGGGCTTTGGGAGAAGCACAGAGAGCAGTAGCACAGAATTGCACATGGTGCAATTGAAAACAGAAACCCTTGCATCCCCATTTCGGTTTAATCTCTCCAAACTCAGTTTTATTTCTGTTTTAATTTATGAATAATGTGTAATTAATTTGTTTTGGCTAGAGGTTAATTCAAAGCCATGATTATATTTGTAATTTGAATTGATACCTTCAGTTGTGATTTCTGAGTTGTGATTTAATTTGCTTAACTGCTTGATTAATAACTTATTTGTGTTTGTCGATTAAGAATGCATACTTAATTTACATGCATGAATTTGATGCTAGAATATAAGTGAATTTCACCTAATCGTTATGAACTTATATTCATGAGTAGTGAAGGTTGCTATCCACAATCGCGTTAAGTAAATTCTTGGCAGGAGTATCATGTTTTTCATAGTTACGAATGTCTCGTCAGTATTTATAGTTTTCACAAAGTTTAACGATCTTTGATTGTATCTCTATTGTGCTTTTCACGTAGGGGACTTTTAGAGAATGCGTTGAATTGTTGTATGCTGTTCATCCAATTCAATAACTTAAGGAAAACTTGAAGATTAAAAAAGTGTTGTTCACGGTTAATCTGGAGTATTGAAATTTACAATTTATTGAAAGAACAACTGAAGGTCAATTTAAGTTGCATATGTGTCATGTGTGGAGAAGAACCCTCTAACCAGTCCGTCGCCTATCCATTCACTCTTATTTTATGTTTTTGTCAATTTTGTAATTTATTTAAGTTTAATTCACGTTTCGCCAAAACCAAACACCCCCATTATTAAATTATATTATTTAATTAGTTTTTATTGTTTTTAATCTTTTATTTCAATTTCCGTCCATTTTAAATTCCTAGTGTCTAGATTGAGTTAATTTGTGTGTTTCAATTATTTTGAGTCATTTTAAGTGTGTTTCGAATTATTAGAGTTTTTAGCTTAGTTTTGTATTTTTGAGTCTTGTTTAATATTTTTAAATTAATTTAGAGTAGATTAGCAATCCCTCCTAATCCCCGGCCTAGAACGATACCCTACTTACATCTTTACTACAACTGTCAAAAAGAGGGTTAAATTTGTGCGGATTAAAATCCCGTCAGACAACGCTTCATACAAGTTGAGCTTGTCAACTATGCAATAAATCGTATCACCATCATTATTGATATCGCCAATGTGTATGTGATGGGATTCATTGTCGCAATGTACGCTGCCACTTCCAAGACTATCCTTTAGAAGCTAATTATACAGCTTTGTTCCTTGGCAGCATATCGATGAGCTACAACGGCGGCTATTTGGGCTTGGAAGGACAGCTCAACGGAAGGCTTTCATTTGATTTGGGACTTGTGCCACTAGACACTGCCATTTCCCAATTGCAGTATGTTGGTAGAGACGATTCCTCTTTAGCAAGACCTCTTCTTGTCATAATTCAAATGGTATCTAAAGCGGTAAGGTTCATAGCTTTGGAGCAACTGATTGCTCACTCTATACAACATGGCTTGAATTACTGACCGATTCCACACATAGTGTTAGCCCAAAATAATTAGGGGCGGCTATCTCAATAGATTCAAGGTTCATCGAGTGAAGTATTTACAAACCCTTTTGAGCCTACATATGGTGGAGAAACACTGTACCGAATATATTCCATCTTTCACTTTGTCATTCATAATCTTACGAGCTTGTTACTCCACTCCATCCAAAATTTGGGATGTGGCCTAAAAAGTGTTGGGGACTCCAAGTTAGCGTGTTTGTCATAAGTCACAAGACGGATTGCGGTTTTGACGGCAAATGTCTTGAGACAACAGATAACTCGGGTCTCCCCAGTTTGCATTTGTCGCCTTGCAATAACTAGGAGCCCAACCAAAAGTGGACTTTCTAAACGGATGGGAACATAGTGTGGAAGGAGGAATATTGTATCGGCATCAAGAATGCTCATCTCCCTGAAGTCATGTTAATGGATTGTGGGATGCCACTGTGCCTACAATATTAATCTATTAACATGACTTCAGGGAGATGAGCATTCTTGATGTGACAATATGTCATCTTCTCCAACATCATACCCTCAAGTGAAACCATCCACTGTGCAACACCTGGCATATCACATTCCATTAATATGACTTCGGGGGGATGAGCAGTCTTGATGCCGAGGCAATATTCCTCCTCCCACCCAAGTTATCTGTTGCCTCAAGACATCTGCCATTGAAACCGACAATCCGTCTTAAGACTTATGACATACATCTTAACTTGGAGTCCCCAATACTTTGTAGGCCGCATCCTCGACCCTAATTTTGGAAGATGTGGAGTAACAAGCCTATAAGAATATGAACGCTAAGGTCTCTAATGGAAGATATTTGGAACAGTGTTTCTGCACCATATCTAGGTTCAAAAGGGTTTGCAAATACTCCATTCGATGAACCTTTAATATCTTGCGACATCCGCACCCAATTATTTTGGGCTACCACCATTTTTGGATTCGGTCTGTAAGTCGAGCCCAGTTGTATAGCGTTAGCAATACGTTGCTCCAAAGTTGAGAAACTTGTTGCTTCGAATATCATTTGTATTATGACAAGAAGTTGTCTTGCGTAAGGGGAATCTTTGTCCCTCCGATACTGCAATTCGGCAATGGCAATGTTTAGTGCCTCGAGTCCCAAATCAAGTTCAGGCCTTTGGATGGACAGCCCTTCCAAGCTTAGAAAATTGCTAGTGTAGCTCAGCTGTAAGCTACCAGGGAACAAAGTTACGTAATCTATTTTTAAAGGACAGTTTCTGAAGTGGCAGCGTACATTGGCGATGATGAATCCTAACACATACACATTCGAAATATCAATAATTACGGTGACGCGATCTTCTGCGTAGTTGACAAGCTCGACTTGTAGGAAGCATTTTCGATTTGGCAACGTTGATGCAACTCGAAGCACAGGAAATCCATATACTCTATGTGATTCCAGACTGGGCAATAGGTTTCGGAGAGATCCGATGAAGCTTCTGTATGTTTTAGCACGGTCAACTTGATGGTCGTTCGCATCGTCGTTTTCAATTAAACTGAATTCAAGCCCCTCTGTTCCCGGGGTGGTGACCATGGATGTAGTAAAATATAAAATGAAAAATAGGACCAGTTTCATCACCGTTGTGCAGTATTGATTTACTTGAAATAGTAAAAGAGAAAGGAACTTGAGGGGGTGTGTGAGCTGGGAACAGTAAACGTAAGCCTCCGATCGAGTCTGAAGGTGGTTTGATTGTTGAAGGTCAAACGACCTATTTATATACCAAAAGTCATTGGTTTCCATACAAGTCTCTTTATTCCCGTGAGCTACCTAAACCCTAATTAACCCTGTATAAATCATTCTTTTTACGGCATCTTTACATGCTACGTGCTTCTGCGAATTATACAAGTCTATTTCTTCCCGTGAGCTACCTAAACCCTAATCAACATTCTTTTTACAGCATCTTTACAAGTTACGTGTTTCTGCAAATTAAGATTTAAAACCTTCTTTTCGTGGACTAGTGGTTATTATTATTTTTATACCCCACAAGCTTCGTAAACTTCTTATTCCTCACATATATTTATCTATAATACTTATACCCACAAGCTTGGTAAGCTTCTTGTTCCTCTGTTATATATATATACACACACACACACACACACGTATTATATTATACTTATACTAAAAGACAGTTCTTCTCGTGAACAGTAACTTTTGTTGATGCCACAACTTCAATCGTCAATCAAACTTGCCAATGTGTGAAACTCTGCTCACTAGGCTGGGCAGAGAAATGGCAAAGTTAAAAACAAAACAAAAACAAGTAGAATGATTACATGTAGTGTTGGATGTGGAATGTGTTTTCCTCATTGCAAATCCTAAACGACCCAAATTATGGTAAAATACTTGGAGTTGGAATTAATAGGATCGATTGAAACACAGATTTTTCTATTAGATTGGTATATCGGACTTAGTTAAGTAGTTTAAGACACAGTCATTAGGGAATTTCTGTAACTAAACGTAGTTGTTTTCAAGAGGTCGATAAATACAATGAGGTGCTTCTGTGCCAAGAAGTGATTTTATACGGACATATTATGTGATGTGTAAAATGATAAAAGAAATACTTGTTCCCGTCCAGCCTTCTGTTTTCTGTCTTGCCTATTTTTCATTAGTCACATGAAAGATACTGCAAAACCTTGGGATCAAAATAGCTAAGAAACTGGACTTGGACATCTTTATTAGAGCATCTGCTGGGCTTCACTCGGGCGCAAGCCCTTGCAAAATCAAAGGGTCTGCTAGGCTTCACGTGGGGAGGGGGCGTGTTATTGATATAATATGCCAATTTTATTGGGACGATCCAAAAACTCGATTTTCTATTGAAAGCACACCTTATTAAAGGAGCTCCACTAACAGCTCCACTAACTGTATAGCCTGGATAGAAGAGGTGTTAACATGGATAATAATTCCTTGACAGCTAAGGAAGCACATGAACATGTGCTATCATTCTGGACAGCAATAACACATGCATCTGGACAGCAAGGTCACTGTATATGAGTTCTAAACTGCTGTCCCGTGGACAGCAAGGATTACAGCTTGGAATTCATTTGCTTATTGCATGTGTGTGTTTGATAAACTGTGTATAAGTATTGCTGCAGTTTGTAACAGTATCATTCATTCAAATATATTGGATCCAAGTTTAATATGGTATCAGAGCAGCTCCAATCATTGCTCTGCTCTGCCTTCATTGTTCCGCTGCCATAACCATCGTAGCCCCCTTTCATAACCACTACATATATCTCCCACAAACACCACTGTCAACACCATGACAGACCCAACCCAAAGTACCAAATCTGATGAAGAATTCTCAGACCCATACACCATACATCACTCAGATCATACGGGGCTTATTTTGGTTTCCAAAACACTTGATGGAAACAACTACGGGCAATGGAGCCGTGCCATGTGCATAGGTCTCAGCGCAAAGAACAAGATTGGGTTCATTGATGGAACCATCAAAGCTCCACCACTTTTGGACACAAAGCATACAACTTGGAAAAGATGCAACGACATGGTCACGCTGTGGATTGTGAACTCAGTTCACTCGGACATAGCCAACAACATCATGTACACCGAAACTACTGCTGCAGTTTGGAACAATCTCAAGGATAGGTTATCACAAAGCAGTGACTCGAGGATTTACCAAATTCGACAAGAAATTGTTGAGAATCGTCAAGGGCAGCTTTCAGTTTCTGCCTATTACACCAAGATGAAGGCCTTGTGGGACGAGTTAGGATCTTACCATGATTCACTTGTTTGCACTTGTGCAGGTTTAAAGGGCTTGCTAAACTGGAAGAGAAAGAAAGAGTCATGCAGTTAGTGATGGGATTGAACGACTCTTACTCAACTGTACGAGGCTCGGTTTTGTTGATGAGCCCACTTCCCGACACACGTTGAGTTCATGGTCTTATTCTCTAACATGAACAACAAATAGATGTGGCAAATCGACGTGATATGGGATCAAACTCCCATGCAATGCAGGTTCAGCAAACTCGAGCGTCGCAATTGACTAACAACAAGTCCTTCAACACATCTTCACGTAGGTTACTTAAATGTACTTACTGTGATGGAGATAGACACCTGGTGGACCGTTGCTACTACATCATTGGGTTTCTAGTAAGACACAAATGGCATGGCAGGAACATGAAGCCCAAGAACAAAAAGACAGCAGCCAACAATGCCGAGATCATCACCTCTGCATTCACCAACAACTTGGCGGAATCTATCAGTCCCACGTTCACTGCTAAGGAGTACAATCAAATCATTGCCATGCTCCGCAATGGTAATAGACAACCACTTGCAAATGCAACAGGTATTTTCTCACCCAAATGCAACATAGCACAAATAGATCCACACTCGACTATATATTGGATTGTTGATAGCGGAGCAACCGACCATATATCGCATTCACCACTAACACACAACATCATTGACGCTTAGCATGAGTACGTTGGCTTACCAAATGAGGAGCAAGCAGAAATTAAACACATTGGATCCATGAGATTGTCACATAATCTCTCTCTTGGTAAAGTTCTTCACGTACCAAAGTTCCGCGTCAATTTATTATCTATTAGTAAATTGAGAAGAGCTTTGCATTGTAAAGTGACATTCTATTCCAATTTTTGTGTTGTGCAGGACATGGACACGAAGAGGATGATTGGCCTGGGCAAGCATTTTGATGGGCTTTACTATCTTAGACCAAGACAAAACCCCTATCTCACCAACCACATTCATCATACCAATAGCCTCTGGCATAGGCGACTCGGACACCCATCATCCGCACCTTCACTTTTGTTAGCCAAAAATAATGTTGAAATAATGTTTGATCCCACACACATTTGTGAAGTTTGCCCTTTAGCCAAGCAAACTCGTCTATCATTTCATAATAGTGAAATCAAATCTTCTGCACCTTTCGACTTAATTCATTGTGACATTTGGGGACCTCACAAAGATCAAACACACACTGAAGCACGATATTTTCTTACTATTGTGGATGATTTCACTCGTTTCACTTGGGTACACCTTATGAATTTCAAATCTGACACACAAATGATATTGAAATCCTTTTTCTCTTGGGTCAAAACACAATTCCAAAGTGATATTAAAACTCTTCGTGCAGATAATGGTGGTGAATTCTTTTCCCTACGTCCTTACCTAGACACATATGGCACCTTATTCCAACATTCTTGCCCTTACACACCACAACAAAACGGAGTGGTCGAACGTAAACATAGGCACCTTCTGAATGTTGGTTGTGCTCTTAGGTTTCAAGCCAACTTACCTTTACAATTTTGGGGGGAAAGTATTCAAACCGCATGTTATCTAATCAATCGTTTACCCACACCCTTACTCTCCTATAAATCTCCGTATGAATTTTTTCATAACACACCACCAAATTACACCCACTTACGCGTTTTTGGATGCCTAAGCTATGCCACCAATCTCACACCCACCAACAAGTTCGACATTCGTGCTCGTCGTTGTGTTTTCCTTGGTTATCTTCTTGGCCAAAAGGGTTATAAGGTATATGATCTAACCACACGTAGATTTTTTGTCTCACGTGATGTAGTCTTTCATGAGCACATTTTTCCTTACAAATCCTCACCCACCATGGACCAAACTGACGAACATATTACTCCCATCATTCATCCCACACTCGACACCACCTCCTCATTCACCCCACATCTCATGGTACCTAGCAGTGAAATTGAGTCGTCTTCAGCGACCAACCTTGAGTCTTCTCCACCCAACTCAAGCCTTCCCATAGCATCTGTAACCATCGACACACCACATGAACCTGTCACTTGCCACTTGCCGCAACATCCTTCCTCCATTTCTCCACCATCTACAACAACACCCCCTCATCAAATCCCACTACGTCACTCCACTCGTCTCACCAACCCACCTGCTCATTTCAAAGATTATGTAGCTCATCACTCTACCTTGTTCACGCCATCAGAAGGCTTCTGTTTGTCCATGTCTAGCACGTGATATCCACTGCATCAGTATGTTTCCTATTCCTCCTTATCTTCTGGACATCAACGTTTTGTTTTTCATATTTCACACTTGGTAGAGCCTACTACCTATGAGCAGGCTTGTCAAAACCCTCACTGGGTTGCAACGATGAAGGCTGAACTCACCGCTCTAGAGGAAAATCAAATCTGAAGTTTTGTCCCTCTTCCACCGAGACAACGACCCATTGGCTGCAAATGGGTTTACAAACTCAAGTACCAATCTGATGGCTCCCTTGAACGTTACAAGGCATGTCTCGTTGCAAAAGGTTTCACTCAACGTGAAGGTATCGACTATAAAGAGACTTTCGCACCGGCAGCCAAACTCATTACCGTCTGTTGCCTCTTGACTGTGGCTGCTGTTTGCAATTGGCCCTTACATCAAATGGACGTTCAAAACACCTTCCTTCATGGCAAACTTCATGAGGCCGTCTACATGTTGCTTCCTCCGGGTTATCATCGACAGGGGGAGAATGTCTTATGTCGACTTCACAAGTCTCTTTATGGTCTTAAACAGGCGTCCAGAAGTTGGTTTCGAGAATTCTCGAAAGCAATATGTACCATCAGTTTCTGCCAATCCAAGGCAAATTATTCTCTGTTCACTCAAGTCAAGGGTACTTCACTCACCATTGTATTATTATATGTTGATGACACGGTGATTACAGGTAACAATGAGGCAGAAATCAATAACCTAAAGGCCTTCCTTAGCAGCCAATTTCGAATTAAAGATCTTGGACCTCTGAAATATTTCCTTGGAGTTGAGGTTGCACGATCAAAAGCTGGAGTCACAATCTGCCAACGAAAATATACAGTGGACATATTAGAGGAGGCTGGCCTTCTTGGAGCCAAACCTATGAAAGTCCCAATGGAGGCCGATTTGGTCTTAACCCTTGCGGGTAGCACTTCACTACATGAACCTGCGAGGTATAGGCGCTTGGTTAGAAAGTTAATTTATTTGACCATCACAAGACCAGAAATAGCATACACTGTCAACACATTGAGTCAATTCATGCAAGATCCACAACGACACCATCTCGATGCAGCGTATCAACATCTTCGATACCTCAAAGGAGCACCTGGACAAGGCTTAATGTTCTCTTCCCAAACTGAATTGCATTTAATCGGTTACTGTGATGCAGATTGGGCACGTTGCCCCATTACCCGTCGATCAGTTACTGGCTATTGTATCTTCCTTGGAAAGTCACTGGTGTCCTGGAAAAGCAAGAAACAAGTTACAATAGCTCGCTTCTCTACTGAAGCGGAATATCGATCTATGGCTGCAGCTACTTGTGAATTAAGTTGGCTGCGATATTTATTGGAAGATTTACGTGTTGAGCAGTCCCAACCAGCAAGGTTGTTTTGTGACAACCAAACGGCTTTACACATAGCTGCAAATCCTGTGTGTCATGAACGCACAAAGTATATTGAGATCAATTGCCACACTGTTCGTGAAAGGATTGAAAGAGGAGAAGTTAAAACGTCATATGTCAGAACAGGAGAACAAGTCGCGAACTTGTTTACTAAGCCACTTCGTGGGCCTATTTTTCATGCACATCTTGGCAAGTTGGGCGTCATTAACATTCACGCTCCGACTTGAGGGGGAGTGTTAAAGGAGCTCCACTAACAGCTCCACTAACTGTACAACCTGGATAGAAAATGTGTTAACATGGATAATCATTCCTTGACAGCTAAGGAAGCACATGAACATGTGCTATCATTCTGGACAGCAATAACACATGCATCTGGACAGCAAGGTCACCGCATGTGAGTTCTAAACTGCTGTCCCGTGGACAGCAAGGATTACAGCTTGGAATTCATTTGTTTATTGCATGTGTGTGTTTGATAAACTGTGTATAAGTATTGCTGCAGTTTGTAGCAGTATCATTCATTCAAATATATTGGATCCAAGTTTAATACACCTCTCCTTCATCCCATCACAAAACAAGTTCTTGGAAAGAGACCCAGTAATGAAGAACTACGAAAAATTCGTCTTGTTTTGTTGAGCCTTGTTGAAATGAGCCTCAGGTATGGCTCTTCCCTTGAATCGGAGGATTTTTTTTTTTTGTTTCCTAACATTTAGCTATGATCATGTTTTTCCTTCCCAACAAAAAAAAAATTAACGTATCAGACTATCATGTCTTGTTCATTTCATGTTTTAAGTGAAATCTTAAAAAAGTGCCGGGTAATATGCAGGCAGAAAGTTGCAGCAGCAGATATAAGAGCTTTAATAGCTTTTTTTTGAAACAAGTCAGGATTCAACATGTATCGAGGATGTTTTAAATATGCTTGTTCGAGCGCTTACTCAAAAACCACTGCTTGCAGCTTTCCTGGAGCAGGCCAACCTGATTGGTGGTTGTCATATGTTTGTTAATCTTCTTCAGAGGTATGCATTGAATATTATGAATTCAATGATATATAAATCTTCACACTAGAGCATGTGGGTAAGACCTTATTTTTCTGAGTGTTCTCTTATTCTATGTATGGACGAGGAACTTTCAAAGTAACTAGGTACTTCAGACAATTATCAAAAATTCCCTAGAACACTGGTCATTTTAGAGAATTGGCAACAGTCACTTCTATATTTTCTAGACCATTGTTTCAGAATGCAGTCACTTATATATTTATTTAAAGGTATAGACTGATAAGAAACACGACCTATATTGTCTCTTCTGATTTTGTTTTTTTCTTCTTCTTTTTTTTCCATAGGGAATATGAACCTATTGTTAATGTGTAAATTGTTGAACTGATTAAAGAAAATATAGAAGGTTGTTAGTGTTTTGTCTTAGCTCATAGGCTGAGGTTTAGTGAACAAAAATTTGTATTGTGCAAATTAAGTCTCATAGGGCTTAATTGTGAACAAGTGTCTCAATCTAAGATTGGTAAATGGATGGCTGAGATTGAATTGAGAAGTTCTCTCTCTCTCTCTCTCTCTCTCTCTCTCTCTCTCTCTCTCCTTCAACGGTTATTTTTGTAGTGACTGTGCTCACATGCTCAGTGAGCATATTTTGAAAAGCAATACAAAATACTTGCAGTGAATTTTTCGATTCCTCAGTGTGTGTATGACTTCTCATCTTCTTCCTTCTAGAGTGCATTCCATTTACTTGATTTCATGGTACTTAACATGGCCTCAGAGCCTGGTTTGGTTTGATTCACTGGGCGTTGTGTTTGCTAGAAGGTGAGTTTTGCTAGAAGGTGCATTCCATTTACTTGATTTCATGGTACTTAACATGGCCTCAGAGCCTGGTTTGGTTTGATTCACTGGGCGTTGTGTTTGCTAGAAGCTTTATCGGATCTCTTCGAGCTCTATTGCCCGGTCCGACTTCGCTTAAAGTACATGACTATCCTGTGCTTCGAGCCACATCAACGTTGTAAAATTGACAACACTTCATACAAGTTGAGCTTGTAAACTATGCACTAAATCGCATCACCGTCATTATTGACATCGCCAATGTGTACGTGATGGGATTCATTGCAGCAATGTACGTCGCCACTTCCGAGACTATCTTTTATAAGCTGATTACACACCTTTATTCCCTGATAACATATCGATGAGCTACAATGGTGGCTATTTAGGCTTGGATGGATAGCTCAACAGAAGGCTTTCACTTGATTTAGGACTTGTGCCACTAGACACTGCCATTCCCCAATTGCAGTATGTTGGTAGAGACGATTCCTCTTTAGCAAGACCACTTCTTGTCATAATTCAAATGGTATCCGAAGCGGTAAGGTTCATAGCTTTGGAGCAACTGATTGCTCACTCTATACAACAGGGCTTGAATTACTGATCGAGTCCAGACATGGTGTTAGCCCAAAATAATTGGGGGCGACTATCTCAAGAGATTTAAGGTTCATCGAATAGAGTTATTTGCAAACCCTTTTGAACCTACATATGATGGAGAAACACTGTACCGAATATATTCCATCTTTCACTTTGTCATTCGTAATCGTACAGGCTTGTTACTCCACTCCATCCAAAATTTGGGATGTGGCCTAAAAAGTATTGGGGACTCCAAGTTAGCGTGTTTGTCATAAGTCACAAGACAGATTGCCGGTTTTGACGACAAATGTCTTGAGACAACAGATAACTCGGGTCTCCCCAGTTTGCATTTTTTGCCTTGCAATAACTAGGAGCCCAACCAAAAGTGGACCTTCTAAACGGATGGGAACATAGTGTGGAAGGAGGAATATTGTATCGGCATCAAGAATGCTCATCTCCCTGAAGTCATGTTAATGGATTGTGAGATGCAATTGTGCCCACAATAATAATCCATTAACATGACTTCAGGGAGATGAGCATTCTTGATGCCTATACAATATTCCTCTTTCCACATTGTGGTCCCATCCGTCTGGAAGGTCCACTCGTGGTTGGGCTCCTAGTTATTGCAAGGCGACAAATGCAAATTGGGAGTCCCGAGTTATCTGTTGCCTCAAGACATTTGCCGTCAAAATTGGCAATCCGTCCTGTGACTTGTGACAAACACGCTAACTTGGAGTCCCTAATACTTTTTTAGGCCACATCCCCGATTTTGGATGGAGTGGAGTAACAATCCTATAAGATTACGAAGGACAAAGTCGGAGTTGGAATATATTCGATACAGTGTTTCTCCACCATATATAGGTTCAAAAGGGTTTGCAAATACTCCATTCAGTGAACCTTGAATCTCTTGAGACAGCCTCCACAAATTATTTTGGGCTAACACCATTCTTGGACTCGGTATATAATTCAAGCCCTATTGTATAGAGTGAGCGATTAGTTGCTCCACAGCTGTGAACCTTACCGCTTCGGATATCATTTGAATTATGACAAGAAGTGGTCTTGCTAAATAGGAATTGTCTCTACCAATATACTACAATTGGGAAATGACAATGTCTTGTGGCACAAGTCCCAAATCAAGCGAAAGCCTTCTGTTGAGTTGTCCCTCTAGGCCCAAATAGCCGCCGTTGTAGCTCATTAATATGCTATTAGGGAACAAAGTTGTGTAAATAGCTTCTAAAAGATAATCTCAGAAATGGCGACGTACATTGCCGGCAATGAATCCCATCACATACACATTGGCGATATCAATGATGATGGTGATACAATTTGGTGCATAGTTGACAAGCTCGACTTTTATGAAGCATTGTCGATTTTGCAACGTCGATGCAGCTTGAAGCATATGATAGTCATGTACTATGATCGGAGTCAAACAGTGCAATACAGCTCGGAGAGGTCCGATGAAGCTTCGATATGCTTCAGCACGGTTAACATGATGGTTGTCGGCATCCTCGTTTCTAATTATATTGAACTCAAGCCCCTCCATTACTAGGGTGGTGGCCATGTATATAGGAGGGCCAGTTTCGTCACCATTGTGCATTGTTGATTTACTTGAAAATGGTAAAAAAGAAAGGAACTTGAGGGGGTGTGTGAGCTGAGAATAGTAAACGTAAGCCTCCGATCAAATCTGAAAGTGGTTTGATTGTCGAAGGTCAAACGAACCTTTTATACCAAAAATCATTGTTTTCATACGTCTTTTTCTACCTAAACCTAATCAATCCTGCATAAATCATTCCCTTTACATGCTACGTGCTTCTGCAAATTAAGATTTAAAACCTTCTTCTCGTGAACCAATGGTTATTATTATTCTTTATACCCACAAGCTTCGTAAACTTCTTGTTCCTCTCTTATATATTTATCTATAATACTTATACCCATAAGCTTGTAAGCTTCTTCTTCCCCTGTTATATATATATATATATATATATATATATATATATATATATATATATATATATATATATATACTGTTGATGCACAAAATCAGTGAGGACTTTGGTACAACAAAAAGTGTCAGGTTTGCGACCTTCGCTAGATTGCTCTGGTCACCAGTGTGGATAAGTATATAAAGAGATAGAGGCAGGGAAGCAAACACAAGATGTACGTGGTTCACCTAGATTGGCTACGTCAACGGAGTTTAGGAGTTCTCATTAATTGTGAAGGGTTTACACAAGTACATAGGTTCAAGATCTCATTTTGTGAGTTCTAGTGAATGGTTTAGTACAAAATGACATTAGGGATTTATTATGGGAGAATGATCCCTATTTATAGAAGAGAGTTTCTAGTTTTGTTCTGACATTGACACGTGTCATGTTGTGATTGGCCTCTGATGTTGACACGTGTCGTGCTGTGATTGGCCTCTGACGTTGACATGTGTCGAGTTGTGATTGGCCTCCTAATTGGAGGGAAACTCTTGTGGGTCCTTGACAGTATAATGTTGACCGGTGCTTAGTAGTTTCGGGGTTGGTCAAGTATGGTACAAACAGTGCTCCCCTAAGTTCCCGAGTGAGGGAAGATTCTCTGTTGGGGACTTACAAGATCCAAGCCAATAAGTAATCACGAAACTTCTAAGTGCCTAAGTGTGCTATCATCTTCAGTTGCCTTTGTCCCATAGGTAGGAGTGGTATCTTGAACATATGTTGACGCACAAGGTAATGTATCATTTTCACTTGAAGCTTACTTGTAGTTTCAGGCTTGGTCAAGTGCAATACAAACCATGTAGTGGGAGTCCCCCAAGTCTCTGACTGAGAAGATCTGCCAAATGAGGTGACAGACAAAGTAAGCAATTAGGTCTTGATCAAAAGTTTCACTTCGAGTTTCGGCTGATTGTTCTCTTTCTTCTTGCCTCTCATTCAACAATAAGGATAAAGAGAAGAGATGATATGAGATACTTTTTCTTTTGAAGAAGTAGCTTTCCACAGGCCTATTCTTGAACTGGGCTGAAGGGTTTTCTAGTTTCCTCCAAATGAGCGAGTTGACTCGAGAATTTGAAGGTCAAAACAACTCTATCAAATCTTGAGTACATTCGGTCCTGATGATATGGGATATTGTTGCTCTTCGACGGACATGCTAGCAAAAGGTTGTTGAAGCTTCTTGAGTTTTTCGGATGGGGTAGTGATGTCTGGATTTTAATATTCTATAGGAACGGCGTCGTGCTGTAGTGACCTGTTCCAGCTCATCGTTGATCCTTCTGCTTCAATCTTTTGCATAGCCGAAGTGATGTGTACCTTTTGCATTTGAATGGTCCTTTAGAACATTACTTCTCAGTGACTCATCCATGCTTGGCAAGCTTCAGTGTAGCCAATATCTGATCAACTGTCATGGGGTATTTGCTAGAGGAATTTGTGACCTTGAAAACAGTTGAGGATGAGTACTCGAGAGCAATGCTAGGGAAGCAATCAAGCAAAGGTTTCAGGCAAACAGTTCCAGATTGGAAATTTGATCTCAGGTTCTGACTGATTGCCCTCTTTCTCCTTATTCTACAGGTAGGAACAAGGACAAAGACAAGGACAGGGAGAAAGCATGATATGGGATACTCCTGCTTTCAACCCTGATGATATGAGGTACACTTGCTCTGGTGTGGCTTGTTTGTAGAGATACTATCAGAGGGAATGAAAGCTGAGTATTTCGAGAGGCTTCGTTGGGAGTGTCCTCTCAGATGTGAGGAAGGGTTGAGCATTTTTGCAAGTCTGCCTGGCTGTCGAGGATGGAGGTCGACATATATAGGAATTTCCCCAACAACAAGTGGAAATACTATTCTTTTACCCTTCTCAGTCATAGTAATGCAGTGAGAGCTGCAAGGTTCACGTGTTTTAACTTTGTCGAATATCTTTGGCAAAGTGGTCCATGATGTCCGGAAAGCCGATGTTGCATAGGAATGGCATCAACACATTCTATCCAGGAAAACCTTGCTCTCGAGATTCGAGGAGTAGCGTCTCTTCGATTTTTGAACAAGCAAATCTGTTGAAAGTCTGGCTCTCAAAATTCGAAGAGTGGTGTCTCTTCGAATTTTGAACACTTAGATCTTTGTTTGAAGATGCATTCTCGGGGAGGATAAAAAAAATAAGCCTTTTTACAAGCTTGCTTTGCCATGGAGGACGGAAGCCGACACATATATGGATTTCCCACTTAGCAAGTAGTGGTGTCATGCCCTTGTGGGTAATAGTAGGGTAGCTAGCACTTCAAAATTCTCATGCCTTAGCTTTGTCAAAAATCTTTGACCAAGTTATCCGTGGTATCGAGGAACTGATTTTGCATGTGAGGATTGCCAAAAAAATTTTATCCAGGGAGACCTGGCTCTCGGAATTCAGAGTGTGGTGCTTCTTTGATTTTTGATCACGCAATGTTGTTGCCCTTCCTTTTATAGGGGTTCCAATTGTGTTCAAGGAGTACATTCAGAGAGCTAATGTTTGTAGAAGTTCCCTTTTATTTTTGTACTTCTGAGATTTATTGTGCCTCATTTTTCCTTTGTCATTTCTGAAAATGGCTTGCCCATTCGACCGCCGTATTGACTTGAATGTTGTGGAAGAGGCATCCATGTCTTCTCATGACAACATATGGCATCCATCTTTCTTATCCTCCACCGGTCCTCTTACCATTGGGGACTCTGTGATGAAGAATGACATGACCGCTATTGTGGTGGCCAGGAATCTTCTCACCCCCAAAGATAATAGGATACTCTCCAAATGATCTGATGAGTTAGTTGTTTAGGATTCTCTGGCTTTCAGTATTCAGTGTGCGGGTTCTGTGTCTAATATGGGTCAATGTCAGCTGGCTCGGACTCGCCAAGTTGAATCATTGATGACGGAGGTGGTAAGTCTCAAACAAGAGATCAAAGGGCTCAAGCATGAGAATAGACAGCTGCACATGCTTGCACATAACTACTCCATGGGCATGAAGAGAAAGTTGGACCGGTTGCAGGAATCCGAAAGTCGGATTCTAAGTGATCATCAGAGGTTTGCGAATTTGTTATAAGAGTGTCTACTGCCTTCGTCTTCTGGAGTTTTACTGCGTATTGAAGCTCTAAATGATCAACCTCTGGTGTGTCCTCTTTTTGTGGTTCTGCCTAGTACTGAAGTTCCAAATGATCACATTTCGGTGCCTCATCTTTCTGGTGCTCTGCCGAGTACTGAGGCTTCTCATAGGTAACCTTGTGAAGGTTCCCTCCTCTTTGCTTGTTTTTATTTTTATGTATGTTTATATATGTAAAAAAAAGTTTTACTTCGTTTAGCATATTGTGTTAAATACCCCAAGGCATCCTTCACTAAACTCTTTGAATTTTTTGTTCAAGTTTGTATGTTGAAACTTCGTGGGTAGATCTTGTGGGTTGAAGTAGTGTTCCCCTAGTTTCCCAAGTGAGGAAAACTTCTCGTTTGGGGACTTGAAAGCTCCAAGGTATTGAGTAGTCATGAAACTTTTGATTACTGAGGCGTAGCAACATATGGTAGAAGTCCCCCAAGTATTCGGGCAAGGAGTTGATGAAGGAGGTGTCTTGCTAGTAGCCAAGTTTCCAAGCCACAAAAACTTCACCCTTTTCTTTTCTAAGTGGTAGCCCAAAACTCTTGAAGGTTGCTAGGCCCAAAGAAAAATGAGAGCCCTAGCCATTTATATTTTTTTTGTTTGATTGTCAAGCCCAACTAGGAGAGGAGGCCCGGGCCTACTTATTGTTGAGAGGTAGGGAGATAATGAAATGAGACCCAAGGCCTCATCCCTTTGCCCATGTCTTCTTCCCCATTTTCCTTGACTTCTCTCATTCTTGCATTGTTCATTCTTTGTTTTCTTTTCTGCCACTTTTTTGCTGCTGTTCACGTTTTGGTGGAATTGTTTTTCGTTTCCATTGATCAGCCTAAGTCGCTGCAGTATAACACCATCATATGTAGTTCAAATCGCATAGCCATCTTCATGAAAGCTGTTCCTTAACTTGTTAGCTACAACATATCCAAATTTGAGATCCATCGGAAGAGTATAACTCTAGAAATTCATGTATGATCAGTGACTGTTCATTATTTGTTTGTCAACCCGTCAGACTTGTTCTGAGCTTCGAAACTCCATCTTCTCTTACTCAAATCAATATATTTTCTTCATATATTTCCAGATCTTCGAAACACTGTAGTAGCTTTAAAATCTATAGAAATCTGACCGTCTTGTTTGGAGTTTCAACACCCTAATTTCCATTGCTCAAACAGAAATAGTTCCTTCTTAAAAATTGTTCATCTGCTCAAGGACTATAAGATCTCCAAAATTCAACTCCATTGAACAAGAGCAAGAGTTGCAGAAATTTGCTTAAGGTCATAGTGTGTGTAGTTCAATAAGTAAGGTTTGTTGAATGTAGGTTTTTGCTTAAGATCAGAGTGTGTGTACTTCGTTTAGCATATTGTGTTAAATACCCCAAGGCATCCTTCGCTAAACTCTTTGAATTTTTTGTTGAAGTTTGTATGTTGAAACTTCGTGGGTAGATCTTGTGGGTTGAAATAGTGTTCCCCTAGTTTCCCGAGTAAGGAAAACTTCTCATTTGGGGACTTGAAAGCTCCAACATATTGAGTAGTCACAAAACTTTTGATTACTGAGGTGTAGCAGCATATGGTAGAAGTCCCCTAAGTCTTCGGGCGAGGAGTTGACGAATGAGGTGCCTTGCTAGTAGCCAAGTTTCCAAGCCACAGAAATTTCACCCTTTTCTTTTCTAAGTGGTAGCCCAAAACTCTTGAAGGTTGCTAGGCCCAAAGAAAAATGAGAGCCCTAGCCATTTACATTTTTTTTGTTTGATTGTCAAGCCCAAAGAGGAGAGGAGGCCCGTGCCCACTTATTGTTAAGAGGTAAGGAGATAATGAAAATGAGACCCAATGCCTCATCCCTTTGCCCATGTCTTCTTCCCCATTTTTCTTGACTTTTCTAATTCTGACATTGTTCATTCTTTGTTTTCTTTTCTACCACTTTTTTGCTGCTGTTCCCATTTTGGTGGAATTGTTTTTCGTTTCCACTGATCAGCCTGAGTCGTTGCAGTATAACACCATTATATATAGCTCAAATCATATAGCCACCTTCATGAAAGTTGTTCCTTAACCTGTTAGTTACAACATATCCAAATTTGAGATCCATCGGAGCAGTACAAATCCAGAAATTAATGTATGATCAGTGACTGTTCATAATTTGTTTGTCAACCCTCAGACTTGTTGTGAGCTTCAAAACTCTATCTTCTCTTACTCAGATCAAAGTTGTTCTTTATCGTCTCTTCCATAACATATCAAAATTTGAGAACAAACTAACTGTTAAATATTTCTAGATCTTCGAAACACTGTAGCAGCTTCAAAATCTGTAGAAATTCGACCGTCTTGTTTGGAGCTTGAACACCCTAATTTTCGTTGCTCAAACAGAAACAGTTCCTTCTTGAAAATTGTTCATCTGCTCAAGGACTATAAGATATCCAAAATTCAGATCCATTGAAGAAAAGCAAGAGTTGCAGAAATTTGCTCAAGATCAGAGTGTGTGTAGTTCAATAGGTAAGGTTTTTGAATGGTTGAAGCTATTTTTAGAACATAAAAATTTGGTTTAGCTTCACACTATCTTGATCAAGAGTGTGTGAAGCTCTTGCATGTTTTAGTGTTGAAATGTTGTAGTGAAGCTTTTTGGGTGAAGCTTTTTGGGTGAAGCTTTGTTGGCACCATAAATTGATTTTGCTTCACACTATCTTGATCAAGAGTGTGTGAAGCTTTTAATCTTTGTGGGTGGAGCTTTGTAGGGTGAAGCTTTGAAGGTGAAGCTTTTTTGGGTGAAGCTTTTTGGGTGAACCTTTTTGTTGGCACCATAAATTGATTTTGCTTCACACTATCTTGATCAAGAGTGTGTGAAGCTTTTAAGCTTTGTGGGTGGAGCTTTGTAGGGTAAAGCCTTGAAGGTGAAGCTTTGTAGGTGAAGGTTTTTTTTTTTTTGGGTGAAGCTTTTTTGGGTGAAGCTTTTTGAGTGAAGCTTTGTGGGTGAAACTTTGTTGGCACCATAAATTGATTTTGCTTCACACTATCTTGATCAAGAGTGTGTGAAGCTTGGAAGGTGAAGCTTTGTAGGTGAAACTTTGAAAGTGAAGCTTTATGGGTGAAGCTTTGAAGGTGAAGCTTTATGGGTGAAGCTTTGAAGGTGAAGCTTTGAAAGTGAAGCTTTGTAGGTGAAGCTTTGAAGCTTTGAAGCTTTGAAGGTGAAGCTTTGGAAGTGAAGCTTTAAAGGTGAAGCTTTGTAGGTGAAACTTTGAAAGTGAAGCTTTAAAGGTGAAGCTTTGTAGGTGAAACTTTGAAAGTGAAGCTTTGAAGGTGAAGCTTTGAAAGTGAAGCTTTGTAGGTGAAGCTTTGAAAGTGAAGCTTTGAAGGTGAAGCTTTGTAGGTGAAGCTTTGAAGCTTTGAAGGTGAAGCTTTGTCGAAGCTTTGTCGAAATTTTGTCGAAGTTTTGTAGGTGACGCTTTGAAGCTTTGAAGGTGAAGCTTTGGAAGTGAAGCTTTGTAGGGTGAAGCTTTGGAGCTTTGAAGGTGAAGCTTTGTAGATGAAGTTTTGTAGGGTGAAGCTTTGTAGGTGAAGTTTTGAAGTTTTGAAGGTGAAGCTTTGTAGGTGAAGCTTTGAAGGTGAAGTTTTGAAGGTGAAGTTTTATAGGTGAAGCTTTGAAAGTGAAGTTGTTACACCCCACCCTTCCATTTTATAAAATAAAAAAAATAAAAAAAAGTTTTGGTTCTTAATTGGTGAGCCCAGAGGGCCCACTCCTTGATTTTGTCCCCTGTACCCAGCCCCTCTTCCTTCTCTCTCTCTTTTTCTCTCTTTTCCTTTCCCTTTCTCGTGCTTCCTCTCAGCCATCTGTCTTTGTTCTTCTCCTTCACCATGCCACATCCATAACCCATATTCTGAAATCATCACCATCGTCCTTGTCCCATCACTACGAACTTAACCATAGCCTTGGCATTGTGGAGGTCAAACCATGAAGCCCTATTCACGAGCTCCGACGCAGACCGGTCACTTCGAGGAAAATTTCAGCCAAACCACGGTGAGTTAGCCGGTGTGCAAGGTATCAATCTCTTCATCTCGTCAAGTACTACAACTTTCCTTTTTTTGTTTCACCTAATTTCATTGAGTATTGAAGAAGTTATACTTATTTGAATCTTACCCAGTCTCCGGCGAGTCTGACGGCTTTCGAGGCATTTTCCGGCCAAACCACGGCGAGTTGGATGTCGTGCAAGGTACCATTCTCTTCGTCTCTTCGAGAAATACAACTTTCGTTTTTGTTTCACTTGATTTCGTCGAGTATTGACAAAGTTATGGACATTCAAAGTGTGTGTAGTATTCCGACCAAATCCGGCCTTCTCCTTCGAATGGGTCCGGCAACCCACATTTCAGAGAACCTAGGCCTTCCAGGCCGACCCAAACCCCTCGGGCTTTAAGCCCATTTTGGTGCAGCCCAAAACCCCAACCCATTTCCTTTTTCTTTTCTGTTTTTATTTAAATTGTTTAAAAGGCCTTGGGCCATTTTAATTTGGGGCCTTTGGCCCATTCTGTTTTGTGCAGCCCAAAAACCCAACCCGTAGTCTTTTTAAATTTTAATTAAATTGTTTTAAAAACCTAAAGGCCTACGAGCCGTTTTATTAAGGGCCTATGGCCCGTTGCCAAACCCAAAACCCATTTCTTTTATTTATATTTGTTTTGTTTTAGTTGTTTTAAGTTAAGGCCTTTAGGCCATTTTAGCGAAGGCCCTAAGCCTTTTTAATCTCAAACCCAAAACCCTGAACCTGGTTTGACCTATCTGACCCTTGGACCAGTGTTGACCCGGTCAACGGTCAGCGTTGACTTTGATTGTTAACTTTGACCTGTCAACGTTGACTTTTTATGTCGACTTTTTCGGGTTTCGTCCGAGACCCCTCCTAGACTAATTTCGATATCCTGGACCCGTTTTTGAAGTCTGTTTTCCCAAATTAAATTGTTTGAGTAGAGTTTGACCAAGTGTACCCTTTATGTGCTTAGGGCCAATTAATTGTGGCATTGTTTCTTCGCTAACAGCGCGGCTTTCGACGGTGAAGTACTGTGAGTGAACCCCTTCTAAAAATGCATGTTTTATTAGTAGAAATGCATACATAAAAAGCATGAGTTTATAAGAATGTTTACGACGTTACTGTTCATAAATGTATGTGCGATGTTTTTGTATTACCTAGTGGTCCCAATTTCCGCTACGGGATGAAGGGATAGATTCTGGTCCATCCCGGGCGACGGTGGAGTTGGCATAGGGCCTAGAGTGTGTTTCCTCTGGCTATTTAGTACAGGGATGGGGAGCTGGCATAGGGCCTGAAGCGATATTTTCCTCTAACTGTATGCTCAGGGACGGGGAGATGGCATAGGGCCTGGAGGGATATATGTGCACATTTGACACTAGTGATTATATATGCGAGTTATGAATTGAGATATGACACGGCTAGCGATTATACATGCGAGTTATGAGATGAGATATGGCACGGCATGCTAGGTTTCGAAAAACCTATGTTTATCATGATATATATGTGTGTGTGTGTGTGTGTGTGTGTGTGTGTGTGTGTGTGTGTGTGTGTGTGTGTGTGTGTGTGTGTGTGTGTGTGTGTGTGTGTGTGTGTGTGTGTGTTTTCATAAAATCTGGGGGTTAGTATGTTGATAACTGTTTTATTATATGTATATCAAATTGGTCCACTCACCTTTGTTTTGCGCCCCCTTCAGGGTTTAGAATCGAGGCATACAATCCTAGCATCAAGGCACTTCTGCATCGGCATATTCAAGTTCTCTCAGTGTAGGACCCACTTTATTTGATCATTCGATTTTATCTTATTTCTTTTCTAGTTTTCTAAATTAGTTGTACGTTCTAAACACGTTCCTTATTTGCATATTAATTATCATTAAATTCATAATTCTTATTAATTTCTCGTTCTCATGCATTCTAAATGGCTTTCGTCACCCCTCGGGTGTCGGCCAGCACGTGACCATCCAGATGTTCTGAGGACATCGGGATCAGGTCGTGTTAGAAGCTTTGTAAGTGAAGCTTTGTAGGTGAAGCTTTGAAAGTGAAGCTTTGAAGGTGAAGCTTTGAAAGTGAAGCTTTGTATTGGCACCATAAATTGATTTTGTTTCACACTATCTTGATCAAGAGTGTGTGAAGCTTTTTGAGAATTGTGGCTGGACTCCATTGATGAAGCTTTGTATTCGCCCCTCCTTTTTTTTTTTAGGTGAAGGGATGTGAAGGTTTTGTTGGCACCATAACTCGATTTTGCTTCATCCTATCTTGATTAAGAGTGTGTGAGGCTTTTGAGAATTATAGTTGCCCCTCATTGATAAAGCTTTTGGTGGCACCATAAATTGATTTTGCTTCACACTATCTTGATCAAGAGTGTGTGAAGCTTTTGAGAATTGTGGTTGAACTCCATTGGTGAAGCTTTTGTTGGCACCATAAATTGATTTTGCTTCACACTATCTTTATCAAGAATGCATGAAGCTTTTTGGCATTTATAGTGTTTTCATTGTTACAGCAGGGAGATGTCTGGAGCAGATGCTAAGGGTTAAAGAGCTTGATCTTTGTATACCATGCACTAAAGCCATTATTGGCTTGCAATAAGACTTTGTTGGTGACTATAACCCTTGTTGCGCATAAGTGCTCCCCTAGTTGAGTTGTAAGACTTGATGGTTTTTTATTATTTGTGAATGTTAGGAGTTCACATGTACAAGTTGTACCACTCGTCACTCTTCACCACCTTTCATCACCTGGTTGGTGGCACGAAGGTGAATTCCTTCATCACCTGGTTGGTGATAAGAGTGGCAAGTTGCTGCATGATATTAGAGTATGTTGAACCATTTCGAAGCTCAGTTAGCTTATGTATGAATGTGTTGAAATGTATGATGTTTATGTTAATTGACATGCGTGATGCTTATGAATGTTTTCTATGCATGAAGGGAATGTATGATGTTTATGTTGATTAACATGAATGATGCTTATGAATGTTTTGATATGCATGAAGGAAATATATGATGTTTATGTCGTCGTTTGGAGGGTTTTCTTAGGTCAGGGTGAGACCAAGTGTTTCATTGCTGTGAATGTAAAAGAGTGAAGACCAAGTTATCTGAATCACATCTTTATTGAATTTTGCCAGATGGCCTTCATTAAACAGGATGTCGAATGTTCGTAGCTCAACGCTTGTACAATGTGAGTCTACTTGTAATAATATTTCAAGTGATCAGCATTCCATGGATGGCCAAGGGTTTTGTCATCTAAGCTTTTGAGCTTGTAGGAGCCAGGGCGACTGATGCCAATGACTTCAAACGGTTCATCCTAATTTGGGCTGAGTGTGCCTTCACTCGGGACTCTGTCGCAGAGTAGTCTTTTCTTCAATACCCAGTCCCCTACTTTGAAAGAGCAAGGTTTGACCCTAGAGTCATAGTAGTTGGAAATGCGCTCCTTGTAAGCGACATTCCTCAGAGCAAGTCCACTGGAGGACCAACTCCCCAACACCCAGCCAAAAAAACAACCCAGCCCCCTGTTCATTTACTTCAGCCCGGGAGTTACCTGGCACCCAGCCCATGCCAGGCAACAGCCCAGCACGTTTTGGACTGACCAAGAAGTTGGCCTATTTCTCAGGTGCGTGCAACCCAAGTGCGCAAGGCGCAAATGGGTTTCAGGCGGGCCAGAAAATGTGTCAGCCCACTTGGGCTCAGTGACGTGGCGTTATGATAGCCGTTGGATTTCCAACGGCTAGTTTTTCTAGACTGTTGGATTTCCAACAATAAAAAATTTTAAATTTTACTTTTAAACTTGACCGTCTGATCAAAGATCAACGGTCCAAGTTTTTTCCACCAAAAATATAAAAAAAAAGGCCCAACGGTCATATTTATGACCGTTGGCCACGTGGCATCATCTGGGCTCTTAGATTTGAATATTTTTCAAATCCAATGGTCCAGATTAATTAACTACATTAAAATTAATTAAAAATTATAAAAAAAATACAATTTTTTTTTTTTAAAATACAGAAAAATTTAAAAAAATAATTTTTTTCTATAAATACCTAACACTCATCTTCCACCTTACACCACATTTCAATATTTCTACACTTTCAATACTATCTACATTTCAATATCCTAGCACCACATATCCTAGCTCCAATGACTTTATTTAAATTCTCATGTAATTTTTATGTTTTCTATTTTTTTTCTTTTGAACTTTATTTAATTTCTTATGTTATTTTTTATTTATTGTTAGAACTTTATTTATTTTTTATTTAATTTATTATGCAATTTCAATATGATTATTTATTGATTGTTGTACTTTAGTTAAACACATGAAATAAGATTACATAAACTCACCAAATAAACTTAAAAACAAAACACACTACATAGAATTACATAAACTTAAAAAAAAAAATACACTTTATTCTTCAACCATAAGCCTCATTTTAATTATCTTCACCTTCTTGCAATCCCCACTGGTGCTCAATCAAGTCATTCTGGCGGGTTATGTTCCAGTATGGCTCTTGCTAGGGGTGGGCACGGTTTGGTTTGGTGCGGTTTTGAGTGAAACCACAACCAAAACCGCAACTTTTTGCGGTGCGGTTCGGTGCGGTTTTGAAGCCAAAATCAAAATGAAACCAAACCGTTTGGTTCGGTTCGGTGCGGTTTCAAACGGTTTTGGTTTGGTTTTTGAAAAAATATATACAATTTAAAATTTATACTTATCTACACATAACACAGTCTCATTTTCCACACAATACATTAATTAAACAACCCACATGAGAATTCTTTTCTTTACTCTAGCTAGCTAATTGCACATATGATAGACTTTGTGAGCAGGAAAAAGTACCCAAATGGAGTGTTACAGCTTATTATTTGATTAGAGATTTGGTCTTTGTATCTTTCCTACAATGACTACTCTTATTTGATGCTCATTGTTTTTTTTTTTTTCATTTGTATTTTTTATTAGTCTATTATATAGGCTATCATTATGAACTTGTAAATTAGGGTTCTGAGGTGCTTTTACTAGTAAATAAAATTTTCATCTTTTCATGTAAAGAAACATTGAGATGCCAAGCTTGATGAGGGATATAATTTGGAAAAAATAATCATTATTATGACATGTACATTCTAAATGCATGGATTCTAACAAACAATTAATTAAAATAGGACATCTAATTTAAGGTGCGGTTTCGGTTTCGGTGCGGTTTTCAAAAGCCAAAACCAAAACCAAACCGTTTCCTACAATGCGGTTCGGTTTCAAAACCGCAACCGTTTCAAAACTGCAAAACCAAACCATTCGGTGCGGTTCGATTTGGTTCGTGTTTCGGTTTTGGTTTTCGGTTTCAAGTGCCCACCCCTAGCTCTTGCAAGTGAGTGTACTGCTGAACGATCAATTCATTGTAACGTCCATCCCGTTCCAACGGCTTGTGTTGCACGAGATCTTTGGTATTGTCATGAGCATAGTAGATACGTGTTTATTAGTTGTGGAGAATAATACAAGTCATCATGATCATATTCATCGACGGCATCATAATCATATTCATCTTCAACAATCATGTTATGGAGAATAATACAAGTCATCATGATGGATCGAAGAGCCTCGACATCAAACATTCTAGTTGTAGCCCTAACAATCGCCCAACGAGCTTGCAAGATACCAAAACAACGCTCGACATCCTTCCTACACCCTTCTTGACATTTTGCAAAGTGTTTTTCTTTTTCAGTAAGTGGATGCGGCACTGTTTTGACAAATGTATCCCACCTTGGGTAAATGCCATCTGCAAGGTAGTACGATCCCTCGTATTGGGTACCATTAACCCAATATGTGCATTTTGGCGATTTTCCTTGCAGCAGGTCGTCGAACACTGGGGATTGGGCAAGGAAATTTAGGTCATTCTGAGCTCCAGGAACACCAAAAAAAGCATGCCAAATCCAGGTATCAAATGAAGCCACCGCTTCCAAAATGATACTTTTAGCTCATTTTCTGTCACCATAAGCTCCTTGCCACACACTTGGACAGTTTTTCCAAGTCCAGTACATGCAGTCAATGCTTCCAATCATGCCAAGGAAGCCTCGCATCTCACCCTTCCTCAGAAGCCTTCGCATGTCCCTTGGCGTGGGTGTCCGAAGGTACTCATTGGTGTATAGGGCTTTAATTATATAGCAAAAGGGCATCAGGGACTCCAGAACAGTTCTTCTTTCCATCTTTGCGATCTCATCCACTTGATCTACAAATGCTCCATATGCAAGCATTCGCAAGGCAGCCGTAATTTTTTTGCTCGAGAAGAAGACCTAGAACATGAAAAGCATCCTCTTTTTGCACGAAGTGTGGATCATGGTTGCAAATAGCACTCATGATTTTGTCGAACAAACCTCGTTGCATTCCAAAACGACATCTAAAAATATGATCAGGGAATACGTTGTTGGGAATAAAATAATCTTCTAAGAGATCTTTACCTCGTCTTTCCCTTTTTCTATCGAGGTTTGTAGCACGTCTGGGTTTAGCTATCTGCCTCACGGTTTCCATGACACGGCGGGATTGTGAAGCCCTCTGCCTTCTATGGTGATCATCCTCATCCTCCTCCATGAAGAAAGCCTCATCTCCACCTTCATCTTCCTCGAGATTGGCCAATTCTGCATGTTGTGCCAACAACCTTTTCTGTTGCTCCTGCAACTGTTTATACACTCTCCTTGAAGAAGACATTGTAATAAGAACTCAAGATTTGAAAATGATGAATAATGATTCTGAGCTAAAAAGAAGGATTGAGCTTGGTGTGAGGATGGATGTAGAGATGTAGGGTTTATATGGACGAAAAAAAGAAAGATGAGGTTCAAGACAATGCTACGTGGCACTACGTGATTGGTTGAAAATCTTATCGAAATCCTGGCTAAATTATTGTAATCCGGAAGTGACATGTGGCGCATTGGGATTGGTTGGAAATCTTATCGAAAATCTATTCACAAAATAGTACGTTTCGGATAATGACACGTGTCATTACGAGGTTGGTTGAAAATATTATTGAAATGTTCGCTAAATTATTGTAAACCGGAAGTGACATGTGGCGCGTCGGAATTTGTTGAAAATCTTAGCGGAAATCTATTCACAAAATAGTACGTTCGGATAATGACACGCGGCGTGACGAGATTAGTTAAAAATCCTATCCGAAATTAAAAATATTTTATTTTTTTAAACTTTTACAAAAAAATTTAAAATATTATAAATGGGTTGGGTGCCAGCGCATTTTTTTAGAGGTGGAGCTACAGTGGCCTATTACTGTTCATTGGAGTTTGTTACTGTTCACTTGAGTGGATAAATGGGCTGGGTGCTGGCACCCAGTCTTAGGGGTGGACTTGCTCTCAAGTGAGCCTGATTTCTGTGCCTCTCGACTAGATCCAAGTTAAGGGCAAGTTGTTTGTCATTTTCACTTTGCTTGTAATTCTGGACTCGGTATGCTGCTTGCTCAAGCTCAATTAGGATAAATGCCTCTGTACCAAAGGCGAGTGAGAATGGTGTTTCTCCTATTGAAGTCCAATACGAAGTGTGGTATGACCAAATAACTTACAGCATAAGTTCTGGCCAACAGCCTTTAGCCTTGTCCAAGTTGGTCTTCAAAGTACGCTTGATTATTTTGTTGATGGCCTCAACTTGTCCATTAGCCTGAGGATGAGTTTGGGAGGCGAAGCATAGATTGATGTTGAACTTAGAGCAGAAAGTCTTGAACCTCTAGTTGTCAAACTGTTGCCCATTGTCAGTGACTATAGCATTGGGAATGCCGAATCTGCAAAGGATGTTCTTCCACACAAAGTTTTCTATCTCTGCCTCAGTAATGGTTGCCAAGTGTTCTACTTCGACCCATTTTGTAAAGTAGTCAACTGCAACGATTGCATAACGGACCTTGCCCTTCCCTACAGGCATTGGGCCAATCAGATCGAGTCCCCATTGTGCAAAGGGCCAAGGGTTGATCATAAGACTGAGAAGCTCAAAAGAGGAGTAGGGAATGGTTGCATAATGTTGAAACTTGTCGGATGAGCGGGATACTTTCATGGCATCTTGGTGGAGTGTTGGCCAGTAGTATCCTTGGCGAAAAGCCTTGTGTGCTAGAGACTGAGATCTGGCATGATCTCCGTAGACTTCTTCATGTATCTCTCGAAGGACAATTTCTGCATCAGCAGGCGTAAGACACCTTAAGTATGGCAAGTTAAAACCTCGCTTATAGAGTTGGTCATTAATGATCAGGTAGCGGGTAGACTTGTATCGAATTTGCTTGGCTTGGACTTTATCGTTTGGAAGTATGCCATGAGCAAGGAATTTATAAATCAGGGTGATCCAACTATCCCCTTGTTGTAAGTTGCACACTTTCACAGCTATGGTGCTTGGTGCTGCCAATAATTCGACATGAATTTTTCTTCCAATCTTGTCTTCCACTACTGAGGCTAGGCGAGCTAGGGTGTCTGCATGACTGTTTGCCGCTCGAGGGACTTGAGTGATCTGGTATTTAAAGTACTTGAGCAAAAGTTGCGTTTGCACAAGATATGTTGCCATAGAGCTATCCTTAGCATCATAGTTATTCATGACTTGGTTAACCACCAATTGAGAATCATTGAAGCTATCAATTTTTTTAACTTCAAGGTGTTTGGCCAAAAACAAGCCTGCCAGGAGGGCCTCATACTCAGCCTCATTGTTTGATGCTTTGAATTTGAAGTGAAAAGCATACTCCATTGCCACTTTGTCTGGGGTGATAAGGACTAGTCCTGCTCCACAACCATATTGGTTGATTGAGCCATCAACATACAAAATTCATACTGGAAATGTTGGTTCTGCCTTCCGAGCTTCCGAGGCTAACAGAGTCGGTGCCTCAAGTATAGGAGAGATGTTAACGGGATATGTGAATTCAGCAATGAAATCTGCAACTGCTTGGCCCTTCTCAGTTGGCTTTGGTTGGCAGAAGATGTAGAACTCACCCAGTACTATCATCCACTTGATCATTCATCTTGAAGTGTCAGGACTTTGGAGTATTTGTCGAATGTGGTGATTGGTAAGCACAGCGATGGAGTGTGCTTGGAAGTAGGGGCGAAGTTTTCGAGCAGACATGACCAATGCTAGAGCTAATTTCTCAATGTTGGAGTATCATGTCTCTGCGTCTTGCAAAGCCTTGCTGGCATAGTAGAAGGGTCGTTCAACACTACCATCATTTCGAATGAGCACAGAACTAACCGCCGAATGCGAGACATATAGTTAGATAATGAGAATGTCACCAACTTCGAGTTTGGAGAGTAGATGAGCTTTACTCATGTACTCCTTGAGGTTCTTGAATGCCTCAGCACACTCATCATTCCATGTAATGTACTTTTACTTCCCTTAAGTGCTTTAAAGAAAGGAGCACATTTGTCTATAGCCTTAGAAATGAACCTAGTCAAGGTGGCCACCTTGCCAGTAAGGCTCTGGATGTACTTTGAAGTTACTGGTTCTTTCATATCAAGGATTGCTTTGATCTTCTCTAAATTAGCTTCAATGCCTCGTTGGCTAATCATGAAGCCCAAGAATTTGCCAGAACTTACGCCAAATGCACATTTGTTGGGGTTCAACCTCATTTAATACTTTTTCAGTATGGTAAAGGTTTCAGATAAGTTGGTGATGTGTTGGTCAGCATGTTTTCTTTTGACTAACATATCATCAACATAAACTTCCATGCTCTTCCCAATCTGTTTGGCGAACATTGAATTGACTAGTCTCTGATAAGTCACCCCTGCATTCTTTAGGCCAAATGGCATGACTTTATAGCAATATAGTCCCCTTTCAGTAGTGAAGGCTGTGTATTCTTGGTCTGAAAAGTTCATGAGGATTTAGTTGTACCCTAAGTAAGCATCCATGAAGCTCAAAAGTTCACACCCTTTCGTTGAGTCGATAAGTCTGTCAATGAGAGGGAGAGGAAAACTATCCTTAGGGCATCCTTTGTTTAAGTCAGTGTAGTCGACACACATTCTCCATAAGACTTTTTGAAGCAGGAGACTTTCCTTGGTTGGATATTTCCTGACAAGGACAACATTCGTTACCTAAGTTAGGTAATTGACTTCGCGAACAAAGCCTATGTCTTTGAGTTTCTCCACATCTGCTTTCATTGCCTCATATCGTTCGACATTATAAGACCTTCGCTTCCGTCTCACTGGCTTGGTCTTGGGATCAATACTCAAGCGATGACAGATGATATCGGGAGAGATTCCTAGCATGTCCTCATATGACCAAGCGAAGACTTCAGTGTTCTCTTGCAAAAAAGAGATCAGTGCCAACCGGATTGGTGGTGAAAGGGTGGTGCCAATCTTCACTATGCGATCTGGATAGTCTTTGGAGGTAGAGACATTTTCCAACTCTTCAGCTAGTTGTGCTTGCTGGGTGAAAGAGTCATCTCGTGGATCGTCCGGTTGATCATTACCATTATGAAGGGCCTAGTTAACCTCATCTAGGTTGGTCTTTGTGACTTGGCCATGTATAGAGAGGATTTCCTTGGCACAGGCAGATGTTGTTGCTTGACTGAAGTGTTGTAACATGACCGCGCACTAAGTTGATCTCCTCTGAAGTAACTATTGCCATAGGGGGTTGGAAATTTCATCAACAGCATATGCGTAGACACTATGGCCTTAAGATCATTAATGCATGTGCACTTAAATATGACATTGTATGCTGTTGGGCAGTCAACCACCAGGAAGTTAGTGGTAATGGTAGCTTTGTAAAGGACTGTACCAATGGTGAAGGGTAAGTGTATGCTCCCTAAGGGCTGCACGATATCACCAGAGAAGCTTATCAGAGGATAAATCGAGCGATTGAGTAAGTGTTCGGCCATATTGAGTGCCCTAAAAGCTTCATCAAACATGATATTGACCGAAGCCTCTGTGTCTACAAGGATTCGTCGTACATCAAAGTTGGCTATGTGAGCTTCCACGATCAGTGGATCATTGTGAGGGTAGATGATACCTCTTTCTTCCTCAGGGTAGAAACATATTGGATCCCAGTTAGGCTTTTGATACTTGCCCCCCTAATGTCTTCCACATGAAACACCTAGTAGCCAGGCTTTAAAGTTCGTTCATTGTTTTTCATGGCCCTGTTGGAGGATTCAGATATGGATATGCCACCGCTTATGGAATATATCACATTCACTTGACGTTGGCTACGGTTATCCCTTGAAGGGTGAAGGAGGAATTGATCAATTTTTCTTTCGCGTGCCAAAGCTTCGATAGGGTCACGGAGAATGATGCACTTCTCACCTTCATGACCGTTATATTCGTGGTAGCTGCAAAACACGCATGTGTTCCTTGTGGGCTTGTACAGCGGCTACCTTAGTTTTGGCTTTGGTATCAGGTGAGCTATACTGGGGTAAATAGCCACGTATGGGCGTTCAAAGGTGTATATATCTCATACCTCGGGGTGGTGCCTGTCTTGACATGTGTTTGGCCCACTGCATTGATTGCTTGGGGACGAGCATTGTCGTGGCGATACCCTTGGTTATCGTGATAGTGCCCTTTACTCTTTTTTCTGAAATGAGAATGGTGGGGATGAAAATCCTTCCTCTTAATCTGAGATTGATACATCTGCCAATTTGGCAAAGGATTACGTAAGGCATGAGCAAGCACCCCTGCTGTTTAGAAGGTTGAGGTCTTCTCATTTGGATGAGTTTGGCTTCCACTCCCTACTTGCTGATAAGGGATGGTTGTAGGGGGTTTATTTTGATATGTTCTTGCCTCGGCGGAGGCATGGTTGTAAGCTTGCGCCATCACCTCAGAGTAAGTCTTCCAAGTGTTGGCATTGATCATGTACTTGAAGAAACAGTCTCGTAGGCCTGCTGTGAAAGCTTTGAGGGCAATCTTGTCATCTGCCTCGACACAACAAGAATACTAATGGCTGAAGCGACCGGCATACTTATGTAATGACTCGTCTGGTTTCTGCTGAATAGTGTACAAGTCATCTGCAGAGTGAAAACGATCAATCTGAAAAATGTGTTGAGAAACAAACAGTTTAATCAACTCCTCAAATGAGTCTACTATCTCGGGGAGGGGGGAGACGACAATAACAGTTTAGAGCTCCGCTAGAGAGGGTGGAGGGGAAGAGAAGACATTGTTCCTCGTCAGTATGCATCTGGTATGCCATGGTGGACTCAAAGAGGTTGAGGTGTTCAATCGGGTTTTCCCTCCCGATATAAAGTTATAAACTGAGCTTCTGCTTTGTCTTCGCTTGAATGGGGTGTTAAAGATCCTCCTTGTACGAGGGTTAAGCCTAGGTTGGTTCCAATCAGGTATCTCAGCTTGTCGTTCGGCCTTCAACTTGTTTACTTCCTCAAGGAGCTATAGGCCAATAGGGTCCTGGGTGGAGTCATGTACCACTAGAGCTTTTTTTCATAAATCTCCATCACCTCTTGGAAGTAGGAAACTTTGATCAAGAGTAAGTGATTTTTCCTTGGACTTGCCATACTGACTTCTAGGGTATGTCTGCCGAAACACTTCTGAGTCCCTTACACTCTCATATTTCTCTAAGACTTGTTGCCCCTTCCCCAAATTGGTAGCCGGCCTGGGCCTTGGTAGGGGACCGAGTCTCTCAGAAACCCTTGGGTCATTGATCTTTAAGCTTATGTGGATGGGGTTCTTTCAACGTTACTTTAGGAAGTCCTGACAGTCGCGGTAAACAGCTTCTGATCCTTTCGTTCTTTTCGCAAAGAGATGCCTTTCTCCACTTCTCAAGCCTCGACTTGAAGCAGCCGGGTTAAGAGAAGCCTCATGTTGATTATCACATTGATGGGTAGCTCGATCCCTATCAGGGATATCCATGTTGGATATCGATGACCTTTCGTGTTGGGGGCATTCAGATGATTGTTGACTTTTGTAGGGGCAACAAGCTCGTGTGTTTGAGCATTCTTAGCCTCGTGAAGAATCTCAAAGAGCTTCTCAATTGCTCTTGGAGGATCTCATTCTTCATTGTTATCTTGTTGTTCTTAGCCTTCAGCTCATTGACTTTAGCTCGAAGAGCAAACTTATTTCGTTCTTTCCTTCGCTGCCTCACAATATGCACAAGTGGAGTGTCATTCTGTGTGTTGTGACTTCCTTCGCTCCCCATGTTGGAGAGGGATGCCTGGTCAAATGAGAGTGTACGGACTATGGAAACCAACTTGACAAAGTTAGAGAGGGTAAGAATAAGTGTCGTTTCCCACAGACGGCTCCAAATGTTGATGCACAAAATCAGTGAGGACTTTGGTACAACAAAAAGTGTCAGATTTGTGACCTTCGCTAGATTGCTCTGGTCGCCAGTGTGGATAGGTGTGTAAAGAGATAGAAGCAGGGAAGCAAACACAAGATGTACGTGGTTCACCCAGATTGGCTACATCCATGGATTAGAGGAGTTCTCATTAATTGTGAAGGGTTTACACAAGTACATAGGTTCAAGCTCTCCTTTTGTGAGTTCTAGTGAATGGTTTAGTACACAATGACATTAGGGATTCATTGTGGGAGAATGATCCATATTTATAGAAGAGAGTTTCTAGCTTTGTTCTGATATTGACACGTGTCATGCTGTGATTGGCCTTAGATGTTGAGACGTGTCGTGCTGCTATTGGCCTCTGACGTTGACATGTGTCTGACGGGATTTTAAAACCGCACAAATTTAACCCTCTTTTTGACAGTTGTAGTATAGGTGTAAGTAGGGTATCGTTCTAGGCCGGGGATTAGGAGGGATTGCTAATCACTCTAAAATTAATTTAAAAACGTAAAAACAAAATTTAAAACACTAAACTAAAATAAAAACACTTAACTAGAATAACTCAAAATAAAACTAACAAATAAACTAAAACAAATCAAAAGACTCAAAACAACTCAAGACTCTAGGAAACACAAACTAAGCTAAAAACTCGAAACACACTAAAAATGACTCAAAATAATAAAAACAATTTAAAATAAAAACTAGAAAATTAATTAGACGGAATTTAAATTAAAAGATTAAAAATAATAAAAATTAACTAAATAATAATATTTTAATAATGGGGGGGATTGGTTTGGTTTTGATGAAACGTAAATTAAACTCAACTAAATTACAAAATTGACAAAAACATAAAATAAAAGTGAACGGATGGGCGACGGATTGGCTAGAGGGTTTTTCTCCACACAAGACACATATGCAATCTAAATTGACCTTCAGTTGTTCTTTCAATAAGTTGTAAATTTCAATACTCCAGATTAATTAGGTACGCTTAAATTAACCTTCAGATTTTCCTTATGTTATTGAATTGGATGAACAGCATACAACAACTCAAATTATTCCCCAAAAGTTCCCTACGTGAAAAGCACAATAGAGATACGATTAAAGATCATTATGTTCTATGAAAATCATAAGTGTTGACAAGGCATTCGTAACTATGAACAGCATGATACGTTTGCCAGGAATTTACTTAACGCGATTGCGGATAGCAACCTTCACTACTCATGAATATAAGTTCATAACGATTAGGTGAAATTCACTTATATTCTAGCATCAAATTCATGCGTGTAAATTAAGTATGCATTCTTAATCGACATACACAAATAAGTTATTAATCAAGCAGTTAAGCAAATTAAATCACAACTCAGAAATCACAACTGAAGGTATCAATTCATATTATAAATATAATCATGGTTTTGAATTATCCTCTAGCCAAAATAAATTAATTACACATTATTTATAAATTAAAACAAGTAAAAATAAAACATGAGTTGAAGGATTAAACCGAAATAGGAATCACTGAGGATTTTCTGTGCATGTGCCAGCTGCTTGCACCGTGAGCTAAGCTGCTGGGCAGCTGCCCTCAGCACGTGCTTTTCTTCCAAAAGGATGGGCGCAGCCCTCTGTTTTCTCCCTGGTTCTCACTCTCTCGCTCAACCTGCTGCGTCGGTCTTCTTCAACGCTACCCCTATTTTTCACTTGCTGCCCAGACTCCAATCCGTGACACTTGTTCCTCGCTGCCAAGAATGGCAGCTCACTTGTTTTTCTGACGTTGCACGCCAGCTGCCCTCTCCGTGGCCTGCGCCAAGACTCTTATATCGCTGCCTAAGGCTGGCAGCCTTGTTTTTCTCCAATCCTTCCGCAGGCTTGCGCCTGCCTCTTTATTCCTTCCTGGCGCTGCCCTCCGAGGCTTCTGTCCGCGCCTCTCTTTTCTCCGAGGCTTCTCGTCTGTTTCTCTCGCAAGCTGCCAAGAAAGGCAGTCAAAGCAGCCTTCTCTCAGCTCCTCACTCCGTGCCCTTCAATTTCACCGAGGCGCCTGATTGGCGCTCCTCTCAGCTTTTGTTTCTTTTCTCTAGCTCCCGTGGCCTTTTTAATGGCCTTGCTATTATTCTCCTTTGTCTGTCCCGATGAGCTCTCACCCACCACCAGGCAGCTTCCTCCTATTCTTCATTTTCTATTATTTTTCCCCCGAGGAATCTGCCCCAAGGCTTCCTTCTTTATTGAATATTTTTCTGAAAATGGCCCTCCACCCAAAACTACCTTCATGATTGTGTTTCCACCGAATGTCCACCATTTCTTTGTGCTTTCCAGCCACAACTCACACACAAACACATGTAATCGCACACACACAAAACATATTATATATAAAAATATAAATATATAAATATATATATATATATATTATTTTCCCAAATGATAAGTTCTAATTAACCAGCAAGATAGTTTAAACGAATTTATTACTTAACACTTCACTTATTCTATTTTTATTTTCTTAGCTAGATAAATTCTTATAAAACATAAAAATAACGTAAATAGCTCAAAATATAACGAACTAACTAAGAAAAGACGAGTGAATTTGATATAAAAATATATATAAATATGATCCGATCAGTGTCGCGTTGTGATTGGCCTCCTAATTGGAGGGAAACTCTTGTGGGTCCTTGATGGTATAATGTTGACCGGTGCTTAGTAGTTTCGGGGTTGGTCAAGTATGGTACAAATATATATATATTATACTTACACTAAAAGGCAGTTCTTCTCGTGAACAGCAACTTTTGTTGATGTGACAATTTCGATCGTCAATCAAAATTGCCAATGTGTGAAATTCTGCTCAATCAAAATTGCCAATGTGTGAAATTCTGCTCACTAGGCTAGGCAGAGTAATGGCATGCTAAAACCAAAACAAAAACAAGCAGAATGATTACATGTAGTTCAGGATATGGAATGTCTTTACCTCATTGCAAATCCTAAAAGACCCCATTTTCATGAAATTATTCTCATGAAATTTCAAATCTCGGTTGAATGGGCCTTATCTTGTGGGGTGTGATATCCACACACCCCATTTTACTTCTCACACACCTTTTTAATTTTCGGCCGTCGGATCCAATGAATTGAAGAAGATCAACGGATAGAAATTATCAAGGAGTGTGTGAGAAGTAAAATGTGGTGTGGGAATAGCACACCCCTATCTTGTTATCAGATTTACTCACTTAAAGCTGTTAATTAATGATGCTTAGAGTCGTCATTCGACAAGTTAATGACTCTTAAGTAATCAGTGATCTAACCACCAAACTTCAACTGTCTCCACAGATTAAATAAATCGATTATGCAACGGCAACCCTATTTTCTAACCTTTTTCTCTTCTCTTTAGAGCACCTCTATATAGGGACTCCCACCACAAACGATGACTCATTTAAGGGCTTTAAAACAATATTTGAGTCCCTAAAAAAAATTGTCTGCAATTGCAAATCCTTATAGTATCATCCCTAAATGTAGAGACCAAAATATTATTATTCATTTCGCTGGAGTATCGGGCCCATTGATAAAAATAAAAAAGTTATCTCTACCATTGATTTTTCAAGGATCTACAACATTAAAAAAAAATGGTAAATTACAAAAAGCTATCTCAATTATTGGGTCGCTAACAGTTTCATACCTCATCTTTAAAAAGTTTCAATGTCATACATTTACTTATGAATTTGTTGCAATGTCATACCTCCTGTCAGTTGACTGTCAGTTCCTCAATTAAATGCTGACGTGGCGTGTGACGTGACACACTTTTTATTAAAAAATCATTAAAAATTTTAAAAATATTAACTAAATATTAATTTTTTTAAGTTGTTTTTTCTTTTTCTTTTCCTCTCTTCTTCTTCAGGCACTACACCCCCATCCCCCCCCCCCCCCTTTTTCTTTTTTTCTTCTTCTTCTTCTTTTGGGTTGCAGGGGGTTCGCCCCCCCCCCCCCCCCCCCCGCCTTTTTTTTTCTTCTTCTTCCTCTTCCTCCTCCTCCTCCTCCTCCTCCTCCTCCTCATTCTTCTTTTGGGTTGCAGGGTTCGGTCCCCCCCCCCTTTTTCTTCTTGTTCTTCTTCTTGCTTCTCCTTCTTCTTCGTCTTCTTCTTCTTCTTCTTCTTCTTCTGGGTTGCAGGGTGTTCGAGTCCCCTCTTTTTTTTTTTCTTTTTCTTCTTCTCCTTCTTCTTTTCCTTCTTCTTCTTCCTCATTCTCCTCCGCCTCCTTCTTCTTCTTCTGGGTTGCAGGTGCTACCCTTTTTTTTAATATTTAATTAATATTTTAAATATTTTTTAAAGATTTTATTAATTTTTTAATAAAAAATGTGCCACATCACACGCCACATCAGCATTTAACTGAGGAACTGACAATCAACTGACGGGAGGTATGACATTGCAACAAGTAAAGGTATGACATTGAAACTTTTTAAAGATGAGGCATGAAACTGTTAGCGACCTAATAGTTGAGGTCGTTTTTTGTAATTTACCCAAATAAAAAAGGCCAAATGAGAAATTTTTCGGAATTAGATCCTTGTCAGATCCCCCCCCCCGGATCCTAGGGATCAACACACGTAAACCGTTGATTAAAAATCGTGCGGCCCCAATTAAATGCTTTTTATATTTTAAAAAGTAAAGCAACCTCATTTTTCGTGAAAAATATAAATAAATAAAAAATTGTGGCTACACGATTTTTGATCAACGGTTCACGTGCGTTGATCGCTAATATCTTCAGAGAGGTAATCCAGTGAGGATCTAATCCCATGTGGGTGGGTCCAAAAAACAAGAAAAAAACATAACAAGCAACAACATTCCAACACAAAATTAATATAGGACCCACTCTTTGAGTTCTCATTATTTTGGGAGGGTTTTCAGAAAGCGCAAGGGCAATTTTGATGAGGCTTCTGTACTGGACCCAACTAATCCACTCGTGTCACTCCTACCCCATTGATATACATCATTTTTAAAGTCCTACATACAAATTCTAGTATTCTACAATTGGAAAAATAGAAGTTAATGTGAACAAATGACAATTGGATTTGTTAAAGGACGCTTTTGCTAAAGATCAGAACAATAAAAAGAATAACAGAAAGTTAGAAACAAATGCATAAATGAACATATGGTTTTTTATAGAAAAGTTTCTCTATCTTGACATTCAACACACAAAATTTCAAATCTAAAGTATTTAACAAATTTAAACATGAAAGAGCGCTATTGCATGAACTAATTAGGCTTAGAAAAATGGATTCAAGTAGATAACCGATTAAAATTGAGAACGAAATTCATCAACAATGGAATCCATGGTCTGCACTGGCTGTATAACATAGATATACCAGGCACATTGCTGGTGGAAGGAGCCAATACCTATTTCTAACGCAAGCAATGAGCACTAGCCCTTTGGCTACTTTCCACGGACTCATGTATGACTATATTCGTTTAGAAGGTCCATCATCTTCTTCTTCCAGTACCACCTACCTTATATCTGTGCTTCTTTAATTAACACAAATTAATTAGGATAATATTAAAATTTAATGTATAAATACCTTAAAGTTATCATACTCTCTGGCTATTTCTTATTTCTTATTTGTTGTGTGTGTTTCATGCACTTGTTGGATCATATGTGAATGCACATTATTTACACATTATAAATAAGTTAAAGTAAGGGTAGTGCTATTCACACACCTATTTTGATTTTTCACACATCTCTCTCAATTTTCTACCAGCAGATCGAATGAATTGGAAAAAAAAAATCAATTTCTCGTATTTCTCAAAAAAGCGATTCGATTGATGGAATTTGGTATGATACTTATCATCTAAATTGATGACATTTATGAGATTGATATTTAAATATTTTTGGCAAAAATTAAGATGGGAAGTAAAAATGGGTGAATACTAAACTATCGTAAATTAATTGGTAGGATGTGAAGCAACAATTTTCTTCTTATATTCTAAGAAGGACAATGCATCTAATTTGGAGGCAAAAGAATTTAGTTGAAAGAGAAATTCAGAAATCAAACAATATAAATCAATTCAAATTTTTAAATTGCAAAATATTCTGCTTAATTATAACAAAAGAAAGAAAGGTGGAACTGTTAGAGCAATTACATTACATTAGGGAGAATTGTGGAGTCTGCTTAATTATAGCAAAACTCAGAAACAAATGCTCAAACACATCAAGATGAGAGAGAGAGAGAGAGAGAGAGAGAGAGAGAGAGAGAGAGAGAGAGAGAGGAGAAAGGAAGACGGTGCAACGGAGGTTTGGAAGCACATCTACACCCTTGTTTCCTCAATTGAATTTCCAAGTTCTTGCAAGCTGATTGTCCTTTCTGTTGATCTTTCAGGGGACAGGGTTCCAGTAAGTGCACTAGAAGTATGATTCTGCACCCCAGGTCCAACATCCTTTTGCATTGTCAGATTAATTAGTTTCCTTCTCTTCAACTCTAGGTCAGCCATTTTGTCACCCATAACAAAAAATTTATGCATTCAACAGACACTCAAAAGGCAGCATACCAAAATTTGGTAGAATTTGATACTTGCTCTGTCACAAACTGCAAAATAGATCCTAAAATATATAGGTATCAAATATTATGAAGTTTTGCTCAAAAACAAAACAAAACAAAAATAAAAATAAAAAATGATGATGCATCTCTACATGTGCTGCCATGAGCTTTACTTCAAGTGACATTTGCATAAAAAACAGAGGCTTGTCGTAATAGCAATCTCAGAAACCTGTGATGCGCCTAATTTCAGACTGATCTCTTGAACGGCTGCTGAGGTAAGCCCGAATTACGTCAGTATGCTCTTTATGCGTCAGATGAAGAAAATCAATCCCTTGGCGTAGATTTTTAGCCCCCCTTTCCATCATACCATCACTTTTAGAAAACTGGATGACAGCATCTGAGAATCGCAAGAAAGAAAAGACAATCTATATTCAATACATATTCCCTGGTGCACTTACTCCCTCAAAACACATTAGAAAATGCAAATGTGATCTTACAAAATTAGTTTGTACAACTACGAATACAAAATTGAACCTCTGACCTTCTGAAGATATCTTTCCATCCAAAGTGTGAGATATGTTCATTGTTTTCCAGAAATAGCTGAGGAGAGGAATACTCATGGATTATCATATTATATCCAGAAATAGCTGCATCAAAATTAGAAATTAACCGCGTACCCGTGCTCGTGCTGTTGTTACCCCAAATTACAACATTATTTAACAGAAACCATTTTCTCTTAATCCCAAAATTTCAATTGGATTCCCCTTTTCATACACTTTCTCCACAACCAAACAGAGAAGAGTAGAAATGATAATATTCTCAAACGCAAATCCAAAGCAGAAATTAATCACACCCAGTGACTCCCCTCACCCTTCAATCACACACCTTTGATCTCAAACCCAGAAAATTATTAGAAAAGCAACAAGCAGACAGTAGAGGTAGAGAGAGAGGGATTACGCTGTGGTTCTTGGGCGGAGAGGTGGAGGAGCTACGGGCCATGGTGGGGGAAAGGGAGTTCAAATGAGGCCTCTTCTTCTCTGGCTCGTCAAAGTCTGAGTTTTCCATTTACTGTAAATTATAGGAGCTCCTTACGGAATCCACCACACCATTACAACTCTCTCAGCTTCAGTTCAGAGCTTTTCCGTCTCAAAACCCTTTTTCCATGTTTCAGTCAGTATCTTTTTTCATTTTTTGTTTCTTCGTCTCACTGAATTTTGGGAAGGCTGGAGAAATAGTTAGTACTTAAAAAAGAGAGGATCCTCGTCGATTCTACGATGATTTCAAAGATTCTCCAATCACATCTATTTATGGTATATAGATTAATTTTCATTAAATATTATTTATATTCAATTTTAAACAAAAAGAAAATACAATAATTTCTGATTGTACGATTAACAGATGTGATTTGAGAATTTTTAGAATCGTCACAGATAGGATTCGGCGAGGATTCTCACTCGTACTTAAATGTGGTTTCTTTGAGTTTTGGTTCTTTGCTAACGGTTTGGAGTTCCATATATATATATATATATCTTCGTAAGCGTGTCATTTTGTCTAGGTACAAAAAGACAAAGACAATGCAAATGGAGAAAAATTTAAGACAAAATTGTCACTGTTGATTTCTTATTTATTTAAAGTTCAAACATAATCACCTTTTGACACATGTATTATCTGGGCAATATTATGCACGGTCCCATATTCAACTGGAACATCAGTGATTGCTATTATTTGAAATGCCAATTTTTCTTTGTTTGTGATTTTATTCTTCTTATCTTGGTTTGGGAATTGTCAATTAATTGTATTAATAATCTGGACAAGACTCAACCAAATATTTTGCTTCTGTATCTTAACATAATTGCTTATGTAGTTTCTAATCAAATTGCCTTTGTAGTTATGCAGCAGTTGCTGTAGTTCTGGCTGAACTAGTATCCACTTATCCTACAAATCATTATTTGCAAATTGCTTTGTAGTTTTTTTGCAGATTTTTATTGTTTTTCGGTTCTTCTTTTGTTCTAGTAATATATATACATATTTTTTTTTTGGTCAGGAATATACACATATATGTGTGTATATGTAAGCGAATATGCAGGTGTGTATATATATATATATATATATATATATATATGTATGTATGTATATTACAAAGAATCATTTTATCAACAATTGATTATTCGTATAAGTTGAAGGTATTTTTGTCAATTTAAGTGGGATTTTGGACAAAATTGAAATTTTTATAAAAAAATGACATTTTTAAAATTAAGAACTAATTTTTTGCTATTATTGATCAATTTCAACGTTGCAGATCACAAGAAATTTACAACTATCACATTTTCATTTTATTTTTCTCCTTTTTTATATAAGAAATGTACAATTTTCAAATTTATTAAAAACAAACTACCAATTTTTATAATAAAAGCAGTTATTATGAGAAGTACTGTCATGGCATGGACACCTCTACAATAGTTTTTGCAGTCAGTTATTATGAGAAAGACTTTAATGATATTGACACTCATATTGTTATTACAACAAAAACTTCCATTAATGTACCGCTACGATAGCATCCCAAACCAGTTGAGAAAAAAAATTGGAAAAAATAAATAAAATGAAGATGTAATTAATTTTTGTTTTTATTACAGGAGGTAATATTTTTTTGGATTAATATCAGTTTGCTACCCTCGTGTTTTGTGGTTTTCAACATTTAGTACATCAACTTCTTCTTCTGGGTTGTAGGGGGTTGGGTTTTTTTTTTTTTTGGGGGGCCGGGGGGGGGGGGGGGAGGTGGGGTGGGGGAGAACTAGGTTTGGTTTTTTATTTTATTTTATTTTTTTCCTTCTTCTTCTTCTTCTTCTTCTGGGTTGCAGATTCAGTTTTTTTTTCTTCTTCTTCCTCCTGCTTCTTCTTCTTCTTCTTCCGGGTTGCAAATTTGGTTTTTTTTTTCTTCTTCTGGGTTGCAGATTCGGTTTTTTTTCTTTTCTTCTTCTTCTTTTTCTTCCTTCTCATTCTTCTTCTTCCTCCTCCTTCTTTTTCTTCCGGGTGGCAGATTCCCTTTTTTTTTTTTCTTCTTCTTCTTCTTCTTCCTCCTTCATCTTCTTTTTCTAGGTTGCATATTCGTTTTTTTTTTCTTCTTCTTCTTCTGGGTTGGGGGGGGAGGGATGGGTTTTTTATTTTACTTTTACCTTTATTTAATTAATTATTTTAATATTTTTAATGACACATGGCGCTCAGTCATTGTCTACATGAGCGCCACGTCATCACTTAACGGGAGAACTAACAGTTTGACTAACAGATATATAGGAGAATTTAAGGGTATTATATAGGAGAATTTAGTAGCAATTTTATTACTTAATAAGTAGTATCTTTAAAATGTACATCTAGATGATATATAGAGGTCGTTGAATCATGGATATACAAATTCATAAAGCAAGGCCAACTTGACCAAACGATGTGCCACATCATTGGTAGAAGGATGGGGACACATGTGAATCATCGAAGGAGCGAAGCTAATGCTTAATGTTATAAACAACTAGACCTAAAGAAAGAAGAATCCTCTTGAGGGCTTCCACAATCGCATAAACTAGCTGAAAAGAGTCACTCTCGAGATGCATGCAGTTTTGATGATGCTCTAAAGCGAGATGCACACCCTCCCTTGATGACATAAACTTCGTAGCCTTTGGACTAGTGATATGAGAGACCATACAAACAAACAGTCCTATGACTACGCCTTTGTCTCGAAACACAATACCAACGCCACCAAATTTCAACGATCCATTGAAAGCCCCATCAACTTAGAGCTCTTGGAATGGTTTTAAGCCATTTGTTGGAAGGGTGTTCTAAATGTTAATCATAAGATGATATTTTACAAATATTTCATATATTGTACTTAGTGGCGAAGCCAGAAATTTACAGGGGGAGGGGCGAAGTTAAAAGATTGCAAGGTTCATAAGAATAGCAACAACCAAATCCTTTTATATAGTAATGTCTTCCATAATTTACAGATGATGCCTCTCACCTATTGGCAATTCCACCATTATCTCCTCCTGGCTTGGATGAGGATGATTTTCAAATTGACGTACAACTCTCTTCCAAATCACAATGACCGATACCTCATCAAAGGGAGTGAAAGAAATAGACAGATTTGGCTGCTGTTGAGGTGTGGTTTTTTTTCGTTTCTCGGTTTTCTATGGGGTTCTTCCCGATCATTGCCCGATGTACATTACAGGTTTAGATTAGGATTTTTCAGAGTTTTAGAGGTTAGAGGGGATTTCCTTTGGCAGTGTTTTAATTTTCTTACTTGGTAGCTATTCAAGAACCCACCGGATTACCGGCGACTGTAATCCATATTCTTGCTTCCCTCATATTCGTTTTGTTTATACAACATTGGATGAGGGTTAATAAAGAGATGCTATACGAAACGGGCATATATATATATTTTCCCCAACTTATACGAAACGGCGCCATTTGGTTCTACTGTTTTTAAATTTTTTAACTAGGGCCAAAACGACATCGTTTTGGCCTGGGTGTTTTGAAAAAAAAAAATTTGAATGCAACTCTGCTGCGCGCAGAGCAAAACCAGACAGAGACAAGAGGGAAAGGGCTGGCCAGCGCTCCAGCCTTATTTTTCTAGCGAGAGGAGTGGCAGCCGCCACTTCTCACCCTCACGTGGCTTCGCCACTGATTGTACTGATTTAGTGACTCATAAGAAATAAGAGTGTTTTAACAATTGCAAAATCATCAAAAAGTGGTGCAGTCATTCCCTCGTGGGCGTCAATTATCGTTTCTCGTTTCAAGGTCTTCGGGTGAATGGTACGATGTTTACCTTGTGTATTTGATGGTGTTGGGTCCATCTTGTAGAGTTTACGCCTTGTGAGCTTATCTTTCCTATTGGTTACATATGGGTCTCTCGTGGTTTAGAAATCGTACTTCCAAGGAGTTTTTTTTGTGTTGTGTTTTTTTTTTTAGTTTGTGATGTTGTTGTTCCCTTGGCAAAGGACTATGAGCACATCTTTCTAATGCCTCATAGCTAGCAAGACTTCTTTGTCGATGGAGCATTGTCTTTCACAAGTTCATCAAAATATGATGCAAAGTTTTGTCATTGTGAGCGTTGTCTTTCCTTTTGGTATGTGTGATTATGTGGCTATAATTTTATATTATATTTTTTTTATTGTGGTTGTAATCATGATACTATTGTTATGACATTCTTGATTTAGGGTTAGTCAATGCATGTAAGTTTTATCTCTCTCAGAAAGATAGTACAAATGATAGTACATCCAGGTCATACGAGTATCATTTTTTATTATTAATGAAATATTGTTTCCTACCTTATAAAAATAGTTAGGTTTCATACATTCTTTTTTATTTTATTTTTTGCTTCATTCTCCCTCCCAGTTCTACCTCCCCTTTTCATTTTCCTTATGAAAACTGGAACTTTGAAACTTTAACTAGTCACCAAACATTAATCACCATGCAGTTTTTCCTTGTGCAAGCAACAATATATGAATAAGAAAGTTTAATCAGTTGACATCGACTTCAGACTCTAAAGGCATCAAGAATATTTGGTGAGGTTCGCAAAACATCTCATTCAGATCATCAAACTCCATCTATACGCCCAATGTTAACCTTATAATATCTTTTAATTGTAACCTAAAGAAGGAACAGATATGCACACATTGGTTTGGTCCGGCTTTTTGTTTTTTGCACATCATAGAATAATCCACTTTTTCAAATCGCACGCAAGAGAGGAGTAAAAGAAAGAACGCTTAATTTTGAAGTTGAAGAAAAACCAGCACCAGCAGAAAGACAACTTCTTTATATATATGCAATTCATGAAGTACCTCAAACGCCACACTGTCATTGAGATTTTTGTTCTGCCAAAGAAGCAGGCTCGTAAGATCGCTATAGCTAGAGATCGATCAATCGAAGCCTCACTATATGTCATCTCAGAGCGTTCGACTGATTATTCAGGACCGTTATGTAAGTTTCATCATGATATATATATATATATATAGAACCCTAATGAATGTATATGCATGTATTTCAAGATTAGCTTGATCGTTAAGCGAAGTGAATGGATCCTATCTTAGGTCTTAGGATGTTTAACAGGATGCAAATTATGATAGAGCGCTACTTAATTTCATGTTAATTTGGTTTTGATGATCTCGTCACTTCCTCATGTGGGTTTTGTTTTATGGCCTTTTTCTACGTAAACTTCACGAAACTTACAATATGCATGGTAAACCAAGTGTGTGGGTGTACTCCGAAATTGTTAGAATTTCAGACAAAATAATACTGGCTAGCCAATCAGGCAATCATGATTACCATATGGTTGTGGTCATCATAGTGAAACATAACTTCGAGATTATATTTGATAGAGGCGGTGATGAGTTCAAATCTCATAAAAATAAAAAGATTACAGAATCAACCTTATTTGTTGAGTGGACTAGCCAAATGTTAGATTAAAACAGAAGCACTCGAATTTTTACCCTGATGCCCATTCACATAATTTTGCTTGAGGTCTTGAATTCGATTCTCCTCTCTCCTCTCTCGGTATCACTAAAAACATTGCAAGTACAGCCACACATAGGTTAGAGGCTTAATTAGAGGAAATCTCCATTATCTTTTTACTCCAATGAGCATTTTCTGGCATTACCAAATTGTGGTTTTATGTCGCAATTAAACTAAGCAAAGTGTTTGATGACCCCAAAAAAATTGTCATTTGCGTAATATATCGTATTGAACCTTTTTCGCAAACAGGTGGTCATGGATAATGGCATACTCCAAGTTACGTTATCAAAACCAGATGGAATTGTTACCAGAATACAATACAGTGGCATCGACAATTTGCTCGAAGTTCTAAATGAAGAAGTAAATAGAGGGTATATATACTTCACCATGTAATACTGCTTAGTTCTTTTCTTCGTTTATGATCAATGTTGAAACAGTACCAAAATTAGGTATGAACAGTTTTACTTGTACTAAAACTTGGAAATTCGAAGGTATTGGGACCTTTTTTGGAGTGAAGCAGGAAGTGTGGGCACAACCGGGACATTTGATGTGTACGTAAAACTACTCTACTATTAAAGTGTTGAGAAAACTAGGTATAAGTATAAATCCAGTTTTGCAGGCCAAGTGGACTAAATCCGGAAAATGTGGCAGAAGAAAAGGTCCATTGGACCTAAATCGATTAGAAAATGAATTGTACTAAATCCAATAGCAGCTTAAGATTTGGACTTAATCTAAGTCTTTAAATTATTGATCTTTATATCTCTTGTATCAAATCGTTTAGTCAATACTACAAGAAAAGTTGCCAAAAGCCGTTAACATATTAGTGGTACAAAATGAGGTAGATAAAACTTTATCAGGGGCTAAAGGTGAACATTACCTTTACCCACCTCATTTTGTACAATAATGCTAGTGGCGATCTTGTCAACTTTTCTTGTAGTGTTCGTGGCTTCTCTTCTAAGCAATAAGTATGGCTCCTGTACAGGATTAAAGGGACAAAATTCAAGGTTAGAGTGGAAAACGAGGAACAAGTAGAGATCTCCTTCACAAGAAAGTGGAATCCGTCTCAAAAGGGAGAACGTGTCCCTCTCAATATCGATAAAAGGTTTGATATAATTCATGTAGTTCTTAAGAAATGAAAAACTTGAACTAAAAATCGAGTGTCACAGTCTTGATCACATGACATTACATTTTGCAGATTTATAATGCTTCGTAATTCTTCAGGCTTCTACTCATATGCCATCTATGATCACTTGAAAGAATGGCCTCCTTTCAACCTTCCACAGACCAGGATTACCTTCAAGCTCAGAAAAGAAAAGTAGCGAAAACTTTCTTCATTGTTTTCTATCTATAATCAAGTTAGCTATATAGTTTGTAGTCGTCGTTATGGACACTTACAAATAGTAATCGTTGTTCCTCCACAGTGCAAAGTATGAACACAAAATGATTATTTTGTTGTTAAAAATTGTGATTCCTTGCAAGAGATCATATTTCAGCTTCACAGCACTATGAAATCTTGATTCAAATAATGTAACGTTAACAACTTTGTATATAAGTTAGTATGTTATTTACCGGGAATACTAATTGACTATCTTTAATATTTTTGGTGGGTGATTTATCAGGTTTCACTATATGGCCATAGCAGATAACAGGCAAAGATACATGCCCCTCCCTGACGATCGATCACCTGAGAGAAGTCAAGCCCTAGCTTACCCTGAAGCAGTCCTTCTTGTCGATCCTATAGAGCCAGATTTCAAGGGAGAGGTAAATCTTTCCTCCTCTATAAAGAGGTCTAGCTGCTAGCTAGGGTTAATTACGAAAATATTCTTGAACTTAATTGTATCGGAGTTCAAGAGACTAGGGTTTATGGTTGGTTTAGTAAGGTTAGGGTTTACCGAATTTATATAGTTTCAAAATTTCATAGTTTTTTCGAAGAAAAGTACTATATTCATTAATAATAAAAAGAATACAATTGCAAATTGTAGGTGGATGATAAGTACGAATACTCATGCGAAAACCAAAACCTTCATGTTCATGGTTGGGTATGTATGGACCCACCCATTGGCTTTTGGCAAATAACGCCCAGTGATGAATTTCGATCCGGTGGACCTCTCAAACAAAATCTCAGCTCCCATGTTGGCCCCACTTGCCTTGCGGTAAATGAAATAAACTGTTGCATTCAATGGTGGAGCTAGGAATTTAAATAGGGGACTAATTCAATTTTCTTAAAATATGAATGTGTAGTGAAATTTAAACATTGAGGGTAGGCTAAATTTTTGTTTGGTGCAATAAAGACCATAGCATGCTGATCTCAACAGCAAACAATTTCGTCTTTTAAAACTTGGGGTGTGCTAGAGGCCAGGGCAGTCACTAGTTGGCTCAGCCCTTGGTTGCATCCATTGACAATAAGTAGTGTTACAAAATACAAGATACACATCTCATGTTGAAAACTTAACAAAATAAAATATTTGAAAAAATCTACAAAATTAACTATATTATACATTTTTTCCTCATAGAAATAAGTTGATTTATATGGTTGAAAATACAAAGCAGATGTTTCTTAGCGCTCATTATTCGGGAGAAGACCTAGTACTGAAGCTGAAACCAGATGAACCGTGGAAGAAAGTTTTTGGCCCTGTATTCATTTATCTTAATTCTGCGTCCGATGCAACTGATCCATCACCACTTTGGGATGATGCAAAAAAACAGGTCGACCTTTTTTCTTCTAATTTAAACAAACTCTAAAAGTATTTATATTCATTTATGTTCAAAAAATTCGAAGACTAGTAACTAATAAGTAGCTAGAACATTTACTTTGGATATTCAGATGATGACAGAAGTGCAAAGCTGGCCTTACAAGTTTCCTGCCTCCAATGATTATCCGGTGTCGGATCAACGGGGTAATGTTAAGGGTAGAATACAGATTCTGGATAGGTACTATTACTTAACCCAAATAAAAACACCTCGTCATGTAATATTACTTAAGCTAGCTAATTAATTAGTAGATTATTGGAAGTAATATAGATATCATGAGAATTGAATATACCGTCTTTTATTCCAAGTTTTTGTGAAATTCGTCCAAATTTTACTTAAATCTATACATGTCTAGGTATGTTAGTAAAGATTGCATACCTGGAAACGGTGCGTATGTAGGCTTGGCACCACCAGGAGACGCTGGATCATGGCAAAGAGATTGTAAGGTGATTTGTTTTCTCAACTTTATAACCAGCAAGTACTGTTTTCCATGAACTCGTATAACAGGAACTAGAAGGAAAGAGTATTGCAACTCAATTGGTTGACAATGTGTGCATTTTATATATCAGGGCTACCAGTTCTGGACTAGGGCAGATGAGAAAGGATATTACTCTATACAGAATATACGCGAGGGTGACTATAATCTCTATGCATGGTGTCCTGGTTTTATCGGAGATTATCGATATGACGCAACTATTAGCATAACCGCAGGTCTCTCTCATATTTTTCTCTTCCAGAAGACTTGATGAATTACCGTTATGATCAATACTTTAATATATGCATATATTAATAACCAGGTTGTGATATTGATGTGGATGATATTGTATATGAGCCTCCAAGAGATGGACCAACGTTGTGGGAAATTGGCATCCCTGATCGTTCTGCTGCTGAATTCTATGTTCCTGATCCTAATCCAATGTATATCAATAAACTTTATGTCGACCATCCTGATAGGTTAGTTTTCGAGCTTGGTTAACTGACCACTCCATCTTTATGGAATTTAAATTTAGTCACAGCAATCTACATCTGACTACTATAGTACTATAGTAGTCCGTGAACGTATAAGCGACTATACATAGTTGCCACCATTCATCAACTTGATTTTGGCTTTTGCCTGAATGTGTGATCTAGATTCACAGTTAGCTACCAACATAGACATCAGGCTGGCAAGAGAACCAAGAGAACATTTTGTTGGAAAAGTTAGCAAGTTAGCAAGTTAGCAATTTGGTTTATTTTTATGTTAGGGTATTCTTTTGTGGTATTTTATGTATTGGGGCTTTCTAGTTAGAAGTATATAGATTACGTTTGCTTTCCTATTAATCGTGAATCCTTTTGTTTCAAGATCAGGTCTTTATAAATACACCTTTTGCGATTTTATATAAGTTTGTGTTCTTCTTTGTTTTAGTCAATAGAATAAGAACACAATTTTGCAATGAGTTTTTTTTTTTTTTTTTTCGTTTGTCATCCTTTCATTTGCTAACACATTTTCCTATATGTGTGTGTATGTTTGGTTGAGAGTATTAATCCCACATCGGTTAAAGAATGACCTTGCACGTGCTTATATAAGTAGTTGGTTACTTCCCATATTGTTAGTTGGTTTTATGGTAGAACCTCAACTTTCTTCATGTTCCACTACATAAAAACCTTGACCATTTTCTTACCAACACTTTCAGGTTTAGGCAGTACGGATTATGGGAAAGATATCAAGAGTTATATCCTGATGAAGATTTAATTTACAGCATCGACACCAGTGACTATACTAAAGATTGGTTCTTCGCCCAGGTTCCTAGGTGGAGTTCTTCCTAACCTACATTGGCTTTACTTTCTCAATGTGTCATTCTTTGTGAGTAGTTAAATTAACAAATAAACTTTGAAATTAAATCCGTAGCCTTAACTTCGAGCCTTTTGTTTTACAATATATAGGAAGAAAGATGATGACACATATCAAGGCACTACATGGCAAATCAAGTTTCAACTTAAGCATTTCAGTGAAAGTGATACCCTCAAACTTCGAATAGCCCTTGCCACTGCAAACATTGCAGAATTACAGGTACATGTTATGTGTAGAATTGCATGTAAGTGTAACCAAAGCTCTAACTAATCTGGTTGCTTTTGTTGTTCTTTTCCTGTTTAAGATTCGAATAAATGATTCGAAAGCAGACCCTCCGCTGTTTACTACTGGAGTGATTGGAAAGGACAATACAATTGCTAGGCATGGAATCCATGGTCTGTACTGGCTGTATAACATAGATATACCAGGCACATTGCTGGTGGAAGGAGCCAATACCCTATTTCTAACGCAAACAATGAGCACTAGCCCTTTGGCTCCTTTCCACGGACTCATGTATGACTACATTCGTTTAGAAGGTCCATCATCTTCTTCTTCAAGTACCACCTAAATTATATCTGTGCTTCTTTAATTAACACAAATTAATGAGGATAATATTAAAATTTAATGTATAAATACCTTAAAGTTATCATACTCTCTGGTGATTCGATTGATGGAATTTAGTATGATGCTTATGATATCATCTAAATGGATGATATTTATGAGATTGATATTTAAATATTTTTGAAAAAAAATAACATGGGAAGTAAAAATGGGTGAATACTGTACTATCCCAAATTAATTGGTAGGATGTGAAGCAACAATTTTTCTTCTTATATTCTAAGAAGAAAAATGCATCGAATTTGGAGGCAAAAGAATTTAGTTGAAAGGGAAATTCAGAAATCAAACAATATAAATCAATTCAAAATTTTAAATTGAAAAATATTCTGCTTAATTATAACAAAAGAAAGAAAGGTGGAACTGTTAGAGCAATTACATTACATTAGGGAGAATTGTGGAGTCTGTTTTTGGTATCCTCAGCGGCATCAGCTGCTTCAACTTGCATTTTGGCTGTCTTAAGCTCTGCTTCTGTTGCTTCCTGCTCATTCCTTGCTGTCAACTTCTTGGCCTGCTCCAATATCAATCAACCGTCAAAAAAATTAATATCACACAGGAAAGAACACACCTTTACATACATCCGTTCCAGCCGGTCGGACGGTTCAAATCCGCTTTAGCCAATGTAGTTACGCTCACGTTTGTAAATAGCTAAGCCATAAAGGCAAGAAACAAACTAACCTGACCAACGAAGCATGCCTTAACATAACGAAAACCCTCTTGCAATGAAACAGTGAAAGACAAGCAGTCGTTCTTCAGGCGAGACATGATTGAGTACGAGTTTGCTTTGAGCAGTCGTGACGATTAGCACTCATCCAAAATCCACAGAGAGAGAGAGAGTGAAGAGAGAGAAGTTGAGTAGACGTTTTGTTTTGTAGGGTGTGTGTGCAGAGTCACGAGAGTCGTGGCAGCTAAACAACACTTCCACGTCTTAGACTCTTAGCTTCCACGAACGGAAAAGATCTCGCCGTATCGTGTTTTTTTAGATATTTTGTAATCGTGATCTATGTCCGATTAAAAATTATTTTAAAATTTAAAATTAAATATAAATAGTATAATGAAAATTAACGGTATGAGATAAATGGTCACAATTACAGGATTTCTAAGATCTAAAAAAAAAAATTCTGTGCAAATCATTTTGATGAGGATTTTGGAAATCTATGAATTTCGTCCATCGTACATCTTTCAATCAGTTTTTTTCAGGTATTGTTTATGTTTATTTTTAAATAAAAATATTTAAAATAATAGGAAAACTAATGAAAATGGCTTGAAAACTTTGAGTTTTAATGATAAGGACAAAATAAAGGGTAAAGTGAATAGTACCAGAATTGACCTTTTAGTGTAAAAATGTGATTTTTCATTAAAGTGAACAGTACCGGGAGCTTTTCGTTAAAGTTTCCTAAAATAATTTATAATCACACTATATATGATGAACAGACACAATTTACAATTTTATGAGATTTTAACAAAAAAAATCGACAAGACTCCTAAGTCCCTTCTTTTTCTTTTTTTTTTAATTTTTTATTTGGGGTAAACTTTCTGACTCCCTTCTTTATTATATGATAAGACTCTGAAAAACCAGTACTGCGTGGTGGGTCGAGTGAGAATCGATGTTGTTTTTTTGTCATTAGGCTTTTCTTTATTTATAACTTCTCTTTCTATGTTCAAACTATTTTTTTTAATCAAACTATTTTTTTGTCCACTAAAACATGGCTTTCACGTCAACGAAAAATGGTCTTTATAACGCCGACATTCGGAGTGGTCTCATTTTTAACAGTAAATTTTGGTCATAAGTAGATGAAATTGATATGTAATTTTTGATGTTATTATTGTTTACTTAAATTATAACACATAATGCACTAGTATTAAAGAGACATAGTACATTGATATCAAACATTTTAATTTAATAATTCAATAACATGTGTTTTTTCATATGACGTTATATTATTCATTTAGTATAACAGGTACAAATGAATTTATTCTACACAAGTTGTCCTGGTAACAAAATATTTACTATGAGTGTCACAATTCCACATGTAGCAATGTCTAGGTGTAAGTGATTGACTCTGAATCTTTTTTGTTCAATTGGTATATTATATATGTGCAATTTCGCAAACGAAATTACTAATTTGATAAAATTTGAATTTTGAGTTAAAACAAAAAAGGACTCGGGTAAATAAAACCTCCGCTACGACGCCTAAAGTAAAGTGTGATGAAAAAAAAACAGTCAAGCGCGAAAGAGCTAACTTAATTGGATATTCGTATCAAGATAAATAAGGGCTTCCATTCTGTTTATATGCATCTATATCCATATAAAAGCAACATTTACTCAATTTCTTAGGGAACAAATTTTCTTATTTCTGTCTCTTGTTTCTTTTTAATTTATTCAATTCGAATCTTCAAAAAAATTAAGGTGTGCAGCAACGGATGTGCAACTCAATTTTTGGTATAATATTCATAAGCATACAAAAGTAATAAGAGGTGATAAATTTAAACACACATAGAAAACACATGTTTGAACAAGCAGCAACTTCACAAGCTTCCCTTGCCATACAAGTTACAACTAATGAGCAGAAGCAACAAGAAGATCACAGGTTACAAAGGCTAGCTCAATCAATAAAGTTCCGTCCACGACTGAAATCTGCGTAGAGGTAAGTCGGCCGTGGATTTCGCTCTACGCAGATTTCACGACTCTGCATACCGTTATGTTGGTCAAGTGCCTAAGGATGAGCGTGAGGTTGGTCGATCATACACATAAATGATCTTCATGCTTCATCCTTGCTTGAAACATGTATGTACTAAGCATGTTCATCGAAGCTAAATCATCTTGTCAAAACAAAAATAGCCAATCAAAGTTTATAGTAAAGCTCCAGATGATTTAGTGCTAGCTGAATCTTAACAGTCGAATCAATCACAAAAATGTCGGGTATATAAGTCATTTCTAACGTATGTACATTTGATTGACATCTTTTTCTTGTATGAGAGAAAAACAAGCGAGTTGCGAAAGAATGCAAAAACATATAACAGATCTACGCTGTATGAACTAAAGAGGAGTTGTTAGCTGCAAATGAGAAAAAACGTAGCAATGGCTCCGGTTGAGAAAAACCAGAAGATGCCAATGGAACTACAACAGCTGCCATATTATCCGTACTGCCCTTTTCATACGCAGTACTTACAATGCGGTCAGCTAATGAGTATGAACCTGCCAAAGAGAGCTCAAATTTCGTAGGATGATGACTTCGTGCTTCCCACAACAGATCGCAAACATCCTGCAAGCTCTGCTTCTCAAAAACTCCGTCAGATGTAGCCACGAGATATGTATCATTTACAGTCAGGGCTTGCCAATCTGTCAACTCCGGTTCTGATACAACGCCAAAACTGATGACAGTCGAGAGCAACTTAAATTAGTTTTACATGTCACAAAAGACGAGATATTTAAACCAGAACATCTTTTAATTTCATTGTTCGATCAATAGCAAGAAAAGAAGGAATGCAAACTTCAAAAATAATCCTATTATTCTTTAACTTCTTACCTTTTAAAGGAGATGTCGCCAATAGATCGGGTAACAGCCAGCTGACCATTTACTCGAGGCACACCGGCCCATTCAAGAACATTTCCACCAGCACTTTCCACCCTAAGTTTTTCATCGTCTCTGTCCGGATGATGATCTCTTGTCAATTCCTTAACAGATAAATGCACCAACTCATCCGCGGGAGCTAATTCAAAGTTTTTATTGCGCCTTCGATGTGAGATAATACCATTACGCCTTTCCTCCACGTACAATCTTAAATAAGCAGCTGCAGTAACCACAAACATCAGAAGGTAAATAACCTCTGTCGTGCTTTTAATCTTTCCAAATACAAACTAAATAGTCTCACGCTCAATGATCGATACATGCATGCAGAAAAATACATGATTTTAAGAGAGCGAGAGAGAAGAAACATCATATAAAGTTCCCAATAAACCATGTTAGCTAAAACAGATGCGCCTTTACACCGAAAATAGAAAAATACCTTTAGCCTCTGCAGGAGTTTGAAAATTTTCCGAGCACAAAAAGGCCTTTGAGTCTCCAATATTGGCAACTAAGATTTGGCCATCCAAAAGTAGTATAATCGTGGCAGTAGAACCGGAATTTAGATTCTCCATAAATGCAACCTTCAAAAGTGAACAGCAGGAACCTCAATACAATCGTAAGAACATAAAACACTATATATGCAGACCAATTTCAAAGAAAGCGGAGAAAAATCAATTAGAAGAGAGATATATATACCTTAGAAAATTTTGAATCAATGTCATGAACTGCCCTCAACAATGCTTCTTTCAAGATGTCAAAGCGGAAAGAATCGTCAAAGTTTGCTTGCAACGAATGCTTAAACCTGAGAATTCATTAATGAACTAAGCATAATTAGCACTATTTCTAAATCCCATAACTTGTTATCATGAAACAGAGACAAGTTAAACCAGCAATTAGATCATCAATCGAGAATTAGTAAATAACTCAATAGTAGCTATATACAGAGTAATTATTTATACAAAAATTTAGAAATAGAACCTTGCAATATCCAATTGGCGCCGATCAAGTAAGCCGTGCCAATTTTGCAACGTTGGTGTTCCAGATGACACAGCAGAAAGCGATGCATCGAGAAGAAAGTAGGTATGCAAAACGAAGTACTCCAAGAAAAGCTTGGAAGCCATATCACTAGCTTCAGCACCATTATGACCATCAAAAACAGCAGCAACTCCAACTCTAACCTCCTCCATAATCCCTACTCTACCTGCACCTCCAAATTAGCACGTTATATTCTTCAATTGTTCCATATATAATATGTATGTATATGTGTGTGTGTGTGTGTGTATATATATATACATACATATATGTATCAGCGTTCTCATAACATGGATTAATAATATATTTGGTTAATTACTTAGCCACTAAGCCAGCCAAAAATTAGCATACACCAACTGCATTATAATCCAAGAACTTCAGACGATAACACAAAAACCCTAATTGTATAGAGAATATATACTTATGAGAAAGAGAGACGGACCAGGAAAGGGAATGCGAACGTCGAGAGCGCAGAGAGTGCGATCCTCCAGGTACTTTCTTCGACCTTGAAGCATGGCCGTTTGGCAAAGCGACGTGCGTCGGGAGTCGTCAGAGTGCTTCAATTGACTGCATTCTGGGGATTCAAAAACCGCCGGAGCGCCACCATGTTCGTAAAGCGCCAAGCACGTCGACGACGATTCTCCTCCGTAGGACAGAGTCGGAAGGCCGGCGAATAGTAATCCCAGTACGAATAGGTGGAGGACTCCGGAGCACTCCATCGTCTGCCGCTGCTACTCTCTTGCGCTTCAACCGTCAATTCCCATCACTCCTGAAATTCCTTTTTATATATGCATTCAAGAATTTCCGAGTCCTTGTAGCGCTCGGTTTTTTCTTTCTTCGAATATTCTGTTTTCCTCTCCTTTTTTTTTTTTTTTTTTTTTGCATTTTTTGCATTTTTTTCTTTTCCTTTTTCTTTGGGAAAATGCTAGCTACACTCCCTCAAACAGCTAGTCTGAATCCTGATATGACTCTCTGACATGTACTGTAGTAGGTTTTTTTTTTTTTAAAATAACTGAATATGCTTTTAGTGAAATTAATTTTAGTTTTCAAAAATACGTAAGTGTCATTTGTTACAAGCAACAGCTAGATGTTTATTGCTCAGAAACACTTAATGTATTTTTCTATGATACATTTGAATTTTAACTAAAAATTAATTTTAAAAATATTTTTACCAAAACTACTTCTAATCATTTTAAAAATATTTCTAAACGAGGCCTATATTATTTAGGATATAATAATTCTACTCTTGCTAGATTTTTCACATCGCATATATTACTTTTCTAATAGAAATAGAGCCAACTAACATATGTAGATATGAAAAATGTGATAAAGAAACAATTTAAGTTCTCGCCATTGAGTACTAAACTTGGCATTCGTGTCGTGTTTTTCGTATTCATGTCATACCAATAAATAATCAAATGAAAAACATAATACTAAATAAGTATATAATACCATATTATCACATCCAAAACATAAAAACGCAATTTTCTTTTAAGTATATATTTACATACCCAAAATAAGAGCATAATTAAAATAAATAAAAACATTAGAATATTACAAAATATCAAATGTTCAAAAAATTTGCAAAATTAAGGACATTAGAACATTGGAACCTTACACGTTTTCTTCCAATCAAACCCATCAATTTTCCTCAATCACCATGGGAAACAGTATTGGAACTTTGGCTTGATATTTTGTCTTCAAGAGTTATATTTATGATGTTTTCAGTGAGGCTTTCCACATTAGCACTCTCTGCTTGATTTTTCTCATTAAGTTTTATTTTTTCAGATTTTCTTTTTTGAAAACATGATCTATTAGAGGATGCAGGAAGATAAACAGTTTGGATCGTTGATATTATGTTCAAAGTTTTACGGTAAGTTAAAATAGTGTTTGATGTTTATAAAGTTTCTACAAACTATATGACATCGACTCATATTTCAGTTAACCGTAAATATCGAAACGTGATATCAAAGATATGAACTGTTCATCTTCTTCCATCCGCCAGATGATCATGTTTTCAAAAAAGAAAATTTTAAAAATGAAATTCAGTAAGAAGAATCAAGCGTAAATGACAATCGATGGTTAAATATAAATTTAAGATTTATGGATTGTAGTGTTGAATTTCGAAGTTGGCCTCTTTATGAAAGTTGTAAAGCCTGTCACTATGAGTGATTGTATATATTATTATTTTTTTTACATTTTTTACACTTCTACAATAATTATTATTAATTTTGCCCTCAAATAAAAAACATTATTCATGAGGGTTTGGAGGATTTTTAAAATCTAAACGATAATGTAAGTCTAACCATTATCTACTCGTGGAAGAATAATGATGAATCACAAGTGTTTATATATTCTTTCACATTTTTCATACTTGTATATATGTCTTCTTAGTTCTTACCTATACAAATACTATACTAGTTTATTTTAATTTTGGAAAACAACATGTAAAGTAAAACTTATCATAATAATGATAATAAGGAACTCTCATAATAAAAATAAATAATGACTAAAACTTTTTTTTATAACTTATATAGAATAATAATACAAAACTATATATTTAATTTAGAATATATTGTATATATTAATATGGCTATTGTATTTTATAATAAATCTTTTAGTAATTAAACTTTAAAATTATTAAAATAATTTTTTTCTTAACGGGTCGAAACAGTTTACCCATGTGTTACCCGCTTGTATACCCGTTAAGAAACCGTTATTAACGAGTCACCCGATAATGACCCGATTAATTATCGCGTTAACCTGAAACCAGTTATTTTCATGTCATGTCATGTCACTGTGTCGTGTCAGAAACTATCAGGTCTACTGAGTACTCACTTTTTTATTTTGTCCAATAATATTATAACAGGTATTCTATTGTTTTAAACCATAATGTATAAGTTGTTTAATTTTTCTTGAACTTTAAAAACAAGAAATACATGAATTTTTTTTATCTGGCCAAATCAAAAGGTGAGTAAACAATAGAAAGGTAACAAAGTCATATATACAACAAAGGGCTGCATAAGAGAGAAACTAGTGGTGAACCTTTTTACAGAAAATGACTACAAATGCTGCATCGCAATGTACGACTCGGGCATCGCCATGTACTACTCGCTCAATATACAGGAGGAGGCTGGAAGTATGGATGGTGCAAAGCTTCGTCAACACTCAACCGCTCGTCCTAGGTACATTTCAGAAATTTTAACCGAGTCAAATTTCCATAAGCAACTTACGTAATAATGTACGTTGATATACGACTAAGATATCTTACATAGAAACTTACAGGATCCCACAACAGTAGCCCCCGTACCAAACGCATTGCCCACACATTCGGAAACCTGCAGCTTTTCCAAGTATATTGACATACATGTACTCCAACAGAAGAAGAAAAGTAGAATACAGTCATATAAACATTTACCGACCCTAATTTCAGAGGATCTCTGTTCCTTATGTAACTGGCAAAGAATTCTTCTGAGCATCTCCAGGGAGCCAGTGCTACTCCAACCTATTAAAATCAGCGAAATTCAATTATTTTCGCCATATCTATGTCTATGACATGATCACAACAAAAACACGAGAAAACGTTGTGAGAAGGAACGATATCATAGTTCATGAGAAACATAAAGCAAACGCAGGAAAGCTTACTCGGTCCACTTTATGGTGCTGCCAAGGAGGTAAGATGCACAACTCCATTAAGGACCTAAGTCTGTTTGAATGGATAAATCAAGATTCAGTATATCCCAACCTTCATCCGAGGTAAATAATTCGATATCTGCAAGGATTTTATATCGTAATTCACTTCTTAAAGTTGAAGATAAAACATACTTATAGACAAGCTCCTTCATGTCTTCATTCCAGCCATCCAAATACTGGTCTATCAGTGTACGTGTGTAATCCGTAACTCGAAATATTTCCGGAGATTCTAAAATAAGCTCTAGGATCACAACACCAACACTCCACATATCGTACCTGTCCAAGGAAACTTAGTCCATCAGTCACCTACAATAGCATTTATTATTAAATCGCTGACAAACAAAATGCAATTTAGAGTAAATGAGCTAAATTTATAAAAGAAGAACATACTTCAATCTCGTGCTCGTTGGCCTTTCATACCAATCAGCATAGAGTAAGGCCTCGGGAGGAGTATACTCATTGGTTTGCTCATCTCTGGTGAAGCACAAAACCAGTGACTGTCAATGAAACCATTTTATGGTTTGATAAAATTGACACAACGAATAAACACAAACCTAGATGGTCCAGTAGAGCCATATAAGTTCTTGAGAGAAAATTCATCCACTGCGCTCCCAAAGTCGATAATGCGCCTAAAGTATTGTCCCAATTGAACGCATCAATCACCATTCCAAACCATTTAACAACATAAACATAAAAAGCCACATGCAAGTATAAAGGTGAACAGTAAGAAAAACCTACACTTGAAAGCTGATTTTCTCTCCAAGTGAAATTTCTTTCAGACATTTCCCACTGCGTTTGTCTTCAAAACATATGACAACGTTTCCTGCCAAAAGTGCAGTTAAGCATCTAATGCACACAAAAAAAAAAAAAAAAAAAAAAAGGTTCTATAGCCAGAAGAGGGCAGTTACTTGAAAGGTGAGCTATTGAAAGACTCTCGAACACTCACCAGGCTTGATATCTCGGTGGGTAATATTGCGGTCATGGCAGGATTTCAACGCAGTCAGCTGGGAGAGATCAAGAAGGGACAAATATGGTTACCCAAAAACCTACAGAAAAAAACCAATTTAAGACTAATTACAAGAAAGCACGGTTAACTGGTTTAGGTTATGACAACAAACCCACGCATGCACAGACACCCCCACAATCTTTGGATCTAATGCAATCTGCTGAACAAGATTACGTATTATTTATTTGCTGGTTTAAATTTTGTTTCTGGAAATTTATCATTGATATTTACCACAAGTTGTTTTACCTAGCAAAAGAATGAGACAATCCCAAAACTGTACAAATTAAGGGTAAGGCATCCATCATATCCAAGAAACCTCATATACAAGCTAGCTATGAGAGTCAAAATTTTACAGACTAACAAAATAGTTTCATAGAAATTAAATATGTGACCTACCAACTGCCATATCAGACTGCGCATTTGGTCCTGTCCTTCTTTGGTTGTCTTCAACCAGTGCAACCATTGTGATGGACGCAAGGTCTGGAAATGCTCGACTTCATCAACATCCATGTCGTCTCCCACAGTATACATCAGCTTTGACAGCGAAACACCCTCATGATGAAACGTAAGCCATATTTCATTTACTCGAGACTCCACGGACTCTGAATATCTTGCAATATGTTTCAAACCTTCTTCACAAAAGCCTCTACGCATTCCTAGTCCATATTCAATATTCCATTTAGTCAATCGGTTGGAGTAACAGATTATCGAAATTCAATTGAGAATTATTAAAGACAAAGCTTAGTGCTCCAGAATTTGTGCATTGGTACTTAGCATTGTCGCCAGTCATTGGCAGGTGCATACACAGATCTGGGTTATGGAACAGCATAAGAGGTCCGCCTAAAATCAGAAGGAAAGAAACAGTAAAAGTTTCTGTGTGTAAAATATACCAATGCCAATACAATTCTAGTAAGCCTTGTTCGTCTCAATTTCCAGCTTCTACTGTACATCAGGAATGTGCTTTTTTGATATAAAAAATCTTTCCAACCGAAGTGTTATCTAATAATTGGATTTGAAGCTTTTGTGATTAGAACATCTCCAAATAAGGAAACAAAAAGTTCATATCACCAATAACATGTCAATTTTCTATGTAGAATGATGTGGATTGACAACAAAAATGATCATTGTCAAATTTGACAACAACTTCAAATCTATTTTTTGTGATTAATAAATTCTTTTTATCATATGATTATTATTATTTTTTTCAAGTATGAAAAGTAGTTACATTAAATAATAATTTAAATTTGACATATTGGGTGTAAAAATAAAAATTAAAACAGAAGAAGATCAAAGTCCCACATAAGCTTTCATATTTAACTTTTGTGTTTGATGACCGCATTAGTGCTATGTCACTACACTTGGTTGAAGAGATCAAGTAGCAAAGGTGGATATAAAACTGCCTTCTAGTTGAGTGTCTATAAGATGAATTTTGTAAGTCATTTTTGTATTCATTCCTCTTAATGTTTGTCCGAGCTTGGGAGTATGATGATTTTCCCAGTAAGAGTTTTGTCTCGTTAATTCCTACATCGTGTGTACACTATTTATATTTATGCTATTTATAATGTGTAGGATTTAGTTTGCATAACTGGTTAATTTAGACTACATTTTGAAGAAAAAAAAATAAATATATATATATAAGGGAGCACTTCAAAATAGTGAAACATTCAAAATACCATAAATTACTGTTCAAAAATTTCCAAAATTACAATTAAATTGAAAGAGTAAAGTGACCAACACATTTTTATTTTGAATGAATTTAAAATTGAAAAGTTGAGAAAAAAAATAACAAAACAAAAACTTCCACGTTTTTTTTTTGTCAATAAACTTCCACGTTAGTTGGGGGTGGATGGTTGACTTCAAACTTATTTTCGAATAAATTGTTTAATTAAAATATATAAATAAAAAACTTATTTTTTTATTTTTTTGTCAAAAATTCTGAAAAAGCTTTACTTTAGCATGCAAAAGTCAATTGTCACACGCTTAATAAGCTAGTTAGAATTTAAGTCTAAACTTTTCACCCCTCTGAATTAGATTGATACTATTCTATAACTTTCGAGTGTTTAGAGCTTGGTAAGTTAAAGAAGGTAATTGACAAGAAAGGATAATCAATCATTATGGGTAGGGTATGACCTCTTACTAGTCTTGTTATATTAGATTTGTGGACTGTACATTTACGAATCGTGAGTAATCTTAATCTCAATTTATCTTCATCATTTTTCTCTATAAGAACTTACTCAACACATACATTACATATGAACAGTTTCTAATTCTATTAAACGTAAACATAAGTATAAATGGTAAACTGAATTATGTAAGGACTCGTCATCCACTAGCTTCAACATTTTAAAGCAAAAAATTAGCAGGATACCGGTATTTAAAATTTTTGAAGAAATAAACTCTGACTTGAGGGGTATAATGGTCATTGCATACTACCCCAATCCATCGCGACTATATATACCGGGCAGCTTCGATAGCTAGGTATAAAAAGCCCCAAATTTCAGCTCCTCGCGAAGAATCAACGTTCACAGAGAGAGAGCGAGAGGGCGAAGAAGCTCCACAGCGCAAACCCGATAAACTCTTCCGCAGCGTCGCCCCCAGTCCCTGTAACTCCAATTCCTCTCTCGATTTCAACTCCTCTCACGAATTCACACACTTTCTCTCGGAGTTGTTTTCCCGGGAATCCGATTCCGCAGCGCTGAGATTTGGTTTTGTTTGTGTATATGTTGATGCTGCAGATCGAGTAGATGGCGACGTTTGAGCTGTACAGGAGGTCGACAATCGGAATGTGTTTAACGGAGACTTTGGACGAGATGGTTCAGAGCGGGACTCTCAGTCCAGACCTCGCTATTCAAGTTCTCACTCAGTTCGACAAGGTATTCATATTATCTTTTGATTTTCTGTTTATTTTGAATTTGATGTATTTTGTTTGTTTAATTATTTTTTATACCTTCTTGATGGGTTTGTGGGTTGCGGATAGTCGATGACGGAAGCCCTTGAAACCCAAGTGAAGAGCAAGGTCTCCATCAAGGTAACTTTCGTCCTTTAACTTTTTGTATTTCTGAGTTTTGCTTCAAGCCAAGTTGTGGGCTTCGTCTCTAAATTGATGGGCTTTGTTTTGCTTGTTTAGATCTTTCATACTCTAAACTGGGTGTTGCGAAAGCCGAGTGAATAATGATTATGTTTTTAAGTGAATTTGCCTTAGAACCGTTAGTGTTACGTAGTACTGAACTCAATTTTGTGGTGATTATGTCATCCCATTTGTTTCTATCATACTTGTTCGTGTTATTAATGTGCATCTTTTGCTGGTTTGTTACTATTTCGCTTCTGAAAAGTTGAAGATTTTCAAGAATTAGGGTATGTAACAAAACACCGTGTGCTCACTGCAACTGCAGGTGTTTTACCAAATGCATTTGGTGGAGAAAGAGGTTTTTTTTTTTTTTGCCCAACACTAAAAGGGGTCTACCATCGTGAGTATTAGTTGCTGTTTAAAATGGGATATAGGGAGTTGACAATGACTTCGAAATGATCCATGTCTTTTGAGATAAGACTTGGTGGAATCATGGGATTTTGAGGTTGCCTTTTTTGAGTTAAACTACATTGTCTTTATTTGGTGGGTTAGGGTCATGGAATTGGCAAAGGTTTCTGTCTTTTTTTTTATTATTATTTTTTTTAATGCATAATTTGGTTTCCAGTTTACAACTGCACTTTTTCCACAATATTTGAGCAGTAAAATTAGTTAATAAGGTCATTGATTTATCCATTTATATTTCCTCCCCTTTTCCTACCTTATGTATAATGTATTTCATGAGAACCTTTTGGTGTTTATCAGCATTGTTAAAAATTTTATCTCTTCACCGGTGCCTTTGGTGCATTAAACGTCTCATTTTATTGTTGATTGGCCTTAGTTTTCCCTGTGCTTGTTTGTATCATTCTGTATGACACCCTCCTCTCAGGAAAAATCTTGAGTAGTTAGATAGTTGTATGCTTTGGCATGTCTCCTTGTTACATTCTTTATGCCTTATGTCTACACAACAAAATAATCATGGGCGGCTTTGCCTTTTCTCTTTTCTTTTAAGTTTTGGCTTCATCTACAAGGTAAGGATATCATGTAATGAATCAATTGGGTGAAGTTTTGGCATGTTTATAGCCACGCACGAAGAATCAGTTGGGCAGACTATGGCATGCTTATGGGCATCAAATTTAAGAAATCTTAGGACCTTCCTTTTCGTTTGACTCATCTTGATTAGATGGGAGTTACGGAAGAGTTGTAATGGTTGTGATGTTACTTTCTGCATTGTTTATTGGGCATAGATGAACAAACAAAGGAAATCTTGTTTGCCTTTTTCCCTGTTTTGTTTCTCATCCTCAAAAGCATTTTAATGTTGAGAAATGCTAAGGAGACTCTCTCAAAGTGGGACTCTCTGGACTCTCTGCCACCTCACAGTTTAACGTTAATTTTCATGCCAACATTATAAAATATTGTGCCAAAAATTGCAGAGAGTCCATGGAGAGTCCCACTTTTGGGTGTCTCCTTAGTATTTCTCTTTAATGTTTCTCATGAAAATAGGATTGGCTTACTATATGACTATTCAGATCTTATAGGCGTATAAGGCTGATGTTTTAATAATTAATAAGAAGTTTAGATTTGAATTTCAAAGCATCTTAATAATTGTTTAAGACAACAGAAACATGCAAAGAAATAAATTTAGGGAGATTCCAGATTATTTGGGACTATTTTTGAGGAGCTCCTTAAAATGTGTCTCAAGTCTCGCTATCACCACTGGTTGTTATGTTCATTCAACAAGGGGTGCTTTATTTATTTTATTTGTATTTACAAGTCCACTGTGGCCTCTTTTTCCCCTCTAGATAATAGATTATGAATAAACAAATGAATATCTATGTAAGTAAAAAAAAACCCATAAAAGACGCCACTAATGGTTGTTTGTATTTGTCCTCTATTGTTTCTCTTGCTTAACTTGCTTCCATTAACTTAAGAAACAGTAAGTGTAATGGTGGGCCCAAGGCGCATATGTATTCGTGAGGCCTATTTCAAGATTGAGTTATGTAAATAACTGACGCTTTGGTGTCTTTGTAGATCTTCTGAGCAATAGTCAGATAGTGAATGTTCCATGCATGCATACTATTAATTCTAGCATTGGATGATGGTTCCATTTAGTTAATAACTTAACATGCCACCAAACTTTTATTATTTTTTTACTGCTATGTGATTAATATTCAAACAAATCTAGTGTATTAAATGAATGTGCTACATGAAGGCATGTGTCTGTGTTGGGTTTATGGGAGTGTTCAAATCTCAAATGTTTGATTTGCAATAAAAATTAAGTTTCGCTTCGAAAGTATTGGGTCAACAATAACTGATCCAGCTTGGCTGCGCAAGCTTTAAGTTAGCAGTATAAAGGCCGAACTGTGTTCTAGAACACCAAATTCGTATTTTGCTTGAGTAGTCGTGTCAACAGTGTCACTGCTCCATGTATTATGCTACAAAAGCTTTACATTGATGGTATAGAAGCCAATTTATTAACAGCAGTTATAAGTACAAATGTCATTTGGACCATTGGCATGTTTCTACACTTGGGGAGCTTGTCCGCATATAGGGCTTGGTCCTTATTAGGATAATAGCAGGAATTCTGCAACTTCTTTGCCTGCCAAGGGGTTATGTGGGTCAGCAGTTCACTTATAGATAAACAATACTAACTTATTGATTTGTAATCTTATATAGACACTACCTTGTCATAATATATCTTGGATACTTTTTTAAAGTGATAGAATCTGATACGGTGTAAGTCCTTTATCTAGTATTAGGTAGTGCCACGTATTTTTTATTTTTTGCTTGGATCCAATACTATATTAGGACATGGCATTATGGTTAACTGGTTTGATATGCCAAAGTTATTTCTGTAAGTATTGTTAGTCTTTTTGTATGCTTTTGGCTTTTTTGGAGACATGATTCGTTCTTGATTTGATGGAAATTGCAGTCTGCTATCAACTGATTGGGTGACATGATTCCTTCTTGATTTGATTGTCATTCTGCTGTTCTTCTTTCCTGCCCGTGGACCGCAATTCTTATTTGCATCTCATATTTCTACCGCGTTGCACAAAACAAATACAGGATACAGATACGAGTTAGGGTGTGAATTCCAAACTATTTCTGACGAAGTTTGTATCCTCTACAGGGACATTTGCACACTTATAGATTCTGCGACAACGTTTGGACCTTCATCTTACAGGATGCTTTGTTCAAGAACGAAGAGAGCCAGGAAAATGTTGGCCGTGTTAAAATAGTGGCATGTGACTCAAAGCTGCTGACACAATGAGATGCCAAACTGACGGTGGTAACGTTAAATAAGAATTTAGTAATCTGTTGGTATGGAGGGCGAGGAAAAGGTAGCGGTTAATTCGGTTATCTGCAGGAACTGGAAGCTATAGGAGATTGAACATAAATTGTAAAAGCCCTCTATTTTGACAACTATACTTATTTATGGTTACACTGAGGATGTTGTGTGCTTGCTCATGGATCTTCGTTCGAAGTTCTATTGTTGTCTTGCGAAGATGAAACACGCCGGAGATCGAAGAGTTTGATGCTTGTATTGTTATGGACATATTCACACAAGTACTATTATTTATGAGAAGGGTTCCTAAAAAGAAAAAAGTAGTATTATTTTAGGCAGTATGTTTTGTGAACTATGTTGTGAATATCGCGTTTAAGAATGAGAAAATTATAACAAACTCTGGAAATCAAAAACAAATAATCAATACAAATCAGCACCGAGAATTAACATGGTTTAGCTATATGTGGCTGCGTTCATAGGGCTACAACTATAATTTTCCACTGTATCAATAATGAGTACAACGAATGATTTTTTTCAAATTTTTAGAATTAAGATTTGACGAAGAAGCTTAAAAGAAGAAGAACAAGAAATATGCTCTCTCTTTCTTTTCAGTCGCACACATTAGGACCACTCATCATGGACTGGAAGAAGTCAACAAACCCTCATAAGAAAAAGAAATATACGCCCATTGGGAATTTATTCCTTTGCAATTACTAGGACCACTATCACCACCGCTTTTCTCATATGCATATCATTTGTGAGGGCTACCAGTCTTTATCAATATTCGGTTCCATTGAAGTCGGTATGTCAAAAGGCTAGTTTATACAAAATAGTTTGACGATGCGAAATCGAAGGTCGAATTCCGTTGGGCTGCTTTTAGTTGAAAATTACCCGATTGAACCCGATTACGACCGGAATCAATCCAAATTTAATCAGAAATGCATTACTTTGAGGGTGCGTTTGGTACACGGGACGGGATGGGACGGGACGTTCCGTCCCGCGTTTGGTACGCCTAAAACGAGTGGGACGAGGCGTTCCACGGGACAAGTTTTGGTTCCACCTCCCCCCTGGAACGGGGTTGTTCCACGTGAGACAAAATTTTTTAACATTTTAGGACAACAATACCCCTTATCTTTTCAAAATTTACAACATTCGTCCCGTCTTGTTCCGTCCCGTCCCGTCTGCGTACCAAACGCACCCGACATAAAACGTTTGGACCGTTGAAGCGCGCCATTCCTCCCTCCCTCCCACTCTCTCTCTCTCTCTCTCTCTCTCTATCTGCTCGAATTTGAATCGCTAAAAGATGAGGATTTCAGAATCAACGGAGTGGGAAGTCGGAATCAGGGCTCGTTTTCCGTGTCCCTCTGTCGAATTCCACGATACTTGAGCATCCAATTCTAAATTCTCTCCCTCCTTTTCTTCTTTTATTAATATTATTCTCCAAAATTCGAAACCCACACCAAAGTCTCCGTAATTTCGCGGATTTTTTTAGGCTCTCATTGCTTCAACCTGAGCCGCCGCCATGGCCGCCGCCGGTAACCACCCTTCCGCCTCATCACAGGCTCCTGCTCCTCCTCCCCCTCGTCTCCACCAGTTTGATCTCATTGACCGCATGCAACTCCAGGTAATTAATTAAACTCAATTATCTAATAATTAATTACTCTTTTCTTATATCTTGGCGCTTTTTATGCTAGATTAATGTCTCCGGTTCTTCGAAAGGACGCAATGCAAGACTTGAATTTCAGCTCAGCAACTGCCCCAGCACTTGGGTTCTTCACTGGGGTTGCATTCTCCGTGGAAATAAGTAAATTTACCACCACCCCCATTTTTTTTTTATGTTAATATCTCTGTGTGTGTATGTGTGGAATATGCAATTTTGGTAATCATATACAGGAACTGGTTCGTTCCCGGCTCTTCGGGTTCACAAGCTTACAAGCAAGGCGCATTGCAGACACAATTCACCAAGGTCTTAAAAACCTCATTTTTCTATCTTTCTGACTGTATATATGTAGATTTCATCTAATATTTTTGTTTTGCGCGGATAAAGAATTTTATCTAATGGAAAATGAGGCTATAAGTTTCCAGTTTTAAACTGTTGTTGATGGGTTGTACCCTATAGTGTGTTTGTGTGTAAGACTATGTAGCTTTCTTACATTTAGTTTTCATGTTAAGTTGCAGAAAGGAGAATTGTATTTGTTAACCATCGAGTTGCGAGACCCCAATGTGCATGCTATTGAATTTGTACTTAAAGATGGCAGTCGCGAGAGATGGTTTGGTTTCTTTCTCCTGTTGCACTTTGTTATTTGCTTCATCTAGCCAAACTCATGCCTAGATGCTAAGGAAATGTTTATATGTGTTTGGTAGGTTAAAAATGAATCACGGGAACTTCCGGGTAGAAATCCCTGAGACTGATCCAACTACTTTAAGTCCCCCAATACCAAAAGAGCTGATTGAACAGAAAAGCAAGGGCAGGCCCATGAGCTCACCACAACAAGAAAAGGTTATACATTTGTTTCATCGGCACGTTCTTGCCTTGTGAACTTAAATTATAATGATTCAGTCTATGACTCTATCCTATGACATTCTCTATGTCCATTTTTGAATTGATAGACTCCCATTCTGTAGTACCTATGTGTGTTGTACATGTGCTTTAGTATGGAAGTCGCTGAAGGTATACCCTTCTGTTGTATTCTTGTTAGGGATCTCATTTTTTCCTTCTTTAGAAACTTTAGTCATATTGTTACTTTGGATTTCTCATGTAGGAAGATTACAAGGATACTTTAATAGGGCTACAAAGTCAGATATCAAAAGGAATATCCTTTAATGAGCTGCAGCATAGTTTTTCAACCTCCAGTCCTAGAAGAATGGTTGATAATGGAGAGAAACTGAGGAGTGGGATGCCATACTCGTACAAAAGGAAACATAATGTTGAGCAGTGGTTGCAAAAGCATTCAACAGCACCTGCCAAAAACGCCAGTATTCCAAATTCAGCTCTTATGGATCTTGTAGAAAACTCTATGGGAGGAGACAATGTGGTCTCACGGATAACTTATCAAATTGGCAACTATGACATAGTGGTTAGTTTTCTTCTATTTCAACCCTTAATTTGTATCAACTAGAATCATTATGTAATGTAAGTTCCATAACCTTTTGCCATGCTTAGCATTGAAGTAGAACAGTAAACGAAATACATCAGATTGCACGATTACAATTCAATTAGCTCAGTCTGATTTTCTGAGAAATTTTGATATGATTGGCACTTATCAATATCAAGTTATTTGATTATTGACCATTTGAATTCCATCGACGTTATCCGGTCAAATATTTCAGTCCACTATGATTCTAGTCCTTGCATGTCCGAAACCAGCAAAGTAAGACCATGTGGATCCCGTGTGAACCCCAGATATATGGACGATTTAAGTTGGTGAAATTCATAAAGACTACTTTAGAGAAGTGAAAAGAAAAGAATAAAAACTTCTTTTTGACATTCATTCTATCTTTGGTGGGTTGTAGGTCATTTCAAAAATGGATAGGGGTGACTTTCACATATTGGTTGCTACAAATATGAGAGGTGATACAGTTCTTCACTGGGGTGTTTCCAAATGTTCCCCTGGGGATTGGTTGGTGAGTTTATGTTTTCAGACTTAGTAAGACGCAATTTACTAGATAATTAAACTCCTATATGTTTGCCAGGTATGAATGGTACTTCACCTTATGTCCAGCTTTTGTCACATCTTGCAGGCTCCTCCACCAGAGATATTGCCTAAAAAATCAAATTTAGTTCCTGGAGCATGTCAGACTTATTTTACAGAAATATCAACTGGAAAGGGTTCCTTTCAGGTATGCAAATCAATAAAGGGTGTATTCTGTGATTTAGATTTTGACTTTCCTTTTGTTTTCAACTAAAACATTTTTAACCAATCTACCTTCAACCATAAAAAAAAAAAAAAGATTGTAGATATTAATCTTCAGCAAAGCAATTTGGTGGCTATCCAATTTGTGATATGGTCTGGTGGGTCTTCTTGGATAAAAAACAATGGAGCAAACTTCTTTGTAGGCGTGAGTCGCGTGACACCAGCGACTTCTACTTCAAAGGTAATCAATTGTGATTTGTGCTGAGAATTAGGACTGCTTTTATGAGCCCTTGCCAATTAACTAAACGAATAATAATATAATAGTTGTTTCCCATAGTGGCATTGGTTGCTAGCGTGCATGAATTAAAATATATACTCATACTGATTTAGCTGCTTAAATTTTTTATATTTATATGATTTAGACATGAGCTGCGATTCCCTGGGATAGCATTTGCGGATTATGCCTTATTGATGAACCTCCTAGTTTCAAACAATCTTGTGTATATGCCTGTCTTGTCCAGAGTCCAGATTATTATAATAGCCATAAAAGCTCTGTCCCTGTTTCAATGGAGCTTAGCATTCTTTCTTTAAACTGAATCACTTTTTATTTTAATTTTTTTTTTTTGAGATATTTTAAGATAAGGTTTTTGTTTTCTTTTTGTCCCCTTTTTTTACTAATGCTGTCATGTGATTATTTATCTTGCTATATGAATGAGACATAGCCTAGCTGGTAAGGAGACATTTGAAGTTCAAATCCTTGCCCTTTGTGTTGTTAGTTTTCATTAGAAATTTTGTTCCAAGTGACGGCTGCACAAATTTCATTGTTGACCAAAAAAATAAATATATAATTTTCACCCAGTCATTTATAATGTACTACGCAGTTTTCAGACTAGTGTTGTGACTATGGTTAAGACTTAAGACTAATACTGCACCTTGTATGCAGGCTAGCGGGAATGGCAACGGAATCTGCAAATGGTTACTTGATGAAATATCTCGAAGAGAGAAGGAGGCCGAGAGATCACTGATGCACAGGTAATGCCAAGATATGGTATATATAATCAATTAAGTTATAACTAATATGCATGGTGCATGGAGAAACCTTGATGCTCATTATCATTGGGCCAGTTATTAGTTTCTTTTTATGGTCAACTAGATGGGCATAAGAATTGCTTAATATGATAATAATATGAAGTTGCTCCTATAAGATAGGAAAATTGTCTTCAGCTTCATTCTTTCATCAAAACTATACTGATTTGACACAGATTCAACATTGCAACGGAACTTACAGAACGCTGCAAAAGTGAAGGGGAGTTCGGGCTTGTTGGTATATTGGTATGGTTGAGGTTCATGTCATGCAGGCATCTAACATGGAACAAGAACTACAATGTGAAACCTCGGTAATTTCCATACTTTAGCTTAAATAAATTATTTTCCTGATGAAAAGTGACTCCACATGGGTTATTGTTATCGTCCTATGTCAAATTATTTGGACTTTCTGGCCCACAGTTGGCATTTTAAGCTTCTGGTTATTTGAATACTTGTTATTGCATCCGTTTCCATCAGTATGAATGATCCATCTGCACTTATTGTACTAAGAAGGGACCTGACAAAGCCTTCTCTATTTGGTTTCAGTTTTCCTCTTATAATTGGGACATTTCATAGACAGACAGCTTTTTACTTGTGTTTTTAGTTGCCCCCTTCTGTCCTGCCTTGCTATTCCTTGTTTGCACTGTAGAGACTTTTGTTTCTTATGTGATTAGGCCAAGCTTTTGAATGACCATGTGAATATGGCACACATCGTCAACCAGAGACATGCACTGACTTATTTGTAATGTATCTGCAGTGAAATTAGTGAAGCTCAGGATAGGTTTACCAATCTGCTACAAAGAATATATTTAAACCAGCCTAATGATCGGGAAATTGTGAGATTACTAATGACACATGTTGGTCGTGGAGGTCAGGGAGATGTTGGACAGAGAATTAGAGATGAAATACTTGTGATTCAGGTATTTAAAATTTATTTGGTGCATATTGATGTGTGTATATTATATGGTTCATATTGCATCACCTGAGTATAATGTGCACATTTTCCACCATCAGAGAAATAATGACTGTAAGGGTGGCATGATGGAGGAATGGCACCAAAAGTTGCACAATAATAGTAGCCCAGATGATGTGATAATTTGTGAGGTATGGTAATTTATTTATTTTTTGTTTTCATTAGTGCAGTATCATACCCAGAGCTGATTGGGCATCAACATGGTTTTAGGTTATTGGATATTGGTTCAACTGGTGTGGCATGTAGTGTTATATGTAACTGAAAATGCTCAAATGTTCATCCGTTTCACATGATATATTCTTCCCGTTTTGTAACAGGCGCTCTTAAATTTTATCAAGTCTGGTTTTAGAGTTGATGTTTATTGGAAAACATTAAATGCCAATGGTCTCACAAAAGAGAAACTTGCAAGTTATGACCGCCCAATTGTGTCAGAGCCGCATTTCAGGGCGGATACTAAGGAGGGACTCATCCGTGACCTCACAGCATACTTGAAGACATTAAAGGTAAGAATGCAATCTAAACAGGAGCAATCATATTTTACTGATGCCGTCTAGCTGAGTTCCGGTTGAAATTTGTTAGTACCAAGTAGGGATTAGATGGAAGTTTATCATCCAATATGCATGTTAGGTGCTGGTCTATTGTGTGCTACAGATATAGGGAAAGTGCACATATACTGCGAAAAGGGTTTCCTTCTTAGTAAACTGAAATGCCTATTCTTAAAGATGTGAATTCATGAACCTTCTACAATAAATTGTACTTTATAAGTAAAGTTTTACTTAAATGGTGATCTCAAGGCTTTGGTATAAGGCTGACCCAGGATGTGGTATGTTGCCGTACAAGTTTGGCATGTGGGCTTCCCAAAATTTAGTCTCAAAATGAAAGAAAGTAGAGCAGATAGATGAAATGAAAAACTAATATGTTTGATTACAGTCTCCTTGATTATTGACTTTCATGGCATTTTGTTTTATGATGGAATGCCTTATAATGTTGGTGCTCTTCGAATTAACTGCTCTGCACCTGAAGTTTTCTTTAGCTTTTAGTTGCTTTTATACTTCATTCCTCTAACATATTAACTATAGGAGAATGCTTATATGTTTTCCACTTCTTATTCCTATTATCATCATGCCCACAGGCTGTTCATTCAGGTGCTGACCTTGAATCAGCTATTGAAGTTTTGGTTCCCTCAAATGAGGTAAGATCACTGATTATTGAACATCCCTTTCATCACTATTAAATGTTTGTTCTTTTGGCTAATAAGTGATACACCGTTTCTGTTTTGACCTTCAGAGTCGTAATTTCTCAAGCATGGTTGGAGTTAATTATGTTTGTGATTTGTCACCTAGGTTGCAGGTAACTTAATTGTTGTATTTGAAGTCAACTTATGCATCGAAATTTTTAATGTGATACAACTGGTTTTCCTATGTGACTGCTATCAAATAACAGGAGTGCCTGAACTTTGTCAAAGCACATGTTGGTGATGAAGATATTGTTCCACTTATGGAGGTCATTCTGTATTACAAACTTTCAAATTTTGATGTCTTATATTGGAATATCTTGTGAAGTTTAGATTTGTGTTTTCAGAAGTTACTAGAATCTCGAATTGAGCTACGCCCTGTTCTAATCACCAACCACAGAAGATTGAAAGATATACTCTTCCTTGATATTGCTTTGGATTCAGCTGTCAGAACAACCATGGAGAGGGGACTGAAAAATCTGAGCTCTGGACACCCACCGGTAAGTGGTAAACTATGTTTCATGTATACTCTCTGCTTACCTCAGAAAATTATAATCATGTAGATAACAGTTATGCAACAATACATTATGCTTCTGTTCCGTGCACCTAAAAACAGGAGATTATGTTCTTCATTTCCTTGGTGCTCGAAAATTTATGTCTGTCAACGGTTGACAATGAAGACCTCATTTACTGTACCAAGGTATCTCTATTTGAGCATGAATTTAAGTTTCGACTGTCTTTCTGGTTGATTCATGTAGAGAATGACAAAAAGAGGACCTTGTAGTTTGTCGTTTTGCTTCTCTCATGTATTTCCAACCTCTTGCAATCAATCATTTAGATCTTTCATCCTCTTTTTAGTTTTGATGTTAATGGAGTTCGGTTCTCTGTCTTGGTGTTTTGTTCTTGTCACAGGACTGGTACCGTACCTGCGAATTGTACAAACCCAATGATGGTCAGTGGGCTTTACAAACAAAGGCTATTCTTGATAGATTACAATTAGTACTTGCTGAGAGGTCTCAGTGTTACCAGAGGAAGATCCAGCCCAGTGCAAAATATCTTGGCAATTTGCTTGGTGTTCAGAAATCGCCAGTATGATATTGGTATTTGACTTTGGCATCCTTGGTGGACCTGTGAACTTTTATTTAATTTCTTTTTCCTGATTTCCAGATTGATACTTTCTCTGAGGAGTTAATAAGGGCTGGATCAGCAGCTATTCTGTCTACCCTCATTAATCGCTTTAACCCCATTCTTAGAAAAGCTGCAAACTTGGGCAGGTAAGATTAAGTTGAGGATTACTCCATGCTCAAGTGTAAAATTCTGTCTATGAATCTGAGTTTATTGCTATAGGTTCACTTTAATCTGCTCCCATTACTTTGCCTTAAAAAGTTGCCTTGATATTTTGGTCATTCTCTTCCTTGTTGTTTGTTGTGCCTTGCAGTTGGCAGGTTATCAGCCCAGTAGAAGTGTCAGGATTCTTACATTCTGTTAGTGAGCTCATTAGTATTCAGAACAAAGTCTATAAAAAGCCAACCATTTTAATTGCAACTAGAGTAACAGGAGAAGAGGAGATTCCAGATGGAGTTGTTGCTGTTCTGACACCTGATTTACCAGATGTTTTATCTCACGTCTCTATAAGAGCAAGAAATGACAAGGCATATAACCCTTCATCTTTATTTATCAATTCCCAAATAACCAAACTGTAGTGCATACATACATTTGATAGGATATGAAAACAATATCATAGTTTGTGTAAAACCAACACATTTATTAACTAGAGTAGAGCATGCTGCAGGTATGCTTTGCCACATGCTTTGATCCGAATATTATCAGAGATCTCAAGTTGAAGGAAGGCAAACCAATATCAATACAAGTGAAGTCGGCAAATATTATTATCAGGTTGGTCACTGGAGTGGTTGTTTCTGTGTTAGAACTTAGAAGTTATGTCTTCTTTGCAAATTCACCCTTTTTTGTTTTACTTGCAGTGACATCAGTAGCTCCAATCTTTCTTACAAGTCATTTGCTACTCAGTCCTCCAATCATCCAGGATTAACGCTAAAAAAGAAGGCCTTCTGTGGTAAATATGCTGTCTCAATTCAGGAGTTCACTAGTGAGGTGGTATGTCCTTGGAATAACTTTTTTCTCCGTCTAATTCTCCGTTTGTTCATCATGTTGCTCTAGCATAGACTGTTTAATAAATATCTTACAGATTATGATATGTTCTTAATTGCTTGTGTTGCACGGAGAAGCCATTTCAAGTTATATGTAGATTACAAAAACTGCAGTGGCATCATAATAATTGAAACATATACTTTCAAAAGTATTAGCTATTCTACTAACATTTAATCACCTTTTAGTTCGTTTTCTAAATGTAGTCCAAGAAATTAGAATGCAACAAAGTATTGTACTAATCTCTTTATTCTCTTATATTTCCCCTAGGCCAATTAATCTCTTGGTTCTTGCAACTGTTTATAGTAATGATTCTTTCTGACATTTACATACCACAAACTTTCTTTTGTACTTGAAGTTTCAAGTTATTTCTGTTGAATCTTGAATAGGCAATACAAGCATAAAGCATTCATGTTATCTGATGATTTTCTATTGCATAGGTTGGTGCAAAATCTTTCAATATAAAAGTTTTGAGAGAAAGGGTGCCGACATGGATTAAAATTCCAATGTCAGTAGCCATACCGTTTGGAGCCTTTGAGAAAGTCCTACTGGAAGATGTTAATAAGGTATTTTCTCAAAACTGATCAATTTGTTAAACACTTAATTCTGATTGCAGACATTATCGAAATGTCCACTGTCACATTCTTCTTTCTTCTGTTCAAGAGGCATCATTTTAGCTTAATTTGGTGGTGACCCTGACATATGCACAAGGCTCAAAATAGTGGCTGCTTGATTATGCGAAGTTGAGAGCACATAACTTCTTACCAGGAAAATATATATTAAAAGCACACAACTTCTTCACTAATTCAAATCGACTGAAAAAATGAAAATGTTTATAGGCTAGCATTTGTCATACATATATTTTTTATTCTGTCTTAAGTTTCATATTCATGTCTATGATATCAAGCCGTTTTTATAATTGGTCTATCCTTATTGGAAGATATTTCCTAAACCTATTATGATTTACATCTTAAAGTCTATAATGTACCACAATCACATTGCAGGCATCATAACCACAACTACTCACATACCTGAAAACAAAAGGGCTGATTCTAATGTTGTGATCAAGGTGTTTTTGAGTATTCTCGACCTCATATTATGCTCTCTTCAGGTCCCTCTTTGAATCTTAAGTGGAAAAGGTCTATCAAAATGGGGAGTTTTCCTAAGATATATTCCTTGTGGGTTTCTGCTTTTCTTGCCCATAGTTTGTTGCTAGAGCCTATTGTCATAAAGTTAATGTGAATGCATGTTGCATTATAAACTACCATCTTTTTTTCTTTTTTTTAAGAAGAAACGATAAAATTTTATTAAAACAATAACAAGAACTACAAAAAAGTGGATAAGAAATCCACCATCTAGCAAAACTAGCTATGACATCTCAGGTAGGGCTATTATTTACACGTAACTAAAGTTGAACCAAATTCATTTTCCTGCTGCTAACACATCCCTCACTATATGAGAAAGAAAATAATCCCTGAACTCATTCAAAACTGATGCCCAAAGGGCTGCCCAGTATCTTACTCTACCCCATAGTTCTTCTACCCCCACTCCCTTATAATCCTCAAAAACTCTTCGATTATGCTCCAACCAAATGTTCCAAAAAACTGCCAACACCAAACAACCCCACATAGCTTTAGCTTTCCTCACCTTTTCTAAAGCCTCCAAGTTGTTGCTTAGAATCTCGAAACAACCCTTTGGAATAACCCAACTAGCTCTAACTTCCTTGAACAATTTCCACCACAACTGTATTGAGTAAGAACAATGGAGAAAAACATGATAACTCCTCTCCTCCTCAGATCTAATCAAGCTTACATTTTTTTTGTAAAGCTTGTGCACTCCTTTTTCTTTGTTCCCCTTGCCCATTGTGTGCAGCAGCTACTGAAGGGTAGGGGAATCTCATTAATTTATTTGCCTTGTGTATTTTTACTGTCTTGTGTGTTTGTTTGTGTGTGTGCGTGTGCATACATAGAGGAAGAAGGATGAGCCTAGTTTAAATGTCCATATTTGCAAGAGCTTCAGTTATTGTTATTATAGGGATTGTTTAAGAAAGAAAAAAATAAGACCGTGAAACAAGTTTCCACATTTCTCGTGTGGATATGGAATGAAGATGGGTCTTGTTACTTTCTAAATCTGAACATTGTAAGGTTGCATCAGTCATTTATTCAATCATAATTTCATTCGAGTTCACAGTTTTAATTTATCTCATATTTTTCATTTGTTAAATGAAAGGGAAAAATAAAATAAAACAAAATTAACTGTTAATTTTTCACTCTTTTGCAGGATATAGCATATAAGATTTCCTCATTTTACAAATGTGTAAAGGGTGGAGACCTCTCAAAACTTCAAGCAATACGAGACACTATTCTACAAATGAATGCTCCTATTTCATTGGTACCTCAACTATCTTCTAGATTTGTATTGATAACTTAGTTGGCATTCCTACGTATTTAGTTTTCAGACTGGTCAGCCTGGTAAATGTTGCTGCCTGCTGCATGTCAAGTCCATAGGGAAGTTACTAACATTGAAATATAACTGTAGAGATGTCTGTAAGTCTTCCAGATATCATTTCTTCGAATGAATCTTAATATTAGTCTATTTTAAACTTTTTTCCACTTGATCCTTCAATTTAAGGTTCAGAGAATATGCCCAAATATTACAAGAAATAAAATGGAAGAGTGGAAATTTTCTGGAATATTTGGTTGGAGCGTAATAAAAGAGTTTTTGAGGATTACAAGGGAGTGGGGGTAGAGGAGCTTTGGGATAGAGTAAGACACTGGGCAGCTCTTTGGGCTTCAGTTTCAGTTGAGTTTATAGATTACCCTCTCTTCTATACTAAGGGATTTGTTAGCAGCTGTTAAATGATACGGTTTAGCCTTACCATTGTTTAATTAGCATTACATTAAAGGTCCTTGCTACTTACTCCCGGTTCTAGGTGGAACTCTTTTCCACTTATGTAAATTCTCTCTTTTACATAAAATTCTTTCGCTTCTTCTAAAAAAATAATAATATATATATATATATGGTTTAACATAGAAATTGGACAACCCTAGCTGGGCCCTTCTTAGAGAAGCTATAAACTCTTGACTTAGGTTTCTTTGGATTTTATTCAAATTAGGGTATTCAGTGGCTGTTTGCTCAGCTATTCCAGGTAGGGTTTATTTTTTAGTCTGGATGAATCTATGCATCTTTATCCTTGTTTTCACGGATAATAGACAGTATCATCACATTGCTCTAACATCTATCACTAGAGCCCCTCTCTCTTTGTATTGGATCTCTTGTAACCTTTATTATCTTCTTCGAGTGGGTGGATTATACAGGTGTTTATATATGTTTTTTTTTTTTTAATGTTTCAACCTAATTATTTACACTTTCATTTTACCTTTTGGTAGATCCATGAGCTTAAGAGCAAAATGAAAAGTTCAGGAATACCTTGGCCCGGTGATGAAGGTGGCGAGAGGTGGAATCGTGCTTGGCAAGCAATAAAGAAGGTATCAATTTCAATCATGTGCTTTGTGCTGGTCCATTGAGTTTACGTGATTTGATCTTTTGCAGATGTAAATCTTAGTGCATTGATGTTAGGAAGTCCCAAGTCTGTATGTTAGATGTCTATCTCATTCCCTTTGGGGCATTTCGTTTGCAAAATAGTGTGGTACTTTCTAGTAACATGGGCAGGATCTACTTTTGAAAACCAAATAGGGAGTATTCATCTTTTATAATTGCAATCACTATCATTAAAAGAATTATAAAGGCTCTTACACTTTGTATAACTAGGGTTATAGCAAAGTACTTAGTATATATGAGAAGGTATTCTAGAAATGCTGCAAAACTTTCAGATTACTGTGACTTGAGAACCATCTCAATTTGCCAGTTGCTGATATAAAGACGTATTCGTTTTGCAGGTTTGGGCTTCAAAGTGGAATGAAAGAGCATTTCTTAGTTGTAGGAAAGCTAACTTAGATCATGAAAATATATGCATGGCTGTACTGGTTCAAGAAATTATTTGCGCTGATTATGCTTTTGTAATTCACACGAAGAATCCCCTATCAGGGGATACCTCAGAGATTTATACAGAGGTATGCATTGTCTATGAGTTTCAAATCTCTCTCTCTCTCTCTCTCTCTCTCTCTCTCTCTCTCTCACACACACACACACACACACACACACCCACAGAGAGTTGGATAAACTGGAATCTAAATAATTATAAATGTTGTCCTCAGTCAATTTATATGCAAAATTGCAAATACAGATAGTTAAGGGCTTGGGAGAGACTTTGGTGGGTGCATATCCTGGACGTGCCATGAGCTTCATTACCAAAAAATCAAATCTAAATTCTCCTATTGTAAGCCAATTATTAACTTTATTACATGAAAATTTTGTGCCTGTTTTTATTAATTATTAACTTTATCCAGTTCAAAGGAGAGAAATTTTGTATATGGTAGTTGTTATGAACCCTTAATTCTTGAACATGAGTCTGACTTTCAGGTTACTGGTTATCCAAGCAAGCCAATAGGATTATATAGTAAGCAGTCTATCATATTCAGATCAGACTCAAATGCGGAGGACCTGGAAGGATATGCAGGTGCTGGGCTTTATGACAGGTATGTGCTGAACCTGAATTTTGTTGTAAGATGTACAACAAAGAGTACCCTTTTTCATCTTCTTTACTCTACGACCAGGCGAGAAAGCATCAGAAACTCGCCTACTTTTTAGATATTTTACCGATATTTTCGAAGACTAGAAAACCCTAGGATGTAGAAAGGTTTGGTATGGTGCTGCTTTTGTAGCCATCCAATCTACATGTTATTGAAACAGGCGGTCATATTACTTATTGGATTACCAGGCAGATGGAATGGTCATATCCATATATAGTATAGTGATCTAGTTAGATACTGTTCTGTTCGAAACAGGCGGTCATATTACTTATTGGATTACCAGGCAGATGGAATGGTCATATCCATATATAGTATAGTGATCTAGTTAGATACTGTTCTGTTCAACAGTCCCTTTTTCACATGAATGCTTCATCAAAACTGGTTTTGTTGAAACATATTCATTACTGTTTGCCTTTCAACGACCTGTTCTACAGAGTCACCGCCAATTCTTCGATTTCCCCTTTTGCGTTCATATAGTAACAATGCATTTTGCGTTCTGCATAGAACCCATGATCGATTCCAACTGCTTAGTGTGTTTATATCTCTGTCGCCCCATGCTCTTTCCCGTATAATAATGTGTCTTTGAACTTATTGCAGTGTCATCATGGATAAAGAGGAGAAGTTTGTATTGGATTACTCGAGAGATCGGTTGATTATTGACAGACCCTTCCAAGTCTCAGTCTTGTCGAGAATTGCCGAGGCGGGAAAGATAGTAGAAGGCATTTACGGTCATCCTCAGGACATTGAAGGGGTGGTAAAAGATGGAGTGATCTATGTGGTTCAGTCAAGGCCACAAATCTAGGGTTCTTAACCCGACTTTATTTTCAAATTTTATTTATGCTGAAACCATTACATTCTGAATGTAGATGAAAGGGCAAACTTATGATCCTACTGTCACCAACTAAGCTAAAATTGACGTTCCTTTGGATTTTCAGGCTTTTTTGGGTTTTGTTTTGAAACGGAGTCACATTGCTTCGTCGAACGGACGGAGAAAAATAGTGCGAAAATCATCTACTTCTAAGAAAATCAAAATGTTAAAATGGTAGATTGGAAACACAACAAGAATAGTTGTGCAAGGCCTTGTTTGCTAATATTTCAGGTAGTTTGGTGGATTGGGTCCTCTCATCATATTTCCTTCCTTCCAAAAAGTAGTTTACTTGCTTACTTGTTCGAGTAAGAGGCCTGAACCTTAGACATATGATAATTCCGAATAGAAGTTAGAAAGATTTTTTGTTTCATGGTAGCTTGCTCCGATACTCTTATGAAACGATTGGAAAAAGTTGGAGCTCGAAAAATGACCTCCCTAAAAGAAAATAAAACATTTCAATGTTAGATTTGGAAAACAAACAAAAAAATGAGTGCAAGCGGAGAATTGAGTGCGAAATTCACCTCCCTTTTATACAACGGTTGATAAAAGCATCATCTCTTTAGGTAGTAGCATAGGAAGAGATAAAGGCGTAGCAAGCCTTCTTTAATCTTACATGCTGCAATTTTTCGAAGGCTCAAATAGTTAGGAGGATTTACCTCTGCATTTGAGATTATGTTTTTATCTCGCTCCGCCTGAATATATCAGTTGTAAATTGTAACAAAACAAATACTAATCTCAAAATGTCGATCCATGATTAGGATCGATGTGCTCTTAATCTTATTATACAACAATAAGAACAACAACAAAAATAAAGTCTTATTTCATAAATGGAATCGGGTATATGAATCTTAGAACGTCGCTGCGCTTGAATTTGTGCCAAGTCTTCCACTCTTTATCTTAGCATAATGAACTCAACTTTCCTATGCTTCTTTGGACAATACTTTAAGAACAATGATTAGCTGCTGAAAGAATAGCAAGAACTCCTGCTAAATTGAACAAGTGTCCAATCACAATTGAACATGTGTCCAAAAAAAAAAAGAAATAAAACTTGAACCAACATCACCCCTTGTTCAGACACTTGTCGATTTTTAATTGGGTTTTCAGCAGGAGCTCCAACTCTTCTTTCAGCAACAAGTCATTGTTCGTACTTTAATCAATCATACATGCATGGCGTTCGAGTGTTGAAACATAAAAAGAATAATGTTAATCAATTATTAAAACAACCAAGTTTTTTGTTTGAATTGTATTAACCATTAAACAGCAGAATTATACATCTTGTGTGGAGTTTGATTTTCCAATTGGTTGACTTTTCTATGAGTTGACCCTTCTTCCTTCCTTCCTTCCTTCCTTAAGGAGCCTGCCAATTGAGATTTTGCAGCTCTCTCCCAAAACAATGAGTACCAGGACACAGCATGAAGCATCCTCCTCATCGAGACGTTGGATACATGACGTGTTCTTGAGCTTCAGAGGCGACGACACACGCAACGGCTTCACAGGCCACCTCTACATGACACTGAAAGAGGCTGGAGTCGACGCGTTCATTGACAACCAGCTAAGAAGAGGGGAAGAAATAACAGCCGAACTGGTGCAGGCAATCCGAGGGTCTAGGATTTCTGTCGTCGTCTTCTCAAAGAGGTATGCAGATTCAAGCTGGTGTCTTCAGGAGCTTGTGGAGATCATGGACTGTAGGAGAAGACTTGGACAAATAGTCTTGCCAGTATTCTACGATGTCGATCCTTCACATGTCAGGAAACAGACCAGTGGTAGTTTTGCACAAGCATTTCAGAAACATGAAGAAAGCTTCCATGAAGATACCGATAAGGTAGTGAGGTGGAGAGCTGCTCTTACGGAAGCTTCAAATTTGTCCGGTTGGGATCTCAAAAACACTGCAAACGGGTAATAACTTTTAACTTATCAATCTTCTTTCACTGCTGACTGATAAAACCTTAAATAAAATTTGATTCCCTAGTTCAAGATCCATCATTTTGATTCATAAAATCACTCACCTCCCGATTCATGGATCTCTTAAGAGGATTGAACCATTTCTTTTGACTCTTTCAAATTTGATAAATGGTAGTTGATCGAACATTTCACTATAGTTCTATGATTCAGAGTATCATTTCCTTTTTGATCCATTTGAATTCCATATTCGACGTTGTGATCAGATATATCCATTATAAAGAATTGATTCAATACATTTCTTATGTACCCATAGATGTTATATTGGATTTGAATCAGATTTCGAATCAATCTATATTTGATTGACTGCCTCCATTATGTTGTTGCTAGCAAATACCACTATTTTTTATTTTGAATCTTCCAAATCATTCCTGCAGGAGGTCCGGACCCATTTTTTCTGATCCTTCGATAAAAACATTCATTCCCTTCATAAAAAATACGTTCAGCATACCTTGAATTTTAAGAGTTAATCAATCCAATCTAACCTAAGCATCAAACGATCGAGGTGCACCCTTTACTAAAATCTTGTTTTTTTCTAAGCAATATATGGCCAGAATGTACTGCGTATCGAGTATTAGTTATGCTTCTAAATCTTGTTGACAGTCATGAGGCGGAGTTTATCAGAAGAATTATTGGCGAGATCACTAAGCAACTCGATAGCACATACTTAAATGTAGCCGTCTACCAAGTCGGAATAGATTCTCGGGTGAAAGAGATTAACAGCTTAGATGGGGGATCATACGATGTTCAAATGGTCGGAATTTGGGGTATGGGTGGAATGGGGAAAACATCAGTTGCAAAAGCCATCTATAACAAGTTCTACCATAGCTTTGAGTACAAAAGTTTCCTTGCAAATGTTAGGGAAACTGCAAAGGAATCGAATGGCATGACGAATTTGCAAGAAAAGCTTCTTTCTGATATCTTCAAACCAACTAAGGTGGAGGTTGGTGATGTTTATAGAGGTATTAATGTGATAAAAGAAAAACTTCGAAGCAGGGCGGTACTGCTCATAATTGATGATGTAGATCATGTGGACCAACTGAATGCTTTAGCTGTAGCCCGTGACTCCTTTGGTCGAGGAAGTAAAATTTTTATTACAGCAAGAGATCGACACCTACTAGAGCAAGTTGAAGTTAATATAATATATCTGGCTCGAAAAATGAAGGAACAAGAAGCTCTTGAGCTCTTTAGTTGGCATGCTTTTCGAAATCGTTATCCTAATGAAGAATATGTTGAACTGACAAGAAGTGTTCTTGGTTACTGTGGAGGCTTGCCGCTTGCTCTTGAAGTTTTAGGGTCGTTTCTGTTTAAAAGAAGCATAAGAGATTGGACAAGCACATTGAAGAAGTTGGAAAAAATTCCTCGTTTCGAAATTCAAGAAAAGCTTAAAATAAGCTTTGATGCGCTAAGTGATGAGGATGAGAGGGAAATATTCCTTGATATATCTTGTTTCTTCATAGGAATGGACAAGAACTATGTCACAAGGATCTTGGACGGTTGTGGGTTTTTTGCAGAAATCGGAATTAGTGTCCTCCTTCAACGATGCCTTGTAACTGTCAATGAGAAAAACAAGCTCGTGATACATGATCTACTTCGAGACATGGGCAGAGAAATCGTGCGTGCAAAATTTCCAAACCACCCTGGCAAGTGTAGTAGATTGTGGCGCCAAGAAGACGCAATAGGTGTACTGACAGACAAATCTGTAAGTACTTAGCTTCCTAATCAAATATAATTCAATGTTAATTCCATGTAATACAAGAGAATAACAACTGCAGATGTGTGGATATAAATCAAATTTTTTACACGCACTAACCTGTTCATTATTCACTTTTGTTCATAGGGAACGGAAGATATTGAAGGACTCGCTCTAAATTTGCTAAGACCAGACAAAGCTAGTTTCAGTATGAAAGCGTTTAGAAAGATGAAGAGGCTAAGATTGCTCCAACTTAATTGTGTACATCTCTCTGGAGACTACAAACATCTTTCCATGAAGTTAAGATGGCTCTGCTGGCGAGGATTCCCTCTAAAGTTCATACCAAAAGAAGCATTAAATCAATTAAGAAGCCTAGTTTCTATCGATCTAGGGTATAGCAACCTCATACAGTTTTGGGAGCATTCTATGGTATACTATCATAACCTTAACCAAGCCATTGACTGTTCCTTCGAATTTTACACCTAGCCACACTTCCTCTTTTCTTTTTTATTTCAGGTGGCTTAGATTGAACTTAGATGAAAAAAATAGAAACTTATTGACAGATGACGAGCAAGTTATCTATTTTGATTTTTGTTTTCTTTTGGGTTTGTCTTGCAGTTGCTCGAGAAGTTGAAGATTCTGAATCTCAGCCATTCGTACTTCCTAACACAATTGCCAAACTTCTCAAAACTCACAAATCTCGAGTATTTGATACTCAAGGGCTGTAAGAGCTTGCTCGAGATTCACCACTCCATAGGATGTCTTGAAAGACTTGCTTTGGTAAATCTTAAAGACTGCATAATGCTCAAGGATCTTCCAAAGAGTTTCTATAAGTTGAAACACGTTGAAACTCTTGTTCTTTCGGGCTGTTCAAGATTTCAAAACTTGGTTGCGGATATAGGAGAGATGGTATCATTGACAACTCTTCTTATAGATAACACGGCCATAGAAGAATTACCATATTCTTCCATAGCACGGTTGAAGAACCTGACACGTTTATCTCTATGTGGTCTGAAACTTATAGAACCCAACCCTTCCGTTTGGCCTTTGGTATTGACAAGAGAATATCCTCCTGCATTACATTGCTCAATTTCTTACGAAGATTTCAGGAACATCGATATATGTAGCAACGCATTTCATATCCTTCCGAGGAATAATAAGCGCAAGACAACGAGCGGAGATGGTGTCATTTTCCCCCCTGGAAATGATATTGCCAAGTGGTTCACAAATGTCGACAATGAGGGTGATCGAGTCTGTTTCCAAGTGCCTCAAACCACTGGTTCTAAATTAAAATCGTTGACGGTGTGCACCGTTTATTCTTCATCATTACACAAGGACGCACCTCTTAATCATTTTGCTATATTTATTACGAATCATACCAAGATCACCAGCTTCGTTGTCCGGCCAATGGATCCCTACACAATAACTTCAAATGAAGTCATTTGGCAAGGACATTTATCAAACAAGGAGCTCAGTTTGGAAAGGGGAGACTCCATTGAGGTTTATATTGTGATGGGATCTGGTTTCAGGGTGAAGAAATCGGGGGTACATCTCGTATGGGATCCCGAATTGATCATGAAAAATGTGATTGAGTTCGAGTCTATCCCATACGCTTATTTTCGTAGTGATGTGGAGTATGAGGCAGGACCGAGTCATGTCCCATGAGATGAGGATCGACCACCCAAGGACTTGAGGTACGTTTGATGATCAACCCTCTATTCAAAGGAGTACAGATGAACAATTGGAGCAGGGAAACAAAGATGAAGCTCTGCAGATAGAGAGGAGCTTTATACTTCAAGTTGGAGAACAGTTTGCACTACGACCTAATTTTATTTTTTATTTTACAGCTGATTTTCTGAGCTAACGGAGGACTTGGATTCATAACTGAATGAGATAATGCATTGTTATTGTTGTTGTTGTAGTATTTTACAGCTGATTTTCTTGTATACAGAACAATTTGCTTTCCACAATCAGTGGTGGGGTTTTGTAGGAAATCTTTGGTGATGCAATAGAAAGTCCAAAGTTTATTTGGCTGCATCCACCAACTTGGAAGGAAATAAGTCATCAAGTGTGGCTTCGTGTTTTAAACTTATGGATGGGTGGATATTGATTTGGTCATAACCATGTTTAGGATCATGTCTGTCGATTAGTATTACGATTCAACGGTAATTTTTTATATTTGTAAGTAAGAGTTTTTAAGTTTTATTTTTGTGAATGACGAGATTAATATCAAATTATTATGTCAAACTAAACTATTACGCATAGATTTTCAGTTTGATCTTCAAACTAAATTATCAATTAACCTGATTATTGACATTTCAAAAATGTTATTATGCACTCTTTCGTAAACAACTAATATTTTTTTTCTTTATAAAGGAAGAGTTTTTGTCTTTAATATTGTTTGTTTAAAGAAAAAAAATCACCGCACAGTTTTGAACTGGAGAAGAACATTATTCTAATAACTAGGTTAAATTTAATTATTAATAAATAAAAATTCCCTCGTATCATCGAGATTTTTTTTTTTTAATGCCGCACAAAGAAAATATTTTGTTGCGAATGAACAAGATATTGAGGAATTGTCCATATGTAAAGTCATAATTATTGATATAGGCATTTTCCACATAAAAAGGAAATGTTTTGTTACGAAATCTAGCAGTTTGTCCTATCAATCCTCTAGGGCCCATATAACTCGATTTTCTTCCATGAACTATTTGTGTCAACGGATTAGTTCGATCCAAAACTTGGGATAATGGGTGTAATCTGAAAAAAAGATTTATAAGTAGTTGTTACTGAAGTTGAAGTTACCAAATTTTGAGAAGTCGATATCAATTTATGCTTTATTGCTCCGCATATAGTCTCTCTAATCATATTTTCTAAACAAACTAGAACCAATCCGAATTGATCTTAACTTTTCTAGAATGTCAATGACATTTCTTTCTTATCATTGACAAATTCTTCCAAAGACTACGTGTGTGTGTGTAGAGAAAGAGACATACAAATAAAAGCCTTTTTGTTCAATAAATAAAAAAACTATAAAAAGTGAAAAAGATTGGAAGAAAAAGCAATTTAAAGAGTACACACAATGGATGTCAATTTACCCAAAAAACAAAAAACAAAAATACAAAAGAGCACAATGGATTTGGCATCACGAATATTCCCATGCTCTAATGAGCGTCCCTGTTTTAGGAAAAACTTTTAGTGTGTTAAAATCTGATACATTAAGTCTAATAATAGAATGGATTGGAAACTTGAAAAAAAAATATTAATTATTGTATTATGCCAGATGGTGTGCTAAACAGTATTTTTGACACACTGAAAATTATCTCCCCTTCCTGCCTATGACATAGACATTTATTCTATTCTTCCTAGGGAAAACAGAAAATATTGCATGTGTTCCAGTATTCTAGTGGGTAGGGTGTTAGGTTTATACTCACGGGCCCCGGGTTCAAAGCACTTCCTCTCCTAAATTATTGTAGTAGTTTTGAACTCTCTCCTCCCCTAATAATAGTCAATTTTTTGTTTTAAAAAAATAGAAAATATTGTTGTAGTTATTGTTGTTTAAGAATGTAATTGTGTAATTTGGAAATTGAATCTAATAACATTTGGGAGATCAAATCTATGAAATCCCGTCCTTGGATTTCATTGTTTAAAATTACGTATTCTGTATTTCATATTCTTAGTTTCGACACTTTTATATTTACGGCGTATTTGATTCCTACGTATTTTTTCACTTATCTTTATATGATTTGAATATATCTTGACCTCACGAACTCGTAGGCGCAAACCGTTCGTGAAACGGAATTCTAACGAATAAGTTATTAACGTTTAAAGATTAAGACATTTACTTCATTCTAGAAGGCTTCAGATTTTTGGAGCAAAATCTGGGGAGCCACATGTGTGGCCAAGATTAAAGGAAATGAGAGATGGTGACACACCCTGACCCGGAATGTCCACTATGACTCTGAATCAAGCTGTGTTGGCCGACACCTAAAAGGTGACGAAGCCATAAAGTGTGGTGATATGGAAAATGTGAATAAATTTAAATTCAATAGTGCCTAAATATCAAAGTGCGCTGGTGAGCGAGAGTGAACCCATCTCACATGTGACGTCAGAGCATAAGTAAAGTACAGTATAATGGGTAAGAAATATACCCTCAGAGGTAACCACCAATTATGTGATTTGCCAAAAATCCTCGTCGAGACGAACGTTCAATAACTAAAACCTGGAGGAGCACAAAACAGAATATGTGAGTAGATAAAACAAAACTTTGAAAACATCTTTCTTTTTAGAAATACAATAACCCCTCATTGAAATCCATATAATTCCCCAGAATAACAATACATATATATGTATAAAAATCATGCTGAAGAATGGTAAAACCAAGGTATACCATGTCGAAGTATCTCAATAACAACCATATAAGCAAGATGAAATAAATCAATATAAAATGAACATAAGTCGGAGTCACCTATAGTGACATGTACGACTTATCTATATCTCATCAATTCATATCTCATCATTTAATATCTCATCAATCAGTGCTAGCACATAAGTCAGAGTCACATATAGTGACATGTACGACTTATCCATATCTCATCAATCAGTGCTAGCACATAAGTCGAAGTCACCTATAGTGACCTGTACGACTTATCCATATCTCATCAATCAATATCTTATCAATCACTGCTAGCACATAAGTCGGAGTCACCTATAGTGACTTGTACGACTTATCCATATCTCATCTTTCAATATCTAATCAATCAGGTCCTGCACACAAGTCGGATCCACCTAAAGTGGTCTGTACGACAGGCTAGGTGTAAATAAATACGCTCAAGTGCTACGATCACGTGAAGGCTGTGTGAAGTATCGCAAGTCGCCTACGAGTTGGAACCACCTAAAGTGGTATGTACGACAAGTTGGCACCTACCTTGGAATCCAAGGTGAGCGTAAGGTGTGAAAGGTAAACGATCACGTGAAGGCTGGCCCTGGCCTCGGGCGGAGCACTGACACCGGGGTGCAGGACAATAAATTCTACTCAAATCCATTCATCACTAATTACCGTTCGATCATGCCAACATTATATACTCACCTAAACTTACATTAGCCTCCACATTGTTGTGCAATACTGTGCAAAGTTATACTAAATGACATACTAAAATGTAAACTAATTATGGCAGGGCATTTATAAAGCGTAAACCCATAATTTCTCGTTTCTTCACATAATGATTTATACCAACATTAAATCACCAAATCATAAGATTAAATCTCACATTTTTTCACCAGATTCCTTCACATTGCTCAATTTTCCAAGCAAAGCTTTTGTCTCGATTATTTAATCTCACTTATTGCATGGCTACATCTAACGTCTCGTTAGACTGCCTACGTACCCTAAGTAGGGATCAAGTCAATCGTGGTTCACAATAATTATTGTAGGTAATATGCATATAGATATATCCTGACATAATTTAAACGCAGCCATCTCATAGTACTTTATAACATATAATTATGTATATAACATCGTATGAATTTCTTAGTTCAATTTAAAAGCATTAGTGGAACTATCAATCACATAAATGTATATATACGATAAGAAGGAAAAGATCCACTCACCTGGAGTCCGTGCTACAACTTCCTAGCACAACCATCGAGGCGTCCCGAACGATTGGTGCCTAGGACAATTATCAAACCACATCTCAGAAGTCTTATCAATAGATCAAGTAATTTACATAAAACATATCCCTAAAGACGCTTTAGAGTGATTCAAGCCCCATTGATCATGAGTCGATCGTCGGTTAACGATCGATGGTAGGGTCAACAATCCTACATAACTCAATTCGGAAGATTCGCTTCTCGGATTTCCAATCAGCAACTTTCAAAGATCCACATTATGATCCAACAGTTGGATCTCCGCCAATTGCCAAAACAAAGTGGCGGTTAACGTTTATTTTACAAACTTGCAATTCCAATTCAGGAAGATCCATATATCGGATTCCCAATCCGTCAGTCCCTATGATTCTCAAATATTATGTACTATAACATATTAAAGTTTGGTGACGATCCAACAGTCGGATCGTCGTTTCATATTTTTACTAATTAACGTACCTTAATCAAACTAGGTTCACATAATCAAGTCATAACATATGGACATCAAATCTAAATTCAAGATATCGAATTAATGTAAAATGACATTGGCGGCCCACTGGCCATGCATTGCCGCTAGTGGCGGTCGACGGCCCTGACTCGCTAGAAAATTCAACTATTTCTAAAAATTGCCAAATTTCACAGAAATAACAATCTCAATGAGTAGAACAACTTTCATACCTATGACCAAAGCCAATTTAGCCGGGAAAAGCCCCAATTCCATGAAAATCTGCCAAAAACCCTATAAAATGTGTGCTTCGATTCTTCCTCCTCAATGTTCCACCACCCCTAAAACTTATTGAGCTTTGTTCAAGAGTTCAAGGGAAGTCTATTGGTAGAGAAGATCGACATGATTGCATTCGGGATAGGCCGTTTTCACAGGAGTGACCCGTCGCACCCACTAGTGCGATTCCTAGGGGTTTCGAGTTTAATCCTTTCAGATTTGAGGTGGAAATGATATAAGGGAAGTACTGGAGTACTTTTTTGGTGATAACACAGCTTGATTTGCTAGAATTTGACCAGATTAGACGCCGGAATCCCTCGGGTATTCCTCCACCACGGGTTGGGTCGCAAGAAAACCGGGAAGGGATCCATGATCCCGTGTTTCTCTCCCTCTCTCCCGTTCCCTGCTTTCTCTCCTTTCTGGTTGGTCAGTCTCTTCTCTTTGCTCTCCTTCAATTGGGCAGCAGCCCTCCTTTTCCTTCGCTCTATTTTCTTCTTTTTTCCCCCGATTCCTTTCTCAGCCACACATATGTGGCATAATAAATTAGTGATATAAAATAGTATAATATAATAGAAATAGTGGTCCTTTTAACATGCCATCTAATTCATAACTCAATAAAACTTTAACCGTAATTCCACAATCCCATCTACTTGCGCCTACGCGTCTGTATTGTTAAGGACTTCAGGAATATACTAAAGAATATTTCATACATTTCACTATATGTTGGTCAATGAAAGTCAATACCCTCGCCTCTAAGGGAATTTGTGTAAAATTACACTTATAAAATTTATAAAAACTGTAAAATTGGGAACGGGTCATTACAGATGGTTGCTTCATCAGATTCTGAGTTGACTCAGCTAGGTTATGCTCTTGATTTTACCCTCTTGGGCTGGAATTTGAAGAAGAGACCAAGCAAGATCCCAAAATCGGTGAGTGTCCACTTCATTGGGATGGCAATGGGGGGGTGGGTTGTGTTTTGGTGGTGAAGAGATAGGGGATGGACAGAAGAGCGAAGCAGGGTAATGATGGTAGATTGGTGGGACCCACTGTGTTTTGTTATTATCCTTTTTTATTTGTTTTTATCCACTTGGTGCAACGTTGGCAATTACATCAGCATAAATGTTGACTAGATATGTGCCACATCATCTAACTTAATGGTAAGTTAACAGTTTTTTTAACAGATGTATGATAATGAAATAAAATGATAGTAAATGTATAAGATTGAAATGTTTTAAAAATGATGTATGAGGTTGCAATTGCACTCAAACTTAAGGAGGTAAAATGTAATTTACCCTTAATTTTATATACTGCAAGTTTTTCCAAGACGTAAATGGTTAAGATTATTTACCTTTGCATTTGAGATTACTTTATCTCGTTCTACCTGAACATATCACTTGTGAGTTGTATCAAACAAAACAAAACAAAACAAAAATACTAATCCCAAAATGTGGTTTTATAATTAGGATTGATGTGCACTTAATTTTAGTTAAGGTTCTAAAAGATGCTAAATGCTAGTCAGCGGCAGATAGGAACTTAGCACCTAGGCGGCAGGCAAGGACCTAGTGCCTAACAACCAGGATTTTTTTATATTTTAATTAAATTATTATATAATAAATAAATAAATAAATATTTACTTATACTGAAGAAAAAAGATATATGATTGTATTGATATATATAAATTGCAAAATAGAATGAAATATAGATTATAAAGTATAAGAACATATTGAAAACATGGAGAACAAGCATGAAATGAGTGTTTATACAAGTATTCAACAAGTCTCTTACAATTTATTGAAAAATAAATCTATTTTTTATCTAATTGAGAGCTGCGACCTAGGTGGGTGCCAACACATGTCTAGACGCCTTAATTTTCAAACACATAGGGATTAATTTTGGTGGTGGCCAGCTGCCTAACACCTAGACGGAATTTTTAGAACAGTTATGTTAGAATAATGAACTCTAATTTTCTATGCTTATTTGGACATTAATTTAATCAATTATTTAATACATGGTGTTGTAGTGTTGAAACCTATGTTTAAAAAGGTGTAGGCTTTTCATGGATAGCCCGGCTTAGCACTACTACAAAAAGGGATATCACTGGCGGTGGCAAAACCAACAAGAAACCCCAACTAATGTCGGATTTTTGGTAAAAATCTGACATTAAATCGTGCAATGTCGGATAGAGGAACCAACACCAATGCTACCGTCACAAAAAAAGGTATTGACGTTGCTTAGCTCCCTTAATCCGCCACCAAAAAGCAAAGTAATATAAAATAAAAAGAACAACAACGTCGCTTAAAAGTGACGTCGAAGCTTGCGTCGGATACAAGTGACATTAAGTACTGACAACAGCGTCGCTTAAAAGTGACACCACCTGATAATTGAATAATAAAATAACCACTATAATCTCGCCCATAAGCGACACCACCTAATAATTGTTTTTTTTTCTTTCCAGAACTCCTTCTTTTTCATCGTCTTCTTCACCGTCTCTCAATCCTCACCTTCTTCTCTTCACCGTTTCCAGTAAATCTACGTTGCTTGCGTCCTAGTTTTCTTCTCTGTGTCACCTTCCCCTCGCCTGCTGCATCTCGAATTTCAAAACAAGTATATTTGTTTGTCTCAAGCAGAAAATCGATAAATCCAACTCATTAAACACCCCAAAACCCAATCTTTACCCCCGTCCTACCCATCCCTAATCTCTACTTTTCTTCACCCAACAAAAAACGCCCATAAACCCATAATTTTTTTTAATATACGATTTTTTTTTTGTATTTTCCAAACACCCTTATAACTCATGAATTAAATTTTCTGAAGAGCCACGTAATTGATCGCAGGGAGGAAGAATTTTTTTTTAGATTTCGTGTTTGATGTGAAACCATGAAACCAAGGGAGGGAGGAAGATGAGAAAAATAGTTTGGATCGATCGCTGCTTGAGTCATCTCGCGAACTAGAATTGATTAAGTGAACAAGGCTATTCTTTCCAATCGGGAATTGAGGATCCGCATCTCCATTAATCTGATCCTTATAAATACAGAAAAAACAATTTTCAATTTAAGAATAATACTAGTTAGAATACAAAACAAAAACTGAAATTAATAATCATAATAATTTAAAAATGAACCACCTTCGAACTCTTCATCTTCGAAATGGAGTTCCTCAGAATGTTGATATTCCATAGCAAAAGTTACTGGAAGGAGAAAAACTGAAATGGGAGGAGAAAGGAGAAGGAGAAAGACTAAAATTGGGGATGAAATGCAGAAGAAATGGGTTTAAATATGGATACTGAGTTGGTGTCAGTTAAAACCGACATTAATTGCACTGATGTCGAATTAAAAGCCACTGGCGTCGTATTAAATTAAGCTTGGTGTCGGTTAACACCGACACCAACTTCTGGCACACTTTACTGATATGCACTTCGAATTAATGAAAGCATTTCCTAAAACGCTTTACTGAAATTCACATGGCATCGGTTTAGATGAAATTTGGTGTCGGTTCTAACCGACACCATCTTCTGACACACTTTACGGATTCTGAAACTTGCGTCGAATTAAATGTACTTGGCGTTGATTAAAATCGACACTAAGTCTAACACTGAACGCAAACTCTTCTCAATCCATTTCCTAGTGCAAAACAAGCGGGAAAATTTCCACCTAAATATTTCAAATTATCCATGTCGGCTACAACTGACACAGACTTTGAAAATATTTAAAAACTTTCATTAGTGTCGGATAGAAGCAACACTAGTCTTCTTTTAACTGACATTAACAGTTTATGTCACTTAAAAGCGACACCACTATTTAAAAATATTAAAATCCATGTCACTTATAAGTGACACCATTAGTTTAAAAAATATTAAAATATATGTCACTTATAAGCGACATTAACAGTTTATGTCACTTATAAGCGACATTAACAGTTTATGTCACTTATAAGCGACGGTAATTCTGACACCATGTTAAGTAGGTGTCGAAAATGTCTTATCTGCCACTATGTTATATAAAACTGACACCAACCACCGACACAATAAGTGTTACACCCCCCTTCTTTTTATTTAAAAATTTGTTTTGGGTCTTAAATGGTGAGCCCAAGGGGCCCACCCCTGATTTTGTCTCCCTCTCCCGTAACTCTCTTTCTCTCCCACTTGTCTGCCTTATCTTTCTCTCGGCTCTCTCTGCAACTCTCTTTTTCTCCCCGAGGACCACACATACACACACCCAGTCACCTTCATCTCCCTCATCACCATGATCTCTTCCCTGTGAATTCCAGGAGGTTAAGATCGAGGGTGGATCACCCAACCTCCCCGTGGCCACTACCACTGTGCAAACATTCCTCCAGCGAGGTTCCTCGCCTTTTCGTTTTGGGTAAGCCTCAAAACACTCCAAATGCTTCTCTTTTCATCCCTATAATTCTTTTCAAACCCTGTGGTTGTGTTTTGGACATAAAACCACGAAGAAACACATCGGGGAGACTTCTCCAGAATTCCAGCGAGAAACCGACGCCTTTCGAGGAAAATTCCGGCCAAACCACGGCGAGTTGGCCAGCGTGCAAGGTACAATCTCTTCGTCTCATCGAGTACTACAAAATACCTTTTTGTTTCACCCAATTTCGTTAAGTATTGAAGACGTTATACTCATTTGAATCTTACCCAGTTTCTGGCAAGTTCGACGGCTTTCGAGGTTTTTTTCGGCCAAACCACGGCGAGTTAGACGTCGTGTGAGGTACCAATTTCTTTGTCTCTTCGAGAAATACAACTTTCATTTCTGTTTCATTTGATTTCGTCGAGTATTGACAAAGTTATGGACGTTCAAAGTGTATGTAGTATTCCGGCCGAATCTGGCCTTCTCCTTTTAATGGGTTTGGCGACCCACATTCCAGAAAACCCAGGCCTTTCAGGCCATTTAGAACTGGGGCTTTAGGCCCGTTAGGGATCCAAACCCATCCCTTTTTTCTTTTAGTTTTCTTTTTATTTTATTAATGTTTTGTTAAGGCCTTCGAGCCACTCATTAAACACCACGGGCCTTAGGCCCGTTATGCACCCAACCCAAAACCATTTCAGTTTATAATTTAATTTAATTTTAAGTAATTGTTTTAGTGCAAAAGGCCCTTGGGCCATTTTAAATGAGGGCCTTCGGCCCGTTTCCTTTTTAAACCCAAAAACCCTTAGGCTTAAAGCCTTTGGGCATTTTGAACTAGGGCCCAAAGCCCTAAACCCTAAAACCCTTTGGGCTAAACCCTAAACCCAAACCTGGATCCAACCCAAAACCCGGTTGACTCTGACCCGGTTTGACCCGTTGACCGTTGAATGGTCAGCTTTGACTTGGACCAGTCAACGTTTGACTTTCTAAGTTGACTTTTTCGGGTTTTCTTCGAGACCCCTCCTAGGCTAATTGAGGTGTTCTGGACCCGTTTTTGAAGTCCGTTTTCCCAAATTAAATTGTTTGAATAGATTTTGACTAAGTTGGACCATTTATGTGCTTAGGGGCAACTATTGTGGCTTTTCTATATTCGCTAGCAGCGCGGCTTTCGACGGCAAAGTACTGTGAGTTGACCCCTTCTAAAATACATGTTTTATCAGTAGAATTGCATGCATGGAAAGCTTGAGTTATAAGAATGTTTTATAGAAATTCTTTTCAATAAATATATGTTCAAAGGATTTATATTACCTAGTGGTCCCAATTTCCGCTACGGGATGTAGGGATAGATTCCGGTCCATCCCGGGCGACGGTGGAGTTGGCATAGGGCCTGGAGTGTATTTCCCTCTGACTATTTAGCACAGAGACAGTGGAGCTGACATAGGGCCTGAAGTGATTTTTCCTCTGATTGTATGCTCAGGGATGAGGAGATGGCATAAGGCCTGGAGGGATATATGTGGACATTTGACACTAGTGTTTATTATGTTATGCGAGTTATGATTTGAGATATAGCACGGCATGCTAGGTTTCAGAAAACCTATGTTTATCATGATAGATATATATATACGTGTTTTCATAAAAACTTGAGGGTTAGTATGTTGATAACTGTTTCTTATATGTATATCAAATTGGTCCACTCACCTTTGTTTTGCGCCCCCTTCAGGGTTTAGAATCAAGGCATACAATCCCAGCATCAAGGCACTTCTGCATCGGCATCTTCGAGTCCCCTCGGTGTAGGACCCACTCCTTTTGTTTATTCAATTTTTATATCACTTCTTTTCTAGTATTCTAATTAGTTGCATATTAATTACCATTAAATTCATAATTCTTATTTATTTCTCGTTCTCGTGCATTCTAAATGGTTTTCGTCACCCCTCGGATGTCGGCCAGCACGTGACCGTCCCGATGTCTACAGGACATCGGGATCGGGGCGTGTCAATAAGGCCCTTTTGTAGTAGTGTAGGCGAAATCCTTGTTGTATGAGACGAAGCCTGACGGGACATAAACAATTGGGGAATGTTGTGGGTTATTAACAAAAACAGGGGACTACTGTAGGTTGTTGAAAAAAAAAACAGGAGACTGCTATGGGTTTTAAAAATAAATAAAAAATAGGGTTAGCCAAAATGATGTCGTTTTAAAAAAAAAATTATTCTTCTTCTTTGTGTTCGTCTTCTTCGTGAAGACGCTGCTCCACATTGCAACCCTAAACCCAGCTGACAAAGTCTTCGACACAGTGACCTTTGACTTCGATTTGGGGTCTTGATGAATCTGGGAACACCAATCAACCGACTTCAGGGGTGGCTCAGCAATCTAGGCAAGTTTTCGCCGATACCCACTAGGCAAAGTCGTTATCACTCCCTCCACGCCTCCAAAGTTGCCTTGGGCGCATTTTATAAAACACTAGTTGAAAAAAAAAGAAAAGAATAATGTTACTTAATTATTAAACAACTAAGTTTCTTGTTTGAACAGTATTAACTATTAAACAGCAGATTTATAAATCTTGTGTGCAGCTTAGTTTTCCAATTGGTTGACTTTGCCATTACACTCTAAAATCTAACTTTTGAACACACCAGGCAAACTTTTTGAGTTGACCCCCGAGGGTGAACAGTGATTGTTCGAAGGCATCTCCGCCACCTGTTAAAGAATTGTCTTGGCAATATTTCAAAGCATTTAATAAATAAACTATTATTTTATTAGGTCAGGGAAGCAGGTTAGTGAAGAAGCAAGGTAGAGAGTTTGAATGAGTCTGTATTGATATTCCATATATATATGTACACGCAATCATATATATCAACGCTGCACTGATTTGGTGGGATTGATTGTATTTCCTGTTTTATTTCTCGTCATCTTCCTCAGTTGCGATTTTTGCCCGATTGCGAGGTCGCCGCGGGGGGTGCGCCCATCTAATAGCCCCACTGATATGGTTGGACAGTAGCTGTTTTTGTTGGGGTTTAGGGTTGCAAGCTCTCTCGTAACAATGGGTACCAGGACACAACATGAAGCATCATCCTCATCGAAACGTTGGATGCACGACGTGTTCTTGAGCTTCAGAGGCGAAGACACACGGAACGGCTTCACAGGCCACCTCTACATGACACTCAAAGAGGCTGGAGTCAACGTGTTTATCGACAACCAGCTAAGAAGAGGGGAAGAAATAACAGCAGAACTGGTGCAGGCAATCCGAGGGTCTAGGATTTCTGTCGTCGTCTTCTCAAAGAGGTATGCAGATTCAAGCTGGTGTCTTCAGGAGCTTGTGGAGATCATGGACTGTAGGAGAAGACTTGGACAAATAGTCTTGCCAGTATTCTACGATGTCGATCCTTTACATGTCAGGAAACAGACTAGTGGTAGTTTTGCAAAAGCATTTCAGAAACATGAAGAATGCTTCCATGAAGATATCGATAAGGTAGCGAGGTGGAGAGCTGCTCTTACGGAAGCTTCAAATTTGTCCGGTTGGGATCTCAAAAACACTGCAAACGGGTAATAACTCTTAACTTATCAATCTTATTTTACTTCTAACTGATAAAACCTTAAATAAAATTTGATTCCCTAGTTCAAGATCCATCATTTTGATTCATAAAATCATTCACCTCCCGTATAATGGATCTCTTAAGAGAACCGAACCATTTCTTCTGGCTCTTTCAAATTTGATAAATGTTGGATGAGCGTATATTTCATTATAGTTCTATGATTCAGAGTATCATTTCCTATTTGATCCCTTTGAATTCCATATTCGAAGGTGTGATCGGATCTATCCTTTAAAAAGAATCGATTCAATACATTTCTTATGTACCCATAGGTGCTATATTGGATTTGAATCAGATTCCGGATCAATCTATATTGATTGACTACCTCTATTATGTTGTTGCTAGCATATACCACTATTTTTTATTTTTCTCTAAGCAATCTATAACCAGAATGTGTGCTGCATAGCGAGTCTTAGTTGTGCTTCTAAATCTAACTGACAGGCATGAGGCGCAGTTTATCAGAAGAATTATTGGCGAGATCACTAAGCAACTTGATACCGCATACTTAAATGTAGCCCTCTACCAAGTTGGAATAGATTCTCGGGTGAACGAGATTAACAGCTTAGACGGGGGATCATACGATGTTCAAATGGTCAGAATTTGGGGTATGGGCGGAATGGGGAAAACATCAGTTGCAAAAGCCATCTATAACAAGTTCTACCATAGCTTTGTGTACAAAAGTTTCCTTGCAAATGTTAGGGAAACTGCAAAGGAATCGAATGGCATGACGAATTTGCAAGAAAAGCTTCTTTCTGATATCTTCAAACCAACTAAGGTGGAGGTTGGTGATGTTTATAGAGGTATTAATGTGATAAAAGAAAAACTTCGAAGCAGGGCGGTACTGCTCATAATTGATGATGTAGATCATGTGGACCAACTGAATGCTTTAGCTGTAGCCCGTGACTCCTTTGGTCGAGGAAGTAAAATTTTTATTACAGCAAGAGATCGACACCTACTAGAGCAAGTTGAAGTTAATATAATATATCTGGCTCGAAAAATGAAGGAAGAAGAAGCTCTTGAGCTCTTTAGTTGGCATGCCTTTCGAAATCCCTGTCCTAATGAAGAATACAGTGAACTGACAAGAAGTGTTCTTGGTTACTGTGGAGGTTTACCGCTCGCTCTTGAAGTTTTAGGTTCTTTTCTGTTTAAAAGAAGCTTAAGAGATTGGATAAGCACATTGAAGAAGTTGGAAAAAATTCCTCGTTTCGAAATTCAAGAAAAGCTTAAAATAAGCTTTGATGCACTAAGTGATGGGGATGAGAGGGAAATATTCCTTGATATATCTTGTTTCTTCATAGGAATGGACAGGAACTATGTCACAAGGATCTTGGACGGTTGTGGGTTTTTTGCAGAAATTGGAATTAGTGTCCTCCTTCAACGATGCCTTGTAACTGTCGATGGGAAAAACAAGCTCGTGATGCATGATCTACTTCGAGACATGGGCAGAGAAATCGTGCGTGCAAAATTGCCAAACCACCCTGGCAGGTGTAGTAGATTGTGGCGCCAAGAAGACGCAATAGGTGTACTGACGGACAAATCTGTAAGTACTTGATTCAATGTAATACAAGATAATATCAACTGCAGATGTTTGTATGTAATTCATTTTTGCACATATGCACTAACCTGTTACTTATTCACTGTTTTTTATTAGGGAACATAAGAAATTGAAGGACTCGCTCTAAATTTGCTAAGACCAGACAAAGCTAGTTTCAATACGAAAGCGTTTAAAAAGATGAAGAGTCTGAGATTGCTCCAACTTAATCGTGTACAGCTCACTGGAGAGTACAAACATCTTTCCAAAAAGTTAAGATGGCTTTGCTGGCGAGGATTCTCTCCAAAGTTCATACCAAAGGAAGCATTAAATCAGTTAAGAAGCCTAGTTTCTATCGACCTACTGTACAGCAACCTCAAACGGTTTTGGAAGCATTCTATGGTATACTATCATAACCTTAACCAAGCCATTGATTGTTCCTTCGAATTTTACACCTAGACACTCTTCCTCTTTTCTTTTTGATTTCAGGTGGCTTAGATTGAACTTTTAATAGATGAAAAAAATAGAAACTTATTGACAGATGACGAGCAAGACATCTATTTTGATTTTTGTTCTCTTTTGGGTTTGTCTTGCAGTTGCTCGAGAAGTTGAAGATTCTGAATCTCAGCCATTCATACTTCCTAACACAAACGCCAAACTTCTCAAAACTCCCAAATCTCGAGTATTTGATACTCAAGGGCTGTAAGAGCTTGCTCGAGATTCACCACTCCATAGGATGTCTTGAAAGACTTGCTTTGGTGAATCTCAAAGACTGCATAAAACTCAAGAATCTTCCTGAGAGTTTCTATAAGTTGAAACACATTGAAACTCTTGTGCTTTCTGGCTGTTCAAGATTTCAAAACTTGGTTGCGGATATAGGAGAGATGGTATCATTGACAACTCTTCTTATAGATAACACAGCCATAAAAGAAATACCATATTCTTCCATAGCACGATTGAAAAACCTGACACGTTTATCTCTGTGTGGCCTGAAACTTATAGAACCCAACCCTTCCGTCTGGCCTTTGGTATTGACAAGAGAATATCCTACTCTATTACATGACTTTATTTCTTTCAGAGGTACGGCGAGGCAATCCTTTCATATCCTTCCAAGTAATCATAAGCGCATGACAACGGGCGGAGATGGTGTCATTTTACCCCCTGGAGATGATATTGCCAAGTGGTTCACAAATGTCGACGGTGAGGGTGATCGAGTCTGTTTCCAAGTGCCTCAAACCACTGGTTCTAACTTCAAATCGTTGACAGTGTGCACCGTTTATTCTTCATCATTACACAAGGACGCACCTCTTAATCATTTTGCTATATTTATTACGAATCATACTAAGATCACCAGCTTCGTTGTCAGGCCAATGGATCCCTACACTATAACTTCAAATGAAGTCATTTGGCAAAGACATTTATCAAACAAGGAGCTCAATTTGGAAGGGGGAGACTCCATTGAAGTTTATATTGTGATGGGATCTGGTTTCAGGGTGAAGAAAACGGCAGTACATCTCGTATGGGATCCCGAATTGATCAACGAAAATGTGATTGAGTTCGAGTCTATCCCATACGCTTATTTTCGTAGTGATGTGGAGTATGAGGCAGGACCGAGTCATGTCCCATGAGATGAGGATCGACCACCCGAGGACTTGAGGTACGTATGATGATCAACCCACTATTCAAAAGAGTACAGATGAACAATTGGAGCAGGGAAACAAAGATGAAGCTCCGCAGATAGAGAGGAGCTTTATACTTCAAGTTGGAGAACAGTTTGCACTACCACCTAATTTTATTTTTTATTGTACGGCTGATTTTCTGAGCAAATGGAGGACTTGGATTCATACAGCAAATGTCACTGAATGGATAAGGCTTTGTTATTGTTGTTGTAGTAGTGTTTTACAGCTGATTTTCTTGTATACAGAACAATTTGCTTTCCACAATCAGTGGTGGGGTTTTGTAGGAAATCTTTGGTGATGCAATAGAAAGTCCGAAGTTTATTTGGCCGCATCCACCAACTTGAAAGGAAATAAGTCATCAAGTGTGGCTTCGTGTTTTGAACTTATGGGTGGGTGGATATTGATTTGGTCATAACCATGTTTAGGATCATGTCTATCGCTTACTATTACGATTTAACGGTAATTTTTTCTATTTATAAGTAAGAGTTCTTAAGTTTTATTTTCGTGAATGACGAGATTGATGCCAAATTATTATGTCAAACTAAATTATTACGCATAGACTTTCAATTTGATCTTCAAACTAAATTATCGATTAACCTGATTATTGACATTTCAAAAATGTTATTATGCACTCTTTCGTAAACAACTAATATTTGCTTTCTTTATAAAGGAAGAATTGTTTATACGTAAAATCATAATTATTCATATGGGCCTTTTTTGTTACAAAAGCTAGCAGTTCATCCTGTCAATCCTCCAGGGCCCAGATAACTCGATTTTCTTCCATGAATTATTTGTGTCAATAGATTAGTTCAATCCAAAACTTAAGATAATTGGTGTAATTCAAAAAAAGATTCATAAGTGGTTGTTAATGGAGTTTAAGTTACCAAATTTTGAGGAGTCAGTATCAATTTATGCTTAATTGTTTCGCATATAGTCCCTCTAACCATATTTTCTAAACGAACCAAAACCAATCCGAATTGATCTCATATTTTCTAGAATGTCAATGACATTTCTTTTGTATCATTGACAAATTTTTCCGAAAACTACGCGCGTGTGTGTATAGAGAGAGAGATACAAATAAAAGTCTTTTTGTTCAATAAATATAAAACTATAAAACGAGAAAAAAATTGGGAGAAAAAGCATTTTAAAGAGTACACACAAAGGATGTCAATTTTACCCAAAATACAAAAATACAAAAGAGCACAAAGGATTTGGCATCACGAATATTCCAATGCTCTTATGAGCGTCCCCTTTTTAGAGAAAATTTTCAATGTGCCGAAAACACAATTCGATACATTAAGTGTAATAATACAATTGGTTGAAAATTAAAAAAAAATTCAATTAATTGTATTATGACAACTGGTGTGCTGGATCGTATTTTTGACATACTGAAAGTTATCTCCCCTTTTTGCCCACGACATAGACATTTATTCTATTCTTCCTAGAGAAAATAGAAAATATTGCATGTGTTTCAGTGTCTTAGTGGATAGGGTGTTAGGTTTATACCCATGTGTTCGGAGTTTAAGGCTCTTCCTCCCCTAAACTATTGTAATCGTTTCGAACTATTTCCTTCCCCTTCAATTTTTATTTAAAAAAAATAGAAAATAGAAAATATTGTTGTAGTTATTGTTGTTTAAGAATGTAATTGTGTAATTTGAAAATTGAATCTAATAACATTTGCGAGATTGAATCTCTTTGTAACTTGTACGAAAAGTAAATCTCATATGATTAGCATAAATAAAAGCACAAGGCCACAATAAAGAATAAGGCCATGTTTGGTATTACATTTTTTTACCAAAAACTTCTTCACTTTAAACTTAAGCAATAAAAAGTGTATGACAAAAGTTAAATATCATGCTTATCTTAGAAGTTATGGGCTCCAAACAGCAGCTTAAAAACATCATGTAAATTGTTTTTAAAAACTACTTTAATAAAAAGCAGAGTTAAGCTTTTTTTTGAATATTTTCAATTCTTATAGCACTATTATCAATTTTTAAAAACAACATTGTTTAAAATGCTGCACACATATTATCCATTGAGCAACAAGGTGATCGCAGCCACTTACCACTACAAACATGCACCATCACCGCCATTATTTCCACCACCACAACAATCGTCACCCTTCCACCACCACCACCACCGCCAAAACTGCTGTTGTTGCCGCCTTTCCTACCATGTTCATTTTTGTCATTATATACAATTATATTACTTCAAAATTAAATTTTACCAAACGCTTTTACATTGTTTTTCATAGTCACAAAACTTTTAAAAACATAATTTATTAAATGCTCAACTGCTTTATTGTATAACTGATTATTTTTAGAACACAACATTAACAGTTTTTTTTAAAAGCACATCAACCTCAAACGGCTCCTATATCATTTACAACCTCTAATGGCTATCAGGTCGGGATATGTCAATCACTTGTTCAATTTCATCAACAGTACCCATAAACTCGGGTTGCACATGATGTTCCTGGAAAACATTGGACATCAATAATTAGCATAATATTCATGTTCATATATTTTGCCCAAAATTAGACTCTCCTTAGTAAGTCGAATCGGTTTCATTTATTTATAAGATACCCATTACACTAATAGAAGACACCTTAGTCTCTACTTCTTGTACTTGTTCTATTTCGCCAACAGTGTCTATGACTTGGGTGGTCCACCATGTTTTTGGAAAACATTCGACATCATTAATTACATAACATATTTTTTTTAAGAACAACTAGTGACAGATCACGGTTATTTTTTTTTTTTACCCGAATAGGTTATAATGAATTTCATGCTACCCGTGGCCACAGTCAAACAGATTTATCAGCTCGAAATATTGAACCTAAGACATAACATTCAAGTTTCTATGTTTTCTATAAGATATTCCAGAGACAGTCCCTTGAAGCTACCGTGGTAATGCTCCTCTCCGTAATGAATTTCAACCAAATACCCAAAGTTACCGAGCAATGAAGGAACGTGTGATCAACTGATTCGAAATTTGACTCACATACGATCCACCGTTGTAAGGACACCCTCATTGAACCATGTCAAATGTGTCCACCCTGCCACAAGCAACAAACCAAGGCAATAACACTTTTCGAGCGTTAGATTTCCTATAAGGGTTTCGACAAGTTGAAACCATGGAACCATGGGAAATGTCCTGCCAAGGGTTTTTGACAATTTCCTCGCGTAACATTAAGATGCAGGCCATATTTTCTTTTCATCACGGTGTGTCAATAGCATGAGCGTTTCTCCACAAATTAAGTGCCCACATTTTCTTTTGATCAAATTTCACGTTAAGGTTTAATAAATTGAAGAATAAAATTTGACGTTTCCTAGACTACAATGAGTTTCAAATGGTAAGAGAACTACTAGTGATAATAAGGTATTCTAAAAATCGGCCTAGGTGTTGAACGGTGGGTTCTATGGAGATTTTGAGCAAAACAGTCACTAAATTTGGGAAGGGACTAGACAGTCTAGATGGCACGCTAAGAGTTCAAGTTTTTTTTTAATTAACTAATTAAGTTCAAATGAATAATGTGTAACCCACCCAAAAGAATTTGTTAAATTAATTCAGTTGTGAAAACTGTTCTTATATTTCTAATTTGTTAATTTGCTTACTGAACTTATTGGCTTTGGCTTTTGAATTGTATATTTGCTTACTGAGCTTATTGGCTTTTATTGCATTCTATCTTTATTTTATTCCCAATACAAGCAAAGTTTTTTTTTTATTAAGTGTAAATAGACATTTTTTATGTGATATACTAATAGATTTACTTAAATATGTATAGACCGTAGCTCACCACTCGACTAGCGCCTAACATCTTTTAGAACTTTGATAACTAGTCATTAATTGAAGTCGAACCTCCTGTTATCTAATTTATTATCGTTAGTACAAAAGACAACTGTATTTTTGATACAACAATATTGACTATTGAGAATGTGAACATAAAGTTAAGTCATATAATGAGTATTAGACTAGTCATTCATAGGAGTGAATCTAAGACATCTCACTTTTAAGTAAAGAGTATTGAAGTTGTGCCCCTAAAAGACAATTTCGTAATATTGGATGTTACTTAAAACTCCATTTTAATTATCTATATAACATGCGAATATTTATTAGTTCATAAGTTTGTATTATAGATAGTATACTATGATTGAGTCCATAGGAGTATATGAATTAAGGTTTAATGTCCTAAACGAGGTTAGGACATGGAGACTTGTATTCCATAGTCACTTAGTCCTTAATCAAAATTCTTAACCATTTGGAAAGTCAACTGGACATTGACTATATGAAAAGGCCGATGTTTATTGCATTAAAGTTAGCATGATCTCGTGCTACGCTTGTTAGACATATGGTGGATATACAAGTGCTTGTATGTAGACAAGTTGAGCAAACACTTATCGCCTAAGAAGCTTATACTTATGGAATGTACCACATGTCAAACGTTACAAAATTTTGAGTTATAGTATGCAAATGGTTCTTAGACCTAATAATTGGATATCTTGTGCTTATAGATATGAACTTTAACTTCACATCAAAGCCATCACTACCTAGCAAGGCCAATGGTGTGTTGCTTGAGTTCATGTATATAAGTCTGGATTATCTATCACCCTTCCTCAAAACCACTTGAAGATCCATCTCAGAAATATTCGGTCTTGTCGATCAAACTATGTTTGTAAGAACTGCTTCAACATGAGATGCATCATGGTGACCATAGATATCTACATGTGATTTCACATACCCATACCACATCAATCGTGATCAAGACATGGATGATATAAGAACCTAATTGCATTGTAACTACAATCAATGTTCAAAGGAGTATCATGATTATCTTACGAATAATTCTATTTAATCCAAGTAGCCATGAAATACTGCTAGGTGTCACACATGACTTGTGAAATTAAATCAATTTCACTACCGATTTTAGTTAGGACCTAACATATACGCAAGACACTTGATCTGCGGAAAACTAGCACTTGTTGATGTACATTTCAGACTTTGTCAGTTTACCGCAGATAGGGCATGTATGTGTGGCAACCGTTTTCCAAAATGTTGAAATGAACGATGAGATCACACCAAAGCATATATAATCTCATATCACTTGGAACGATATAAATTTCGACCTGGTAGAATTATTCACCAAAATTTCCTTAAAGTTTGAGAATTTAGCTGAATTGTTTAGAATAGATTGAAAAAACAAAATGCCAAGTTTAAAATAATTTCTTCAACATATATTAATTTTGTTACAACTTGGAAGAAAGATGGGGATTTGAATGGTTTCCCAATAAGTATTCTATTCTCACCTGTAATTTATGGAGCACCTAGCTATTGATGTTTTGATTATACCCTAAAGCCAACAATTTACAAGCGAACAACAGATTATAGACTGGACAATAAATACCAAATACCCTCAACTTGGCCCAAAAAGTGGACAAAAACAAGCCCGTAGTCCAGAAGACTTTGTTGGTGTTATTATCTCACCCGCAAACGCGAATATATAGAGTAATATCATTTATACACTTATTTTTACTTCTTATAGACTTTTAATTTTTGTTTATTAATTTATTTCGATTTACTTGATACAATACAATGACAAAAAATAAAGAAGTGTGAGAAGTAAGAATATACTTCGTTTTCTTGTTTCCCAAGCGCTTGAAAATTTAAGAAGAGGGCGAGACCTACACACAGACGCTACATACAACAATACAAATACTCCTCTCTCTATCTCTCTCTCTCTTCTTTCTCCTTCGCTCTCAGTTTGGGGTTTCGTCTCTCTCTCTCTCTCTCTCTCTCTCTCTCTCTCTTCAAATCTCTCGACTTTCTCTTCTCCCTGCTCGGTACGGCCCTTCGTGTTTCGGATGTGTAGGCATCCATCGCCTCCGTCTCTCTGGTATTCCTCTCCGCTCTCTTTCTCTCTCTGTATCTATTGCTGTATGTATATACCTGATCTACTTTTTTCAATCAAGAATCGAAATTTATGGTTTTTCTCGTTTTAGGGATTCGTGGTTTACCCTAATCGCCGATTTCGTTCCTGTTTGCTTTTGATTTTTGTTTTCTTTTTGTGGGGTTTTATATTTACTTTTCTGTTTTTGGTTTTGGGGGTTTGAAGTAGTTCGAAGTAGAGAAGCTGAGGTGAAATTATGACAACCCTGAGATCAAACTTGCCGTCGAGGATTCGGCAACTTCTTTCAGCCGACGGTCCTCTCGGTCCGTCCATCAAACTCGACTCCGAGCCAGTGAGTTTTCCTCTCTCTCTCTCTCTCTCTATCTCATTTAGTTTAGTTTAAAAATTTGGCATTCAGCTTGTTATGTGTATTGTGCAAATTTTTGTATTTGTGTTGATTTTTTATTTATTATAGTTCTCTAAACATTAGGGTTTTATCAGAATCATCGGGGTTATTAGAGATAGGCCCTTAGGTTTTCGCACGGCCTTGCAAACCGGACCTTAGGTTAAATTTTGTAGAGGTTGTCTTGGGCCTGTAAGATGGATTTTTGTAATTTTGGAATTGGTTATATGCTTGGTTTTTGATAAAGTTCCTTAAAGTTATGTATGGTTGTTTAGCTGATGGTGTACAAGTGAACTTTCAATGCTTAAGGTTTCGTGTATAGTTTGTCCACTAATCTACTACCTGCATTATACTGGGTCTAATCGGTGGATTGCTTAGTATAATTGTTAGTAGTAATAGTCTTATTCTTATAAAATAAGATTTGGTGGGACTCTTAGTTTCACTATAGTTTTTTATATTTTATTTTACATTTTGATATTTGATGACCAAGGACCGGCAGTATTTTTGTAATTTTTCTACTTCTCATTTTTCCGATCAGGTTTTTCTTATTTTTAGTTATGTTATACCATCTTATCCGATCTAAGAAACATAGATACATTGTGTGGGATATGGACATAGTATGCTAGTGAGTATCCTGGTCCAGCAATATTTGAAAATACAGCACTGAATTGAAGTTAATTATGTACAGTTTAATTTCCTTTTTCTGAATCATTAAGTGTTCTGTGGTTATGCAGTCCAATAATCAGAAATGCATTTTAATTATATGATAGTTAGAGCATTGGCAAGCTGCTTCATGCACTTGCTTCTCTGAAATTTGGAGAGTTTGGCAGGCTTCTTTATGCTAGTTTGAGTTTAGGGAGAGGAGACTGCTCTTTTCCCTTTGGCTGCCTTTTTTAGTTACGATTGGCTCCAGTTGGTTTTGTGTGGTCTTCTAGACCACCTGCCTTCCTTTCTGTAATTTCCTATATATATATATGTATGTACGTGTGTCTCTTTATTAAAAAAATGGTAATTAGAGCACGTTCTGTAATTAATGTGATTTACTGTTAGCCGACCCCACTTAGTGGGAAAAGGCTTTGTTGTTGTTGTTGTTGTTGTTGTTGTACTGTTATATCTAAATACTATACTAACTAGAGAATTGCATTGCAGTTTGGTATTTTATACTTTATAGTGAATATTGGATACATGTTATTTCTTTTCCCAAAATATGGATATACTGGTCAAGAACCAGGTATATGTTGAGTGTTGAGAAACAGTCCATTTGATCCATATCTGGTTGGAGTGTGCCACCAAAACTATTTGTGCTACACAGTATCTCTTGTTAAATAGCCCAGTTGTTCCATGTCCCACTATGTTTTGTACATTTACGTTACATATCATGCTTAAGATGCACCTCAAGTTGCTAGTATCAGACCCAAGTGTCTTCAATGAATTTTTGTAGTTTGAACTTAAGAATGCTAGTGGTGTTATATGTTGCAGTTGATGCAAATAAATTGTGCACAGCATGAACTTAGGTTCTAATAAAAATAATATGTTTAATTTCTTAAGAAGTCTATTTCTGTTGTTATGGAGATAATACAAATTTCTTCTAAACCCAAAGTTGATTGTGATTCTATAAGTTCGACGCTTTCTTTATTTAATGTAAATAAGTTTTCTAGTTGTAAAAATTACTTTGTAGCTTTTTTTGGTTGTTCATATTCTTCTAATATGATGCTTTCCTTTATTTTATTTACTGATCTTCCTCTTCTGTGTTTCCATTATTATTATTACCATCTTTTATTCCTTAAGCTCTGGATTGGATTTTTGTTTCCAGGATAAGATTCCACTGATGTCTATTTTGAAATCGAAAATTGAGACAACCTGGCCATGATAAAATTATGTTTTATATAAATATCCATTGATGTTAATAATCTCTGTATGATATTGGAGTCATGTTCAGAGTTATATATCTTCCTTTTTAGGGTTGTGAAATTTCCCCTCCTTTGTTTGAGGATAGTACTGATAGCTTTATCACCTAATGTTATACATAGCTTAGTTTACTTCAACTACATTTTCTTCTGACTTTTTTGATGTGCGATACCTTATGACTGCATTTCATTTGTTTCAGCCTCCTAAGATCAAAGCCTTTATCAATAAAGTGATACAATGTCCGCTACAAGATATAGCAATACCTCTTTCCGGTTTCCGTTGGGAGTACAGTAAGGTTGTAGCATGCTGCTTTTCTTGGGTGAAACTTCTTAATATTATTTTCTGTCACTAATATGTTTCTTTGACTTCAGGGTAATTTTCACCATTGGAGGCCGCTTTTTCTGCATTTTGATACATATTTCAAGACATACTTGTCTTGTAGAAATGATCTACTGTTGTCGGATAAAATCTTAGAAGATGATAGTCCGTTTCCAAAGCATGCAGTGCTACAAATCTTGAGAGTGATGCAAACAATTTTAGAAAACTGCAATAACAAGAGTTCGTTTGATGGCTTAGAGGTATGTTTTCTTGGAGGATGAAAAATTGTGCTTTATTTTTTGGATCTGATCTCTGCATTTACTTTTTGGGTCTGATTTAGCTGCAGGTGTTATTACCATGTGTCATTTTAATATGAATATTTTATTTCTTTTTCAGCATTTCAAGCTCCTACTTGCATCAGTGGATCCTGAGGTCCTTATAGCTGCATTAGAAACTCTTTCTGCACTTGTGAAAATAAATCCCTCCAAGCTGCATGTCAGTGGGAAGATGATCGGTTGTGGTTCTGTAAACAGCTATCTCCTGTCTCTGGCACAGGGCTGGGGAAGCAAGGAAGAGGGATTGGGTTTATATTCATGTGTTATGGCAAATGAGACTAGCCAAGACGACGGGCTCAATTTGTTCCCATCTGATGTAGAAAATGATTCTGACAAGTTGCAGTGCCGAATAGGTTCCACGCTCTATTTTGAATTGCATGGGAATGCCCAAAGTACAGAGGAGAGCTCTAGCAATGTAAATAATTCTTCCAGTTTGGGGGTTATAAACATTCCAGATTTGCATTTGCAAAAGGAGGACGATTTAAAGCTAATGAAACGATATATAGAAGAGTACAGGGTACCTTCTGAACTGCGGTTCTCACTGCTGACAAGAATCAGATATGCTCGTGCCTTCCGTTCTCCGAAAGTATGTAGGCTGTACAGCAGGATTTGCCTTCTTGCATTTGTTGTGCTCGTTCAGTCTAGTGATGCCAGTGCAGAACTGAATTCCTTCTTTGCTAATGAGCCAGAGTTTACAAATGAATTAATCAGAATTGTGCGGTCCGAAGAATCGGTGTCTGGGACCATCAGAACACAGGCAATGCTTGCCTTGGGTGCTCAGTTAGCTGCATATTCAGCGTCTCATGAGCGGGCACGAATCTTGAGTGTATCTAGTATCAGTTTTGCAGGGGGAAATCGTATGATACTCCTGAATGTGCTACAGAGAGCTATTAGATCATTAAAAAACTCCAATGATCCAACTTCTCTTGCTTTTGTTGAAGCACTTCTTCAGTTCTATCTGCTCCATGTGGTTTCATCATCAGCTACAGGGAGTAATATTAGAGGGTCAGGCATGGTTCCAACATTCTTGCCTCTTTTGGAGGATTCTGATCCTTTGCATTTGCATCTAGTCTGTTTTGCTGTCAAAACTCTACAAAAGCTCATGGATTACAGTAGTTCAGCTGTGTCTCTGTTTAAAGAGTCGGGGGGAGTTGAGCTTTTGTCGCAGAGACTACAGATAGAGGTACACAGAGTTATTGGTTTGGCTGGCGATAATGATAACTCAATGGTTGTTGGCGAAAGCTCAAGATACAGTGATGACCAGCTGTACTCACAGAAGAGGCTCATTAAAGCATCGTTGAAGGCACTTGGGTCTGCTACATATGCCGCTGGGAATTCCTCCAGAGTGCAACACTCCCATGACAGTTCTTTACCTTCAACTCTCTCTGTGATATTTGGGAATGTGGACAAATTTGGTGGTGACATTTATTACTCTGCAGTGACTGTTTTGAGTGAAACTATCCACAAAGACCCAACTTGCTTTTCTGCTTTGCATGAAATGGGCCTGCCAGATGCATTTATATCCTCAGTTGTAGCTGGAATTCTTCCCTCTGCAAAGGCTCTTACATGTGTACCTAACGGTCTTGGTGCTATTTGTCTTAATGCCAAAGGCTTGGAGGCTGTGAAGGAAAGTTCAGCATTACGCTTTCTTGTTGACATCTTCACGAGCAAGAAATTTGTTACTGCAATGAATGAAGCTATTGTTCCTTTGGCAAATGCAGTGGAAGAGCTTTTGCGCCATGTATCTTCGCTGCGAAGCACTGGTGTTGATATCATCCTTGAGATAATTGATAAAATTGCTTCCTTCACTGACAGCCACAATACAGGGGCAGCAGGAAAGGCAAATGGGAGTACTGCAATGGAAATGGATTCTGAAGAGAGAGAAAATGAAGGTAGTTGCTGTCTGGTTGATTCTGTAGATTCAGCTGCAGATGGGATCGGTAATGAGCAGTTCATTCAATTATCCCTCTTTCATTTGATGATACTGGTCCACCGAACAATGGAGAATTCTGAAACATGTCGGTTGTTCGTCGAGAAGTCAGGAATTGATGCATTACTTAAGCTTCTTCTCCAACCTGCTATTGTACAATCATCCGACGGGATGTCTATTGCTTTGCACAGTACTATGGTTTTCAAGGGTTTTACTCAACATCACTCTGCTGCCCTTGCCCGTGCATTTTGCTCCTCCCTTAGGGACCACCTAAAGAAAGCTTTGTCTGGTTTTGGGGCGGTTTCAGGATCCTTTTTGCTGGAACCTAGGATGGCATCAGATGGTGGAATTTTTTCGTCTCTGTTTCTTGTTGAGTTCCTTTTGTTTATTGCTGCCTCAAAGGACAACCGCTGGGTAACTGCATTGCATACAGAATTTGGAAATGGTAGCAAGGATGTTCTTGAAAATATAGGACATGTCCATCGTGAAGTTTTATGGCAGATTGCTCTTTTAGAAGATACAAAATCGGACATGGAGGATGATAATGCTGGTTCTACCAGTGAGTCACAACAGTCAGAAACAATTACAAGTGAAACTGAAGAGCAAAGGTTCAACTCTTTTAGGCAGTTCCTTGATCCGTTGTTCAGAAGGAGGACTTCTGGGTTGAGCATTGAATCCCAGTTTCTGGACCTTATTAGCCTATACCGCGACCTTGGTCGCGCCACTAGTTCTCAACAAAGAACAAATTCTGATGGTCATTCAAATCTTCGGATTGGATCCAGTCATCAGTTCTTTCATTCTGGGTCCTCTGATGCTGTTGGTCCTCTTAATAAAAAGGAGTATGACCAGCAGAGGTCATATTATACTTCGTGCTGTGACATGGTGAGGTCACTTTCTTTTCACATTACCCATCTGTTTCAAGAGCTGGGGAAGGTCATGTCGGTACCTTCTCGTCGACGGGATGATATTGTGAATGTTTCTCCTGCTGCAAAATCTGTGGCTTCTACTTTTGCGTCCATTGCATTTGATCACTTGAACTTCGAAGGGCATGCCAATTCTTCTGAATCCAAGGCTTCCATATCAACAAAGTGTCGGTACTTTGGTAAAGTTATTGATTTCATTGATGTAAGTCTACTGGAGAGAGCTGATTCATGTAATGCTGTTTTGCTAAATTGCTTATATGGTCATGGAGTTGTCCAGTCAGTTTTGAAGACATTTGTAGCTACCAGTGAATTGCTCTTCACAGTCAGGGCTCCTGCATCCCCCATGGAAACAGATGATGGGAATTCAAAGCAGGATGAAAGGGAAGATATTGACCATTCATGGATTTATGGTCCTTTAGCTAGCTATGGTAAACTTATGGATCACCTGGTAACATCATCTTTCATTTTATCTCCTTTCACTAAACACTTGCTAGCACAACCCCTGGCAAATGGAAATATTCCTTTCCCGCGTGATGCTGAGACCTTTGTAAAGGTCCTCCAGTCCATGGTGCTGAAGGCAATTCTTCCTCTTTGGACTCATCCTCAGTTTGTTGATTGTAGTTATGATTTTACTAGTACTGTTGTTTCTATAATCAGGCATATATACTCTGGGGTTGAAGTGAAGAATGTTAGTAGCAGCAACACTGCCCGTATTACTGGCCCCCCTCCTAATGAGACAACTATTTCAATGATTGTGGAGATGGGGTTTACCAGGTCTAGGGCAGAAGAAGCTCTGAGGCAAGTTGGATCAAATAGTGTGGAGTTGGCAATGGAGTGGTTGTTTTCCCATCAAGAGGAGGCTGAAGAAGACAATGAACTTGCTCGCGCACTTGCTATGTCTTTGGGTAATGAATCAGACACTAAGGAAGCTGTTGCAAATGACAATGCTCAGCAGCTTGAAGAAGAGATGGTCCAACTTCCTCCTGTTGAGGAGTTGTTATCTACATGCGCAAAGCTTCTGCAGATGAAGGAACCTCTAGCTTTTCCAGTTCGAGACCTGCTAGTAATGATATGCTCCCAAAATGATGGTCAATATCGGCCTAATATCATCTCTTTCATCGTTGAGCAGATTAAAGAATCTAGTTTGAGTTTTGATAGTGGGAACAGTACTTTGCTATCTGCTCTTTTTCACGTTCTTGCTTTAATTCTTCAAGAAGACGCAATTGCACGCGAACTTGCCTCGAAGAACGGTCTTGTGAAAGTTGCATCAGATCTACTCTTTCAGTGGGATTGTGGTTCAGTTGGCAGGGAGAAATGTGAAGTTCCAAGGTGGGTAACAACAGCTTTTCTTGCTGTCGATCGGCTGTTGCAGGTGGATCAAAAACTGAACCCTGAAATTGTAGAGCAGTTGAAGAAGGATGGTGTCAGTAGCCACCAAACACCACTTAGCATTGATGAGGACAAGCAAAATAAGTTGCAGTCTGCATTGGGATTATCTTCAAAGCATATAGAAATGAAAGAGCAGAAGAGGCTTATTGAGATAGCTTGTTCTTGCATCAGGAACCAGCTTCCTTCTGAAACAATGCACGCTGTTCTGCAGCTTTGCTCTACTCTCACAAAAACCCATGCTGTTGCTGTTCAATTTCTTGATGTTGGGGGTTTAAGTTTACTGCTTTCTTTGCCGACAAGTTGCCTCTTTCCTGGGTTTGACAATATTGCTGCTACCATTATCCGTCATGTTCTGGAAGATCCTCAAACTCTTCAGCAGGCAATGGAATTTGAGATAAGGCACAGCCTTGTGGCAGCTGCCAACAGGCATTCTAATGGTAGGGTTTCTCCCCGCAATTTTCTATCAAGTTTAAGTTCTGCAATTTCTCGTGATCCGGTGATATTTATGCGTGCTGCTCAATCTATTTGTCAAGTTGAGATGGTTGGTGAAAGGCCTTACATTGTTTTGCTGAAAGATCGCGAGAAAGATAAAAGCAAGGAAAAGGAAAAAGAGAAGGCTAAATCTTTGGATAAAGACAAAACACTAATGGCTGATAGTAAAGCTGCTCTGGGTAATATAAATTCAGTAGCTTCTGGCAATGGACATGGCAAGGTTCCTGATTCAAATTCTAAGAGTGCAAAAGGTCATCGAAAATACCCCCAGAGTTTTGTCTCTGTGATTGAGCTTCTTCTGGATTCTGTGTGTACTTATGTACCGCCGACTAAGGATAAAGTTGTCACTGATGCACCACCTTCAAATGACATGGATATTGATGTTGCTGCTATAAAAGGGAAGGGTAAAGCAATTGCTTCAGTGTCTGAAGATAACGAAACTTGTACCCAAGAAGCTCCTGCATCTCTTGCAAAGGTTGTATTTGTTTTGAAGCTTCTAACTGAGATCTTATCGATGTATGCTTCGTCTGCGCATGTTCTGCTTCGGAAAGATGCTGAAATTAGCAGTTGCAGGGCCCCCAGTCAAAAATGTCCTACTGCTGCATGCACTGGTGGAATATTTAACCATGTTCTTCATAAGTTTCTTCCATATTCACGCAGTGCCAAGAAGGAAAAGAAAGTTGATGGTGACTGGAGGCACAAATTAGCAAGTAGGGCTAGCGAATTTTTAGTTGCATCCTGTGTTCGTTCTTCTGAGGCAAGGAAGAGAGTTTTTACTGAGATCAGTTTAATATTTAATGAGTTTGTAGAATCATGCAATGGTTTCCGGCCACCTAACAATGAAATACAAGCTTTTTGTGATCTACTTAATGATGTTCTGGCTGCCCGTACTCCTACTGGCTCTTACATTTCCGCGGAAGCTTCCGTCACTTTTATAGATGTTGGTCTGATTGGGGCATTGACTCGAACTCTCCAAATGCTGGACTTGGACCATGCTGACTCGCCTAAAGTTGTTACTGGTCTTCTCAAAGCTCTTGAGTTGGTAACCAAAGAACATGTTCATTCTGCTGACTCAAATTCTGGTAAAGATGACAATTCTACCAAACCTCCTGATCATAATCAATCTGGAACGACAGACAATGTTGGCGAGAGATCCCAATCTATGGAAACACCATCCCAGTCCCACCATGATTCTGGTACAGCCGAGCCCATCGAGTCTTATAATGGGATCCAATCTTTTGGTGGTTCTGTGGCTGTGACTGATGATATGGAACATGACCAAGATCTTGATGGAGGTTTTGCTCCTGCAAATGAAGATGAATATATGCATGAAAATTCGGAGGAAACAAGGGGTCTTGAAAATGGTATTGATACTATGGGTATACGGTTTGAAATTCAACCTCATGAGCAAGAGAATCTTGATGATGACGATGACGACGATGAAGATATGTCTGAGGATGATGGAGATGAAGTAGACGATGATGAAGATGACGACGATGAGGAGCATAATGATCTGGAAGATGACGTGCATCACCTGCCACATCCTGACACTGACCAAGATGATCATGAGATTGATGATGATGAGTTTGATGAGGAAGTATTAGAGGAAGATGATGAAGAAGACGACGATGAGGAGGATGGAGTCATACTGAGGCTGGAGGAAGGCATAAATGGGATTAATGTTTTTGACCGTATTGAAGTTTTTGGTAGAGATCCTGGTTTTCCTAATGAAGGACGTCAGGTGATGCCAGTTGAAGTTTTTGGTTCTAGACGTCAAGGGCGCACTACTTCTATTTACAGTCTTTTGGGAAGAACTGGCGAGAATGCCACTCCATCAAGGCATCCTCTTCTGGTTGGACCGTTGTCTCTATCGTCAGCCCTGCCTAGACAATCAGGTAAATAAGTTTAAATGCTTTTGATGTGCCTTCTTGTATTTGATATATTATTTTGTTAATTCTCTTCTATGGTGTGTTCCTGGCTTCCAGAGAATACCCGTGATATGGTGTTACCAGATTTAAACTCGGAGGTCGCTTCGTCAAGATTGGATAATATTTTCCGATCATTGAGGAATGGGCGTCATGGACATCGACTAAACTTGTGGATGGATGATAACCAGCAAGGTGGTGGATCAAATCCAAGTTCAGTGCCACAAGGACTTGAGGATTTGCTTGTGTCCCAATTAAGGCGACCGATAACTGACAAGACACCTGAAGAGAATAATACAAAAGCGGTGGATTCTCAGAACACAGCTGAAGCTTTAGAGTTACAAGAACCACAAACAGGTGTCAGGCCTGAAATTCCGGCTGAGAACAATGTCACTATTGAAAGTGGAAGCCTGCCCCTTCCTGAGACAACTGATAACTCTGGAAATGCTGATTTGAGATCAACTACAGTGAGCGAATCTCTACAATCAATGGACATGTCTAGCATGCATCCACAGTCCGTTCAGATGCAGTTTGAACCCAATGATGCAGCTGTGAGGGATGTAGAAGCTGTGAGCCAAGAAAGTGGTGGAAGTGGAGCAACTTTAGGGGAGAGCCTTCGTAGCCTTGATGTTGAAATTGGGAGTGCTGATGGTCATGATGATGGAGCAGAGAGGCAAGGTTCTTCTGATCGAATGCCACTGGGTGATTCACAGGCAACTCGAGCAAGAAGAACAAATGTATCTTCCGGAAATTCTGCCACTGTCAGTGCAAGAGATGTTTCTCTACATAGCGTAATTGAAGTTTCTGAAAATTCTAGCCGTGAGGCAGATCAGGAGGGTCCAGCAGCAGAACAGCAACTTAACAGTGATGCCGGTTCTGGGGCTATTGACCCTGCTTTCTTGGATGCCCTTCCTGAGGAGTTGCGTGCTGAAGTTCTCTCGGCACAGCAGGGTCAAGCAGCTCCACAGTCAAATGCTGAGCCACAAAATGCTGGAGATATTGATCCAGAATTCCTTGCTGCCCTTCCTCCTGATATCAGAGCAGAAGTTTTAGCTCAACAGCAAGCTCAAAGGCTACATCAGTCTCAGGAGCTCGAAGGTCAACCAGTTGAAATGGACACAGTCTCAATAATTGCAACATTTCCTTCAGAGTTGCGTGAAGAAGTACGTTGTTCAGGTTCATTGGGTTGTGTTAAATTAATAATCAAATGTGTAATTCAAGTTGTAATATTTTGTTCTTGGTCTGTGTGCTCAGGTTCTCTTGACTTCATCTGATGCTATACTTGCCAATCTTACCCCTGCACTAGTTGCGGAGGCAAACATGTTACGTGAAAGATTTGCCCATCGTTATAATCGTACCCTGTTTGGTATGTATCCTAGAAACCGTAGGGGTGAGACTTCAAGACCAGGTGAAGGCATTGGATCTAGCCTGGACAGGATTGGGGGAAGCATTGCCTCACGTAGATCAATTGGTGCCAAGGTAGTTGAAGCTGAAGGCACTCCATTAGTTGACAAAGAAGCTTTGCATGCAATGATTAGGGTTCTTCGTGTTTTTCAGGTAGTATATGAGTGTAATAGTATTTGTTCATTTTTATTTTTATTTTCCTTACTGGAAACTGATGGTCACAATTTTGCAGCCGCTGTATAAAGGCCAGCTGCAGAAGCTTCTGTTGAACTTATGCGCTCATAATGAAACCCGAAATTCTCTTGTGAAAATTCTCATGGACATGCTAATGCTTGATACAAGAAAGTCTGTTGACCACTCAATTGCTTCTGAGCCCCCGTATCGGCTTTATGCTTGCCAGAGTAATGTGATTTGTTCACGCACACAATCTGGTAAGATCTCCTTATGGTTTATTCGTTTGAGATATGTGCTAATACTTCTCAGTAAATGCACGTTAGTCAGTCAAGCAGCATTCAGGGATGGCATAGAGTATAATGGATTCTACCGTAGCAGCTAATTAGATCATTGGTTCTAACATTGTCTGATACTCTATAGGTGTTCCGCCATTGTTATCTCGGCGCATTCTTGAAACTCTGACTTATTTGGCTCGACATCATCCTAATGTGGCAAAGATTTTGCTTCACTTTTCTGCCCCACACAAACCAGATAATATTGATCAGGGACGTGGCAAAGCTGTGATGGTTGTTGAAGAGACTGGATCAAATAAAAGTCATCAGGAAGGATATTCATCAATTGCTTTGCTTTTGAGCCTTTTGAATCAACCCCTTTACTTGTTCAGAAGTATAGCTCATCTTGAACAGGTGAAAATCTGGCTTGGTTATTATTTAGTTTTTGTGGGGAGGGACTTATACTGTTCTGTGAAACTGCAGTAATGCAGACTTACTTTCATCCTTAAATTCTTTTTACAGCTTCTTAACTTATTGGAGGTCATCATTGATAACGCTGAAAGGAAATCATCTGTCAAATCTGGGGTTGGGGTTTCTGTTTCTGAGCAACCTTCTGCCCCTCAAATCTTGACTGCGGATGCAGAGATGAATACAGAATCTGGTGGTGCTGCTGTTCTGGTTGGTATCTCAGATAAGGTTGTTGATTCCTCCAAACCAACGACTTCTGGTGTTGATAGCAAATGCGAAACTGCTAGTGTTCTGCTTAACCTTCCGCAAGAAGAACTTCGCCTCCTATGCTCACTGCTTGCACGAGAAGGGTATGGAACTGATAACTTTTCTTTTTCTGCAGCTTAATTGTTTAATTATTAAGAATGTTTCATTTCTTTTTTTATGTTGTTTCTCAAATTATATTGCCCTTGTTATTGGGAAGGGGCTGCTTTATAGTTAGTGTTAGGGTGTTTGGGAGATGGCTGTGTTTTGTCTGTTGTGTTTTGCGTGGTACTGGACTAATCTCTTTGTTCTTCTCTCCTTTTTTTTTTTTTATGAAATGATTCGTCTTTTTTTCAAGAAGAACAATGTATTAATTAAGACTATTTTGCTGGAGATACTTGTATTGTCTTATCCTGCTTCTTCGTTGCAACTCTTATGTTGATTACTAGGCTATAGGCTTATGTAAATTGCAGTTACGCATATCTTGGATGTTGACAGATTTTATTTTCAACCCAGATTGTCAGATAATGCATATACTCTTGTAGCGGAGGTGATGAAGAAGTTGGTGGCAATTGTTCCTACCCATTCAAACCTGTTTATTACTGAGCTAGCAGAGGCTGTTAGAAATTTGACTAGAGCTGCTATGAATGAGTTGCACACATTTGGTGAAACAGTGACAGCACTCGTCAGTACCATGTCTTCTGTTGGAGCTGCAATCTTAAGAGTTCTGCAGGCATTAAGTTCCCTTGTTGCTTCTCTGATGGAGAAAGAGGACACACAAATTCTTGCAGAAAAGGAGCATAATCTTTCTCTTTCTCAGGCATGGGACATAAATGCGGCTTTGGAACCTTTGTGGCTGGAGCTGAGCACTTGCATAAGTAAGATAGAGAGCTATTCAGATTCTACCCCTGATACGATGACTTCATATAGAGCTTCTACATCTAAGCCATCTGGTGTAATTCCTCCTCTGCCTGCCGGCACCCAGAACATCTTACCATACATAGAATCTTTCTTTGTGGTGTGTGAGAAATTGCATCCCGGGCAGCCAGGCCCTGGTAATGACTTTGGTGTTGCTGCAGTTTCTGAGGTTGAAGATGCCAGTACATCTGCTGGCCATCAGAAAACCTCAGGTTCCTCTTTGAAAGTTGATGAAAAACATGTTGCTTTTCTGAAGTTCTCAGAGAAACATAGGAAATTGCTAAATGCTTTTATTCGTCAAAATCCTGGTTTGCTAGAAAAGTCTTTCTCACTCATGCTGAAAGTTCCACGCATTATAGATTTCGACAACAAGCGTGCTCACTTCAGATCGAAAATAAAGCATCTACATGATCACCATCATAGTCCTTTGAGAATTTCAGTAAGAAGAGCATACATTCTTGAAGATTCATATAACCAGCTTCGCATGCGATCAACTGACGATTTGAAGGGGAGATTGACGGTTCACTTTCAAGGAGAGGAAGGTATTGATGCAGGTGGGCTTACTAGAGAATGGTATCAGTTGTTGTCCAGGGTTATTTTTGACAAGGGAGCACTACTGTTTACAACTGTGGGCAATGAATCAACATTTCAGCCAAATCCCAACTCTGTTTACCAAACAGAACATCTTTCATATTTCAAGTTTGTTGGGCGAGTGGTGAGTACAAGAGTTGTTTAGTTGCTCTCGTTGGATTGAGTTGTTTTGCTAGAAGTTCATTCTGACGTGTATTTACAGGTTGGAAAAGCACTATTTGACGGCCAGTTATTGGATGTTCATTTTACTCGATCTTTCTACAAGCATATTTTGGGGGCAAAGGTCACTTATCATGATATAGAGGCCATCGATCCTGATTACTTTAAAAACCTCAAGTGGATGCTTGAGGTATGTGGAAAACTAGCAACTTTCCTACATTCTCTCACATACTTTTACTTTCTCGCTTTCATTTTTTTATCGAGTTATTGACCCTCTCCTACTCTTTCCTTGGCCATCCTTTTACAGCATGATATTAGCGATGTACTGGACCTTACTTTCAGCATTGATGCTGACGAGGAAAAGTTGATATTATATGAAAGGACAGAAGTAATGAATTTTTCCCGTTACCCTGATGGACTAAATATTCTGTTTTAAGGACTTCATTTGTTTAGACTAAGTTTGTTGAATATAATGCAGGTAACAGACTATGAACTGATTCCTGGTGGCCGGAACATTAAAGTTACGGAAGAAAACAAGCACAAATATGTTGATTTAGTTGCAGAGCATCGGTTAACAACTGCTATTCGTCCTCAGATAACTGCTTTTTTGGACGGATTCACTGAACTAATTGCCAAGGAATTAATATCCATTTTTAACGACAAGGAACTGGAACTTTTGATCAGTGGGCTTCCGGATATTGATTGTGAGTTCCCCTGTCAACCCTTATTCCCCTTGTCTGTACCTTTAAATTTCCGGGCATGCATTCTCATAAAGATTTCTTTTTCCATGTATTTCAGTGGATGACATGAGGGCAAATACTGAATATTCTGGATACAGCCCCGCATCTCCTGTCATTCAGTGGTTTTGGGAGGTTGCCCAAGGTTTTAGCAAGGAGGATAAAGCCCGTCTATTACAGTTTGTGACTGGCACCTCTAAGGTATTAGTTTGCACTTGTTTTCTTTGTTTACTCTAGAACTGGGATATAATTGAGAAAACATTGATAAATCTATTACTGCTGCATTTTTTCCCCTTTTGTTTAAGTCATACCTTAGAAATGTTTAGAAACCGGCATTGGAATTTTAAAATGGGGTTGTGATGTTTAAGCTGTTATACTCGCAGCATAGCAAAATCTTAACATGTGGAAAGGTTTTTAAATGCATGGGTCTGTTTTAGCATATATTTGGTCTAAGTTCAATTGTTCCTGTATCCATTGCTAGTGATTTCGTGTTTTCTTATTACACGACTTCCATTTACATTCGACATAATTTGGCGATTCATTTTTTTGTGTGGTCAATTTGTAGAAGTATTATCGTATGTACTGTATGTGTTGCATGAGATGTGGTCTGAGCATTGCTGCTTCATATTGTTCAGGTGCCTTTAGAAGGTTTTAGTGCACTTCAAGGGATCTCGGGCTCACAGAAATTTCAAATACACAAGGCGTATGGAAGCGCAGATCACTTGCCATCCGCACATACTTGGTAACTTCGACTCTCATGTCATCTTTTGTTTTTTTGAATATTTTCTCCGTTATCTGTTTGAGTTATCAGATGCCGTATGAAACTACGTTTTTCAGTTATCTCTTAGCCTCCAAATTGAGTTTATTCAATCGCGAGTGCGCAGCTTATTAAAGAAATTTACTTATTTGTGCAGCTTCAACCAGTTGGATCTACCGGAGTATCCCTCTAAACAACATCTAGAGGAGAGATTGCTTCTTGCAATTCACGAGGCGAACGAAGGATTTGGATTTGGTTAAAGAGCCTCGTTGTTTAAGTTGTGGCCACTGTAGATAATATCAATCTTTGTTAAAAATTGTCAAGTGGAAGGGGAAGTGGTAAATGGTCGTATGAGATGATGGGTTTTTCTCGATACATTATAAACTGTACAGTGGGTCGTTTCTTTTTCGCAATGAAAAGCGCTTTTGGCAGTTATTTTTTGCCATCTTTGCGTTCACTCGTCATTTTAATGTTCAATCACTGTTTGTTTGAAGCCCTGACCCTCTCTCCCTCCCCCGCCACCACACCGCCGTCGTTATGGACGCCCTTGTGACTTTGGTCGACACCGTCGTCGTCATGGACGCCCTTGTAACTTTTTGGTTTTAACATTTTTTGATATCTAGAAGCACTTTTGACATACGATTTGTGGGGTCTTTTTATAATATATTCTAACAATTCTAGCCGTCTATCTTTTGTCTTACTTTAAAGATCATGTCTAGTTGTCTACTAAAAATCAACCAAATTCAAACTCATGACTGGTGGATTAAATTTAGGTTGTCTTTATAGAATCATATTCGTCCATTTTCTTCACTACAAGTGAATGTTTTAATGATTTTGAATTTGTTTGATTTTTTGCGAAAATGATCTATAAATGATCTATTGAATATCAAAAGTCGCGCCGAAAATGGAAAAGACTACTAGAATGATATATTTGTTGTTCAGTTTGCCACTCAAGCACTGCCAACGTGTGAATAGGGATTATGTAGTTACCCAAAAACTAGATACAGAAGAATATCATCGTGGTATTAAATGAAGAAACATAAAGCTATAAATCTAATTTTTCCTGGTCTCTTTAGTTTAGGGTTATGAACGGAGAAAAAACACAACTTCCATTCCAAAGATTTCTCGGACAATTGATTGTGCAACAATCCATCAATCTTTACTCAGTGGTACAGATTTTACATTCTCTATTAGTCTCAATCATTAACATCTCAAACATCTGGAGGATGTCAGAATATTCTCCGATGATTCAGTTGTAAAAGCAATAGAAAAGTACGAAAACTGATGTATTGTCATGGCACATTTCTGAGGATGCCTTGGCTTTATCTTAACCAAATCTTTGACCTTGAACCTGGAACCTGATCTCTATGGTTTTTGTGGCTCGGGTTCGAAGGGCCTGCCTTTTGACCAGTGGTTGCCGGTTTTGTTAAACTTCTTGTGATCCTGGACAGTGCTTTTTGGTCGCCAGACTTGTCAGTGCTGGATTCGGCCGATGACATCTTCCTATCAGCCAAAGTAGCTGGCAACATCACATTCTCATGGCCTTTGCTGTGCAACTCTCTTCGTCTCTTCAGCTCGCGGAGGGAGTCGGTTCCCTTGAGTAGGACAGACTCCTGGCTTGTCATTTGGTTACTATAGCTCAAGTTACTTAGCCTCAAAGGGTCCATGTCGCCAATGGTCTCTCTTCTCGACCAGGATTTTCTGCCCTTTGGGGTTGTGGCACCTGACTTCTCGCCACAAAATGTCGATATTACATGTTCTTGTTCCTTCTGTCTCAACTTCTCTTCAAGCTCTTTAACCTGGCAATATTTTAGGAGGATAGGATTACTCACTAGTATATCAAACTGTCAAGCACTTTTGATTGCAGAATGAAATTCATAATAGGAACCTTCAGTTGCAGAGATCCCTTGTTGATTTCCTCCGTTATCAGCCTTTTCTCAAGTTCCTGAACCTGCCACAACAAAAATCAATAAATTAAAAATGTGGTCAATTTGCAGATGTAGTAGCATTTTCTGGTCGACTACAACTATAGCATTGAACCCCCAAATATGAACGATGTTCACAATTGCAACTACGTCGTTCCAACTAGTACACATCAGCATATACACATAAATAAATCAAAGCCTAGGGCACATCTAGTGCATATCTACATTATGCTGAATTACCTACCCATTATGAGTATCTACATATGATACTTATCACTGCAAACAAGCGAAAAGATAACAGTAAAACAGTGAATAAAAAATGTGGGGCTTATCCATTTAGCTACAAAAGTAGTCTAGAAGAGCAAGATCATTTTGCCGGATAAACTTCTCTGTGAAATTTTGTAAGTATATTGCACCCGAATTTTAGGTTGGCTTGAAATTGACAGAGAAAAAGAGCAATGAAAGACCTGGAAGCATTTTTGATAATTTGCATTGTGAAATTAGAGAAATATAAAGAAATGTACCCTTGAAATTTTTGAGAATTACCTTCCGCTGAACTACAGCTGAATTGTGCTCATAGTCTTGCGTTCTTTCTTTTAACTTGTTCTCAAGGTCCTTGACCTGTGTAGCATGAGAACGAAGTCAAAACTCAACAGATTTACAAAGAGCCCAAACTTCTGTTAAACACAGGTGTCAGTCAGCATCTTTTGTTTAGTGAAATTCCTACTCGTCAAGCATCTGACACGGAAACTGATTTTTAAGTTAATGATAACCAATAGTTCAGCCAGAGCTACAGTTTATTCTTCAAAAAGTGAAGATGACTAAGAAGTTCTACAACTCGTGTAACTCTCAATGATGGAGTAGCACTACAGGACACAGAGTGCTGCCATTACATTACAGGTGTGATTAGAGCTTCCATTCCCACAATATGCAAGTGTTGTAGTTAAGTGTTCTATCAAATGAAAGTCGCAGAACATAAGGGACTTTTTGAGTCTATGATATTCGTGCGAGTGACAAGAGTTGTCAGAGAAAACAGCTACATCAAAATTATAGTTTTAGGTAGATTTCACTTCACATACCTTGTTTTGAAGAATCATGGAATCTGCACGTTCCCGTTCTTTCAACTTGTCCTCAAGCTCTTTGACCTTTAGGAAAACAGAAGCAATACGTTAGCCAGCATAATTAAACTGTGCACAACAAAAGAACATGAAATTAACATAAATGATCTGCCAAGCAACCTTCTTCTGAAGACTCAAGCATGATTCTCTCTTTCCATTTGCTTCATCTGAAAGTTCCAACAACTGATTTTCCAGTCGTTTGCACACATCGGTCTTCACAGCAACCTGGTCTTCAAGTTCATTTATCTTTTCTTGTCGACTTCTAGACAGTTGGAACTCCCGTTTTGATTTACCTTCTAGATTCTGAAAGTTCTCTTCTAATTTATGTAAATCATCATCTTTGGATTTCAACTCTTGCTTTAGCTTGTCAAGCTTCAAAACAGAAATAAAAAAGGGGAAATTAATAAAAACCGCCATCTGTTAATTGCTGCTTTAGTTGAAAGTTCTCTTCTAACTTTTGCAAAGCACCATCTTTGGCCTTCCCAGAACTTACTGTTAGTTTTAGCTTTTGAACCTCGCCTGTATCTATTTGCTTCCTTGCAGGACCCAATTCAACACCTCGAACCCGTGTTGCGAAGTTCAGAGAACTTAAAGTCTCACTTACATCCTGCTCAGAAGGGCTTATTTGGACAAACATTAGAGTTTTAGCATCACCACCTGTGACATGCCAAAAGAAATAAATGATATTACATGTAGAAATTCAACTTGACGCTTGTTTTAAAATCCTATTATCAATTATCAGTTGACACGCCAATCTTTGACATATTAATCCTCGCATTGGTAATAATGGAGCATTCAAGCTGCAAGCAACATTCAATTTTGTGTGGATGCTTACCCAAGGAGTCTTGAAGTAAATGTGTGAGCTTGGAATTCCTGCAAACACCAACAAACACATCAGTTTATATGGGATAAACAAGTGTGAATACAAGAAAAATAACAACAAACCTGTACGGAATGTGGCTCTTTTTTGTTGCCAAAGCAGAGATGACATCCCCAAGAGCTGACAAAGATCTATTGATGTTTTGAGCTTCCTTAAGGCGTTCCCCTTGAACTTCTGTTTTTGCTAGCCTCTCACTGCCAGCCAAATCCACAAGCCAAAGCTTGCTCATAGTGGACTCACCAGTGATCAAATTCTTGGCTTTTACCATGATGCAGAGTATGCTGACAGAAGATGGAATGAAGAACATCAACAAATATTGTAAGTAATATTATAAAAGCCAACACAAGCACACCCTCTTTCTGCATGGATCAAAATAAATCAGACCAATATATGTAGATTAAACTAAGGTCAATTACCAATGAGATCGGCTGCTATGCTCGTTCACATTATTTGATCCAACTGCTCTTGCACTGCTTCCAGCTTGCAGAACATTCCAAACCTCTTTAATGCTCTCAACTTTGGCCTCAACAATTCCAGGTATGTGATGAGCTCCTTCAGGAGCATGCCTCATCTCCAATCTATCATGAAAAGAGAACTTTTTGTCAACTAGACAACCTCTGAATCTTATATGACCAAACCAAGCTGTTTCTACATTACGCTAATTTTTAATGGCTAGCAAGAAAACTCTTGCTAGTCAGGTGACGTCTCTTAGTTTCCATAGTAAATTGTATTAGAGTTAAAATTTACCTTTTCGAAGTCGGAGAGGCTGCTAGCAAGTCCCTGATTTGCTCATTGTAGACTTCAAGCACACTAACAGATATGCCGTATGTAAAAATTTCTTTCCTTTCCTCAGCTGTTTTAAACAACTGTTCCAAAGTCCTGTAATTGACCCCTCGGTTGGTCTCAGAACCTTCCATCGTGAAAGTCTTTCCAGTCCCCGTTTGCCCATAGGCAAATATGCAAACATTATAACCATCTAACACTGAGGTTATCATTGGTGAAGCATCTGCAAATACATCAACTGTACAAGACAAAACATTAAGTCAACATATTATCATGCATGTAAAAATCATTATCAAACGTTAAAAGGAATTACACAAGGTTAAGTAATTTGTAAGGTAGAAACTTTTCACGGTGGTATATAGTACACAAACCTTGATCATCCTCTGGTGTGTAAACTCTGTCAAATCTGAATATCTTTTTAGTGGAGCCACTAGCAAGTATCCCAAGCTCTCCATCCTTAGCTGCATCAAATTTTACAACTGTTGCATGCCCAGCTAATGACTCCTCTTTCCTCAAAGGGCGACACCGACAAAACACCCGAATGTTCCCTGAAATATACAGTTCAAGGTAAGGGCAGGACCAATACAACTCACCACTACTGACATTTGGTTATAAAGTATTGGTTATAGAAGAAATGAGGAAAATACTATACCTTTTGCCTCCTGCATTTGGTTATAAAGTATTTTCCTCTTTGCCTGCTCCTCATTGAATTTAAGCTTAAGCTCATCAGACTGTGTAACTGCAATATGAATAGTTTAATTAGATATATCTTTTCAGAGACATCCTATTTAACACTGATACAAACTTACCCATTGCTTGAATTGCAGATACCATATTGTTGAATTCTGGAATAACATCAGTAAATTTGTGCACTTCAGAATAGAGTTGAGCATAGTCTTCCTTCATCAACTGCAAATGGATTGAGAGATCATTCATTTTCAGTTCTACCTACCAAATGGGTCGCTACATAAATTTGCAAGGAATAAATGAAAATAGTGTACCTACCTTGACTTTACTTTCTAAAGTGTCAGCAACTGTGGTCCACAAGCCCTTATCATGTTCATATCTAATAGAAATATCTCTCAATTTTGCTGCCGCTTCTTCTCTAGCTTGATCTGAAAAGGAATTAATGATAATCATAAGACTATCTGTCTTCCAGCATATAAGTGTTCTAAAATTTCATCGGGTTGACCATAGCTCCCTGATGAAACTCAAAAGGAAGTATTCAACACTCTATTTTCTAGTTCGATCTTGCCTTACCTAAGCAATGACTTTCATACAACTTGTTATCAAGTTCCATGGTGATGTTCTGTAACTGTTTGTTTGCAGATGTCAGTGACATCCAGGCCTCATGGCATTCATCTGTCTTGAGTTGGAACCGTCTCTTTAGATCCTCTATCTTCTTTTCATACTTGGTTGTAAATTCCGACCTTATATATTTGTCCTGCAATTCGATTAGGAGGCAATGTAAGCAAAACGCCAAGTATTCCAATCTTCTAATATCCATTTGAAGCTAAATCTAACCTGAGCAGATGAAATTTCAATCTCAGCAGCACAATTGTTACATACAAGATGTCCAAGTTTCATCTTTGATGCTGCATTCAAGTTACATACCACAAGGCATGAGTCTGGAGAGTAAGTAACGTTCAGATATATCTCATATAGCCAGCTAAAAGTAGAAATATGAACATACCAGGTAATGAAGCTGCCCGCTTTATACAAATCCCCCCAACAATTGGACTTCCATTAACTCCATCAAACCTTATCAAAATTGCCCCATCCTCCCCCACCGAAACTGCAACATCTACCAACTGTAGCGCCTTATTAGCTCCAACGATAGAATAGATATCAATTCCTGATAGAACCTGTTACTTTCACACACAGGAAAACAAACCACCTTCAGAAATTACTAGTCAACGAAATTATGCACAACAAACCAAACTTGATGTACCCAAGAAACATGTAAGCAAACTTCTTTAATTAAATTTACTTGCCTTCTCTTCCTGCATGAAGACATCAAACGCTCTCATTCCTTTTGGACCATTCGTGTATACAATTTCCGCAAAGTGAAGATCCACAAAGTACTCTCCGGGAGATAGGTTCTCAAACCGGTACGAAAATTCCCCAAACCGAGCAGATTGATAAACAGATGGCACATCGCTGCCGTCAATGGTCTCATTAGTTCTTAGAACATTCCCTCCTTGGAAAAATCCGTCGGGCCCCACTCGAAGCCCGGGATTTATATTTTCCGTTACGGCCTCCCCTCCGGCGTTCACAAATAACACAATGCTATCTGATTAAAGATACAAATCAGTGTGAAGTTATACACCAAGAAACAAATACCAACCACAACCAAATGCAAGATTTGTAAACCCTAATTCTACAAATTTGGTCAATTTGTTGGATTCGTTCCAAGAAATGAGGGAATTGCGGTTGTTACAAACCTGAACAAGTGGAGTGAACAAGCCCGGTTCGGACCAATCTCGAACCGGGCACACAGAGTGCAGAGATGGTCGAGTCTTCGTCGCCATCGACATTGTCGACCGGTTTGGGGTGTGTTTCAGGGCCAAGAACGTTGCAAGGCCAAGAACCAGGGAATTCGGCGTGGGAATCGGTTGGATGTGCCTCTGCCATGTGAGAGAGAGAGAGAGAGAGAGAGAGAGAGAGAGAGAGAGATTTCAGTATGCGCTTCCTTTCACTGCTTCACAAATTTGAAATCTGAAATTAATCGACCGTTTGAGGGTTTGAATTCTCCGTCTCTTTTCTTTTACTGTTTCACAAATTTGAAATTTGAAATTAATTGACCGTTGATTATTAATCTTGTTTATTAGACCATCTTCAACCCTCGAGTTAAAACTTAAAAGTTTTTAACTCTGAAAATTTAGGTTTTAACCAAAAAATAGTTTTTCTTCTCTAACATTTTGGGTCAAATTTTTAATCCAAATTATTAAAGAATCAATTTAGGATAATTTTTTTTTCTTAAAATAACTTTTTTATATGAAAAAAAATTATGTCGACAATCCTAATTTAATTTTATGAATATTTTAACCTAAAAATATTTAGATTCTGATACATATAGAAAAAATCACTAAACCGACACCATGAAACTCGTGTAACACAATCAAAGAATATGAAACACATAAATTTTTTTTTTAATTACTTTAGCCATTGAATTTAAATTTGGACTGTTAAATTTTTTTACTTTTTTTACTATTGAATTTGATCATATTAGATCTTAATCATTGAATTCAATAAATTTATAAACATAAAACTAAAACAAGTTACACATATATGGTGGGTCAGGCCCGGGGGGAATCATGAGCTAAATTTGCCCCATAAATAAGTTTTGGGTTAAAACTCATATTTGCTCCAAGGGTTGGAGCAAGTTTGGGTAAATTAGAATCTAAAATTTGAGTTTTACTCTAAAAATTGGAGTAGGTCTTAGTCAATTTTTTGTTGGCCAAATTTTTTTTATGGTCCACGTGGTAAGATACTAATTTTGAACGAGGAATGCTAGCTATCTTTTTTAACTTGCCTTTCCCTCTCAATGAATGATATGCGGACTTATCTTGTACTTAAATCTATGTATTAATTGTTCCTAATTAAATCCCATAGGTCAACAAATCGTTAAATTATCTATCAAATTTGACAAATCTAATTATTTTAATTATTAATATTTATTTAATACAAGATTCATTTTTCAGACTCTCCTTTTTATTTTTATTTTCGTTTTGGTTTTAAACTCTTTGTGTGTGACATCCCGTTCCGTATTTTTATACGTTCGAGGTAAAATGACGAAAATACCCTTACCTACGCGTGAACGGGTACGCTCGGACACGGAATTGGGTTTTGGGGGTGTCCTAAATCCTTAAATCCAAATTGGGACATCTGTCCCTATACATGCACGCATACACGTGCACAACCCTTTTTCTTTTTCTGGTTTTCCTTATCTCTCTCTCATTCTCAAACTCTCTCACTTCTCTCGACTCATCTCTACGGAACACACACACACAAACGATTTCGACACCAACCAAGACTTCAGGTAAGCTTATTCGAACTCGTGGGACTCTGTTGAACTCATTTATATTAGTTTCAAGCTCTGAAACCCTCGAAAACACCTTGAACCCGTGACCAAAAATTAGGGTACTATTCATGTAGTGTTGTTTTGGATTGTTTTAGGTGAAACAAAGATCACCACAAGTCCTAAAACCTTCCCACGAACCTCGGAGTACCCAGTTTGCAAAGTTTGGACGTGGAATCACTGAGTTCTGGACTTGGCCGAGTTTGAAGGATTTTTCCATCGAGATTTTGGACGTTTTTCGAAGAATTTGAAGGTATATTTGTGTTCTACATTGAATTTGGAGCATTTTGGTATAAATTTCATGAATTTTGGATGAAAAACGAAGAAGATAGGGGGATTTGAAGTTTGGCCGGAATCGGTCGCCGGAAAAACCAGTCCGGCCGGCGACCTGAGGTAGGGGATGACGGAATATTCCGTCAAAGTTGACGGAATATTCCAACGCCGTTAACTAACGCCGTTAACTGACGCCGTTAGAAGTTAACGGAATATTCCTTTGTTGTTAGGGAATATTCCCTGGCGCGTGCACAGCACGTGACAGCGCGTGGGGGCGCGTCTGTCCGTGCTATTCCCGGCGCGTGGGGGCGCGTGAGTGGTCCAAAAATTATTTTAAAAATATCACGACGATCGTGACGTCGTGTAGGTCGCGTTGGTATATTCAAATGCCAAAATTGACCTTCGTATGAAGAATTATTTACGTGGTCCGTTTATGTGTTGTTAATGACGGTTTTGCGATTAATTCACGTATAGGTGAGACGTATCCGACAGACGAGCGCAGTCACACTAGGCTCGGGGGATACGACCCGTCGACATACCAGTGAGTGGGCTTTTGTTTTCAGTATATATATATATATATATATATATATATATATATATATATATATATATATATGACGTTTTTCCCAGAAACGTAAATTGATTGAATTACGAATTGATTAGATTTGATAATTAGAATGCCATGTCGAATGCCTGCTATAGTATATAAATATAATTATGATTGCATATATTGTGTGCCGATGCCGAGGACGGCCAGACTAGTCAGGTAAGTACTGTGGTAGTGTTTGAGATGTGATAGATTGTGATTAGTTAATCACCTGCACCTCGGGTGTTGTGCTCCGCCAGAGTAGGGCCTAGCCTTCACGTGATCGTTCACCTCACGCACCGTACGCTCAACTTGGATCCAAGATAGGTGCCTAGCTTGTCGTACAGACCACAATAGGTGGTTCCGACTCGTTGGTGACCCGCGATTCGTCGCACAGCCTTCACATGATCGTAGCACAGAGCGTAATATTATACACCTAGCCTGTCGTACAGACCACAATAGGTGGTTCCGACTCGTGTGCAGGATGATGATAATGATAATGATTGATAGGGATTGAGTATGTTTGATATGGCCTAATCTTGAGCTTGATGATGAGTTGTGATATGTGGACGATGTTTTCGTATATACGTTTATATACGTACTATTTTCTGGGAAAATTATACTGATTTACAGCGAGGGGTTATTTATGGAATTATGAAATGGTTTTGGAAAACTTTGTTTTTGCCCACTCACCTTTTATGTTTTGCGCCCCTCCAGGTACTAGGTAGCGACGTCGTGGACGTTTAGCGAGGCACCAAGGCGGTTCTGACAGACCACCACTTGTGTAGGATTTCCTTCACAGTTGTAACGTTTGTTTTAACTTGACTGCACCTAGGATCGGCTCTGTATCATATGTATATTATAAACTTAATTTTCACTGCTGCACTTAATGCCAATTTTGCTTCCGCTGACGCACACGGCTACGTCACTCACACGTGACGGCCGGCACGCCTAGGTTTTCGGATCGGGGTGTGTCATTGTGGCTTTTAACTATTAATATTTTCTTTAAGCAATGACAGCTTTCATGGCTTATCTTGATAAATTAATATTGCAGAAAGAGGTCTTCCGCCCATTGCTTGAAGCCTTTAACCCATGTTTCCATCAAACCAAATTAATGTTGGAGTAGTTTGGTCGCAAGTACTGCACATTCAAGCAAAATAAATTATAAATGATAAAAGGAGCAAAAGGTATTTTATTTATTTATTTGTGGTATATGCCGTCGTATCAAAAGAAATGTCATCTCCAAAAATCTTGCAGTCCACTACGGGAGCCTAAAATCAAAATGGAAGAAAACAAAAAAAAAAATTAGAATAATAAAAAATAATTAAAATAATTAAAATAATTAGATTTGTCAAATTTGGTAGACAATTTCATGATTTGGTTGACATATGAGATTTAATATGGGCATTAGTGGAAAGGGAAGAGAAGTTTTAAACACAATTAATACACAGATTTGAGTGTAAGACTTATGTGGTGGGAAAAACTGCTAATTATGCTCTCATGGTGGAAAAACTTGTATAGGGCTCAACTCGCCATTAATAATGCCTAACGGCACTACGATTCAATTAAAATTTGACACGTGTTAAGATTTAATTATGATTTCTTTGAATGGGAGCATTTTTGCTCATCACCATTAACTATGATGGATACTCACCACCCTCATCTAAGACTGCCACATGTCTATTTCTTAACTATAGTTAACATTTATATTAAAAGGTATATTATTAAATTTTAAAGGGCATTAAAATCTAAATGAACATTAAGGCAGTTTATGTCTCTCGCTCAAAAGTTTGACATAAACATGCGTGTTAAATGACTTGTTTCACAGCTGCTTTAGTTTTAAGGCAATTTTGAGTTAAAGATTGCTTAATTGGTTTTGACCAAATAATCATTTTATGATGGATGGCTTCTTTGCCCAATGTTTCTTGGCTTCTTAGGATGGTTGCAATCCTAACAAGAGAGAAATGTATGAATGGTTTGAGATGTCTTCAAGGTATAACATTTTTAAAAGAATTAAGTCCACTATTTTCTTGTCCAAAGACTTAAATAATAATTTAATCATCAATTATCACGCCATTTGTTTACACATTTTGGATTAAAATTTCCAACAGGATCCTTTCCAGATCCTTTTGGTCAAGATCCTGGGGATCCGTAAATCGTGTCCGTTCATCGTACGGTCAGTTTTTGTTAGGTACGGTTTGTATTTAATTTTAAATAAAAATATTTAAAATGATTTCTGACCGCACGACGTACGATGAACGGATATAATTCACGAATCTCCGGGATCATCACAAAGAGGATCCAGCGAGGAACCGGATTCTTAAATTTTTTGTCTCCATAGCATTACCAATTTATATTAACTCCTTCCGAGCCACGTGTCATCTATATGGGTGGAGGCCAAGCTGCCAGGTGTGCGTGTGGTAGTTATGAACCAAGGCGATCCAAGCAAACTTCAAATCTTTGTTTCCAGAATTTCAATCCCAAAAGCTTGATTCGATTAAAATTTAGAGAGTAAGAAGAAGAACAAACTAAGAAAGGAGGAGGAGGAATGGCGTTGAGACTCGGGCATGTAAAATTGGAGGAAGACATAAACCCAACTCTCTCCTCAATCCCTCTCTCTCTATCTCTATCTCCGACCCAATTGCTTCATCAGATTCATCTCAGCCCCTCCATCCAATCCCACAACCCGGTGAGTTCACTGAGTTGTGACTAATTGATCTCATTCACCAACTGAATTAACACTAAATAGACAATAAGTCGCGTAAAAGTTGATGGTTTACTTTTCTATATGTAAACATGCTGCAAGTTTCAGTGCAAATTCATTGATGTTGTCGTCTTCATTTTCCCCTACACTAACCGATCTCATTCTCTTCCAAACTATATATATAATAGTATTACATTAGAAATATTAGAAAGTCGGAAGTTGATTCTGTAATCTGTAATTTATAATCTCTAATCCCTAATATTTGAAAGTTAGAAGTTATTTTTTGTCACATCCCATCCCAAATTTAATCCTATTCTTTTCCTCGAGGCTGTGAATTTTCAAAAATACCCATGTCGGGCTATGTGGGAATCCTACACGGAGTTCCTACTTGGACATTTTGGTCCTTTTAACTCGTTGTTTGTTTTTTTTATCTTTCTAGATAATACACGTCTTTACGAACACGTAGACGTAAAAGAAGCATAAATCGCACAATTTATGCACTTTTTCCAATAAGAAGTAGAATGGTAATTTAACTCTCATGATTCAATTACTTGTTTATTGAGACAACAGTGAGTTGTCGATATCACGAGCTGCAGACTATAATATCGATGACTTATTCGTTGAGTTCATTAAGCAAGTGGGTACGTAAGCGTCTCCGTTAATATTTTATTAATTAGGCCTCGTGCTTAGTTAATTATGAATCGAGCTTGACCCAAAGACACTCACACATATATTCTCATAGTTCTCCATGACACGAACACGTGACTACAAATGAAACTTAATTTGAAATTATAACGAACAAGTTTGTCCAAAACTTTGTAAAAAATTACACAAATTCAAAATTCGAAGTCGCATGAGGTGATTTAACACTCTTTCTCTACCACTACCTCACGTCTCTCCCTCTCTACCGACTCACTCTACCTACCTAGGGTGTGAAGTGTAAAATCTCAAGCCCTTTCTCAGCCACAACCTCACGGCTCTCTCTCTCTACCTACTCACTCATCATTTCTGCATTTCTCAGCCACCACTGCTATAAACTCGAACCCAAAGCACAGAACCAATTTAGTATTAAACCCTTTCAAACATCCACGGCCAAGCTCAAAACGCAGACCAACACTTTCAAACATCTCTCCGACTTCTTCCTGTAAGGATCCGAGCTCAGAAGGTAAAGTGAACTGATCTCCTTGTGTCACTCTGTGTTCAGTACTTTATTAGTGAAAATAACTCTGGAATCCTCATGCACGCTGTTTGTTTACGGTGCTAATCCCAATCGGGAGTGCATAGGAGAGATGCAGAGACGAAAATGGCGGCAGTGCTCAAATCCCAAGGGAAACCAGCAGCAGACGTCTCGAAATCCTCAAATCTTGAGTGAAAGGTATAAATCCTCAACCCAGAAAACTATTTTCGACATGGATATATCTGTTTAATGCAGTCCTTGGATTAATGTATTTTGGGTTCATTCATGTGTTTTACAGGGAGTTGAGATATCGAAAGCTGCCATTATCAGTTCGTTTGTGAGGAAGATGTTGTCCAAAAATGTTTGTTGTTTTCTTTACTTCATTTTTTTTTTAAGATTTTGTTTGCATGCCTAGAGTAAACATTTCAAGTAAATTTTATATTTTTTAGACCATCTCTAAGCCTCGGTTAAAACCTAAAATTTTTAGCCTATAATTACGACCGTGCTGCAGCTTACAGAAATTTAAGTAGGTCTTGACTTCCATCTAAGTGGAGCTAATGATGCCACTGACTATGATCGCGACCGTGCTGAGCTTATAGAAATTTCATTGTAGCTCTTCAAATTATGCGTACATCCAGACCAGCCAATACATCTCAAAGAGCTCTGATGAAATTTGTGTATGCTTTAGCACGGTCAGCATTATGATTGGTGGGCATCATTGGTTCCACTTAAATGGAAGTCAAGACCCTCCGCTCTCGGGGCGCCGGCCATGTATATATAGTAGCATTTAGAATGAAAAAGAGTACCAGTTTCATCATCATGGTGCATTGTTGATTTACTTTTTTACTTGAAATTGTAAAATAAAACTTGAGGGAGTGTGTGAGTTGGGAATAGCAAATGTAAGCCTCCGAGTTTGAAGATGGTTTGATTGTCGCATGCCAAAACACCTATTTATATACCAAAAACCATCCCATAAATCCTAGGTTGCAAGGACTCTCCAGTCCTCGAAATGTCGGACACTTCGACACGCTGTATCTATATCTACTAGGTTTTTATAAATTTTCGTAATTTTTTGCCATGTATTGTAATTATGATGAATTTACTAGTAACTCATACACTTACAGGTAGGTTATGCTTGCGTTGGTTTTTTGAGACGTGATTTTAGATTATTTTTTTTTACCTAAAACAGCTCTATATTTTTATTTTATGAAGATTAGTATATTCAGTTTGATCTGTATATTTTTGGTAATAATCAAACTTATAAATTAATCAATAGTAAATTCTAAGGTAAGCATACTTATTGCTGGCAATTCTGTTTGACAACTTTATGTTGGTGTTGATATATTTTCTATTGTGTCGAAAATATTAAGCAATATTATATTGGGAGATTTAATAAAACACACCCGGTACTGTTTACTTTTAACGAAAAATCACTTTTTAACCTTTAACTGTCACTATTCACTATACCTTTAAAAGTGGCTTTTTGTTAGAAGGGAAGTTTTTTTGGATTTTTTGTTAGTTTTTATTATTATATTTAGTACATTCTTTGAAAGAATGTATTAATGAGTGCTTGCCCAAGTGAGAGAATTAGTGAAAGAAAATTAGGCTTCACACTCATTAACTTAGTTGCAATAAGTGTATAAATTCTATTCTAATCATATTGTTTAGAAGTCACTCCATACTACATTCTGGTGGTATTCATCTTCACTTGGAAGTGAGAGGTCTTATGTTCGAATCTCGTAGATGGCAACTTCGATACCAAATTAAGTTGCTCATTGTGTGACTTAGCTGAACTCCTAGTGTAAAAATATCGATGTACTAAATAAAATAAAAAAATCATATTGTTTAGAAAGTTTTGGGCATTAAGTTATTAAAGCATTATTCTATCTATTGCAATAAAGATTTAAGGCAGTTTATGTCTTTTGCTCAAAAATTTGACATAAACATGCATGTTAAATGACTTATTTTCACGGCCGCTTGAGTTTTGAGGCAATTTTGAGTTAAAGACTGCTTAATTGGTTTTGACTAAATAATCATTTTACGATGGATGACTTCTTTGCCTAGTGTTTCTTGGCTTCTTAGGATGGTTGCAATCATAACAATAAAGTCTTTCAAGTTAATATTTTCTGCACTGACCTTCATTTCTTCAGGAAAACTTCTTGGCTTCTTAGGATGGTTGCAATCCTATCTAGGTTTGCCTTCTCCCCGAATATTGTGAACAGTCCTTTTCTAAGAGAGGTTATGAATGGAAAAGCCATCATCAATATTTAATCCTCTCGCAGAATCCGTTGAATGAGTTGTTTTGATCCTTATCCGTTCGACCTTTACTAAAATTGTGAGTTTCGAAGAGAAGTCAGTGTGACGTGCCTTGTTCTGTAGGAATATTTCAAACTGTATGAAATTGAGAAATGTGAAGCTAATTAGTAGTGAATGTGCATTTGAATTACTCGGCAAGAAAATGATTTAGAATCCGAGGTTTTTTTTTTTTTTTCCTTAGTGATACATCCAAATTCTTCCGATCCATAGGAAGTAGAGTGGCCACTGATGCATCATTTTGTTCAAGAAAACCTGTGGACTAGGATGGCGGGGAATGTGGTGGCGGCGGCATTGGGAAGTGTTGGTCAGCGGGATTGATGGTGACAGTGGTGGTAATGGTGGTGAGCGCGTGTTCATGGCTTTTCCATAAAAACCGTTTAGTGTTTACTGAGATTTTGGACGTTAAGGTTAAGGTTTGATAGAAACCAAACTAAAATCCCTAAACCATGTAAATTTGGTATCATCTCTCTGTCATTTCTCCGGTTTTATATGGCATGAAGTTCGCTAAAAACGAAAAACCAAACCGGCCACTAAAAGAGAATTGATCTGCTTTCGTTATGCTACTTTTTAAGGCCTAACAAAATGTGATTGAGCTCACTCGTAGCTTCCTAAATGATTATTGTTATAAGATTGTTAGTGTTTGTAGACATTATTAACAAGAATCATCCTAATTAAGAGAAATTCTCATTTTTAATATTAGAATCTCTAAAGTCAATAACAACTGAGAATGAGACTCTATATGACTTATATTCCCAATACCCATATATACCAACACACACCAAAGCACCACTACAGTAATTAACTAATGTAAAAGCTCATATGGAAAACAAGATATTTACCTTGAGTACTACATATATATACACACACGCATTGTCGAAGTATTTGGTATGTAGTTGAGTTGCATGAAGTTCAAGAGTTAATATATTATTTGACTGTTACCATCGTTTATCTTTGGCTTGGTCACATGTATGATCCACGCGATTACTTCACAAAATTTGGTCGAATAAGCTCCATTGAATGATTTTTCTGTGTTCGTGACCTTTACTTAAATTTTATATATTTTCTCTGTCCTAATTTGTGTTTGGAACTTTTCCAGCAGACATTGGCAGAGCTACACCCACGGCCATAGTGGGTTGTAGCCATGGATTTAAATATCGATATTATCGGCGAAATATCGCCGATAATATCAATTTTTCGCGGGATGGATATTTTAATAGGTATCCGTGTGGTTTTCGACAAAATATCGCGATATTATCGATAATATCGCGATATTTTGGAAATATCGAGATATTTCGTTGAACGGTGCAATCGGACTCCGATATTGAACGCCGGAGTTGGTGTGCCTATTCCCGAGCCGATTTCGTCCCAAAAACCTTGCAAAAACATGATTTTTAACTTCAATTTCACATATAAGCTTCAAATTTCACGCATGCATCAACGATTCAACATATGTGATGTCGGTTTAGGGCTTAGGGTTTCAATGGAATCTCACCTGAAAAATCGATGACTGGGCCAACTCCTTGCTCAGCGGCGCACCACCAGAGACGACTGAGCCAAGTCCGACTGAGCCAGAGCCACGATCAACGGTGGTGAAGGATCGAGAGAGTGGGAGAAGGGGGAGATCTGTGTGTGTGTGGGTCGAATGGAGAAGGGGGAGAAGAGAGGTCAGGCCTCAGAGAAGAAGAGAGAAGGATCGAGGGCCTCAGAGAAGAAGAGAAAAGGATTGAGAAAGGGGAGATCTGTGTGTGTGTGGGTCGAATGGAGAAGGGGGAGAAGAGAGGTCAGCGCCTCAGAGAAGAAGAGAGAAGGATCGAGGGCCTCTGTGTGTGTGTGGGTCGAATGGAGAAGGGGGAGAAGAGAGGTCAGGCGCCTCAGAGAAGAAGAGAGAAGGATCGAGAATGAGAGAGAGAGAGAGAGAGAGAGAGAGAGAGAGAGAGAGAGAGAAAGAGAGAGAACCGTATGCGTGTGAGATATGTGTGCGTGTGTGATGGCATGTCTGTGTGTGTGTGCCTCTGTGGTTGAGTGACCCCATCTGACTCACCTCATGAATTTTTCAATCACTTTTTACAATTGCAGACAATGGACAACGAAATAATAGCATGTCTGTGAAATATTGTACTAATTCATTATATATAAATGATTTTGAAAATTTTGAACCTCATATGAACTCTATGTGGTACTAAAGTGTAAAATATTGTACTAATTCATTATATATAAATGATTTATGGTGTGTTTAGACTTCTTTCATTAATTACTACATATTTTCTACACTTACAATGTTTGTCAGCTCGCTATATAATCAACTTGATAATGTTAAATCCATCATGCAATGCATTTCCTTCCATTTTTTTTGTGATAAACTAATAGATAATTGACTAAATAAACATCCTGCAAAGTTTCAATAAAAATTTCCAAGTTTTTCTTACAATTTCCGTGGTTTCCATGTTATTTTTATCGATATCGATATTTTATCGATATTTCCGTGTTTTCGGACTACCGATATTTTCGATATTACCGATATTTAAATCCTTGGTTGTAGCCTAAGGAGGATTTTTAACAAACTACAGCTATAATAGTTTATATATGAGCTTGTTGTTGCTTATTGTAGGTATAATAGCCCACCCAAATCCTGCCAAAACTAATAGTTAATGTGTTTCTTAATTTATAAATATGACTTAATACGTAATTAGGTTTCTTCTACTCTCCATGCTTTTTACCCTATTCGTTCAAAACAAAACAAAAAAAAAAAAAAAAAAAAAACCCTCTACCCTATTCCACAAAGCTGCGTTGCTTTCCCAAGAAAAGAAAAACTATGAATCACCATCAAATTATTTTCTAATGAAATTCAACACTAGGTATGTTCTTCATCTCTTCATTTAACTTATTTCTTGATTCAATTGTTAAGTTAAATATTTTTTAATCCTTGAATTTGTCTATTTGGGTTAAGGATTTTAGGAATAGTCCATGTTTCATGATTCTTGTATTTGTAACTAATAAAAAGGGCTCAACGACAATATCAATTTTGATAATAACAAAAGATTTCAATTTTATTACAGATATATACAACACAACTTGAATTAGTATCCCCTAACCTTTTTTTCTTTTGGGTACTTGTTATCAACAAAAGTGATAATATTTGTTCTCCTTCTATTGCTTTTTTTGTATGCATGTTTTATTTGTGTAAAAATTAGTTAGAAAGTAATTAATAAACTCATTTGGATTAGTACTTCATGTTCTTACTTTTATGTAGATTATTATATAATTTTATGTAGGCAAAAAAAATATCATATGATTACATGCTAATAATTTTAGTTAGCCCACCTAAGAAAATTTTTCTGGCTTCGCTATTGCCAGTAGATTAGTTTTCAGTATAGAATATAAATCTTAGGAACAATTTACTCCATTGTTGAGTTTCTTTACTGAATTTATGAAGTCTTAATTCTACAACGTTTCTAATTTTAAGCTTTGCAAGTATTTGCCCTTTCAATTTGACTTTGATTGGATAGATAATAGCACTGTGTATGTATAAATGGGTTAATTGCTAACTTGCAAATTTTCTCATATTTCTAAGTTATCTCTTAACAGGACTATCGTGTCCTTTATTCAGGATTTTGAAGACGATGGGACTTCTGAAGACTTGTTTTGTAAATAAATACTGCTGCCTATTCCATGTACATTTAAAACTTGGGAACTTTAACGAAAAGCTCATAGTACTGTTCACTTTAACGAAAAACCACATTTTAACACTAAAAAGTCAATCATGATACTATTCACTTTACCCTTTATTTTGTCCTTATCGTTAAAACTCAAAGTTTTCAAGCCCTTTTCATTAGTTTTCCTTTAAAACTTTCTGCACTCGATTGGGCACTGGGCAGCCTTTCTGGTATATTATTAAGGGTAAATTATAAAAAACTACTTCAACTATTGCGTAGTTAACAGTTTCATACCTCATCTTTAAAAAGTTTTAATGTCATACCTTTACTTACAAATTTGTTGCAATATCATACCTTCTGTCAATTCCTCAGTTAAATGCTGACGTGACGTGTGACGTGGCACACTTTATATTAAAAACTAATAAAATAATATTAAAAAGTTAAAAAAAATTATTTAATATTTTTTAAATATTAAAATATTAATTAATTATATTATATTAAAAATAATAAATAAATAAATAAAAGCCATCAGCGCCTCGTCACCCCCCACCCACGCCACACCCCGTCCCCCACTCCTTATTCCTTCTTCCCAAATCACCATTCCTGCAACCCAAAAAAAATAAAAATGAAACCAAACAAACAAACCATCCATCAGTTTCGTCCACCCCATTCCCCCCCCCAACGCCCCTTCTTCTCTTCTCCCCCATCTGTAATCTCTTTGCAACCTAGAAAAGAAAGGGAAAAAAAATTGTCTTCACTCTCCTCCTCCTCCTCCTCCTTTCTTCTCCCCCCATCTTCATCTTCTTCCCCATGTAACCCAGAAAAGAAAGGTAAAAAAAAAAAACCCTCGTGAAGAGGGTGGGTGTGGAGGAAGGAGGGAACCGGGTTTTTTGTTTTTTTTTTTTTTTTTGGGTTGCAAGAAGGGGTTTCAGGGGAAGAAGATGAACATGGGGAAGGAGAAGGTGGGTGTGGGTGTAGGGGAACTTGGTTTATTTTATTTTATTTTAAGAATTGGGATCTGAGGAAGAAGGAATGAGAAAAGGGGGGGGGGGGGGGGGGTAGGGGGTGGGTAGCGGCGTGGGGAGTAGGGGTAGGGGTGTGGGGTGGGGGTTTGTGATTATGGTGTTTTTTTTCTCTTTCTTTCTTCCTTCTTCTTCCTTTCTTCTTTCTTCTTCTTTCTTTCTGGGTTGCAGGCAGTGAGGTTTTTTTTTTTTTTTTTTTTTTTTTTTTGAAGAATTGGGATCGGGGAAGAAGGAAGGATAAAGGGGGGTAGGGGGTGGGTAACGGCCTGGTGGGGGGGGGGGGGAGGGGGTAAGAGTAGGGGCGTGGGGTGGGGGGTCTGTGCTCATGGTGTAATAAAAAGAAAATTTCCTTCTTCCTTCTTCTTCTTCCTTCTTCTTCCTTTCTTCTTTCTTCTTCTTCTTCTTTCTTTTTGGGTTGTAGACGATGAGGGATTTTTATTTTTATTTTTATAAATTATTATTATTTTAATATTTTAAAAATATAAAATGATTTTTTTAATATTTTTTTATTAGTTTTTTAATATAAAATGTGCCACGTCAACATTTAACTGAGAAGACTGACAGAAGGTATGACGTTGCAACAAATTCATAAGTAAAGGTATGACATTAAAACTTTTTAAAGATGAGGTATGAAACTGTTAACGACCCAATAGTTGAGATAGATTTTTGTAATTTACCCTATTACTAAATATGGCAAACTTATGAACAAAGTCAATAGAAACATGGACCTTACGTGGTAGGATCTCCCCCGTAAATGTTATTTCCAGAAAGGGGTGTGATATCCATACACTCATTTTTACTTCTCTCACACCTTTTTAAATTTCGGTTGTCGGATCGGATGAATTGAAGAAGATCTAACAGACAGAAATTAACAGGGGTGTGTGAGAAGTAAAAATGGGTGTGTGGATAACACACCCCTTCCAGAAAACCTGTTCCAAAAAATTAGCAAGATGTGAGCAATCAATTTGAATTAAGAAATTATAGAAACTGAAGAAAATAAAATTAGAGCAATTGTTCCTCAACTAAAAATCAATTACCATTAGTCCCTTAACTTATCAAAATATGTAGCTATGGTCATTTTCGTCAACTTCATCAGAATTTTGTCAAAATAACTTAGATTAGAATGACTATTGCTACAATAGGAGTCCCTCAACTCATCAAAACGTGTCGATATGGTCCTTTTTGTCAACTTTGTCAGAATTTTGTCAAAATGAGTTATGTTGGAAGAATCATTGCTACAATTGAGTTAAAGTTGAGAGATCATTGCTTCAATTGGATTACAGTTGAGGGACCATTTCTCCAGTTGGATTAAAGTTGAGGGACCAATAATAATAGATTTTTGGGTAAATTACATTTTACCCCCTCAAATATAGACAAAATTATAAACTCATACAACAACTTTAAAACATTTCAATATCATACATTTACTATCATTTAATTTCAATATCATACATTCTGTTAAAAACTCTATTAACTCAACTGGGCGTGAGAATGGTTGTGAGAATGGTTACAATGGTTGTTTCATGGTTAGACTGTGTATGTTTCATGGTTAGAATGAGCGTGAAATCTAATGTAATCATGTGCATAATTTTGTTCAAATTTTTTTGTAATAAACACGGCATTGAGCCATCGAACCTATCCTATGTCCTCCGATCAGTTCTACCTCTATCTTATCATCCCTCATCCATCATCAATCTATGTTTTCTTCCTCTTCTCACTTTCTGATTTCACTCCATCCTTCATCAATTTCTCCCCATTTCTGGTTTGCAATCACTTTTAACCACAATTTGTTGTGGTTCATTGGGAAGGTGTGTAGAGTTTCGGTGTTCACACCGGCTCGGGTGTTCGCACCACCTCCTCCCCTCGGTCTACCTTTGGCGGCAGTGTTGCTTGTGGGACTCCCACTAGCTCGTTGTTTTCTTCTCCTTCGTGGCTGCAATCGGAGTGGGATTGGTTGCTAGATGATGAAGTCTTCTTTCCTACCTTGTTTGAGGCGTTGTTAGGTTCGAATTCTGGCGTTCGTTGGGGTCGATGGGTCAAGCTGCTCAAGAGGAGCTGTGGTGGCGTTAGTAGCAGAAGAACTAGGGTTTCTTTCGGTTTTTATTTGTTTTTGGGCCTAATCTTTTAGTTGGGCGTTTGTTGTTTTGTTTGGCTGGCCTTATTTTGCTTTGTGTACTTGTGCTGGGCTTTTGTTGTAAATTTGTTCTGTTTGTATAAAGTTCTCCTTGTTTGTCCCAAAAAAAAAAACATGGCAGTGAGCACAATTTCAAAATAGTGCCCTATCAATTAAATTGGTGTCAAACTTGTCAAAATTAAGGTACAAATAGCATATTAGGCCCAATGATCAAAAGACACACTAATAGAGGGTACATATAACATTTTAGTTGATGCATTGTTGCTATTGGTCTATAAGCACATATGTTGGTGGTCTTAAGCCTTTTGGGTAGGGATGGGCAAATACCCATCGGTTATGGGTAACCGCGGTTACCCGCCCATTTAAATTTTACGGTTACAATTATGTGTAACCGTTTAGATAAATAAACGGTTATGGATATAACCACTTACCCGCGAATTTTAAATGGGCGGTTATAGGTATTAACCGCGGTTATAAACAGGTAACCGTTTACCCATTTATTTTATATATGTAAAATTAACACAAACCATGTTCCCTGTCGAACAAAACTTAGATCAATGTTATTGACTCTAATGCATGTAGCTAATATAATATAGTTTTTCTTAACCACGTTAAATTTCATGGTCCATTATCTCTACTAATTAATAAAACACTAATTGCTAACCAAAACCCTATGAAATTACAAGTTTAACTCTTTAATTAAAACAGAACATGAATAACAAATATGTAATCCTAACATATCTCTAATTAAAAAAAAAAAAAAAAAAAAACCTTCCTGCTCCCACATTCTCTATCACTCTCTTCCATTCTCCTTCTATTTCAAAAACAAAAATAAAAAAATTTCCCACACTTTGTGTGTGCCTATGTGCTAGTATATATTATGTTAATACTTTTCATTCCGAATTAAATAACTTAAGAATACTATCTTTTAACAGTTTTCGTAACCCAAGAATACTTAGCAAATTTTATATTACCTTCATTGTTAACAGTTAAAAATATCATCTGTAAACTATTATTTCAATTATTGGAATGGTATAAGGATTTAAAAAATTAAAATGTGGAAATGTATGATGAATGTACCTATAACGGTGTTTAATTGTTAGAAAAAGAAAATTATGACAATTTTCTTTTTTAATTTTCAAGTTGTTAAAAAAACACGTAGACGGGTGAAAAAGGAGTAAATGGTATAAAAAAAAAGGACAAACGGGTTTAAAAAGATAAATGGGTAAACGGGTATTAAACGGTTATGGTTAAATGGGTACGCGATTATGGATATAGTTAACCGTTTATAAACGGTTATCGGTATGGGTATAACCATTTAGGTAATTACCCAATAGGTAAACGGTTATGCGGGTATGAGAATAAACAGTTATGGATAAATAACCACGGTTACCCGCCCTCCATAACCGTTGCCTATCCCTACTCTTAGGGCAAAATTAATTTTTCGTGTGCAGTGCCCATTTTTCTTATAGTGACTTACCCCTGCAGGATTTTCAATGGCAGAGCTCTTGTGTCGACAAGGATGGCTGGCAAAAGTTGACATGTATGAGGATTCCTCCATTTGGTATAATTGTTCTTACCTTATCTTTTACTGCAATTTACTTATACTCTAACATCACTTGTGTGATAAGAGTTCAATTGCGCTCACGTGCGCACTCTAGAATTAGTTATTTTGGATTCAAATTAGTAGCATTTCCACATCACCATCACTTTATGGTTTCATCATCTTCTAGGTGGCGGCCAACACAACTTGATTCAGGTGTCCAAGTAGACATTTCAGATCGGGATGTGTCAATTTTGGTGACCCGAGGCTCCACCCAAAAATTTAAACAAAAAACACCTCTAACACAAAAAAAAAAAAAAAAAAAAAAAATATCTACTACTAAGAGAAAACAATAGAAACAAATTAACAAGGGTAATTTTGCACAAAAATAAATGAAAAAAAAACAATTTTTTTTTAACAAATGATATTATCTACACTAAAAGAGACCACGCTTAGCCTCACAATAAGCTAGAAATATTTGGTTCAAATTCGCCTTTGGCAAAAATCAAACTTGAGATCTCTCACTTACAAGCAAAAAGAAATATTATTAGACCATAGTATTAAGTGGCAAAAAAAAATAAACATGGTTTGTAACTGTGTATCTCTTCCACATCATATGAGTGAATTCTCTACTTTCCCAGCAACCTCCCATAACTACCTGAATGTTCTCTCAAATTCCTTGTTCTCTCTCCAGTTTAAGGGTGTTACAAAAAATATACAGATCAAACTAGATATACTAATCCTCATAGAATAAAAATATGTAGTCGTTTTTGGTGAAAAAATAATAATCTAAAATGACATCTGAAAAAAACCAACACGATCTGCCAACATAACTGCTTATAAGTGATTGGGTTACTAGTAAATTCACCATAATTACAATACATAGAAAAAAAATTACGAAAATTGTAGAAACCTAGTAATACAACGTGTCGAAGGGTCCGACACTTCGAGATTTGGAGTGTGTGCAACCTAGGATTTATGGGGTGATTTTTGGTATATAAATAGGTTTTTTGCCCTGTGATAACCACACCACTTTCAAACTCGGAAGCTTATACTTAATATTCACAGCTTACAAACCCCCTCAAATTCTTTCTTTTTTTTCCCTTCTAAATGTTGCTATATACGTGGCCACCACCCCGAAAGCAAAAGGTCTTGACTTCCATCTAAGTGGAGTCAATGATCGATGCCACTGACCATAATGATGATTGTGTTGCAACTTACAGAAATTTCATTGGAGCTCTTCGAGATGTATTGGCATGTCCGGATACGTGCAAGGTACATGGATTTCGTGTGCTTCGTGATGCATCAACATTGCAATATCGACAACGCTTTTCACAAAACCAGCTTTTCAACTACAACGGAGATTCTACCACCGTGATAATTGATATTGTCAATGTTTGCGTGATGGGGTTCATCGCCGGCAACTTACATCGCCATTTTAACGTAAACATTGACAATATCAATCATTACGATGGTAAAATCTTCGTTGTAGTTGAAAACCCATACTTGTAGGAAGCGTTGTCAATATTGCAACGTTGATGCATCACGGAGCACACAAAATCCATATACTCTGCACGCATCCGGACCAGCCAATACATCTCGGAGAGCTTCGATGAAATTTATGTAATCAACATTTTGCTCGGTGGCATCATTGGCTTTACTTAGATGGAAGTCAAGGATCGGGATTCTCTCATGACCCTTAAAATCTGAGCCCACTGAGCAGGCGATCGTGACCGTTTAAATTTGATCCAATGACTACAATTATTATAACTTTAGAGGGGCCTCCTGTTTGTAGCCGTTTGATCAGATTTTAAAGGTCAGGAGATGATCCTGATTCGGAAGTCAAGACCCTCCGCTCCCGGGGTGGCGGCCACGTATATAATAACATTTAAAATGAAAAAGAGTACTAGTTCATCATCATGGTGCATTGTTGATTTACATTTTTACTTGAAATGGTAAAAAAAGGAATTTTAGGGGTGTGTGAGATGGGAATGTAAGCCTCCGACTCTATAGGTGGTTTGATTGTCGCAGGCCATAACACCTATTTATATACCAAAAATCACCTCATAAATCCTATGTTGCACCGACACTCCAAATCCCCAAGTGTTAGATACTTCGACACATTATCTATCCCCAAGTGTTAGATACTTCGACACATTATCTATTCTAAAGTAGGAAGGGGCAGACACTTATTTTGCTTTATTTATAGAAATACCAGCCGAATGGGGCTGGTTTGGGAGGCAATTTCTCAAAATTTCAGAGGGTGATTTTGTCCATATGATTTCTCAGGGAGCCACTCGATTTCACGTTATTTACAACAGAGCCGTCGGGTTTGGGCTGTTATTTGGGATGGGTTGGAGGGGCATTTTTGTCCTCTTAGTTTCATACGGGTTGGGGTGGGTTTGGTTTTACCATCATTCATTTGGGATTTCAGGGATGGGAGGCAAAGCGAGAGGGAGAGGGAGACAGAGCGAGGGGTCAGGATCTCAGCCCCAGTGTTGCAGATCCTTGATTTCATGGGTGATTCATGAGTGGGAAAGGCGTTTGCAGATTTTTTTTTTCCCACTTTTTCAGGGGCGGATGGACAGGGAGAGAGAAGGCAGAGGAAATGCAGTCTATTTTTTGGGGTGGGTTTGGTTTTCCTGTCATTCATTCGGGATTTCAGGGATGGGAGGCAGAGTGAGAGAGAGACAGAGAGAGATAGAGAGATAGAGACAGAGCGAGAGAGAGAGACAGAGCGAGAGAGACAGAGAGAGACAGAGAATGAGAGGGAGATTGAGGGGTCAGGATCTCAGTTGTGTCTATATCTACTAGGTTTCTACCAATTTTTGTAATTTTTTGCATGTATTGTAATTATGGTGAATTTACTAGTAATCCGTGCACCTGTAGGCAATTATGCTGGCAGATTGCGTTGATCTTTTGAGATGTTATTTTAGATTTTTTTTAAATTTTTTTTAATACAATAGCTCTATATTTTTATTCTATGAAGATTAGTGATTGATATTTTTACCACCTGCAAAAGTAGGGATAAAAATACTTAAAATACTTGCAAGAGAAACAAGGTTATCGTAGTATAGCAGCTCAAGCAAGGTCGTTTTCCACAGGGATTGAATGAATAATTTTATGTTAACCAAATCTTAATTAATTATTTGAAACAAAGTTTGAAAAAGTTTGATTTAATGACCTAAAATATTAAAAACGAATTTAATTAAAAATAACTAAATAACTTGGGAAAGTAAATCAAACAAAAGAAAATAGTTTTGAAAATCTATTTGAGCACTAGGGTTCCGCCGTCACCTTAACAATCCTACATAGTTCTTCCAATTACTTATGAATTACACATGCATATTTGAAGGTTAGGTTTTCCTAAAGTATGCCCTACTTGGAACCTCCAACATAGAACGTATATCTAACATGCAACCCGTCCGTAGTGTCCAGATCGAATGTGAACATGCAAGACTCATTAAGCTTTATGAAAACCCTTTGAAAAACCATATAACCCTTAAAACGTGTCGTCCATCCTAAGAGGTTACACATATTAACCACAAGAAGCCAGCGCCAATTCCAGGGACAGCCCTCCGCCAAAATTGCATCAAATTACTTTTCTAAATATCCTAATGGTGGCCAATCACTAAGACAATTAGATAGTTTCAAGCACGGTGATTAATAATTCAAAACTTGCATGCATAACATCATAAGTAAATTGAAAAGAAACTACATATTCTTGCTAAGGCTCGTGGCCTCGCCCTAGCAAACGAAACTAGTTAAGAATAATCATAAAACAAAATATAAGTAAGAACATGGATAGAAAACACCTTAAATCGTCAAAAGCTCTCTAAAGCCAAAGTAGTGCGTTCTCTCCTCCTAAAATAATTATCTAACTTAATGGCTAAAAAGCCTTATTTATACTAGTAGAAAATAAAACCCTCATAGGAAAAGGCTTTCTAAAAACTAGAAAACAAAATAATAAAAGGATAACTAAAAATTACATTCCTATCATGATTAGGAAATCTGCCCATCAAAGGAGAACCCACGTTTCTGGACCTTCAGGCCTCCAAAACAGGCCCAAAACGAGTCAAATTAAAGATCAAGACCTCCTCTTCAAGTTCCAAGAACAACCCAAGTCCAAAATCCATCATCTTACAGCCCAAAAGTCGCTCACAAGCTCTGTAGCTCAATCTGCCAGCACTGCGCGCTGACCATAAATTAATTCACCACGATCAAATGCTTCGGGATAAAATTATGAAATTTTGATACCGCCTTCTTGACTGACGCACGAACCAGATCCAATTGGAATCGCTCAAAAATTCCTCCGTTTGATTACTTTATGCTTCAAACAAGTCTGCACGTCCTATATTAAAAACATACAACAAAGCATCAAAATCTTACCAAAATAATAACCAAAATATACCAAGAATAGGGAATAATATATAATATAAAATTGACTCATCAAAATACCCCCAAACTTAGCTTTTTGCTTGTCCTCAAGCAAAACAAAACTAGAAAACAAAAATAAAAACTAACAAACTAAAGACTTAACAAAACTAGCAAAGACTCAAAAATTTCACCTTCAAGTTGCAAGCCATAGAAAACGTTAAAAATTAGAACATCTTTCCAAAAAATTCCAACTAATCCCACCACAGAGTCTAAGTCATTTAAAATCAATTAGAAAATAATTCATGAACTTCCTTTGGTGTAAAGTGAACCAACATAGCTAAGGAGACTCGACTAAAACCCTTACCTCTCGTCTTCTTTATTCAACACTCACTAACTTTACATATTTTTTCTCTTTTTCAAATTTTCTTCTTTTTTTGTCTTTTGTTTTTTTTTTTTTTTTAGTAATAGCGGTGGTCGTGCAATGTTAGTTCCATTAAGCTTTCGATCCAACCCATGTAGCGAGCTTTAGGTCAATGACTCCCAAACCACAAAGGCTTTAGGGCACTAGATGTAGAACACCCCTAAGGACTTATTAACTCGAGCTGAAAAGGCTACGAAACCAACTAACCACCCTGCCCCATGCCAAGACTCTACCGTTTGACGCGAGAATCACTGTTGATCAGGCAGGACTGGCCCGGTTACTAAGCAAAGTCTCGGGTGGAACAATTATTACTTTGTAACAATAACTAACTTTACTTTAAACAAAAATCAAAAATAAACTTAGACTAAAAGTAAGTGATTCAATCTCACTCCCCACAAACTATGTTGATGTGCATGTGAAATTTTTTCAAAGTATAACTCATGAATTAGTGTCTAAGCAACGATAAATAGAAAAGACTCTATTGTGGGTTTAATCTTCACAATGTCTATTTGTTCTAACGTTTAAATAATCTATGAATATTAACTTAAAAAGAAATTTTTTTTTTTTTTTTTTTTTTTTACTTGACTCAAGAATAAAAACCTAAAATTTTTATTTCCCACCCCCAAACTTAAATCACACATTGTCCTCAAGGTGTAGAAAGATAAATAAAACAAGCAAAAATAAAAATAAAAATAAAACCTAACTAAAAACAGCAAGAAAATAAAATTATAAAAAAAAACACAAAAGTAAAACAACAAAAACAAAAGTAGCGAATGAAATAAATAAGTAAAAAAAACAAAGTGCACCTGATGATGAGGAGGAACCCCAGCGTTGGGCCTGATGCAGCCAAGGGTGGACTTAAAAATTCATACGGATATAGGCATGTTGCTTGTATCTCACGCGCACAAGCAGGGGTCACCATTGGATTCCCATTTTTTCCGGATCTGCACATGTGCTACAGCCAAGAGCCAACGACTCTTTTCCTTGTTTCGTGTGCCGAGAGCCTACAGCTCTCTGTTGGTTTTTCTGACAACCCCACTTAGTAAGTTAAAATAAATAAGCATTCCAAGATAACAAGCAGAAATGCCTTTCGACACGTGGCGCTCATCTAGGCAAAGAAACCTTAGGATTTCAAATGAATGGTCAGATCTCTCCCTCTTTTCTGAAAGCTTTGTATACCATACGGTTTCTCTCATGTCTCTAACAAAAAGAAATGACTCAGTTTCCTCAGCCCTCTCTCTCTAGAAACCGAAAAAAAAATCTTCGTTGCCTCTCATCTCTCTCTAGTAATTTCGGACATGCATCCCTCAATCCCCTTCTCAGTGGTCTCCCATGGAGAAACGATTCCCATAATTTCTCTCATCCGCACAAACCCAAGTCTTCAGCCGTTCTCTACAATGGCGAAGAAAAATCTCCATACTTCAGTTTCTTCACCATTTCCTCCATTGCTCTTGTTCCCGGTCATGGCAGTCATCACCCTTACTGGATCTTGGTAGCAAAACCCAAAAATCCCAAAGGTAAAAATCTGTCTTGCTGCATGCATTCTGAATACTGCGAGATGGTACTGACCCAAACACAAAAGCAGCATGCCATCACCCAATCGGCACAAATCCACGGTTACTGGACCAAAACTCAGCCATGTTTCAGGTAAAAACAGAGGCACCCCCAATCTTCGCGTTGTTTCTTGATATGAATCTGTGGAAGGTAGCCATTGGATCTGTGTATAATATGATGCATCAGTAGATTGCCCCTTGGAATTTGTTTCTGTGTTCACGTATCATGTATGACTGAATTTTTTTTTTTGCATGTCTACTGATAATGAGTGCCACGGGAAATCTACGCAAAACTGGCTCTGCGATATATGGCCCCTGCAACACACTTGGATTCCCGACTGTAGAATCATGCATGTATTATAGGATTTCATATGGTCTGTAATTTAATGTCAATGGGAGAATGTGAATGAGTGGATCCATGAAGTGTAGAAGGTCCTCAGCAACCCACTGTAAGGAATCATGACTCTCAACTCTCTTCTTCTTCTTTTTTTTTCCGCATCGGTATTGCCTAATCTCATGAATGTAGATGAATAGATGATGTATGTGCTGGGGTGAATGAATGTTAATTGCACGCCCGTAGTTGAGTTTAGGCCAAATCAGTTCCGAATGCAACCTGCAATCACAAATCGAAAACCTAATTAGATATGTAAAAAAATAACAAGAACTAAAAATTGCTTCTTTTTTTTTTCTTTTCAATTTTCTGATTTTTTTTTTGTAATTAGGAATAAAAACAGAGAAATAAAATAAACGAAATAAAAAGAAAAAAGTTAGAAAAATTGGGTTGCCTCCCAATTAGCGCTTTAGTTAACGTCCATAGAGAAAGGAATTGAAGATCACGTCACTTGTTCTTTTAGAGTCAACCACTTGTTAATAGCATCATGTAGTAACAGCAGGTATGGCTTGACTTGAACTGTGCATTTAAATTCAATGGTTGAATTCTTCATAGTTGCCCTTGAATTAATCTTTGTAATAAAATATAATCCCCTCCAGTGAAGCTTGTGTCTCCAGCGGACTGACTTAAATCTTGCATTTAGCACCCACAATTTCTGCATTGGCCGGATTTGTCTATGAGGAATTTGGCTGCCACAAAACGTCTTCATCTTCTCGTATGCTTTGGCCTGCTTGTAGGATTTGCCTAAATTCTCGTTAAAGTTAATGGACTCTGCTGTTGGCGTGTTCAACACAACATTTAAAATTTTCTCATCACCACCCATCTGCCCTATATCCAAATATGTTTGAATATTCATGCATTCCTCTTGAAAGGGTATGTGTGGCATATAAATTTGGGTAGAAATAGATTCTGCAGAAATTTCAATGTAATAAGGGGTTGTTTCCTTCCATTGGCATGAGTCACTGGCAGATGGCTTTTCAATTCTGGCATCTCCCTGCATGTAGTCATAACGCACTGCACATTGGGGTGTTTTTTTCAATTCAGGAAAGTAGTAATCAAAAGTGGGATCATTCCAACGCCAAAGTGACTCGTTTCTCATATTAATATGCTCCTTTACGTAGTCTGGAAAATATTTCTTATCAGGGCATTGCAAAATTTCATGGGTATTTGAACAACAAAGAGCACAAATTGTAGGTTTAAATCCATAGAAACCCTGTTTTGCGAAAGAAACCTATAAAGGTGGTCTTCCAGGTTGTATATTGAAATCAGTGGGAACTGCAACTTCCATTGATGCACTGCTAAAATAAAAACAAATTGTAACCTACCAAAACAAAATCAGCAATTAAATAAAAAGATATGTACAATAACAATTAACTAAGAGTTGATATACACAAATTATTTAAAACAATCCCCGGCAACGGCGCCAATTTCTTGATTGATATTTTTACCACCTGCAAAAGTAGGGATAAAAATACTTAAAATACTTGTAAGAGAAACAAGGTTATCGTAGTATAGCAGCTCAAGTAAGGTCGTTTTCCACAGGGATTGAATGAATAATTTTATGTTAACCAAATCTTAATTAATTATTTGAAACAAAGTTTGAAAAAGTTTGATTTAATGACCTAAAATATTAAAAACGAATTTAATTAAAAATAACTAAATAACTTGGGAAAGTAAATCAAACAAAAGAAAATAGTTTTGAAAATCTATTTGAGCACTAGGGTTCCGCCGTCACCTTAACAATCCTACATAGTTCTTCCAATTACTTATGAATTACACATGCATATTTGAAGGTTAGGTTTTCCTAAAGTATGCCCTACTTGGAACCTCCAACATAGAACGTATATCTAACATGCAACCCGTCCGTAGTGTCCAGATCGAATGTGAACATGCAAGACTCATTAAGCTTTATGAAAACCCTTTGAAAAACCATATAACCCTTAAAACGTGTCGTCCATCCTAAGAGGTTACACATATTAACCACAAGAAGCCAGCGCCAATTCCAGGGACAGCCCTCCGCCAAAATTGCATCAAATTACTTTTCTAAATATCCTAATGGTGGCCAATCACTAAGACAATTAGATAGTTTCAAGCACGGTGATTAATAATTCAAAACTTGCATGCATAACATCATAAGTAAATTGAAAAGAAACTACATATTCTTGCTAAGGCTCGTGGCCTCGCCCTAGCAAACGAAACTAGTTAAGAATAATCATAAAACAAAATATAAGTAAGAACATGGATAGAAAACACCTTAAATCGTCAAAAGCTCTCTAAAGCCAAAGTAGTGCGTTCTCTCCTCCTAAAATAATTATCTAACTTAATGGCTAAAAAGTCTTATTTATACTAGTAGAAAATAAAACCCTCAGAGGAAAAGGCTTTCTAAAAACTAGAAAACAAAATAATAAAAAGATAACTAAAAATTACATTCCTATCATGATTAGGAAATCTGCCAATCAAAGGAGAACCCACGTTTCTGGACCTTCAGGCTTCCAAAACAAGCCCAAAACGAGTCAAATTAAAGATCAAGACCTCCTCTTCAAGTTCCAAGAACAACCCAAGTCCAAAATCCATCATCTTCCAGCCCAAAAGTCGCTCACAAGCTCTGTAGCTCAATCTGCCAGCACTACGCGCTGACCATAAATTAATTCACCACGATCAAATGCTTCGGGATAAAATTATGAAATTTTGATACCGCCTTCTTGACTGACGCACGAACCAGATCCAATTGGAATCGCTCAAAAATTCCTCCGTTTGATTACTTTATGCTTCAAACAAGTCTGCACGTCCTATATTAAAAACATATAACAAAGCATCAAAATCTTACCAAAATAATAACCAAAATATACCAAGAATAGGGAATAATATATAATATAAAATTGACTCATCAATTAGATTAGTATATCTAGTTTGACGTGTATATTTTTGGTAATAATCAAACGTATGAATTAATTATAGTAAATTATAAAGTAAGTATACTTATTGTTGGAATTCTGTTTGACAACTTTATGTTGGTGGTGATATATTTTCTATTATGTAGAGAAAATGAAGCATTATTATTTAGTACATTCTTTGAAAGAATATATTAATGAGCACTTGCCCAAGTGAGAGAATTAGTAAAAAAAATTGGACTTCATGTCACATCCCGGCCTGGAGTCCACCACATCCTGGGCTCGACTCCACTATAGCACGATATTGTTCGCTTTGGCCCCGACCACGCCCTCACAGTTTTGTTTCTGGGAACTCACGAGTAACTTCCCAGTAGGTCACCCATCCTGGGATTACTCTTGCATAAACTCGCTTAACTTCAGAGTTCTTGCGAAACCCAAAGTCAGTGAGCTCTCAAAAGGCCTCGTGCTAGGTAGATATGAGAATATACATATAAGGCTTACATGATCCTCTCCCTTGGGCGACGTGGGATGTTACAATCCACCACCCTTAGGGGCCCGACGTCCTCGTCGGCACACTTCTGGCCAGGGATTGGCTTTGATACCAAATTGTCACATCCCAGCCCAGAGTCCACCACATCCTGAGCTCGACTCCACCATAGCACAATATTGTCCGCTTTGGGCCCCAACCACGCCCTCATGGTTTTGTTTCTGAGAACTCACGAGCAACTTCCTAGTAGGTCACCCATCCTGGAATTGCTCTCGCGCAAACTCGCTTAATTTCGGAGTTCTTTCAGAACCCGAAGCCAGTGAGCTCCCAAAAAGCCTCGTGCTAGGTAGAGATGAGAATATACATATAAGGCTTACATGATCCTCTTTCTTGGACGATGTGGGATGTTACACTTCACCCTCATTAACTTATTTGCAAAAAGTGTATAAATTCTATTCTAATCATATTGTTTAGAAGGTTTTGGGCATTAGGTTATTAAAGCATTATTCTATCTATTGGGTGATAGCTATATAGTAAAGAATTAAGGGAGTTTATGTCTCTTTCTAAAAAATTTGACATAAACATGCATGTTAAATAACTTGTTTTCATGGCCGCTTGAGTTTTGAGTTAAAGATTACTTGATTGGTATTTGACCAAATTATCATTTTATGATGGATGACTTCTTTGCCTAATGGTTCTTGGCTTCTTAGGATTGTTGCACTCATAACAATAGTCTTTTATGATAATATTTTATACACTAACCTTCACTTCTTCAGGAATACTTCTTAGCAAGATTTTGTAGTGCAGATGTGTGTAAATTATGGTTTTTAAAACTCATAACATGTCAATATTCTTTTCCAAAAAGAGTATTGTATGAATGTTTTTGGGATATAACATTTAAAGAGAATTAAGTTGATTATTTTATGATCTAAAGACTTGAAATCTTAGTTGTAGGGCTAGGCACGGACCGGGCCGGGCCCAATTTTGAAGGGACCAGACCGAACCCGAGTTTGAAAGAAGCGGGCCAGGCCGAGCCAGATAATGCAATTTCAGAATCTGGAACCGGACCTAACCCAACCCATTTGAAACGGGCCGATTCGGGTCAGGTTCACGGGTCCAATGGAATTTTTTTAATTAATTTATTTTTTTGTGTCAAAACTTACAAAAGAAGAACCCAACCCAAAAGTTGAGCCAAAAACAAAAACACACAGAAACCTAACCTACTAAATCCTCTGCCGCCACCAAAGCATTTTTCGTCGACCTGCAATTGCTGAAGACAACTCCCAGGAACAGAAACAGAAATAATTCCCTTTAATTTCATGTCGAAAATTTAATTTAAACATACATCTACGGATCTACCCCCATTACACCAAGTTCAAACATGTCGAAAATTTCATGTCCTCTGTCGACATACATTTTTACAATAAATTTCATGCATCTACAGATCTACCCACCCAAAAAAAAATTTCACTTTCAGTTAAAAACAGAAAATCCATCAAACATGTGTGTGTTGATGTGCTGAACAGAAACATGAACTATCACAAGACATGCATATATATTCAAATTCAATTTAATTCAACAATAAATTTGAAATTGGAACAGAACAGAGGTCAAGATTCATTAACCCAACAAAATTCCTTCGAGTTTGAAAGAAAGAGAGACTGGTTTCGAGAGTGAGTGAGTGAGACAGACAGGAAAAAAACGAAGGAATTCTTACATGCATTCCCATTCATGATTTCTTACATGCATTCATAAATTAAAGCCACAAAAAAAAAATAATAATAACGAGAGAGGAGATGAGAGATTGAAGGAAAGGAAAACTGAATAAATGGATAGGTGATTCTGAATGACTCAGATTAGAAAATGCTAGAAACGGGCCGGGCCAGGGGCCGGTTTATTCCTAGTTTAAGAACCGCCCCACCCCGCTAAATTTGAATACCAGCCCCACCCCGACCCGGGGGTCCTGGACCCGTTTGCCCACCCCTACTTAGTTGTTTTCTTAACCTTTTACATGGTTGTTATACAATAAAATTACATAATCGATTATCAAATGGTAGTTGTTTATGTTTATTGCCCAAAGATGTAACATAAACATACATGAAAGATTTGCCTGTGAAGGAAGTGAGAAAATTGTCAGTGTTGATCGAGCACATTGATACAAAACTGATGCTAGCTGATCACTTGACAAAGCCACTAGTTGTGGGAACTTTCAAGGGCATGTCGAAAATATGAGTGTCCATGATAGTAGTTTGATTCTGCTGATCGGTGTGATCTTTATCAACAGTTAATTGTTTGGAGTATATATACATGTATATATATCATAGCATCATATGGTATGGTTTTGGATATTGTAATTCTGGGGTGAATGCAGTATTGATTCATGCATAATTTTTTGGAGTTCAATTTTTAAATGAATGCTGGAAGATGTGTATAAGACGTACATTGCGTGAAACTCATGGTGATCACTAAAGAATGATTTTGTCATGAGCATATCTTTTTAATCCATAACTAGTTAACGTTCATGTGGGAGATTGGGGTACCGTTTGGTACGTGGGACGGGAAGGGACGGAACAGAACGGGACGATGCGTTCCGTCCCACGTTTGGGCACCTAAAATAGGTGGAACGCGCTGTTCCACGGGACGAGTTTTAGGTGAATTTTTGTTCCGCCTCACCCTCTGGAACAACTCATTCCACATCCGTGGAACACAAAATTATAACATCTCCATCTCCTTCTTCTTCCTCCTCGTTTCCATCCAAGGGCATCTTTGTTCCCTCTCCGTTCCATCCCATTCCGTCCCATCCCGTCTGCATACCAAACGGTACCTGTAAGAATCCTACTTGAACTGAACTACTTATGAAAAAGGTGAATTAATATGTTGTAAATATAAATCAGTTTTAGAGTTTGCATACGTGTAAAAACGATATCCTATAATTGAGGAAGTACATTCAACGTGCTTTTGAAACCTAGCACTACTCATAGCTGCTCAAAACATGATCGTCAGCTCCATAACCTAACATTTAATTTAACAAATTTATCGTTTAACCAAAAAAATAACCGATCAGAATTTGATGCAACGGATGAACAACCAATCCCCACGATAGATAAAAGTTGGCTGCCATTGTATGTAAATATAAATGATTTCCTTCTCATAGAGATTCAGAGAATATGTTTTACGTCACTGAGGCTATCACCATAATAATATAATAGCGTGTTTACGTATTCGTAATCGGAATGAGAATGAAGAATTGAATTCCGATTACGGAGTACTCCGGTGTTTACTAAACATGGAAGAATCAAAAAAGCAATGGGGCCCACACAAATTTTGGAATTCAATTCCTTGTATTGATGGAATTGGATTCCCTATATATAGGTGGTAATCCAATTCCTCCTTGTTTGGGTAATCGGAATGATAGTTTTGTTTCCTTTATGCCCTCACTTACTTTTTTTATTTCCAAGAATATCCTTTATAAACCCCTTAAAGTATATAAAATATTTGATTTGGAACAAGGGCATTTTAGTAATCATACTAGTTTATATTCCGATTATGCTGAATTAGTAAACAGCTTTATGGAATTCTATTCCGATTCCAGAACATTTAAGTAAACAGCTTCAACAGGAATCCGATTCTGACTCCTCCTTATTCCAATTCCTCCTCAATTCAATTCCTCATATCTTCATTACCGTTACGTAAACGCGCCATAACTCTTTACTTGAGTAGAAGAGTTCTTTTACAACCGTCATTTCTTTTACGATGACCATGTCTTCAATATATAAGTCTCTTTGCCTCAGTATTGATCGTGATATAGACAACATGCTAACATGGTTACGCAGTGGCCGTGATGGTGGGTCGGTATTTAATGGCGGTGGTAATATCATAAGAGATGATGGGGGAAGAAGAGAGGGTGGGGAAATCTAGGTTTCTTTTGCCCTTTATTCTGAAAAAAACAAAGTAAAAAATTCATGTTTATCTGTCGCTTTATATTTGGTTGAGTAAATTAATGGGTTTGGAAGAACTTTTTGCCCTTAAAACGGAAGAAAATGGAAATTGCAATTTTGATCAACATTGCTAACAGACTTCACCACATGGCATGACCAATAGTTTTTTCACCATAGAGATTAGGATTGGGAAATTTTACCATAAATCAATTTACCGACCAAATCATACCGGTCGGTTCATAATGGTATGATATAGTTTTGGCATTTTTCATAATTTGTTGCATTAATTATACCGAACCGGTGATCAATGGTATGACTTTGGTATTGGATTTTGTATACCAGCAATATGCCATACCTACCATAATATATATATATATATATATATATATATATATATATATATATTGTTTAGATATTTTAGATATTTTATACATGCTTGACATGTGAAGAACTGAAAAAATATAAGTATTGCTATATTCTTTCTAATTCTAATTACAGGACTTCAACCAAATGTTTATTGATATTTTTAATTTATTATTCAATATTACTTCTTATTCGAATCATACATTTTTAATGTAAGATTTGAATTGAAATAGTTGATGGTTCTACATCTCAAGCAAGAATATCAATTCCAAGTGGTTTGAAGACTTGATTCATGGAAGATTTCACATGCATTGGTTGTTGCTACTTCAATGATGTTGCATTAGTAGAACAACAAATTATTTGTTTTGAGATTATAATAAGGGAATCTTATATTCAGAACCATACTTTTGAGTTTTGAGTTTTGGCAACAATAAGACGACGGTTGGTTAGTGGTAACTAATTTTCAATAATTATATATATATGTGTGTGTGTGTGTGTGGATGGCATGTGGCACAAAGAATTTGGCACGGTTTGCCAACCAAACCCAGCCCCAAAGGTAAATTCGAAAAATGATAAACGGTAAATGGTGGGTTAAGATTTTCTCCCAAAATCGCAAACTGAAAAATCCTGACCCAACCCGATTCTATCTGAACCGAAAATACCCAAAACAGATTGATCCCCAAAAATTCGAACCCTGAAACATTCGGTATGAAGATCGGTTTTACCTCGTTGTTCAGTTTGGGAAGTTTGAAACAAACCGACTCTGTTGGAAGCTCAACCATTAGAGAGAGTTGTGTAATTGCGTTTAATTCCTCGTTCTTCTATCATGTAATTCCTTGCGTTTAATTCCTAATTGATGTTTAAGATATTTGCTTAGTCAATCCACGTTCTTATATCGCGTGATACTTTGCCTTGTTTGTGGTGTGATGAAGGTGTTAGGGTTAATTTGATATTGTTTTGTTTTTTTAAAAGAAAATATAAAATTATGTGTTTAGCTATTTATATTGCAACACTTGATGTACCAAGTCGTTTTCTGGCACACCCAAAAATCTCTCACCGTTGATAAATTCACACGTAATGTTTTGATAAAGGCACTTTAATATCTTGGTTGGTAGTTGCACATTCTCCGAAAAAAAATTTCTCTCTATATTTCCCCAATAAAACACCACGTCACAAACCAGAAGTCCAAAGTCTCTGATGGGATATTCAATGTCCACCACGTCGTCGTTTCACCACCTTTTCTCCGCCCCTTTTCACGCCCGGCACTGCACCGTCAAAAATGGCGCGATCCCCTTCTCTTCTCTCTCCTCCTCCGCAATGCCGCTCCTTCAAAGGCCTCGACTCTCTCTCCTCCGCCTCCCTCAAAACGCACCGGTTCACCACGCCTCTGAACGCTTCTCCCACAGACCGTCACCGACAACTCGCAATGTAAAGGCCCGAGCATCGCTCCCAGAGCCGCCCTCCTCCTCCTCCTCCTCCTCCACCTCCACCATTACAAAACGCGTCGTTTTGAGCTCCGCATTGACCATAGCTCTGGCCGTCGCTAACCGCGTGTTCTACAAGCTGGCCCTCGTTCCCATGAAAAACCACCCTTTCTTCTTGGCCCAATTCACAACCTTCGGGTATGAAAATCCAACCATTTCTCTTTAATCCTTGTTAATTTTTTATTTAATTTTCGAATTTACTGGGAATTATTGGCTTTGTGATGTGAGAAGAATAGTGGGTTTGTTTTGGTTACAGCTACGTGGTGATATATTTTTCGATATTGGTCGTACGGTACCGTTCTGGGGCTGTTACCGACGAAATGATAGGTCTTCCCAAGTCACGGTTTGCCGCCATTGGTGCCCTAGAAGCCCTTGGAGTTGCTTCTGGAATGGCTGCTGCAGGTACCATTCTTTTTTCTCTCTTGTTTTGGTTTTGGTAATGTCAAAATTTGTGTTTTGTGAGTTATTTTATCCTGTTTAATTGCTTGAGTGGCTCCATCCCCGAAAAAAAAATGGTTGAATGGTGTTTTAGAATTTGAGCTAGAGCTTCGTGGTTTTTGTTTGTCGTGAGAAATGAAGCAGGAAGTGTATGTTATTAGTGATGATTTTGGTGTTTGCTTTTCTGAATTTTACTTGTCCTCGACAGCCATGCTTCCTGGACCGGCCATACCCATATTGAGTCAGGTATTTTCTGATATCCCAGAAAAAAGTAGTAAGATAAGAAAAAGAAGGTTTTGCCTGATGGAAATTCATGCACAATTTCACCTACTATGGATTGATGTGCTTAAGAACATATTAAACTGTTTTGGATGTGTATGCCCTGGAATAGGAAATTAGACCCATCCTGTATTGGAGTTCGGTATTGGAGGGCTTCCCCATCGACATCAGCATCATGGAGGCATACCATATGTAATTAGAAGTATAATCTATTTCGTGAGAGAATATAATATATAAGCAATGAAAGCAATGTTGATGACGAAGGTGCTTGAAGGATAATAGGTGGATGAATAGATACCAGGCATGCGGTGGTATGGGATGGCCAAGGGTTTTATTGGGGTTATTGTTGCTTCATTTGAGGTCAAGATAATTTTGTGGTAAAATATTACTCTAGAGAAGTGAAGTATAAGGAATTTTCCTTACCATTTAGTTTCCTGAAAGATTTATAGAAAGAGGAAAATAAGTCTAAACTCTCTTATAATGCATTATTGTGTTGGGTGTGATTCTGTAACTGCCAATTGGATGTCTAGCAGCTGAGCTTTATTTTGTTAGCATTAGCCAGGCTTAATTTGGTCAAGGATCGTAGATTCTTTCAGGTTGGACTGAACCAATTTATTGCATGAATAATTATTAAATATTTGGGGGCTAGAAGTTCTGTTTACCTTTTACTTTCCTTTACTTGTTGATCAAATAGAAGATAAGAACTCATCAGGGATTTAGAATTTTGTTCTGCTCTCCTCAAATAATTGGAGAATGGTTTCTCTGGTTATAATACAGTGTAGTAGAAATATGAAAATAAAATGAGAAAACCAAAGGGTATATCGAACATTTATTTTAGTCCAGATTCATAACAAAGGCATAATGGGTCTATTACCTTGAATCTTGTTTTCTTCTTATACGTATATTTGGCATTTCCTCTTCTCAGCTTTTACTGTCTCCACATTGTGCAGACGTTTTTGGTGTGGCAGCTGAGTTTTTCTGCCCTTCTCTTGGGGAGAACATACACATTTAATCAGATCGTTGGCTGCATACTCGTAGCTACAGGTGTAGCAGCGGCTGTTTCAAGGTACCTTGATCCATTCTTCCACAGATTAAAGAGCTGCTACTGTGTTTGGTTATCTTTAATATTGTCCAGTTCTTCTGTCAGTTAAGCTGAAGGATCTGTGACACAGATCTTTCAAGGTCATTACTAGTAGTCACTTGGATGTGGTGTACTTTAAACTCATGCCATTCCTACAAATGTTAACTTCATACCTATACATTGTGTTCCAGATAATAACAGAGCAAAGATCAGAAAAGTTGAATGGGCTCAACGATATACTGATTACGTTTATAAACTTGAAGAGAACAGTTCTGAAGAAAGAATTGTGCCCAATGTTTGAACAGTTTGACGTCTGTTCTGTGTTTTTCATCTCGCTGTCAAATGCAATTTTAGATTAAATGCCCGAATTTTTTTGTTGAAAAGAAAGGCAAAATAACTCATTTTTATTCTGCTGATGATTAGTTTAACACCCTGTTTTGAATATCTGCCTGAAGATTGTACTTCTAACAAGCATGCCTGCTCTGCACTTTCCTTGAGAGTTTGTTAGATATCACCTTTTTTTTTCTTTTTGGCATCCTTTTATCTTCGTTGCACTTCCTAGGATACAAACAACCTTATCATTTTATGTTATAATGGCTGTCTTCACTTAGTTACGATTTTGATTACGAATGAAGTTTTTTTCTGAATAAACTGAAATATTTCTACTGCTGCTTATATTTCATGACCCTCCTCTATTCTTACGATTTTTTTATCGGGTTTTGTTCTTCCTTCTTGGTTAATAAAGTCTGTCAAGTGCCAATTTCTTTATTATCCAACTTTAGCAATGCTTTAACTGGACACTTTCTCTGAATTTTATCTTGAGATGGCGAACGTTGTTGGTAAATTTCATATTCTTAGAAAGGAAATTTGCAGTGTCATAAACTAGAGTATCTTGCACTCTTGGAGTTTCATTGTGACATGTTATAAAGTAAGGCTCCTGATAGTTATATGTACTTTATGAAATTGCAGTGGCTCTGATTCTGGTCAGATGCTATCTGGAGTTGAGTCTATATGGCCAGCACTAATGATTGCTTCAAGTGCTTTTCAAGCCGGTGCATCTATAATCAAGGTTAAAGCAATGAACATTTGTTAAAAGTTCAGTGGTGCCCTTTATAGCAAAATAATCAATCTTGAATTTGTGTCTTCAAACAGGAGTTTGTCTTTGTTGATGCTGCAGCCCACCTTAAGGTATGGCTATTTCCTCATCTTTTCAAATAGTTATCTAGCCTTCTAAACTTTATGGTTGACATAACTACTCCTGCATACTTTCTAAGTCATAAACCTTTTTACATTGCAGGAAAAATCACTTGACATATTTGTTGTCAATTCTTTTGGATCTGGATTTCAGGTGACTGCTATATTTTTATAAGATAGTTTTTATATATTGTTGTCTTGTTTGTAATCTTGATGCACCTTAGTATGGTGGACCCCGTTAATTATACCACAAGACCCTACCAGAACTAGAAAGATTTGCGCTGATCTTTTAACTAGATTTTTAGAGGTGATGAAGGTCCATTTAATTTGAAAATGGACATCGATATGGGATTATTTATATTCGTTCAAATGCCTGGGGTTCCCTCACTGTTATCATACGTATCCACACCTCACGTCTGCTTACTCAGGTTAACCGTAAAGTCCTGCACATAAAATTTCAATTTAACTGACAGGATACTGGTTGGTGACTGGTTTTGCTGAAATTATTCTTTATTTCCTGTGACTTGTAGGCTCTTTTTGTTCTTCTGTTTCTACCTTTCTTGTCAAACCTGAGAGGCATACCATTTGTGCAACTTCCTTCATATCTAAAAGATGGTGCTTGTTGCTTTCTGAATATTGGAGCCGATACAACAGGCAAGCTGTCATATCATTTTTTCTTTTCGTCTGTAGTCTTTTGAAATACCTGGATTGTTTTGAGTATCTGCTTTCCAGCCCATAAGTGAGCTGAAAATAATTGTTCATAATCTGAAAACACCTATTGTCATATCAAGCATGTGCAGAATGATTTTCTCTAAGCTTTTGTTACTTTTAAATGGATGACTGCAATGAATGAAAAAGACTTTAATTGCATTACGAACGGGAAACATCGACTAGTAAGAGCAAAGCCTAAGATAGCATCCCAAGAATGGTAAAAGCTTTTGACACCAAGTTACATCTGAACAGTGTATATCATGAACTCATGTGAACATTGCAAGTGAACTTTAGGTGGTGATGAGAAAATCTACTTGCACGGGTGCATAACATTTAGGAATGATGGGAAATCATGCACTTTACATAAAATCCCAGTTGGCAGTAAAAAAGAACAATTTTTTTCTGTCATGTAATTCAATTTCAATTGGTTGAAGTGGTTATTCTGATGTGATAATTCTCGTCAAGATGTTAAAAGCTTCTTGAGGTTTTCTCGGGTTCAAATTCTTACCGACACATTTGTCACTTGTGTCAGGTTGCAATGGGGCTCCGATACTACCATTGCTGTATATAGCTACCAATCTGTTTTTCAACATATCATTGCTGAATGTAGTAAAGATTTCCTCTGCGGTTGTTGCTTCTCTCATCGTGATGTTGTCAGGTTCGTTCTCTTTTACACTTGTATGTACGTACTCATTGTTAAGTGCTAGCCCTGTTGTGGTTATGCCAAGTACCTCTTATATCTATATAGTCTACATATACTTAGTTGACCTTTCCACCCCTAAAGGTTAAGATTTTGAGTTGGATGACCACCGGTTACCCAACAGTTTAACCTTAAACCTTTAAAGGGACCGCACATGATATGAGAACCACTCGTAACTTGTCCACGTGGATGACCACATAAAAGAAGGGTCCCACATGAGATTTTTATAGTACTATCCCACATTCGTTGGTTAAGTAGTTAGTAGAGCGATATATATCTCTGATTTGGTTCTACACTTTAACAGTTTTGGCTTTTCGATTGGATGCTTAAGCATAGAGGACTAAAAAGATATTCACTGCCACGCAATATGTGCCCGTGCGCATAAGCACTTAAGCGCTTTGTGGTCATTGATGTATACAAGAATGTGCAACTAACCTATGTTTTTGAATGAAGCTTTTATAACATAAGCTTTCGTTTATGTTGCAGTGCCAATATCAATTTATGTTCTTTCCCTTCCCTTGCCGTATATGGAAGGAGGTTCAACTTTGAGCCCCTTTTTCCTCTTCGGTAGTGCGGTTCTTGTGTTGGGTCTTATTCTGTACAGCATACCCCAGCCTGCCAAGGATGTGCTTTGAAATTAGGTGACATTACCAACTCCGGTGTTGAAAGATGTTATATATTCTAGATATTCAATTTGTATCTCGAGTCGCCATTCAATATTAAGGTCTGGTGGCATTCCTCTTCACTCGTAAGTGAGAGGTCTTAGATTTGAATCTCGTAGATGGCAAATTCGATACCACATTAGGTTGTTCATTGTGTGGCTTAACCAAACTCTTCCCCTTCCTTGTAGTGTAAAATAATCTTTGTACTAAAAAATAAAAATAATATATATATATATATATATATATCTCTCTCTCTCTCTCTCTCTCTCTCTCTCTCTCTCTCTCTCTCTCTCTCTCTCTCTCGTCACGTCCAGATTTTGTTTTCTACTCAATCCCAGTAAAGAGCATGAGCTTTTCCCTAACTCTCTCTTTAAGAACTGGAATGTAACTCATTTTGTTCCGTCCTTGTTCAAACGGGCCATGTTGGACCAGAATTAGAACGAAAAACTTGTACGGATGCGGTCAGGTTGTGGAGTTTCAATCGCAATTTACGCACTGGGAATTGCATATAAGATTGACGCAAGATAAATCAAGTAAATATCATCGTAAGGTGTCCTTTGGTCTAGGGCTAGATAGAAGAACATAAGATTTAAAACAAACAAAATTTTGTTGCCTACTGGGAACCCTCCAAAGTTTTAATTCATTATCATTGGTCCATCAACTCATCAAAACGTGTAGCTATGGTCTCTTAACTAAAAATTTATTACCATTGCTCCCTCAACTCTAATCCAACTGCATAAATGGTTCTTCAACTTTAACCTAATTAGAGCAATGGTCCCTCTACTTATAATCTAGTTGTAGCAATGGTCCTTTTAATAAAACTCATTTTGATAAAATTCTAACGAAGTTGATAAAAATGATTTTAACTACACGTTTTGATAAGGTGAGGGACTCCAATTGTAGTAATGGTCCTTTTAACATAACTTATTTTGACAAAATTCTGATAAAGTTGACGAAAAAGACTATATCTACACATTTTATGTGGTAGTTGGAATTGTCATGTTGGTTAATATGTCAAACATCACCCTTGGCATGAAAATTGCAGCTCAGGTAATAAACAGTTCAAAATGTTTCAAGCGAGTATTTTTACTTTTTTCTTTTTTCTTTTTTCTTTTTTAAATTAAATTGTATTCTTTAAAAAAAATAAGAAAAGAGAAAAGAGCCCTTTAAGGCTTCACCAAAAGTGAGCTCTACATTTAGGTGAGGCATGATTTTGGTGTGAGGTTCCTTCCTTCATTGTGGATACTTCCCCCCTTTCTTATTTATATTAACTCTTTGGCTGGATCTTCCCCACTTTCTTATTTATAGTAAGCTACCAACTCAGAGTAAATCGGTGGTGGTGTTAAATTAAGAGATTCACCTTTTCGTCTAAAATTGCAAACCCTACTGCCAATCTCCCAAAAGCAAAAGTAAAATGTATAAGTCACAGCTAAACAAAATTTGCCAACGACGCAAATGGTAGTTGCTTGACTATAAGACCACTAAGGTCGTCCCGACCACATGCCCCGTTGTTCTCCACTGTAACTGTCAATGGGCGCTAGGTCGTGTGGTCTGGACCGACCTTGGTAGTCTTATAGTCAGGCAACTGCCATTTGCGGCAGTGGCAAATTTCGTTTATACTTTTGCTTTTGGGAGATTGGCAGTAAGGCTTTGCAATTTTAGACGAAAATGTTGAATTCACACCAAAAAGGGATCTTAATTTAAAATGTTGAATTCACACAAGGGGTGAATCTCCTAATTTAACACCAGTGAACTTCTAGCACCAAAATCCTGCCTCTCCTAAATCAATCGCACCGAAATGCTCCAGGTTCTAAACGTCCCAAAAGTGTGCGCGTTTAGAACCTAAAACATTTCAGTGCGACTGATTTAGGAGAGGCTAGAAGTTCACTGGTGTTAAATTAGGAGATTCGCCCCTTTTGTGTGAATTCAGCACTTTCATCTAAAATTAAAATTTTGCCAATCTCCCAAAAGCAAGCAGGGAAAGTAAAATGTATAAGTCACGGAGATTTGCCAACACTGGAAATGGCAGTTGCTAGAGTACGAGACTATTAAGGTTGGCCTTAACCACATGCCTCGGTTCTTCGCCACCATAACAGTTAACGGCCGCAACTTCCAAACGGTCGAAAGGTTTAGACGACGGTTGAAACATTTAGGGCTCAACACAAGGTTGCCAAGGTCGCCATCGACCATCCCTCTCATCCCAACCCATGACCAGCCCTTCCTCTTCCTCAGGTAAACACTCGATCCCGCTGTTGGTAGTACTGCATATGGAAATCTTTCTTTTTATTTACATGCATTTTGGTTTTTCTATTTTCCTTAATTTTCTAGGGTTTTTAATTTTTTTTTCTTTGTTAGTTATTTCTGTTCGATTATCCAGGTAAAACTGGTTTATTTAAAAACCACCTGCAAGTAATATAAAGAAAATTGGATATGAGTTTAGAGGTTTGTACCAACATGATAAATTAATTAGGTTAGAAGTTCAAATTTGAAAATCAAGCTTCATTTTATATGTTTGGCTGGGTGATATATATGGAATAGATTTCTGGGTTATGGACCGGCTCTAATATGGTGTCGTGTTGTGTCAGGTATAAAGCTAACCACAGGAACTGGCGCCGCACCAAGTTTGGGTTTTGAAGTGGATTACCCGCTGCTCTATTTCTACTATTTAGTGGTTAAGATTTTACTTATGAGAAACAGTTTTACTTTTAATTTCGTATTTGATTTGTAATTTTATTTTATTTCGAGTTGGCTGGACCAAGTTTCGAATTTAGCTGAATTAGTTTATGCCGTTTTCGATTGTTAATGGCCTGGGCACAAATTAAAAAAGACCCAAGCATGTCATTAACAAAAAAATATCGAAAGCAAAATAAATTAAAAATACTTGTAAGAGTATAAAGTAAGCGTAATATAGCAGCTTAAACAATGTCGTCCTCCATAAGAATTGAATGAATAATTTGTATACTAATATTTAATTAATTATTTGAAAAAAAAGTTTAGAAAATGTTGATTTTGGAATTAAAAATATTAAAAACGAATTTGAATTAAAACAAGTAGAGAAAGCAGCAAAGCAAGGAAAGTAAAAGAAAACAATTTTTAAAAATTAAGTTGTAAAAGTACTAGGGTTGCAAAGACTTATTAAGTTATGTAAAAACCCTTTGGAAAACCATGCAACCCTCAAGAGCATGTGAAATTACAATTATCAATCACATGAAGCAATACTCAATCTTTCGGTGATATTCTAACCGAATTGCATCCGATTACTTATCTAAACATTCTAATGGTAGTTGATCATTAAGATATAGAGACAGTTTAAATATGGTGATTAATAATTCAAAGTATGCATGCATACATAATGTTATAGATAATTAAATAAAAGACTACATATTCATGCTAAGGCTCATAACTTCGTTACACTTGAAGAAAATTAGTTACGAAATCATAAAACAAAATGAATTTTATTGAACTAGGAAAAGGATAAAAGACACCTTGAGAGAAGAATACAAATCATCAAAGCCTAGCCTCATTCTCCAAATTGATGCGTTTAGAATCCTAATGGCTAAATAGCCTTATCTATACTCCTACAAATTAAAATCCTTCCTAGAATAGATCTTTCAAAACCTAGGAAACAAAATAGAATAAGAGAAACTGATAAACATAATCCTAATCAAATATGGGAAATTTGTCCAGCCAAAAATCAGCCATGTTTCTGGATCTCAAGGCTCCAAATCAGGCCCAAACCGACTTGAATTAAAGCTGAGGATGTCCTCTCCAAGTTCCAAGAAGAAGCCAATACCAAAAGACACCATTTTGGATGCCACAAACCCCAAATAAACCCAAAAAGTCACTTTAATAGCATTGCACAATGCTCTTTCATTTCATCGCTATAAATAAACCGCTGGTAGAAAAATTTGTAACTTTAACACGAACAAGTTGAGAGTCTCAAGAACATCCTTCAATTGAAATCAAATCACTTCAAAATTCATCCATTTGAATACTTTTTTCTCAAGAGGAAGTTGAAAGTCCTACATTAAAAATAAAAATAAAAGTATAAAAATTCAACCAAAATATACGGTAAAATATATAGTATAATATCGGCTCAACAAATACCCCCAATGTGAAATCTCGTTCCTAGATTTCACTATTGTAATTTACATATTTCGTATTCGCAGGCTTTTATATTATTATGTGAATTTAATCTAATTTAATTTATTTTAGATTTTAATTACTTAGTTACAAAGTTTAAATTTTCAAAAATAATCATATAAAATCTGTAGACCTTTGAGGGTCACCCCTAGTGTTTTCGGATAGAGTGCAATCCCACGAGCGTGTAGGTGAAACCGTTTGCAATTCTAGACGATAACAGTTACAGACGTTTCAAGTTTGATTTAGATAGTAAAATAGGAATTTATATAAATAATAAACATAAAAAGAAAGGAGTGGAGGACTCCCAAGGAAAACTGAGGGTTCATATTACTATGACCACATCAAGCGCATAAGTTGACAACTTGACATTACCCCAGCCTGGCAAGGATGTGCTTTGATATTAGTTGGCATTGCCAACTCAAGTGTCGAAAGACGTTATATATAGGGGTGAAATTTTTTACCACATTACCATACCTACCATATTACCAACCGTACCATACCAAAGTTGTGCCAAAAAATTTGTACCATTGGTAATGGTACGGTATTTGTACCATACCATACTGTTTCGGTACGGTACTGGTACTCAAAACTAGTACCAGTGGTATACCATACCTACCGATTATCAATATTATTAATATTATATTATATATTTATTCATATATATATATATATAATTATGTATTATGTAATATTATATTATGCCGTTTGACACTTTGACTCATTTATCCTATTCCTAAAATCTCCACAAACCAAACACTCTTAGTCTCTCACTCTGGTTCCTGCTCGACACATTAGAAACCTAGGGCTTGTTCCGTCGTCGCAGCTCTCTCATCGATTCATCTTCGTTTCTCGTTTTCGGTGACTTTGTCTTCCAAGTGAGGGCACAACATATGCATTGGGTATTACCACCTTGGATTGTGGGTTCAAATCAGCAAGCCAGTCGTTGAGCACAACTATGGATATTTACATTTTTGTGGTTTGCTGTCTTACGTTTCTGGTTCATTTGAGTCTCAGCATGCTATAGAAATTTGTCTTATGATTTATTAAGTTTTTACCACTTTGACATACAATAGTTAAAAATCTTGAATTAGGTTAAATTGTGTATATATGTCAAACTGTGTATATTTTCTGGGCTTTGAATTAGGTTAGAAAAATATTAGATTTTGGGCAAACTAAGTGGCGTAAAACAAAGTGGTAATTACCATTGGCATACCATACCAACCAAACTATTTGGTATACCGATATTCGGTATACCAAAAGTTTGGTACGGTAACAGTAATAGATTTTGTCGTACCAAATATTTGGTATGGTAATCGGTACGGAGGTTTTGGTACGGTAATGTACCAAAACCACCCCTAGTTATATATTCTTGATATTCAATTGGCATCTAGAATCGCCACTCAAAATCTTCATCCGTAAGTAAAAAGTCTTATGTTCAAATCTTATATATGGCGAATTCAATACCACATTAGGTTGTTCATTATATGCTTTAGCCTAACTCTCCCCCTCTTCTTGGCGTAAAATATATCGTTATAAATAAAAATAAAAATAATAGTATCTCGAGTCACCGTCCAGTATTATTTTCTACTCAATCCCAGTTCAGAGCATGACATGTCCTAACTCTCCCCCTCCTCTCGGCGTAAAATATATCGTTATAAATAAAAATAAAAATAATAGTATCTCGAGTCACCGTCCAGTATTATTTTCTACTCAATCCCAGTTCAGAGCATGACACGTCCCCTAACGCTCTCTCTTTAAGAACTGGAATATAACTCATTTTGCTCCGCCCTCGTTCAATCGGGTCGTGTTGAACAAGAATCGAAAGAAAAACTTGTACAGATGCGGTCGTATTATGGAGCTTCAATCGTAATTTATGTACTGGTAATTGCACGTAAGATTGACGCAAGATAAATCAAGTAAATTTTCTCTGGTGCCGGGTTCGATGCAAGAACAAAAAGATTAAAACAAACAACTCTAATCGGTCCAAACAAAATTTTGTTCCCTACTTGGAAGTTGGAACCCATCAGCGTTCCAATCAGCACACACTGCCGCCAAAAGAAAAACACTTTGAGATTTGTAAGAAGCTATTTCATGCTACTGGAGCAATCGGAGCCTGGCCCGGCAAATAAATTGTTGGGCGTTGTCAAGCTTGGCATACGCTATTCCTTCAACGCCTCATCTGCACAATCAGTCGAAAGTGTCAATGCCTTTGCGATAAGCATAGCAAGGACAATAATCCTTTCCACAATACATAAAATCAAATAAAGCATAAAACCGACTGAAGCCACGAATAAATAAACGCAAATATGGAAGAAGAAAATTTGAATACTAGAAACTCACGCACACAAGAAAACCCGAGTAGCCAGCTGGATAATTAGAAGGTTCGATGGTACTGGTTCGGGCAAAACCAGAAATAATCCAGCAGATTGCTAAAAGAATTTGAGAATTAAGATAAATATTCACCCAATTAATCACTCAGGAATGGGTACGCCCAATAATTATACACATTAACCTCGGCTGTGACAAAACCCCAACAATCTTGTAACTAGTTTCAGTGAAGGTCTTGATTCTAGACAGATTTACCATACATAACATTCACCAGCTGGGCTGCTCTATCAAGACATTACATAAAACGCCGAGAAAATTTCACATGCGATGCATGATATGGATTGATAGGAGGGGGAACAATAGGAAGTGTTCTGCAGTAAATTTATAGGTGTCGTTGAACTTCAATACTCTGACCATATGTAAACATAAACGAGAAAAAGAAATGCAGGCATTCCTAGATGAGTGGTGACTAGGTAAGAAATGCATAAGCATGGCAAGTTATAGCCCACCACCAAATATTCTAATGAAGATGGTGCAATCAGTAATCGGCAGAGTCTTAGTTCAGATACCAAAACAGTACTTTTCCACATTATACAGAGGCTCGAGTATTCAATATAAAGACGCATATATCACTAAATGGTCTGCCTACAGAAGTCCATACGCGCATATTCCTGTGAGAACAGGACATGCTTTCCAGTTTTTCCAATAGGCTTCTATAACACAGACATTCACGTCCTAAATTTATACCCACATATTTAGTACAAACGAACAACTTCATGGAAATATAAAACAGTTAACGTTGAATTTGCACGTTAGAAAAAGACCAAGGGAAAGAGAGGTTCACAAATGCAGTTGGTTCAGAACAAAGAGGGACACAAATTTCATAAACTAAACTTGATTCCTTTTTAAGAGATTATGATATACCTTGCGCTTCTTATGCCTCCCCATTCCACCCCTAGCACTGCGGGAGCTTGCAACCTGCTCATCATTCTCATCGTCCAAGGGTAAACCCTTAATTTCATCATAGAAATTCTCCGTCAAACCAAGCAACCTGATAGAAACGATTCCCATTTCTTGATTTCTTTAAGTGTTTTTCAGATCTTACAGATCTTACAGAAAATTAAATTTGGAATAATTGAAAAGGAAAATCATAAATAATTTCTCAAATGTCAATTACCCATTTCTTGATTTCTTTAAGTGTTTTTCTCTCTGTTTCTCCTTCTTTGTAATAGGAGCACGCATAAAAAGTTCCTCTTCTTGCCGTTCACGTTCATCCCTCTTTGCCCTGTATCTCGCTAGTTCTATGCTTTCAGCTCCAACACTTTCTACAATCTGTAATTGACATAAACAAACAGCAGTTACAATAACAGTATATCCAGCAGTCATGCCTGGTAAGTCCACAAAAACAGGCCACGACAAACCTCTTCAGGCCTCCCCTCCAAATCATCCACCAGTTCCCTCACATACGCACTCTGCTTAGCTTGTCGTAAAGTATTCTTATCCCTTCTCAATGCATTTTTTTCCTGCTTTGACAACTTATCTTCCTCCATCGAAGTCGGGGCAAATTTGGGAGGTCGATACACATCCTTACCATCCTACAATATACAAAATAGAAGATGAAACCTCTAGTATTGTTTGGCAGATGACAAAAAAAGAATTCAAACATTGTAGTGATGCGCATTTCACCTTAGAATTCACATCTGTTTTGCTAACAAGCATGTCTGGGTTAGGGCGGTATCTCAGCAAATCATCTGTTTGCTGAGGCACATTGCGTTGTGGTTCCTTCCCACTTGGCCCTACATCTTCGGTTGTGCTTGTAGTAACCTTGGTGAGCTTCTCAACTTGGTACTGGAGCTTCTTGTCAATGGGTCGAATCTGTTGCACACAAAAAGGGGGAGAATTGATTGATAACTGACTACACAGTCACTAGAACGACAAAGAAAAAGAAAAAGAAGATCACCAGAGGCCCAGACCTTTTCCAGAAACAACCTTATCTCCACAAGGCTACGAACAACAGGATGCCCATTTATTGAAAAGCCTTTAGCCTTACGAAGTAAGTAATAGACAAGTGACTGGCAATAGTTTAGAAGCAGCAAATGCTTGGCTTCAAGATAGCTTATCCCGTCTGCTGTCGGATAATTATTTGCTTTCACCTGATACATTTGACACGGAGAAGAAAACAAATGAAATAAGTGCCCTTTGATGCAAATCGTACTTGTTATACTAACACGCCAATGGGACTCCTATGATCTCCATGTATTAAAAGATTGCTGCAAAAAAAAAAAGGGAAAATTTCGAAAAAAAAACATAGCTTTCTAGTCAAATCAGTTTTTATCCCTCAAATTAATATTAAACCTCAAGGAAGCACACTATCAATCCAGAAACAGTTTTCCCAGAACAATTTCGAAACAAGATTTCTTGACCAAAATAAACCGATAGTGAAACTAAAACGACCCCAGAAGAGGGAACTCCTTTACCTTTGCAGTTAAAGCTTGGACTTTTGCCCTCACTGTATCTAATCCTTCCTTCATTTCTCTTAACAAAGCAGCAAGCTGGGGAGCTTCTCTGAAAAAACAAAAAACAACAGAAAGTAAATATCATACCGAATTCGAATATCGAAACCCAACCAGCATAGTTGCAGATTGAGAAATTGAACTCACTGCTTTACTCTATTTTCAGAGATTGGGTTTGAATTTGAAGCGTCTTCCATGGTTATGAAGCTTCAGATTTCAAAACCCTAAAGACCGTCAAAAAGTAAAGCTCGATGGGAGAGAAAGAAGATGAATCACAAGAAGAAGAGGAGGAAGACAGAAGCTTGAGTCGTTGCCTGCGAGAGGAGGAGAGGAGACGCTGCGAGAGGAGGAGAGGAGACGCTGCGAAGGCTGGACTAGGAAACGTAGGTTTTAGGATTCGTTTTCTTTTCCTTTTTTTTTTAGAGGTTTTATTTATTTATTTTTATAAAACCAAAATAATCGTTTTATTTATTACAAACAATAATATTATTTCATTCTATGCTAACTAGGGGTGGAAAAAATTCCCACAATTCTCAAACCAAACTAAAAAAATACCGATTCCAAATTAAAAATGTCTCAAACCAATTTTTTCAAAATTTTGGTATTCCCATACCGAAAAAATACCGAAATTTCGGTATGAAAATCGGGATTGTCTTTCCAATATTTCGGTATTCACATACCAAACCGAAAATATATATTTTTAATTATTATTATATATACATATATATATTTATTTATTTACATAGATAATAATATATATTATTTTTTTAATTATAGTTAGGGTTAATTTGAATCGTTGGATTGTTTCAAATTAATCTATACTGTCCATCTATTCATGCATGTCTAACCAGTTCAAGGATTGAGTGAAAGAGTCCATTCTTCCTTATCTTTTTTTTGTTGTGAAAGGAACGTTTCTTAGCATATGTGGAGGTTATTCTCTTCTAGTAGGAAGCCATTATTAATAAAATGGATGTCACATTAGCGACCCATATTTACCAATGATGATCAAAGTTTAAGCAAGATAAATTTTTTTTGTCTTTTTATGAGAATTGTATTAGGCAGACAGCATTACTGATGATATTTCAAATGTTGTTTTGTTGGTGTGTTATTGATAACAGAGAAGGTGTACAAACCAATGCCACAAGGACATCAAGGACAAGGTAATTCTGTTTGCCTCAACCGAGTAGGATTCATCTCCTTTCTAGCCTTGTCCAGCTTCTCCGTATTTACCGTTATGAATAACTGTATAAACATCCTATATAGATTAAATTCGAGATGTAATGTACATGTACTACTGATTTGGCAGATTGGGTCTAGTTATATGTCAATGTTGGCTACAAATATTACTTAGCCTACGTGGCGCGCAGGCCGAGTGAATAGTAGTCTAACTGTTGTCCTTCAAATGTGTGCGGGGCGTGCCAACTCGTCGACCGAGCTTCGGCCGAGAAGTAAATTGTCTTGATGTGGTATGGATGCGCGCGGCCAACTTCTGTATCTTGCGATTGTGGCCGAGAAAGGAACGTGTCTCGGCCTTTAGGTTCTAGAGCCTGAAGACAAGGCTGCCAATTACAAAATTCACAAATTGTGGTCGTCCAATTCGGCCACGGTCACCGTATTGATGAAGGTGAGACCACGCCGAATCGACACTAGAGTATAAGTGCAGAGGTACTCAAAACTGACGAAGGCCTCGGCCACAGACGTGGTTCGGCCGTCTCGGTGTTGAGTTATGAGATCCTCTTGTGAGTACGTAATCGTAAAGCGACTCGGCGTCGAGGCACCGAGCTTTGGTATTAGTAACACCTCACTTCGCCGGGCCGGCTGGTGAGATGACCTCTGTCGACGGGGATTCGAGACTCCTTCGTCGGCCGAGACTAGGATAAATAACCAATCGACCTTGTCGCAGTGCTGTTTATCCAAACTGAAGGTGCTTCACGGACGGCTGGTTCTACGGCAACAGTGCTGTTTATCCAAACTGAAGGTGTTTACCGGTTGCCTTCACAGTGCTGTTTATCCAAACTGAAGATGTGAAGGCGAAAAAGAAAGTAAAAATTCTCAAAGGTGTTGAGAGGATTTGCGCAGGGCAGATTTGTGTGTTGTGTTTGATGCCTCTTCTTTGTTGCCACTGCTTCTGTATTTATAGGATCTGAATCCTCTCTTGTTGGGTCACGTGAAGAAGCCATTTGCTTTCTTTTTCTTGTTTTTCTCTTTTCCTTGTTTTAGGGCATGTTTTTCACCTTAAATCAAGGAAAAGTTGTCGTTCTAGGCTTACTAGTTCTTAGGGTTCCACGTAAACCCTCTTTTAAGCCGAGAAAAACTTCCCTCGGCCCAAAGTGTTATTTTGGGCCCAAACATTTGCCCCCTCGCTCCTGAGGTCGCTGGTCATGACCGAGCCCGGCCTTGAAGGAGCGGGAACGCCTCTATCTCTGAAGCCGTTGATCTTGAGAACGATCGGTGCCCCTTGCCTTTCCTGCCTCTTGACTTTCCTTGCCACGTGTGACACCCTAATGCTCTCAGCAACCCTATCGACAGCACGCGCAGCTACTGAACCGTTTTCCACTATTACTCGCCGCCACACGCAATCGTGCATCATAATGTACGCGTGGGATGTTCGGTCTTTTCACCTGGATTCCTTCAACTGTTCGGAAAATCTTGGCGCTTTTCCCGATTGATTTTATCCGAATTTAAAAATCAAACGCTCTATCTTCTTACCCAAATGCCTATAAGTACCCAGAATTTTTCCACTGATCCTTTTACGCTCCCAAAATTCTCAAGCTTTTCTTGATTTTCTTCTCCCGTATCTTCATCACTCAAAGAATCCCGTCAATTCCCAATTCCTTCTGCAACTTTTCAATCTTCTCCAATGGCATCCCTATCTTCCAAGCTTACCACCGAATGCGAGAAGTGCAAGGATATTCTCGACAAGGTTTCCGTCAAAGCTATGCGCTTTGAAAATGATCTGAGCGTCAGTCACCAGATGCTTGGACCGGTCTTCAGAGCAACCGTCCCTTCCTCCATCATCGACTTATGCAAGAACCATTGCCTTGCCCCCCTGCTCCATGGGATTGACTGGGCCAAGTGGGATTCGGCCAAGCCCCAAGGCTCCTGGCCTTCAACTCCGGCTAACTGGCCAGTCTGGGTAGAGCGCATGTCAGGGTTCCATGGCGCTCAATGGAAGAAGCTAGGCATTTATGATGCCATCTGGCTTTCCACCGTGGAAATTGCCATGGATAAAGAGCTGCTGCTGGCGGCCCTCAACTTCTGGTGCTCAGCCACCAACACGATGGTTCTACCCTTTGGCCCGGCCGGCCCCACCGTCCTTGACATTTCGGCCATTCTGGGGACTTCCCCTTCTGGCCTTACAATCAATGCTGCCCTCGCCGGCTACCCGAAGAGACTTGATCTGAAGGCCTGGCTTGAAGTTCGGGCTGCCGAATCCTTGAAGGAGGAGAAGAAGGGCGCCAGTTCCACCAAGGAAGAAATTCAGAAGCGATTCAAGAATTTCTTTAACTATAATACCCTTTACTGGCATTTCGCCGGCCATGGGGAAGAAGTGGCTAGGAAAGGGGAACATGAAGCTTTCCTCTTCTACTGGTACAACAAATTTATTTGTTGTCCCAAGTCAAACAAATGCTTGGTGGAGAACCTGCCAGTGGCCGAAGCCCTGGCGAGCGGCAAGTCCTTGGCCCTGAGTCCGGCCGTTCTCGCCCACCTGTTCCGCTGTTTGGCCGAGACGACTGCGGCCACTATTGACCCCCAGCATAGTGGGCCCCTCTGGATTTTCCAACTCTGGCTGCAGGTCTACTTCACTTCACTTCGGCCTGACCTTCCATCCTTCCATCCGGCTGAGTCGCTCGGTCCTCAGCTGGCGACTCGACCCATACCTCCCCACCGGGCCGAAGAAATTTTCAAGTTCTTCTTTGGCCTGGCCGAGCTGTCTGATGACGAGTTTTTGATATGTCGTCGTCGGAACTACCCCCAATCGATCTGTCTTCCATCTGAGGCCTGGGATGAAGAGACGGATCTTACTTTGCGCCAACATTGGGGATCGTTCGTGTTATCACGCGATCTTCCTCTCGGTTGCGAGGCACGCCGAGCCAGCTGGGAAGTTTACCATCCCCATTTCACTGCCCGGCAACTTGGCTTCGTCCAAGGTGCCCCGGTCCCCCTCCTTTCTTCCCGTTCCCTTCTTGGCCGAGGACGCCTCTCCGGCTCCCCTGGGAAGGATCTTGAAGTCGCCGAGACGGACTTCCAGGAAAGGTGCAAGAGGTTTCGTCTGAAGCCGGCCATCCCTGAAGCCCTTTGCACCGACACTTTTGGTGACTGGTGGGAGGCGTACACAAACGATTTTTTCGGCGCGCCGGTCGATGACATAGTCGCCAAACTCTTCGGTACTTATTTCTTATTGTCTCAAAAACCTTTTTTTGCCCTTTGGTGGCTTAACTTCGTCGAGGATCTCTAACTATTTGTCTTTTTCTAGGTGGCCGAGCATCTCAGCCGGCAGACGTTGCTACGGTGGTCGTGGCCAAGAAGAAGAAGACCATTGTTCTTCCTAAAACGGCCACGGCTGCTGTAGCCAAAACCAAACCGTCAGGCAAACGGTCGCGTCAAGAGGTTGAAGCGGTCGATAAATCTCCCCGCCCGGCAAAGTTCCCAAAACCTTCGGCGGGGAAGCGAGACCGGGAGGCGCCGGTCAAAGCTTCCAAAGGCATCCGTATTGGTGCACCCCGGCCATCGTCTGCGTCTATTGCTTCTCAAGCCGTACCAGAACCTGTCCGGCGGGTCGAGTCCCCCAAAATCCAAAAAGTCTCTGGCGGCCCTGTATTGGAGCAGGTGATCCCTTTGGCCGTCAAGTCGCCCCCAAAACATCCGAAGCGAACGTCGGTCATTCTGGATGATGAAGAGGTTTGAATCTCCTACTGGTTTCCTTCGATTAATCTTTCACACTTGGTCCTAACCGATTATCTTCTTAGGATGAGGATGAAGTTCTTCTTCCAAGTCCCACTCCAACGGCCGAGAATCCTTTAGCCGATCCTCCTGTGATCGACAAAGGAAAGCAGGCCGCTGTTGATCCTAAAACGCCGACAGCACCGGTGGTTTCCCCTTCGGTTGCAGATCCTACCAACCCCTCCCAAGAGGCCCCTCCAACCATTGTGAGTTTTCTCTATTCTTTAGAATTCCTTGACATTTGCCTTGAATGATTCTCACGTTTTTGTTTTCAGCCTACCTGGCAGGCCGAACTTGACGTTCTGTTTTACACGGCCTCTGGTGGAGCCGGCTCTTCTGTCTCGCCAACCAGATCTGCCGCCGAGGCTGCTGTTCATCTGGCTTTCTCTCGGCTGCACGATGTTCTGTCGTTGTCAGCCTTGGAGGTCCTTCAGAACAACGGCCTTGAAACTATTGGGGAGTGCTTGAATGCTCTTGCCTCCGAAGGTCATCTGGACAACGTCACCGTTGCTCAGTTGTCTTCGATTTTGGAGAAGACTCGAGACTTCTTCCCAATTTTTGAAAACGCCCTCCGTTCTGGCGACGTTCTGAAGGCTGACGAGGCTGCCCGGCCGGAGCTTGAAGTTATCAAGGCCAAAAAACTTGAGCTGGTGGCCCTTGATAACCAGATTGCGGAGCTTCAACGTAAACGGTCGGATGTCGCTTCATCTCTTGAAGCGACATTTGAGGCTAACAAGGCTAGGCTGACGGAGCTTGCGGCCGGCGCCCGGCGGGTTGCGCGGATGAAGTCAGAGATGAGGATGCGGGAAGCCGAGATTACTTTGGGGGAGGGAAGGTGGTATGAGCTGAAGGCAGCCCTCACGGCTTATCTTCCTTAGTTTTTATGATTGTGAATTCACCTTTTTTGTAACCCCTTTTTCTTTATATAAAAAAAACTTGTTTACTCCCGCATTTCCCAGTTGGTCGGATAATATTTTTTCAAAAATTTTCCGTTAATCGGCAACTTATGCATTAAGCCACCTCGATCTTTGAGATGATATGCCCCCTTGCCGAGAACCTTATGAACAACAAACGGTCCTTCCCAATTCGGCGACCATTTGCCGAACCTTGGGTCTTTTAGTCCAACTGGTAAAACCGTCTGCCAAACCAAATCTCCTTCGCCGAACGTTTTTTGTTTGACACGCTGATTGTACGCTCGTTCGGCGATTTTCTTTTGCGCTACTAATAAATTGTAAGCGTCAAGACGGACACCTTCCAGGTCTTCCAACTCCTGTCTCATGGCTTGACCATACTCATCACCGAACAGACTGCTGTTTTCTATCATTCGTAGTGAATTGACACTTAATTCGACTGGTAACATGGCATCATGCCCATAGGTCAATGCATACGGCGTCGTTCCTGTGGCTGTTCTTGGTGACGTTCGGTAGGCCCACAACGCTTCATGTAACTTTAAATGCCACATACCCGGTCGTTCCCTCACCATTTTTTCAAGAATCCCTATCAAAACTTTGTTACTTGCTTCTGCCTGCCCATTGGCTTGTGGGTAATACGGTGAAGATTGCTCGAGACGAATTTTGAGATTCATTGTGTATTCCTTGAATCGGCCAGATGTGAAGATCGTGCCGTTATCTGTTATGATTGTTTCTGGCACACCGAATCGAGTTACGATATGTTCTTCGACAAAATCACACAATTCTTTGGATGTCAATACGGCGTATGATTTTGCTTCAACCCATTTGGTAAAGTAATCCGTTGCTACGAGTATCCAGGCATGCTTTGCCGAGCCAGATGATGGTGTAATTTTGCCGATGACATCCATGGCCCATCCCCTAAACGGCCATGGTTTGGTGACCGAATGCAATAATTCGGCCGGGGCCCTTTGTATAGGGCCATGAATCTGACACTGTACACATCCCCGTGCGTACTCAATGCAGTCTTTTAAGATATTCGGCCAGAAATACCCGTGTCGGCGAAGCAACCAACGCATCTTCCGGCCGGATTGATGGGCTCCGCATATTCCTTCATGGACTTCGGTCATTGCTAGTGCGGCCTCTTTAGGGCCGAGACACAACAACAGTAAGCCGTCCTCGCTCTTCCTATATAGAGTGTTTTGGTATGACACATAGTTCGTGGCATGAACCTTCGTCTTACGTTCGTGTTTTCCATCAGGATTATCAAGGTATCGCATGATTGCGCCTCTCCAATCATCTGGACCTGGTAATGCTTCTACTGCGCAGATCTCGACGGGGTCTCCTTGTTCCAGTAGCGATGGTAATGACATTACTCGTGTTCGGATCACATGATCCTGGGTAATAACTTGTTGGTTAACCAAGGCCGGGTATGAGCGTCGTACGACTGGTATCGCTCGTCCTCGTTTGCCCCCCATGAGTTGCGCGCCAGAGGCGATTTGGGCCAATTCATCTGCGTCGACATTATGGACCCGAGAGACGTGCTCGAATGTGATACGGTCAAAAGACTCGGCCAAATAGCTAGCGACCATGTGATAAGGAGCTAGAGTGCAACTCATGCAACGAAAAATGCCATTGAGCTGGTTAATGACAAGTTCAGAGTCGCCGAAAACCAGGACGCGGGGTGCTCGCAAGTCATGAAGGATGCCGAGGCCAATGACAAGAGCTTCGTATTCGGCTTGATTATTGGTGCAGTCAAAGTCCAGTTTGAAAGAAAAATACCATCGATGGTGCTCGGGAGACTGAATGACAATGCCTACGCCAGCCGAAAAGGAAGTGCTGGAGCCATCGAAATACATTATCCAGAAATTGTCCCGTGCGTCCACCATGCCGATTTCGAGATCATTATCCCCAAAGTCGTATGGAGACGGGTGTTGGGCCAGGAAGTCAGCTAAAGCTTGGCCTTTGACGGCCTTCTGAGGAACATACTGTAAATTGAACTTGGATAGTGCCATGGTCCATTTCCCGATTCGCCCTTTGACGATTGGCCGAGTAAGCATGTAACGGATGACATCGGTCTGGGCAATAACTTGAGTGACGGATGGAAGCATGTAATGCCGAAGCTTGGAGGCGGCAAAGAACAATGCTAAACAGAGTTTCTCAACAGCCGTGTAATTGATCTCGGGGGTATTGAGGTGGCGGCTCAGATAAAAAATGGCTTGCTCGCGGCCGGCATCGTTGTCTTGTGCTAGAAGGCAACCGATGGATTCTTCGGCCGCAGATATATACAACTTAAGAGGTTTGCCACGGCGGGGCGGTCCAAGAACAGGCGGGGCAGTTAGGGCTACCTTGATTTGGGTGAAGGCGTCGTCGTGCTCGGAGCCCCATGCAAACTTGTCGTGGTCCTTGAGTTTTAGCAAAGTGGAGAAAGCTCGCATTTTCCCTGCCGAATTGGCAATAAACCTTCGGAGAAAATTGACCTGACCGAGCAGAGACTGTAATTGTTTCTTAGTCCTGGGGGCCGGCGCATTGATAATTGCGCGGGCCTTGTTTTCGTCAATCTCAATGCCGCGGTGATGGACTAAGAATCCCAAGAAATTTCCTGCCGAGACGCCGAAAGCACACTTGGCTGGGTTCATTTTGAGGTTGTGCTGGCGCATGCGTAAGAAAGTTTGGCGAAGGTCCTCTAAGTGTGACTCCCGACGCTTGGACTTGACCACAACGTCATCAATGTATACTTCGACTGATGTACCGATGAGGTCATGAAAGATGGTATTCATGGCTCGTTGGTATGTGGCGCCGGCATTCTTGAGGCCAAATGGCATAACAACCCACTCATACGTGCCGAGTGCCCCTGGGCATCGAAAAGCAGTTTTGTGGACATCAGCCTCGGCGATGAAAATCTGATTATAGCCGGCATGTCCATCCATAAATGAAAAAATGGCATGGCTGGCGGCCGCATCAATTAAGAGGTCTGACATTGGCATAGTGTATTCATCCTTGGGGGTTGCCAAATTTAAATTGCGGAAATCGATGCAAATGCGGAGAGCGCCGTTCTTCTTGAGGACAGGAACTATGTTTGCTAACCATTCGACATATCTGGCTGTCCGAATGAACCCGGCATTCAAAAGGCGAACAATTTCATCCTTTATGCCAAGCTGTACTTCGGTCGAGAACCGTCGAGGAGGCTGACGAAACGGTTTACAGCCGGGCTTAATGCGTAACTCGTGCTCAACGAGCGTTCGGTCTAAACCAGGCATCTCGTGATAACTCCAAGCAAAACAATCTTTGAATTCATTCAATAAATCACACAGCTCGGTTTTCATGGGTTGGGGCAACAAAGCGCTGATAAATAAAGGCCGCGGTTCCTCGGCCGTCCCAACATTGATTTCTTCCAAAGGGTCCTTAACCTGAGGCCGATGGTCTTCGAGTTCGGCCGGTGCAGGCTGAACCTTATCTAAAGATACTACCGGGCCGTTGTCTCCCTCGGCGAGAAACTCGACCAAATTAACGCCGGAGTATGGTTGGCTGGAAACTGTATACCAGTGGGCCAGCAGTCGTTCCATGGTTGAAGAGATTGCGGCCTGGCGTCGGTTATGGTCGTCGTCAGTCATCAATAGTAGGGAAGAAAGTGGCTAGGTCGAGTCTCGCCGAGTCCTGGTGAACAGTCTCGGCGGCTATCTCGATAGCCTTTTGTACAGAAATCTTCGTCGGCCGGCCCTCCTCATTGAAACCGTGAAGGGTGATGTAGCCGACGTGATCATCATAGTAACGAGCTTGAATCATATTGGTCTCAAACGGCTGTGTATCGGCCGGGTGGACGATGACCGACTTGCCATCCCAGAAGACGAGGACTTGGTAGAGGGAAGATGGAATACAACCAGTCTGATGGATCCAATCACGACCAAGGAGAGCGTTATACTCAGTCTTCGAATCCACAATGAAGAATGCAGTCATGTGATTGCGATTGGCTATGGTTACGTCCAGAGGCAAAACTCCCTTGGTTTGGGACCGGTCACCCACGAAACTGCTCATAGTGATTCCTGATGGAATAAGTTCATCGTGTGACCGTCCCAGAGCGCGCATGACGGAAACGGGCATGATATTGACCGTTGCCCCACAATCGATGAACACCTTAGAAACTGGGTAGCCCTCAATCTGAGCCGTGACATACAACGGCTTCAGATGCTGTAGATTGGTAGTGGGGGATCGGGGAAACAACTCAGCGAAAGCTGCCGCTAGTGTGTCGATTTGGCTGTTCGTTCCTTCCTCGGTGTGGACAAATTCGACCTGTGTTGCTTCTTCGGCCACAACATCGCCGTCCAGGAATGATAGTTGGGGAGCCGTTGTTTGAAACTCGGCGGGTAAGACGTGGACCATGCTGATTTCCATGTTGTCCAGGATAGAAGGGCCTAGTAAGTCGCGTTCCATCGCGCAATGAGCGTCAGCCGAAATTGCCCGTTCTGGAGTAGTCTCGGTGAAGGCATCCGTTGTCTCATCGGTGACTGGTACTTCGTTGTTCGGGGCCGCCTTGACTTGGGTGTCACCCGTGAGCATACTGGGGGCAAAGGCATTTGCGGATTGACGGCCTTGCTCATGATACGCAATTAAAGTATTCCTTGTGTCCAGATACGCGTCGAGGCGTCTTACCCGTTCATGTTCATCGGCCGTGAGGCCGAAGAGCGCCACTGTTGAGAAGACTTCGAAATGATACCTTAAAATCCCCAGATCATCGAAGGAAAAGGGGAGCTCGGCGAGTGGTAGGTCTGTGTATGGGTCCACCTCAAAACCAAGCACCTGAGCCTCCCGTATATGTTGGAATCTTGCCTTGATGGCTGGGTCCGTAGTCTTTTGAATGATCTGCTCGGCATCTGGGGAAGTCAAGGCTAAGTCGAGGACTTGCTGACATTCTTTCGGTAGGCCGTATAAATCATTGGCGGAGTGCGTCTTATGGAATTCCAACATATACTGCAGGGCTTCGCCAACAAAGGGAGGATGGAGATTCCGCCGTATCTGGATCAGTGGTTCGGATGTCGGTGTTGGATGAGGGTTTATACCCGACTTTTGTTGAAGTTTCTCGAACCGAGCCTTCATTTCTCCTGATCGGAGCAGGATCTTGATCCGCTTGCCGGACTCTTCGAAGGCCGTCTCGATGTCAGGGGTCGTAGCCTGCTTTCCTTCGAGTAACTCGGTCATGATGGCCGGGAGTGGACGCTCGTTTCCAAAGTTTGTACCCTTAGGTTGCCATTTGGGAATCGATGAACCTTGAATTGCCTGTCGGCGAGCCATGCAATCTATCCTTTGGCGACGACGCTTCTGAGATTTGGACAGGGCGGTGTAAACGCCTGTCGGTGAGTGGTACGTGTACCAGCGCTGGTCATGTGTCTCCGGTGGTTTGAATGTTTTTGGCCTAGCTACCGAACCGGAACCGTTGGAACCTTGCGCGTAGTAATCCTTATTGTGGAACGGGGTATCGAAGCTAAGTCGTCGCCTGACCGAAGATGACCCCCCGGCCTGTATTTGGGGTCCAAGTCTATTGAACACTTTATGTTGCTGACCCAAACCGGGTGCTTTTGGCGGAGTTGAGACACTCGCGGGCGTTGATCGAGGTTCTGCCCTATTCGGCCGTAGTTGTTGTGGCGTCGTTACCTGAGATTGCTGGGCCTGTGGCTTGGTTACGGCCACTTGCACTTTGCAGCGATTACACAATATCTTTGGGTTCTCAGGCTCCTCTGCTTTGGCTTGGACAATTGTGGGCCCTGTCTCTTCCGTTGAGGAGTTATTACAAGCTGGGTTGATCTTAAGCCGTGGCTGGGGGTTTTGCTTCGGAATATGCCGTACGAACTCGGCCTTTCCTTTGCCCTTGCCCCCTGGTAAATGGGCGTTTACCATGCCAACCGTTGCCGCAGGAAACGGATTAGCATCGACAGCCATCTGTTTTTCTGGAAATTTCAACTTGCCTTTGTCGATCCATCCCTGAATAGTATCTCGAAACACCACACAATTATTGGTCGTATGCTTACTTGAATTGTGATACTTGCAATAGACCTTGTCTTTCAGCTCTTCGGCCTTTGGGATGTTATGCCCCGGCCGAAGCTTAATGATCTTAGCCGATAACAACTGATCGAAAATAGCATCGGCTTTGGTGATGTCAAAAGTGTAGACTTTGGATGCTTTGGCCGTTGTGTCTTCCGGGGCTAAGCGAGGTTTGGCATCTTTAGTATGAGCCAGAGCTTTACAGATGTACGGCTTATCGATAATGATTTCAGCCGCATCTATACTAGCATATTGAGTGCCGTCTCCTTCGGTCTCGGCGTAATTGACCGAAGGATTCTTGTATATGGTCCCTCTAGCTGAAGATGCTGATACCTTTTCTTCTCGGAGTAAGTACTCGTATTGCTCGACGTGTTGGGCCAATTCGTACATATCACGGAAGTTCGCCCCTAGGAACTTCTTCTTATATTCCAAGTCGAGGCCATTAAGAGCAATTCTGACGAACTCTACTTCTGGAAGAGGTACTCGGCACCAATTTCGAGCCGACTTAAACCTTGTTAGGTACTCCATTGGTGACTCGTCGGATGCTTGAGCCATCCTAGCCAGCGAAGACAACGACATCTCCATCCCTGGTCGATAGAACTGCTCATGAAATTTTTCGACCAACTCCTCCCAATTTTGGATCGAATTCGAGGGAAGGTTGATGTACCACGCAAACGCTGGACCGGTCAATGAGAAGTTGAACAACCGTAATTTATAATAATCACTGTTGGCATCTCCACATTGCGCGGTGAAGCGCGCCACGTGTTCCAGAGAGGACAAGGATGACTCCCCTGCGAATAGACTGAAGTCTGGAATCCTAAAACCCTTTGGGTACTCGAAACGCTCCACAAACTCCGGGTATGGATGGATGAATTTGGGGAACTTCGGCCCTTTTTTCAAAGCCGAATCGATCATTCGCTGGATTTCTGCAGCATTCACGGCGGGCATGCTGGGGCCGCAGTCAGTTGTTGAACTGGTCGATCCGCTCTTCTTTTCTAGATCCAGTGTTCTAGACCGAGTAGGGCCGACCTCGGCCACTGATGCAGTTGCTATATTATCTTTAGGCCAAGATGGTCTCGGTCGTTCGGTCGGCCCCAAGTTTGGTGTGATGTGTACCAAGTATTCGTACAACTTGGTCTGCATGGCACTTTGTTGTCGTACTTCGTCTAGTACCGACTGTACGTCTCGGCCGACGGTTTGTTCGAACTTCCGAGCCTGTTCGTCCAATCGTCTCTTGAAAAACGACCGGGACGGTGGGTCCGTAGCATCGCCCCCATCCTCATCACAATCTTCCACAATCCCCTCGACCAGATTGTCTTTTGTAACCTTTGTGAGAACTCCAGTGTGATGAGGTGGCTCACCGAGAGTGACTTCTCTTTCTCGGTGTGAGTGAGGTGTTGCGGCGTCGTGGACTTCCGCTTGTGACGAGCTTTCGGATCCTGTATTGCGGACTACTGGAGTGGTGTTAGATTTTCCCATCCCTACTCTTTTCTTGAGCGATCGAGTCTCGACGGGCATGAACTTTGTAGTTTTAGCACTGGGTCCCACTGGGCGTGCCAAAATGTTGGCTACAAATATTACTTAGCCTACGTGGCGCGCAGGCCGAGTGAATAGTAGTCTAACTGTTGTCCTTCAAATGTGTGCGGGGCGTGCCAACTCGTCGGCCGAGCTTCGGCCGAGAAGTAAATTGTCTTGATGTGGTATGGATGCGCGCGGCCAACTTCTGTATCTTGCGATTGTGGCCGAGAAAGGAACGTGTCTCGGCCTTTAGGTTCTAGAGCCTGAAGACAAGGCTGCCAATTACAAAATTCACAAATTGTGGTCGTCCAATTCGGCCACGGTCACCGTATTGATGAAGGTGAGACCACGCCGAATCGACACTAGAGTATAAGTGCAGAGGTACTCAAAACTGACGAAGGCCTCGGCCACAGACGTGGTTCGGCCGTCTCGGTGTTGAGTTATGAGATCGTCTTGTGAGTACGTAATCGTAAAGCGACTCGGCGTCGAGGCACCGAGCTTTAGTATTAGTAACACCTCACTTCGCCGGGCCGGCTGGTGAGATGACCTCTGTCGACGGGGATTCGAGACTCCTTCGTCGGCCGAGACTAGGATAAATAACCAATCGACCTTGTCGCAGTGCTGTTTATCCAAACTGAAGGTGCTTCACGGACGGCTGGTTCTACGGCAACAGTGCTGTTTATCCAAACTGAAGGTGTTTACCGGTTGCCTTCACAGTGCTGTTTATCCAAACTGAAGATGTGAAGGCGAAAAAGAAAGTAAAAATTCTCAAAGGTGTTGAGAGGATTTGCGCAGGGCAGATTTGTGTGTTGTGTTTGATGCCCCTTCTTTGTTGCCACTGCTTCTGTATTTATAGGATCTGAATCCTCTCTTGTTGGGTCACGTGAAGAAGCCATTTGCTTTCTTTTTCTTGTTTTTCTCTTTTCCTTGTTTTAGGGCATGTTTTCCACCTTAAATCAAGGAAAAGTTGTCGTTCTAGGCTTACTAGTTCTTAGGGTTCCACGTAAACCCTCTTTTAGGCCGAGAAAAACTTCCCTCGGCCCAAAGTGTTATTTTGGGCCCAAACAGTCAATTTTTCAATATAAAAGGTTGAATTTTAGCCCAAAAGCATATTATGTCAAATTTTAGTCCAAAAGCCCAAAACAATTTCGAGATTCCCGATTTGTCCCGAAATCCCGAAACTATTTCGGGATTCCCGAAAATTAGGATTCCAGAAAATTTGGTTTGAAATTGGTATTGAAATTGAGATTCCTAAAAATTTCGGTTTGAGAATTGGAACAAGGTTTCCATATGGGATCTCATATCGAACCACCGGCTAACATAAGAGAGGGTTTTTAAAGCTACGGTTTCTGTTTTGACTCAGAAGTCAAAAATACGTTTTCGTCTCCTGTGATCTCAAGTTATGAGCGCAGAATGCTTTCCCCTTTTCGATTCTCTGCAGCAATTTACTGAAATTCATCGCATCGTCAATCTCGTCGCCGGCAGACGACAATGGCAGCTTCGCCCGTCAGTTTCCTCTTCTGTTTCTTGGTCATTTGCATCACGTTATGGCTCCTCTTCATGTATGTCCCTCTTTTCCCCATCTCCACAACCCATTTTATTTTTATGAATTTTGTTGGGTGCAATTCAGTTTTTGATGCCAATTGCAATGCCTGTGGAATTAGAAATGGGATAAATTTGCTAGTTTTGGAAACGAAATTCGTCATACAGGCGTGCTTGAGATATCGAATTTGCAATGTTGGGACAATTTTAGCAGCCCTGGAAACCAGTGAAGACAAAGTGTGTGTGAAAGTGGGTGGGTGTCTGCGTATATGTGGTGTAGGTGTATTGGTTTGAAGTTTTAAACAGTATACAGAAAGGAACCATTTTGGAACTTAGTTGACAATTGAAATAAAGAAACAGAGGACTGACCGGGACGATGATAATTGCATCAGTTATTAAGATGAGTTATTTTATGGGTTCAAAACAGGACTCTTTCATTATTACTCGGATTAACTTTTTAATTCTTTCTCCTGGCTTGAACCGATTTAGATAGGTTCTTGTTGCCAAGTTTTTGCACTAAGCATCTTTGGCAGATTTTCTTCATGTTTTAATTAGTAATTCCATATAAATCTAGTCTCATTAATAAGTCATGCCAGAAAATTTCTATTCATGTTTCTCATGTGATATAACTCAGTGGTTGTTCTGCAAAATGGTATTTTTTGTAGTTTTGTTTTGAAGAGAATGGTATATTTAATTATTTATAGAGATTTTAGTGGACTGTTTCATTTGTGCAAAATTAGTTCCTAGTTATTCTTCTTTGACTGTTCATGAGGTGTGCAGTTCCTTGGGTGTTCATACTTATCATTTTAAAATGGAGTTTCTAATTGATGCTCTCGGTCCAATGGGAAGTTCTTTATGATCTTTTCCCTTTCCTGGGTGGTTTTGGGGTTTTTATATAGAGCTAAGCAGCTGTTTACAAAGCGAGTGTGTTTGTTGTTTGTAGATGTGTTTAATTGGGGTTTTGTGATTCATCTCTCTGGAGTGCTCCGAGTGGTAGATCTAGTCCTTAGTTATGTCTACAAATTTGATTACTACACTCACCTAAAAGAAAATGAAGGGATTACTCTAACCCTCCCTGGGCCTTCCATATGCCGTTTGGAATTTTGTTGGATGATTGTCAATTCTTAGGAAACTTTTGTTTGGTCAGCAGATTAGTGCCCATTAGATGTTGACATTCTTCTCTTTACGACTATGGTAATTTTGCAGGGCGCCGTTGAATCTGTTTCTGTTGGTGAAATTAAACTCAGCGTACGTCAGTCCTTGGTCAAACTATTTGGTTTTATTTCTAAAGACCCTAAGCTGCAAGTGTTAATATGTGACTTAGAAGTTGTGATGAGGCCTTCGAGTAGCAGTATGGCAAAGGCTAAACCTCGAAGACCTCGTACGACAAAGGTCAATTCAGGCAGGGGAAAGTGGATGGTTGTGGCTAATATTGCAAGATATTTGTCGGTTTCCATCACAGATTTGGTTTTGAAGGTATGCAGCATTGTACTAGTATATTTATCCCTTTTTATCTGTAGAATGCCTTCTGTTTGCTTTACTTGTTCTTAGTGCGTAGAAGTTTGTTCATGAATAACTTTTTGAAGGATATTTGTAATTGCCATTTGAAGAATAAAACCGGTTCAAGGTTAACTCATCTGAAATAAGTGGAAAGAATATGCAACACCATTTTTTTTCTTAGAAGAAGAAAATATATTAAACTACATACCTCCCACCCCCTCAAAATATAGGATCGTTTTTTAAGTTGGTACAGGATCATAATTTGGTAAGTAAGAAAATATAGTCAACCAATCCCTCAGTATGCTTTTTAAATGCTTGCATGGCAAATGTGGGTCTCATTTTTAATGGTTGTCTGGAGTGTGCCATGTGTATTTACTAATGCGATGTGGAATAAATAAGATAGAAAACAAAACACAAAAATAGAAAGGAAGAACAAACCTCCCTCTCTTGGACACTCTATACCCTTACGTTCTCTCTCTCACAACCTGCACCTGTTGGAGAGATAGATGGTAGGGAGGGAGGGAGAGAAAAGAGAAGGAGGTTTAGTCCTTCTTTTAGATTTATGGTTTTTTACGTTATTTTTTTATTTAAATTTCATCTTCTGATGACTTTTCAAACTGTTCTCTAGTTTTCAATTGTTTTGTGCTTCACGTGTCATTCTAAATGCATGGCACACATTTGGAGTCCGATTAATCATTGAACATGGGAGACGTTTGCTACATAAGAATTTAACTGACCCACTTGGAGATCGGATATGTAGGTACTATTAAGTTTGTTTACCATTTTATCCAACCTCTGGAGATCGAATACCAACTTGAAATAGACCCTATAGTTTGTGAGGTTTTATGTAGGGGATCCAAAATTTTATTCCAATAAGTTGGGCATATTTTGTTTCATCGACAAGAAAAAAGGGTGAATCTGATAGTGTACAAATATTAGTTTGGGCCGGCTAGGGTTTAGGGTGTGAAAGGTTTAAGGGTTTAGGCTTAGACTTTTAGGTGGGTTGGGTTTAGGTAATAAGGGATTTGGGTTTTGAAACAGTGGGCCTAAAGCCCTAGGTTTAAAATGACCCAAGGGCCTTTTACATTAAAATAATAAATAAAATAAATAATAAAACTGAAATGGGTTTTGGGCTTAAAGAGGAAACGGACTGGTGGCCCAAAGCCTTTGGGTTTTAGATAAATAAAACAAAACAAAACAAAATTAAAAAGAACTTTGGGTTGGGTTTAAAAAGGATAACGAGCCTAAGGCCCTAGGTTCCACTCGGCCCAAAGGGCCTGGTTTGATTGGTTTTGGGCTTGAAAGCCCGGCCTGAGCTCAAGGCATGGGTCGCTGGACCCAAATGAAGTTGAAGGCCGGAATTCGGCTGGAAAGTTCCTTAACTTCAAACGTCCATAATTTTACCAATACTAGACGAAATCAAGTGAAATAAAAACGAAAGTTGTAGTTCATGAAGAGACGAAGAGAATGGTACCTTGAAAAATGTCTATCTCGCCATAGTTTGGCCGGAAAATTCCTCGAAAGCCGTTGGACTCGCCGAAAACTGAGTAAGATTCAAATGAGTATAAGTTCTTTAATACTTAACGAAATTGGGTGAAATGAAAAGGAAAGTTATATTACTCGATGAGACAAAGAGATTGATACCTTGCACACTGGCCAACTCACCGTGGTTTGGCCGGAAATTTCCTCGAAAGGGGTAGTGTTCCCCGAAAAATTTGGAAAAGCTTCCCTAAGCTATTTTCTGTGATTCATATGTAAACACAACTTAAAACAAGCTTCAATCCAACCCTAAAACACATCCGAATGGTTTTTAGAAGCTTACCAAAGATGGAAAAATATGAAACTCGTCAGAGAAGACGATGAACAGTACCGGCCGAGGGTGAGGGAAAGGTTTGGGGTGTTTTCTGGGTTCATGGCTTCGCCTAGAGAGAGGATGGTGGTGGAGGGTTGTTGTTGTTGTTGTTTGTTGTGGAAGGCCCTTGGAAGGGATTTTTTCAGAGAAAATCGAGAGAATGAGAGAGTTGTGAGAGGGAGAGTGCACGGGAAAAGGGAAGGGGATAGAGAGAGAGAGAGAGAGAGAGAGAGAGAGAGAGAGAGAGAGAGAGAGAGAAGGGGGGCCGAGTAGAGGGGGACACAAATCAAGGGGGTGGGCCCCTTGGGCAAACCCAATAAAACCCAAAACCATTTTTAAATAAAAAGGAGGGTTGGGTGTTACAATTTTAGTAATAAGTTTGAATCCTAATCTTTTTTAGCATGGTTAGGAAGTTATGAAGAAAGTAGAAAGGATGTTTTAAGCTCCTTTGCTGATTATTCAAAGAAGAATTCTGATGATAGTTCAGAGGAAGAGAAGGTTTATGTGTTTTTTTAAATTCCAGTTGGACTGTGTTGCAATAATATCATAGTCTTTCTGAGATCAAATGAATTACACTTGCCTCTTCGCCTTTTTCCACATGTTTTATACAGTTTCAAAACCCGCAACACCGCATAGGCATACTTAAAAACTTTTGCCATGGCTGAAAACTTTTTTGAGAATTTGATTGTCATGAAACGTCTTTGTTTTTGCAAAATGAAGATGGGGGATGGCGTCTGCATATTGAGGGGCCAAATACCATGTTTGTGGAATGTTTTGGTTCTTCATTAAGATGTAAATAAATTTTGATATGGATGAGAATATATTTTAATATATTTCACACATTTAACATAGTTTTAAAACCCATGACATCGTGCGGGCTCAATTTCTAGTGTATTACTATATTTACATTAGTTCATGTAATATTATTAATTGCACGTCCCCTTTATGTTTCTTTGACATCTTATTTTAGTTCCTCCTGAGTCACATGTCGCATACGTGAGTGAAGGCCAAGATGCCACGTGTGCTTGGTAGTTATAAACATCTTATTTTAGTTCTTCATTAGATTCATCCCCAGAGATTCATCTGAGACCCTTCAACCTATCCCACAACCTGGTGAGTTGTGACTAATTGATCACATTCACAAACTCGACGAACACTAAACGGATAATAAGTCGTGTATAAGTTGATGGTTTACTTTTCTATATGTAAACATGTTGCAAGTTTGAGTACAAATTCATTGATCTTATCATCTTTTTTGCCCCTACACTAACGGGTCGCTTTCTCTTCCAAACTCACTCACACTCTCTCTCTCTCTCTCTCTCTCTCTCTCTCTCTGTATATATATATATATATATATATATATATATATATATATATATATGTATGTATGTGCATACGTTTGATCTCATTTATAAAGAAATGCAGCCTGGAATTATATCGATGGGGCTATGTATGTCCTTTTGTTCTCGTACATGATCATGAAAGGAGAAATAGATCAAGAGTAGGTATTATAAATCTAAATTTGGTCTCGTACATGATCATGAAAAGAGGAATAGATCAGTAATATAATTCTCAATAACATTAAATAATACTATTTACCTTGAATACATTATTAAATTAATAAAAAAAGCAAAAGAGAGACGAGGCTCACAATACCATTTGGTATCTTACAAATCAAAATGTATGAGCTAGCCGCCACCAGTCGCCGGTGAAACCAAAGTGCCTACGTACATAACCATTTCCTCACGCCCAGACGAAGCTCTCAATTCTTCAACATCAGAATTGTCGAGCACAATCCTGCATGTATCTTCCTTAGGCATATATAATACCAAGTCACCTCGATCCGATTCCATCAAAAGTGCACCATCGTCGAGGAATAACGGATTCAACGACCACACATTAGGAGGGTAAATCTCCGGGCGAATGTTTGCGAAAATAGTCCAAGATTGATCGACCCCATATTCCATCATCACCCATATGGTAAGGCCAGCGTCCGCAAAGTCAGGAAGAGTAACTGTGGAAGCAGGGCAGAAAGTGTGAAAGAAAGAGACGATTTCCAATAGTCTCCACTCCCGCCCAAGTACATTGTTTATGCCTAATAAAGGAAAACGAATGAAATTTCTCCTGTGCGAAATCAAAGGAACTGATTATTGTCCCCTCATAGTCTCTCTCCTTCCAATGTAGAGCTCCATTTAAGAAGCACCCTCGCCCATAATAATATAACGAGGCCGCAGGCTTGAGGGAATCTACAACAATCTTCCATGAACACGCTTTGAGTGAGAAGATTGCAGCAAATCCATCTTTGGCACTTTTACCGCCCAAAAGGACCTTGTAGTCTTGAGTGGTGGAATTGTAGCCGAATCCGTAATAACATGGTCTGAAACAAAACCAATCAATGTCCGGTAACTTACGGGCTGTTCTGGTACTAGGGTTCCACAAGAGAAGTCTTATATTTTCGTAGTATTCTTCGTAGTATTCAATTGGAGGGTTAAGTAGTAGGCAGATGAGACCATTGCAAGAACCCACAAGTGATGAATCGTTGAGGCTAGTATCATCTGGAAATTCAGCTTCAACGTCTCTAATGTTGCTTCGTATCGCTGATGAAGAGGCAGAGGCGCAGGCGGCAACATTCTTCTTCAGTGATTGGTAGTCAATCAGTACGGGAGATACAGTGGGGGGTACTGGCGGGGGTGGTGGGTTCCGTTTCGTGAGAATCAGGACATTCTTGTTGTTGTCGTAGGTATGTGCTCGGTGCTTGGCCACGAACTGGGGAGTAGTGATTAAGGCGCGCCATGACTTGCATACACAACGGAATCGGAGGAGAGATACGACCGGTAGCCATGAAAGTATCTCGACGATTATATCATCGTTGTTGGAGGACAAGATCGGCAATTCTCCATCCTCACCCGCCATAATAGTAGAAAACGAATGGCTGAAGTTTCGTACGTATTGATCGTTAGGGTTACAATATAAATGTGAATATATAGATATATACTCTGTGTATATATATATATTAGGAGTCCTATATTTGGTAAGAGTCGGATTTGTATTTATTCTTTCCTTTTCCCTGTGAGAACATTGACTCCTACCAAATATAGGAGTCCTAATATATATATATACACACACATTATATATATATATATATATACAATAATTTATATTAGACCAAATATCAAATATAATTACTTTTTTTACCTCTTGAGGGCCTCCTGATTCCAGAACATCACATCATCTTCATTTTCCTGATCAAGTAACTTAGTCATCCTGATAACTTAGTCATCCTTGCGGACCTCCATGGAAAACTGAGAGAGATTTTGAGGACCAAACTGCAAAAAATCGATTTGAAGGAACTGAAATTGGGCTCAGGGCCTACATCATTGGTATTCAAACTCAAGCACATATATAACATTAAAATAGAAAGCATCCATAGAAGTGAAGGAACTGAAAGTGGACATATCTAAAGATGGTGCATCCAAGCAAAATCTTATTGTTAAGCTACATATATCACCTATTGTTGTTCTGAGGAGTGACCCACGGGTTAGCTGTGACTTATCCAATTTTTCCACTGGAGGATCCATTTCTGCAAGCCAGTCATCATCCTCCATGATGGAAAGGACATCTGCTCTTTTTATTTGTGAAGATTTCATCCTCTCTTGTGAATTTGGTCATGATAGGTATTTTCCTTGGAGAAATATGTTTCTTTCTGTAGATGCAAAAGCATAGTTAATTGCTTTTAATGTGGCTCAATATGATTTCTTGAGTGCGAGACTTTCATTCTTATATTACTTTTTGTGTCTCTTCTATCATTAGATTTGTTTTTTTTTTTTTTTTTTTTTTTTTAATTTCCAATGATAAGGCAAAGTAAACTAGCTAATATCTTTTTAAATTTCCAAGATTTGGACTAACACCTACCCATATCCCAGGCTGTTCCTTAATCCTTACCAGTTAGGTGAAATCCCGAATAGTAATGTGATAGCAATAATCTAGTACAGTATTAAGAGGCCGAAACAAGTTTAAACTGGTGCCAGAAGTGTGCCTTGGAGGATATCTCCCCTGTCCAGAAAGAGTCATAAAGGGTAGAGGAGTCCTGAACTTTTTTGTGCCTATTTTGAAAGTAGATAGTGAGCAAGGATTTAAATATCGGTAATATCGGAAATATCGGTAGTCCGAAAACACGGAAATATCGACGGAAATATCGATAAAATATCGATATCGATTAAAATTACATGGAAACCATGGAAATTGTAAGAAAAAGTTGGAAATTTTTATTGAAACTTTGCAGGATGTTTATTTAGTCAATTATCTATTAGTTTATCACAAAAAATTGGAAGGAAATGCATTGCATGATGGATTTAACTGATTTAAGTTGATTATATAGCAAGCTGGCAAACATTGTGAGTGTAGAAAATATGTAAATATTTTAGCATATTTTTACAAGAACATAAGTGATATGGTGGTCAAAGTGTTGAAGGAGTAAAATTGGAGGGGTTCGAATTCCCTTGGTGTTTTAAAAAAGGAACGAGCCAAAGGCCCCAAATTAAAATGGCCCAAGGCATTTTAAACAATTTAAATAAAAACAGAAAAGGAAAAAGAAATGGGTTGGGGCTGCCCAGGTTTTGGGTTTGGCAGGAACGGCCCAAAGGGCCTAAGGTTGATGGGTCGCCGGACCCAAGGAAGAAAAAGGCCGGAGTTCGGCCGAAATTCTACCATAACTTTGAACGTCCATAACTTCTTTGTTACTCAACCAAATTAAGTGATCCAAACATGAAAGGGGCGGTGCTCGTCGGAAAACTGGGTTTGGGGCCGAAGGTTTGGGCAATTTTCAAAGCTTTGTAACTTCTTCGTTTCTTAACCAAATTGAGTGATTCAAAAGCTAAAATGTAGTTAGGAATGTGGAGAAGAGGTTCATACCAAGTGAGGACCGAGTGGTGGCCGGTGTTGACCGGAAAATGACCTGAAAGATGGCCAAACGACCACGGTTTATGAGTTCGGCCGGAATTCTACCCTAACTTTGAACGTCCATAACTTTTTCATTACTCAACCAAATTAAGTGATCCAAACATGAAAGTTGTAGTACTCGACGAGATGAAGAGATTGATACCCTGCAAGCCGGCCAATTCGTCGTGGTTTGGCCGGAAAATGCCTCGAAAGGGGCGGTGCTGCCCAAAGGGCCGGAATTCTACCCTAACTGTGAACGTCCATAACTTATTCGTTACTCAACCAAATTAAGTGATCCAAATATGAAAGTTGTAGTACTCGACGAGATGAAGAGATTGATACCCTGCACACAGGCCAATTCGCCGTGGTTTGGCCGGAAAATGCCTCGAAAGGGGCGGTGCTGCCCAAAGGGCCGGAATTCTACCCTAACTTTGAACGTCCATAACTTCTTCGTTACTCAACCAAATTAAGTGATCCAAGCATGAAACTTGTAGTACTCGAGGAGATGAAGAGATTGATACCCTGCACGCAGGCTAAGTCGCTGTGGTTTGGCCGGAAAATGATTCGAAAGTGGTGGTGGACGTTAGAAAACTGGGTTTGCTTCTAGTTCTAGGCTTCTACAAAGTGTCCCACATCGGCTGTGGGATAGAAAGTGATGCTAACTGGCCTATATAAATACACCATTACAGCCTAGAGTATGGTGTGCCTTGGCCTTTTGGCTGAGATCCGATCTTGGCCATTTGGCTGAGATTTGGTGGAGTGTATTTAATTAGTTTAGTATCTGAGATGATATTAAATTAATTATTAAGTATTTTTTAAGTTTTATTTGGCAAAATACTGAGTCACGAGGAAGGCAATGAGTGGCCGGAGTTGTACGAGCTCCGGCTTTCTTCTCTGATTCGGTTTTTTTGCCGATATCGCGATATTTTCGTTAAATATCGCGATATTATCAATAATATCGATAATATCGCGATATTTTAACGAAAATTATTTGGATAGTAAAAAAAATTTCGTTGGGGGAAAAAAACGATATTATCGGCGATATTTCGCCGATAATATCGATATTTAAATCCATGATAGTGAGTGGGCTATAGATTATTTTAAAACCCTGACCAACCTATATTTTATGCGATGTTTTGCTTGACAGCGGATTCCAATGTGATTTCTTTCTGACAGCTTCTCTTTCATCTTTCTACCCTATATCTATTACTCAGAGTTGTTACACTGAATGTGATGATATTAGCAGTTCATTTTCCGTGTCAACCTCTTGAATCATATTAAGTATCATGCAATTGTTTCCGATTGAAGCTTTTCTTGTTCTTGTTTATGTGCTTTCATCACGCAACGTCTGGTTCATCCACTTGTGTAACTTCTCTTTTATTAAAATTAGTGTTCCTTATAAGAATTAATATTTTACTTCTTTGATAGGTTTCCTTCAGTTTACTAAAACTGGACGTGAGATTTGTGCATCGGGAATATGATTTTTCTGTCGAGAATAACATATATAATGGGCATCCAATTAAAAAGCACCAAATCACAATCCAGTGAAGATGTGGGGGAGACTACACGCCTTGACGTTCAATTGGATTTCAGTGAGATTCATTTATGTATGTAACTTCGACACTGTTAATATGATTTTAGTGTTTTACTTTTCACATTCGTTGCATATTGGTCTATTCTCGATGATGATTTTCGACATTATGTTTCAGTTGCTTAGACTAATTCCAACCCTGACCTAAAACCTAAAATTTACCCAAAATTCCCCCCTCCCCAAATCCACTCCAACCCATGACTTAAAGAAAATCTAAAACCTAAAACGCAAACCAACTCCAAATTCCGGCCCAATTTTAGGCCACAAATCAAAATGGGCTCCACCATCTGAGAGTGAAACCTGGGCTGTGTTGCCCACTTCCCCATCTCCACCCGCCCACGCGCCACACGCGCTGGGCAATTAAATGACAGCCGACAACCCCATGTGGGGTGTTTCTGTCTGTCAGCTACCAAAAAGCAGCCCAACGGCTACTTGTAAAGATCCAACGGTGGTGTTTAAAAGGGCTGTTGGTTAATCCAACGGCCCAGGTTCAAATTATTATTTTTTTGTTTTATATTTATATATTTATTGAATCCAACGGCTTAGATCGAATATAATCAAATCTAACGGTAAAAAAACAGATCTAACGGTCCAAATTTAAATCCAACGGCTAAAAAAAATTTTAAAAAATTATTTAACTTAAAATTCAACCAAAAACTCTATAAATACCTATGTATTTGTTCAAACATCCACACAAAACTCACTTTTATCCTACAATTCTTCCAATTTTTCTTTCTACCATTTCTTCTCATTTCCAAAATTTTCAAGATGGCAAAAGAGCATGTTAGAGGTCGTAATTGGACCTTTGACGAAGATATTGCTTTATGTTTGGCATGGATTTCTGTTAGTGAAGATGGTGCCGTCGGCACCAATCAAAATAGAAAGGATTTGTGGGGTAAAATCGTTGATAAGTTTCATGAAAACTCCAACACCGGTCGAAGGGAAGTTGGTGGTGTTTATGATCAGTGGAAGATTATCAACAAAGCGTGCACTTTGTGGAAGGGAAGCTTGGAGAGAGCCATGGTTGATATGGCTAGTGGAAGGGGCGCCTCAGAAATTGTGAGTTTCTTTGTTGATATTTTAGTTGTCATGTACATAATAGTATTTTGCAACTAATTATTTTTATGTATTTGTTGCATAGAGTGACAAAGCAATGGCAATTTACAAGACAAGAACTACACCAAAAAATCAAGCTTTTAAGTTGCATCATGCTTGGAACATCCTCAAGGATTGTCCGAGGTGGGGAACTGATGCGAATCAACAATGTGGAAGATTATTTCATAATGAAGCCCCACCTCAAAATGATGTCAATGAAGGTGTTGACCAAATGACCCCAACTTCTTCTTTGCCAAGGCCCTCGGGTAGAGATAAGCAAAAGGAAGCAAAGAGAAAAGGGAAGTCCCAAGATCCGAGTTATGCACAATTTGCTAGCGAAATGGCAAGAATGAACGAAAACCATTGCCGTCGGCAAGAAGAATCGGCCCAAAGGTTTTTGGCCATGAAGTAAGAAGCAGATAGGGAACAAGAAAGGTACGAAACTAATTTGATAATGGAGGACCTCGACAAATACACTCCAGATAGGAAGAGATACTTACGTGGTAAGCAAAAAGAAATTATACGAAGGAATGCCACAAGGAGTATATTTCAAGATGATGATTCATCTCAAGACTATCACCCAAGTCCATCACCAAGTCAAGATGGTGGATATCATTATTAAGTTTATGTAGTCCATGAGTTTTCGATTGTATTAAGTTTATGTGGTTTATTAATTGTTTTTTTTTTAAGTTTATGTGGTTTATCATGATTTTCATGTAGTGATTTAGTGATTTTTCAAAATTTATCGGAATTTAAATATTTTTAGGTAAAAATGTTCATAAAATTAATTTAGGATAATCTACATAATTTTTTTTTAAAAAAAAGTTAATTTAAAAAAAATAGCCTTAATTCATTCTTTGATAATCTGGGGCTAAAATTTTAGGCCAGAAGGGTTGGAGTAGAAAAGCTGTTTCTGGGCTAAAACCTAAGGGCCTGTTTGGTAGTGTACTTGAATCCAACTTTTTAAACTCAAAAACAGTTTTCAAGTTTTAGGTCTTAAAAACTTGTTTGGTATAACTATTTTTAAAAACTGAACTCAAGACTAACTCAAAAATATAGTATATTTCTTAAAAACATAAAAAGTGTTGTAGGCATAATTTACTGAACAATTATGGAGGCCTAGAGAGATAGGGATGTGCGGCACATAGAGAGAAGAAGAGACATGTGTAATTGTGAGGTGTGTTTTATTCACCCCATTGTGCCTCTATTTATAGTGGTAGAAAGGACAAACCCTTTCCCATAAGGATTACAATACTTAATGAGTAATCTACTCCTAATAGGAATATAAGATACATTCCTAATCTATTAGGATTTACACAATCACATTCCTATACTAAATAGGACTGCAACACTCCCCCTTGAGTGTGTAAATACTCAAAGCACCATCGCATCAGATCTTCAGCATATAAGGTTGAATAGTTGATGAAGTCATCGGCACAACGGGTATTCGCGAGTCTCAAATTTATGTTGAAGTATGCATTTGTAAAAACTCACAAAAACCTCGCTATGGTAAAACCCATGATAGGCAAAACCCATAGACTAAGGAGAAAAGTAAGAAAGTATGCATGATGTCTAAAACATTCGTCGAACTGGACGAAGGTAGTGAACTCAACGGAGTATGATCATCCCAGGATGGGTGCCTCGTTAAAACCTAGTTAGGTAGCAAAAACCCAGTGGGAAAAATGCTCCTAATCGTAGGGAAAAAGAGTACATGAAGATCATGTGAGTATACTTCTAGATACTCCCCCTGAGTTAGACATAACTTCTAAATAAGAGAACTACAAGCGATTTAACTCAGATAATTTACGCATACCGATTCCTCGGACAAGCTTCTGGAAGGTTGACTTCGGTAGTGACGTCGTGTAGAGGTCGGCAAGGTTATCTGGGATCGACTTGCATGACTTCAATCTCCTGATGCTTTGCTGATGTAGATGTAGTCGCAATATGTCTTGGCGTTGACTTCGTTGATGTATCATGGCTTGGTCGGGTGGATACATGCGGCATAGTCTTCATGGATCGCTGTCGGGACTCAACGATGGATGAAAACACAACAAGTACTTCGAACATGCTCAACAAGAACTCATAACTATGTCTCACTTGTGGCGTAGTGAAGTGAGGTGAGTCTTGGAACGATTCGAAGATTTCGCAACTAAGGTCATATCATGGACCTCCAAGATATTGCGATATCCCTAACGGTAAAGACATAACCATTTGGGGATTTTGCCTTGTGCGGGTTTGATAAGTAACCAGCATCAGCATAACAACAAGGCAAGCATCATTTCGAGGATCAGGGGGGTCGGATCCACTAAGATGCGTTGGGATTTGCCCTCATAATACCTTCAGGGTATGTCTTTAATACCAATTCAGTGGTTGCGTGTAGGCGCGGTGCTGCATCTTTACCAAGATCAACAGCGAAGGAGATGTCCTGTCTAAATACAATGAGCTAAGTACAACGAAGCGCAAAGTTGAACTTAGATATGGAATTTCAGATTCCATAACCTCTTCAAGGGTCTCATTTGCATATAACGTATGGACGATCAAAGTTATACTCAAAGTTAACACATTTGAAGTGTAGTTTGACTAGTAGACCAAGGTACCGTCAGAACAACGCTTTGAACTTCAGGTCAATGCATAAACGAGTTTTCCTAAGATCCTTCATCTCAAATTCCATCTTCAGGTGCAAGGCAGTTTTCTCAAGCTCTTCCAGAGTCTTAGTGAGATTCGTGTTAACGACATAAACTGTAACTCTAGCAATTTGGAATAAGACTTCATAGTTTAACACGCAAGGGCATAATTCATATCCCTGACTGATCAAACAATCACTTAAACGGGTGTACCACATCCGTCGAATTTAAGTGAACGCCTCAAAAAACGTTAAGAGGGTGTTCCGTGGTTTTGGAACTTTTTGAATCAGTCCATGTAATTCTTCGGGAACTTACATGTCAATCTCCGTATTTATATCCCCATGGAGAAATACTAACCACATTTCATAATGTTGCTATCAATCACAGAACGTTTGAGAGAAACCTTGCGCCGTAAGGCGTGCATCACGTCGCACTATTTCATTCATCTCATAACGCTTCCTTTCCCACTTGTAACACAATAGGGTTACCTTGGGCAGTGTAGGAACGACAGGTCCAATACACACTTTGGTAAGGAATTTGACCTCGATTGTAATCTCAGTTGTCCAATCAGTTCTACGTTGTCACTTAATCAACGGAACACGGTTCGATATCGTCGCTTTTCATTTATGTCGGTAGCTACCATATAAGTGAAAACATCATCGATGATAATCTCATTTCAATTCCATTTTTCTCATCCAAACTAGTATACTGGACCAAGAACTTCATGTCTCGGGAGTAATCCGGATTAATCTCATGAGATGGAAATGATTTGAGACAGCGATCGAGTTTAGATTCATAGTTGTGCCGTGTCTTCCTCTTCTGGGGAAGTGAATCCTACGAACCGATTGATCTGTCGTGCTCCAGGCCAAGACAGATTGATTGGCTATCCGCCGTTGTACCGGACCGTCCAACAGGGGCGTCCAAACCGTCCAACAGGGGCGGCACACCCTTCAGGGATGTTGACTCGACGTCCGTTAAGTACGTCTATCCTTGCAGGTATGTTTGCAGCTGGTATATGATCTCGTCACTTTAGCTAGATCAGAGGAATGCGTCTGGAGCAACATTCTGAAATCTAGAATTCATCGCACTTGCTTATCACACTTGTGCGGTATGGGGATCGAGATGAGACATAATGGGCAACGTCCACGCATCTTCGCACCGTTCTACAGGAACGTTGATGTTCTTATCTCCCCCTAACGGTGGGAAGATTGTCTCATTAAAGTGACAACCCGCAAATAAGCGGTAAAGAGATCGCATGCAAGGGCTCGAAGAGAGCTAGTGTGAAGGAGAATCATGATCGACAAAAGATACACATCCTTCTTTGAGGACCCATGGTGGTACGTTGCGGCAGCGCAACTGGGCACATGGAATGCTCACCCAAATGCGTAAATACGAAAATCGTCAGGTTCGTACCCAGTAACCAACTGTAACGTCATATAGGTTGGGTGGCAATGGGCCTCAAGGTGGACCAACATAACTGCGTACAAGGATTGCATAGCCCTAGCAGAAACCGAAAACTTGGTATGTTCACCAAAATTCGGGCGATCATTTAAATTTTCGCTTTATGATCACTAGGCGAGGCTATTTGGGGTGAACATGGGAATTTAATGTTCAATTAGAAACCCAAAACAACATGCAATACTTTATCAAAAACTGTCGATATAAACTCTCTGGCATTATCCAGTCTCCAGGACCTTAAGGGATAAGTAGGGTGGTGAACCCATAATCGACCAAGAGGTTTAGCAGTAATGTGTGTGGACAAACATGTGACCAGTTTGTCGATTCATCAATCAAAACCATAAGTCTTTATATGGTCCGCATTTTGATTGGATTAGTCCACATATATTCCCTTGAATCCACTATGGAAAATAGGTAATTTCGTATCTTTGCGAGGAATGATATAAAAAATCAATTTCCTTAGTGAGCAGGCTTGACAAAGTGTGCTTGTAGGCACAAGATCCTTACTTCGGGTAAGGAGATGCGTCGTAGCGTCATTGTTCGACCTAAGTGTCCTAAAAAGGTCATGTCAAAGCAAGTAAGCTGCTCAATCACCCAGCTCTAGGCCGGCCACATGTGACGTGTTCCCAGTTGGGAGACAACCCATTGGCCCCAAATTAAAGCTTCAGGCTCATTTTTGGAGGTGGTGCAAAGATATGTCACTCTATTTTCTTCAGTGGTTTCATTTATGATCATTGTCATCTCGAATATCCTTAAAAAAAACTCAACGTCAGGGAGAATCTAAGGTCCCTTAAATGGTGATGCAGTACCATTCATACAACGAGGAGCGTGCCAATGCTCTTAATCAGGTTGGATAGACTTGAAGTCGTTGTTAGAGATGTGATTTAGGTGTAAAGTTAGTGTGCGTAGTACGCATTCGTCCAGACAACTAACTTTCCCACATTCCTACCTAATCACGTGTTTAATTGAATCGGTCACATGTACTAAGAAACATGATTCAATTAACTCATATTCGAGGACAATATCAATAAGATTATCCATAAGTAAAACATACACCAAACTTGAATCCAAGAACATGGAAAAATGTTCACAAAGTAAATAGTTTACTAATGGGATTCGACCAACAAGGTCATCCATGTCAAAATTATGCTCTCCCAACGGTGTTCGGTGGAGCAAAATTAATCTCACATATTGACTACGAGAATGGTACGCCTTAACAACATTGGTAGGGGCACGAACAAGTGCATAACCAATGATCTATTCCATCGAGACGGAAGTAGATTCTGCAGGGTTAAGGTTCGGGAATACTATCCCTTATTCTTGAAGTTTTAGGTCTTAGGTGCCAAGGATCACGCTTCGGGCATGATGCCACACCTTGGCAGGCCCTGATTCTACCATATGTTGTAAAAACAAACTCAAAATTGGATTGTGAGAAGGTATGCCATTCGGTGTATCTCTGCCGAAGCAGTGCATCACCATTTGGTAGTCTTTGACCTAACTGGGTCGAGCCATTTGGTAGACTCCAGCCGAACTGAGTCTATACCATTCGGTAGACTCCAGCCGAACTGGGTCTATACCTTTCTCTCACGTTTGTGGTAGTAATCAGATCCGAGAATTTGGTAGACTTCCACTTTCTACACTGCTGCTTCAAGAGCAAGTTAGAAATAAGGAAGGACGAAAAAGTATTCTCTAGTCAAAATTCAATCGGATTTATAAACTTCAGAATTGTACTCATTCATGGACGTAATCATGGTATGCTTCGGGCAATATCGTACATGATTAAACAGTCCGTAGAAGCGAGCCAAAAAAGCCATGGAATCTTTGTTCATGAGGTAATTCCATTTGTAATGCTTCGGGCATAAGTCTTCGAATGAAGATCATGGCGGAGGCTTATTCAGCTCTTCCATGCCATTGTTGGCTTCAATGGTTTCTCAGCTTCTTTAATAGTCAAGTGGAGATTCACGTCTTGTACCCCACATAAAGTGGTTTCTAATAGAAACGTCCAAACAAGCCCTAATAGGAATATAAGATACATTCCTAATCTATTAGGATTTACACAATCACATTCCTATACTAAATAGGACTGCAACAAAAAGTGAGTTTTTAGAGTTTTTAAACTTAAACTCACTCATTTCTTTTCTCTTAATCCTCCCCTCTCACTCCAAATATATCTCTCTCTTTTCTTCTTTCTTTTTCCTTTTTTTTAATTACTTTTTTCGTCTCTATTCTAATCCAATCAAGTTTAAGTCGTAAGATTTAAAAATTTTAAATCACAAACCAATCAAGTTTTTGAATCTTAAAGAAAATTGTTTTTAAGAAATGTTTTTAAGAAATGTTTTGAGAAATGATAAAAAATTTCAAATAAGATACCAAACAAGCCCTAAATTTTCTGGGCTAAATATTTTTAGGTTTTAGGTCAGGGTTGGAGATGGTCTTAGAGAAGCTGGCATTTCTGTTTTGGAGATACTGAAAGTTGATGTTGTATCATTCTTTTAGGGTGTGTTTGGTACGCAGACGGGACGGGAAGGGACGGGACGGAATAGGACGGGACGGATGTTGTAAATTTTGAAAAAGACAAGGGGCATTTTTGTCCTAAAATGTTAAAAATTTATGTTCCACAAACGTGGAACAACCCCGTTCCAGGGGAGGGAGGTGGAACAAAAAATCATCCAAAACTTGTCCCGTGGAACGCCTCGTCCCACTCGTTTTAGACGTACCAAACGCGGAACGGAACGCCTCGTCCTCGTCCCATTACAGGTACGTTTTTTCAGTTTTGTGCAACCTGTCTCTTAAAAGTTAATACTCTTCCTTCTGCTTATATTTTATACTTCTTGCACACGTTGGGTAAATATATCCAATTAAACATATCATCATGTACAGTTAATTTTGATACTGAATAAATTGATGGATCGTTTTTTCTTTTTGAGAAGAATATATTGATGGATCATTGATTTAGCACTATTCAAGGATTATATGATTATGGTTTTTCTCTGAAGGTTTGTGGTTTATACGTACTGTACTACTTTCCATGTTTAATATGGAATGTATTTATATTCTCATTCATGAAAATTTAAAAATGATAACTAATTACATAAAATTAAACTGGCAATTGAAAAACATTTTTTATTTAAAAATTTCTATATTTATAATTACAACCTTATTTTCCTCGTGTAAACGGAGAGTAAAAATAAGGGAGCTTTAATAAAACACCCATGACACTGTTTATTTTTAACGAAAAATCACTTTTTTACCTTTAACTGTCACTATTCATTATATCTTCAAAAATGGCTTTTCATTAAAACTGTCACTATTCAGGGACTTTTTGTTAGTTTCCATAAAAATAATTGAAAGGGAAGTTCATAGCGGGTCCATCAAAACCGCGCGTTGACTTATTTCACCCGCCCCAACCTCCAAGGGAGGGACATGCTCGCCATTTTCTCCTCCAAATAATACCACTCGCGCACACTCCTCCTCAAGATCACTTGCCCGTACACGCGGCCCGCACCTGATCCCAGGCCTTCCCACTCTCTCTCTCTCTCTCTCGATCTGTGCCTCAGAGATTGGATCTGCTCTGCCTCTGAAGTTTCTCTCTCATACAAAATTACAGAGCGATCGCGACGGAAGGGAAGAAGAAGAAGACTGTCAGTCGTTCTGTCGCTGGGTTCCTTTTGATTTTCCATTAGGGTTTTGATGACATGATCAAGTTATGAGCGCAGAATGCTTTCCCCTTTTCGATTCTCTGCAGCAATTTACTGAAATTCATCGCATCATCAATCTCGTCGCCGGCAGACGACAATGGCAGCTTCGCCCGTCAGTTTCCTCTTCTGTTTCTTGGTCATTTGCATCACGTTATGGCTCCTCTTCATGTATGTCCCTCTTTTCCCCATCTCCACAACCCATTCATATAAGATATATGTATATGTTTATCTATGTATGCATGGTATGTGAATGCTTCAAACTCGGGTTTTATTTTTATGAATTTTGTTGGGTGCAATTCAGTTTTTGATGCCAATTGCAATGCCTGTGGAATTAGAAATGGGATAAATTTGCTAGTTTTGGAAACGAAATTCGTCATACAGGCGTGCTTGAGATATCGAATTTGCAATGTTGGGACAATTTTAGCAGCCCTGGAAACCAGTGAAGACAATGTGTGTGTGAAAGTGGGTGGGTGTCTGCGTATATGTGGTGTAGGTGTATTAGTTTGAAGTTTTAAACAGTACACAGAAAGGAACCATTTTGGAACTTAGTTGAAAATTGAAATAAAGAAACAAAGGACTGACCGGGGCGATGATAATTGCATCAGTTATTAAGATGAGTTATTTTATGGGTTCAAAATAGGACTCTTTCATTATTACTTGGATTAACTTTTTAATTCTTTCTCCTGGCTTGAAGTGATTTAGATAGGTTCTTGTTGCCAAGTTTTTGCACTAAGCATCTTTGGCAGATTTTCTTCAAGGTTGCTGGCTTGGATTTTGAGCCGCGTAGTGGGAGCATCTATCAGATTCCGGTTTGGCGGATGGAAGTGTATAAGGGATCTCGTGGTGGAGTTCAAAAAGGTTTTCACTTTTTCTTCAGTGGTTCAGTTTACTTATTTATTTTTCATGACATGGCTGAGTAAAGGGGTTTTTCTTGTTCTTTATTTTCTTGTTCCTTATATTAAGTTGAAAGCTAATAAAAGTATTATGAGACCTATGTTAGCACGACTTCACAATAATTACTAATGAAAAAATTGATTGCATCTTTTAATTAGTAATTCCATATAAATCTAGTCTCATTAATAAGTCATGCCAGAAAATTTCTATTCATGTTTCTCATGTGATATAACTCAGTGGTTGTTCTGCAAAATGGTATTTTTTGTAGTTTTGTTTTGAAGAGAATGGTATATTTAATTATTTATAGAGATTTTAGTGGACTGTTTCATTTGTGCAAAATTAGTTCCTAGTTATTCTTCTTTGACTGTTCATGAGGTGTGCAGTTCCTTGGGTGTTCATACTTATCATTTTAAAATGGAGTTTCTAATTGATGCTCTTGGTCCAACGGGAAGTTCTTTATGATCTTTTCCCTTTCCTGGGTTGTTTTGAGGTTTTTATATAGAACTAAGCAGCTGTTTACAAAGCAAGTGTGTATGTTGTTTGTAGATGTGTTTAATTGGGGTTTTGTGATTTATCTCTCTGGAGTGGTAGATCTAGTCCTTAGTTATGTCTACAAATTTGATTACTACACTCACCTAAAAGAAAATGAAGGGGTTAGTGCCCATTAGATGTTGACTTTCTTCTCTTTACGACTATGGTAATTTTGCAGGGCGCCGTTGAATCTGTTTCTGTTGGTGAAATTAAACTCAGCTTACGTCAGTCCTTGGTCAAACTATTTGGTTTTATTTCTAAAGACCCTAAGCTGCAAGTGTTAATATGTGACTTAGAAGTTGTGATGAGGCCTTCGAGTAGAAGTATGGCAAAGGCTAAACCTCGAAGACCTCGTACGACAAAGGTCAATTCAGGCAGGGGAAAGTGGATGGTTGTGGCTAATATTGCAAGATATTTGTCGGTTTCCATCACAGATTTGGTTTTGAAGGTATGCAGCATTGTACTAGTATTTTTATCCCTTTTTATCTGTAGAATGCCTTCTGTTTGCTCTACTTGTTCTTAGTGCGTAGAAGTTTGTTCATGAATAACTTTTGGAAGGATATTTGTAATTGCCATTTAAAGAATAAAACCGGTTCAAGGTTAACTCATCTGAAATAAGTGGAAAGAATATGCAACACCATTTTTTTTTTTAAAAGAAGAAAATATATTAAACTACATACACCCCCTCAAAATATAGGATCGTTTTTTAAGTTGGTACAGGATCACAATTTGGTAAGTAAGAAAATATAGTCAACCAATCCCTCAGTATGCTTGTTAAATGCTTGCATGGCAAATGTGGGTCTCATTTTTAATGGTTGTCTGGAGTGTGCCATGTGTATTTACTAATGCGATGTGGAATAAATAAGATAGAAAACAAAACACAAAAATAAAAGGGAAGAACAAACCTCCCTCTCTTGGACACTCTATACCCTTACGTTCTCTCTCTCACAACCTGCACCTGTTGGAGAGATAGATGGTAGGGAGGGAGGGAGAGAAAAGAGAAGGAGGTTCAGTCCTTCTTTTAGATTTATGGTTTTTTATGTTATTTTTTGATTTAAATTTCATCTTCTGATGACTTTTCAAACTGTTCTCTAGTTTTCAATTGTTTTGTGCTTCATGTGTCATTCTAAATGCATGGCACACATTTGGAGTCCGATTAATCATTGAACATGGGACACGTTTGCTACATAAGAATTTAACTGACCCACTTGGAGATTGGATATGTAGGTACTATTAAGTTTGTTTACCATTTTATCCAACCTCTGGAGATCGAATACCAACTTGAAATAGACCCTATAGTTGTGAGGTTTTATGTAGGGGATCCAAAATTTTATTCCAATAAGTTGGGCATATTTTGTGTCATCGACAAGAAAAAAGGGTGAATCTGATAGTGTACAAATATTAGGTTGGAAATAATCAAGTTCAAGAGGCTGTACTTTTTAATTTTTTTCGTTAACTGGTAGTCTATTCATTTCATTTTTCAGTTGTATCTTTCATGCCATGGACTTTATGATGTCGTTACAATTTTTGAAATGTTTCAGATGCCCAAAGCATCCATAGAAGTGAAGGAACTGAAAGTGGACATATCTAAAGATGGTGCATCCAAGCAAAATCTTATTGTTAAGCTACAGATATCACCTATTGTTGTTCTGAGGAGTGACCCACGGGTTAGTTGTGACTTATCCAATTTTTCTACTGGAGGATCCATTTCTGCAAGCCAGTCATCATCCTCCATGATGGAAGGGACATCTGCTCTTTTTATTTGCGAAGATTTCATCCTCTCTTGTGAATTTGGTCATGATAGGTATTTTCTTTGGAGAAATATGTTTCTTTCTGTAGATGCAACAGCATAGTTAATTGCTTTTAATGTGGCACTTCGATATGATTTCTTGAGTATGATACTTTCATTCGTATATTACTTTTTGTGTCTCTTCTATCATTAGATTTGTTTTTTTTTTTAATTTCCAATGATAAGGCAAGGTAAACCAGCTAATATCTTTTTATTCACTTGATTTGGATGTAGGGAAGTCGGTGTAATGATCAAGAATGTGGACATTGCCTGTGGAGAGGTTACTGTGAACCTAAATGAGGAGATGCTTTCAAAAAGCAAAAGTTCATCACAAACTTCTTCTCAACCTGATAACGTTCTAGGGTCCGCTACTGATTCTGTTGCTTCTGAAAAGCCACACAAAAAACAACAAATGATTGTTGCACTCTCAAAGTACACCTCTCTATTTCCAGAAAAGGTTTGTCAACTAATATGGCTTTCAACATGATCTGTCTGTCTTTTCCCCCCTTCAGTTTGTCATATTTTTACTAATGCCATTTTCTTTCTGTTCAAATTCCTTTAAGCATAAATTTTCTTAAGTGTTTTCTTCTAGGCAGAATTATATTCTTTTTCTTGGGCATCTTTATTAAAGAATTTTGGGATATTCGTTTTTAGTGAATGCAAGTTATGATTGTACAGTTGGTTTTGATACCTTGTTCATTTTTGTAGATGTTTTCTTTTCTTTTTGATAAATAATTTCCTAAAAAATATGAAACTCCAAAGACACACACACTTCAATCTTTTTTTTTGAAAAGAAACGAGAGTATATTTATAAAAAGAGGACTATACAAGAAAGAAAGAAACAGCCAAGTGGACAAGAGAACCACCAGGCGCAGGAAGAACAACCCCAAAAAAGACCCCTAACCGAAAAAACTAAAGGAACCAGGAAAGACTAAACCATCTCAAAAGACGGCTGCAACCAAATCCCTAGCTATTGAATGCAGGTTGTAATCTCTAAACTCAGCAGCAACAGAAGACCATAGAGCAGCCCAGTGTCTCACTCTATCCCAAAGCTCCTCAACCCCAACTCCCGTGTAGTCCTCAAAAACTCTTTTATTACGCTCCTGCCAAATGTTCCAGAAAAGGGCCATCAGCAGGGAACCCCACAAGGTTTTGGCTTTCCTCCCTTTACCTAAGGCATCAAACTTGGTGCTAAGAAGCTCAAAACAACCTTTTGGGGTGACCCAGACTGCTCCGACTTCCTTGAGCAGATTCCACCAAAGTTGGATACTGTACGGGCAGTGGAGAAATACGTGATTAACACTTTCCTCCCCGGACTTACATAGAACACACCAATGGGGAGAGAAACAAGTAAAAGGCATTCTACTTTGGACAAGATCACAAGTGTTGACTTTCCGAAGCGCCACTAGCCACACCAGGAATTTAACTTTAGGGGGCACCTTAGCTCTCCAAATTTGAGGGGACGGAAGGAATTGTTGCACTGAATCGTTATTGCGAAGGAAGGAAAAATAGGATTTGCAAGTGAACTGGCCGGAACCTTCCAAAATCCACCTTCTCCTATCTGCTCTGGAAATGCACAGCCGCACGGATTCCACCTTCTGCAATAAGGCAGCCACCTCTTCGATCTCGGGCTCTCTCAGGTTTCTCCTGAATTCAAAATTCCAGCTTACCGATTGTGAAGAAGGAACCGCCAGCCTCGAAATGCTCAGATTTTTTGTCGTGGATAACGAGAATAATCTGGGAAAGAGATCTTTTAAGAGACCACCCTCCAACCAGCCATCCTCCCAAAACCTCAGCCTCTCCCCGTTACCAAGCACAAATTTGCAAGATTGAAGAAAAGAAGGGGAACCAGCTGAGATTTCGGACCAGGGACATCTGCTTGAGCCCCGCCTCGGGGGATTAGCATCCCAGCCGTTAACATGCAGACCATACTTGCTTCTGATCACCTTATGCCATAGAGAATTTGGTTCAAGAGGGAATCTCCACAGCCACTTGGCTAGTAATGCGACATTCCGAACTTTCAAGTTTCCCAGGCCAAGGCCTCCACCCTCCTTACTCTTGCACACATCCTCCCACTTAACTAAGTGAAACTTCTTTCCCTCCCCCACTCCATCCCAAAGAAACCCTTTCATAAGCTTTTCCACTTTGCCAATGACCCCACTTGGGGCTTTAAACAAGGACATATAGTAAATGGGCAAAGACCCCAAGACGGCTTGAATCAGGGTTAATCTTCCTCCTCTGGATAGAAAGGCTTTCTTCCAACCTTGGAGCCTCAATTGCACAGGCATCAAAGAAATTACTTGAGCATTGAGCTTTAGTATCAAATTTTCAAAGAATTAGTTGTTGGACTATACGTATGTTACATGCGATGTGATGGTGTAGTTTTTCTCCTACCAAGATTTGGACTAACACCTACCTATATCCCAGGCTGTTCCTTAATCCTTACCAGTCAGGTGAAATCCCAAATAGTTATGTGATAGCAATAATCTAGTATACAGTATTAAGAGGCCGAAACAAGTTTAAACTGGTGCCAGAAGTGTGCCTTGGAGGATATCTCCCCTGTCCAGAAAGAGTCATAAAGGGTAGAGGAGTCATGAACTTTTTTGTGCCTATTTTGAAGTAGAGTGAGTGGGCTATAGCTTATTTTAAAACTCTGACCAACCTATATTTTATGTGATGTTTTGCTTGACACTGGATTCTAATGTGATTTCTTTCTTTTTTTTTGGAAAGGAAACGAGATCAATATATTAATGAGAGAAAGACAATACAAAGGTGGAAGAGAAATCCACCTAAAGAAAACTAAAAGAACAGAGGGAGAGCAAAACCTAATCACTTAACAGCTGCTAACAAATCCCTAATTAAAGAAGAAGGACTGTAATCTCTAAACTCAACTGAGACTGAGGCCCACAGAGCTGCCCACTGCCTAACTCTATCCCAAAGCTCCTCTACCCCCACTCCCTTGTAAACCTCAAAAACTCTTTTATTGCGCTCTAACCAAATGTTCCAGAATAGAGCCATCAACAGAGAACCCCACGTGATTTCTTTCTGACAGCTTCTCTTGCATCTTTCTACCCTATATCTATTACTCAGAGTTGTTGCACTGAATGTGATGATATTAGCAATTCATTTTCCATGTCAACTCCTTGAATCATATTAAGTATCATGCAATTATTTACAATTGCCTCTTTCCTTGTTCTTGTTTATGTGCTTTCATCATGCAACGTCGGGTTCATCCACTTGTGTAACTTCTCTTTTATTAAAACTTGTGTTCCTTATAAGAATTAATATTTTACTTATTTGATAGGTTTCCTTCAGTTTACCAAAACTGGACGTGAGATTTGTGCATCGGGAATATGATTTTTCTGTTGAGAATAACATAATGGGCATCCAATTAAAAAGCACCAAATCACAATCCAGTGAAGATGTGGGGGAGACTACACGCCTTGATGTTCAATTGGATTTCAGTGAGATTCATGTATGAATGTAACTTCGACACTGTTAATATGATTTTAGTGTTTTACTTTTCACATTCGTTGCATATTGGTCTATTCTCGATGATGATTTTCGACATTATATTTCAGTTGCTTAGAGAAGCTGGCATTTCTGTTTTGGAGATACTGAAGGTTGATGTTGTATCATTCTTTTACATTCCAGTACAGGTAAGTTTTTTTCAGTTTAAGTTGTGCAACCTGTGTCTCTTAAAAGCTAATCCTCTTCCTTCTGCTTATATTTTATACTTCTTGCATACGTTGGGTAAATATATCCAATTAAACATATCATCATGTACAGTTAATTTTGATACTGAATATATTGATGGATCTTGTTTTTGAAAAGAATATATTGATGGATCATTGATTTAGCACTATTCAAGGACTATTTGATTGTGGTTTTTCACTGAAGGTTTGTGCTTTATACGTACTAGTAGTACTTTCCATGTTTAATATGGAATGTATTTATATGATGAAAACAAGGAAAGAAACTGAGGACTTAGTCTCTAAATAAATGAAAACAATGTTTTTAAAAGCAACGAAGCACATGATAAGATCCACGGGCCACTGCTACAGTCCATTCCAACAAATCTAGAATTTCCCATGGGATATATATATATATATATATTTTTTTTTTTTTTTGAAAAGAATCAAATCTGGAATTTCCCTATGCAATATTTCATTAGAAACAGGCACTGCATTTTTGATATGGTGGGGGTCATTTATTGACTTGGAACTCTTTAACTTTTCAGCCAACCTTGCCTGTCAGAGCTGAAATGGATGTAAAGCTAGGAGGTACACAATGCAACGTTATAATGAATAGATTAAAGCCATGGTTGCGCCTCCATTTCTCAAAAAAGAAACGAATGGTGCTTCGGGAGGGAACTTCCACTCTTGACAAGCCACCACCAACCGATGATACCAAAGCCATCATGTGGACATGTACTGTTTCAGCCCCTGAGATGACTATTGTGGTTTATAGCATCAGTGGGTTGCCATTGTATCATGTAAGTGATACGACTCTCTGTTAGCACTATCATATTTTTTAGGTTACAATGAACAACTGATATTTTTGTGTTTTTTTATTAATGTGTAAAAGTTTATCAAAAAATTGTGCCCAGAGGGCATTACCCATATGTGCAAGCCATGGGAATGAAATCAGTGATATAAAATTAGTTATAAAAATCAGGAAAAGTATAAAGAGTAAGATATTCTTGTCTGTGCATGTAAGAAACTTTGGAAAAGTGAAATTTTCTTGTGCAATATCAGTTTTTTTCTGCTATATAATTATCTAATGTGATATTTATAGAGCCAACCAGAACAACAAACACTGAAAGGCATTTATTTTGCCAAATTGAGTTATATAAATTATCAAGCATTTTATGCAAATTTTACCATAGGAAAGACAATATAAAAGCAGGAATGTATCAAATCATAAGAAAGTTCAGGGCAGCAATTCTGGTACAGTTTCCCATGTCTCCATTCCTCCTAGATTCATATTATATGATTAGGGTGTGTGTGATGCGCAACAGTCTTTCCCAGTTATGTTGACTGCGTAAGGACTTGGTGGGAGAGATGCTTAAACAGCACTTCCATAAGCATGATTGATTTTATTAGACATTTTGAGGAAAATCTGTGGGGTACCAAACAAGTGATTAAAGTGGCAGTGAATTTATGTAAGTGCATTCTAGATTTTACCTTTCCTAAAATCATTTACAGTAAATTCTATTCATTTTCCCCTATTTGATCATATACCGCTGAGTTATTAGTTGCCACTCTAGAAAGGACCATGGAGGGGTGTTTGATGTTTTTACCTACTGATGTTTGAAAAACCTTGAATCCATTAAATCACACAGACCGAGTATGTTTTCCAACATAAATCATAACAGACAAAGGCCAAAAAAGAAAAATCATAAGCAATGAAAATAGTTACAGAAACCACAAATGAGCTTAGATTTAAGATTCACCCTAGGTCTTCGCTGAACATGAAATTCAAAAAGGTGCTTCCAAAAGCTTAGATGTGTGGTCATGTAGGAGTGGGTGAGCAGGTCTCATGACATGTGGTAGCTCTTCAAGTCCAATGACCGGGTGGATCAGTGGTGGGCTGTGATGGCAGTGGCTTTCATGTCTTCATAGTTAAGAGTTTTGAGAGTTATGAGGATATAATGAGTAAAAAGTTTACCTAGGTTGGTTTAGTGAGTAAAAGGATGTTGTAGCTATTTGTGTGATAAGACTTAAGAATCCAATTTGTTTGTTGGAGGGGCAAAGGAGAAATACAAAATCAGATGAAAAGACTGTTGGAAACAAACGCCTAAAAAGCAGTGATTTTTTCAAACATCCTCAAACCCCACTCCGGACTTAGAGAAAATAGACCCACTTAGACTAAAATGGCTGACCAATACACATGGATCAAATTAAAGGAAACATCCCTTGCGTGCTTTGACAAGGAGACACAAAGGGAAGCCAGCAATCTAACCCTGGGGGCATGATCTAATCCAAAAGGAACAGTTATCTCTCATACAAATTGGGGGCATTTGGGATTAGGTTGGCATATCGGGCAAATCTTTAATTTGTTAAAGGAGATGAGAGGTGTAGTAAGCAAATGGGTTATTATTAGAATTTCCTGATATCTGTAGAGTTTTGAACGCTGTTCTTGTCCTTGCTGGAATATCATTTTATGTACATGGGGAACTCATAGGTGAAAGGATGTGAAACTATCCATTCGCCATTGCAAAAATTCAGAGTGGTTTTTGTTCTATTTCTTTTAAAATGAGTAAAAGTGAGGTGTATATTAAAACCCCTTGGCAGGTCATACATAGTAGGGCCTTCTGTTTTGATTAAGAAAAAAGTTGTATTAGATCAAAGAAAACAACATTGTAGTACCATTCTCTCCCAAGTGCACTTCTAAGTTCTTAAGCAATTAATGTTTTGTCATATTATAATGTAAAACATTTGCATATATGTAGGTGATAGAGCCTGTTTTTGTTGATTTACCGTCTAATTTTCACTGTCCGGTGAAGTAGCCATTTTGTCTCTTGCTCTTCTCTAGCTTCAGCTTCTTTATTTGTCATTAATCATGTATTCCTATTCCCGTAATCTTTTTTTTTAGTTCAAAAATAAAATTATGAATTGCAAGTCATAACGTTTGAGTTTCTGGTGTAGGGTTGCTCTCAATCATCGCACATATTTGCGAATAACATATCAAATACGGGAACCACTGTACACATGGAACTTGGTGAGCTAAATTTGCACATGGCAGATGAATACCAAGAATGCTTGAAAGAGAGCCTTTTTGGTGTAGAATCAAATTCGGGTTCTATAATTAATGTTGCAAAGGTTAGTCTGGACTGGGGCAAAAAGGACATGGAATCATCCAAAGAAGACGGTCCGAAATCTAAATTGGTTTTATCTGTTGATGTGACTGGTATGGGTGTGTTTTTTACATTCAAGCGTGTTGAGTCACTTATATCAACTGCAATGTCCTTTCAAGCACTTTTGAAAACTTTGTCTTCCTCTGAAAGAAGAGCATCACAAAGCCGAGGGCATCCGTCCAAACCATCAGGGAAAGGGACTCAGCTGTTGAAGTTAAATCTTGAACGATGTTCTGTGAAATTTTGTGGTGAGGCAGGCTTAGAAAATACTGTTGTTGCAGATCCTAAGCGTGTGAACTATGGATCACAAGGTGGTCGAGTTGTAATAAGTACCTCAGATGATGGCACACCCCGGGTTGCAGACATAATGTCCACAACATCTGATGAACACAAGAAATTGAGGTATTCCATTTCTCTTGAAATCTTCCATTTAAGTTTGTGCGTGAACAAGGAGAAACAATCCACACAGATTGAACTTGAAAGAGCCAGATCTATCTATCAGGACCACTTGGAGGAAGATAAGCCGGAAACGAAAGTGACTTTGTTTGACATCCAGAATTCCAAATTTGTACGGCGTTCTGGTGGTCTGAAAGAGGTTGCTGTTTGCTCTCTTTTCAGTGCTACTGACATTACACTTAGGTGGGAACCTGATGTACAATTATCACTAGTTGAACTTGGACTACAGTTGAAGTTACTTGTACATAATCAGAAGCTTCAGAGACATGGTACTGAAGATGCCCCTGGCATGAAGGGTTCTGACCAGAAAAAAGAAGTCATTGCAGAACCAGTGAATTTAGACAAGCCCAAGAAGAGGGAATCTATTTTTGCTCTAGATGTGGAAATGCTGTCCATATTTGCTGAGGCTGGTGATGGGGTTGATGCAATGGTTCAGGTACAATCAATTTTTTCTGAGAATGCCCGTATAGGTGTACTTCTTGAAGGGCTTATGCTTAGTTTTAATGGGTCCAGAGTATTAAAAAGTAGCCGGATGCAAATTTCACGTATTCCTAGTGCCTCATGCCCTTCCAACGCAAAAACACCTGTAGCTACAACATGGGATTGGGTAATTCAAGGCCTTGATGTTCATATTTGCTTGCCATATAGGTTAGAATTGCGCGCCATTGATGATTCTGTTGAAGAAATGTTGCGCGCTTTGAAGCTTGTAAGTGCTGCTAGAACTAGTCTCATCTTTCCCACGAAGAAAGATACCTCAAAGCCTAAGAAGCCTGGTTCAATGAAATTTGGCTGTTTAAAGTTTGGCATACGAAAGTTAACTGCTGATATTGAAGAAGAGCCGCTGCAAGGTTGGCTTGATGAACATTATCGGCTGATAAAGAATGAGGCATCTGAGTTAGCTGTTAGGTTGAAGTTTCTTGATGAATTTGTTTCCAAAGCCAACCAGATTCCTAAAACAGCCGAAACAGTAGATTCTACTCAAGGAAGAAAAACTTTCTTTAATGGAGTTGAGATTGATGTACAAGATCTATCAGCAGTTAACGAGATGCAAGGAGAAATTTATAAACAATCATTCAAATCGTATTACAGGGCATGCAAAAATCTAGCACCATCTGAAGGTTCAGGTGCCTGTAGGGAAGGGTTTCAGTCTGGTTTTAAGCCAAGTACTTCCAGGACTTCTCTTCTTTCCATAACAGCAAGAGACTTAGATGTAACCTTGACAAGGATTGATGGTGGAGATGATGGGATGATAGAGGTCATAAAGACGCTAGATCCGGTTTGTCGTGAAAATGATATACCATTTTCTCGACTATATGGGAGTAATATTCTCTTGCACGCAGGTTCTCTTGTTGTTCAGCTACGTGATTATGCATCTCCTCTTTTGTGTGGTACTTCTGGTAAATGTGAAGGTCGTCTTGTACTTGCACAGCAGGTAATTTGCAAAGTGACATATTCCGTTTGTTACCCTTCTTTTGATTTCTTAGGTTTAGCATATTTAAATTTGCTTTGGCAGGTGCTATTTTTGGGGAGAAAATATTAAAGAAAGAAAATCCTTAGACACCTCTTGATTACAGGAACATTGTTTTTTTTTTTTTTTTTTTTTTTTTCCAATTATTTCTGTTGGCCAAGCCTACCATGATAAAAAAAAAAAAAAAAAAAAAAGAAGAACAAAACTGGAAATGCAAGTGATGAACGTCTGTGCTGCAAAACTTGACATTTGGTCAGATAGTTCGACAAAGTAGCTGAAATAAAAGTAGTGTCTCTGTATGAAATAAATGTAAAGATTTACGAATTTTCTACTGCTTAAATAATCTACTACGCTGACAGGTCATTCCTTTGGGTTAACCAACACATTCAAAGTGGTATTTCTGGTCAAACATCAAGTCGTCAATTGTGATTGTCGACAAGTGATTATATGGTTCAAAGAAAGTTAAATAGCTAGTTAATGTGCCAATATGTCATCTTCATCTAGTCATCTTGAAGTAGTCAGTAATGTTGTCCCTCCTCTTTGGACAAGTACTATTGTAAATTTCTTGTAAAATGTAAAATGCGGGGATATTACCCACCTTTTATAAATGCATCTCCTTTTGGTCATGCGCTAAGAATATTGTTTGTGAAGTGGAATTTATAGTTTATTTGATTTCATACAATCCATCTTCTTGGATAATCAAGGACTAAATACTTGCATCTATTGCTACGTGCATGCATACTGACATAAAAAGTCTTAGAGGACATTGTGGGGTTTGGATGACCAGGTCCTTCCCTTTTTTTTGGTAGCATATTTCTTTTTCCCTTTTTTTCCCTTTTCTGAAAAGGAGACATTTTATAGCTAAAAGGCAATAAAGAAACAGAGCTTGTGCGCATATTTCTTAGGTTAAAATACTTGATTTGCTCACATAAGCTGCCTTAATATCTTTTGTAGACTGCTTGTACGCATTGCCTGTATTTCACCTTTTGTTGGGGTCCAGTTGAGGCCCAAGGCCGAAAAAAAAGAGTGAAAACTAATGAAAAATAATTGCCTAGAGACCCTAGCAATGTCATTCGTCAAGAGGTGCTGAATATCCTTCACATTTTCTTTTCCTGGATAAAATGACTCCCACGATCTTCTTCTTGTCAAAATGAAAAACCATTCTTTGGTCTTCTGTGATCAGACCCTGTAGTCATATTTTACAGTGTATCAAACCTTCCTTTGTATGTATATCATGATTGATTATTTGGGTCTTGATGTGATTTTTTCATGTCCTTACATGCAAAATTGTGCGTGTATGCTGTATAATTGGAAATTATTTCTTTGGATCAGGCAACAAGTTTTCAGCCTCAAGTATACAAAGAAATCTATATTGGGAGATGGAGAAAGGTGAACATGCTTCGTTCGGCTAGTGGCACAACTCCACCTATGAAAACATATACAGATTTATCCTTACATTTTCAGAAAGCCGAAGTGTCCTTTGGGGTGGGGTATGAACCTGCTTTTGCTGATGTCACTTATGCTTTTTCTGTGGCCCTTCGCAGGGCTAATCTATCTGTTAGGAACCCTAATCCACTTCCCATTCCTCCCAAAAAGGAAAAGAGCTTACCATGGTGGGATGATATGAGAAATTATATTCATGGAAACGTCACCATATTATTTTCAGAAGCCATATTTAATATACTTGCGACTACTGATCCTTATGAAAAGCTTGATAAACTTCAAATAATAACTGGTTCTATGGAGATTGAGCAGTCCGATGGCCGTATTCATGTATCAGCAAATGCTTTCAAGATTTTCTTAAGCAGTTTGGAGAGTTTGGCAAATAATCGTGGTTTAAAACTTCCTAAAGGCATATCCGGTCCATTGCTAGAGGCTCCAGCCTTTACACTTGAAGTTACATTAGGTTGGGAATGTGAATCTGGAAATCCCATGAATCATTATTTGTTTGCACTTCCTGCTGAAGGAAGACCTCGTGATAAGGTTTTTGATCCATACAGATCCACCTCTCTATCACTTCGCTGGACCTTTTCTCTCAGGCCCTCTCCACTTGAAAAGCAAAGCCCTTTTTCTACCGAGGCAGGTAATGGTGATGTAGATGGAACTGTTTATGGTCCTCCTCATAAAGATGACAATGTTTCCGTTCTTTCACCGACACTAAATGTTGGCGCTCATGATCTAGCATGGTTGATAAAGTTTTGGAACATGAATTATCTTCCTCCTCACAAATTGCGGTCCTTTGCTCGTTGGCCTCGTTTTGGAGTTCCAAGAGTTCCTAGATCTGGTAACTTGTCATTGGACAGAGTAATGACAGAATTTATGCTCCGCATTGATGCTGCACCTACATGTTTAAAACATATGCCGCTAGATGATGATGATCCAGCTAAAGGACTGACATTTAATATGACTAAGCTCAAATGTGAAATGTGTTATAGTCGTGGTAAGCAAAAGTATACTTTTGAATGCAAGCGTGAGCCTCTTGATCTTGTTTACCAGGGTTTTGACCTTCATATGCCTAAGGCATTTTTAAATAAAAAAGAAAGTACTAGTGTTGCAAAAGTGGTTCAAATGACAATAAAAAATTCACAATCTGCATCTACTGATAGAGTTCCCAATGAGAAAAGTAACCATGTAAGTAGTTGCACAGAGAAGCATCGTGATGATGGATTTCTATTGTCATCTGATTATTTCACAATAAGAAGGCAGGCGCCAAAAGCTGACCCAGCCAGGTTATTAGCTTGGCAAGAGGCCGGAAGAAAAAATCTTGAGATGACATATGTGAGGTCTGAGTTTGAAAATGGGAGTGAAAGTGATGAGCATACACGGTCTGATCATAGTGATGATGATGGATACAATGTGGTAATAGCTGACAATTGTCAGCGTATATTTGTTTATGGGCTCAAGCTTCTGTGGACTATTGAGAATAGAGATGCTGTTTGGTCTTTTGTTGGTGGTTTATCCAAAGCATTTCAGCCACCCAAACCTTCTCCTTCTAGGCAGTATGCACAAAGGAAATTACACGAGGAGAACCAGGCACATATTGGTGGTGAAATGCAACAAGATTGTAACTCTAAACCCTCTACTACCAGCCATGGTGTTACTTCCTCTTCTGTCGAGCATGTAGAGATCTCTGGTTCACTTTCATCTCCAGCACAGCCCGTTAAATTAGAAAACTCATCATCAGCCACCAAGAACTCATCATCTGTTGCAGTTGGGAACTCATCATCTGCGGCATCTGGTAACTCTCCATCTGTTGCAGTTGGGAACTCGCCATCTGCTGTAGTTGGTAAATTTTCCACCCCATGAAATCCAAATTACTTATATTTTTATGTCCAATATGCGAATGTGTTAATCTTGTATTTAGAAGTGTACTTTTGGATTTCCTGAGCTTTTCTTTTTGTTTTTATAGGAAAAAAAAAAAAACAGAAGGAAACAGGACTTTTTAAATAAACAGTGTTAACTTGTTTTATAGACCAAAACTTCTGCTAAGTGGCATTTGTTTCCCATGATTGTAGCAAAGAATAGAGACACAAATGATTCTGAGGAGGACGGGACTCGTGATTACATGGTGAATGTTATTGAGCCCCAATTTAATCTTCACTCAGAGGATGCAAATGTGAGTTGTTTAGAATTTTCATTGCTTATGTTACTGTCTATATTTATCAAATAATGTTTTAGATAGAAAGATCTTGCTCTCTATTAAATTTAATAAGAAAATGTTACAAGTCAGATTGTTAGTATCTTGTCATTTTCAGTATGCCATTACATATCAGAAATTGTTGTCCGTAAAGTTCACTGGAAAAACATTAAATTTTTGGGAGGTCCAGGCCATGAGAGAAATATGTGCTCATGCATTATGCACTCTTCAATTGTTTGAACTATACAAGAAATAAAAAAAAAAGGGTAAATTACAAAAAACTACCTCAACTATTGGTGTCACGACACTTTCATACCTCATCTTTAAAACGTGACAATGTCATACCGCATCTTACGAATTGGTGACAATGTCATACCTCCGTCAATTTTTCTGTTAGTTTTTCTGTTAAGTGCTGACGTGGCAAGATATGGGGACCACTCACTAATACAGCTGGATTAAAAAATAATTAAATATATTTTTAATAATTAAAAATTAAAATTTTTTAAGAGAGAGATTTAATATGAAAATAATTTTTTTTAATTTTTAATTATTAAAAATATATTTAATTATTTTTTAATCCAGCTGTATTAGTGAGTGGTCCCCATATCTTGCCACGTCAGCACTTAACAGAAAAATTGACGGAGGTATGACATTGTCACAAATTCGTAAGATGCGGTATGACATTGTCACGTTTTAAAGATGAGGTATGAAAGTCTCGTAACACCAATAATTGAGGTAGTTTTTTGTCATTTACCCAAAAAAAAATTACATTTCATCTGAGGATGACTGCCTTTTTGCTAAACAGGGAAGATTTCTGCTTGCTGCTGTTAGTGGCCGGGTCTTGGCTAGGTCTTTTCATTCAGTCCTTAAGGTTGGCTCTGAGATGCTCGAGCAAGCACTTGGTACCGGGAATGTAAATATTCCAGAATGTCAACCTGAAATGACATGGAAACGCAAGGAGTATTCTGTTATGTTGGAACAAGTTCAAGCTCATGTTGCACCAACAGATGTTGATCCAGGTGCTGGATTGCAGTGGCTTCCAAAGATTCGTAGAAGTTCTCCAAAAGTTAAACGTACTGGTGCATTACTTGAGAGAGTTTTTATGCCCTGTGATATGTACTTCCGGTACACAAGGCACAAAGGTGGAACTCCAGAGTTAAAGGTGATTTGGCCCTTCATTATGCTCATATGTTGGTCACCTTTTATATATATATATATATATATATATATATATATATATATATATATATATCGTAGGTAAATGTATGCTTGAATACATATTTATTTGCATAAATTGAGGTGTGTATGTATGGTATAACATACTTATCCAAGTGATCATTTTTCAAAACCCAGCCTGGTGTGTGAATGTTCACATTTATTAAGCACTTCCCTCGCATTTGAATCTTTTTCTTGCAGGTTAAGCCCTTGCAAGAGCTGACTTTCAATTCCCGTAATATTACGGCAACTATGACTTCTCGCCAGTTTCAGGTTATGCTGGATGTGTTAACAAATCTTCTCTTTCCACGGCCTCCCAAGTGAGGATTTGCATCCTTTTTATTTTTAATATTATTTCTATCCTTTTGAAATTGTGTCATATTATATATTTTTGGGATAAACAATAGACATAAAAATTTAGAAAACTATGCAAACAAAATGGACAATAATTATAGAAAATTGTATAGGATCTCTTCATTTAATTTTCATGAGTTGAACTTAGGGAGTTCTTGTACTTTTCCCCACATTTTGATTTTCACTGTTTTCTTTGTGGTTTACTTCTTGTCCACTTTTTTATGATCTCATCGTTGGTTGGCAAATAAAATGTTGGCTGAATTTTTAATAAGTATGATTTGTTTCAGTACTGGTACTTTGTTAGTCAGCTGCAATGGCCTTTTCCCTATAAACATCTCAAATTAAATGTGAAACTTTCAGTGAAAAGGTTGTTGGTCATGCGTTTTACTTTTTCTAGATATTCGATTGATTTGAATTATGCGTTTGGTTCAGGCCTAGAAAAAGTAGTCTGTCTCTTCCTGCTGAAGATGATGAAGATGTGGAGGAGGAGGCAGATGAGGTTGTTCCTGATGGTGTTGAAGAGGTAGAGCTTGCAAAAGTGGACCTTGAGCAGAAAGAGCGGGAGCAGAAATTGGTTCTTGGTGACATAAGGAAATTGTCTCTTCGGTGTGATACCACTGGGGACCTATATCCAGAAAAGGAAGGGGACTTGTGGATGATAAATTGTACAAGATCCACTCTGGTGAGAAACAAACTTTGCACTGAAGTTGGATTTTGTGGTAGTCAGTGAAAGCATTAAATTGTGTGATTTAGTCGGTGAAAGCATTGCATTGTGTGGTTTTTCATTTTTATGTTACCTTTTTCAAATCATGTTTGTTTGATATGTGGGGATAATCAAAATAACTATAATAAGAAAGGGATGGAATATACTATACAACTAGTTCTAGACAAAATTTGATACCTTTTATCATAGGTTTTCTTTAGGGGTCTCTGGGTGCTGATTGTAATTTTGTGTTTGCTAATTAGGTCGAAGTTATAGTGTTAAATTGTGGTAAAAGTGCTTTCCAACATGTATAACTTGGTAAAATTTTTCCAGTTTCATACTAATAAACATCAAATATGAGTTTCCTATTCAAAAGTTTCTATTCTAAGGCTTATAAGGATTAGTATAGTTTTAAACATGGGATGATGGCCTTTTTGCACAGAAGCTTGCTACTCTCAATTGATTTTCTTTCATCACTAGAATATGGTCTTTTTTTTGCAAAGAATCCATCTTGACATCTCATTTATATATTGTTTATTATTTGTACTTGTATGGCTGTTTTAGTTTTTGGTTCTTCATTACATAATTAGAGATTTAAAAAACCATGGTTTTCTCTTTCCAGGTGCAAGGACTTAAAAGAGAGCTCGTGAATTCCAAAAAGTCAAGGAAAGCATCATATGCATCATTAAGAATGGCTCTACATCAGGCTGCCCAGCTACGCCTAATGGAAAAAGAGAAGAACAAAAGTCCATCCTATGCTATGCGCATTTCTTTGCAAATTAACAAAGTGGTTTGGAGCATGATTGTTGATGGTAAATCTTTTGCCGAGGCTGAGATCAATGACATGGTGAGAACTAAGCATCATCGTATTCTATGAATTGAAATCTACTTGTCTTTCAGTGAAAGATTGAGCAGTGACTCCCTAAACTTGCTTAACATGACTTCCTTTCTTGGAATAAAGATGAGATCAAGAAGAAAACATTATGCAAATGTGTTTAATGTTTGTATTTTTACCTTTCCTGATCTATTATTTGCACACACACACACAAAGAGAGATGGTTGTAGAAACATAGAGAGCTTCCTTTTTTTATATTTTTAATAAGAAACACTATACAGTAAAGTGGACAAGTAAGCCACCAGTAGCAGGAAGAAAAATAACATTAATACAAGGAGGTACTGGGTAGGTGAGTCATGACGGAAATTATTTCGGTACTTGGGGTTGAGGGGGGATAAACTTGCCTTGTTTTTCTTGGCATTGATGAACGGTTTGTCAATTTATTATTGGAACCTTGTAGTATGGTGTGTTCTTTATGAAGGATGCTAGGCTAGGACACATATCCAGTTTGTTCTTTTCTTCTTCCTTTGTTTGGTGTACTTGCTTGAGGACTATCATCCCACCGGTTCCTATTGATTGTGTTGCTTATATTTGGCAACTGAAATGGCACTAAACAAAATGTTAAAACTCTAAGGTACTGTTTACCGGTGCGTGCATAATATCTTTATGATTTGTATTATTCAAAGAGGTTTGATGGGGTTGGCGAGTTGTTCGCTGAAACTCTTGTTGCTTTTGGGAGGGGTAAGAAGGCTGTTTTGTCGGTGTTATTGATGAAGTGGTTGAAAGCCCCGGGGGGGGGGGGGGGGTGTTTGGAAGTAGTTTGGCAGAGGTGATGTTTTCGTTCTCTCTGGGCTTCAGAGTTTAGGGATCTAATATTCTCTTCTGGTTTGCTTATTGGAAGGCTGCTACAGGATAACAGTGATTGCTATAGTTTTTGGTTGTAGTTCTCTTGTAATTGATTGGTCTTTGTTTTTCTTTGTATCCATTATGAGATTATTGTTTCTTTAAGAAATTAAGTAAAGATGCTCTTTGCCCACATTGTTTTCATCCGATGCCATTCTTCTTTGTCTGTCGTTGCTTGTTTACGTCAGTTAACTTTCATAAATGTATGCTATGTATGATATATTTATTGTGTTTTTATAAGCATTATATTTGCAAGAAGAAGGCTGATGCGATTTTCTTTTTCCTCATAGATTTGTGACATTGACCGGGATTACAAGGATGTTGGTGTTGCTCAGTTTACAACAAAAAATTTTGTTGTCAGAAACTGCCTGCCAAATGCCAAGTCAGATATGCTTTTATCAGCATGGAATGCTCCTACTGAATGGGGAAAGTATGCACATTTTCCCTGCCTAAAGCATAGCTTATTCTATTAATCTACTCTGCTTTTATCACACTTATTCTTTCCACACATTAATATCTGCTTGCTTTTGTGTACAGTGTGAACCACCGTATAGTATTCTTGTGTTCCTCCTTTCACCTGTGTCACACAGTTGAATAAAATGTTTAAGAAGTTGTTACTCAGATTAGATCATGCAAATAAATTTTAGTGATAATAAAATGTCTTTTACGTTTTAGTTGGTTAGCTGCCCTAAGGCACCCTCTTTGGCTCTCGTTATGGAAATTTTTTTCATGTCTCCATCTTTAATTTTGATTCTGTTTGGTTCAGTTGAGTAAATTCGCCTGAATATTGTTTATGAGTAACAATTGATATTTCTTTTTCTATACACCCAACATGGATGCTTATTCTGTTTTAGATGAATTTTTTTCCTTTGTCTTCACTCATCATAGTTTAGTGTGAGGAGAGGACTATAATGGTCCCCAAAGACAAGCTGTAATTGTCACAACCTTTGGTTTCTGTTTCCACGTCGGAAAGGGAAACTTTAAGCCACTGTTTGATTTAATCATGAAAATTTCAAGAATACTCTTATACAAAAATGTCCTTATTGCTTTCTCAATATTCTACCCTGGATGTCATTCATAACATTTCAGGATGTTTGGTTTTTGAGTGTGTTGACATTTAACATTCCAGTGCCTTTTTTCTCAGTTTTTTTGTTTATTTTTTGGGTATTCTCCCTGAAATTGATTATATTTCAACTTAAATAATAATTTCATTTGGCAGCAGTTTGATTTTGGGTTCAGTGCTGCTGTTGGGATAAAGAGTAGGAGGGAGAAAGGAAGGAAATGAGAAATAAATGAGGTGAAGAAGAAATGAATGACTAGACATAAAATAAAAGCTGGATAAAAAACCTCTTTAAATTTGTTACTAGCTTGTTGCCCTTGCGTTATATTTTGCACTATTGTCACTATCTTTTCACCTTTTCTTCAGTTTTCTTTATCATGAGAAATGCTCAATCTTTCTTTCTCTCTACCTTTAATTTTTCTGGTTCCATTGGAGGTAATCCAACTCTAGACTTATACTAATCCCAAGCCAACCCCCCTCTCCTCCGCCCCTAAGGAGATCCAACTACTGTTTGCAAATCATTATCTTAAGGATGAAAGAAAACAAAGCTTTACCTAACGATCCCGTATTTATCTTTTCTAGTAGTTAGTAAAATTGTATGTTTGGATTCATATTTTTAAGGCATAATAAACCCATGTTGACGACTTCATGATTGTCCCATAAACGGTTACAAGCTTTATAGGTTAGTATGAGAAGTTTTGCTGTCAATGGGTACAATTTAGAATAACATATGTTTTTCACGTTCATGTCAATATAAAAAGTATGCGTAAATGTTATATTTCCAGGATGTGAATCTGGACCTTTCATCAGAGGGATTCCTGATTGAATACGTGTTCCAAATCCACAATCTGGCAAACATATGTCAGTCATGAGAACAATACCTTGCATATGTGTAGTTTGTAGTGGTGACCTTGTTTATATGCTGCTTATTAAACGTTTTTGTTTCCTGACGAAAAATGTGTAGTTCATAGTGGTAGTTGTCATATATTAATACATGCAGCCATTCTTATGTTACAAAAGCAGTGGACTGATATGCTTAGGAAGAAACTATGTATGCATATGTTGTGATAACATGATGGTATTTAACTTCTTGGGTGAAATTTTGCTTAGTTAGGCATTGTGTAAATAAAAAAAGAAAAAATTGTCCACCCTCCGAATCACATCATTTAAATATGAAGAATTTGGTAGTTCCTTAAATGTTTTCTATTATTGTTCACAAATTAAAGATATATGATTTTGGCTACAGGAGAGTTTTGCTTCGCGTGGATGCCAAGCAAGGGGCTCCTAAGGACGGAAATTCTTCTCTTGAACGTTTTCAGGTAATAGGTTATCTTTCTCTCACATCCACTGTCATTGTCAAATAACTATAAATACTAATCCATTTGCTTTTGGTTATTCTGGGTTTGATCTGTATGGTGACTGCCACAGATGCTCTCACAGAATCCCTAGTTTTGTTTTCTTTTAAATCTCAAACTTCTCCTTTGCAAGAGGATAAAACTGTGTTTAAATTTTTTTTTTAAAAGAGGACGAATGTACCCACACAAACTCTCCATTTCTGTAATCCTCCTGACTTTCAGTGGCAGAAGCAGGGCAAGAATTTTGTATAATTGTGCTGTTGTATGTTTCTTTTGGGTAATTTGGTTGGAGAGAGAGAGATATGCGGAGGAGAGTTCTTTGGGAGAAGGTTGGGTTATGGGCATCCAAATTCATTTCATAACCTAGAGTGTTTGACCAGTAATACTATGATAAAAGAACATCTATGCAGTGCATGGAATCTAGCTTGCCTTAAATCAACCGTTTGTTTGGAAATAAAGAGGCTTGGGTTTGTGTATCTTGCCTCAGCAAACCAATATTTGCTTGCTCAGCATTTATTTTTAATACTGTAGGTAGAGATCTATCCTCTCAAGATTCATTTAACCGAGGCAATGTACAGAATGATGTGGGGATATTTATTCCCAGAAGAAGAACAAGATTCACAAAGACGGCAGGTATGTTAAAAATGTTACTGATTTCAAATTTGTGACTGCTAGAATTTTTCAGAGGTATAAATGGTTGTCCAATTGGTCACATGCAGGAAGTTTGGAAGGTTTCAACAACTGCTGGTGCAAAACGTGTGAAGAAAGGCTCATTAGTCCCAGAGATTTCTGCATTAAGCATTCAGACAAATAAAGAGTCTGAGGCCTCATCCAAAGCAAGTGCCTCTGCCCCTGTTACCAGTCAATCCTCCATTGATGCAGAGCCTGTGCAAGTGAGATTCCTTCTCTTCTTTCCTTTAATTTTTTGGGCTAGTTTTTTTTATGAAACAATATGATTACTGCTTCCCTATTTTCTAGATTATCATTATAACAGATTAATGGATGCTTTTTTTTTTTTATTGCACGGTTACTTTAAATCAACATTTGATGTTATACTAGAATGGATATAGAGAAATTATTGTGTTAGTTTATTTTCGTCCATGTGATCTTAAAGCTACACTGCACTTTTGTTGATCTTTTTGTTTGACCTGATTCATCTGTGCAGGAATCAAAATTGCAAAACCTAAAGACAACAGTTGGTGGTAGTCCAACCAGAGAGTTAAGAAGAACGTCTTCCTTTGACAGATCATGGGAAGACACTGTGGCAGAATCAGTTGCTACAGAACTTGTCTTACAGAGCATTACTGGGCCACTTGGTTCTATTGAACCAGATGAGTCCTCGAAGAATAAATTGAAAGACCCCAAAGCTGTCAAATCTGGTAGGTCATCCCATGAAGAAAAGAAGATAACAAAGTCACAAGAAGAGAAAAGATCTAGGCCGCGAAAGATGATGGAGTTTCACAATATCAAGATAAGCCAGGTTCAGTTTCATTATCTACAATTCCATATTCCGCTAATTTTCCATTTTTACTCAAATGCCTAATATCGTATTTTCACAGGTTGAGTTATGTGTTACTTACGAAGGATCTAGATTTGTTGTAAATGATCTTAAGTTGCTGATGGATACATTTCACCGTGTTGAGTTCACCGGCACTTGGCGGAGACTCTTTTCGCGGGTTAAGAAGCATATCATTTGGGGAGTCTTGAAGTCTGTGACGGGAATGCAGGTCTGCATTTATACCTTTTAATATTTACCCCTGCTGATTATCCGTACAAAAATCCAATGAGCTAGGGCTCTTTCTTCCCTCTTTAACACCACAGTTTAGTTGAATTTTCCCTACTATTATAATTTAACAGCAGGAAAATTGTTATGAAAACATTGATCTCTAACCTACTTTAAATTACCACCGTCAATTTTTTCAGGGTAAGAAGTTCAAGGACAAGGCTAATAGTCAGAGGGAACCCAGTGGATCGGGTGTTCCGGATAGCGACCTTAATTTCAGTGACAATGAAGGTCAGTCAGAACAGCCTGACCAGAATCCTATAACGTTTCTCAAGCGTCAAAGTGACGGAGCAGGTGATGGATTTGTCACTTCCATCAGAGGCCTTTTCAATACTCAACGTCGCAAGGCCAAGGCATTCGTACTGCGAACCATGAGGGGTGAAGCTGAGAATGATTTCCAAGGAGATTGGAGTGAAAGTGATGCAGAGTTCTCTCCATTTGCTAGGCAGCTCACTATAACAAAGGCCAAGAGACTTATCCGGCGGCACACGAAAAAATTCCGTTCAAGAAAAGGTTTGTCAAATTGTTCACTTTCGTAAAATGATCAATCACCTTATCACCTTCTACACTTGTCCTTTTTATTCTTCCCCAAGGACGTAGAAAATAACATAGCGCATTGCCTGTTCATTATTAGGGATGTCATTTAGTTAGACGATAAGTAGGTGATCCTATAGAAACTGTCTTTGTCTGTCCAACCTCCCTTTTTCTGGCAATGTTGGATGCCTACTTTGATGGTTTTTATCATTGAAACTGAAATCACTTCTACTTTTTCTTGCCGTTGTAAGGTTCATCCTCACAACAGAGAGATTCACTCGCATCCTCGCCAAGGGAGGCCACTGCATTCGAGAGCGATTCTTCGAGTGGATCCTCGCCCTACGAAGATTTTAGTGAGGGAAACATTTTGTCCTCCAAAGAGGTTCCTTGAAGGCGGCTTTAAGAATCCCCAGTTGAGAAGGGGAGTAAAATGAGACAAAATATGATTTGTTCTACTCGGGTGGCCGCTATAGAAAGAAGGATTTCAGGTGCCATGTTCATCATCCAAGGACGCACGAGGAAGATTGATGCATCCCTTGGTATCGCTTCTAGACCGCGCATTTGCGCAGCAGAAGACGACTAACTTCGAGCAGTTCGGGTTGAAGCCATCTCTCACGCCTTGATGGTCTTCGGTAGACCTGGCATTCGTGTCGTGTTTCATGTGTTCGTGTCGTGTTCGTGTCATACCCGATAACTTAACGGGTCGTGTCGTGTAACACCCGTTAAAATAAACGGGTAAAATGACCCGACCCGAAATCGACCCGATAATATTAACGGGTAATATGACCCGACTCGTTACCTGTTAAGAAAAATATATTTTAAACCAATAAATAATTAAATTAAAAACATAACACTTTTTTTAGTGAAAAAAAAGTTGCACACCCCAAAATAAGAGTCTAATGAAAAAACATTAGTGCATACTACAAAATACAAATGTTCAAAGATATGCAAAATGAAGAGAGTTATACTTAATGAAAGTATAAATAAACTCTTAAGTGTTAGTCAATTTATCGTTTTGATGGGATACGAATTCTCTGAAACTAATTTCAACGATCACAACCGTCAAATTTGTTTGTATATGTTTCGAGATCACATCAGCAAAAAATCACAAAAAACAAACATTCAGAGATCAAGTGACGGGACAAAGCTTTTCGACGGTTATAAAAAAAATCACGATTTAACGGTTATTTTAACTCCGATTTTGATGATTTTTTATAGATACACTCCTTGACCCTATATGAATACAATGAATGAATTTGATCTTCAATTTAAAATATTTACACAAGTGGATACCACAAAATCTTATGTTATACTTAATGAAAGTATAAATAAACTCTTAAGTGTTAGTCAATCTATCATTTTGATGGGATACGAATTCTCCGAAACTAATTTCAACGATCACAACCGTCAAACTTGTTCGTATATGTTTCGAGATCACATCAGCAAAAAATCACAAAAAACAAACATTCAGAGATCAAGTAACGGGACAAAGCTTTTCGACGGTTATAAACAAAAAATCACGATTTAACGGTTATTTTAACTCCGATTTTGATGATTTTTTTACAAATACACTCCTTGACCCTATATGAATACAATGAATGAATTCGATCTTCAATTTAAAATATTTACACAAGTGGATACCACAAAATCTTATGTTATACTTAATGAAAGTATAAATAAACTCTTAAGTGTTAGTCAATCTATCATTTTGATGGGATACGAATTATCCGAAACTAATTTCAACGATCACAACCGTCAAACTTGTTCGTATATGTTTCGAGATCACATAAGCAAAAAATCACAAAAAACAAACATTCAGAGATTAAGTAACGGGACAAAGCTTTTCGACGGTTGTAAACAAAAAATCATGATTTAACGGTTATTTTAACTCCGATTTTGATGATTTTTTACAGATACACTCTTTGACCCTATATGAATACAATGAATGAATTCGATCTTCAATTTAAAATATTTACACTAGTGGATGTGGATATCACAAAATTTTACGTTATATAATAAAAGTATTATTTTCGGGTGTAGATGTAATACTTAAACGACTAATGTTTTAATGTTTTGAAGTAATATTTATGTGGCAATGTGTGGTATGTGCAATTTTTTTAAAAAAAATCTTATTAATTTTTCACTTCTACAATATTATTAATTTTTCACTAAAAAAAACATTATTCATGAGATTTGGAGGGTTTTAAAAATCTAAACGACCATGTAACGATTGTCTAAGGGTAGAGGATGCAATCATGAGCATTTATATAGGGGTGTGTCACTTCTTGCACACCCCTTGTTAATTTCTATTTGTTGATTTTCTTCAATTCATCCGATCCGACGGTCGAAAATTAGAAGGGTGTGTGAAAAGTAAAATGGGGTGTGTGAATATCACACCCCTTTATATATGCTTTCACATTTTTCAGACTTATACATTAATGATTATGAATTTTATTTATTTTGAACTACCTTAAAAATACTTGAGTGTTTGTATAGTTTTAAAAATTCATGTACGCACATTTAAAGCGTAGAGGATGCGATTAAGAGTGTTTGCATATTTTTTTCACATTTTTTGCACTTGTAAATTAATTATTTTAAATATTTAAATGTATTTGGTATTTTTTAAATTACTTGATGTTTTTATTTTTAATGTGTTTTATAATTTTTTAATCTCACTCTTTGCTCATAATATTTTATAAAATAAATAAATAAAACTTAAATTTTTAAAATTTATTTAGAATAATAATACAATAATAATTAATGAACAATATATATATATATATATATCCACTATATTTATTGTATTTTATACTAAGTTTTTTTTAGTAATTAAAAAAATTAAAATCATCAAAATAACTTTTTTCTTTTCGTGTCAAAACAGGTTACCCGCGTGTCACTATCGTGTAAACCTGTTAAGGACCCGTTATTAACGGGTTCTTAACGGGTTACCCGATAATGACCCGATTAGTTATCGTGTCGACCTGAAACCCGTTATTTTCGTGTCGTTTTCGTGTCGTGTCATCGTGTCGTGTCTGAAACTGCCAGGTCTAGTCTTCGGCCTCGGGATGTAATTCTATTTGCCACAAGGGTCTGGTTGTATAGTTTTGTAAGTTGAGTTGAAGAAAACAGAGGGCCCTAAATTTGAAGAGCTCTCGGTTAATTTACCTAAATCTGTACATAGACTCAAATATAAATTTTGAAATAAATGAATGTAGCTACATTGCACGCGGTCCACTTTTCTACTGGATAGGGTCTTGAGTTTCAACCCATTCCGTTTCAGGATCGAAACTTCTTCTCCTAAATTGTTGTAATAATTTCAAACTCTTTTCCGTTAATAATAATTGTTTAAAAACTCATCAATTTAATAGAGAATTACAAGTTCAAATAAACAAAATATGTAAATTGATATAATTTTTAAACCTCAAGGTGCAATGTGAAAAAATTTGAAACCCCGAGACTCATTTTGAAAACGAACTCAAATATATAGGGTGTAAAATGTAGTTTGGACTTTTTTTTTCTTCTTTTTGACAAGGAGGATTTCTTGCCCACATGGGAAACCTTGATCCTGTACCGTCTCGAGGTGACAAATCAACTTATTGAGTTGTTAATGGGTACCCGTTAAGACCTGTTTAATTTGAAATCACCATAATATAGAGGTGAGAATGGTAGTAGTGGTGATAATACAAGGTGAAATCAAACTAAATGGATCTTAATGGGTACCCATTGACAACCCAATGGGTACCCGTTAAGACCCGTTTAATTTGATATCACCATAATATAGAGGTGAGAATGGTAGTAGTGGTGATAGTACAAAGTGAAATCAAACTAAATGGATCTTAATGGGTACCCATTGACAACCCAATGGGTCGAAATGCCTGACCTTATTCATTTAAAAATAATTTTTTGTAGAGCTATAATTCTGGATGGAGCTATTTTAAACTATTTCGATTGGAGATGGCCTAATGACCGACAATGGCTGTAGTGTTTCCGTTGAGTAAACTTTGATCAAGCTTGGTTGTACTTCTTCCTTCAAGAGTAATCTCACTGTGATACAACAAAGAGAAGTATATATGCATTCAAAGAAAATAGCTAGAGACCTTCAATACGAGCAGATATTATAGATGACAAAAGTAGACAAACCATATAGAAATTACAATGAATGAACAGAAGCGAAGGATTAATATAAACTAATAAGGTCTAAATTACTTTTACAAACACTCTATATAGAATAAAGATGTCCAAGTCCAGTTTCATAGCTATTTTGATCCCAAGGTACTGCAGTATCTTTCATATGACTAATGAAAAATAAGCAAGACTTAGAAAACAGAAGGTTAGACGGGAACATGTATTCCTTTTATCATTTTACACATCATATAAAGTGTCCATATAAAATCACTTCTTGGTAAGCATCTCATTGTATTTATCGACCTCATGAAAATAACTACATTCAATTACAGAAATTCCCTAATGACTGTTTCTTAAACTACTTCTTAACTAAGTCAGATATACCAATCTAATAAAAAAAATCCATGTTTCAATCGATCCTATTAATTCCAACTCCAAGTATTTTACCATGATTTGGGTCGTTTGGGATTTGCAATGAGGAAAAGACATTCCACATCCTGCACTACATGTAATTATTCTGCTTGTTTTTGTTTTGTTTTTAGTTTGCCATTGTTCTGCCCAGCCTAGTGAGCAGAGTTTCACACATTGGCAATTTTGATTGACGATCGAAGTTGTGGCATCAACAAAAGTTACTGTTCACGAGAAAAAACTGCCTTTTAGTCTAAGTATAATATAAATATATATATCTATATGCAAGGTTGATTGGGGTTTAGGTAGCTCACGAGAAGAAGGTTTTAAATCTTAATTTGCAGAATAAGCACGCAGCGTGTAAAGATGTGTGTAGATATATATGCAAGGTTGGTTAGGGTTTAGGTAGCTCCCGAGATGAAGGTTTTAAATCTTAGTTTGCAGAAGCATGTAGCATGTAAAGATGCTGTAAAAAGAATGTAAAAAGAATGTTGATTAGGGTTTAGGTAGCTCACGGGAAGAAAGAGACTTTGCAGAAGCACGTAGCATGTAAAGATGCTGGGTTAATTACGGTTTAGGTAGCTCACGGGAAGAAAGAGACTTGTATGGAAACCAATGACTTTTGGTATATAAATAGGTCGTTTGACCTTCGACAATCAAACCACCTTCAGACTCGATCGGAGGCTTACGTTTACTGTTCCCAGCTCACACACCCCTTCAAGGTTTCCTTTCTTTTTTACCATTTCAAGTAAATCAATACTGCACAATGTTGATGAAACTGGCCCTCTTTTTCATTTTATATTTTACTACATACCTGGTGGCCACCCCGGGAACGGAGGGGCTTGAGTTCAGTTTAATTGGAAACGACGATGCGGACGACTATCACGTTCACCGTGCTCAAGCGTACACAAGCTTCATCGGATCTCTCCGACAACTATTGCCCGGTCCGAATCCACAGAACGTGTATGGATTTCTTGTGCTTCGAGCGGCATCCACGTTGCCAAATCGGCAACGCTTCCTACAAGTCGAGCTTGTCAACTACGCAGAAGATCGCATCACCGTAATTATTGATATTGCGAATGTGAATGTGGTAGGATTCATCACCGGCAATGTACGCCGCCACTTCAGAGACTGTCCTTTAGAAACAGATTATGTATCTCTGTTCCCTGGTAGCTTACAGCTGAGCTACACCAGCAACTATCTGAGCCTGGAGGGACGGTCCATCCAAAGGCCTGAACTTGATTTGGGACTCGAGGCACTAAACATTGCCATTGCCGAATTGCAGATCCGGAGGGACGAAGATTCCCCTTATGCAAGACAACTTCTTGTCATAATACAAATGATATCCGATGCAACAAGGTTCTCAACTTTGGAGCAACGTATTGCTAACGCTATACAACTGGGCTCAACTTACAGACCGAATCCAGAAATGGTGGTAGCCCAAAATAATTGGGCGCGGCTGTCTCAAGATATTCAAGGTTCATCGAATGGAGTATTTGCAAACCCTTTTGAACCTAGATATGGTGGAGAAACACTATTCCAAATATCTTCCATCAGAGACCTCAGCGTTCATATTCTTATAGGCTTGTTACTCCACACCTTCCAAAATCGGAGTCAGGGATGCGGCCTACAAAGTATTGGGGACTCCAAGTTAAGATGTCTGTCACAAGTCTCAGGACGGATTGCCGGTTTTAATGGCAGATGTCTTGAGGCAACAGATAATTTGGGTGTCCCCAATTTGCATTTGTCGCATTGCAATGACCAGGAGCCCAAACAAGAGTGGGGCTTCCAAACGGATGGGACCATAGTGTGGGAGGAGGAATATTGCCTCGGCATCAATACTGCTGATCCCCCCGAAGTCATGTTAATGGAATGTGATATGCCAGGTGTTGTACAGTGGATGCTTTCACCGGAGGGGATGATGGTGGAGAGGAGGACAAATTTATACTTGACCGCAAGTAATGTTGTAAGTTTGGTCTTGTTCAAAGATCTGCAGCGGCCTAGTCAGTTTTGGGTATTCGGAAAGTCAATTGACCCTAAGATGGTCAAAATTATAGGGTTTGGTACTGATCATTGCATGGAGTATGATCCGTTTTCACACAGGTTATCCATGGCTTCATGCAAAGATATTGATACTCAACTATGGTACTATTATCCTGATAATACACTTCGACCTGTCCCCCATCTCTGCATTACCGTGGATATTAATCAGCAGGTGGCACCTGTACTCTCACAATGCAACGGAGGATTCGGGTACACTGTTTGGCTTTTTAACGGGAATGGCACCATCTCCAGTGCAAATTTTTTTGCATCGTTCATGGAAGCAAATGCAGATTTAAGTATCAGTTTGGGGAGACCCACCTCCAAATGGAATCAACAATGGATTGTTGATTCCTATTTATATGTTGGTTTGAGAGGAACAAATGTATGAGGTCAAGAATGATGAATAATGAATAATTTTATTGTTTTTGTCCACAGATTCAAACTCGATCGCATAATGTACTGTTATTGCTGCTGATATTTTTGTTAGTATGTAAATTCTTGTTTGGTGGTCCAATTCTCAAGAAAACTAAACTAAAAAAATAACTCAAACATAAAACTTTGTTGTTGAAAACAAAGTTGTTTTTAAATCCCCATAGCCTCCACCTCCACCCTTCTTCTTGTGGCTGAGATAAATCGACGGTGCGCGGCCATATTGGCGATGGTTCCGCGCGGAATTGGAATCGAAGATTCTCACCACCGCCACAACTGCCGCCGCGCTCCTTCGTTCTCTGCCTCTCTTTGATAAGATCCAAATCTCTAGGCCCTTAATCAACCTGCAAGTAACACAGAGAATAGAGATGGAGAGGAAAGGAAGAGAGAGCAGACCTCTTGAATCGTTTTTGTTTATATTTTTTTTTGTGTAAATTCTGATCTGATACAGTTGAGGGAGCTGCGCTCCTTTTATACAGCCTCCACACTTTTAAATGTCAGCTGACATATTAACAATTCCTCACAATAATAAAGCATAAAACCTCAGTAATAACTTGGGCCATAACACTCTTCGCCTCCAGGTACTGCAATTCTCTTCCTCCTTAACTCTCACCACCTGTATTTGAATTGTTTTGATCTTCCATTTCTAGCGTTAATTAGTTAGTTAATCAAGGATTTTGCTTTATGGCACCGCAATTAACCATTTTTCTTTTATTTTATTGTTTAGTTTTTAAATATTTTTTTGTGTTTGTTGGGTGATTAGGTAGTAGTGCGATTGGATATCCATCAATTTATTCCTTCCTAAGATCTAAGATCCTCTTGTATCATAGTCAAGTTGGTTAGAACGGCGTATCTGCACACAAATTTGAATTGTTTTCTCGTAATTTAAATTGGACTGATTAAAATATTATTCGAATAAAATGAAAATGACCGGTCAAAAAGGTAAAATCTTTCTTTTTCCTTCTTTTTCAGTTATAAAGCAAAATAATTGTAGTTTATGCTGGTTTTCTGCCCTTTGTTTGTAGCTTTTGTGCTACGCGAATGTTAGTCCATATTCTTTTGAAATATTGACATCATTCATTTTCATGGTATATTCTTTGAGATATGACCATCTCTGTTTTGTGGATTTTTTATTATTATTTATTTTAAACTTTTTTTTTTTGATTGACTACAGGTCCAAGTCTATACCCGTTGCACGGAACTAAAACTCTTCACCTGTTTTGTTACAGGCTTAAATCGCGTTTTCCTTTTTCGTTTAATCCGTGGTCTTTGAAGTGCATTCAGTTGTTTTCTAGGTAAGGCATGCACAAGGGATTCACAATGTGGAAGGCTACAAGGATCATGCGGCATACATGTCTTATGATATTTTTTATGCACTTCTTACCCATCTTGGCTGGAGTCAGGTAATTGCCAATGTAATTGGTTAGTTGAGTTTATGTTGGTATAAAAGAATGCCATCATTGTAAATCTTTTCCAACTTTTTACACCGATAAGAGTTTTAGGGTTTGTTCAGTATCTGCCGGCTGTACTAGATATACTCTGTCGTTTTTTCTAATATTTCTGTACGTTTAATGTTGTACTGAACCAAGAATCTGGTCATGGTGTATTGAATTTTGTTTCCGAACATAATACGAGGCCTAACTTAACTACAGTTTTAAAACATTCAAATATTAACAGATTTATTATTTTATTGATTAACATATGAGGAAAGTTGTGCACATTATGTAAACATCTATGAAAGTCTCAAGTGTTCATATTTTAAGGAAAGTACAAAATCAACACAAAAGTGGACAGATTTTTTTTTTGAGATCTTGGCAGCATCTCAGAAGAGCGAGCCAATAATGGATAGTCATCCCATCAAAAGTAACTATTACAGCTGACAAATTAGATTATTAAGAACCAAAATGCTCACAAAGGTGTACTTAACATGAAACTGGAATCCAATATTTTAATGTACTGCCACCAAAAAACTTTACTCCATCATTCTGATTCTGCACAGATAGAACCCCATGCAATGTTAGGTACACGTCCAGGAAATATCCTACTGTTGATGGTGTGGTGACCATGTCAACCCCACACACATCATTAAGTTCTTAATCACTATTTTAGAATAATGATCAAAATACTGGAATACATTTTTTTTTCCAATTTCAATGTGATGTTGAGATATACCATGAATGCATAGTCATTATAACCAGAGGAAGGGTGCTGTTGTGTTTTAGTCCCAAGGTTCCACATGGGGTTATTAGTTCCATGTGGAGTGAACTGATCTTAAGCAACTGAATGATTTTAATCCTATTGCTTAAGAGCTAAGAGTTGTACAAACACTGATTTTAGACTATTTAGTTCTATTGGGTTTACAAAACACGGTCTTAATGAACTTTTTTGGCATTCCACCAAAAGAACAGTTTTACAAGGAGGATTTTATTGGAGTTATTTCTCCTTTTAAGTTCCTTGTGTCTGCCGCAAAATGTTCTTTTTATGCATTCTCTAATACACAAGCTAAGAAGAACCCGTTTATTTTGTGAAAAGAAATAACTAATAGCATTATATCAACAACATATTGACGAAATAGCCTTGCTTTAAAAATGTATTCAATAATAGCCCTCTTTGGCGAAATTAATTACTTTTCACTTGGGGCTTATCCATATCGACAAAATATGAGCAACATATCAACGAAATATCAATTAGAGGTGGACAACATATCAATGAATATCAACAACAATTGGACTGTTGTGGTAGGATAGCACCAAACCACACGGAACCAAATTAAGCTAACCCACAGATAATATATCAAATGAAATGCAAGAACAATAAAGAAAATAACACCAATATTTTAACGAGGTTCCTCCACAGTCAGTGTAACTGGAGTACGTCCTCGGAGCAGGAGGAGCTCACCCAATAATCCACTATCAACCAAATGGGAGTTTACAAAGTGTTGGCAATCTCACAACTCAAAAGCCCAATACACCCAATAGCTCTCACACACCAAAGAAACAAATAGAGAAAGAAATATAATGAATAATTTCTTCTCTATACATATAGCTCAAAGCTATTACAACAACAACTACTTTGGTGGATGATTACTAACCAATTGAAGCAGCAACTTGTTCTTCTTTTTGGGCTCTCTGCAAGACTGCAACTCTCTGATTTTTTCTCTCTATTTTTCTCCTCTGAAAACAAAAGGGCAGCAGCTCTCTTCTCTCTCTACCACACAACCAAATGGAAGAAAGCAACCAAACCCTCCATTATGAAGGAGCAAAAACCCACGGGTGGTAAACAAAAAAAAGCAACCCATATTTTCTTCCCCAAAACAAGGAAAGATGTTGTCCACTTTTGGATTGTTTATTCTAAAGTATATGGCCACTTGGCCACATAATCCAACAATCTCCACCTTGGCCAAGTTCCGAAAACGCCATGACAAGCCAAAATGCTCCAAAACTCCTACTGCTCAACGCCTTCTTTAAATAGGCAAAATGCGAGCCAAGTTCAAGCAATGAACAAACTTGGCTACACCAACAACCTTAGTCAACATATCAGCAGGGTTGTCTTTAGTTGGAATCTTTTGGAGAATGATTTCCCCTTCACCAACAACTTCACGAACAAAGTGATAACGCACATCTATGTGCTTGGTCCTCGCATGATGAACCTGATACTTATCCAAATAAATGGCACTCTGACTATCACAATGTACCTCCACCTGCTTCTGATCAACCCCCAAATCTCTAATCAGTCCAATCCAAATGACCTCCTTTATAGCTTCAGCAACTGCCATATATTCAGCCTCTGTAGTAGACAAGGCAACAGACGACTGCAAAATGGACCTCCAACAAACTGGCCCTTTAGCCATAGTAAACACATAGCCTGTAGTAGACTTCCTTCCATCCAGATCACCTGCATAATCTGAATCAACATAACCAACTGCAAAATGACCACTACCAGAGTCATCCCTCTCAAAGTATAAACCAACATCTCGAGTACCATGGAGATACCTCAATATCCACTTCGCTGCATTCCAATGCTCTTTACCAGGATTATGCATTTATTGACTCACCATACCAACTGCATGAGCAATATCCGGTCTAGAGCATACCATTGCATACATCAAACTACCAACCAAATTTGCATATGGTATATTTTTCATTTGTAGCTTCTCTTGATCAGTTTTAGGACATTGTAGAGAACTCAATTTAAAATGAGGAGCCAAAGGGGTACTAACCGGTTTGGTTGAGTCATGAACTCCAAACTTCTGAATCAACTTCTCAAGGTAGTGTCTTTGATTCAAGCATACCAAACCTTTCTCTCTGTCTCTAGTGATCTCCATGCCAAGGATCTTCTTTGCTTCACCAAGATCCTTCATCTCGAACTCATTTTTCATTTGCTTCTTCAATTTCTTAATCTCTTCAACATTCTTTGAGGCAATCAACATATCATCAACATATATCAACAAATAAACGAAAGACCTATCTTGCAACTTCTTGAAGTACACACAATGATCATACTGACTTCTAGAATAATTTTGGCCTCTCATAAATTTATCAAACCTCAAATACCATTGTCTTGGAGATTGCTTCAAGCCATAAAGTGATTTCTTCAACTTGCAAAACAAATTTTCTTTCCCTTTCACTTTATACCCATCTGGTTGACACATATAAATCTCTTCATTCAAATCACCATGCAGGAAAGCCGTCTTCACATCAAGTTGCACAAGCTCAAGATCATATTGTGCAACAAGAGCTAACATAATGCGAATTGATGAGTGCTTCACAACTGGAGAAAATATTTCATTGTAGTCAATGCCCTCCTTTTGTGCATACCCTTTAGCAACTAATCTTGCTTTGAATCTGACATTGCTTTTCTCATCAACATCTTCCTTCTTGGCATACACCCATTTGCAACCAATAGCTTTCTTACCCTTACGCAATTTAGCTAACTCCCAAGTCTTATTTTTCAAGAGAGAATTCATCTCATCGCCCATGGCATTGCACCACTTCTCCTTTTCTTCACTCCCAATGGCTTCCTCAAAGTTGGATGGAATCTCATCAATGATAATAGAAAGAGCAAAAGAAACATAATCATTATAACGAGCTGGCTTGGTAATTTTTCTCTTTCCTCTGTTCTTGGCAATAGACTCTTGCGGTGAATCTTGCTCTTCATCTTGAAAATAGACTTCAACTTCTTCTTCTTCAACATCCTCAAGGTCTCCCACTTTTTCACTTGTAGTGGCTTCGACATCAGTGGGAATAAGATTTGAAGTACTAGAGGCAACTTTCTCAAGCTCCACCTGTTGGACATCTTTCACATTCTTCTCAGAGTCTTTAAACATACTTTCTTCATCAAATGTCACATCTATGCTGATTACAAGTTTCTTCATCTCTGGGCACCACAACCTGTAACCTTTGACACCACTACTAAAACCAAGAAAGATAGCCTTTTTGGCTCTAGGATCAAGTTTATTTTCAGTTACATGAAAATAAGCAGGTGAACCAAAAATACGAATATAATCATAATCAGTAGAAGGTTTTCCAGTCCATACCTCCATTGGTGTCTTACCCTGAATAGCAGGTGAGGGTAACCGGTTGATGATGTGACATGCATAATTAACTGCCTCTGCCCAAAATGATTTGTCCAAACCCGACTGAGACAACATACATCTAACCTTCTCAAGCAAGGTTCGATTCAATCTTTCTGCAACTCCATTTTGTTGTGGAGTTCCCCTGACACTGAAATGTCTCACAATTCCTTCTTCTTTACAAACTTTAAAGAAAGGGTCGGATATGTATTCACCACCATTATCCGATCTCAAAATCTTAATCTTTCTTCCAGTTTGGTTCTCAACCATTTTCTTCCAACTCAAGAAAATGCTCAACACCTCACTCTTGTGCTTCATAGTGTAGACCCAAGACCTTCTTGAATAATCATCAACAAAGGTCACAAACCAATGTCTACCACTTAAAGAAGGAGTCTTTGTAGGACCCCAAACATCCGAATGCACATAATCAAGAATGCCCTTCGTCTGATGTATTGCAGTACCAAACTTCACTCTAGTTTGTTTTCCCAAGACACAATGCTCGCAAAAATCAAGCTTACAAGTCGTGGCACCTTTTAGAAGACCTTGTTTCACAAGCCCTTGTAGAGCTCTCTCACCAGCATGGCCTAACCTCATATGCCACAGTCTAGTAGTATCAGAATCGGATGTGCCCATATTTTCTGAGACTACAGACGCTTCACCTGTCACAGTGCTTCCTTGCAATAAATACAAATGGCCACATCGAGGAGCTTTCATCACAACAAGTGCACCATAAGTCACTTTGAATGTCTGCCCATCTGAATGAAACTTGAAGCCCTTGGCTTCTAAAGTTCCCAAAGAAATAAGATTTTTCTTCAAATTCGGTACATACTGAACACCTGTCAATTCTTTAACCATGCCATCATGCAACTTCAAACGAACTGTACCAATCCCTTTTGTTGTGCAAGGATTGTCATCTCCCATGAACACAACACCACCATCAAACTCTTTCAAGCTTGAAAACCAATCCTTGTGAGGAGTCATATGATGAGTACAACCCGTATCCAACACCCACTTAGTAGCACAATCAAATGATGAGGAAGTGGTTAAAGCAAAATCAGAAAAATCAGTTTCAACCTCAGCAACATTAGCTTCAGAGCTTTCTTTTCCTTTGGTCTTCAACCTAGGACAATCTTTCTTCCAATGACCCTTATTATGACAAAAGGCACATTCATCCCTTTCCAAAGTTTTTCTACCTTTAGAGTTTCCTCTAGGTCGAGACTGTGATTTTTTTCTACTAGAGGAAGATCTCCTCTCCGACGATCTACCTCTAACAAACAAAGCCTCAGAGGTACTATCATGATTTTTATCTCTATGCCTCATTTCATAATTCATCAAGGCATTCGACACATCTTCAAATTTCACAGTTTCTTTACCATGCATAATAGTGGTAACAAAATGCTCATAAGAGCCCGGCAAAGAATTCAACAATATTAAGGCCTTATCTTCATCCTTAATATCCTCATCTAGATTCAACAAATCAGCAATCAACTTATTAAAAGCATCAAGGTGCCTGATCATTTGTGTACCTTCTTTATATTGGAAGCGGTAGAGCTTTTTCTTCAAATGTAGCCGATTCTCAGCACTCTTTGTCATGTACTTCTCTTCTAATTTTTTCCACAACACATTTGCCAAAGTCTCCCGCATCACAAAATACTTCTGAGTTTTGACAAGGCACAACCGAATTGTAGAGCAAGCTAACAAATTTAACTTCTCCCATTCCGACTTCGACATGGCTTCCGGCTTATCTTCCAAAGCGGCCAGTAGATCTTGTTGAGCCAACACATCCTTGACCTCACATTGCCACATCCCGAAGTTGTTTGTGCCATCAAATTTTTCTACTTCAAACTTTGCATTTTGCACCGTGGTTCTTGCAATCCCGGAGCTGCTTCCAAAAGGATTCTCATCTTGCCCGCCTGACATCTTTAGCAAATAGACGGTACCCAAGAGCAACCAGTGCTCTGATACCAATTGTTGTGGTAGGATAGCACCAAACCACACGGAACCAAATTAAGCTAACCCACAGATAATATATCAAATGAAATGCAAGAACAATAAAGAAAATAACACCAAAATTTTAACGACGTTCCTCCACAGTCAGTGTTACTGGAGTACGTCCTCGGAGCAGTAGGAGCTCACCCCATAATCCACTATCAACCAAATGGGAGTTTACAAAGTGTTGGCAATCTCACAACCCAAAAGCCCAATACACCCAATAGCTCTCACACACCAAAGAAACAAATAGAGAAAGAAATATAATGAATAATTTCTTCTCTATACATATAGCTCAAAGCTATTACAACAACTACTTTGGTGGATGATTACTAACCAATTGAAGCAGCAACTTGTTCTTCTTTTTGGGCTCTCTGCAAGACTGCAACTCTCTGATTTTTTCTCTCTATTTTTCTCCTCTGAAAACAAAAGGGCAGCAGCTCTCTTCTCTCTCTCTACCACACAACCAAATAGAAGAAAGCAACCAAACCCTCCATTATGAAGGAGCCAAAACCCACGGGTGGTAAACAAAAAAAAGCAACCCATATTTTCTTCCCCAAAACAAGGAAAGATGTTGTCCACTTTTGGTTTGTTTATTCTAAAGTATATGGCCACTTGGCCACATAATCCAACATGGACAACATATGGATACTTGATAAAAGGGTCTTTAAAACTAAGGGTATTTTTGTCAAAGAGGGCTAGTACAGATTGAATTCAGGAGGAGTACTAATTTTGATTGCTGCAGGCTTTGCAGTAGGGTCATCGAACCCAATTTCCCCAGAATTGATAAGAAATGGGTGAAATTATGGACTAGTTTAATTTAAGAGGGGACATGCTGCAAGCCTTGATTCCTTTACTATTTCATCCTTGATGTCATCTTTGCTTCCATCTCTGAGTGAGGAATAATACTACCTTTTCAATTAGGTTGGCTGGGCTCCTTTCATGTGTCAAAAAGAGCTTTTTAGCTTGCACTGTATAATTATAACAATTATTTCTAGTTTTTTGTAAAGAAAATAAAATGAGCAGCTGCAGGTATTCTTGCTTCAGTGGATTAGATAAGAATTTACATTTGTTGAAGTGAGTTGGATTCAAATAGACATTAAGATGATGAGGCGCTGTTGAAATGATTCAGAAACTTGAGGCTGCTAAGCATATGGTCCTTTTTTTTTATAGATATATCTCTTTTAAAAACTCATAACGGCTATGATAATTTGTCCCTGTCTAGAGGAATTTAACATTTTGTGGTTTCATGTAATAGAGTGAACATTTGTTGCCTTGTAGGACTCTATTTTGACCAATTGTTGCCTTGTAGGACCATGCAGACATCAGTGGGTGTTTTTGGGGGTGAAGCATACACAGACGGGATAGATGTACCTCCTCTAATGGTTGCAAATGCTGGAAACAGTGACCATCCTGCAATTTCAAGTCTAAACTCCCCACCATTTATAGCAGTGGAGCTTTGCCGGGATCATTTGGTATGTCATGTTAAAAGTTAAAACTAGTAACAGCTATGTGAGCTTTGTGTAGAAGGTACCAAAGACACAGAGAGATGGTGTCTGGTTTGGGTAATTTTGACTCCGCTCATGCAAACAATAAAATAAAATAAAACCTTAGGGAAAAGGATTTGAGAATCCTGATTTCAGTAGTTATTTTTGCTTTGCAAATGGTATAACTTTACAACACACTCTGTGTTATCTAAAAGAATTTTATTTTATTCTGACCTGTTACCCTGTTAGGCAGTTATATTTGAATATAAATTTGATACCCGGATCCATACTACTATATACAGAGCCTTTGAGCAGGCCTCCTTTTGCTCGTACAGAATTACAAACTTCTGAGATATTTCTTTTTTGAACATATTTTATTCATTAATTTTTTCACATAAATTAATTAAAGTGGGTTTATTTGATTTCCTTCTTCACCCTTCACACAATCACTGGGTTCTAATTGAACATCATGCTTAAATGTGTGTTTTCTCTTCTCCTGCAGGGTGTTCATCCATGCGACAAGAGGGGAAGCATTAGCGAGTATCAGCCTCTTTTTCCTGCAATTGATTTTTCACTGGCAAGTGACTTACTGCAATTACATTGAGAAAAGCTATGCCGTCATTTGACTTGTCACTTTGGTTTTGGTTGCTTGTCTAACCATCGACTTCGATTGATTGGAATGTATTCGGGGTTCACCTTTTGTTTAGATAGGGAATGAGGATGACATCTTGTGGATGCCTGACGTTAGAGAGAAAAATGAAGAAGTGGCGGCTAGGGGACTGAAGTTTTTGAACTGGTGATCTCTTAATTACTCCTAAGTTACATTGCATTTTTGGTAACTGGTTTCTTTATTATTCATCACCACGAAAAGAATCATTGAGGAAGAGTAATAGTGAAAAGAAATCTATGGTGCAGAGGACAGGAGAATGATATCTAAATTTAACTAGGATGTCGTGAACAACATGAATTCTTTTCTCGGTGCCTATAGGAAAATTGTGTTGTTGGTATGCTATGCCAATTCATGGTCTTAAGGAGGTTTTAGCTTTTGCTGACTTGTACTCCAAGTTTTCTCCAGAGTTCAATTATAAGTGTTATGATACACCTATCGGCTATCGTGCTGTTTTCTCACCTCAAGCAACTCAGGATTTAATTTATTCCAGAAATCTGTTTATAGCTGCTGGATGTGTCGCATGACTTCATTGCATAGGTGTTGACCCAACTACCATTGCAACAAATTTTGTTAGCATCCTTCTGTTTCTGTCATGCATAGCATCTTGCTTAGGCTTTTATCTTTATTCGACCGAGTGGAATCTTGCATAGCATCTGAACATTTAGCTTACATTTGTTTCATTTTCGTAGCTGACCACTTTCTGGAATAGATTGTAGTACCAATGTAATTGTTAGATTTTCAATAAATCTAATAGTTCGTACTATTTCGTGAAGTTACTTGTTAATGATTTACTTTATAGATTTCAGCTCTTTTGACAATTGTTCTTGTATTGGCAACGTGGAAAGGTGTTAAACTGTTAGTTGTTTCTTTTCCCGCTCTCAATTGGTCCAGGTTGTGGACTCGTAAAGAGAAAGACCTTGCAATTGTTTCGCACAGTGGATTCTTATTTCATACCTTGAGTGCTTTTGGAAATGATTGCCATCCGTCTATCAAGAGCGAAATATGCACTCAGTGAGTGTTATGGTGGTTGTTTTATCCCAACTTTTAATTCAAGAGCATGCACATTATATTCCACAGCACGGGATAATGTTTATAATCATATGTGCACAAAAATCGTTCTACCGGTCTCATATATTTGTTCTTTAAACTAAGGAGAACGAGTCCATTTTATTTATGCAGCTTTGCTAATTGTGAGCTTCGTTCAGTGGTAATTGTCGATAGGAGGTGAGCTTCTTGTTCGTTAATTTTAACAGCGCGCACACACATTTAGCTTATCCGGAACTTTTAATAATTTGTCTTTTGTGTGCAGTTTGATGGGGTCTTATTCTTCAACAACTAATTATCCTGGGAAGATACCTCGCGGGCCTGATCTTCCTAGTGACGTTGCCGATGAGAAGCATTCGGAGAAGGGTGCTTCCAAGTAATTATAGCCAGTCCATGATGATGGATGGACAGTCTTACATAAGTAATATGATTCTTCTTAAGCCTTGATTTTTCAGGGGCTGGTGGCTCATTTTTACACCGGAGACGGAAATTTAGTCGTTTAAAAGGTTCGGGGATAGACTAGGATAGTCTCGGGCTAACCTGAATATTGTTGATTGTTTTACAAGTAACTTGTTTTTAGATCACACCTTGTCTTCCTTGTCACATAGACACAAATAGCAGACGTTCTTTGATTGGAACATACTTATTTGTTAATGTCTTAAGCGATAGCTTGAAGGGCAAGGTTTACAGTATGCCCCAATGAAACTTGACAAGGTGAATACTTAAGGTTAAATTTACAACACTGCCCATAAACTTTAACCCAATCACCTGTTTCGTTTTAATAATTTTTCAATGGAAACCATTACGCTCACGTTTGATAATGATTTTTGTTTTTAATTTTTTGTTTTCATTGTTAAGAAAATGCAAACATGAAACTTGTTTGGTAACTCATTTTCCTTTTTGTCTTTTCGATATATATATATATATTTTTTATTTTTTTTAAAGAATTTTTTTCTCCCAAAATTTTAGCAACTTTTTATTTAAAAAAAAATTGTGACCGTTGGAATTGGAAGAACATGATTGTGCCACACCTCATAGAGCTGTTGAAGTAGCCGTTCTTTTCAATCTTCTCCTGCATTCAAACCAATCATCACTACCATTGGGTTGCCTCCCAGTAAGCGCTTTATTTTAAGTCTGTAGCTAGACGTCGCATAAGCTTGGTGGCTAGAGCACTGGTTTCTTCAGAGTCGATGATTCGCCTGCACCTTTGTATGCCACAGAGATACAAAATAAGGCATCTCTGATCCATCCATCAACATCCTTTGTTACCATTTTTACAATAGGAAAAACACATAATTTGCCCTATTTTTCCATTGGTAATTTCTGATTTCCTTTATGTTTCACTTTTCCAGCTCACTGCCCAGCCGCCACTCAGTACTACAGTCTGATGGTATTCCTCTTCACTTGGAAGTGAGAGGTCTTAGGTTCAAATCTTGTGGATAGTGAATTCGATACCAAATTAGGCTGCCCATTGTATGGCTTTGCTGATTCCCCTCCCCTTAGTGTAAAAATATTGATGTACTAAAAAAAAAAAAACTCACTGCCCAGCCTAATCAACATCTTTAACTATTTTTCCATTGGTAATTTGTATTTTTCATTGTTTTCCATTCTTGCCCAATAAGTTTTTCTCACAAATTACTGTATACAACTTTTTTTTTTTCATTGTCTACACTCTATGGATTCATGTCATTTAATTAGGACATCGTATGATTACACCTTTTGCAATCGTTTTTCAAATGTTTTACATCACCACCTTGCAAAAATTAGAAGGCATGATGCTAATTTGTTTCAGCATTTCCACATTCGTTCATTTCATACAAATATTGTTCTATAAGACATAAGACCTATTTTCTATTGATGTGAAAGCCACGTTTTAGTGGACAAAAAAATAGTTTGGTTAAAAAAATGTTAAACATAGAAAGAGAAGTTAAAAATAAAGAAAAGCGCAATGAATGAAAAAAAAAGCACAACATCGATTCTCACTCGACCGACCACGCAGTCCTGTTTTTTGGGCTCTTATCTATACTATTATTAAGAGAACCCTCTTTGTCAACTTTTTGTCACATTCTTTTCAATTTTGCCCTCCCAATTAAAACGCACTATGTTGACATGACGAGAGCAAAACAGTAATTTTGTATCTTTTGAGAAAATGACATTCATATCCTCATTTTTCCCATTTCACCCTCAACTTTTTCTCAAAATGATAATCATATTCCTAAATTTTCCTATTTTATCCTTATTTTTTTATACATAATATCTACATAAGGAGGATAAAATAGTAATTATGTAATATTAAGAAAAATATGTTTTTATTAAGAGAAATTATTTCATCATCATTGTTTCGTACTCTTTTGAAAATTTTTAAAAACTAATCATACTCCTTAATCAAAAACAAAAAATAAAATGAAATTATTCACATACAAAGTGTGTGTGCTCATTATTATTCTCCTTAATCAAAAACAAAAAATAAAATGAAATTGTTCACATACAAAGTGTGTGCTTATTACTAGTCATATAATAAAGAAGTAAGCTAAGAGTCTAAGACGTGGATGTGTTATATAGCTGCCACGACTCTCGTGACTCTGCGCACACACCCTACAAAACAAAACGTCTACTCAACGTGTATTCTTATTAGGTTAGTCACGAGAATCAATCCCTTCTTCGTTTATAATAAGCCAATCATCCTACTGACAATCCCTTCTTTTTTTTATCATAAGCCAAACATCCTACAATCTCCCAACCAAAGTATAAATCACGCCTTAATGAAATCTGCCAACGCCGTAAATGGCAATTTCTTGAATACGATACTTCCAAGTTCGGTCCAGACCACTTACCCCAGTTTGTCACTGTAAATGGCGGAACTTCGCGACAGCCGAAATGTTTCGGTCGTCTATTTTTTGGACGATGACATTCAATCCCTTCTCAGTAATTTTGTATCTTTTGAGAAAATGACATTCATATCCTCATTTTTCCTATTTTACCCTCAACTTTTTCTCAAAATGATAATCATATTCCTAAATTTTCCTATTTTATCCTTATTTTTTTATACAGAATATCTACATAAGGAGGATAAAATAATATTACAAAAAATATGTTTTTATTAAGAGAAATTATTTCATCGTCCTTGTTTCGTACTCTTTTTAAAAATTTAAAAAACTAATCATACTCCTTAATCAAAAACAAAAAATAAAATGAAATTATTCACATACAAAGTGTGTGTGCTCATTATTAGGTTAGTCACGACTCTCGTAACTCTCGTGACTCTGCGCACACACCCTACAAAACAAAACGTCTACTAAACGTCTATTCTTATTAGGTTAGTCACGAGATTCAATCCCTTCTTTGTTTATAATAAGCCAATCATCCTACTGACAATCCCTTCTTTTTTTATCATAAGCCAAACATCCTACAATCTCCCAACCAATGTATAAATCACGCCTTAATGAAATCTTCCAACGCCGTAAATGGCAATTTCTTGAATACGATACTTCCAAGTTTGGTCCAGACCACTTACCCCAGTTTGTCACTGTAAATGGCGGAATTTCGAGACGGCCGAAATGTTTCAGTCGTCTAAAGAAGCGCAACATGAGGCTGCGAAGGTCGCCATCGACCATCTGTCATCCCAAACTGGCCCTTTCTCTCTCCCAGGTAAACACTCGATCCCGCCACTGGTAGTATTGGATCAGGATATCTTGTGTTTTTATCTACATGCATTTTGATTTTTTGATTTTCCTTAATTTTCTAGGGTTTTTATCTACATGCATTTTGGTTTTTCTATTTTCCTTAATTTTCTAGGGTTTTTATCTTTTATTTACATGCATTTTTATTTTTATTTTTCAGGGAAAAGTGATTTGTATAAGATCTTTCTCCAACTATTGGTTGAGAACGAAGGTCTTGGTTCACCATTATACAAATCAACAATTTATGGTGAACCACATGACCCAATCTCTTGCATTAAGTGGTGTAAGTGAATCTTTTTTTTTTTTTTACTCGTCGACTTCTTTCTTTTTTTCTTCTAATATTTAATATCGGCAGAAGCTGGCGACGAAGAAGAGGAAGAACAGAAGTTGAAGAGGATGCAGAACAGACCCATTCCTTACCATTAGGTTCGAATACAAGAGACCCCATTTGAGTACATAACTATATAGCTTGCATACAATTTATTTTAAGACTATGGATACATTCTTTTGCCAATTATTATTTCATATTGTTACATTGTTTCTATACATTCAGTCAATGAAAAATCTTGATTTTTTTTATTGTTGCCGTTTTAAATAGTAATATAAAGAAAATTGGATATTTCATTGTTTCCGGGTTATGGATTTAGACGCTGACAGTAAGTCTTTTTAATGTGCATTCAAGTATTTTGTACAACGAATTGTCATGGTGGAAAAAACGTGTACATTTATTTTTAACATATTTCTATTTGTATGTTTTGTTCTTGGAAATTGCTTCCGCCGGCACTAATATGGTGTCTTGTTGTTTCAGGTACAATGCAAAGGAATGGGTTTTTTTAGGTGTTTTTAATTTCTTAAGATTTAAATTATCACAAACAATTTTATTTTATTTTGTATTTGCCATTTGTTTTAATTTTTCCGTAACTTATATTTCTATTATGAGAACTTTACGAAAAGCTCCTGATACTTTTTACTTTAACAAAAAACCACATTTTTACACTAAAAAATCAATCTTGGCACTATTCACTTTACCTTTTATTTTGTTCTTATCATTAAAACTCAAAATTTTCAAGCCATTTTCATTAGTTTTCCTTTTTATTATTTGTCATTTGTTCAGTCATCTTGATATGTATTATAGGGTTATAGCATAGTTATCAATATTTGCACTTACTTCTAATAATTGCCCATGTCTCACCTTTTGGTAAACGGTGATTAGGTTGTTGAATCCATAATTTGTCATTAATAACTGGTTAATAACCAATGACTAGTTTGTCTGGTAATACACGCTCATTTTCACAATTTGAATGAATGATTATGATTGAATAATTGAACCAAAAATTTATCATTGATTTAGGATGAATAGTAGATAACTGTTGTTAAAGAAAGTCCGTCTCTATTTTTTTTAGGGGTGTAGTCAATTTGAATTTCAGAAGATTTTAAGGGATTGTAGTCAAATTAGAATTTTAAGAGATTTTAAAATCCGGCTATAGTCCTATAAGATTTTTAAAAGACTTTGAAATTATGGTGTAGTCAAATTAGGATTTAAAAAGATTTTAAAGAATACATCCAAATCCCTCGGAAATGGCATGCTTGGGTCTTTCTTAATTTGATCCCATTGCAGATCAAATACTTAGATACAATTAAATCTCGAACATGGGGTGGGTCTAGGATTTTGGGTTTGCGAGGTTGAAAATAGAGGCGGAAGAGGAAGAGGAAGAGGGATGGAATGATAAGGGGAAGATGGTTAGTTGTCCTTCACGGGCTACTCATTCTTCCCCACTTTGTCCTCTTGACTCGCAACCATGGTTAACAATTAACGAATTTTGCTGCTAAAGGAAGTTGAGGGAAGGATTGGGTTGCAAAGAGTATAATGAAGAGGGGGTGATGTGAATGTGATATAAGGCTATTTTAGGAATAATAGTGGGTGGGAAAATAAGATTTTAGTTTTTAAATTTTTTATAGTGGGCGAAATTATAATGTGGATGAAAAAATAAGACAATGAGGTGGGCCTATCATCACTCAAATTTAAATTATGGTATCTAGTTAATTTTTAGCTTAAAATGTTGACGATTTTGGATGACGAGTTCTTACATGATTGAGTTTATCATTTATACTTGAGTTTACATTTAATAGAATTAGAAACTGTTCATATGTAATGTATGTGTTGAGTAAGTTCTAACTTATATTAGACCAAATATCAAATATAATTACTTTTTTACCTCTTGAGAGCCTCCTGAGTCCAGAACATCTCATCCTCTTCAATTTCCTGATCGAGTAACTTAGTCATCCTGATAAATCGTATATAAAAAAAAGAAGGCAAATTCTCAGAAATTGAGTCCCAAGTTTCGATCCTTGTCGAATGATTCAGTCAATTTCATTACCTCTTCCCTCGGGTGGCGCGAGATGTCCGATCGAGAAACACAGCGGTCGGCTCGTCCTTGGGGACCTCCATGGAAAACTATGAGAGATTTTGAGAACCAAACTTCAAAAATTCGATTCGATTTTGGATCAGCCTGACGGACTGGTCAACGAGAAGGTTATAAATCTCAAATCGAAAAAAGCACGTAGCTCTGCTATAAAAAGAATTACTTGTGCAAGAAATAGACTTGAAACGACGACTCACCATCCTGAAGCTACTTAAAAGACGCAAAAGCCTTCTAAATAAAGTAAACATCTTTCATTTCTCTCGTTATTCATCCAGTTTCAAACGTTCAGATAAATTTCTTTAGTAAACTAGATCGACAATCTCATTTTCTTCCGTGATAATCAATAAGCCCGATGAGTCTCGGTAGCTTATGCAATGACATAGAAAGCCTGCAAAGCCTCTATTTTCAGGCATCACATTATCTTCCTACTACTTAGCCAAAAGCCCTTGTTTAACACACAGGTGCACCAATTGTATGGGACGGACACTAAACAAACAATAAGTCGAGTATAAATTAATGGTTTACTTTCCTGTATGTAAACAATCTGATGAATGAAAACATGCTGCAAGTTTCAGTACAAATTCATTGATGTTGTCATCTTTATTTCCCCCACACTAACCGATCCCCTGCTCTTCGAGAACTATATGTATGTATGTTTGGTCTCATTTACAAAGAAATGCAGCTTGGATTTATATCGATCGGGCTAAGTATACAACTGCATACTAACGTACATGATCATGAAAGGAGGAATAGATCAAGAGTAAGTAATATAAATCTAATTAACATTGGATAATACCCACTATCTTAATTTGTACGACAATTACATTACATTGTTACATTAATAAAAAGAGCAAAGGAAAGGCAAGGCTCACAATACCAGTTGGTATGTTTCACATCAAATGTATGAGTTAGCTACCGCCAATCGCCAGTGAAACCAAAGTGTCCACGTACATAACCGTTTCAAACCAGCCGACAGTTTTCCACCATAAAAAATGTCGAGCACAATCCTGCATAATAGGATGTTGATTTTACACATATTCAAACTCTAACTGATTTGCATTATCAATTTTACCATTTTACACAACACACAATGTGCCCATATAAAATCACTTCTTGGTATAGAAGCACCTCATTGTATTTATCGACCTCATTAAAACAACTATGTTCAGTTACAGAAATTCCCGAATAAATGTGTCTTACACTACTTCTTAACTAAGTTAGACATACCAATCTAATAAAAAAAAATCCGTGTTTCAATCGATCCTATTAATTCCAACTCCAAGTATTTTACCATCCAGATTGGGTCGTTTGGGATTTCCAATGGGGAAAAGACATTCCACATCCTGCACTACATGTAATCATTCTGCTTGTTTTTGTTTTGTTTTTATCTTAAAGTTACTGTTCACAGAAAGAATATGCAGGGTTGATTAGGGTTTAGGTAGCTCACGAGAAAAAGGTTTTAAATCTTAATTTGCAGAAGCACGTAGCATGTAAAGGTGCTGAAAAAAGAAAGATTTATGCAGGGTTGATTAGGGTTTAGGTAGTTCACGGGAAGAATATGCAGGAGGGCTGATTAGGGTTTAGGTAGCTCACGGCAAGAAAGAGACTTGTATGGAAAACAATGATGTTCGGTATATAAATAGGCCATTTGATCTTCGACGATCAAACCACATTCTCGGAGGCTACGTTTGAATTACAATACAACATATATTTATCCTCTCAACCAACAAATAAGTAAGATTCAACAATCCATTGTTGATTCCATTTTGGGGTGGGTCATACTTAAATCAGCATTTGCTTGCATGAAGGATGCAAAAATGCTTGCATTGGAGACAGCGCCATTCCTGTTAAAAAACCAAACAGTGTACCCGAATCTTCCGTTGCATTGTGAGATTACAGGTGACAGCTGCTGATTAATCTCCATGTCTACATTACTATAGAGATTAATCAGCAGCTGTCACCTGTAATCTCACAATACAACGGAAGATTCGGGTACACTTGGTTTTTTAACAAGAATGGCACTGTCTCCAATGCCAACTTTTTTGCATCCTTCATGCAAGCAAATGCTGACTTAAGTATCAATTTGGGGAGACCCACCTCAGAATGGAATCAACAATGGATTGTTGAGTCCTACTTATTTGTTGGTTTGAGAGGAAAAAATGTATGAGGTCATGAATGATGAATAATGAATAATTTTATTGTTTTTGTCCACAGATGCAAACTCGATCGCTGCTGATATTTTTGTTAGTATGTAAATTCTTGTTTGGTGGTCCAATTCTCAAGAAAACTAAACTAAAAAAATAACTCAAACATAAAACTTTGTTGTTGAAAACAAAGTTGTTTTTAAATCCCCATAGCCTCCACCTCCACCCTTGCTGAGATAAATCGACGGTGCGCGGCCACACTGGCGATGGTTCCACGCGGAATTAGAATCGAAGATGCGATTTTGTTTCTCTTCTCCTTGGTTCTACAGATGACTGGAGTTCGGATCCCAAACTGGCGACGCCAAAGTTGGAGAAATATCACTCTCCTTACTCCATTCGAACGGCGCATTCAGCGAGGTAAAAATCCTTCCTTTCTCTGTCATTTGATTTCATGACCTCCGAGGTCATATGAAATCAACCTTGACTTCATGCATGTGTCCGATTATGTGTCTGATGCTCGTATGCTCTTTGCAGGTCCCTGAAGCCGATGCATGTGTGTGCTTTGCCAAGGAAATGGTCAATCCGATGGATCTGCAAACAGAAAAAAGAGATTTACTAAGTTAGTTACCTGCTTTGCGATGGGTTCTCTCTCCCTTCTTGATTGCCAAGTGTGGATCCATGCATTTTAATTATGTTTTTATAATTTAATTATCCTCTTTGAAATTTCTATCAAGATATTCATTTTCCTGCATTTTAAAATTGAAAAGTGTAGTTTTTGGAGTGAAAACAATGGAACAATGGAATCAACTTTCATTTTCCAAAGACCCGCTCCAACATTGTTGATTAATTTCGTTCTCAATTTTAATCGATTATCTACTTGAATCCATTTTTCTAAGCCTAATTAGTTCATGCAATAGCGCTCTTTCATGATTAAATATGCTAAATACTTTAGATTTGAAATTTTGCAATGTGATAGCTCTACAACTGTTGTGGTTGATGGTAAACTAGACTTCTTGTTGGATGCAAGATCCAGTTTTACTTTTCTTGCTTGCGCACTCAACCACTATAGTTGGAAAAAAGGCCCGTCTTGCTATTCCGGTTTGCTCCCTTCAAAATCCAATGTTCTTCAATTAATATACTGTTTTTATCACCCCAAGCTTACACAGCACAAATTGTAACACAAGCACAGACAACTTTTGAAACAAATGTTTTTGATGTTGAAACACAGAATGTGAAAACAGAAAATTTAAATTAAAACTAATTAGTAAATAAAACACAAACACACATATATATACCTTTTTTTTCTGAATCTGTTCTTAGTAGCCAGTTTGTTTATCTTGTCACGTTCCTCTTCTTCGTATCAGTTTGTGTGTTAGTTTGCTCGGTATCAGTTTTGTAAAGGTTTTGTTTTTTTGTTTTTATTTTTATTTTTAAAAGTTTAGTCTGTTTGCCCCAGCCTGCTAATACCATCGTATCATCCGCAACTCACAGCTGCCGTTACTCCACTGCACCTCTGCACCTTAAGACTACCGCTGCCTGACCCGTGTGTGTCCAAATTCGACTGAGACCTTGACCAACTACCATCTCGCGCCTGTCTTTAACCTCTGCTGCTGCTTGCTGCACCGTCCTGATGAACCTCCTGCCCAGATCGTCATCGCATAGTGCCTGTTTGAAGCCTGTATACAACACTCGTTGCTCCCTTCCGCCGCATCTTTTCCGTTCAGCCCAGAACTGCATTGACGAACTGAGAGTGAGACTCGCTTGCTGACGAACTGAGACTCGCTTGCTCACTGTTACTGCAACCCGAACTACTGTGTTGCACCACATCTATCGTACTGCTGTTGAAAGAAAAATAAATAAAAAAATGAAAAGAAAATTCAAAAACAAAAAACAAAAAAAAATGAGACAAATTGGTTGTTTGTTTAGGCCCAAGACGAAGGAAAGAATGGTTAATTTGGTTGCTTTTGACTGCGGTCCACGTGGGCCTACTGTTTACTCGTCTGCACTTGTTGATTGAAGCTGATGTCAGATGTCAGCCTGATTTGTTTGGGGCCCACATGGTTGATGTAAGAATGGTTATTGTTGAGCTTGTATTGGATCTCCTGATTGCCCACCATCATGATTACTTGAGTGCTTAGACGGATGACCACTCGAGTGACATTGTATACCTGATTATTAGTTGGATCGTTTGTCGGAATCTGCTTGCTTGCTAAATGGTTGAATGTTGGAATTGCTTGATTGCTCATCTGCTTGCTTGCTTGTTCGCTCGAAGTGCTCGTTTGAATCGCTTGTTCGCCTAACAGAGCTTGTCTTGTCGTGTTTCTTCTTAGTTTTATATTGTTGGTTTCTGACTTTCAACTACTTGGTACGAAGAGAGAACTGATAATTGTGGGTAATTATACTTGCTGGTTTCTATGAATTTTATGAAGGTTTTTTTTAGCCAAAATGGTCACTAAGATTTGCATAACTCCTCTGGGATTTGAAATTAATGGAATTGGTCCCTGAGTTTGTCAACCATCGAACATTTTGGTCATTCTCTGAAGTATCTTCATTGAATAAGGATAAAATGACAAAAATATCCTCAAATTTGGTCAAATCATTTCTCCCTATTGTTTATTAAATTGAGAGTATTTTTATCATTTTAATCTTACTTAACATAATTTTTCATCAAATGATCAAAATGATTGATGGTGGACAATCTCAGTGACCACTTTTATTGTTTTCCAATCTCAAGGACCAAAATGAGGTGTTATACAAATTTCAAGGATAATTTTGACTAAAAAGTCTTTTACTAAATAGCAATTTTAAAAAAATTAGAAAATAAGTAATGAAAGGCCAATTTGTCACACTTATGCCCGTGGACAAGCTAAAGCTTCACTGTACTATCGGTTTAATTTTGAGGATATATAGGTCACTTTATTTGTATTTTTGCTATCTTTTAACTTCTTCTGAGTTCGACTCCGATTCCTACTCAAATAATTAATTTGACACGATGTTTAACTCTATAAGAAGAATCTTGACGAGTTCTTACAAAAAAAAATAGACTATTTGGGCCCAATTAAATGGCTTAAACTTATGGTCGGATATTTCCCGATAGGAGCTTGCGTCCCAAACAACAAATACAATGCAGTTTATGAGAACAAGTCACGCACGGTGAATTGTCGTCAGACATTTCCCGGTGAGTCTTGAAACGACGACTCACTTAAGGTAAGTTTGTAAGGATATAGTTCATCTTATATATATGCATCAAAAGAGATGCCGGGAAGAAAATGACTATGACCAAGAATTCGAGTTAGATCGATCGAGTGTCTACTGTTCATTGTGTTGAAGAATCAACACCAGCCCAATTGGTGAAGACCGGCCCATGATGAAGAAACAAAGGAAAAAACATGCATATGCTAGAAATTTCTAGCATGAAGTGTCGGTGGAAAGCATATGAGCTAGAATTGTCTAGCTATTGCATGGTCATAAGGAAAGGCCCACGTCGGTGGGTTGGTTCTAGAATAATAGGGAGATTAGCATGTCGGTGGGCAAAGAAAACCGGTGAACACCACTTATAAATAGGTGTGTGTGTGTGTATTGTGATCAACCAAGCAAGCAACAAAGACATCGAGAAGTGAAGAAGAAAATAAGACTACAAGTCTTATAGTGTGTTGAGTGTTTGTGAGAGTTGAGAGCTTTCTTCGAAATATTTTCAGTTTAATAAAGTCTTGTGTTGTGTCTTAAATTTGAGAGTGAATTTCTTCTTTGACATATAAAATTTAGAGTTGTTTATTCTAATTTTTTCTCAACAATTGGTATCAGAGCCAAGTCGGTCAGGGATCGTTCTTGGTGGAGCTATCTTGAGTCGTGAGGAGTTTGGTACTCTGCAAGTTTGTTAGTCAAGCTTGATCGGTATAGTCGAAGTCTTGCCGGCACGATGGGTGACCTTCAAGTAGTTGGAGGAATCAAGAAGCTCAACAACAAAAACTACAACACGTGGGCAACATGTATGGAGTCTTACTTACAAGGTCAGGACCTTTGGGAGGTTGTCGGTGGTGGTGAGGTTACACAACCGGCAGCAGAAGATGCCAATGGCATCTTGCGAAAGTGGAAAATTAAAGCAGGCAAAGCGATGTTTGCTTTAAAGACCACAATTGAGAAGAAATGTTGGAGCACATCCGGGATGCCAAGACGCCAAAGGAAGCATGGGACACTTTTGCTACACTCTTTTCAAAGAAGAATGATACAAGACTGCAACTTCTCGAGAACGAGCTGCTATCGATGGCGCAACGCGACATGACGATTGCCCAGTACTTTCACAAGGTGAAGTCGATATGCCGCGAAATTTCAGAGTTAGATCCAACAGCTTCTATTGGGGAAACCAGGATGAAGAGAATAATTATCCATGGTTTGAGACCCGA